>CAWUFW010000663.1:2551992-3827988 GCA_963921515.1 Calotriton arnoldi
ACCTCGGTTTTTTCCGTATTAAGTTTTAAGAAGTTGGAGTTCATCCAGGACATCAGTGCTGTGAGGCAGTTGCGAAACCGTACAGCTGTCGTGTCCACACTGCGTTAAGGACACCACTAGCTGGGGGTCATCCGCGTATGACACAAGCATAAGACCATGGCTTTTTATTAATCTGGCTAAAGGGGCAACGTATATGTTAAACATAGTCGGGGACAAGGCCGAACCCTGGGGGACTCCACCTGGGAGAGTGAACATTTCTGACCGAAGTTCATCCCAGTGAATTAATTGTTCCCTAGATGACAAAAATGATGTTAGTAGGGCTAAGGCTTTACCACTAATACCGACAGCCTGCAGCCTTCGTACTAATACGGTGTTGAAGGCTGCGGTAAGGTCAAGCAGTATTAGGGCGGCCCTCCCACCTCCGTCCATCACCTTGCGGATCTCTTCTGTCGCCATGATCAGGGCTGACTCAGTGGAGTGCCGAGATCTAAAGCCATGCTGGGTGGAGTCAAGGATGTTCTTTAGATCCAGATATGCCGTCAGTTCAGAGTTCATAGCTTTCTCCAAAATTTTGGAGGGTAGGGAGGAAATCAGGCGATAGTTTTTAGCCTCTAAGGGATCGAGCGTGTTTTTTTTTTTAGTATAGGTCGGATACAAGCCTTTTTCCAGCTCAGAGGAAAAACCCCTGAGCTTGTGATTTGATCCTCAAATACGGTTATGGATGCCAACGTCGTCCAACAGAACCAGCTTCACATTTCCCTGAATAGGTCTAAGATGGACTGCATGCCTGCTGTTACACCTGTCAGGGGGAACATCTGGTGCCAGAACGGTGGTCCCGAGGAACCTTTGGGAGATGATCCTAGTATGGCCGAGAGGGTGACCATATGTAAAAAATCGAGGTCTGGGGAAGATTATACACTCCCAGATATCGACATAGCTCAAATAGGGGGTTGGGGAGGCCCTCCTGACCATACTTATAAGGATGATCACCCAATGAGCAGATCTCATGAAAAGAACTCTCTAATTTTAAGTTCTTCTCCTAGACGCCTCTCCTTTCCCCCTTTATATTGTAGCTCAAGTCATTTGATTGGTTTTTCTTCGGAATCTGCTCACGATGTATTTTTGCCTTGTACACAGCCGAAGATTGGAAACTATGGGGATGGTGTCCCCTCGCAATCTCTCTTTTGTATCGAAATCTTTTTATATTCTATTCTGCCCTTACTGGAGAAATCTGTATCAAGTTCTGATCATATATTGGAAATGATGTCTGTAATGTTGTTGGAAGTGCAGAAGGCAAATAAGTTTGGCACCGTTAAAACTATACTTATGACACACCCCCATATGGAAGCACCTGCGAATGACAGGCCATTACCATCTGCTCATTCGGGAGAGTTGAGAGATGTCTCTGTTCAAGCGGGTATACCCCTTTATTTGCTTTCCCCCACAGAACCAGTGTGTAACCTTGAAAAGGAAGAACTTTGTTTAAATACATTATTTGGGGAGGTAGAATAAAGGTCCCCCTTCGGGGAAAACCTATATAAAAAACCTTCCCTTTGTTTAAAAATGGTAAAAAAAAAAGGGGGGGGGCATCGGAGAAGTTGAGAAAACCAGGGGACTTGTCTCACTGTTGGGTAGGGGAGGAGGAGGTTTCAATTCCCTCTACCTCCCATGCCCAGTACTCTAATCTGCCAGGGGGTGGCGGGTCGAAGGCAGGGAAGAAGGGCAACCCCATAAGAAATCATAAGGGGCAAAATATGAAAAGGAAACCTAAAAAGATAAGACGATTTCCCAAACGAAAACCGGCAAGGTTGCATTTTTCACTGATTTCTGACAGGCAGAGTGACGCACATACAATGATGGAGGAGGGAGTTCCTAAATCTCCGTTTGAAAGGGGGCTTCCTATGGAGGCCCCCACACTGCATATGGTGACAGCCGGGAGGTTGGGGGGTTCTGGAGCGGCAGTGTCTTCACCGAATTTGTTACCGCAGTCTCCCCAAGAAGCCCAACTCCCCTTGATTTACAAGTTGGTTGACCCCTTGGGAGGGGAAACGGGAATGGGACGTGAGGTTTCCATGCCCCAGACAGGGTCCGGCATTAGGGTGGTCGGAAATCTATCGGGGTGGGTTCAAGTTCCGAGTGTCATTCAGGATGGGCCCAATAGAGCTCTCACAGGGACCGTTCTATTGACTAATAGAAATATGGAGGACTCTCACCCTACGCTTCTGTCTCGCATTCGAATACTCAGCCTAATGGTGGTGCACAAGCTTCTAGCTACAGGGATAGGGTTCCTTAATGGATCCCCTCGAGGGACGCCAACAAAAAAAAGTGTGGTGCAGAATGTTTCATCCTCTAATCTGGACTTCACTTGGTTATTCAGCAACAAATCTTTTCTGGTAAATAGAGGATTCATTCTCAGCTTTTTCTCCGAGATCGAGGCCTTAAAGTTAATATCCAGTAGGGATAGTCTAAACGTGAAGAATAATTCATTTGATACTTTTCCCTATTCTAGAGTTACTTTCTGCACCCCGATTGTTGCTAATTTGGTTATGCAGAATTGCGAGCATTTTCTTAAGTGAGGGATTGACATTAGATCTGTTTTAGAATATGAGGAATCTCCCCCCATAAATCCCATAATTCAGTGCTCGAAAACCCTAAGGGCCGTTAAATCAGTGGTGTCGGATGCAATGGGTCCCGACTGAGTATTTACCTGGCAATCCCAAAAATATTGTGGTCTCTTTGGGCAAGAGGGCACGATCAATAAACATGGTGATGGGCTTGGCAGTTGATCCCCAGGCTCCGAACATGGAAGATGAATTGGCCCAGTGGAGCTGGGTCGCGAGATCCTTGAACAATACCCGCCCTCTAGCGGAAAGGACCGATCCTTTGAGATAGCATTGGGGGTTTACTATTGTCATGGAACATGTCTGGTTTGGGTCACAACGAGATAAAAGTGAATTTTTTGAAAACCTTGAACCCTTTAATTATGTGTTTACAAGAAACTTAGTGTAAGAAAGTGCCCTCTTTTTGCATGGTTGCCCCCACTTTTTCCTAAACTGCTGATGTACTTTGACTGAGTGTGTCCTGGGCTCCTGCCAAACAGGTACCCAGGACCTATGTTCTTTCCCTAAACTGCATTGAAGATAAAACCCAATTGGCACTCTTTGGCCACAGCGCAGTCCCTTTTAAATGGTACCACAGGTACCAGGGGCACTGTGGTCTGGGAAGGCCCCTAAGGGCTGCAGCACGTATTGTGCCACCCTTAGAGGCCCTGTACCTTTACACACACACACGCTGCCTTTGCAGGCTGCGTGTTTTGGTGCAGAACAAAGTGAAGAGTCGACATGGTACACATCCCTGTGTGCCATGCCTACAGCCCACTGCCCGGACATAGGTCAGCCACCCCTCTAGCTGGGTGCACTATACCAGTGGTGAGGGTACAGGTGCCCTGTACCCCTACAGTGTCTAAGCCAATTTTTAGACATTGTAAGTGCAGTAATGCCATTAAGAGTATATGGTGCTGGGAGTTTGTCATTACAAACTCCACAATACCATAATGGCTTTACTGAAAACTGAGAAGTTTGGTATCAAACTTCTCAGCACATTAAACCCACACTGATGCCAGTGTGGGATTTAATGAAAAATGCACACAGAGGGCATCTTAGAGATGCCCCCTGAAAAACGACCGAACACTAGTGTCCCCCTGTGTGGCTGCTCGCCAGCTGCCACCACCAGACATGTTTCTGGACCCCTGGGTCGAGAGCCTGCTGCTCTCGGGGGTCTGAAACAATGTACATCCTGGGACGAGGTGCCAAGCCTCCTCCCCAAGGCTGGGCAGGGTCCTCGAAGGGGAAGCTTCAAAGGCTTGCCGTCTTTGTGAGCTTCCCCAGGCCTTTCGCTGCTTCCAGCATCTGGCCCCCACCAGTTCTGACCCCCACTTTTTAGCGGGAGGTTGCGGGAAAATCAAGTGAGGAAGGGAGGTGTGCCCACCTTTGCCAACCCCACCCCTCAGGTGGGGGAGGCGAGGTGAAGCACAACTCTCAGTCCCCGCCATCTTGCAGATGGGGGGACCCAGCCAACCAGAGTGAGGCATATGCCCCCTCCCACTGGAGGGTGGCATAATAGGGGGTGTACCCACCCCAAGGAAGGGACCCATTGGTCCCAACCTTTACTTACCTGTAACACCCCTAAATCTAGTATTTAGGGACACCCCTGAACCTTGCCTCCTCAGACAAGCAACGATCAAGAAGAAAAGAAGGACTGAACAGCCGTGCTGAAGCTAAGAGGAGGACGCCCACTGACTTGGCTCCACCTCTACCGGCCTGTCTCCACCTCTACCGGCCTGTCTCCACCTCGAACCTGCAGAAGGGAAACTCTAGTGTGTCCTGCAGCCAGCAACCTCAACCCCGAGGACCTGCCCTGCCTTCCACGGAAAAAACGTTGTCTCCCGTGAACACCAGATTTGTTCACCCACAGACTCTGGCTCCGGCCAAATCCGCGAGTCTGCACTACTCTGCACACGGCGCCCACGGCCCGAGTTCGAGTGGCCCAACACCACGAGGAGGTCTCCCTGGCGATCCTGACCTGAGATCTGGTGATCTCTGACCTGCATCGAATCTCCCAGCAAAGCCTGCAGCCTCTTTCTGGAGGATCCCCTCCGACCACGACCGGAGCTGGTAAGAGAAACCTGACTCCTAAAGACACCCCTGCACCCGAAGCCCACGACTTTGGGTGGCCCAACCGACTGTGTCCCAGCATCCCCAGGCATCCCAACTTAGCTCTCCAACCGGTGGTCACCTCCAGAAGATCTTCGTCCCCGAGCCTGCAGTCTTTGTTGAAACCGGAGAATCCCCATTGAAAACAACAGGGCACCCGACGCCAAACCAGTACCCTGCACCCAGCCGCCGCTGCCGGTGTTCTTTGGGTGCTAACTCTGATCCCCCTTTGCCCTGAGCCTAACACCAGGAGCTTTGCTCCCACAACCCAGTGGCCTGCTTGTAAGCAGCCACCAACCGGAGGCCCACTATCCCCCATTGAATAACATTGGGCCTCAGCACTCTGCACCCGGCCGCCCTAGTGCCGCTGAGGGTTTTTTGAGAGTGCATCCTTGACCCTGGGGGAACCCTTGTTCTAACCCCAGAAACTCAACCTCCAAGACTGAGTACTTACCTGGTAACCGATAACTTAATTTCTCTCCGGAGGAATACATTGACTGTTTATCTCTGAAAAATTTTCTAAGTGTAGAGTTGATTTGTATGGAAACCCGAAAAACTACAACTGTGCAAAACTGATTTTACTTAAATTTTCTCTACGAAATGTCCCAGTGTGATATCTAGGCATATCACACTGAGTAGAAAAAGTAACTTAAAAAGTAACCGAAAAGTAATCTGTACAGTAATTCGAATCCTTGACTTACCTGTATTTCAAACAAATGCATTTGAACCTTCATTCTATTGTAAACACTGCATAATATTTTGCAAAGCATTTATTTCACTTACCTGTGCCAGGCTTGGCTTGGTTCTAGAAATAAAATAACTTAATATTTTTATACAAACAAAATTGGTCTGAGTTCAGTCTTTGAGTGTGTGACATCATTTACTGATTGAGTGTGTACAACAAATGCTTAACACTACCCTCTGATAAAGCCTTACTGCTTGCCCACACTACCACAAATAGAGAGTAAGGTGCTATCTACTTTTACCTCTGCCCACAATTGGAGTTCAACTGGACTCTGTGCACACTATACCTCATTTTGGTATAGTATATACAGAGCCAGCTTTTTACACTTAGTCTTGTAAAGAGTTTGACTGTGATGGTTATTTTGTGTTTTTCAGTCATGCTAAGCGATTAATTGGAATCAGATGGTATTTGGTCATCCCTCAAATCTTTGCATATGCTTGAACTCTGCATATTTGGGAGACAAAAATCATTCTTCCTCCTGGCTAATTTGTATATTCCTCCTGGGAGACACGATGACCACTTGCTGAGTGTACTTTTTTCATTTATTCATGACATAGCTATTGGGGGAAAATGTCCCCTCGTAACAATCGCAGGAGATTTAAATGCCAAAGTCTCGAACTGCCTCTGAGATCTACGCCAATCCTGATAGAGGAAACCTGGAATATACCTGAGATTTTATTACCAAAAAATATAAAAACGGATAAACGAGGGTTCTCCTTGCTCGAGACCCTCAGAAGTATAGATCTGATTATTTTAAATGGGAAAGTGCCTGCAGATAAAGCAGTTTCATTTACGTTTCATTCCCCCCATACTCCGAGTCTCTTAGATTATGTGGTTGTCTCTTATCAAATGTTCTGGGCTTGTGAAAATGTATTTGTTCTCCCGTCGGCATTGAGTAACCATAGTGTAGTGGGTATGACAGTGGCTTTTGATTTACCTGCTTTGGATCTGGGGAACTCCGGCCTGGGCATGGCAGTTTTTAATAAAGCAAACAGACGTTCCTTTTGGACATCAAAAAATATGGCTGAGGTCAGTTTGATAATTAAGAGGGCTTATATAGAGAAGTCGGGGTGTGTTCCTGATAACATTGTGTTTTTAGGCCCAAATGGAAGAGATCTGTAATTTAAGCTCTAGCTCTGTTGGCCCTTGCTCGGCTAAACAGGGCACATTTACGTTGAAAATATTAAATCAAGAAATTAATCGATTAGTTTGAAAACAGCACTCACAGTTCTCTATGGGTCATCAGCAGGAAATTAATCACCTTAAATGAGTAAGAAGTCGCCGCAAACTAAGTGAAAGGAGAAGGGATTACGATTTTAAGTGGATTGGCCTGAGAGAAGCTGCAAGAGCCAAAGACTCTAGAAAGTACTGGCGCCTGATAGCGGAATATTACGACTCAAGGCAGAAGGCTCTGCCTATCCCGATCCCAGAGAAGGACTGGGTGGATTATATCTCCTTATTATATAAGAACAACAGTCCAGTCGTTTATGTGGCGTTTGGAGTGGATGAGTCCTCTTTTTTTGGAATTCGGTTCCCCTTTAGGAGAGGAATTAGTGGGGTTTATAAAGAACGCCAGAACATCTGGCGTGCAAATGTCCGGACGGAATTCCGATTGCATTAATTAAAAAGAAGGCTGTTGCCTGGGCAGCTTTTCTTGCCCCGCTTGTTTAATTATTGCTTTCGAACTGGGAAAATTCCCCTTTCTTGGAGGGGAGTGTTGTAGTCCCTTTGTATAAAAAGGGTCCGAAAACTTCGCCATCCGGCTTCAGACAGATTACCTTGCTGGGTGCTTCGGGCAAATTATTTGCTAAAAGCTTCCTATGTCATCTGCAACAGTGGGCCCATGACCAGAATATCATACCTCCAGAACAAGCCGGTTTCAGAAAGAAACATAGTACTCTGGATAACATTGCGGTCCTTCAGACCATTGTAGAAAAATGTTTTATTACGAGGCATGCCAGTCTATACTGCATTCATTGATTTCTCCACGGAGTTTGATAAAGTGGACCACCGAACGCTGTGGAGAAAGCTCCGCCGATTGGGTATCCCACATCATCTTCTGGGTCTCATCATGGAATTACACTCAGATACTTGGTGCCAAGTTTTGATGGGAGGATCGCGGGGATTATCCTGTAAGATTAAAACACATAATGGGCTTTAAGCAGGGTTGCCTGCTGGCCCCTCTCTTGTTTTCTTTATATATATCTGATCTTCCCAGCGCCTTTAATCTGGTGAGGGGGTATGCCCCTAAAATTGGTATAATGTCCATTGGTTCTCTATTATACGTGGATGACGTGGCCATCTTTGATTTAACGCCATTTGGCTTGCAACATCGCCTGGATGCCTTGACCAAATATGAAGAAGCCCATTTCTTGAAAATTAACATTGCCTAAAGTAAGATCTTGGTCTTCCGTAAGAAAGGGCTCAGAACAAAGAGGTGTTACCAGTGGACGTTGGGGTCTGAAAAACTGTAATTGGTTGATTCCTATTTATATCTCGGAAAGGTCTTTTCAAAAACCGGGCGAATTATAGAGCATATTAAACTATGTGTGAGCAGGGCTGTTTCCCAGGCTAGTGCACTGAACAGATTCTACAGAATTTGTGGGAGACGTCACTTTGGCCATTTTTTGTCAGTGTTCAGGGTTAAAATTCCCCGTCCTATGCTGCTGAGGTGCTGGATATGAACCATTTGCTTTCCTTCGATAAGGACGAAGGTCGAATCCTGAGCCGAATTTGTAACCTAAACTCCCTGGCCGACCCCATGCTTTACGTCTTGAATTTGGCTTACTCTCCTCATATATTTTATCCTTGGCAGTGGTACTGAGGTGGGGTAATTCCCTCCTTTGGGGGGGGGGGGGGAGAAGGTAGACTTAGGGCTGTCTTGAGAGCTGACATTTTTGTTGAGCTGAAAGAGCAATTGACATTTCTTAGGTCCTCTAAGCGAGCAAATGACACATTTGGACTTAGCTGGAACAGTGACTCCCCCATGCCAAAGTCAAGTCAGCCCAAATCGCTTAATGAGGTGGTCTGTGGGAGCTCTTTGGGGAATAAACCACAGCCCTTTTTAACTTGGAATCTACCTCACAGTATTAGAAGGCTGATGCTCTTGTTGAGACTCCATGTGTTGCCCTTTAGAGTAATTACCGGTATTTGGGATAAAATACCAAAAGAGGATAGAATTTGTGAAATTTGTTGTTTACAAGTTCAAGATTTTAATAATGAATTATTTGTGTCTCCAGAGTTGCAAAAGGCTAGGCGTATTTTTTTAAGACCTTCATACATCAAATTTAACATCCATTCCGCCCATGAGGCCCGTTTATTTGCCTTGTCCTCACCAAATGAAATGGTTTGTCCCAGGATTGACTTTTTTTTTTTTTTTTTTTTACTTTCTTGGCTGTTAGGCAATTTTAATGTTTATTTTTATGGATTTTTGTTAATTCGGTTGTATATGCATCCTAACATTTTTTTCTCTCGCTTTTTAGGAATGCTTTGTTCTATTTAGCTCCTTGTATGTTGCACTTTGTACTTTGTTTTTTTTTACTGTTTTTATTCTCTCCCGTATTCCGTATAGTACGTACGATAATAGATTTTAAGGAGGCAGTTTCGTACAAAGGAAGAACTATTTATTGAGTGAAATGTATTTCTTGTTTTATCTGTAGTGTGTAATTTTGTGGACTTCCATAGGAGTTCCATATCATAATAAACGTGACTTGCAAGAGGAAAAATATTGCCTGACAGAAATGTTGTATCCTTAATATCTTTTACAAAAAGATTTTCCCGTAAGGTATGGATTTTCTGTTACTGACTCCAAAGGAGTGATATTTTTGTAAATGAAATTTAAGACACAGTATTTCTGTCGGGTGTTATTTAAGTTTCGATATTTTGGTACCAAACCATTTTGCTGAGAGTACTGTTTTTCACACTAGTTTTATGTATGAATTTTACATTATAACTGCTCTTTCTAGTGGCACTCTTGCTCCATCTGCACTTGCGGATTACAAATAAATCCTCACCACTGAGCTCTGAGACTTGTTAAATATAACATCTTGTCCTATAGTTTGAGGATTTGGTCGTTTTCTGTGAATCTGGAAAGGAGGAAAGTGAAACTTATCCAAAAGCATTGAGATGTTGTACAGTGAAAGAATACAAGCGTGTGTCTGGAAATGTGTACTTGGCTTCCCCTGCTATAGGACCTGTCCCCATACTCTTAAGAGGCTTAAGTTCTTCATACATTGATTCCGTTACTTCTTTTCATCGCCTCTTACCTTGACCCCAAAAGAAGAACAATTGATGACCTGCTGTTCATAGCAAGCATGGCTGTAGATACACATACTCTGCATACTCCTGCCCACTAAGTTTGGGCATGGAAACACCTTGTTTTCCTTCAAAGACGTTTAAGTCACAACACCTGTTACTTCCATTAGGCTGGGAAGTTTTGGAATGCCACAACAGCTAACCTCCTTTCAACCCTCTGGGACGAAAACAACAACATTGTGCTGTGAGAGATTCTGCCGGCGACTCTAGGACTTCGGATCGGTCACTGACCATTATCTTTTGACGCATGATGCCTTTTGACCTTGGCCCTCGACAAATTTTTAGTCTTCTTGGTCATTCTTTGGAGAATGCACCTAATGTGAGGGTTTGGAACCCTTTCAAATGTGCCCTATGTGCAACACCAAATATGCCTGGAGAGACCAGCACTGTGTCTGCAATCGGTGCCTCTCACCAGACCACCCGCTGTGAAGATTGCCATGCTTTTTTAATACCAGAAGGAAGATGGAGGATGGTGGGCTTACCACAAAATGGAGCGAAAAGCGTCGCCTGAGATGGCTGACATCTTTAGGGCTGAAGATCTACCTATGCTGAGGAAGAAGCTGGGCCCACCAGCATTCCAGCAGACCAAGGAGAAGAGAGTCCAGTGGTCATCTTCTCGGAGGCTTCTGACGCTGAGGAGGAGTTCCTAGAGACTGCTGTGAAACAAATGCCAGCCCCTGCCCGAAAACCATGCCTCCCCATAGTGAATGGAATGCTTAAGCTGGCCACAGACAACTTCAAAGAACCCATGTAGGCCAAAGTTATCAAGCCAAGGATTGCAACAAAAAAGAACAAACCAGTCCCCAAAGACCCTGCGTATAGTCATGCATACTGCCTCTAAGAGTGTATTACGCAAACAAATGATGGACGGAATGCTGAATAAATCATACATTCGCCCCCAGTCAAGAGATCTGGGTTAAATCCATCGTTCTTTTGCTCACCATGCCACCCCAGTTTAGACCCAGCCATATGCAAATCAGTCTTGACCCTGTGCCTCATGGGAACAGTCCAGACCGAAGTGCCAAGCCAGGTCCTCACTGGACCGGAAACAAGCATCCTGGGACCGGTTTCTCGGTATTACCCTTAATCAGCCAGGCTAGCTTAAATCTAGTGGCACAGTGAGCAAGGGACCCACGTCTGGGCATACCCATCCCACTTCAAACTGGAATGGCATGGTGAGCAAAAAAATGATGGATTTAGGCCCAGATCTCTGTACTGGGGTGAATGTATGACATTGTTCTGCATTCTGTCCATCAATTGTTGTTTTTGCATTTGTCACCCCGAGTGGGATGGGTATGCCCAGACGTGGGTCCCGTGCTCTCCATGCCACTGGAGTCAAGCTATCCTGGCTGATGACCGGTCCTAGGATGCTTGTTCCAGTCCAGGGAGGACCTGGCCTGGCAGTTCGGGCTGGACTGTTCCCATTGGGCACAGGGTCAAGACTGATTTGCATATGGCTGGGTTCAAACTGGAATGGCATGGTGAGCAAAAAAAACGATGGATTTAGGCCCAGATCTCTGTACTGGGGTGAATGTATGACATTGTTCTGCATTCTGTCCATCAATTATTGTTTTTGCATTTGTCTAAAAGTGTATTGGCAAAAGCAACAAGGAACACTCCACCACTTGATAAGGCAAGCAAGCACATAGGGATGGCAGGGAAACCTATAGCATTTGATGCAGCCAACCACTGGCTCATTACCAATCTGTGGGTCCCGTTTCTCTGTAACTGGTACCACTGAGAGGAAATGAAGAAGATGGTGAAGTACCTCCTGTAGACCCACGCAAAAGGGGACATAAGCTAGTTGCTTAGGGCAAAACCACCAGCAGCGGTAATATTAGATGTGCCATCAACGCAGCAGATACTGCCCCTAGAGGGAGTAACTCCAGCATTCTCCTCAGCAGGCATGCCAGGCTCACGGTTTCAATCAGAGGTGCAGCAACACCTCTTGAATGTTTCTTTTGATGTTGAGCATCTGTTTGACCCCCCCCCCCGATGGATAAGATGCACTACTGTATCTCAAAACAGTTAGACCACTTTGAGAGTTTTGTGCAAGAGACTGTTACCTCCTACACCTGTACGAGGCATGCCTTGCTTATACTTCCATACGCTTAAACTTAACCGCAGTTGCAGCATAATTACAGAACAGACAGCACTCAACTCTTTTCAAGGTGCAGGACATTAAGGCCTTTATGGGGGGTATTAGGAAGGTAAAACCTCCAAAAACGCCCCATGCACCTGTGTGGAAACTGAGTGTGGTACTCGCACAACTTGTGGGTCCTCCCTTTGACTTCCTACAATCAGTTGATCTACAGTTCTTGTTTTAGAAGGTGGCCTTCCTAGTTGCAGTCACTTCCCTCAGATGAATTTGTGCGCTCTAGGCTCTTAAAAGAACCATTCATCTTGGTTCACAAAGATAGGGTCGTTCTTCATACCAACCCCAAATTTCTCCCTAAAGTTGTCTTACCTTTTCACATGATGGCTACCATTGAGCTTGCCTGTCCTTTTCCCACAACCAGAGTCTGTAGCGGAAAGGGCCCTTCGCCCTCTAAATGTTAGGACGGCACTCGTGTATTATATTGCTACAGCAAAGCCTTATAGGAAGTCCAGTAAACTTTTTGTGACCTTCACCAAGCCCCACAGGGGTCATGCCATCTCTAAAGCAGGCCCTGAGAGATTGTTTAAGTGCATCCAGACTTGCTGTGCTAAGGCCATTCGCCCACTACCCGTCCCCACAAAGCCCACACTACATACAAGAAGGGGGATACCCTATGCTTTTTGGGTAATATCCATATAACTGATAACTGCAAGACTGCTTCTTAATCAATGCAACGCACCTTCACCAAGCACTGTGTATACGTTCTTGCATGTCAACAGGCTTTAGTTGGCCCAGCAGGCCGAAGAACACCTTTTCAAACATCTGCATTATTTGCTTGCTAGCCACCAATTTAGAGAGGAATTGCTTTGTAGTCTATGCAGAACATTGTATCTACAGCCACTTATGCTATGAGCGGAAAATGCTACCCTGTAACCATCTGTTTGTAGCATCTAGTGCTATAGATTCACATGCACCCACCCACCCTCCTTCGTGGAAACACCAATGATCACTGTTTGTTTGTCCTTCTCACTCCCTTTACTATGCACAGCACACTCTGTCTTAAGTACTGTTCTCCACTTACACTATTTGCTGAAAAGAAAACCTTCAGAGTTGGAGCCAGTGTGCTGGTGCATTATGGACCAAGAATTGAATCACTACAGGTTTTGTAACATAAGTGACTTTGAAGAAAAACAAGTTGTAAATGTCTGGCCCGTTGGCCGGCATTTAAATATACAGGACTATGGGTTATGAACAGATGGTTACGGGGTAGGTAACATTTTCCTTTCAGTCACAGTTCCTGCTTGTATCCATAAGACAGTAGTCTGACTGGTTTTTTTTCAGGAGGAGCTACGGGCAGATTTAGAGTTCACTGTTAATATTTAGTTAAGATGTTTGTTACAGAGTACTTTGAAAAAAGCGGGAGGAGACACAAAGCACTAGAATGAATGACAAATATTAAATGCAGGCAGGGGGTGGGGGGCGTGGCCGGACCGAGCGCCAAGATGGCTGCTCGCTCGTGAAGCTCCAGAGCCGCCGCAAGAGAAATGCAGCCATGCTCCTTCAGCGCTGCAGCTTAACAGCAGAAATATAGCTAGGGAGGTGCTGCGACGTTCTGAGAGCAGCCCGGTGTTGATGGGGTGCCGCTGCTGGGCTTCGGCGGCGGAGCGCGGCTGCTCGACTGTGGTGGCCTGACACGGCCCTCGGAGGCCCTGCGACGACAGGGGTCGTGGGTGAGCATGAGGGCGGGGCTGCGGCAGGTCTGAGCGGCTGCACTGCCAAATTGAGACACCGACTGGAAAGCGGTGTGGTGGTGCTGCGACTATCATATTGCGTTGGCAGAGACCATCTGGGTGAAGCATGCCTGCACAAAAGGGGTGAGTCGTGCGCCTGCCCCCGCGAGCATAGATGGAGCAGTAGTGCACAAAGAGAGAGTAGGTGACCCGGGGGAGGGCTTAAATCGGAATGGACGCCATTGCATGAAGGTGGGCCCTAAACCCATGAATGCTTGGGAACGCTCACAAGGCCTGCTTGCCCAAACACGAAATTGACAACAGTGCAGTAAAGAACAGCTGGTACAAATATTTGGCGTGGATGAAACGGCCTGCCTTGAAAACGAATTGCAAACATGAGCAGAAGGTCGTGGGCAGCACTGAGCGGCGGAGACCAGATAACGAGTTGCCTCTCCATTTTTGGCTCATGTGGGACATGCGACCCTGCCGCAGTACTGGGAGATTTCTGCAAGTTATCCGTAACTAGCCTTCAATATTAAAATAATTTGTCCGCCCAGACCTGGTAGATCGCACAGTCACCACTTGCCTAGCACCGGGCAAGCCATGGGTCGCGGAGATCCCAAACAGTGACAGTTGTCGTTTGATGTAACGAAAACTCCCAGGCGTGATGATAATGATAGGGGCGACCGGGGAGGGGCTTTCGGCCCGCCGGGCCCATCTGAGGAGTCCCTCACCTCTGTGGACAATGCCACAGCCATCATGGTGGAGCTGAGGGCCGGTTTTAAGGCTATTGATAAGCGGTTCAACATGCTGGACACGCACCTCGAAGACATGCGTGGACGACTGGATCAACACGAGAACCGGATTGACCCCGCCGAGCAGCGTATCTCAGCAAGACTGCCTCCAAGGCGGAGGATTTGGAGGCCAGGTCCCGGCGCATTAATATCCGTATAGCTGGGATACCCGAGTCCACAAACACAGGCCCCATGGCGACCTACGTCGAGAAACTACTGACGGAACTATTTGGCCGGGAGGCCTTCTCCACTACGTTTGCGGTCGAGAGGGCTCACAGAGTACTCACCCCTCGCTCGGCCCCTGGTGCCCCTCCCAGACTGCTAATTGCCCGGCTTCTGAACTACCATGATCAAGACATTGCCTTGCGGATGGCCAGGGAGTGAGGTGAGCTCCAACATCCGGGTATGATGCTTTCGTTGTATCCCGACTTCACCCCCTTGGTTCAAAATGCAAGACGCAAATTCTAGGAGGTGAAGCGGCTTCTATCAGCGGCAAATATACGATACGCTATGCTTTATCCCGCCCAAAGACGCGCATCTTTGATTCTCCTCCAGAGGCCTCTGATTTTTGAAGCGCCGTAGGTTAAACTCTACCCCCCCCCCCCCCCAGCTGAGTTATGAGCCGTTGACTCGGAGTGATGGTTCCGTGTATTTTACTATAGCTGATGCTTGCATGACCCCCTGGTTGCTTATGTACCTCGCCACCAGTAGTTTCACTGCACTGCTGCCTATGTTGTCTCTTTTTCTGCCCTCCTTATGCCTGCTCTGTCTTTTATATGCTGGCTGCATTTGGTTTCATAACAGTATAAATAAGTTACGTAGATATGGCGGTCTCCTTTTGAGCGTTGCCTACCCCCTAGGAGATCTCCTAAGTTCTTGTAATTGGGGTGATGGGATTCACCGAATACAGGTTGGGTGAGTATCCAATGTGGGTGGGGGAGGGGGGGATTGGGGTTACTGTTTGTTGTGTTGAAATGTCTGAAGGTTACATGCAGAACATGATAGGTATAGCTACTCAGCCATATGCTGGGATATACACAACGTCACTCTCTATATATTGGGATACGGGCAATGACACAAACAAGTGATAGGCCTAACGCATTGGAGCTGGCCTGTATGTCCTGGAATGTGAGGGGCCTATCGAACCCCCTTAAAGGACGGCAGGTACTCGCCTATCTGTCCGGGCATGCAGTGAAAGTGGCCTTCCTGCAATAGACCCACTATGCCCCCACCTCGACCGATCGTTTTGCATCCACTTGGTCAGACAGTCGTTTCGCCAACTACAGTACCTTTTTCCAGGCGGGTGTGTATCCTGGTGCACAAATCGGTCCCTTTCAAGGCTCAAAAAGTGATCAAGGACCCGGAGGGACGTTATCTGTTAGTCGCTGGGCATATTGGACCACACCGCATACTACTGATCAATATATATGACCCAGATATCGATGTGCCAGATTTTTTCCCTAACATCTCGGTACAAATTACGAATCTACAGATAGATTCTATAGTAATGGGAGGCGATTTTAACTTAACACTACAGTCCACCCTAGACACCACTGGTCCTGGTCACATTACCAAGCCACGCTCTCTAAAAGCGCTTCAAGAATTGCTGCAGGCCCACTTGTTGGAAGATGCTAGGCGCCATAGATACCAGACTGCCCGAGAGTTCTCCTTTTTCTCAGCACCACATGGCACACGGTCCCGGATAGACCACTGGTACCTCTCCCCTGATTTTTTTCGTCCACACATTAACATTGGATTATCTCGCCCGAGCGTTGTCGGATCATGCCCCAGTACTTTTCACCCTCACTCTCCCCAGCGTTGTGAGACCATGTATGCATTGGCGGTTCCTGTCAGAGGCTTTACTGGATGCGGTTTTTAACACTGAGATTAGGGAGGCCATAGTTGAATATTTTCAGGTGAATGTTGGCTCAGTGCCCTGTTATGTCACTGTATGGAAGGCGTTCAAGGTGTATATATACGAGGAATATGCATGGCCAAACAGGCCGGAATACTCCGCACAATTCGCCGGGATCTAGACACCACTGAAAGGAAGCTCAGAGACCTAGATATCCGGTGCCCGGAGGGGGCCCAACCCTCCGCTCTGCATCAAAGGGCGACACTTCTTGCGGAATTTCAGGAACTTGCAGTGCGAGAAATTAACTATTTGGGCAAATATAAACGTACTAGAATATATGGGGAGGGGGAACGACCTGGCTGGACTCCTTAGACCTCGCCAGCAATCTACCTATATTACACAGTTGCAGCTAGATGACGGTTCTATCCTTACCCAGAGCCGTGAGATTTCCGCTGCCGTTAAATCTTATTACTCTAACCTAAGCACAACTCGCTCCCCCCCCCCCCCCCCGACTGATGCTGCCCTTACTGAGTACCTGGCAGAGATCGCAATGGTGCGGATAGAGAGGGGTAATCGCCAATTTTTAGCCGAACCTATATCTGCAGGATGAGGTAGCACAAGCCATAGAGGATCTAGATTGATCACGTGCCCCCGGCACAGATGGACTTACCGGTCTACTCTATAAAGCTATTTTGATCCCTCATCTCATCGAGGTCTACGCCGAGGCTCTGGAGGCCGGGGTGCTGCCCCCGACAATGCGGGAGGCCGTGATCTCCCTACTTCTTAAACCTGGCAAATCTCGAGACAGATGTGCATCCTATAGGCCGCTGTCGCTACTTAATCAGGACTACAAAATATTAGCTAAAATTCTAGCCACCCGTATCTCTCTTCTGGTGGATTAGATTATATCTCCCTTTCAAACGGGGTTTGTCCCCAACCAGTCTACCGCTGTTAACTCTTGCACGATCTTTGCAGTAATTAATCAGATCGAGCCAACCCTCCCCGCCGCCGTGATATTACTGGACGCTGAGAAGGCATTCGATTCGTTAGAGTGGCCCTTCCTCTGTGCCACACTGAGCAAACTTGGCTTTCCGCGTGGGTTTCGGGATCTTGTACGCCCTTTATATATTCAACCAGTTGCCAGACTCCGGATTAACGGAGCGCTCACTTATCCATTTGTGCTGTCGCGGGGTACCAGGCAAGGATGCCCACTCTCGCCACTCTCTAATCATCGCGATGGACCCGCTCATGTGTCACTTGCAGGAGCGGCATCTGCAGAGGGGACTTCAGTTCCACAGAGGCCCACTGCTGGCTGCGCTATATGCAGATGACATGTTACTCTTTGTTCGTGAGCCGGGTGAAAATCTACCTCCACTCCTTAGAGCGGTGGTTCGGTTTGGTGTCTTTTCAGGACTAGTCATAAACTGGGGTAAGTCAGAGATATTCCCCTTGACGGACGCCACTCTTCTGGTACAGCTAGACTTCCCACAGCGATGGTGTGGTGATCCCCCTCGCTATCTAGGGGTTATCCTGCACCGCTCTCACTCAGAGGTAATTTGCCTCAATTACGGTCCTGCTATTGACCGTTTGTCAACTCAAACCGACAGATGGATAAAACTCCCACTGTCGGTGGGTTGCTATTATAAAAATGGTTGTGCTGCCTCGTTTTTTATATCTCGTTCTCACTATTCCAATCCCACTTACGATTCGGTTCTTTGACACACTGCGGAGTCTACTCATTAGACTAATATGGACTGGCGGTCAGGCGTGTGTAGGCTGGAAAACGTTGATAATGTCTTTTCAAAGCAGGGGAATTGGGGTTCCAGATTTTTATTTATATTACCTGGTTGCCCAAGCACAGTATGCATATTTCTGGTATCACCCAGACGCAAGGCTTCAATATTTGAAGCCGGAGTTCTCGCAGATCCGCCCAGGCTCTTTGTCAACCATTCTACCCCAAGGACTTCCACTGTCCCCCTCAGACATCCGCACGATATACACCACGGCTTGGGCTTGGGCAAAATTGCGGCAATATGTACTTGCGGATTCTCTATACTCCCCACCATTAGAAGATAACCCATGGATCCCTCCCACTTGCGAGGCCTTGACTAAACAGGCTGTGGGCTGCATACAGTGGGCGATCTTTTTCAGAATACCGAACTACGAGCCGTAGAGAGCCTGACAGAGGGACATGTGGTATCCTGGTTAGATAGATTTCTTCTGCATAGAACAAGGGTCTCCACACAAGCTGCGCTTGGCTCCACGGTTTCCGAACCGGGAGAGTTTCTACTGCTATCGCTTATTATTACATCGGCGGATAACTCACATTTAGTCTCCCGTGTCTATCAACGGATGCAGACACTCCGCCCCCCGGTGGGAGGGAAGGCTCGCGCGGCATGGGACCGAGATCTGGGACGAACTGTAACTGACAAGATCTGGACTTATTGTTGTGAATAGACAAGTTATGTTTCCAATAACTTTAAACACAAACTCCTACATTTTAAGTATCTGCACAGGGCCTATGTCAGGCCTGTATGCCTCACCAAGATGAACCCTTCCAGACCACATAGCTGTCTCCGATGTGCAAGAGATAATGCTGATTTTATACATTTGGCATGGCATTGCCCGATGATTCAGAACTACTGCGATACAAAAGGGGATGATGGACGGCTGGAATGCCAGAAACCGGTCCTAGGATGCTTGTTTCCGGTCCAGGGAAGACATGGCTTGGCAGTTCGGGCTGGACTGTTCCCATGAGGCACAGGGTCAGACTGATTTGCATACGGCCATGTCTGAACTGGGGTGGTGGAGTGAGCTAAAGAATGATGATGGATTAAACCCAGATCAGTTGACTGGGGGTGAGTGTTTGATTGGCTCAAGCGTTCCGTCCATCATCCCCTTTTGTATCGCTTTGTTCACCCTAAGTTGGCGGGGGTATGCCCAGACGTGGGTCCCTTGCTCACTTTGCCACTGGATTCAAGCAAGCCTGGCTGATGACGGCTGGAATGCCAGAAACCGGTCCTAGGATGCTTGTTTCCGGTCCAGGGAAGACATGGCTTGGCAGTTCGGGCTGGACTGTTCCCATGAGGCACAGGGTCAGACTGATTTGCATACGGCCATGTCTGAACTGGGGTGGTGGAGTGAGCTAAAGAATGATGATGGATTAAACCCAGATCAGTTGACTGGGGGTGAGTGTTTGATTGGCTCAAGCGTTCCGTCCATCATCCCCTTTTGTATCGCTTGATTCAGAACTACTGGGCAGAGGTATTCAGTTACCTTGCTTCCATGACTGAGACTGACCTGGCCCCTTCCCCTTTGATGGCGTTGTTAGGATATGTTCAGCCCTTGACCACTGGAATCCGACGCTTCGTGGCCATAGCCCTCCTTCTTGCGAAAAGGCAGATATCTAGATGCTGGGGTGCTGCTACGGTCCCGGTAGTAAAGGCTTGGCTGAAAGACTTAATCTACTGTTATATGACCAGCAATACCTACGCTTCATTACTACCCCCGCCTCTAGACCTAGGAACATATGGCAGCGCCTTCGTTCTTATTTGCTAGTTGGAGTGGCTGCTATAACGATTTTCCTGGGTGGTGCCGGCCAGCATACTATTTATGGGCTGCCTAGTTAACTCATATTCATTACTATTGATGTGATCTCCTATACGACCATACAGGCTGCTTTATGACGTTCTTGTTTGATGTAATCTCTGGCATACTATGCTGTTGTATTGTTTCGAATAGCGCGTTCATTGTGGCTACAGCTATGTACCTTCATGATAGATTTCTTGTTGAGTCAAAATGCAAGAAAAACATGTTTTAAAAAAATGCATGCAGGGGGTAGGTTGTGTGCAATAATTATGGTACAATCTTGGCCCAGTGTTTTTGCAAACACTGCTCGTTTGATGTGGTGTTGTGTTAGGAGACACTAGAACAGTTACTTTTTGAGGCCTTTCCCATAAATTGTGGTAGTTTGTTCCATCCCGATGAACAGGTTCAGTGATTTCCACAGTCCAGGTCCCTGAGCTCTCAAGGTCTTGCCTCCATGTTTATTATGTTTGAGAACTTATGGTTTAAAGTTTCTATTGAGCACTTAGAGTGGTCAGATACCACAAGTATCCTGGGCCTTTAGCTTAGAATGCTTTGTACATGGTGAAGAGGACTTTGACTTTTATTGTTGCATCTACTGGGAGCCGGTTGAGAGCTTTTAAGGCTTGTTTTTCTGTGGTCCCACCAATGTTAAGTTGGACAAACTCTGGCTGGTTGGTTCTGGAGCCTTTAATACCCATAGAAGAGTTTATTTGAAGCCCAATGAAAACGATGTAGAATAGTCAAGACAGGCCATCACAAGGAGTCTTGTCAGTTCCACCTGTTGTCAATGTTGGATGAGTGGAAGGATCCAAATTGTTTCATTTGAACAGCGTGTTTCCCTGTGAACTGAAAGAGACTAGAATTGAATAGGACTCCCATGTTGTTGACTTTCAGTGCGGCGGTAGGCTATTATCCTAGACTGGTGGACCATTTGAATGACGGAGAGGAGGATTCTTGACCTCCCATTCTGAAGATTTCTAATATAGCTCCGTTCAGGAAGCGGGATCTTGCCTTCATCCAGAATAGTCCATAGAGCATGAAGGTGAAGATGTTGACCTGCTTCTCAGACCTGGTTTCCAGACGAAAATGGATGCGTGTGTCATTGGCTTACACTTGTAGATTAATGTGGAACAAATCTAAAAGATGTCCTAACGAACACACTTAGATGTTGAAGAGTAGACATGGATGAGATGAGCCCTGTGGAAATAATATAAATTCTCCAATTTCTGCAGGAAGATGCTAGCTCTGAAGAATCCACTGTTGAATGGCCTTCACCATTCTACACTGATGGCAGATAAAGTTCAACCTTTCATTTCCCCTCTAGAATTAGCATTTCCCTAAGAAATTGGAGTATTTTACATCAGGCAACAGGTCTTGAATTGCAATTGGTATATGTTGAATAGTATTTCTGTAATGCAGCCAAGTTTATTGGAGGTTACAGGTGAGGGCTGACTGTTTGAGAAGTTAATTCACCTATTCAGGGTGTCAGTGCATTGTATTAAAAGTGATAAAACTCAAATTTGATGGCAGATGAAGACCTGCACGCCCATCCTGCCTGCCCATATGTGGACCTAGTTTTGATACACGACTAAATGGTCCCCAGCTTTGTTCTTGCTTTATTTTTAAAATTAATGTACTATTTATTCATTTTATTTTAATGCATGGTCGGTTCTGCTTTTGAACTACATCAGTCGGCATCACTACTGCATTTTCAGCATATAGGAAAAACATTTTCAGGCACATAACGGAAGACAGCACAGCCACAGCACACAAATGTAACTTTGTTTATATAGTACATGTAAGGCTTACGTTGCTTATAAGCACTCACAATGAAAGTTTAGGTAACTGACACACAGTGTCAGCAAGTGGGACCCCTGGGCTAGCATCCAGGTGTTCCTCTTTTAGAGCTAGCCTTATGGGCTATATCTCTCCTGAACTTTGTTCTCCTGCTGATTCTGATTGAGTTGTGCAGCTCTGCAGTATTCTTTTCAGTGACCAGCTATATCCAGACTTCTGCGTGCATGTCTTGATGCTCTCCAGCTAAGTGCCTTTCTTCTCCACCTTCAGGACTGCTCACTGGGGTAGTGGTGGACTCGGGAGATGGCGTGACCCACATCTGTCCTGTCTACGAGGGCTTCTCATTGCCTCATCTTACCCGTCGCTTGGACATTGCTGGCAGAGACATTACACGCTACCTCATCAAGGTGAGGTGTACTTTTTTTCTACAGTGTGACAAAGTGAACAGCCAAATAAAAACTGAATATAATGTAGTAGTTATCTGCCATTTTGGTTGCGAGTCTGGGATGTTCTGGTCTTCTTTGCATGCTGTTGGGTGTTCGTATTCCATGTGTAAGTTGAAGAGAAGCAGAATAATCTTGGCAGGAAAGGGAAGAATACCCATGCTAAACTTTATCTTTGTTTCTTCCACTCTTCTTTTTTACCATTATTCTATTGTTTTTTACTCTCTATTCCTTACCACCCTCTGCCCTTTACCTTTTTGCTTTTTTGTGTTGCTCTATTTTCATATTCTAATCTCTGATCATGCCTCGGCGAGGTGTCTTCTTTTCTTCTGCATTACCCCTTTGCTCTTGGGCTCATCAAATAGCTTCTGCTCCTGAGAGGATACGCATTTAACCATTCGGCTGACTTTGAGACAGTGAGGATGATGAAGGAGAAGCTGTGCTACGTGGGATATAACATCGAGCAAGAGCAGAAACTGGCCCAGGAGACTACGGTGCTAGTGGAATCCTATACGGTGAGTGATACCAGTGGTCCTTAATCACCACCCCACAAACCTGAATCTTTGAAGGCATGAATGTTCCATGCACAGTACTCTTTTCTGAGAGATTCTTCAGTCCATTCTGTTGAGGGCAGGGCCGCCTTTTCTCTCCTATAGGCACACTCTGACTTCTTTCCGGAAGCATATAAATCAATATTGGGTTCTTGTCTTGATTTTTCCTAGCTATTTTTGTAAGGATGCACAATTATATACCTAGCTTCAAAGCAACGAATCACTTGATAAGTAACTTGAGAATGAAATTAGTACAGAAAGAGATGATGTAAATAGTTATGATGCCAACAGAGACCAGAGAATTGTGAGTGGATGTCTTTTCAGGTTTTTCTTGAAGGATAGTAGAGTGTAGTTACTTGTTATGGTACACCTTTGGAACAACACCGGCAATTATTTCATAGCAAAAACAAACTTTCCTCCATACTGTCTTCATTCATCTGAATTAAAAAAAATAAAGTTGATTATCTGCCTGTCATTGTAAATCATCTTCAACATGTTTCCACTTAGATGCTGTTTAGAAAATCTGAAAGAAACATTAGTTATAGATTCCTTACCTTAGAATTACCCCCAGGCGTCAGACTGGATCCCGAAAGTTTTTTCGTCAGCAGTACCCCTGCGTGTCGGTAGGCGTCGTCGGTCGACTCCGCGTCCGTCGTTGGCATCGTGGTCGCCGTGATGATGTCACGGAAGATACCTAACGCCGCCCTCGCGCTTGACGTCAGTTCTTTCTCTTTCCGCGCCAGCAAGCGCAGATCCGGGAAGAGCGGTACCCCCAGTCATTTTTTGACTGAGTTTTTTGCGACTTTTGTCGACATCTTTTCGAGTTGTTCGACTCATGGTAGCACGAGGGATGCCCGGTTTTAAGTCCTGCGGTTCCTGTTCCCGCATGATGTCGGTGACGGATCCGCACCGCGTGTGTCTCTTCTGCTTGGAGCGTGACCACGACCCCAAGTCGTGCTCCGACTGCTGAACCATGGCCCCGAAGTCTTGGTCCCGAAAGCTCCTCGAGGCCTGGCAGTTGGCTCCGCGTCGCGCAAGGTCCTGGTCGCGTGGGAGGTCGAGGGACCGATCACGGAGCCATTATCACTCCTCTTCGCCAAAGTCTTCGCACTCGGGGTCGGGTAAGTCGAAGCATAAGAAGAAGTCGAAGAAGCGTTGTCGCTCTTCGACTTCCCCTCGTCCGTCTGCCGACGTGACGCAGGGTGCGGGTGGTGCCACTCCCGCGGCTCCGCGTGCAGGGCCTTCAGGGTCGACTCCGGCCTTTCCGGCAGCGACAACTGCCCAGCTTCGTCAGTTCTACGAAGCCATGCACGCTATATTTGGGCAGTCCGACTCCGCCGTGCGCCCTCGGGCCCCGCGGACTCTGCTGGGGGCCCTAGGCCTTCGACACCGACGGCTCTGGCCTCGGCACCGCAGGGCCCCCTTGGATCCAGGCCTGGATCCAGATCGGCGCCGGTCGACCTGGTGACACCTCCACCGGCACCACGTCCGCAAACGACGTCGGCTGGACCCCCAGCCGACATCGACCCAGGCTTCCCCCTCCATGTGGAAACTGAGTCGGACCGGCGTCAGCTGACGTCGATTGGTACTTTTGTGCCTACTTTCCACCCTGGCCATTTTCAGCCAGTTTGGCAGCCAGAGAAGTGTGAGGAAGAATGGGAGGGGTCTGAGGACCCTCTCACTGCGCAGATAGAGTATGACCAGGACTGGAGAGAGGACCTGGGGGATGCCAGTGGTCTAGACACCTCACCAGACCTTGGCATGTTGTCTCCTCCTACTGTGGCAAGGGAGGAGGGAGCGTCTTACGCAGTGGTGTTGCGCAGGGCGGCCGAGGCTCTCAACCTCGAGCTTCCTACCGTGGCAGTCAGGACTAACCTCCTGACAGAGGTGCTTCAGCCGGCAGCGAGCTCTTCGGAGCCCCTGTTGACGTTTAATGAGGCCCTAACAGACATCCTTTTGGGCACCTGGTCCAGGCCCACCACAGGGGCTCCTGTGGATAGGATGGTTGCCCGGCTCCGGGCGACCCCACTTTCCTCTCCCAACACCCCTCCCCCGAGAGCTTGGTCGTCCAAGCCTCCACATCCCAGAGCGCATTCCCTACCGCACCACCGGACAGGAAATCCAAGAAACTGGATCAACTTGGGAAGAAGTTGTTTTCTTCCTCCAGTTTAGGGCTGCGGTCGGTGAACACCGCATGCCTCTTGGGCCGTTATTCCCACTCCGTGTGGGATACGGTCGCGCAGGTGCTGCCTCAGTGCCTGGAGGAGGCCCGGGCCGTGCTCGCCCATGCTGTTGCCGAGGGGCGAGACGCAGCAAAGTTCGCCATACGTTGTGGATTGGACACTGCCGACTCATTGGGTAGGACTATTTCAACGTCGGTGGCGCTTCGCCGCCACGCCTGGTTGAGGACGACTGGCTTTTCAGGGGATGTCCAGAACACCTTGATGGACATGCCCTTTGATGGCCGTCGCCTGTTCGGCGACAAAGCAGACAGTGCGCTAGAGCGCTTCAAGGACTTTCGGGCTACGGCCAAGTCCTTGGGCCTCTCCAATATGCGCCCTGCACGGTCTGCTTTTCGCCCCTTTCATGGTCACGGAAGGGGTGCCCCAACACGTTCATTCCAGAGCCACAGGCCAGCACAAGCTTTTCCATCTCAGCGCGGCCGAGGACGTGGGAACCAACGTCGTGGTTCTGTGGGCCAGCGGGCAGGCCAATCCACCTCCACCCCCGCAGCCTCCAAACCCTCCTAGTCTGACCTTTCAGGCCCATCACACGCCAGTGGGCGGCAGGATTCGCCATCACCTCCCCCACTGGCGCACCATCACGTCGGACAGGTGGGTTTTACAAATAGTCCGAAAGGGCTACTCCCTCCCCTTCGAGACTAACCCTCCAGCCATGCCACCCCAGTACCATCGCATGTCGGAGGATCATCTGACCCTTCCCCAATAGGAAGTTACAGCACTCTTGGCCAAGGGTGCCATCGAGCGCGTTCCTGTCCCAGAAATAGGTCGTGGTTGCTATTCCCACTACTTTCTGGTGCCCAAGAAGGACAAGGGCCCGCGTCCTATCTTGGATCTCAGGGACGTCAACCGCTTCCTCCGGAAGGAGAAGTTCAAAATGTTGACCCTGGCTCAGGTCTCGTCTGCCCTCGACACTGGAGCCTGGATGGTAGCGTTGGACTTGCAGGACGCGTATTTCCACATCCCTGTCCTGCCGGCCCACCGGCGTTACCTGCGGTTCACGGTAGGCCACGAGCATTTTCAGTTCACCGTGCTCCCCTTTGGCCTTACCAGCGCCCCTCGGGTGTTCACGAAAGTGATGGCGGTGGTCGCAGCTCAACTGCGCAGATCAGGGGTTCCAGTCTTCCCCTATCTCGACGACTGGTTGTTGAAGGCGTCCTCGTCCCAGGCAGTTGTCTCCCACCTCCAGACTACAGCCGACCTCCTGCATTCGCTGGGGTTCTCTATCAATGTGCCGAAGTCACACCTGATTCCCTCTCAGAAGCTCCTTTTCATCGGAGCGGTTCTGGATACGACGCCGTTTCGGGTCTATCCTCCCGAACTGCGAGTCCGAGATATTCGGGCTATGATTCCGATCTTTCAGCCTCTATCCCGGGTTTCGGTCAGAATGACCCTGAGGCTGCTGGGCCTCATGGCCTCCTGCATCCTGCTGGTCGATCATGCCAGGTGGCATATGCGGGCTCTGCAGTGGGACCTGAAGTTCCAGTGGGCGCAGCATATGGGTAATCTGTCCGATTACGTCCAGATCTCGGAGGGCACTGCACAACAATTGCAGTGGTGGCTCACGAACCAGGATTGGGTCAATGGCAGATCCCTCTCCCTTCCCCAACCAGAGCACGCAGTGGTGACGGACGCATCCCTTCTGGGACGGAGCGGCCACATGGGAGAGGCGGAGATCAGAGGTCTCCGGCGGAGACCGGGCTCCACATCAACCTTCTGGAGCTTCGGGCGATTCGTCTTGCACTCAAGGCATTCCTTCCCTCTGTCCGGGGAAGAGTAGTGCAGGTGTTCATGGACAACACCACCGCCATGGACGGGGTGGGGTCGTGGACCCTATGTCAGGAGGCCCTCCGCCTCTGGACATGGCTGGAACATCAGTGCATATCCCTGGTGGTTCAACACCTGGCAGGTTCCCTGAACGCCAGGGCGGACGAACTCAGCCGCAGGTGCATGATGGATCATGAATGGCGTCATCACTCGGATGTAGTGCAAGGTCTCTTTCGACAGTGGGGAGAGCCTTGGTTGGATCTATTCGCCACCGAAGAGAACGCGCAACGTCAGTAATTCTGCGCGTTGGAATTTCCAAGGCGGCACTCGCTAGGCGACGCTTTTCGTCGCGAGTGGAGTTGCGGTCTGTTGTACGCCTTTCCGCCTATACCACTTCTGCCCAGAGTGCTGAAGAAGATCAGGCGCGACCGGGCCCAAGTCATCCTTGTGGCTCCGGATTGGGCACGAAGAGTCTGGTATCCCGAGCTGCTCAACATGGCCATCGATCCTCCAACCTGTCTGCCTCTTCGGGAGGATCTTCTGTCGCTGCAACAGGGGACGGTCCTCCACCCGAACCTGTCCAGCCTCCACCTCCTTGTGTGGAGATAGAGCGGCGGCAGCTGACGTCTTTTGACCTGCCTCCCGAAGTTTGCGATGTAATCTTGGCAGCCAGGCGTCCCTCCACTAAGACGGTATACGCCTGCCGGTGGAACAAGTTTGTGGCATGGTGCACAGCAAAGGCTGTGGATCCCCTTTCTGCCCCTCTTTCTGAGGTTCTCTTGTTTCTTCTTTCTTTAGCCCAGCAGGGCTCTGCTCTGGGTACTATCAAGGGCTATCTTTCGGCCATCTCTGCCTTCCTTCGGCTTCCAGATCAGCTTTCTCTTTTCAAGTCCCCGGTGGTTAATCGTTTCTTGAAAGGCATAACTCCTCTTTTTCCTCCTATTCCCTTTGTTATGCCTCAGTGAGACTTGAATCTAGTCTTAACCTATTTAATGTGCGCTCCCTTTGAGCCGCTTCACAACTGTCCTTTGAGGCTTCTGACGCTTAAAACTGCTTTCCTGGTAGCCATCACGTCTGCCAGACGAGTGAGTGAGCTCCAGGCTCTTTCCTCCAAGCCTCCTTTCATGTCTGTCCATCCGGACAAGGTAGTTCTCAGGACTCGTCCATCCTTCCTTCCTAAGGTTGTCACTGCCTTTCACATCGGGCAGACCATCACTTTGCCCACCTTCTTTCCGCCTCCACAACCTTCGAAAGAGGAAGAGAGGCTCCACCGTCTGGACCCAAAACGTGCGCTTTCGTTCTATCTGGATCACACAAAACAGTTCCAGGTGGATGACCAACTCTTTGTTGGCTTCGTGGGCGCCAAGAAAGGTCGGGCCGTACACAAGCGAACCATTTCACGATGGGTCGTTTTGTGTATCAAAGCATGCTATTCTCTGGCTAAAAAGGAGCCTCCTGTGGGGCTACGCGCCCATTCCACCAGGGCGACGGCACCCACTACTGCCTTAGGACGAGGAGTTCCTCTACATGACATCTGTCAGGCAGCTACGTGGGCATCACTGCACACGTTTACGAAACACTACTGTCTGGACAGCCAAGTCCGGAGAGACGGCTTCTTTGGCCGTTCTGTTCTCCAGGACTTTCTGGTGTGATCTTGGTTCGCAGACCCACCACCGGGGTTGGTATTGCTGGGGTATCTATTCTAAGGTAAGGAATCTATAACTAACGTGTTTCTTTCAGATGAACAAGTTACTTACTTTTGGTAACGATATATCTGTAAGAAACATTAGTTAGTTATAGATTCCTACCGCCCCACCCATCCTCCCGTTCTGTGAACTGATTTCTAGGGTTAAGGATATCCTTTCAGGGCCCTAGTTTTGTGCACCAGTGGTCAGTGTCTTGCATGGCTCTTCGTTCCTGGCGCGGAACGTCGTCTACAGAACTGACGTCAGGCGCCAGGGCGGCGTCTAGGTATCTTCCGCGACGTCATCACGGCGACCACGACGCCATCGACGGACGCAGAGTCAACCGACGACGCCTACCAACGCGCAGGGGTACTGCTGACGAAAAAACTTTCCAGATCCAGTCTGACGCCTGGGGGTAATTCTAAGGTAAGGAATCTATAACTAACTAATGTTTCGTACAGTTATATCGTTACCGAAGGTAAGTAACTTGTTCATCAGTAACTTTTTCTATGAACTCCTCTTTGTTACAGTCTTAGCCACCCAATATCTGGTTATAACTGGATGGGACTTTAAACACAAAGATTCCCTGTCATGCCCTTTAGCACGCTGCTTTTTATTCCACATTCTCAATATCCTATCTTCTCAGCTGGCATACTCCGAGGAAGCCCCCTTAGCCTGATTCATTTCAATCACATCTACCCTCAAGTCAGTCCCTCCTTTTCTGACCACTCATTGACATGACAGTCCCAATGTCTGCCATGCCCCCCAACCCCTGTCCTTATCTCCAAGTGCATATTTTTCCGAACACCAGCTGTGACTATCATGAAGATAACTTTCAGGATTTTCCTGCTATCAGACCTGCCTCAACAATTATCCTAGGTTTCCTGCTGCATCAGGCTGCAGAACCAGCCTTTCCCTATCTAATGCCTTGGCTCCCAAGGACATGAACTCTTGCATTGGTGGCCATCTCGGGAATAAGAGAAAGCTCCAGAAGCACTAAAAACATGCAGATATTTGATTGCCCCCCACTTCCCTTCCATGCTTGAATCCAAATCATCAGACTCGTTCTCCTTTTTACACAATCACTCTTTGAAACTCTCAGATGCCATCCAAACTTTTCCATTCAGACCATTTGCCCTCACACCCCATTGCTATGTTACAGCTCATGACTTTACAACCATGATCTCATCATAAATTCACACCATCGGGTATCCCTTTTTGCTTGTCTCCTTTTCTCTCATTTGCCTCACCAGCCCGTTAAATTCAGCTCTCTGTTACCTTCCTCAACAAACATCTCCCCATTCCTTATTCAGAAAATCCTTGTTTAACATCTGACCCCTTTATCCTACAAATTTTAAATGGCATTTGTTCTTCACGGTCTCTAGCCTGTGTTGACTAGTCAACTAATCCATCTGCTCTAGGCTCCCTCAATCATCAGATAGCTGTGTTCATCCTTGAAAACTGGAGGCCTTAATTGAGTCCACTCCCCATCACAGACATCCAGAGCCATCACTTAGGCGTCCCTTAGTTTCAAACTCTTGAATTCATTTCCCTGGAAACGGACTCACCGACCTTTACAACCCTTTCAAATTCTCCTCCAGAAAAGCTGTTCCACTGAGGCACCCTGTGCCTCATTTCCAATTTTATATCCACCCATATCACCCACGTAGTCTTCAATCTTCCACTCTCTGAACTTCTTCTTTTCTACCTTTAATACTCTTAACTGCATTATACTAAGGAACCACGTATCTAACCTTTGCTACAACACAAGGCCTCCAACCTGAGTATGCCTGGCGCAGCTGTCAAATGACTTTTCTTCTGCTTCATCAGCCAGTCCTCCTCCATATCTTGATGGTCGTCTTACATTGCCCACCAAGTATAACACCTGCAGAAATCTATCCTAACTCCTTCTTTTTTCTTCCTGCTCGTCTTTATTATTTATAAGTTTTATATAGCGCTAGCTAGACCCAAAGGTATCAGAGCGCTTTATATAAACGTGAAAAAACACCATATAATCAAATCGCTGGGCATATGATGCGAGACACATTAGATTCTAGTACAAACATAAATATATACAAAGAAAATCGTTGGGCAATGAGGGTGGTTACCGTATGCGGGCGATTAGAACAGTATGAGTTAAGGGAGAGAAAGACCTAATAGACCATTGTATGACCGTGCATACTTAAGCTTTAGACATTTAATGATTGTGAACATTTATACATGGAGAAACAACATGGTCTGAAGGTGAAGAAATGAAGCACACACAACAGCCGACACGTGTTTCGTTACAAAGGTAACTTTTTCAAGGCTTGGAACGAAATCTATAGTCCCTCCAAGATTTGATGGTCCATCCGAATGCAAGACCAACCGTCCGTCATATGTATTTGTTATGGTGTCTAAAACGCCTGAAGGAACTAGAGATGCAACGTAGTATTTGCTGAAATTACTTCACGACTCAGACAGTCAGTCTCAAGAAAAGGAGTGTGTATTTATGAAATTTAGAGTATTTTATCAAGTAGCGAACAAAACAAAGTGAGGACCGGGAAGTGGGCTTGTCAAAAGTCCCTTAATAGGATGTCCTTTCCATATATTCTTAAAGAGATACGTCACGTAGAACTGTGAATGAGGCCAGTAGGTCTGCCCATTTAATAGAGGACCATAATAAGCCCCTCTGGCAGATTCCTTTTTAAGACTGACTGTCCGAGTCGTGAAAGTAATTTCAGATCTTGGAGGGACTATAGATTTCGTTCCAAGCCTTGAAAAAGTTACCTTTGTAACGAAACACGTGTCGGCTGTTGTGTGTGCTTCATCTCTTCACCTTCGGACCATGTTGTTTCTCCATGTATAAATGTTCACAATCATTAAATGTCTAAAGCTTAAGTATGCACTGTCATACAATGGTCCGTATGGTTTTGACTACTGACTTTGAGGGTTGGTTAGAAGGCTTGCCCTGTAGGTGTCATTTGGTTTGGGACCTGTGCTGCTTTTTTTGTTTATGCCAACCTGAGGTCATCTAGTGTTTCGATGTAAATGTCTAGGCGGCCTTTGAAGACTTGGAGTTCACGCCTTTGGGTGTCTTCGTTACCTTTTGCTGCCACCTTTTTTTTTTTTTTTTTTTTTTTTGCATCTCTCGCCGCCCTCCTCGTAGTTTTGTGCTTTTTGATGTCGATGACGCTTTCCTCTGCGTCCAACTCTCCTCCCTCTGCCGGCTGGGCTTTCTCAACTGTTCTCCTCTTCTTCCTCGCTGGAGATGCCCAGGTCCTAAAGGGACTCCTGTGTCCTCAGGAGTGTCTGCCATGGCGTTGTGTGCCAGACACTGTTTGAGTCGCGCCTTCAGCATCTTCGGAATGAATTCTGCGCAGGCCTTACAGTCTTTGGTTCTGTAGTCCTTTGGAGGTTCAAGTTGCAAACCTCATGCAGATCTCTCTGCGCAAATTGTGGTGACTGCTAGGGCAGAATGTAAAAGGGGTGTTCTACATGTCCCCCTTCCTCTGTCGGGGTTGAGAAGGCTCCCCTCCTCTGCTGTTTGACCTATTTAGGCCTCTGGTGATCTCCAGTGATCTTCAGTGTTTTCTGTCGCTTTGTAGAATTCTTCGAAGCTCCTCCATCAAGCTTCCAGACCCAACAGCAGAAAAAAGAATCTGAAGATGGGTACCACGCACAGGAACTTCCAAGGTGCACACCTGACGTCGCACACGGGACGGACTTGCCACCAAATTGTGGTCAAAGACACCCAGAGAGAGAGAAAAAAAAAAGAGAAAAAACATGATTCTGGACCCAACCACTAGATGGTGGAATGTATGCACAGCATATGTAGGAAAATGGGTTTTTGATTGAGGGGGAGGTGAAGACCCTTCATCAAAAACCACAATCCCTATCATGGTGAACCACATAAGTCACTAAATTAACCTGTGCCCAACTCTCTGATAGCTTGGCACAAAAGCAGTCCGGTTTAACTTGGAGGCAATGTGTAAGGTATTTATGCCAGGGCTGGACTGGGAACCCAAACCGGCCCTGGCAAACTGCTCGGCTGGACCCCAAGGCGGGGGAGGGGAGGGGTGCGGCAGAGCTGTTTGCTAGGGCCGGTTTCGGACGATTTTGTTCCAGGGGGCCCCGGTAACAAAAACAGCCCCCAGGGGCCCAAAACCAGCCCCCTCCCTGGCGGCTCACCGGGGAAACGCCCGGTGCCCGCTACGGCCAGTCTGGCCCTGATTTATGCAGCACTTCCAACACTTATAAAGTGGGAGTTAAAAATATCCAGTGGGAGAAAACGGCAGGCTTTGACCGATGAGGCCAGGTAACCCTTCAGACAGGAGTTGCTTGTAGGCAGTTGGGTTACTGATGGGGAGGGGATTGAAACCCTACTCAAGCAGAAACCACAAATCTTATCAGGATGAAACACAAGCAAACCCCTAATTAACCTCTGCTCAACCCTCTGGTAGCATGGCACAAAAGCGGTTAGGCTTAATTTAGAGGCAATGTTTAAAGTATTTATGCAGCACTTCAAATAGTATTAAAGTGAAAACACAACGCAAGAAAAATCTCACCAATTTAGAAAAATAGAGTAAAATTTTATAAATTATTGGACACCAAAACAACAAAAATTGAATTTGTAGAACTGGAGATATGCAATTTTAAAGGTTTTGTGAAAATTGAGCACTAGGAAGCAAAAAGCGCCAACCACAGTTATCTGGTCACAGTATACCGGGTCCAAGTCACAAGTTCAGGCTGACCGCGCTGGTGTGCTAGCCAGCTTCAGGACTGCGTTCAGTCCGCTGAGAAAGTACCTTGTGGGCTTGGGCGTCGAGATGCAAAGCCTTGCATCAAGATGCCTGGCCCGGCGTCAAGGAGCAATTCACAAGCAGCTGTGATTCGGGATGTGTTGCGCAGCTGCAGAGTCAATGACTGTTGACGAGGAGCTGAAATGGAATCACTGACAAAATATCGAAGGTCAGAATATCGACCTACAGAAATATCGACGCAAGAATATCGAAGTCCAGAATATCGACATTCTATCTAGATTATGGTAAGTACAAAAATATCGAGAGAAAAAATATCGATGTCAAAAATATCGTTGTTAAAAATATCGTTTATTTAAGTTAAAAAAATAATGTAAAATAAAGTAAATAATACATATAATTAAAATCAACATAGTTAAAAATATTTTAAAATGTTTAAAAATTATAAGTGATATATATGTAATGTAAAAATAAATTAAACATATACATATAATACATAATATATATACTTACTAATAATTTTTAATTATTTTAATTTACAATTAAAAAAAATATCATATAAATTATAAATGCATCTATACACATAAAACAATAATATAAATAAAAATTAAATAAATATATATAACAAATTTAAAAAAATGTAAATTATTTTTAATCTTTTAAAAATTAATTATATACTACATTAAGTAAAATAATGCAAAAGATATTAGATAGCGGAGGTAATAAAATTACTATTCCAACTCCAAACAGTGCAACAGTAGGGAAAATGTTGGATAGCGTAGGGGTAAAAATTACTATTCCCACCCCAGTGAGTGCAACAGTAGGGAAAGTGTTGGATAGCGTAGGGGTAAAAATTACTATTCCCACTCCAGTGAGTGAAACAGTAGGGAAAGTGTTGGATAGCGTAGGGGTAAAAATTACTATTCCCACCCCAGTGAGTGCAACAGTAGGGAAAGTGTTGGATAGCGTAGGGGTAAAAATTACTATTCCCACTCCAGGGAGTGCAACAGTAGGGAAAGTGTTGGATAGCGTAGGGGTAAAAATTACTATTCCCACCCCAGTGAGTGCAACAGTAGGGAAAGTGTTGGATAGCGTAGGGGTAAAAATTACTATTCCCACTCCAGGGAGTGCAACAGTAGGGAAAGTGTTTTATAGCGTAGGGGTAAAAATTAGTATTCCCACTCCAGTAAGTGCAACAGTAGGGAAAGTGTTGGATAGCGTAGGGGTAAAAATTACTATTCCCACTCCAGGGAGTGCAACAGTAGGGAAAGTGTTGGATAGCGTAGGGGTTAAATTAACATACTTATTAATTAAATAATTTTTGTAAAATAAATAACATTAATAATTAACAAACAAATTAATAATAAATACCAATACAATTAAATTAATAATTACTTAAATAACATTAAATTACTTCCCACCCTATTCCCCCATAAACACACAACCCGCTACACATAAAAAAGAACACAATTAATTTAATTATCAATTAATAAAAATTAATTGCCAATTAATAATAAATTAATTAACAATAACAAATAAAAAAGAATACATTAATTATAATTAATATAATTATAAATTAATCAATTAATAAAAATTAATTGCCAATTAATTGATTAACAATAAATTATCAATAACAATAAATAAAAACATTAATTAATTATAATTAAATTACTTCCCACCCTATTCCCCTATAAACCCACAACCCGCTACACATAAAAATTAACAATGTAATTATCAATTAATCAATTAAAAATTAATTTCCAATTAATCAATTATTAAAAATTAATTGCCAATTAATTTAAATATCAATTAATCAATTATTAAAAATTAATTACCAATTAATTAACAATAACAATAAATTTAAAAAAAATAATTATAATTAATATAGTGCTGAATTAATCAATTAAAAAAATTCATTACCAATTAATAATTAACAATAAATTAATAATCAATAACAATAAATAAATACATAATTAATTAATTATAATTAAATTACTTCCCACCCTATTCCCCTATAAACCCACAACCCGCTCTACTAAAACGCAAAATTTACTTTAAAAAAATTACTAATTTCTAAACATTTAATACATATATTTAAAAATAATAAAAATACATTACAAAAAATGTTAAACATACATATAAAATACATGCTAAAATACATAACACTAATATAAATATCGATATTATTAACAACGATATTACTTACTTCGATATTACTTACTTCGATATTACTTACTTCGATATTACTTACTTCGATATTACAAAAAACAATATTACTTACCTTAAGTTCGATATTCTGGTCACCGATATTCTTGACATCGATATTCTGTTCCTACGATATTAAAAACTCGATATTAGTGTAGGTCGATATAAAAAAATCGATATTTTGACTGCGCACTGCTGAAATGCAAGGTCCCACATTGTCGTGGAGGAATACGGTGGGGCTTTGCAAGACTTGCACTGCAATGCGTCTGTGCAGGGGGTGAGGTGCGTTGCGCTGGGCTGGTGTCAGCGCCAGCCTGCGTAGGCGTCAAACAAGCTGCTGGTGCTTGCGAGGAGATGAGTTGAGGACGAGCTGCGTCACACTGGGCCAGAGTTGATGGCAGGTTGCGCTGCGTTGACAAAGCCGGTTATGTCCATGTGGCTTGAAACAGGGGAGGGTCAGCCAACTGACCTGTGGTGATTTACTGGAGTTTTGGGTCTACACAGGCAGGCTGGGTTCAGCGGGACAGCCCACAGCAGCAGAAGAGTCCTGGTGCAGCAACAGCAGGTCTTGGCAACAAAGTAGCCCTTGGCCAGCAAGCAGGGGCAGGCTTCCCAGCTGGGCAGTCCTCCTTCCTGGCAAAGTCCACATGTCCAGAGTGATCTGAAGAGTTGGGTCACAGGGTCCAATATTTATACTTGGTGCCAGCTTTGAAGTAGATGAAGTTTCTAGAGGGTTCCACACCCAGGGCTGATTGGAATTTCCTTCCTCCCTGTCCTGGCCCCAGCTTGTCTGGAGCCCTAAGGATTAGTGTAAAACCCTTTGTTAGTGTGCTAAGGCAGAGGCTTTGTGATGTGCAAGTGTGATAGGTGACAGCTCTGCCCCCGTCAAGTCAGAGATGGCCGATCCTCCCAACACCTTTTCCCCCTTTGTCTCGCTGTTTTGGAGCAATACACAAAGACCCCCTCCGGCTAAACCTAGTCATATGACCCAGGATACATGCTGCAGACACCAAATGGTTGGGACAAGAAAATGCCAACTTTCTAAAAGTGGCATTTTCAGATGGTGATTTAAAATCCAACTTTACCATTTTTTCCCCAAACTTTTTATTAGTCGTTTGGGTTTGCAAGCGAGTAATATATTACACATCAATTTTGATCACGTTTTGTATGTCTGGTAATTGTTACAATACAGTAGTACCATCAGCTAGTAATCATACCCTAACATATACATGTTCTAACATATGAACAATAGTTACCTACCTGTAATCTGTGGTTCTCCAGTATTAGTATCTTTCATAGATTCACATGCTTGAATCATTCCCCGTCAGTCGGAGTGGGAGTCCCCCGGTACATAAAAATAGCAATATATATATATATATATATATATATAACACCATATCCTAGGTAAATTAGAACCAGGAAGTAAAGTGGCCAGAAATTAAAGGAAAAAATTCCTCCACTTTCATGACTCGTCCAAGTCATTATATATAGTCCAAAGTCCAGCCAATCAGGCGACAGCACCACCCAGAATGTTCTCCTCAGAGGCTCAGGCTCTCAGATTTTCCAGCACAAGTGTGATCCAGAATGAAACAGAGCATAGCAAAAGAGCCTCTGAGGGGAGGTGGAGCGGAGGTTGCATGTGAATCTATGAAAGATACTAATACTGGAGAACCACAGATTACAGGTAGGTAACTATTGTTCTTCTCCAGTATTGGGGTATCTTTCATAGATTCACATGCTTGAATCAGAGTAGATAGCAGTGACTCCAGAACCATACTGCTGACATTATCAGCACAACATAAGCATATGCATAACACAGTCAAAGTGTAATCACAAACATATAGCTTATTGTTATATATCTATTCACATATCAAGATATATATGTATAAATCCATTGTAAAACAATAGCAAGAGGAGGAGGGAAACAACAGAGGCTCACCTTAGTTAAAAAGATTACGAAGAACCGCCTGTCCCACAGACGTGTCTGCATCATTGGCAGCTTCCAAACAGTAGTGCCTTGTAAAGGTGTGCCTGTTGGACCACGTAGCAGCTCTGCAGATTTGATGAATAGGCACACCAGCAAAGAGAGCGGTAGAGGAAGAGATTGCTCTCGTAGAATGTGCTCTTGGAGTTGTCTGTAAAGGTCTGCCTGCCAGCTGATGACAGAAACCAATCGCAGCAGAGATCCAACGGGCAATGGACTGTTTTGATATTGGGTGTCCTGTGCGCATTTTTCCATAAGCTAAAAATAGCTGATCAGATTTCCGTATGGAAGATGTCCTTTGTAGATAGAATTTGAGACATCTTTTGAGATCAAGAGTATGTAAAGCCCTTTCCGCAGGTGATTGAGGATTGGGAAAAAAAGTTTTCAAAATGACCGGTTCGTTGAGATGGAAGTCCGAAGGTACTTTGGGCATAAAAACGGGGTTAGTGCGTAACACTAAATCTCTTGTGAATTGAAGGTACGGCGGTTTTATAGTGAAGGCTTGAATGTCACTGACCCGCCTAGCCGACGTGAGGGCTAATAGTAAAGACACCTTCCATGAAAGAAACTTCAATTCTGTCCGATGAATAGGTTCAAAGGGGTGTCGCATAAGTTGCGAGAGCACAACGTTAAGATGCCAGGCTGGAGGTGGATGGCGAATAGGTGGAAACATACGAAATAACCCCTTAAAGAACTGTCGAATGATCCTAGAGGAATAGAGAGAATTGGAACCGTCCTGCCTAAATCTTGAGATAGCTGCTAAGAATACCTTAAGCGTAGAATGAGAAAGGCCTGATCTTGCCAGATGCAGGAAGAAAGGTAAAATTTGTTCCGGCTTTGCATGCACTGGATGTATGTTGTTGGCTTGACACCACAGGCAAAATCGTTTCCATTTAAGCGTGTATGTCTTTATTGTGGAAGGCGCCTAGCATTGGCCAGAACTTCTCTACAGTTAGAAGGAATATCTAAGTGGGCGAATTCAAGGTGCTCAGGCGCCAGGCTGCTAAGTGCAGGGATGCAGGATCCGGATGGCAGATCTGACCGTTCTGAATGGATAGAAGATTCGGTATTGGTCTCAACTGAATGGGATGGCATTCGGAGAGAAGGAGTAGCTCGGTAAACCAGAACTGGCGAGGCCATCTGGGAGCTATGAGTATTAGGCGACAAGGTTCCTTCTTCATTTTCCAGAGAACCCTGGGAACCAACGGTATCGGTGGAAAAGCGTAGGCATAAATCTGCGACCAGTTCATCAAAAAGGCATTTCCGCATGATTCGTTGTGGGGACGCCAACTTGCGAAGAATTGGCATTTGCGGTTCAGACTGGTTGCGAACAAGTCCAGGTTGGGCTGACCCCACTCCTGAAAAATTCGATTCAACGTTGGCTGATGGAGCTCCCACTGCGTGATTGGACGTTGTCAAGCGGCTGAGGGAATCCGCTAGAACGTTGGACACTCCCGGGACATGAACTGCTGTTAGAGTTATCTGATGTTTGATCGCCCAATCCCACATTTCCTGGGCTTGCTGAGACAACAGTGTGGACCTTGTTCCTCCTTGTTTGTTCAAGTAATGCATACTTGTTGTGTTGTCCGTCCGGATCAACACTGATGCTCCGAAAATGATGGTGCGAAAAGACTTCAGGGCTAGGAAGATCGCCAGCAATTCCAACAGGTTGATATGACAAGTCTTTTGCTGAGCATCCCATCTTCCGCTTGCTGTCAGTCCCTGCAGATGGGCTCCCCATCCTTCTAGGGAGGCATCCGTGGTGATGACGAAGCTTGGAGGTTTCATGAGGAATGAGCAGCCTGCTGCTACATTTGTCTTTGAAGTCCACCATCTTAGAGTGTCCCTTATCTGTGAAGTGACGCGAATGAGATCGTCGAAAGATCCTGAGATTTGCAGCCACTGTTTGTTGAGTTCCTCTTGCAAGGGTCTCATTCTGAAACGGCAATTGGGGACCAGAGGAATGCAAGATGAAAGCATCCCCAGAAGCGACTTGAACCGTCGAACTGAAACGTACTCTTTTGATCTTAGTAGCTGTGCAAGATTGCAAAGTTTCGTTTGTCTTTCGGTTGAGACACAGACTTCTGTTCGCAACGTGTTTCTGAGAGTAAAGATCTGTCATCTAATTCTCCTTCCTCCCTATCGTCGTCAGAGGTGTGGGCGTCCTGAGAGTGATGCGACAGTACAGGAGAATGTGGCCTGGGTGACCTCAAAGTTGAAGAAGTTTGAGGCATAGGTGTGGGCGGCATAGAAGAAGCCGATTCTGATGGAGGGAAACGGCGATAGTAATCATCTAGCATGTATTGTAGATTGTTCAAAAGAGCCAAAGGCATTTGGGCCGTAGGCAGTGAATCTGTAGGTAAAGGAACCGTTTCCTGACAGATGTCATCCTCTGGCTCCTCATCTTGATATTTAATGAGGAGCTCTGAAGGGCTCCTGGCGGTACGGAACATATCACCTTCTTCCGATTGGTCATCGTCTTCATCAGAGGTTAGCAATTGGTCCGGTAGTCTAAGGTGCACCTTAGGAGGAGAGATTGTGAGCGGAGAGCGTACATTTAAAGAAGATGCACGTCTTTGTAATAAAGAAGAAGACGCCGTTGTCACCGGAGGCAACGTAGACGGTGTAATCTCTACTGCAGGCGTCGACGAAGACCAGACTTGCAGAGCCGTGCATGAGGCCAGTGGTAACGTCGACAAGGAAACCGTCGACGAAGTAGTCGTCGACGGGGCAGGCGTCGACGGAAGTATCGTCGACGAGACGGGCTTCCGTCGACGGGACGGGCTTCGTCGACGGGGCGGGCTTCGTCGACGGGACGGGCTTCGTCGACGGGACGGAGCTTCGTCGACGGGATGGTCGTCGACGAGGCAGTCGGCAGCGACACTCCTTACTTTTTCGTCGTCGGAGCGTCGGCGGTAGATACCAACACCTTCGTCGACGGAACTGGTCTGACTGAGACGGATACCAGCGTCGACGGCGAAGACGCCGACGACATGATCATTTGTGTCTTCGGCGATGAGAATGTTGCCGTCGACGTCGTAGTTGCAGTGTAGAGCTCGTCGACGAAGGAGTCGCCGACGAGCCCGTTGACGAGGAACTCCGTTTCTGAGGCAAATCCTTCTCAGAAACTTGCTTAGAAGAGAGAGACTTTTTAGACTTTCTCGGGGCGTAGAAGCTATAGATCTAGGTTTAGAAGGTGGAAGAGTCTTTCTTGAAGTAGAAGGCACTTCAGCACTGCTGGAGAGTTGTTTCTTCGACACCTTAGCCCCAGGAGAAGACAAATTTGTGTCAGCAATCCTCTTTCTGGAGGACGTAGACTGAACAGAGGCAATACTCCCCACATCAGATAAGGGATTGTCCTGGTCTTTTATCTTCTGTAGCCACAGAAGTAGACGCCCCTCTCTGTCCCTCAGAGTCTTTTGAGGAAAAGTTCTGCAGATCTTGCAGTCTCTCACCTGATGTTCAGGATATAAGCAATAAATGCACTTCTTGTGGGGATCTTCTGAAAACAGCCGGAGCTTCCCACAAGAGTCACAAGGGCGAAAAAGAGACTTCTTTGAAGAAGACATCCTAAGAAGAATAAAATCCAAAGAACTGAAGAAAACTGAGCAGAGCTCAGGGAGACTCCCTTCACACGACGTGCGGTAGAAAATCTGAGAGCCTGAGCCTCTGAGGAGAACATTCTGGGTGGTGCTGTCGCCTGATTGGCTGGACTTTGGACTATATATAATGACTTGGACGAGTCATGAAAGTGGAGGAATTTTTTCCTTTAATTTCTGGCCACTTTACTTCCTGGTTCTAATTTACCTAGGATATGGTGTGTATGTGTGTGTATATGTATATGTATATATATATATATATATATATATATATATATATATATATATATATATATATATATATATATATATTTGTACCGTGGGACTCCGACGACGGGGAATGATTCAAGCATGTGAATCTATGAAAGATACCCCAATACTGGAGAAAATGACAACTCACGTACTTACAAACGATCTTCTGTCCAATCTATTGTCAACATTACCTTTTTAAAGAAACCTTTGGTCCCACCTCTCTAACTCCCTCCCACATTAGGCCCCTCCCCAAAAACATTCCATGAACTCGGCCGCTATGAACTAATCTATTCCTGGTCCACAATGTTTCCCGCCAGGGCAAAAGTCCAGACAAAGAAAAAAGAGGGGGGGGGGAGAAAAGGAGGGGAAGGGGAATAGGCACACAGACTCGATTCGTGGTGTAGTTAGGAATCTAGCACTTCATGTAGAATTATGTGATGTATCCAAACAATCGTCGGCCTCCCCATCCGTCTCAGATTTAAACTGTTCTATCAAATGAGCCCAGTCCATGGAGATCGGCTTTCTCCTCAAGCCTCTGTATTCCTCACGCTGTAGCGCCTCCCTTTCAGCTGTAGCCCATTTAAGTACCTCCTCATTCCATCTACCCTCGTATGGAGCCCTGCGGGACTTCCAGCGTTGTGTGATTAGCCTCTTAGCAAGCATCATGGCCAGTCCCGCGAAACGGCGCAACAAAGTAGCCTTCTTCGGAAGAGGCACAAAAGACAGGCCTCTATAGTGTCCCAAGGGGAACATTCAGTAAGCTGGGTGAGACCCCGAATAACCCTGGACCAAAACCCCTTCAAAGAGGGACAAGCCCATAACATGTGAATGAAGTCAGTATCCGGACGAGAACATCTCGGGCAGTCTGAGGAAGCAGTAGGGTACATTCTCTGTATTGCCAATGGCGTGAGGTATGCCCTGTGTAATATCCACAGCTGTATTGTTTTTAGTCGGAAGTTACGGGAGACCCGCTTGGGGTGTTCTAGTATTTGAGCCCACTCTCGATCGTTCAGTTCCCTATCTAATGCCTCATCCCACCTCCGACGAAGGGCCAGTAGGGGGGTGCCCAGATGCTCTCTTAATCCGCGGTATAACCACCTGACTAAGTGGCTCCCGTGACCCATGATGTGAATGGACTACAGCAATTGAAAAGTGGGGGGTTCTCTCTGGTCCACCAACCAATACTTTCGAATAAATTGTATAACAGCCGCATAGGTCAGAAATAAGGTGTCGGGGACTGCGTTAGTACGTACAAACTCGGCATGGGGCATCAGATTACCGTCCAAAAATAAATCCCCCACCTTCTCCGTACCCGCCTGTATCCAGCTCCGAATTCTGGCAGTTGACAATACTCCGCGCCTGGTGGGCAGGCCACAGAGTGGAATATTTGGGGCGTAAGGAGTAGGTATTTTAGCATATTTTAAAGCCTGTTTCCAATAATGCAAGGCAATATGTAGGAGAAAAGGTGGATCTCTCACCTTAGCAGCTCCGGGACATAGCAATGTCTGTAGTGTTCCCAACTGCAGGCGCTCAGGAGAATAACCTATTTCGAATAGGTTGAGGCCAGCCAACTAGTACGCCAGCAATTGCAGCTGACCGGCAACACAATATACCCTAAAATCAGGGGCCCCCATACCTCCCATGGAACTCGGCAGTTGCATTTTGGCCAAGGCAAGTCTGTGGCGTCCCGTCCCCTAAGGAATGATGTTAATAAAGTGTCAAGCGTTCTAAAAATCCATGCCAGAAGGGCAACAGGGAGTTTCACAAAGTTATATAGGAGTCTGGGCAACAGGACCATTTTAGACACAGCCAGCCTACCCGCTATTGTTAATGGTAGGGTAATCCAGAACGCCACCTGAGAGCGGAGGGAATTAATAGTCCTGGTTACATTGCCATCTATGGTGTCAGCGCTGTTTCTGTAAACGTATATTCCAAGGTACTTGAAAGTAGTGGGCTCTAGGTTAAACTGTAATTGGCCAAACTGCAGACTGGGCCTGGTAAAAGTGTCATAAAAGGAATAGGCCACAGATTTTGAGCCGTTAAGGCATAAGCCAGACACTTCACCAAACTGTGAAAATAAGGTGGCCACGGGATGCATGTCCACTATTAGGTCTTTGAAATATAACAACATGTCATCGGCATAAAGTGATACAGAGTGGGTTGTCGCCCCTATCGGGATGCCATACGGAGCCATTGTGCGACGTAGATGTTGCACCAGTGGCTCCAATGCTAACACAAACATCCAACTTTACCATTAAAGAGGATTTTTAAATTACAGTTCTTTAGAGACAAAACTCAACATTCCTACCTGTTCCTAATTGAATGTTATCCTAAGGGAGAGGTAGGCCTTCTAGTAGTGGAAAAAGAATTTGAGTTTTTCACTACCAGAACATGTAAAACTTAAAAGTTACATGTCCAACATCTTAAATATACTGAACCCTGCCCTATGAGCTATTTAGGGCCTACCCAAGAGCGTGACTATGTACATTAAAAAAGAAAGCTTTAGGACTGGTAAAATATTTATTTTGCCAGTCGAAATGGCAGTTTAAAACTGCACACAAGCAGCAGCAATAGCAGGCCTGAGACCTGTTTAAAGCGCTACCTAAGTGGTTGGCACAATTTGTGCTGCAGGCCCACTAGAAGCATCTAAATTACAGGCCAGGAGTACATGTAGTACCACTTTACTAGGGGCTTACAAGTAAACTAAATGTGGCTACTGGGGATAAGCCAGTTTCACCATGTTTGAGAGAAATCACAAGCACTGGTTAGCAGTTGTAAAGTGTACCGACTACTAAAAGTCACCAAAGCGGGTTCAGAAAACAGGAGAGTGAAGGCAAAACGTTTGGGGATGACTCTGCAGAAAGGGCCAAGCCCAACATCCCTGAACAGGATTTGATGCTGCAGAATAGAATGTACAGGGAGCTACCGCAAAGTCATGCCGACTGGTGATGCAAATTGGGCAGATCAGTGAGTAGGTAGGTCGCTGTCTCCTGTCAGTTCTCAGGCAAGTTTTTGGTGGAAAATATTTGAAGTCCCAAATTTCTGTTTTTGGCTGTTTGGGCACGTTTAGCACCACGTCCATTGATCCAGTAGTGGTGGGGCACCACTTGGAGGGCAGGACTCACTTCAGGCAGGGTCTAGGTGTGGGTTCAATGTTATTGGAGCTTTTTGTGTTCCTGTAGTTCAGAACAGAAAGTGAGCCAACTAGACTTGGAGCCACTCTGGTAGCCCTGGGATCAAGCAGCAAGGCAGGCCTCCAGTAGTAGGTCAGTCCTCTGAGGGTACAGGGCAGGCTTCAAGCAGCAGGGCAGTCCTCTGGTAGCACAGGGCAGTCCTTCTAGGGGTCCTCCGCCGGTCCTGGAGTGAAATGAGGAGTTGGTCTGAGGGTCCAATATTTATGCTTGGGGCCAGCCTTTGAAGTAGGAGAAAGTTCTAGACCCTTCCCCACCATATCTGGTTCTGGAATTTTCCTTTCTCTGTACCCAGGTTACAAGGGGTCTAGGGTGACAAAGGACTGGTGTCAAGTTCTTTGTGAGTGTGCTGAGGGAGCCCATTTGAAATGAGCCAATAAAACAGTCATACATTTGAGTACTATATAATCTGTCAGATGTGTGCATGATATAATGAATTACACAGGGGCAGCCTCCTCTGTGTAGTTATGGTTAAGCCACACTTTCTATTGAAGATGCATTTTATTGGTTTGCCTATAACTTCTGACACCATGGACAAATTCTACCAATTGTGGCAGTGTGTTGACAGGTTCAGTTAAAGTCCATATTGCCAGTTTTTATGGAAAGGAAATTTGGTACTGTGGACTGAGTGCTGATTGGATGGCTGCAAGAGAAAAATGTCTCTTGTGTCTGCCATTTATGAAGCTGGGCCCAAAGGAGAGGTATAAGTCTGAGAAGTTTGCCCTGGGTTTGTGACACCCACACATGAAGTTTGCCCTGGGTTTGGTGGTGGTACCGAACTAGGGTCCGTGAATACACACAAAAAACTAGGCCTCTCCTAAAGCTAAGCTTTGTGGGCTCCCTGTGCGCAAGGCGGGGTTGGCCAATGCACCTTGACCCCATGCAGCCATCCTCAGCTGCACAAGGCCAAAGCCTGCGCAAAACCCCATGAAATTCATAAAAAAAAAAAAAAAACAGTTCAAAATTGAGTTGGGATTCTGCCTTGAATAAGCAAAAGCACTGAAATTCACCAGTTATGATATGCAAACCGCACATTGCACGCCATAGCTGAAGTTGCCCACCATAAAGAAAACACAAAACAAAACACCCATTTCAAAATGGCACAAGATAAAAAGACTGACTACCAAGAGCAAAAGATGGCGGGTGGTGTGAGTTATAGAAGTTAGTAAATTTATACTTTTTCGTGTTTGAGACAAAATGATCAAATAGTGTTTTATGTAGACAGACAGACCCACACTCCTCGTTCACTCAGTCATTCTCTCACAATTTACAATTTTATTAAAGAAAAAACAGATCTGTTCGGTTTGCGGACAGTGACTTCCCTGCCTCCTCCCTTAAGAAAGCTACACACAGCTTTCTCAAGTGAGCCTGTGCTTTATTTACATTTCTTACCACACTTTTCTGGAGCAAGAAAGTATGCTTTTTAATAAAAAGTGGATAGCTACATCAGAGTGATACAATACATCAATCTCACTCAGAAGTATATTTATCATTTTATGGAGTAGTGCTACTTCTTTCGCCCTTCCTTTTAGCTTCCAGATGGACGAGTGATCAAAGTGGGAGGTGAACGTTTTGAAGCTCCAGAAGCTCTGTTCCAGCCTCATCTCATCAATGTGGAAGGGGTTGGTGTGGCAGAATTGCTCTTCAACACCATCCAAGCTGCCGATATCGATACCAGGTATGGGAAGATATCCTTCTTGTAATGTGGGAAAATCTTCCATTGGAGCTTACTCTGGAAGATGATCTTAATGGAAAGAATGACTTGTACCATGAGGGTCATGGCTGTAGAGAAGTGTTTATATGAGCCATATGCTGTTATGTAGTATACAATAATCCCTATTTTATGTTATGAGGATTCTGCAAGTGACTGAGTTTTATGACTATATAGAAGAAGATGGCCAAAGGCTGAGTTCCTTTACAAGGTCACTTAATTCCAAATCGACTTGCAGTATTCTTGTTACGTACTGTAGGGTGCCTTTTATTCCTTTAAGAATTGGCCACATCATTTCTTCTCCAATTGTTGTTGTTTTTTTTTTTTTTTTACTATGTCTCCTGCTTGCTTTGATGTTATGCATAAATTGTTAAAATAAACACACCAGTGTGCGGTTTATTTGAGAAGTTTGATATATTTTATTTGAAAACCAACTTTGTGTTATAAAATGAAAGATTAGAAATTGATTATTCTTTGTATGATTTTATATATTTTTTTGTCTGTAAATTTAGCAACCTGGTAAAATTTGTCTTATTATATCTCAGTGTATGGCCTTACTATAACTAAGTTAACCAATCCAATTAGAGGATCGAATCCTCATGTTTTCAGAGTAGAAGGAGAAGGGAACTTTGTGTTTGTTTCAATAAAATGAAAGATGCCTGCACTTCTTTACTGAAATCCAGCAGTGCGATAAACAAATCCACGATTTGAAGATCAATTAATGACTATGAATTTCCAGGAAAATTGTTTAGGGAGATTTTGAAAAGCTACTTATTTTGATTTGTTGTTGAGCTTCTGATCACAGACCAGCTTTTCAACACTGTTCATATGCGCCAGCAGCAGGCAAAGCATCTGCAAGTCAACTGTAAAACTATTGCTGTATAGTAGTTATTTTATTTTCTCATTACAGATGAGTAGTGATGTTGCAATTAGACTAATAAGGAAATTACCTACAGGCTTTTATTAAAGAATATACAATTTCATAGCTTTCGTAACAGTAAGTTTCAATTCCATTAAGGATATGGAGGCGAGGATTATACAATGCTGGAGTCGCAGAACTCTTAAGGAGGAGGAGTGCGTCTCCTACCTACCTATTGATGACAACCTGTGCAAAGTCATTGACGTCTCTATTTGTAAGGCGGTCTCCGAAGAGGTGACGCCCTTAGAGCAGAAGCTCTTAGCAATGTCGGAGAGATGCTTTAAACTCCTCAACCAGAGGGAGGCCCTTCGCCTAGAAATCTGAAGGTAACCCCATCGGAGGTAAAGTTTCTACCAGTTATGTCCAGGGCCCTAACATCGGATACACATCTGCCAGAAACCAAGCAGAGCAGGGTTGCCAATTTGGCCGAGCGTTCCTTTTGAGAAAGATACTTGTGTGGCCAGGAAAGAAACAGGTTAAGTACCATGTTGACGTCCCAAAGCACAGAGTAGTGCAGTTTGGGAGGAAGCGACAGCCTGATGCATCTGAGTAATTTCCGAACCAGAGGGTGTTCACCTATCGAATGTACATCAATCGGGCATGCCCTACTGAGAGAGTTGAGCAAAAGGTGTTGACGGACCTATACGCCAGTCCCTCGGAGGCTAGGAAGGCCAAAAAGTTCAGGATGTGGACAATTCCTGTCCCCACGGGTTCCAGGTGTCTTTGACACCAACCCATCCATCTGGACGAGGCCGACCGATGGCGTTTGACGGTACTGCCCACCCATGCTTCTTAGTGGAGGTCTGCTGCATGGCTCGAAAGTCCTGGGACTTCCCATCTACCCCGGTAATCTTCCATGCCATAAGTCGCAGAGAACCTTCCAAAACCAGATGGAGAGGATTGCCGGAGGGATCCCTCAGGAGATTTGGAAAGAGGGGGAGAGGGTTTGAACAATCCCAAGAAAGTTCCATCAGAAATGGATACCAAACTTGAGATCTCCAAGATGGGGTCACAACAAAACTCCAAGCAGTTGATATGAAAAGCTTGTTCTTGATCGGACCATTTTCCTCCTGTGAAGAAATCCCCACACTTTGCCCCCCAGCCTCTGCTACTGATATCTGACTCTATGACCAAATCTGGTTGGGCTCCGAAAATAGCTCAGCCATTCCAGGCCTCCAAATGAGCCAGCCACCTGTGAATCTCCGCTTTCACCTTGTCCGAAAGGGGAACTTTCTGAGAGTATGCAACTCCTTTCCTGAGATGGGAGATCTTGAGTTGCCCGGTGAAGATGGCCTGTATGGACGAAAAGAATAGACTCACCACACATTCGATTTGCTGCAGTGAAGTGGACCGGGCGGCCAATGTTTGCCATAGTTTGTGGCATATCTTGGCTACCTTCTGCAATGGGAGATTAAGGGTGGTGCGGACCGAGTCCGCTACGAAGCCCAGCAAGGTTGATTGGGTCAGGGATAGCACAGACTTCTTGTTTATGATGAACCCTAAGGATTGGAACAGGCAAACTGATTTGGAGATGGTCCGCCCGGGTCCGAAGGCATTGGTCCATGAGAAGATCGTTGAGGTATGCTATCAGGTGTATGCCCTTGCATTGGAGAAGTTCCACAACAGCTTGAGTACCTTGGTGAAGCACCAGGGAGTTGAGGAGAGCCTGAAAGGTAGTGTTGTGAACTTGAACATCTGTTGACACCAAATGAACTGTAGAAAATGCCTGTGGTGTGGGAAGATCGGGATCTTAAGGTGCGGATCTTTGAGGTGTAGACGCACTACCCAGTCGTTGGGGCGAAGAAGATCCTGTAAAAGATGGATTCCTTCCATCTGGAAGTGACAGAAAACCAGCCACTCGTTGAACTCTTTGAGGTTTATAACAGGGTGTTGACCCCATCCCGTTTCTCCACAAGGAAGAGATTACTGATGAAACCCGAAGGGTGCGGGGTCATAGAATGATAGCTCTCTTGAAAAAGAGTTCAGATACTTCTGCGGATACCAGGGCGGCCTCTCTATCTGTGAACCGCATGGGTTTAGGGGGGGTGAGGTTGGACCGGAGAGCATTAGAACTAAATGCATCAAAGCATGGTCTGAAGAACCTACGCGTCGGACGTCACTGTCTTCCAGACTTGGGCAAAACCTGGCAACCTGCCCCCTAGTCTTGCGTGGGAGCAAGAGAGAAAACTCAGTTTGAGGAGCCTTGGGACTGGCCACCTCGGTATACACCTCTGGAGCCTCTGTGATAGGGGTATCCTTGAGTAGGGTAGAAGTCCCCAAACCTGGTCTGGTCCGGCCACCGTCCTCGTTTAGAGGTCTGACCTCTGGAAGGAGCTTGATGTTGAAAGAGGCCAGGCGAGCGCCCCATACCATGGCCAGCCCCGGTGAAAACCCGGAGATGAAAGATCTTGAGGATTGGGCCTTGTTCAGGGAGTTAAATGTGACCACAAATTTGCTTAGTTCTTTTATGAACAGGTCCCCAAAGAGATCCCCTTGCGCAATCTGCCCGGCCAGATCCCCTAGCTTTGGATCAATCTTGATCAAAAGGGACCGGCGCCTCTCTGTAGAGAGTGCGCAATTGGCGTTGCCAAGAAATATGATGGCCCATTGTGCCCAGCAAGAAAGGGTGTCCGGGGAGATGAGGGAACCCGAGGCCTTCGCACCCTATGCCAGGTCTTGAATTTTCGTCAGGGGACCGGCCAAGTCAAGCAATTAATCTTGGCATGACCGCCATGGGCGGTCAAGTCCTTTCTTGGGATCCCAGATATATTTGGCTAAGAAGGTAGCCATCCGGGGGGGTCAGTTTCAGCTGTGAGGGTCACCTTGCCCTTGAAGAATGTGCAGGGGCACTCCTCCTTAAGGTGGTTGCGCACCTCTTTGTATAAGGGGTTTGTGTAGTCTCCCGGCCACATATGTGGCCATCTTCTCTGCCGGCATCCAGTCCGATGATCTTGGGTGCATTAGGTCATCTGGGTTCAGCATGTCCGGGACTTGGGTGTCTTTGTGGTTGGTGGACAACTTGAGGTCTGAGAACAGGCACCAGGGTCTTTCTATCTCTATATCCCCATCAGAATCCATAGGGGAGTCATCGCCATCCAGGGGTGCTGGGGTGACAGGGGAATTCCCCATGTTGAGGGTGATTTTAGTAGGGTCCCAGCCCACCGGCAGGTTGGGGGGGGAGGGTGAAGAATGGTCCAACTCTAAAGGGGTGATCCACGAAAAAGCGCTTCAACACCTCATCAGGGGTAGCAAGTTCTATATAAATGCAAATCTTTTTCCCTCTTCTATCCCTCTGCTATCCTTCTGAATCCAAGTAACTGGCTAACATATCCTCCACTCAAATTACTTTCATATTTCACTATACTAATTCACCACTAATCCTTTATGGGTTCTGGAGTAGCGTGCTACTTGCTGAAAAAGCACTTTGATGCCTCGTCAGGGGTAGTAAGAGCTATATAATTCCATGTTCGAGGCATGTGAGCTGTAGATCTTTCAGTGGCAGAATTTTCGGTGCTGACGGTTTCGGTGCCAAGATTTTCGGATCCGAAGGTTTAGGTTTCGGTGCCGAAGGGAAAGTCCCGAGGAGGTGTTTGAACTTCGGCGCCGAAGGTTTTGCTTCGGTGCCCGAAGGGTACCGACTCTGTCCCGAGCCAAAAGGCTTTGGTGTGTGTTTCGGTGCCGAGCCCGAAGGCGGGGCGTTCGAAACGTGATCTCGGTGCCGACCTTGGCCCGAAGGCAGAGGTGGGAATCGGCTTCGGACACGGAGATGTGTTCTTCTTCCTCGGCTCCTTGTGCGTCGAAGACCTCGTGGCCGGAATCTTCTCCGAAGAGATCCGGAACGGAGCCACTATGATGTTGCTGCATTTCGTGACGCGGAGCCCGACGCTCATGAAGCGTCTTCTTGGATCGAAACGATCGGCAGGCGTCGCAGTCCTGTTCATTGTGTTCCGGGGACAGACACAAGTTGCACACTTCGTGCAAGTCGGTGCGCGGATACTTGGCGCGGCACCCAGGACAGAATTTAAATGGAGTCCGTTCCATTGACTGTGAGCTGGCCCGACGCGGCTAGGCCCAACGGCCTTCCACGAAGCTTCCGATCGAAGATTTCTGAGTCGATACGATACGCAGAGAATGGGAACGTGATCGAATAACAATACCGCCGAGGGTAGTGGATTGCGCACCAAAGGGAACCTGAGAAACTGTGTCGAACCGGAGCGCCGCAATTCACGTCCGAACCCGATGGCGGAAAAAAACAATCAGGCAATGGAGTCGATGCCCATGTGCACTATCACCGAAAGGAGGAGTCGCCTACCCTCGTGACTGGAAAGACTTCTTCGAAGAAAAACAACTTGCAAACATCCGGACCCAACACTAGATGGCAGGAGTATGCAAAGCATTTGAATCCACAGCTCTACATGCCAAGAACAGATGCTTACTGGGTAAGTAGCCTTTTCCTTACTGTACAATACAATGGTGTCAAGGAATACGCTTTGAGCCTAACAAATGCCACAACCGGTAATCATTAGCGAGGACAATTACAAGGATTGTGTAAATCACTAAAAGGAGGGGAAGAAGAAAGGGAGACCACGAGAAAGTTTCATGGAGTGTAGATTATTATTTGTAAGTAGTTGTATCAGCAGTACAGTACAGTTTTACAAAAGGTAACCACTGAACGTGCTAGTGACAGTGAACGGCGCAGTGACACAAGGGTGAGAAAACAGCGTGAATGGCGAAAAATGACTAATGCAAATTATTTAAGTGGTCAATGTCACAAGGCAGATATGTACAAGGTAGGTATTGTGATTTGGACTGAGTTGGTTGACCACATTAGTGCCACGGTTTGCGCTGAATAGTCTACGGCGTTTCGACCTGTTCAGTTCCAGGTCATCATCAGCACTTTTGGCTGACAACCTGGGCTTGACTCGCCCGACGTCGACTGCACGTCAGCGGTATTCGTCCCGCTTGCCTCCTGAACCTTTGGACCCCCCCCAGAATAGCCAACGACGACGCATCCAGGTCCTGATTGCCTCTTGAACCTGTGGACACCCCCCGTGGATAGCCATTAATCAAGCATCCAGATCCCAGTACCTCGTTACCTTCTATCACCGAACACAGATTTCGTCTGTCGGAATTAATTTACCCAGTGGTTCTTTTGACCCCCTACTCTGCCTGCGCCACTCGGCCACTGGCTACTAACGGCCGGTTCCCTTCCTATCCAGATGCGACAGCAACCCAACAGGATTCTGTTTAGGAAGGCTTTAAAAACCTGGCTATTTGATAAATCCTAGAATGGTATGGCCTTCCCATCCACGCCCCAGCGCCAAGACGCCTCGGCAATAGTGCGCTTAACAAATAATCCAGTCAGTCAACATCTGGATTGATACCCTACTACCATCACAGCACTATATTGAAATCCGTAACCATTGTCTTGATGATGAACTGGAATTGAACAGGTCGAAACGCCGTCGACTATTCAGCGCAAACCGTGGCGCTAATGTGGTCAACCAACTCAGTCCAAATCACAATACCTACCATGTACATATCTGCCTTGTACCATTGACCACTTAAATCATTTGCATTAGTCCTTTTTCGCCGTTCACGCTGTTTTCTCACCCTTGTGTCACTGCGCCGTTCACCGTCACTAGCACGTTCAGTGCATACTTGTGTGTCATGGTTACCTTTTGTAAAACTGTACTGTAGTGCTGATACAACTACTTACAAATAATAATCTACACTCTATGAAACTTTCTCGTGGTCTCCCTTTCTTCTTCCCCTCCTTTTAGTGATTCGCACAATCCTTGTAATTGTCCTCGCTAATGATTACCGGTTGAGACATTGTTGTTTTGTTGCATACTCTACCCGTCTCAACTGGGTTAACGGGTTTACTCCTGTGTTTCGGATTCTTGAGCTTAACAGAGGCATCTAGGTCCATCCCTGGTGCATTTCCCCTTGGATTTATGAGTGACTTACTGCCCTAGAGGTAAGGGGCGGAAGGCTTTTGTTTGTCCTCCCTCTGATTGAGGGGTTTAAAACATCTCCCCGCCATTGCGAAAAGCTTCTGCTCTAAGGGTGCTACCGCTTCAAGGACTGCTTTACAAATAGAAGCGTCAATGACATTGCACATGTTGTCATCAATAGGTAGGTAGGTGACGCACTCCTCCTCCATAAACGAGTCCTGCGACTCCTACATAGTATGATCCTTGCCTCCGGTCCTGACATAGAATTGCTAGCCTCCATGTATTATTACAGAGATTACTTCCACAGAGCGCAACAAACTGGGGCTGTGGAGAATTTTTCTATTATCAAAATCTTTGCCTCTGAGAAAAAGTGTTTGAGGAGGTGTGATACAAATTCACATAAGTTGATTAATGAATGTACCAGGATTACTAAGTGATTAAAGCCGACTACATTGTTTGGAGAGAACATCAAACAGTATTATTGCTGCTTTAAATTATTGTGTAAAGATCCCCAGTCAATTAGTTATGTCACCAATTGCCCTCAGCAATTTCTTTGGATATGGTAAATAACACATTGGATGCAAATACATATTTCATCTGTGTTGAGATGTACTTATGGGAATGTGCTAATGTTTTTCCACTTTTATTGCAGATCAGAGTTTTATAAGCACATTGTGCTCTCTGGTGGCTCTACCATGTATCCAGGTCTGCCCTCTCGTTTGGAACGGGAAATCAAACAGCTCTACCTGGAGCGGGTTCTCAAAGGCGATGTGGAGAAACTTTCGGTGAGTGAAAGATTTCTTGCTTCAAAGTTCATAATACCCATCTGTTTAAAGATCACAAAACTCAGTCTCATATTTTTCTTTCGGGCAGTAGACTACTCTGGAACATGCCCGGTCAGTTTGAAAGAGTCTGCCATATGAACGATCTTAGCGGTTCTTTACATGATTGCAATAACAAACCGTGTTCACTACCAGATCTGGACACCATTACAGACGGGGCTACAGACTGTCTAAACGTGTTACAGAAAGGGTCTGTAACATACATACTTGACTAGCAGTTTTTGTGAAATTCCTCCATGAACAACTGTAGGCGGAGTTTGGGTTTAAATAGGAAAATTTGCGAGTTTTTGCTCAATGTCCATTCTGTCCTTAGTGATTCGACCTTTAGAGCAGTCTGTGGGGTCCTAGTGGATTGTACATTCAGTGATTTGTGTGCCTTGTAAGTTTATGATCCCTTTTGTGTTATGACGATGTCTGAAACATTTAGGGGGTTTGAACTGAGCATTTGTTGTAAGAGGCAAAACTCTTGTGTGGAGGATGCCATGTTGACCGGATGTATTTAGCATTGCTTAGCCCATGTTGAAATACTAATAAAGATGATGTGTCTTAGCTCCAGTGAGCCATGTCTCATTAGTTTTTGGACCCAACCATACAAGCTACGTATCGACTGCAATCAGGAAAAGATTAATTATTAACTTTCCACCAACCTCTGCAGAAATGTGGGAGGTGGTGCCTGTAAGAGGAGAAGTGGAGGCAAAGGTAAAGGAGAACAAGCATCGGCAAAGCCAATTGATCTGGCCTATAAGAGCTATTGGCTTTGGCAAAGATTTGCAGCCATGCTATACAGCAGCGCGGATGCTTTGCAGTGTGGCTAAAACTAATTTTAAAAATTGCTATGACGCAGCCAGGGCTGGATGCATCATAGTCTTTTTAAAAAAATATATTTTTAGCTATGCTTCACAGCATGGCTACAAATCATTGCAAAAGTAAGCAATGCCCATTCTGTACAGCATGAACAAAAGGAAATGGCGAAGCAATAGTCTCAAAGGAAAGACCTATTTGGCTTTCCCAATGCTGGTTAGATCTCTGTGCAGCACTCCTGTGATTCTAAGCAAATCGGTTAATCTCACCATGCGTGAAAAAGAAAAAAATGACATTTATCAATACATAAAGAAAACAATTGCACTCATTACCATGTCTTATTGAAAATACATTTGGAAACAAATAACATCTGTTGTCACAATGAACATCCATTTTAAAACAGAAAACGTCTTCTTCAAAGTGTGTGGCATAGTAAAACATAGCTACAAAAGCCAAGAGGCTGAACAAGGACAACAAAGAAGAAGAAAAAATAAAAGTAGTGCCTCAATCACAGCGCGATCAGCGTAAGGGCAGCAATCATGCTGAAGCAATCAGTACTTGGTCCGTGCTCCAGCCAAAAGAAGGGGAAATTAATTCAGCACACACTGTACAATTAGAAGGCTGCAAATAAGAGTGACAATGAAGACATCAAATGTTAAGCAATGGCCAGGCTGCAAGTCCCTTGTAGTGTACAATATCTCTTCCAAGCGAGAGCAGATGCGGTGCATTAGCCGTCGCAGGCGAGACGTAAAAAGGAGAAATTGCTGACCGCTTCTGAAAGAGCATTGAGATTGTGTGTATTTGTCACTTGTATTTGCATAGCACAAATGTAGCCAAAAGGCAGATATGATCTGGGATGAAATGAGCACTTCCTGTATTGTGCTCTTTTTTTTTTTTTCTTTCTTTTTTCTTCTGACTGGCTAGCATTGTGACTGTTCTTCAGCTCATCACCGGGTGATAGGTTTGGTCATTTTACCTGCATTCCCTTTTCTCAGATAAAACACGGCGCATTCTAGATTTTTCTTCCTGGTTTGATGTCACCCAAGGCATATATCTTTTTTTGTGGTTCTGGCTCTCTCATCTTGTTTGAATTTCTTCTGTTGGGTTTTTGCACTAAATTTTGTCCCTATTTTTCAATATGAATATATTTTTCATAGCGTACAGATACATTTGTATGGTTTATTTCTTTTTGTCAGTGATATACTTTTTAAAATTGTATCAAAAAGGAGCTGCCTGTCAATTTACAATATTTTTTGTTCTGTTTCTTAAATACTTTCCTTTATCTGTCGACAAATCTCCCCCCCCTCTTTCGTTACCGTTTTGACATTTTCTCTGGCTCACCAATGATTATTAATTTAGGCTCTGATGAAGCTACAATTGCGATAGTATATGGTCGCGAAACAAGTGTTAGCCAGAGTAAAGTTCTGTGAAAAACAAGTTAAACTCAAGTAATTGAGTTTTCGATTAATGAAGTAAAAATAAACTTGGCAATAATAAGCCTTCAGAAGTCTGACTGGATGATTAATGAGCTCTTTTCTTGAAATAAATGTATCGACTTTGACACAGTTTGTCTTCCAACGACTTCCCGTATCATGTACTGGTGCCAGTATTCAAAAGCTTGCAATCCATAGTGCCCTCCAGAAAATCTGCTGAGTGGAAGCTCCGTAAGGCAGACAGTGCAGGTAAATAAGCCTGTAGCTGTGTTTAAAGACTGATGTTGTACTGGCAAGGATAATTCCCTCACATGTGGTGCTCGGAGTACAGCACATGGTCCGGTGGCCGTGCATTTGTGTGCTCCCCCTCGTGGTTTTGAGGTGCTGTTTATGAATTTAGGTGATGCACTGACGGTACAGCATGTATTCATTTTGTCATTAAAGGTCCGTTATTATGCTACACTATTTGTGAGTCTGAAGGGGGTGTTGCTTAAAGGAGGCAGTCTCCAAGAGTTAGAAGTACAGTGTGTGGGATAATTTCTTTTTGTTAGCAACTGCCACATGAACGGCAAGGCATTTCGAGTTTGAGATGCATGGCTTCCGCTGAAGCACCAAGCACAAGAGAATTTGTCCACACATCGCTCTGGACACATGACTTTTAGAGGCAGTTGTGCATGTGCTGTGGGGGTTTACAATGATACTAAGTTAACACGTTTTCTCGTGGATACTCTATCTGACCTCAGATTCCTCACCTTCGCATACATCCCAGGCGCCAAGCGGAATCCAGAAACTTTTTTCAGCAATGCTGCTGCATGTCTCTAGGTGGTGCCAAGCGCCTCAGAGCTGACTACGCACCACTCCTTAAGTGATTTTATTTGAGTTTATAAAGCGTAACAAATACCCAGGGGTGTCTCGACGCTGAAGAAGGGAGAAGACAGGGTATAACATTACATTGGAGTAAAAAGCCAGGTCTTGAGAAGCTTACGGAAACTCTGGAGAGAGGGGGCTGATTTAATTGCCAAAGGAAGCTTGTTCCAGGTTCGGGTTGTGCAGACCAGAAAGCTCCTGCCACCGCAGGACGAAAGCCTACAGGGAGGCACCATCAAATTCATCGCTGAACTAGATCTGAGGGTCCTGATCGGCACATACCGTCTGATTTTCTCCCTCAAGAAGGCTAGCTCTTGACCCTGAAGTGCTTTATAGGTTATACAAAGTGCTTTAAAAATAATTCTTTGCCAAACAGGCAACCAATGCAATATAACCAGAGCAATCGTGCAGCAGACTGGAATCTAGGAAGTTTTATCAGCAGTCTAGCTGCTGAATTTTGTAGAATTTGTAGTCTTTTCAACTGAGTCTTAGAAAGGTTAACATGGAGGCTGTTGCAATAGTCAATCCTGGAGATTACAAGGCAAAGGATCATGGTGGACAATAAATTGGAAGGAAGAAACTGTGCTATCTTCCTGACCGTGCGCAGCATGAAGAAGGAGGTAGAGGTTACCTTGTTAACCTGTTCCTTATAGGCAAGGTTAACATCCTCCAGGGTACCCAGATTCTTCACCCTTTTCACAGGTACCTGCAGGGAACCCAATTCTTCCGGCCACCACGAGAGATTCCAAAAGGAAGTGTTGTTACCAAATAGAATAACTTCAGTTATTGTAGAATTCAGCTTGAGACAGTTCGCATCCATCCAGATACTAACCTCTCAAATACAAGCTCGGAATGAGTCACTCCAGTCCAGGCCACTTCTTGAAAAAGACACAACAATCTGGGTGTCATCTGCATAAGAGACAGTGATGGAGGGGAGCTGCATATAAGCGCCACATATTCATGCTGATGTCCGTTTCTTGCTTGACACTTTCTGCACTTTAGCTGCGGAGCGTGAAACAATTGGTGGTCCCAGTGTACTGATTCCTAACTTAGGACCTTTTAAGATGTTAAAAAGAGGCCGCTCAGCAGAACAAGGAGGTGGGAGGGCAGTGAGGAATAATAATACTCTAATTTGTAGAGCTAGGCTATTCACCTGTGAGGGTATTCAGGTGCTGTCCATAGGCACGGAGAGATTAAGTGATTTGCCTACAATCACCGGATGTTGAGCCCACGCTGGGATTCAAACCTGGATCGCCAGCTCCAAAGTTGGCAGGTCTGGCCATTACACCACATTCTCTCCCTGCAGTTAGAGTATCAACTAGAAAGAACATTACTGAAGGTATGTAACTTTTTTTTTCGTTACCACGGATTCCTCACTTTAAATTAGATACCAAAGCTATACCTCTGCTAGGTGAAGGGCCAGTGAAGTGGATCAAACCAAAAAGTCCAGCAGGATCGAACGGCAAAACGTAATTCAATGCAGACCTTTTTGTCTAGGCAGTAGTGCTTTTTGAACGTGTGAACCGATGTCCACATCACAGCCTGGCAGATATCAAGGACAGGCACTCTGCCCGCCAAAGCACTGATGTCAGTCTTGGCCCTGGTGGCATGGGCTTCTAGATCTTTCAGGGGCTGCTTTTTGGCTCATGCATAGCAGATCTTGATGCAGATAACTATAACCTTGACAGGTTAATCTTCTGCACAGCCTTCCCCATTTTTTGCCCCGAAGAACCCGCAAAACATCTGATTGCCCTCACAGCTTTTCTTGGTACGATCAGTATAGAGGTTTAGAGCCCTGTAGGCGCCAGCTGATGAAGTCTGCTCTCCTTTTTCGAAGGTGGGAAGGGAGAAGAACTCTTGCATGGTGACGGATTATCCAGCGTGAAAGAATGCCATGATCAATTCCTGCAAAAAGAACAATTGATGGACAGAATGCAGAACAATGTCATACATTCAGACCCAGACGTGGGTCCCTTGCTCACTTTGCCACTGGATTCCAACTAGCCTGGCTGATGAGGGGTGTTACCCTGAAACTGGTCCCAGGATGATTGTTTCCGGTCCAGGGAAGACATGGCTTGGCAGTTCGGTCTGGACTGTTCCCATGAGGCACAGGGTCAAGACTGATTTGCATATAGCTGTGTCTGAACTGGGGTGGTGAAGTGAGCTAAAGAATGATGATGGATTCAACCCAGATCTGTGACTGGGGGTGAGTGTCTGAAAAGTTTCAGCGCTCCGTCCATCAGCGCTCCATCCATCATCTCCTTGTGTTTGCTACTATTCTATGCTCCCACTAATCTTCCAATAATGGTACCGCACTTGATTGGTTAGGCCTAGTGCCTGCAGCAGGAAACTGGCCAAAACACAACATGGATGCATCACATTTTCCCACTGAAACTGACCCTTTTTCCCCAATTTGAATAGCTGTAAATTTTGGACCCTAGCTCCGCCAGCACCTATGGAAACCTAGCAAACCTGTACATTTTTGAAAACTAGACACCTAGGGGTATCCACGGTGGGGTGAATTGCGTGGCTCTCACCAGGTTTTTTTTCTACACAGAGTTAATTCCTTGGAAACCTCAAACTTTGACTAAAAAACAAATTTTCCTCACATTTCTGTAATGGAAAGTTCTGGAATCTGCCAGAAGCCACAAACCTCCTTACACCCTGCATTTCCCCAAGTTTCCTTATAAAATTGCTACCTCACTTGTTTGGGTAGGCCTAGTGCCCGTGACAGGAAACGGGCCAAAACGCAACATAGATATATCACATTTATCTCCTCAAAACTGGCAATTGGTTTGCAAATTGGGTAGCTGTGGATTTTGGGCCGACCGGAACCTAGGCAAACTTTAACATTTTTGAAAACTAGACAAGCAGGAGAATGCAGGGATGCATGACTTGCCTGTCTCTCACCAGATAATTTTACCCAGAAGCCCTTGCAAACATCAAACGTTGGTAAGAAACCTACATTTTCCTCACATTTCTGTGATGGAAAGTTTTGTAATCTTCAGGGAGCCACAAATTTCCTACCACCCTTAGTTCCCACACATCTCCCTATAAGAACGGTAACCCACTTGTGTGGGTGGGGCAAGAGACCACGACACAAAAGGCCCTAAAGCGTTACGTTGAGAGATGAGGAATAGGGGTAGCTACTGTAATTGGGGCCGGTCTGTGGCGCCACTCATGCAAACCTACGAACCACAGACATTTTTTAAAACCAGACAACCAGGGGAGTACAGGCTGGTGTGCCTTACATGGATCCCACAAGGTTTTCTTACCCACAATGCTTTGTGAACCTCAGACCTTGCCTGAAACAACACATTTTTCTTCCATTTCTGTGATGGAAACGTCCGGAACTTGCAGGAATCTACAAAATTCCTACCACACAGCATTACCCCACTTGTTCCGATAAAAACACTGTCCCACTTGTGTGGCTAGGGCTAGTGTCTGCGACAGAAACAGAACAAACCAGGGTCAATGGGAGACCAATTTGGTGTGGTATTTGTTCCTTTTCATAGCGATACTTTGACATGGATGCAGGTGTCCTCTGTGGGGTCTGCCGGACTTGAAATAAGAGTGAATCAAACATAAGAGATGGCAGTGGTAATAACAGACTGCTAGCACATACACTCACAATCTATGGCGAGTACATATAATGCAATAGTAATGTGTGCTACAATGGACAAACACTACGCCACCTCAGTAGTGTAAATAAATATATGAAAAAACAGAAATTCCATATATTGACAAATTGTTAACAAAATCCAGAGCACTACATAAATACTGTATTTTTGGTCTGCCAATAAAGCAGATCCGACATTTAATTTTCAAAGATTCCAAAGTCTGTTGACACACAGGTCAGGCGGTTGAAATATAATTAGGACATCAAACACTGATGACATTTCCAAGAATGTGGGATATATTGATGACCCTCAACAGTTGGCTTACTATCTAAACAAATGTGGGTTCAAGAAGTTCATGGTGGTGAATGAAATGCTTTGGCTTTGTTTTTGGCTGGAACACCTGGAATTGCGAAATCTCATGACTGTCTTGAAACTAAACTAAAGAAGATATAGAACAGTCGACAATTTGATTGGACTTTTGTATTTACATTTCTTGTTGGTGCACCACTAATATTTATTTTTCTCTAATTTTGCTTTGAAAGTGTGAAAACTCAATGTTTTGCCTTGTATCATAATCAATGTTATTGAAAGAGTGCAGGACACTATCTTGTATGATGAGGATTTTCTCGTTTTTAGTATAAGAACAATATACATTTCATTATGTATCCAAATTAGTGCTGTCGACACGGTGCTCAGTGAACAAATAAATATACAACAACCTAGAACAAGACACTGGACAGACCCCAACGTTGCATAGGATTTTATATCAAACAAACGTAAGCGGAGGACCTGCCTGATCATATATTGTATCTCCTGGCAAATCATAACATGTTTTGAAAGCAACTTAGGGAGGGGAATGTCAATGTTTAACCTGTAGTTTGTCTTCTGGTCTCACCAGAACATAAGACATCTGACTAAAGTTCCCTAGATCTGTGGCATCTTGGGCCCTTCAAAAAGGCATCCTGTAAGCAATACGTGCAAGGAAGCTTCAAGACTGCGTCTACAGTGTATACCGGGCTGCTTGGTTAGTCAGACAGTTCTGGTGGGGTAAACAAATTCAGGAGAAGTACACCTTTGAATTGTGTGGAGAAAGTGGTCACACCTATGCATACAAGAGTATTCCTAGACAAAGCCAACAATGCAAAACTGGCCGCTCAGTTCCTTAGACGGTCCCGAAGAGGTAAATGAATTACTCAGGAAACGCACGCCTTTGCATTGGGTCATGCCGCCGCATGATTTGCAATCATGTTGGTGGTATGTAACAAGGCAAGGTTCCCTTCTTGCGACATTTTTTTTGCCTTAATTTATCAAACCATTATCCTTGGCTATCCGGAACGGCAAAACAATTCAGACACCCATTCCTCAAATGGCCAAAATTAAGTTATATTCCTACAACATTGTTATTGTTGACCCCAAAAAAGGAGAGAGCATTTGAAATTATCTGGGCATTTCATATTTTAGGAGGATATCAAGTCAACAAATCTAAGACCGACATTATTTTAAATAATTGTTTGGCTGTGGATTTGTTGCCAGATATCTGGAATTATGTACATGACTTGCCTAAGCGTTACATAGGTTTTTTTTTTATATACACAAGATATGGGATATCTTTGTGATATTAATTATAAACCCCTTTTGTGTAAAGTTAAAGGATTATTAACGAAATGGACGCTGCTATCCCTTATGCTACTTGGAAGGGTAACTTTAATAAAAATGGCAGTCCTTCCCTTATTACATTTTTTTTTTTTTTGCTGTTGCCCCTTGTATTTATATGTTAGATTTTTAAAAGTATGTGGACTCTAGGATCTTGTTCCTTCTATGGTGCGACTCCAGCCTGAGAATAGCACTAAGCACTTTATATAGGAGCACAAAGGTAGGATGCTTGGCTCTCCCAAGCTTAATTATATTATTTTGCACAATATGCATTTAGGTTTAGTAAAACTTTAATTTTATGCAGCCACCTGGAGAATGATCTGTTAGATATGATTAAAATCAAATTAGAGATATTAAGATTAACCAAATCCCTCAAAAAAGTGAAGTAGAAGACATTACAAAGGTTTTTTTAATTAAGAGTACATTTTTATAGAACATATGATATCCCCTAGATTAACCCATTTGGATCCACTCGAATGGATGTAGTTTGGACCCTGCAAACGTAACAAGGTGGAAAGTCAATAGTTTTGTGAAATTGGCTGACTTTCTGGCTAGAGATAAGTGGTAAACCTGGAGCGAGATTGAAGCACAAATCATCAGTGACAGATTCTGGTTACAGTGATCCTATAGGGCTTGATATGGTGTGCTACAGTTTATCGATCTTAAAACCATACTAAACAGAAAGAAGATGGTAATAAACCTAATTAATACCCCTGCATGAAGAAATTAGGGTTTTAGAATAAATATTTGCTAACGGCCTAGGGAGTGGATGTGTATGGTCGGATTGCTCCTAAATGGTTAAAGGAGCGGTGGGAGAGGCAGGGGGGTAACTTCTGCAAAATTCAATTCTTCACAAAATGGCTCATATATATATATATATATATATATATATATATATATATATATATATATATATATATCTCTATATATCCCCTCCCTTTTTATACAGAAGATCCTAACCAATGTTTTAGGTGTGATACGGTCAACAAAGGAGATTGTTCCCACATTACATGGAATTGTAGCACAGATTTTAGAGAATCAGCTGCAGATACAAATTCACCAAAAACCCTATGCTTGCAGTTTTAGTTATTGTCCCTTGATGGGCATGGCGGTGAGACACTAGAAACTGTTGTTTATCTCGATGTTGGTGAATGAATGAAGGAACTTGTAGAGCGCATGAATGCCCAGATGCATCTTGGCGCTGTCCGTGACAAAGATCAGGAGCCTTATTCAGTGGCAGCTACTGCTTAACGGGGGTGGCGGGCAGGGAAGAGGGGTAAAAGAAGAAGAAAAAATCCACTTACCTGCAGACTGGCCACCACCTCTCGGTCCTTAACGCAGGAAGCACACAGGATCCCCTAGCCAATCAGAATGCTGCTGTCACCAGCATGACAGCTGCGTTGTGATTGGTCTGACGCTGTTGTTCGGGACTTGGACAGGGAGTCGGAGCTGTTCATCTTCTCCACCCATGCTGTGCAATACAGCCGATGGAGAACATGCAAAGTGCGCATGACTGTTTGGCTGGCCCAAGACGACCGGCCAAACCGTCATGCGCACTTAGAGTGCCTACCACTCACTCCTGCCCCCTGCTCTGGCCAGCCCAGCTCCGCCCGCACCTAAGCCAGTACGGCAAAATAAAATGATAACATTGCGTTATTTGATTTTTCCTTTTTGAACTGCTCACAGAGCAGTGGGGCAATGCTTCTCTGCCTTAGCGGAGGAGCCCCTTCTGGCCTTACTAATTTCTGAATAACCAAGTTTTTAAGGATTTCCTAAATGTTAGCAAGGAAGTGTTGGGTTTCAAATCCAAAGGAAGACTATTCCAATTCAAAGCAGTACAGATAAAGCTCCTGCCTCCCCATGAAGAATGTTTAAAGGAGGAAACAACCAGATTACTGGCAGAGCTAAATCGCAGTGTTCTGCTGAGCAAATACCATTTGAAGCTATTCTTCAGATAATCAGGGCCTTGTCCATTGAGTGCTTTGAATGCGATACAAAGGTTTTTGAAAATAAATCGTTGCTTTATGGGGCGCCAATGTAACCTGCTAATGGCCTGGGATGTGGATTGAAATCTGGGAGCATTCAGGAGCATCCACGCTGCAAAGGTTTGCAAAATCTGAAGTTTGTACAGGATATCTTTTGCAGGTTTTGGTAAATGCCATTGCAATAGTCTAACCAGATAGAACTAATGCAGTGACAACTGTCTTCAATATGTCAAAGGTAATGAATTGGGCAATTTTTTTTAACGATTCTAAGAGTATAGAATAAAGCAAAAATGACTGTGCTGAGTTGATCTTTAAAGGTAAGTTTTCTCGTCAACTATAATGCCTAGTTTTTTTTTACTATATTAATGGGCATAGGCAGGGTCCCTAAATCATAAGGCCACCACGAAGTGGACCAGAAGGAAATATTGTTGCCAAATAAGATGACTTTGGTCTTCGAAGAATTCAGTTTAAGACAGTTGTTGTTCATCCAATTGCTGACTGCCCTCATGCAGTTCCGGAATAACTCAACCGTATTATGGTTACTGTTAGAAAGCGAGACCACAATCTGGGTGCCGTTGGCGTAGGATACCAACAAAAACCCAAAATATTTTATCAAGCTGGCCATGCTGCTACAGAAGGAACAGTTTCTTATTTGTAATCCTAGTTCTTTCTCTCAAGGGACTCTCCATTGAAATGATAGGTACTGAATAGTCCAGCCCATGTACATGGATCCCGGAGCACTTCTTTAAAATGCATCATAAGTGTAGACGTTTGACTTAATTCTTGGTTACCAAGCCTAGGACATCATTTTGTTAAAAACATTTTGTAGCCTATAAAGGTGGCTATATTGGCCAATTACTTTAATGTATATTTAAAAAAAGGTCAAAATATCTAAAAAAAATAAGTAACAATATCCAGCAGCGGAGTACATTTTTCGTACAAATATCCTTCATAAACTATTTGTTAAAGGTAATGGGGAAGAAGGAATGGGGTAATGTAGACATATAGGCTGCAATACTGTTGCCATAAAACTGAGACTGCACCTTTAAGGGCTCACAGCCCTCCAGTGTCCCTTCATGCCCAGCAGGTACCTCAGTTCTAATTTCCGGCTTCTGGTGCCAGGATCTTGGAGCACTGAGCTCGGCCTTTTTTAATCAAAAATTCTTTCTCAGACTATTTGTCAACAACTTTACGTGATGTCTTTGAGCAATTAGTGTTTTTGTCATTTTCAGACAGGAAAATCTTTTTTCCAGGCAAAAAAAATACCATCTTTATTTGTTAAATGTCCTGTCTGTGGCAGAAAGAAGGCTCAGAATCAGATCCTGATGATCTCTGTATTCTCTGCCTTCCTGACAGTCACATTCCTGACAGATGCCAGCACTGCAAGTCATTTTCCAGATGTACCCTGAGGGACAGGAAGAAGATTTGCCTTGATGGAGCTCAAGAGTGGCGCAGACCGCAAGAGGCACAATCTAGAGGTAGGACGTCACATGAGTGAGGAGAGAGTCAGTACTCTACCAGGGCTTCTCCACCTCCCTCTAAGGACTCCAGGAGAGAGAGATCCGACATCAAGAGAGCTCCACAAAAACAACTTAGTTCCCGGTCGAAGTAGAGGACATCGACGTTGATGTAAGGTAAAGTTGCAACATTCTCGCCGTCGAGAGCTGGGGCGACCTGCGGTAAGACTATGTTAGACGTCGGAGGATTCCATGTCATCGAGACATACCAGATCTGTGGAATGGGTCAGAAAAACAAGAGCGCAAGAAGGTTTCCATCAACTTCTGATTCAGAATATTCCATGGCGTACTCTCCATCATCGCCAGTCCTCATTCCACATTCCCTGCAACCTCCTCCATCTCATCCTCCAGCGCCTACACCGCGTGCTCCACCGATACCTTTTCATCAGACAGAGGCACCTTTGGGAGCTCCTTCACTGGTGAGGTCTCCAACATCTCCACCGAGATCTAAGTCTCCTCGGTCAAAATCTAGATCTCGTCACGTCCTGATCAAGAGCCACTTCCATATGTCACCGTTCTCAACACTCCTCATTGTGACGCTCATCTAGGTACAGACACAGATATTGTCCTAGGTCCAGGTCACAATCCAGAAGAGGGTCTTTTTATTCAACCTCGTCTTCTAGCACTGGAAGATACTCATTAACTTTGACTGACTTTCCTCAGCCAGGAGTCTCACCAATTGATGGCAAATACCTTTCAGGAGGTGCTCTTACCAGGAGCTACCAAACTAAGTATTCTATTGCCTGCTCCCTCAGCGGCTACATCTGTGACATTTGAGACTCTTCAACGTTCCTCACCTCAACCTCTTATGCCTCTGGTTCCAGGTTTGTTAGAAACAGCTATGAAACTTTTCCTCACACCACCTTCAGCCAAGGCTGCTCCATCTAGGCTTCTGAAAAAATATATGCAAAAAAGAACAATTGATGGACAGAATGCAGAACAATGTCATACGTTCACCCCAGTACAGAGATCTGGGCCTAAATCCATCGTTTTTTCGCTCCCCATGCCATTCCAGTTTGAACCCAGCCATATGCAAATCAGTCTTGACCCTGTGCCCAAAGGAAACAGTCCAGCCCGAACTGCCTGGCCAGGTCCTCCCTGGCCTGGAAACAAGCATCCTAGGACCGGTTTCGGGGTTTTACCCCTCATCAGCCAGGATAGTTTGACTCCAGTGGCATGGAGAGCACAGGACCCACGTCTGGGCATACCCGTCCCACTCGGAGTGACGGATGCAAAAAATATAGGCCTCCAGAGTAGGACCCGTTATTCCTGCGATCAGATCCTCCTCCTAATTCAGTTGTGGTCTTGGCTGTGAAGAAAATTAATTCTACTAATCCTTCATCCACGGTTCCATCAGACCAAGAAAGCAGGAAACTAGACGTGGTGGGACGCACATCTGCCCTCCTCTGCAGATTTGATAGATTGTTATGGGACTTCCTACAACAATTTGCAGATGATCTCCTAAGAGAGACTGTAGGTAAAACTTCACAGAAATTTTAAATGAAAGCATGATGGTCTCTAACCAGGTGATCAGCGCTGCTGCTGATTTATCTGTGCTAACAGCCCATGGATATTGCAGCAGATTATCTCTCAGGCGACATTCTTGGCTTTGTCTCACATCTCTGAAGCCGGAATATCAACAGAGGATTCTCAACCTTCCTTTCTCCGGAAACACACTTTTTGGGATCCATATAGACTAGGAGATGGCGTGCATGAAAAGTGAAATGGATACCTTAAAAGCTGTTGGTCTAGAAAACTGCAAGGTTCAGAGAAAACACCCTTACATGCCTTACGAGAGGCATTTTTATCCGCAGGAGGTTCAAACCCTTCAGTGGTTTCAAGGACACCACCAACAGCAGCAACAAAGGCCTTTTCAGCAGCATCGAAGGCACCAACCAAAGGGAGGAGGTTGCCACCAAAGTGCTCAAACAGAAAAGCCACCTGCGGGTTCCAAACAATGACCCTCTGCTTCCCCTTCTTCTGTTACCTACCCCGGTAGGGGGAAGTATTTCCAAATATCCAACAGTGTGGAAATCTATCGGAAACAATGCCGGAGTACTGAATATTGTACAGAATGGCGTATTGTCTCCGATTCAGCAGTCCTCCACTGAATATTCCACCAAAATCATCCAATCAACATCTACAAATGCTAAGATCAGAAGTGAACATTCTTGTACAGAAGCATGCAGTGGAGTCCGTACCTCTCAACCAACAAGGAACAGGGATTTATTCCTGTTATTTTTTGGTGAAAAGGAAAGTTCCAAAAAAACGGAATTCAGAACCATACTAGATCTGAAAGTCGCAAACAAATGGAATAGAAGAGAAAAATTCAGAATGCTAATGTTACATAAAATTCTTCCTCCAATCCATCAAGGAGACTGGCTCTGTTCCACAGATCTTCAGGATACATACTTTCATATTCTGATAGCCAAAAAACACCGCAAATTCCTGAGATTTTTAGTAGGACACGGTCACTACCAGCACAAAGTACTTCCTTTTGGCCTCAAATCAGCCCCCGGAGCTTTTTCGAAATGCATGGCAGTGATCACTGCGCACCTCCGGAAACTCAAAATATTCATCTATCCTTATCTAGACAACTGGCTTATTAAGGCATCAACAAGAACACCATCATTATCAAATCACTGTCTCTACTCTCAATCAGCTAGGTCTTCATATCAATCACCTAAAATCAACCTCATCACAAGTTCAGTCTCTTCATTACCTAGGAGCAACTATCCACACCATGAAAGTAAAAGGGTATCCTTCGGAGGAGAGTCTTTTATCCATACGTCGGAAATGTCAATCTCTCGTGAAAGTCTTTCTTTTAACAGTGAGCAAAGTGTAATCTCTTCTAGGCTCAATTACATCTTGTATATTTCTGACACCAAGCACCCGTCTCCACATGAGACCACTACAAGAGTGTCTGTAGGACCCGCGGAGTCAATACTTAGGCAATTGGGAAGACAAGATCACACTTTCCCTCAAAGTGAGGATGCTCCCTCTCAAACAATAGTGACCAATGCCTCTGTTAGGTTGGGCAGCTCACACGAATCACCTACAAATTCAGGGAACATGGTCCGCTAAGGAAATGACTTGTATCAACCTTCTGGAACTAAGAGGTGTTCATTTGGCCCTGAAGCCTTTCCTACCATCCTTCAAGGCAGAATCACTCCTTGTTCAGACAGACACAGGGGCATGGAATTTAATAAAATATCTACTTGTCCATGGGGCAGGTTGCTTCATAAATCTACTTGTCCTGTAACAAAATCCACTTGTCCTTTTGGTGCCACGTAGTGCGGTGACAAATTATGGCAGCAATCTCATTATATAAGAGCTCTGATATAGCCTCTCTGATTATGCCAGGGCTCATACCATAGTAGTGTTTGAATACTTGCAATCCCCTTGCCACGTTTCCGCAGATCTACATACTGGGGCTGAAGGTAGTGGTAAGCAATAGTTCCAGGGTTAGAATGCCCTTTTGAGTCTGTGCAAACCTACTAACTTGCATGTTTTATGGGTTTTCAACAACTCTTCTCGAATCTTTTCCCCCTACTGCAAAATGTTGGAAATTTACTCCTGACAATGGCAGATGTAAACCTTCTTCCAGAGTTGGGGAAAAAAGTGGTTGGAGGGAAAGTGAACTTGCAAATACTCAGATTTTCGCATGAGCAAATCTACCCATGCATATTTGCTCATTCAAAAATCCAGTTCGCAAATATTTTCTAGGAGTACTATTTCTTGTCCTACTTCTGTAAATTCTTGGGAATTCACTAAAGCCGTATAGCTGCACTTAATGCAAGGACATATAACATGGGTGCACTTTTGAGACTTTCTTTAATAATTGGGCCCCTAATTTGGTCTGGCGTTGACCATGACCTTTTGCGTTTATTAAAATTCTGTCTTGCTCTCTCTGTATCGGCTGGCTTCACTGTGAGTGACAGCATTTTGCTCTTTCACAAGGAGCATATCGGCACATAAAGTTGTTTTGTTCAGTGCCAGTAACTACTGTGGCAGTGTGTGCTTTTTGAGACCAAAAACAATTTTTGCTATTGCCAATGTTTGTTATAATGGTGAGGACCCGGCATCTCCCACACCAATAAGGTTTTACAAAAACCATGCCAAAACAAGTCACACATTGCCAAAACTAAAAAGCTGACCACCAATTTCAGACCTACTGGCTTTGCCAATGCTTGTTTATTTGTGTTCCCCTTAATCCTATTGAAACTGGTTACACTGATTTTCCATTATGAATATTTTGGGAGATACTAGCATGCATCAACACAAATATTTGCATCAATTAGTGAGCATTCTGGGATTATACAGAGCCTCATATTGCTAAACTTTGAAAACTTGTGTACGCATTTTTATACTGGAACCAATGTCAGTATTGCAGTCAGAGCTTACAACATTTACTTAGAGCGCTCACCCTAATAATAAAGGCTTTTAATTAATGAACCATATATACAAGTTTGAACAGCATTAACATATGGGCAAAAATATTACCTTAACTGCGGACAGTGCCCTTCCCTGATACATAATGTGGTACTGCAAACTGGCAGCCAAAGGGTTTATGCTGCAGGGGGTTGGGCCTTCTTGTCCCAAGGACAAAATACAAATGAAAACTTGTTGCCCTTGAACCCAAACAATATGTCCAGGGTGTCGGGCTATAGAAATTCCACATCCCTGCAGACAACCCAGCAACGATGTACTATCTGAACAAGCAAGGAGGAACATAGTCTTATCACTGGAAACTCAAACAATATGGAATTGGTTTCTAGCCAGGAACTTGAGGATCACTGCAACCCATCTACCAAGCATCTAGACTATACAAGCAGAATTCCTCAGCAGGATTTTTCATGAAAATCACAAGTGGGTGATAAATGACACAGTCGTTCATGACCGCTTATGCACCTGGGATTTTCCTCACATAGCTCTATTATCAACTGCAGAAAACAAAATGCCCAAACTTCACCTCAAGGTTTTACCAACCAGAGACATTGGGGAATGCCCTGTGGATCGACTAGGCTGGCAAATTTCTCTACACTTTTCCTCAGATTCCCCTGATTCCATCAGTAATTATCAAACTGTCTCACTCAAAGGCCAGAATGGTATTGATAGCTCCAGGGGGACGCCGACAGTGGTGGGTCACTGACCTACTCCATATGTCAGAACGTCCACACATGAGCCTGCCATGCAGACCGGACCGTCTCATGAAGTTTGGAGGTCAGATGATCCATCCCAGTCTCTCCTCTTTGAGTTTGGCAGCATGGCTCCTGAACTTGTACAATTTAGATATTTGAATTTACTTCAAGAATGCATGAACATTCTATAAAAAAAGCTTAGTGTCCCTCAAGACGTACATCTTACTCTTTTAAATGGCAGAGATAATGTATCTGGTGTTCTGACAGGAACATTAATCCAACTAGGTGCCTAGAAGTAGCCTTACGTCCATACTTACTTCATTTGGACACATGTGGGTTACAATTCTCTTTTATCAAGATCCATTTGGCAGCTATTACTGCCTAAGGAAAATGTCTTCACAAACATCTTTTTGAAAGTGCCAGCTATTAAAGGCTTCTTAGAGGGTATCAAGTACATTTTCCCTCCCATACACCATCCTTCCCCCTCCTTGGGAACTGAACATAGTACTTTAACATCTCATGGCACCCTCTTTCGAACCTATTCAGTACCTATAATTATCAATGAAGATCCCCTGAGAGAGAAGTGGAGATCCAAGCTTGTTCCCCGTTTTTTAGACTGAGAGGTTGGGCAGTATGAAGAATTTTCATAAACGGTTGGCCCTTTAGATGATAAATTAGAGAATGGAGAGTTCTGGAAACATTTTATGGGGGAGATTTGGAAAAATATGAGGTTTTTTTTCTGCCTATGAAATAGTTTATATGAATTTACTATTCATTGTGGTTATATCATGCTGTACGATGTGCAAGTGGGCATCTAAGCCATTCTGAGGACTTTGTACTGCTTGTTTTCCATGAAACACTGTACTGAATCTCTAAATATTTTTTTTTTTAAAGGAATCCCAGATTGCCTTGTGGTTCAACACCATCTCTTAATTTATTTGTTAGGCATTGCATTCTGGTCAAGAATCATCACTCATAGGGAACAGTATTTGATGCTTTCAGAGTACTTTGTTTTAGCATCACTTTGAAGTCAAAAGAGAGCACTATGTCCACGTTGCTTGTTTCCAAGAAGGATAGTACAGAAGAACAGTTTCAAACAGTAAGTGTTGGAAGCTGACTCTTTATATGATATACCAAAATGAGGTATATCATGCTAAGAGTCCAGGGCTTTTCTTATGAGTGGACAGGGGCTTGCTCTAGCAATCCCAGGGTGCTCCTCTAGGGGGTAGTGTGGTAGAGCAGCCTTAGGCTTATCAGAGATGAGTGTTAGACATCCGCAAATACACACACTAGTAAATAAATGATGCATATGACTCAATAAGGAGATCCACACCAATTTATAAAAATAACACATAGCTTTATATATGTTTAGGCACCAGAATCAATTTGATCAGGTAAGTACGTTGTGCAAGAGAAATACTTTTACACTTAAAAAGTCAACACCTAGTGCATTTTTTAGAAGCTGCAATGCTCTTCTATGGGAGGAAAAACAAGTACGGTATTCAGGTACAGTACAGCGACTTACGAAACCAATCTCCTGGACCTAAGGTGAGTAGGGGGCAAGGTCCAAGGCAGCACCAGCAAGCCACCTCCATCGGCACTAGGGCGGCCGGGTACAGGGTGCAATACAGCATCGGGTGAGCAGTGTTAGTCAATGGGGATCGGTCTGTGGGAAAAGACATTGCATGTTTTGACTGAGAGACTAGTTGGGCTGAACCAACAGGGGGTTCAGGCCTCACGATGCATGAGAACACCTCTTGTCTTCTTCTACATGGGACAGGGCGACTGGTGCAGATGTGTCCTTAGTTGTTGGGTCTCTATCACCAGGAGCAGTCGCGGTACAGGGGGCCTGCAAACAGAGGCTGCAGGCGGCGTGGAAAGTTACACAGCTAGAAAACTCAAGGAGGGCTTGGAGTGTGGAGGGACTGGGGACCACGTTGACACAGTTGGCCCCCTTCAGCTCAGGCTTGGCAGCTCGGGGGCAGTGGTGCTTTCCGGCATCTGGGTTTCGCAGTCTTCGAGCCTCACAGCTCAGTCGTTGGTACCTGCAGGATGCAGGGGAGCAGCTCCACAGGAGTTCTTGGTTCCTGGGTAAAGTGTTGGCAGGTCTCCCAGGCTTAGGAGACACAGCAGCCGCAGGACAAGTCGTCTTTTGGTGCAATTGTTGAAGTCAGCAGTCCGGCAGCGGTGGTGCCAAGTCAGTTGCTGAATCTTCTATTCTTACTCCTTGCTACTCTTCACGTCCGTCTTCTTTCAGGCTGGCAGGATCTGATTTTCTGGTGCCAGGTACTGCCCGAAATACTGAATTTAGGGGAGTGTAGAGTAGTAGCCAATGGGCTACTGCCCCTGGGGTCACTGCGCCCCTTATACGACCACTTCCTGTGAGTAATGGACATAACCTTGTCCCAGAGTTCCTAAGTTTGCCATCAGCACGATGGCCAACTCTGAAAAGTCGTATCCATTTCAGGTAGCCCACCTTAGGGGTGGCACTAGCCTGTAGGTGGACATGCCTACGTGACGATCTTAATTTTTCCCAATTTTTCCCACTTGTCCAGGAGCCAAAGGGCTCTGGACAAAGGGGGTCGGCTTTCTCTCCTGTGAGCGAAGCCAGATTCGCATACCAAAGGCAGTGGCCTCTTTGAAGCTCCCCTGCCTTGGAATGCTAATTAGCAGTTCATCCTGTGGGAGGAGGTGTAAACACCCTCTGCCTGAGCAGGCTTTGTTTCTGGCCTCCTGAGAGCTAAGGCCTTCATCCTTGGGGGGTCAGAAGTTTTCTCTGGTGGCAGGCTGGCAAAAAAAAAAAATAGTCAGTCCGCACACTAGTAGCTGGTAGGTTTTCAGGGGGTGCCTCAGCTGCCCTCTGTGTGCATGTATTACTAAATTCAACACTAGCATCAGTGTGGGTTTATCAATATGAGATGTTTGATACCAAACATCCTAGTGAAGCCATCACATAGCTGGGGAACTTGTTTTCACCAATGTAAAGCACATGTACTTAAAAATGGCTTGCCTGTTCACTTGTACTGGCAGCAATAGAGCTGACCAGAACAGGGGCATATCTGCTCATGCAGAAATGTCCTCACATGTAGTATAGTACACTCTAAAAAAGAGAGAGGGGTCCAACACACCAAAGGGACAGGACACCGCTCAGACACTAGGTCTAAAATAAACTCCCTTTGGGTTATTTGTTCAACATTTATATCACACTCTCATACCACAAACAACATATAATTATCACCAGATACCAAAACTCCCAATTTATTAGCAAAATATTTATTAGGTTGGTTAAAAAAAGGATGCCTTTATATTTTCCATTAATACAAATCTTCAATTAAAATACATTAAAAAAACATCACTGCTGTAAAATTAAAATCACATATATAACACAAATGGCTCAATATTCATATCAAAACATAATCAAATTGCAATCCATTAATGTATCATCTCATTAATTTTCACAAATATTACACATAAGCCTATGAGCTTTTTTTTAAAAAAACTTTATCCACAAGTAGACCAAAAAGCGACGCGTTTCGGAGGCATACACAGGTCCAACCTCCTTCTTCAGGCTTGCTACTAATCTGTTCCAACAGTGTTATCAAGATGTGTACCGGTCAATGTTCCACAGTCAGAAAATCTCCTTTTTTGATACACAAAGGGATGTAAACACCACCCGCAATTCTGGTGATATAAAAAGGGGGACACGTCTCCACTCTTTTTTAGACACTCATGATCATCCTGGCACACATAGACCTTTATTTAGATGTTTGCTGAATTATGTTTATTTAATTCTCTTTCCAATTGATGTTGTTCAATTGTCCTTAATGAATACAACCATGAGCTTGAACTGGAAAACGACATGTACTTCTTTTCGTTAGCTGTAATTCTGTTTGTACGTCACTTGAATCATCATAGTTTAGTACACTCTACCTTAGGGCTGGAAGGCCTGCTGTAGGCATGGCTTAGCTATACTGCATGCAGTGTTTGTGGACATGGCACACAGGGATGTGCATGCGTGAAAATGATGGAATGCACACCAACTTGTGCGCAAACCTTTTAATAATGCTCAATAGCAAAATTCTGCGTGCCGACATATGTGCTTTGCCCCAACAGAACATTATGATAATTTCAAAACAACATGGAGCGTGAATGCGCTTTATTTATATGTCGCACAGCGAGACAAGCGCAAAGAAATCCATTGTTCATCCATTATTCCATTTTATGCCATTGTCCATCCAAATTTTATTTCGCAAGTTTGTGTCAACGTTTTTATTCTTCAGTTTAAGACAATGTGAATCCCATATTTTTTTGATGCCGGTGACATGCCAATCCAGGCCTTAATCATCAGCACGTGGGATTCCGCAGCCCCAAGCAGCCTCATTAAAATACCCAATGCATTTCGGGCTCGCAAACAGCCCTTCCTCAGAGGTAGCTGCAAAGTTTAAAAATAAACATAAGTATGACATATATTCTACAGCAGCTATGTAATCACTACACTTCTTGTCCCACCATACTTTGTCCCTTCCCCACTGAAATCTCTCTCTGTTGCCACGTCCCACCCTGTGATCAAATACCTAAAAAAACATAAAAGCACTGCATTCCTTAATTTAAACCGTGCTTCCCATTTATCCCACCTAAAAGAAAACTTTCAAAACACTGCCACAATGAAAAACCAAAATAAAGAACCGAAACACACGACTATCTGCCCTTCTTTACATATTCAGTATTCTCAAAATTTCACTGTACCTGCTGCTTTCGAAAAAACAAAAACTCGGCAGAGCCTTCATCTTTACAGCACATCTGTGCTTCAACTGATCTACTCAAAATCCAACCGTTCCAGCACACACGCAGGTGTCGCATCTATTTAAACCTTCCTTAATGGGTTTTTAAAAAAACATTTTATTGACTTTTTATGGTACATCTGGGCTGCAGCCCGACATATACATGTTGAAGACAAGATAGTGCCAAAGTACCAGGCTTGTAAACAATACTGATTACAATTTGCATATATAACAACAAAAACTTTGCGCAGACAGTTCCATTCCCCATGCGTTTTAAGGGTATGTTTGAGTACCCGTGTAGGTAACAATGAAAATACAGTGTGCGGCGTGTTGTGGCCAAGGACGTATGGAGGAGCTCACTCATCAAGGGGTCTGAGAGGGAAGGGGGGAAGATCGATACCCCGATATGTAGCCCATCGGGACCATATTTTTCTGTGTTTCTTGGGGCAGCCTCACGCTTGGAAGTCCGTGATCTCTGCACCCATGCATCTGTCCAATTCTTTTCGCCATTTCCCAAATGTCGGAGGGGGGGGGTTCGCTTTCCACAACTGAGCGATATCGCGCTTAGCAATAGTGAGGGCCACAAAGATCAGATGTTGTTTATATCGATTCCCCCCCTATGCCATCAGTGCTGTGGAGCAAGAATAATCTAGGGTCGTGTGGGAGATCCCAGGACAACACCTCACCCAGACAAGCCGAGACTTTACGCCAAAAGGGCTGTATAGCGGTACAACTCCAGACTGTGTGCATAAACGTTCCCTCATCTTTTTCACAGCGTAAGCACTGGGGGGATGGAATAACCCTCATCCTCCAGAGACCGAGTTGTGTATAATATACTCGATGGATTTATTTGAATTGGATGAGACGGTATCTAGAGGACGCTGCCGCGCCCCGGGGACTAGCTATAGCCTCGGCCCAGTCGTCGTTGGTTAAGTCTGATATATCGTCCTGCCACGCCCCTCTATTCTTGTGTAATGTCGTAGTGGAGTGAGTTGTCAACGTCTGATAAATCTGTCGGATTTTATGGGCCCCTGAATTACCCATGAGGAGGCGGCCATCGAGAGGGTGAAACTCTGAAAGACTGTCTATGGTGAGAAGCATGGGGGTGAGAGCATGACGCAACTGGAGGTATTTGTAAAATTGTGTTTAATGTAGTTGGAATTCTTCCTGTAGCTGTTGGAAGGACTTTAAAGTAGTGCCCCTCATAACATCCCCAAGTGTGGATATGCCTACCAGGTCCCATTTGCGGAATCCCGTTAAAGCCGCCACCTGGCACAGGTGGGTGCCATGCCATAAGGGAGATGCCTGGGTCAAGCGCCCACGCCACCCCATTTGCCTAACGGTATACCTCCAGAGCCGAACTGTTGTTCTGCTGGCATGGGGCAGGAAATCAAGGCTCTGTGCACTGTACAGTAACTGAAGGAGGGGGAACACCCTCCATCGCTGCATGTTCCAGTGCGAACGCCGGGTCCATTGGTGTATTATACCACCATTCATTGATGACCAATAAATGGGAGGCCATGTAGTAAGAGTACACATCCGCTGCTGCGATGCCTCCGCAATAAGTTTATTGTGCAAAGGTCTGTAGCGCCACCCGGACCGCCCCCCCCCACCCCACAGGAATTTATTATGTATGGCATTTATTTGTTCGAACCATGATCGCGGTATGTGGTACGGGAAGTTCTGCAGTCGATAAAGCACTCTGGGGAGGGAGACCATCTTAAAAATCGCTGAACGCCCATACAGCGAGAGGGGAAGAGATGACCATATTGTTGTCTCATTTCAGAGGCCAGCGAGAAGTGGATTAATGTTACGCGTCCACGAGATCTTTGGACAAGGAGACATAAAGATACCCAAATATTGAAATCCCTCCATCTGAAAGAGACACGTTAGTGACAGATTCCTTACCTTAGAATATCCCCAGGCGTCAGGCTGGATCCGGAAAGTTTTTTGCGTAGCAGTACCCTTGCGCGTCGGTAGGCGGCGTCGTGCGGCTCCGCGTCCGTCGTCGGCGTCGTGATCGCCGGGATGACGTCGCGGGCAGTACTTAGGCGCCGCCCCTGCGCGCTGTCGTCAGTTCTTCTTTTTCCGCGCCAGCAAGCGCAGATCCGGGAAAAGCAGTGCCCTGGTCATTTTTTGACCAAACTTTTTTGGTGAATTTTTCACTGTTTTTCTTCAATCGACTTCAAGGTGTCGTAGGGATGCCCGGGTTTAAACGTTGCGGCGCCTGTGCTCGGATGATGTCCATCACAGACCCGCATCGGGAGTGTCTCTTCTGCCTCGGCCGAGGCCACGACACGGAGTCTTGTTCCGACTGCCGGGCCCTCAACCCGAAAGCTTTGCGAGAGCGGTCTCGAAAGCTCCTAGAGGCCCGGCATTCGGCTCCGCGCAAGCCCCGGTCGCGTGAGAGGTCATGGGGTCGATCGCGGAGTCCACACCGGTCGTCGGCATCGAAGTCTTCTTCGTCCGGTAAGTCCAAACACAAAAAGTCCAAAAAGCATAGTCGCTCTAGGACTTCGCCTCGCCGGTCTCGCGACTCGGCTGAGGCCCCTCCCGGCACCGTCCCCGCCCCCGCGGACATGCCTGTGGAGTCGCCCCCGCAATACCCGTCCTTCCCGGGTTCGGGGGCGGATCCGGCCCAAGTACAGGAATTCCTGTCGGCCATGGCCCGCCTCTTCGGGCCTCCAGGTCCCTCCGGTGCGCCTTCGGGCCCCGCGGGCCCTGACAGGGTTGCTCCGGCGTCGCCGACGGCTCCGGCCCCGGCGTCGCCCGTGCCTCCAGCCTCGATCCCGGCTCCGGCCTCGATCCCGGCTCCACAACCCCCATCGACGCCGGTCGACCTAACGACACCTCCGCCGGCGCCGATGTCTCCGGTGCCGTTCTCGACGCCGCCTGGGGCTCCGGGCGGCGTCGTCCCCAGTTCCTTCCGGCTCCGGACATGGACCCGGACCGACGTCGCTCGACGCCGGTTCCGGCGCCGCTGAGACCTTGGGTCCCAAATGTCCCTCCTCCCCTTATTTTGAACCAGAGGAGGACCAGGAGGACTGGGAGGGGTCTGATGACCCTCTGGCACAACAGTGTCAGTACGATGAGGACTGGACAGAGGGTCTAGGGGATGCCAGTGGTCTAGATACTTCCCCTGACACTGGCATGCTGTCTCCTCCCGTGGCTACGGAGGAGGGAGCCAATTTTGCAACGGTGTTGCGTAGGGCGGCTGGAGCCTTACATCTCCAACTCCCTACTGTGGCGGTCAAGACTAATCTCTTGACAGAGGTGCTTCAGCCGGCAGCCTCCTCTACGGAGACTGTGCTGCCGTTTAACGACGCCCTCACTGACGTTCTTTTGGGCGCCTGGTCCAAGCCCAACACAGGGGCTCCTGTGGATAGGAACGTGTCCCGACGCCATCGCCCAGCTCCGGGCGACCCCCTGTTTCTCTCTGTCCACCCCACTCCTGAGAGCTTGGTTGTCCAAGCCTCCGCTTCCCAAACCGCCTTCCCTACCGCCCCTCCGGATAGGGAATCCAAACGCCTGGATCAATTTGGGAAGAAGGGTTTTTCTTCCTCCAGTGCTGGCTTGCGGTCCATCAACACCGCTTGTCTTTTGGGCCGATATACCCACTCCTTGTGGGATTCGGTGGCGAATGTTTTGCCCCAGTGTTCTGAGGAGGTCCAGACACTGCTTTCCCGCGCCATTGCGGAAGGAAGGGATGCGGCCAAACACACGATACGATGTGGCCTTGATACCGCCGACTCGCTGGGCAGGTCTATTGCAACGACGGTGGCGCTGCGACGCCACGCCTGGCTGAGAACCACTGGTTTTTCAGGGGATGTCCAGAATACTCTCATGGACATGCCCTTTGATGGAGTCGGTCTTTTGGGTCCAAAGCAGACCATGCGTTGGAGCGCTTTAAGGACTCACGGGCTACTGCCAAGTCCCTGGGCCTTTCTGCTACACGCCCTCCGCTGACTTCTGCTTTTCGCCCCTATCGTGGCCACGGTAGGGGCGCCCCTTCACGTCAGCAGCCCAGCCACCGGCCCGCGCAGCAGGCGTCTTCGCGTGGCCGAGGACGTGGATTCCGCCGTGGCGGATCGGGCAACCCGCGTGCGGGTCAGGCCACCACCTCCAACCCGTCCGCGGCCTCCAAACCCTCCTAGTCCCTCCTTTCAGGTGCACAGCACGCCAGTAGGGGGCAGGGTCCGCCATCACCTTCCCCACTGGCGTACCATCACCTCGGACAGGTGGGTCTTGGACATTGTCCGAAGGGGCTACTCCCTCCCCTTCGAGTCCACCCCCCCAGCCATGCCACCTCAATTCCACCGCATGTCAGGGGATCACTTGGTACTTCTGCAGAAGGAAGTCACGGCCCTCTTGGCCAAGAGGGCCATCGAGCATGTTCCGACCCCAGAAGTAGGGCGTGGTTGCTACTCCCACTACTTCCTGGTGCCCAAAAAGGACAAGGAGGACATGCGTCCTATCTTGGACCTCCGGAACGTCAATCGCTTCCTCCGGAAGGAGAAGTTCAAGATGCTCACCCTAGCTCAGGTCTTGACTGCCCTCGACCCTGGAGACTGGTTGGTAGCGTTGGACTTGCAGGACGCATATTTCCACATCCCCGTCCTGCCGGCCCACCGGCGTTACCATCGGTTCACGGTAGGCCCCGAGCATTTTCAGTTCTCCGTGCTCCCCTTTGGCCTTACCAGTGCCCCTCGGGTGTTCACGAAAGTGATGGCGGTGGTCGCAGCTCATCTGCGCCGGGCAGGGGTTTCAGTCTTCCCCTACCTCGACGACTGGCTGCTGAAGGCGGGCTCGTCCCAGGCAGTCGTCTCCCACCTCCAGACTACGGCCGAACTCCTGCACTCGCTGGGGTTCTCCATCAATGTGCCGAAGTCGCATCTGATTCCTTCTCCACAGCTCCTTTTCATCGGAGCAGTTCTGGACACGACGCAGTTTCGGGCCTATCCTCCCGAACGGCGAGTCCGGGATATTCAGGCTATGATTCCGACCTTTCAGCCTTTATCCTGGGTTTCGGTACGGATGACCCTGAGGCTGCTGGGCCTCATGGCCTCCTGCATCCTGCTGGTCAATCATGCCAGATGGCATATGCGGGCTCTGCAGTGGGACCTGAAGTTCCAGTGGGCGCAGCACCAGGGCAACCTGTCCGATCACGTCCAGATCTCGGAGGGGACTGCAAAACAGTTGCAGTGGTGGCTCTCGAACCGGCAATGGGTCATGGGCAGATCCCTCTCCCTTCCCCAGCCAGAGCACACAGTTGTGACGGACGCGTCCCTTCTGGGATGGGGCGTCACATGGGAGAGGCGGAGATCAGAGGCCTCTGGTCTCCGGCGGAGTCCCGGCTCCATATCAACCTTCTGGAGCTCCGGGCGATCCGACTTGCACTCAAGGCATTCCTTCCCTCTGTCAAAGGGAAGGTAGTGCAGGTGTTCACAGACAACACCACCGCCATGTGGTACTGCAACAAACAAGGCGGGGTGGGGTCGTGGACCCTTTGTCAGGAGGCTCTGCGCCTCTGGACATGGCTGGAACATCAGGGCATGTTCCTGATGGTTCAACACCTGGCAGGTTCCCTGAACGCCAGGGCGGACGAACCTCAGCCGCAGGTGCATGATGGATCACGAATGGCGTCTTCACTCGGAAGTGGCGCAAGGACTCTTTCTACAGTGGGGAGAGCCTTGGTTAGATCTATTCGCCACCGAAGAGAACGCGCAATGTCATCAGTTCTGCGCGTTGGAATTTCCAAGGCGGCACTCGCTCGGCGACGCTTTTCGTCACGAGTGGAGTTGCGGTCTATTGTACGCCTTTCCGCCTATACCACTTCTACCCAGAGTGTTGAAGAAGATTCGGCACGACCGGGCCCAAGTCATTCTTGTGGCTCCGGACTGGGCTCGAAGAGTTTGGTATCCCGAGCTACTCAATATGAGCGTAGATCCCCCGATCCGTCTGCCTCTTCGGGAGGATCTTCTGTCGCAGCAGCAGGGGACGGTCCTCCACCCGAACCTGTCCAGTCTACACCTGCTTGCGTGGAGATTGAGCGGCGGCAGTTGATTCCTTTCGACTTGCCTCCCGAAGTTTGTGATGTGATTCTGGCAGCCAGGCGTCCCTCCACTAAGGTGGTATACGCCTGCAGGTGGAACAAATTTGTGGCATGGTGCACAGCAAAGGCTGTGAATTCCCTTTCTGCCCCTCTTTCTGAGGTCCTTCTGTTCCTTCTCTCTCTGGCCCAACAGGGTTCTGCCCTGGGTACCATCAAGGGTTATCTTTGTGCTATCTCTGCCTTCCTCAGGCTCCCTGATCAGCCCTCCCTTTTCAAGTCCCCTGTTGTTAACAGGTTCTTAAAAGGCATTACTCACCTCTTCCCTCCTGTTCCGTTTGTGATGCCTCAGTGGGACTTGAACTTGGTTCTTACCTTTTTAATGTGCGCTCCCTTTGAGCCTCTACATAACTGTCCTCTTCGTCTTCTGACTCTGAAGACAGCCTTTCTGGTGGCCATCACCTCCGCTCGGCGGGTGAGTGAGCTCCAGGCTCTATCTTGCAAACCTCCCTTTCTGTCTGTTCATCCAGACAAGGTTGTTCTTCGGACGCGTCCGTCCTTCTTGCCAAAGGTGGTTACTGCTTTCCACATTGGGCAGACCATCACTTTGCCCACCTTCTTTCCGCCTCCGCATCCTTCCAGAGAGGAAGATATGCTCCACCGTCTGGACCCAAAACGTGCGCTCTCCTTCTATATTGACCGCACAAAACACTTCCGGGTGGATGACCAGCTCTTTGTTGGCTACGTGGGCGCCAAAAAGGTCGGGCGGTGCACAAGAGGACCATCTCCCGCTGGGTTACCTTGTGCATCAAGACCTGCTATTCTTTGGCTAAGAAGGAGCCTCCTGTTGGGCTGCGTGCCCATTCCACCAGGGCAACGGCTGCTACCACGGCCTTGGGCCGCGGTGTTCCGCTGCCGGTTATCTGTCAGGCAGCTACGTGGGCCTCGCTGCACACGTTTACAAAGCATTACTGCCTTGACAGTCAGGTCCGGAGGGACGGCTTCTTTGGCCGTTCTGTCCTCCAGGACTTCCTTGTCTGATCTTTGTTCGCAGACCCACCACCGGGGTTGGTATTGCTGGGGTATCTATTCTAAGGTAAGGAATCTGTCACTAACGTGTCTCTTTCAGATGCACAAGTTACTAACTTGTGTAACGATATATCTGTAAGAGACAGTAGTTAGTGACAGATTCCTTACCGCCCCACCCATCCTCCCCGTTCTGCGAACTGATTTCTAGGGTTAAGGACATCCCTTTCAGGGCCCTAGTATTTTTCAGACACCTATGTCAGCTTCTTGCATGGCTCTGCGTTCCTGGCGCGGAAAGTCTTGTACAGAACTGACGTCAGCGCGCAGGGGCGGCGCCTAAGTACTGCCCGCGACGTCATCCCGGCGATCACGACGCTGACGACGGACGCGGAGCCGCACGACGCCGCCTACCGACGCACAAGGGTACTGCTACGCAAAAAACTTTCCGGATCCAGCCTGACGCCTGGGGATATTCTACGGTAAGGAATCTGTCACTAACTACTGTCTCTTACAGATATATCGTTACACAAGTTAGTAACTTGTGCGTCGCGTGCGTCCGCTGGGCCGCCCATGTACCTCTACCCTGGTGACCACATACTGGAAACAACACAGACTTAGAGGGGTTGGTATGGAGCCCGGTGGTCTGACCGAAGACTCGGAGGATCTGTAGGATACGTGGCCCCGAGTTCCATGGGTCTGTCGTAAAGAAAAGAACATAATCCGCATATAACGCAATGCGGTCGGGTTGCGATTCAAATCCCTGGAGCACTGGATCCCAGCGTACCCACACCGCCAGAGGCTCCACCGCCAGGGCAAATAAAAGTGGGGGCAGGGGGCAGCCCTGCCTTGTGCCGCGACAGATGGGAAAGGGGGCGAGCGATGACCAGCGATGCGCACTGAGGCAATTGGTTCTGTATCGAGTAGACGAATGTATGCCAGGAAACGCGGGTCAAAATTAACCGCTTCCAGGAGTTGGAAGAGATACTCTCAGCTGAGAGAGTCAAATGTCTTATCAATATCGGCAAGAAGTATGGCTGCGGGGCGTCCCAGCTCCGGGGCCAGAGCCATGGCATTATGGACCCGGCGAATGTTGTGGCGAGTGGCTCGGTGTGGCATAAAGCCAGATTGATATAAGTGGATCAGATCCTGTATATGTTATGTTATTTTGAATTTATAAGGCGCACAGCTACCCAAGGGTTTCCCGGCGCCAACCTGAGAGGACCAAAGAGAAAACAAAAAGAGGAAGAAACTATTGATTGAATAGCCAAGTTTTCAGTGACTTACGAAAATGGACAAAAGTGGTCTCTTTCCTTAATAGCAGAGGAAGGGAGTTCCACAGGGTGGGACCCAAGCAAGAAAAGGATCTGCCACCCATACGTGACAATCTATACCTAGGAACCGTGTATTTCATTTGAGTGGATGAGCGAAGAGAACGTGACGGGACATATTGGTGGACAATAGAGTTTAAGTATTCAGGGACCTTGCCAGTTTTAATCTTAAACATATAGATTAGAGTTGTAAATTTGATACGGCTTTCAACCTTAAGCCAGTGAAGTTATACAGGTCCGCAGGCGATCGGCTAGAACCTTGCCCAATAATTTGGGCTCGAAATTAATTAAGGAGATGGGACGGTATGAGGATGTCTCTTCCGGTGGGCGGCCAGACTTTAGGAAAAGCACAATCTCGGCCTGCCGCCAATCCTGTGGTAGAATTTGCAGTTCGAGGGCATCCTGCATTGCCTCCAGCAAGTGTGGGCATATATGATCAAAGGAACTCCATGGGAAATCCATTGGGACCGGGGGCCAGCCCCGGGCGCATCGCAGTTAGCGCAGCATTTAAGTCATCAACTGTAATGGGGGCATCGAGTTGGTCTCATCTGATCAGTGAGTCTCGGGGGGGGGGGGGGAGAATATCTCTAAGGAACTCCGCAATGAGGGCCTCTGAGAGCTGTTCCTGCCGTGTATATAGTGTGGAGAAGTATCGCAGAAATTCTGCGGCACCCGCCACTGGAGAGGTATGTAGAACGCCATCCGTCCCTCGGATAGTTGGAACGGCGGCCTGGGACCGCTCAGCCTGACAGTCTGTGTAACATTTTGCTTGATTTGTGCCCCCATTGATAAATCCGGTGTTGTGACGCCAACCAGATTTCTTTCGCTTCGTCCATGAGATGTTGTTGTATCTGTTGCTGTGTAAGGAGTAAATTACGCTGGAGGAGGGACTGGGATCGTGTATATATTGTGTCTCTAGGGATGTATGCTGGGCCTCCATCTCGGCACGTTGGGCGGAGTGCTTGCGTTTCTCATTCGCACGGTAGCTGATGTTTACCCCCGGATTGTGGATTTTAAAGCTTCCCAGAGGGTTTCTCTGGATGGGGCCCAGCTGGCGGTCATGTCCAGGTACTCCTGGATTGCCGCGGCAAGTGACTCCTGATAATCGGGGTTCCGAAGGTGCCATGGAGACATGGAGAAGAAGTTTGACCGTGACCGGGGAGTGATCCGACAACCCCCTGGGGAGGTGGGAGTCTTGGGAGAATCTGTGAATGTAGCTACGTGGCGTGAACATATAATCTAGCCGGGACAGAGAACCATGGACTGTGGACATATACGTGTAGCCAACCTCAGTGGGGTGATATTCACGCCATATATCTGACCATCCCAGTGTGCCGGCGAGTAGGGACAATTTAGATATATCTGTGGAAGGGCCTAAACTGGACCCGTGCCTTCTATCAAGTGACGACATGACATCATTTCAGTCCCCTCCCAAAAGGGTTATACCGTCCGGAAGTTCACTCCACAGACGAGTGATGTTGTCAACAAAAGTGGTCCCCAAAGGGGGGGGAGGGGAGGGCACATTAATGCTACCAATGTTAATGTGCTCTCCGTGGATTGTACCCGACAGCAGAATATACCTACCCCCAGGATCTACCCAATGCTTCGCATGGATGAAAGGGTCACGGCGGTGGATGAGAATAGCTGTCCCCCGAGATCCCCTCGTAAATCCAGCATGGTATATCAGATGATATCCAAACCTGGCCAAGCAGGGAGCCTTATTACCCAATAGATGAGTCTCCTGTAGGAGAAGGATGTCCGCTCCATACCGCTTGGCCTGTCAAAGAATGGCACCCCTGACGTTCCATGTTACCACGGTCAGGTCACCCAATGGGGGAACACTCGCCTGAGCAGCCATCTATTGCTTGTAAATGTATCCCTGGCATCAAGCTTAACGAGAAATGGATTGTGTGTCTGCGCGTGTGTGAGAACTAAACCTAACTTAACCAGGAACCCCATAAACCCCCGATCCCTCCTCCCTGATAATGCCATGAACAAGGAGCATCTGTCGCGGTGAAGGGCGCCCGAGGACCCCAACAGGGGAGCCCAGGGTCCCTCCTCCAATGGTTCCCAACCTTCCCCCTAAACATCAACATGGGGTACGAATGTCCGGGGCTGGACAGCCACATTGCGTATTGTCCACGCCAACTCAGTGCAGAATAGACGGAGCATTCCAAAATGACGGACAATCAGCAGGGACCAAACTATTGGACTTTTAGCCATTAGAGTGTTCAAGATGCCCGCTCAGGGCTGGAGGAGCGGCGATCGGATCTGTCGCCGCTTCGATTTTGTCCTTCTAGATCGATTTCGCTGCGAGCCTCTGGAGGAGTCAGACTCTAGTGGCGGCGGGGAGTGAGGTTTCAGGTGAGCTCGTTCGTCAGTCCAAGCGAAAACAGCTTCAGGCGTGTCAAAAAAATAAGACTTGGAGTTATATACAACACGTAACCTGGCGGGATAGAGCAGCATATATTGAATATTAAGATCTCGCAGTCGATTTGCTGCCGTGAAGGATTGTTGTTGTTGCACTAGGCGAGTATAGTCCGGGAATATCATTATCGACCGGGAATCAAAGATAAGTTTGTCCTTGTGCAATCTAGCCAATTGTAGTACTGCATCTCTGTCCGCATAGTTAAGTAACTTGGCAATAACTGGCCGTGTGCTTTCCCCAGGGGGGTTTCCTCGTCAGCGCCCGGTGGGCTCTCTCAACCACGAAGCAAGTGGATAACATATCATCTGGTAGGAGATTCTTGAGCCACTGGGTGAGGAAGCGGTTCATGGAGGTACCCTGGCATCCCTCCGGGAAGCCCACAAAATGAAGGTTGTTGCGTCTGGCGCGGCCCTCAGCGTCTTTCACTCGGGATGCCAGCTCCTGCAAGATCACTGTCAGTTTATTGACGCGCTGCTGTAAAGTAGTCACTGTATCTTCAACGGAAGACACCCGTGCCTACGCTTCAGTAATGCGATCTACTGCCTTTCTCAGATCCTGGCGAAGGAATGAGACTTCCGACCCCACCGCACTAATTTTGGCATCCAGTGTGTCTCTGGCCTCCGTGAGGGCTGCGTTGTCTGGTATAGCTCCACTCGTGGCCCCTCCTCCCATCGTCGTGGCATACTGGCCTAAGGTGCCTTTTTTTGAGCTTGCACCACCAGGTTTGTCCTTCCCCATTGTGAAGCTGTTCCTTAATGGTTTTGAATCCACGACGTGATCAGAAAACTTCACAAAAAACAAACATAGAAAGCGTTTCCCGTGTCTTTGAATGAAATTACCCTCCGTGTAAAACAATACTACTCAAGACATCCCTCCTTCCAAACCTGTGACAAAAGAAAAAAAATAAAACATTCCATTTGACTCAAACAGTGCATTTCACCACAACATTATTGATTTTATAATTATAAGTCCATTGATGGGATTGCTGTTGTTCCTCTGTAATTACACGAAATCTGTGTATCCATAAGATTTTTCCAAGCTGCCTCGGGCTGAATATTGTATTTTAACTTACTATTTAAACCAATTCATTCTCTTTTGGTGCAACCTATCGAGAGGGGCACAATTATAAATGTATACATGAAAATGATGGAATGCACATCAACTTGTTCGTCAATCCTTTTGAATAATGCTCGATAGCAAAATTTTGCGTTCTGACATTTGTGCTCTGCCCCAACAGCACATTATGATCATTTCAAAACAACATGGAGCGTGAATGCGCTCCATTTATATGTCGCACAGCGACAAAAGCGCAAAGAAATCCATTGTTCATCCAATATTCCATTTTATGCCATTGTTCATCCAATTTTTATTTCGCAAGTTTGTCACAACGTTTTTATTCTTCAGTTTAAGACAACGTGAATCCCATATTTTCTGATGTCGGTGACATGCCAATCCAGGCCTTAATCATCAGCACGTCGGGTTCCGCAGCCCCAAGCCGCCTCATTAAAATACCCAATGCATTTCGGGTTCGCAAACAGCCAGGGATGTGCGCCATGTTGTGTTTTCACTTTTGTCTGCACCAAGACTTGCAGTCTCTATGTGTTTAGTGAGGGGTCCTTTAGGGCGGCACAATTCGTGCTGCAGCCCTTAAGGACCCTCTTTAGCTCCTTGCGCTAGGTACCAGGGAGTACCACTTACTAGGGACTTACAGGGAGTGCTAAAAGTATTGCCAACTGGGGTACAATTGCAAAGTTTTGGGAAAGAAATCTGGCACTGGGGACATGGTGCACTTTCAGTCTAAATCACATCAAATACCAGGCAAAAAGTGGGAGTGATCATGTCAAAATGGGGCACTTTCCTACAGTATGCAATTAAAGAACAAGTTACTTATGTACTGTAACTATGTATCTGGGAGAGACATATATTGGTTGTAGATTCCTTACCATAGAATTCCCCCAGGCGTCAGTCTGGATCCAGAGATTTTTCTTCAGCAGCACCCCTGCGCGTCGTTGGGTGGCGTCGGTCACCGCCGGGGCCATCGTCCGTATCGTGGCGCTGGGATGACGTCGCAGGACCTACATACATAGTTCTTAACAAAACTTTCCACGCCAGAAGCGCAGAGCCATAAAAGACACTGACAACTGGTGCGTCAAAACTAGGGCCCTGTAGGTGAGTCCCTATCCCTAGAAATCAGTTCGCAGAGCAGGAAGGATGGGTGGGGCAGTAAGCAATCTACAACTAATATATGTCTCTACCAGATATATCGTTACCAAAGGTAAGTAACTTGTTCATCTGATAGAGACTGTAAGTTGTAGATTCCTTAGAATAGATACCCCAGCAATACCATCCCCGGAGGAGGGTCTGCAAACTGAGATCATACCAGGAAGTCCTGGAGGACCGAACGGGCAAAGTGCCCGTCCCGCCGGACATGGCTGTCCGGGCAGCAGTGTCTAGTAAACGTGTGCAGGGATGCACACGTTGTTGCCTGACAGATGTCAAGGACTGGAACTCCGCCTGCTAACGCCGTGTTTGCCACTGTTGCTCTGGTGGAGTGAGCACACAACCCCACACGAGGTTCCTTCTTTGCCAAAGCATAGCATATTTTGATGCAGAGGACAACCCATCAGAAGATAGTCAGTTTCTGAACATCCCGACCTTTCTTGGCACCCACATAGTAAACGAAGAGTTGATCATTTATCCGTAAGTCTTTGGTGTGATCAAGGTAAAAAGACAATGAACGTTTTGAGTCCAGACAGTGTAATATCTCCTCCTCCTTGGAGGGATGCGGGGGAAAGGTTGGCAGAGTGATAGATTGTTTTTGGGGATGGGAGGGAGGTCAAGTGTAGGGAAAAACAGAAAAAAAAAAAAGAAAAAAAAAGATAGATTGTCCCACATGAAAGAGCGTGATGACTTTAGGAAGGAACAAAGATTTCCTCCGAAGCACCACTTTATCTGGTTAAACAGAAAGGAAAGGGGGCTTGGAAGATCAAGCCTGCAGCTCACTCACCCTGCAAGCAGAAGTGATGGCAACAAGGAAGGCAGTCTTGAGAGTCAGCAACCTGAGAGGGCAGTTATGAAGAGGCTCGAAAGGAGCACACATAAGAAAAGTGAAAACCAGATTTAAATTCCATTGGGGCATTACGATAGGAGATGGAGGGAACAGATGAGTAAGCCCCTTAAAGAATCTATTAACAATAGGAGATTTGAATAAGAAAGGCTGATCTGGCAGCCAAAGAAAAGCAGAGTTAGCTGCAAGATATCCTTTAAGAGTGCCCAAAGCAGATCCCTACCGGGCCAAAGAAAGTATGTACAAAAGGACCTTGGAAAGAGGAGCAGAAAAGGGGTCACCAGCCTTTGCTGTGCACCATGCCACAAATTTGTTCCATCTACAGGTGTATACCGGTTTAGTGGAGGGACGCCTGGCTGCCAAGATAACATCACAGACTTCAGGCGGAAGGTCGAAAGCTGTCAACTGTCCCCTATCAATCCCCACGCAAGGAGGTGGAGACTGGGTGAAAAACCGCCCCCTGCTGCTGCGACAGAAGATCCTCCCAGAGGGGCTGTCTGACCTAAGGATCAATGGCCATGCTCAGAAGGTCGGGGTACCAGACTCTACGTGCCCAATCTGGAGCTACAAGAATGACTTGAGTCCGGTTGTGCTTGATCTTCTTGGGCACTCTGGGCAGAATTTGTGCTGGCGTAAAGGCGTACAGGAGGACGCAGCTCTACTCGCGACGAAAAGCTTTGCCGAGCGAGTGCCGCCTTGGAAACTCCAACTTGCAATACTGCTGACATTGCGGGTTCTCTTTGGAGGCGAACAGATCTAACCAAGGCTCTCCCCACCACTGAAAGAGACTTTGCGCCACCTCCAGATGGAGACGCCATTCGTGATCGACCAGCCACCGGGGGTTGAGTTTGTCTGCCCTGATGTTCCAGCCATGTCCAGAGGCTGAGAGCCTCTTGACAAAGGGTCCACTACCCCACCCCCGTTTGTTGTAGTACCACATGGCGGTGGTATTGTCGGTGAACACCTGCAACACTTTCCCCTTAAGAGAGGGAAGGAATGCCTTCAGTGCCAGTCTGAATGCCCGAAGCTCCAAAAGGTTAATATGGAGACCGGACTCTGCCGGAGACCAGACACCTCTGATGGCCGCCCCATCCCAGAAGTGACACATCTGTCACCACCGTTGGATCTGGTTGGGGAAGGGAGAGGGATAGGCCTCTGACCCAATCTTGGTTTGTTAGCCACCACTGCAGTTGGTGCGCAGTTCCCTCCGAGATCTGGACGTAGTCTGAACGGTTCCCCTGATGCTGCGCCCACTGGAACTTCAGGTCCCACTGCAGAGCCTGTATATGCCACCTGGCATGATCCACCAGCAGGAGGCCATGAGGCCCAGCACCCTCAGTCATTTTCACTGAAATCTGGGATAAAGGCTGAAACATCGGTATCATAGTCCGAATATCCCGGACTTGCTACTCGGGAGGATAGGCCCGAAACTGCACTGTGTCCAGAACTGCCCCGATGAAAGGGAGTATCTGAGAGGGAGTCAGGTGTGACTTCGGCACGTTGATAATGAACCCCAGCGAGTGCAGGAGGTCTGTTGTAGGCTGGAGGTGGGAGACGACAGCCTGGGGTGAGCCCGCCTTCAACAGCCAGTTGTCGAGATAGGGGAAGACTGGAACCCCTGATCTGCGCAGATATATGATATTATATACTATTTATATTGCGTACAGCTACTCCAGGGAGTGTCCCGGCGCAGTACAAGCTGAAAGTCAGAGAGGAAACAAACTAGGTCTGCCGAAGAAATCCAGTTTTCAGTTTAAAAAAAAAAAATCCTGGATCACTTATAGAGCGCAGTTCTAAGGCGAGCTGATTCCAGACCGCTGCACCCAAAAACGTAAGTGATCTACCTCCTGCTCTCTGTCTCCGGATCCTCGGTGTGCGTGCCAGGAATTTATTGGTAGATCGTAACTGTCTTGGCAGGTTGTAAAAGTTGAATCTGATACTTAGATAGGTGGGTCCTTTGCCGTAGAGGGCTGCATGAACCAACACCATAGACTTGAATTTCACTCTCTCCCTAATGGACAGCCAATGGAGATCCCGAAGATGAGACCTGAAACGCGTCCGCCTTGGGAGATTAAGCAGAAGTCGAGCTGCCGCATTCTGGATCACCTGAAGTTTTTCCAGGAGATATTCCGGAAGACCCACATAAAGGGCATTGCCGTAGTCGATTCAAGACCTAATCAGTGGCTGGATGACTTTTCTTTGCATGGAAGGACAGGAGAAGCAGAAATTTCTTTAGAGATCTCATGATTTCAAAACGGGTTCCAGCCAACCTATTAATTTGGGGGCCAAATGACAAGTTATTAACAGATCAAATCCCCAAATATTTTACCAGATCTCTTTGGAGATCAGTAGGGGGTGCATCGTCTGGCCAGAATGTTAGCCAGAACTGTGGGGAACTCCCCAAAGACGAGAATTTCAGTTTTATCCTGCTTACATTTCAATTGCGCTTATGCTAGCCAATGAAAGCCTGCGGTTAGACAGGATTTAATGAGAGCTTTTCAGTTTTGCTCCCTTGTTTCAGGAAAAGAGCAGCTGTGTATCATCCTCTTAGATCACTTTTGCTCCAATTTTTTTTACTAACTGGATCAAAGGGGGTGAGAAAAATATTGAAAAGTGTGGGGCTCAACGCCGATCCCTGAGGGACCCCTGTATCCACCTTTTGGGGACTTGCGGAACAGGGGGCAATCCAAATCTGTTGGCTTCCATTTCCTAAGAAGGATTTTAACCAGCTCCAGGCCTGCCCTGTCACTCCTATCTCCTGAAGACGATCTAAAAGAAGATCATGCGGGACAGTGTCGAACGCTGCCAACAGGTCCAGTAATATTAGTGCAGTTACACCCCCAGTGTCCAGGGTACCCCTAATGATTTCAGATAACTCTACCAGAGCCGTTTCTGTACTGGGTTCTAAAGCCTGATTGACTTGGGTGAAGAAGCCTGTTAGCCTCCACAAAATTCAACAGTTGTCTATTCACCTGCTTCTCCAATATCTTGGAGAGTGCCGGCAAAAGGGAAATGGGCCTATAGTTAGATGGGGCAGCTGGATCTTCTGTTGGCTTTTTTTATAAGCGGTAGAATCATTGCCCTTTTCCAGATGCTAGGAACTGTGGCTGTTCTTAGAGAGGCATTAAGAATCATCTCATTGACCACTAGATTAATGATATCTGCCCCGGCAAACTAGAGGTTTAGGGGGGCATGGGTCATTTGGGGAACCTGACTTTATAGTTTTGAGAGACATAATAGACCATTCTGAAGAGATAGCTTCAAAGGAGCTCAGCTTTAAATTGCTTTCAGATATCTCCTTACTTGGAGTTTCTAAATCTATAGCTGGTGTTCTGCCTACTCCTAGGCTTGCCTGAATACTTTGGACTTTTGGTGAGAAAAAACCTGCCAGTTTTTCTCCCCATTCACCCGAGGCCTCTTGGGAGTGTGTGCAGGCTGATGGGGTCATAAAGCTTTTAACTATTGCGAAAATCTCTTTAGAGCGATTACATGGCTTTCCAATTCACTTCTCGTAATAGATTTGTTTAGCTTTCATTATGGCCACATTATAATTCTTTGGTGCTTTTTTAAAGTATTCTTTATCCACTGAATTATATTTCCTCCTCCATATATATACGTTCCAGTGCCTTGCAACGCGCTTTTTCCATTTTGGGAGTGGGCGGAAACCAGGGTTTGGAGGGTGTGCCTCTACATACTCTGCACTGGAGGACAGTAGTATTTCCGATCCATTTGTTGCATTTTAATACATCATCCTCCATTGTGTCTAATAGCACCGGAGTGTTCCGAGTTAGAACCTCCATAAAATCAAGAGGATCAATCTTATTAAAGGCTTTCACCTTATGGATTCTCCCATTCGGTATCTGATCCAGTTTTATAGGGAGCTGCCAGAGAACCTAATCAGAGTGGTCCGACCAAGTCAAAGGTAGTGGTCTTCCATATGCAAAGCCACATTAGAACATACTTGGTCCAATATGTGACCCCCTTGATGGGTTGACTTCAGCACATATAGGTTCAGGCTGAGCTGATTCATAGACTCTTTAAATTCCATGGCCTCACCATCACTTAATTTGTCTAGGTGTAAATTTAAATCGCATAAGAACAAAAAGTGAGAGTATCTTAGGGCAAGGTGTGTAATGGCATTGTCCAGTGATTTTAAAAAGGATCCTACCGGACCTGGTGGCCTAAACATCAAAACTCCTGCAACTAAGTGCTGATGTGATATGCTAATGCAAAAACCCATTGCTCCTGCTCCCATTAGTTCAGTAATCTCAGTACAGGAAACCCCCATTGTTCCTTCACAATGATTGCTGGTCCACCTCCCCTCCTTCCGGTCCATCCTAAAAATCTTAAAACCCTTGGGTATGGCCGCGGCAATGATAGGATTTGAGGCTTCAGAGAGCCAAGTTTCTGTAATACACAGCAAATCGAGACTCTCCTCATCTAACAGATCAAAGATGTTATGCGCGTGTTTTTGTATGGCGCTCATGTTGACTAATCATCCATGACCAGCGGCGTGCCCGTTTCCAATGTCCTTGCTTGAGTCGGTTTCTAACAATCCCTGGTGAACTGGAAGTTGCATTCAGGGCAACAAGTATTTAACCTCGCCAGTGGGGCCCAGCACTCCTTTAAGCATTTACTGGTCGGCACAAGATGCAGAAGCTCCGTTCTGCTGTATTTAATACTGGTCTTTCCTTCTGGAGACACCCGGGCAGCGTGGCTGGACGCTGAGGGGCGCAGTCAGGCTTGCCTTAGGTGCGCCTTCGGCATACAAGAGGTGCGCGCGTCCGTGCAGCGTGTCTCTTTTTATGATGAGCTGTGACCACCGCCATCACCTTTGTGAACACTAGAGGGACGCAGGTAAGGCCAAAAGGGAGCACGGTGAACTGAAAGTTCGTGAACCGAAGGTAACCTCCGTGGGCTGGCAGGACGGGAAAATGGAAATAAGCGTCCTGCAAGTCCAACTCCAACATCCAGTCTCCTGGGTCGAGTGCAGACAGAACTTGGGCTAGGGTGAGCATTTTTTACTTCTCCTTCCAGAGGAAGAAGTGGAGGGCCCGGAGGTCTAGGATAGGACGCAGGCCTTTGTCCTTTTTGGGCACCAGAAAGTAACAGTAATAGCAACCACGACCTACTTCTGACACAGGGACCCTCTCTATGGCTCCCTTGGCCAAGAGAGACAACACTTCCTTGCGAAGAAGTGCCAAATGATCCCCTGACATGCGATCATAAGAGGGTGGCTTGCAGGGAAGGGTAGTCTCGAAGGGAAGGGAGTAGCCCTTTGGTCTATTTGCAGGACCCACCTGTCTGACGTGATGGATTGCCAGCGAACGAGGTGATGACAAATCCTTCCCCCGACTGGCTGGTGGTGGGCCTGGAACATCAGACTAGGAAGGTTTGGAGGCGGCGGCAGGGGGGGAAAGGGTGGACTGGCCTGCCCGCTGGCTCCCTGACCCACGAGGGCACTGGGTCCCACGTCCGCAGCCACACAGAGGCTGGACAGCTTGCATGACTCGGTGGCTGGGCTGGACAGGACGTGGCTGGGCGCCCCTTCCGTAGCCACGAAAGGCAGACTGAGGTGGACGGAGGTAGCCGTGAGGCCCATGGATCTGGCCGTAGCTTGAGAATCCTTGCAGCGATTGAGCGCTGAGTCTGCCTTGTCGCCAAACTGGTGAGTGCCATCAAAGTGCATCTCCACCAACCCCTTCTGGGTTCAGGGCTGCCCCCTAAATACTGTATTTAGGGGGCGTTTTAGGGGTCTTGAGGTCAGCCAATGGGCTACTGACCTTAGGGGGACTACACCCTTGGTGTGCTTACCCCACGTGGGGGAGAGGGCATAATCCCTAACACTGATTAGAGAGTGCAGGCACTCTGCAAGATGGCGGGCACTGAAGAGTGGGCTTCACCTCTCCTCCCCCACCTGAGAGGTGGGATTGGCAGAGGTGGGCCCACCTTCTGGGCTGTTCTAATTTTTCTCACCTGTCCTCCCACCAAAAAGGGGGTGAGACAGGAAAGAGGACTGCTCCTGATAGCAGGAGAGGCTGGGGGCCGTGTTACAAAGGCGGCAAGGCCTTTGAAGCTCCCCTGCCACAGATGGCTGTTCCTGACCAGGGGGAGGTGTGACCACCTCCGCCCAGGAAAGGCTTTGTTTCTGGGCCCAGGGAGCGAAGGCTCACACCCCATCGGTCCAGAAACATGTCTCGTGGTGGCAGGCTGGCGTTTATCAGTCAGGGAACCCACCAGAGGCTGGTCGTTTTTTAGGTGTCATCTCTAAAATGCCCTCTGAGTGCATGGTATAATAAATCCCACACTGGCATCAGTGTGGGTTTATTATGCTGAGAAGGTTGTTACAAACTTCCCAGAATTTAGTACAGCCATTATGGTGCTGTGGAGTTCGGAATGACAAACTCCAGACCATATACGTTTTATGGCTTTACTGCACTCACAATGTCTAAGAATGGACTTAAACACTGTAGGGGTGCAGTGCTCATGCAACTGTACCCTCACCAGTGGTATAGTGCACCCAGCTAGAGGGGTGTCTTACCTATACCATAGGCAGTGGGTCGACTCTTCACTTTTCTCTGCACCAAAACACGCAGCCTGCAATGGGTGGGTGTGTGGGTGTTTTAGTTAGTGTGTGTGTATATGTACAGGACCTCTAAGGGTGGCACAATATGTGCTGCAGACCTTAGAGGCCTTCCCTGGTCACAGTCCCCTTGGTACCCATGGTACCTTTTACAAGGGACTTACATGTGGCCAGAGAGGTGCTAATTGGGGGTACAAAGGTACAGTTTTGGGAAAGAACACAGGACCTGGGAACCTGATTGGCAGGGACCCAGGGCACATCAAGTCAAAGTGCATCAGAAGTCTGACAAAAAGTGTGTGTGTGTGTGGGGGGGGGGTGTGGTTTACTGCAACAGAAACCCACTTTCCTAAACATGTACATACTGGGAAACAGACAGATTTCAAGTCATATGTGAAATTTAAGGGAATATGTGGATAGGTTGGAAAGGCAGCGGAAATGTATATAGGTATGAGAAAGGGAGCAGGATAGCTGATGGCGGAGATGGAGGAAAGGAGTTGCAGAGAGAGAAGGGGCACTGTTTACTGAGTTAACCCCTGACATTTACTAAGAAGACTGCAAATGAATATACCAAAAATTGGCACATACCTGTTTCTGTTTGGTGATATACAATTTTTTTTTTTCTTTTATTCATGCAGTTGGCCTATGATAGAGCTGCACAGCTAAAGAAAGTTACTTAGCTCTAACACTAGTTTTGGAGTTGACGTGTGTTCCCATTTATTTGTGACCTATCAAGACAGCCACAAGGTGGAAAAACAGCTTGACAAAAAAATCTGAGGATGACATGGACTCAAACTGCATTTTCTTCAGTGTCACTAGGGGTCCACTTAACACAAAATGTGTCAGTTTTATAATAGACAACTAGCTGCAAAAGTAATATTATGTGTCATTAATTCTTTATGCGCTCTGATCTGCTCCCTGCTTTCTTTTGTACTCATTGTCATGTTGTGATTTTCTTACTCTAGAAATTCAAGATCCGAATTGAGGATCCACCACGCCGGAAGCACATGGTCTTCCTGGGAGGGGCAGTTCTGGCCGACATTATGAAGGACAAGGACAGCTTCTGGATGACTCGCCAAGAGTACCTGGAGAAAGGAGTCCGCATCCTTGAGAAACTTGGTGTAACCGTTCGATAGGAGAGGGGGAAGTTCGGTTTCTTGCCCTCCCCTGCCCGACTCCATGAAAGGATACAAGGAAACATTGGCAGCATCAGGAAAATCTGTTCTATGCATCCTGCTCCTCTCCTGCGTCAAAAGAAAAGAGCACTTCTGAACAAAAGGACCAAAATTACTGTCTAGCATTCGCTCTGCGCATCCTTTCCATTAGTGAACTTGCAGGATGGGTACCCAGTCAACATGTGGCCTGACGAGGTCTGACCTGCAAACCGTGCATCTTGAGATCTAAGGTTTTGACTGTGCTTCTTAAGACGAACCATTGGGTATGACTGTAGTAATCTGGAAGCCTTCTGACTCCATCCCTGTAAGATTTTTCGAGAGGTGGATACATGTGATCTTCTGCCACAAAGTTTTGATTTCATTGTTCCCAGTACAACAATAACCAACAGGGACGTCTCTTTCTATGACATTTCTTACTAATGATTTATCTTCAATAAAATGTGCACTTTCACAGATCTCTCCTTCTGTCGGGGCTTTATCTAACAAATAATCATTTCCCGTTAAGAACATAACTGCAATTACATCACTTCCTCTCAAGGCTTTCCAACAGTGGTTTCATATGCTGTTGGCTTTCTTAAGTGATCATGTGTTCGATCCAGGTTGAACTTCAAAGTAATTTCTCTCATTTAATTTAATGCACATAATGACATCTCTTCTTAAACTTTTTTTCAACTGTGATATCACTTCCTGTTGATTTGTCATTAAAGACCTCTTCACTGATTATTTCTTTTATATTTATCTGACTTACTGCCTTCACTTGAAGTGATCTCTTCCAGTCAAGAATTGCGATTTCACCTGCTGTACTATTTCCATTGTGATTTCACCATCTGATCGGATTTGCCCGTCCTTACATTTTTGTAGTTGATTTGCTTCTTCAGTGGTAATGCATCCCTTCAGCCCTTCTCAGCACCAGTGTCAGTGGATAATGCTCCGGATATAGCATCACTTGTTCTTTAAACCTTTTGTCAAGTATTGCATCCCTTTTAGTTTACAATGCACATACAGTGGCATCACATTGTTCAGGGGGGGGGGGGGCTTGGATGCTCTGCATACTCCTTGTCAATGTTGTTGCTGCTGAGGTGTCTGTTCCTGGTAGGTTGGATTGATATCCTCTTTATAAAGGTGCAGGAGTAAGCTAGGAAAAACTGGTACATTTTGTTGCACTGATTGGTCTCTATTTGGGACTGCAATTTCAAGGTCCCACAAGATAACCTTTGGGATGGCAGAACTTTCCATTCTTTCCAGGTTTTTACCTGTTATTGGTGAACAAAAGTCTACTTGACTAGCGTAGCCATTGTGTGTGCGTTGGGGAAACCATTATACAAATTAAGAATCTTTCTTGATCCTGTGGCTTTTGTTCTTGCAGAAACCAACTTATTTTCACCCAAGATTCTTCGGATAGAACACACTACTACTTCCAAGGCAGCTTCAGAAACCATTAACAGTTAAATGTAGGGCTTTTCTTTTAGCTGTGTTTGTCTGGGGATATATAGCAGTCTTGTTGATATTGCCATATGATATAACAGGTAGTTCCAGTTAAAATGTTAATTTCACGAATTAAATTTTGTGAAATTTGTATATTTTGCATTATGTGAATTTCACAGTTTTTAAAAATATATATATATTTTTTGCGGTTGTGGAATTTCAGTTAATTTTAACTTTGTGTACACTGGTTTGTGTACTAAATGTCTTGCAGGAACAGTAAACCCATGGCCGAGACATTTTCTCTTCGAATCAATCTCCTAACATCATCTTGAATGATCTTATGTGGGCAGTTAGAAAAAAATGCAGATTTCTTGCAAACATTTTGTAGGGAAAAGAGGATTTTGCCAGCCCCGTTAATAAGTTCTCTTTAAATGTTCCTGGAGTTTTTATTCTTTCATACAAAGCTGGGTATATAAAAATATAACCCTTTTGATTTCTAGTGGCTTTGCATTGACATTTTTTTTAAGCCATGTAATAACATTGGACTGACAATTTGACATCTTTTGTGGTGAGAAGTCATAATGGGTGGATGCAATATCACAAAATTATACTGTCACAGCATATGGGTGAATCTCTTCCTTCTCCTCATGACCTTAACACACCATGGTAAAGTTTCACATTTCCTATTCCCTGCCCTCTCGGCTATGCTTAAGACCTTTATTTCAATATAGCTTTTTGCCCAAAAGTAGGCGTAAAAAGATGGGCTTCTTAAGTATACAAGATGTTTCTGAAACTGGCCAATCCGGTACAGATGAAACGGTGTGCACGTAATGGGCCCATGCATGCATATAGGAGTCTCTTCTATTGGCACATCAAATTGTTCATCTATGTAAGAATATTGCAATTGTTGCCAGCAGGTGATTGTCAGGTTAAAAAGGTCGCCATGCTAGTTAGAGATGTTTCTAATGTGTCTGTCTGGTATGGTCTATTGCCACATAAATGTGTAGAGAAACACATTTGTTTTATTGGTTGTGGACTGTTATCTCAAGGCATCTGGAGCTGCATATTGGTGTGTCCTGCTTCTTCCTGCTGTCTAGTGTCTAGAAATAGTACATATTAGCCAGCCTTCTTGTTCTAGCCAGATTTCGTTGAGGACCCTGTTGTGTTTAGTTTGAATTTATGTCTAAGCTCCTTAAAAACGCTTTTATTTTTAAAGCACTTTCACAAATTGCTAGGTTGGTGAGGACAGTGACTTTTAGAAGTGAGTAGTACGTTTTTTTTTTTTTATCAGGAGAGCATCGCGTTTGATTCATTTACCAAGATACTTAATGGTCGAGCCAGAAACTGATTCAGGCCTGCCATTCGTGCTACTGAGTGAAATACAGAGTGACATTTAAATAGGTTATTTTTTTTTCCTCGCTTGACTTTAGCCATATTAAGATATGTAGCACAAAATGGAAACTCTTTAATGAACTCTGGGGTGAGTAGAATTAACTGTCGTCTCTGAATAGATGCAAAGGTATGTACTCTGTGTCGCCTCCCAGTACTGATGGAGTCTCACACACCAGATGAAAGAAGTGCTTCTCAAATAGCGTGTATGAGAACCTGCAGTACTGGGTAAAGCGAGGGGGGTTCCAGAATAAAGCAGTTTCCCAGAAGCCATGCAAAAAATAGATTTTGACCAAAAGGTACACACATATTGGGCTGGAGCAGGATCTGTGATCAAGATACGGTTAGGGAAGCAAAAACGTGGCGTTTGGCAAAAAAAATGGGCCAGGAAGTGGTTTTGGAGGCATTACAAAAATTCTCAGAGGCGGAGCAAAACGGTTGAAATACCAAGATGTGTTCTTTTTTATATGAGCAAATACTGCCTCAAGTGTCAAAGCAGAGGCAGAGTTCTTCCATGTCTGATTGGTTGGCGGTGATTAAGAGGGTATGGTTTATGTTTAATTCCTTAAAAAAAAAAAATGTTTCCTGTGGTGTCCCCCAACTCTGTTTTATCATCTTTACAACTAGATTTACTTATTTTTTTGGCCTTATATTGTTTCTTCTCTCTCCCCCTGCTTAAAATTTAGAAGAATTGTAGAACAGACTGTAACTAGCAGTGACTGATCTTGGCCCGCCAATCATTTAGACACAGAATTCCCTGTACTGCAAACTCTCTTTTTTGGGGAACGGGAATAATAAAATGCCTTTTTGATCTGTGGCTCCATTTTTGTTGTTTTTGATGTGTCCATGTCTCTCTCTTTTTTGCTTGTAGTTTTCCCATGCTCCTCTGTTTCTCGTCTGAGGATTGATTCTGTTTTGGGTCTTTTTTCTCTGCTTACTGGTTACACCCGGAGTCTTGCAACTCTACAGTTACTGATCCAGGGGTTGAAAAAGTAGGAACTGATGGGTTCATTTATTACTGCAGTTAAACTGTTTCTGTAATCCTTATTTCATTCAGGCTATTACTGACATGGGACCGGTCATATAATGTGGGAGAGCGTTACTTCTGTTTACCGTTTGGAGATGGAGGGAAACGGGAAAGAGCTTGCCAGCTTCAAGAGACATGGTCTTTTCACTACATTCTAACTTTCACTTGCCTTTAAATGTATTCCAGCTATGAAAGGCGTAGATCCCCCTTTTAAATAAATATTTGTAATGATTTTTCATGAAACCATAACTAAGTAAAATAGTGGCCCAGCAGCAATCGGCATCAGTCGGTTCCCGTTCCCTGATATGCTACATTCTATGCCATCATATATTGCTCCATGTCTACGCACCTTGTACATCGCACAGGGTCCCAACATGCCCCATCTTTCGAGCAATACCTCTTACTTCCAAGGGCAAACGCGTAAGCCCATTATCCAATAACATTTTGTTACTCCTTGTGTTTAACAATTATACTACAGATAAATGTAGTTTGATACAAAATTAAAAACAAAGATTAGGTAGATAATCTCTAGAAAATAAAACAAAATAATACACTTAAAAAAATTGTAAAAAACTTGCGTTACTAGGTGCAATATTACATGTACATAATAGGCATTTCGAACTTAAGGTTGTAGCCAAAATATCTAAAGATAACCATACGTTTTAAGAAACGTAATAAGGAGAAAATAAGGAGTATGGCCAATAAACACAATCACGAAATACTATTATTTCAATTGCGAATATATAAAATAAAGGTCAAACCAAATCTTATCAGAAGTAAATTTCATAGTATGGATGAAATGAAGGAACTCTTATGAGCTTTGAGGGTTTAAGACAGTTAAAACCCTACTTCAATGATGGAGACTGGGAGTAACCCCAAATTGGGCTTGGATAAGAACGATTTGATAATCCTTTTCGATGCATGGTCATCAGAAAAATTCTCGGCTGAAGGATAACTTATACTTAGCAAATCGTGACATTACACCACACAATGGCTCCTGTGCACTGCATGATTGCCCACATCATTGTTCCACCCCAGGGGACCCAGTTGTCCTGTCCCAGCAACCCTCCTCAGAGTCTGGTGGTCAAGGCCTCAACCTCTAAGGTCAACTCAAATGTGTTCCCATCCACTCCACGCGAGAGGGAATCCAAGAGGCTGGACACCTTTGGGAAGCACATCTTTTCTTCCACCTGCCTAGCCTTGCAGTCAGTGAACACCACATGCCTCTTGGGCCATTATTCCCATGCCTTGTAGGACTCTGTAGCACAGATGCTTCCCAAGGAGGGCTGCACTATCCTCAACCAGGCCCTCGTACATGGTCAGGATGCACCAAAGTTTGCCATTAGTCACGGGCTGGACACAACTGACTTCCAGGGCAGAGCCATGGCCTCCACAGTGGCGCTCCGTCACCATGCCTGGTGGTGGCCCACTGGGTTTCCAAGGGAAATCCAAGGTTCGCTCAGTGACATGCTCGTCAACGGCTCCTGCCTCTTTTGCTATAAGGCTGACACGGCGCTTGTCGCTTTCGAGAGACCCGAGTCGCCGCCCAATCTCTCGGGCTTTCCTTGCCTGCCCCATCTCAGCAGCAGTCCTTTCGTCCCTACCGCAGCTGTGGCATCTATGGGCATTTGCTCTACCAGCTGTAGCCGCCGGTACAACAACCTGACAGTCCTTTCATGGACAGGGCTGAGGATCCCATAAACGAGCGGGAGCCAAACCCAGCAAGCTGTCTAGTCCCCCATCCCTCTAGCAGCCACAGCCTTTAAGCCCCTTTAGTATACCCACCATCCCACTGGTGGCAGGATCAGGCAACACCTGTCCCATGGGTCTGCGATTACTTCTGAGAAGTGGGTGCTTCAGTTTGTGAAGCAGGGGTACTCCCTTTCATTTGTGGAAAGCCTTTCACCTGTACCACCATCCCAAGAACGGCAGACGGAGGACCACCTCTCCTTGCTCCGTCAAGATGTATAGGCCCTTTTGGCCAAAAGAGCCAACGAGAGGGTGCCTGCACCAGAAGTAGATTATGATTGCTATTCCCGCTACTTTCTGGTGCCAAAAATGGAAAGAGGACTTTGCCCTATCCTAGATTTGCACCCTTTCAACACCTTTCTATTGAAAGAGAAATTCAAAATGCTCACCTTAGCTGAGGTCCTGTCTGCCCTGGAGACTGGATGGTAGCGTTAGACTTGCAGGACACATTTTCACATCCCCGTCCTACTAGCCCACAGAAATTAACTGCGGTTCACAGTGAGCCAAGAGCACTTTCAGTTTGCCGTGCTCCCTTTTTGGCCTCACCAGCGCCCCTCAGGTATTCATGAAATGGATGGTGGTGGTTTCAGCTCATCTTCGGAGGTCGAGGGTTCCAGTCTTCGCCTACCTTGATGGCTGGCTGCTGAAGGGGAGCTAGCCGCAGGCAGTCGCCACCCACTTCCAGACTACAGCAAACCTTTTACACTTGCTGGGGTTCGCTCTCAACGTGGCAAAGTCACACCTGACTCCCTATCAGACGCACACTTTCATCTGTGCCATTCTGGATACAGTGCACTTCCTGGCCTACCCTCTGGAGTGGAGAGTCCAGGATTTTCGGGCTATGATCCTGATGTTTCAGCCTCAATTCTGGATTTTGGTGAGACTGACTGAGGCTGCAGGGCCTCATTGCTTCTTCCATCCTATTGGTACAGCATGCCAGATCGTATTAGAGCTCTGCAGTGAGGTCTGAGTGGGCGCAGCACCAGTGGAACCTGGCCGACCCGGTCCAGATTCTGAAAGAGACTGCGAAAGACCTGCAGTGGGGGTTGATGAACTGTGAATGGGTCAGTGGCAGACCCCTCTCCCTTCCCCACCCAGAGCTGACTGTGGTGACCATTGCATCACTTGTGGGTTGGGGCAGCCATCCGGGAGAGGAGATTAGAAGGCTGTGGTCTCCAGTGGAATCTCAGCTTCATATCAATCTTTTGGAGCTAAGAGTGCTCCACTTGCCATTGAAAACCTTCCTTTCATCCATCAAAGGTAGGCTGGTTCAAGTGTTTACGGACAACACTGCCATGTGGTACTGCACCAAACGGGGTGGACTCGTGGACCTTATGCCATGAGGCTCTGTGCCTCTGGACTTGGCTGGAGCCCAAAGACATTTTCCTGGGGGTAGAGCATTTAGCAGGCTCATTGAATGCCAGGGTGGCCAAACTCGCCATCTATGCCTTGCGAATAGCAACTGCATCCAGAGATGGGACGAGATCCTCGAAGAATGAGGAGAACCTGGGCTTCATCTGTTCACCACTGCTGACAACGTGCAAAGTCAGCACTTCTGCACATTGGAGGTTCTAAAACGGCGCTCGCTCGGAGATGTTTCCTTTTAGAATGGAACTCGGGAGTCCAGTACGCCTCTCCACTGATACCACTCCTACCCTGAGTTCAGAACAAGATCAGGACTGACCGGGCCCAAGTCTTCCTTGTGGCTCTGGATTGGGCATGGAGAGTATGGAATCCTGAACTCCTGAGCATCAGTCCTCTGATCAGGCTGACCCTTTGGGAGGATCTGTCACAGCAGCAGGCAGGGTCCTACACCAGAACCTGCACACCTTCCACCTTCATGCATGGATATTGAGCGGTGGCAGTTGATAGCTTTCGATGTTCCTCATGAGGTCTGTGATGTCATCTTGGCAGCCAGGCGTCACTCCAGTAAGACTGTATACGCCTGATGTTTGTGGCCTGGTGCTCCTCACGTCACGTGGACTCCCCTTTCAGCACCACTGTCAGAGGTGTTGCTGTTTGTTTTACCTCTACCCTGACAAGGATTTGCCCTGGTCACTGTCAAGGGTTACTTTGGTAGCTAGTTCGGCAATCCTGCGGTAGTCGGACCTAACTTCCCTTTTCCAGCTACCTTTTGTGACTTTTTTTTCTGAAAGGTTTACAACACTTGTTCCCTCCGACCCTCTTGCGATGTCTTAATGGGACATCATTCTGGTACTTACGTTTCTGATGTGTTCCCCTTCGAGCCACTAAACAGCTGTCCTCTGTGGCTCTAAAAATTGTCTTCTTGATGGCCATAACATCAGCTAGGAGGGTCACCGAGCTGAGTGTTCTTTCGTTCTACATTGATCACACCAAAAACTATCGGGTGGATGATCAGCTCTTCACCGGGTTCACTGGAGTGAAAAGGGGATGGATTGTACTCTACATTAAGATCAGCTTTACGCTAGCTAAAAAGCAGCCTCCTGAGTGCTCGTGGGCCCATTCCACCAGGGTCAAGACTGCTGCTATTGGGCTAGCACGTGGGGTGCCTGTCCTAGACATCTGCCAAGCCGCTACATGCGCATCACTCCACACGTTCACGAAGCACTACTGCTTTGATAGTTCGGTCCATCGAAACAACCAATTTGCTCGTTTGGTCCTCCAGGACTTTTTGATTTGAGCCAGTTCACAGACCTGCCTCTGGAGAGGTATTGCTTGGGTATCTATTCTAAGGTGAGGAATTTGCATTTAGAATTCTCCATCAGAAGAAAAAGTTACTTATTTTCTGTAACACTTTCTGGAAAAGACTAACTAAAGATTCCTCACTAACCCTCACATCCTCCCCACTCTACACACTGAGCTCTTCATCATGAAGATCCCATTAAAAACTTCACACTGGTCAAAACATTGTTTTTCACGTGGCTCTGTGTTTTCCGCTTGGAAATAGTCACAAAAGAAACTGATGTCAGCGCGCCGGGTTGGCGCTTATATGGCCACCATGTTGTCACTTACGACACGGACAACGCAGCATCTCCTTCCACTGTGTTTTCAACATTGACACACCATACCACTTCTAAATATACATCTGTGCAATCCTCAACCAAAACCACCAAAAATAACCTTACATTTAGTATATAAAAAACATACCGTCCCTCGACCTCTCGTACAAATCAAATACATTAGCTTGTGTACTGGAGCTGATTTTGGATCATACCAAATAAAACTGAACCTAAAGCTCTCAAATACTAAATCACAATTCAAACTTGTCACACTCCTACCCTATCAACCAGTAATACATGCACCTGTCATAAGACATAAAAGTAGTGACCCCATCATCCATTCAATTCCTGTCCTTCAGTTCTGAGGGGCAGATATCCAAGTCACCCTCCCACCTCCATCTCAACCAACAAGGCAAAAAGACAACAGGCATACTCCATAAACCACAGAACTACTCAACAGCCAAGACCTTGTATCAACAACTGATGAGGAATCTTAAAAAAATGCTCACGAAAGCACTCTCTGATTCGAAACATCAAAGTGATATCTGTGATGTATTAGAACATGGTGAAACAGATGTACTAATCATTACCAAAAACGGTTCTGTGATGATTCTGGGCCTACAATTTACAAAATCAAATCCCCAGGTTATAAAAGCTGTTATGTGAACAGACAAAGCAAAAGCTGCAGGTTTGGCCATCATATGTCAAAAACCAAAAAACTCCCTGAGCTCTTGGGAGTTTACTTGGAATTTCTCAGCTACCACCATTTTTTCCCTTTGGATCATTAGAGTCCGTATAAATCCAGCTCCGGTTTCTAAGACTTTCTGCCATTCCTAAGCATCCATAGCCATTAATCACTCTGAATTCATCATTCTAGAGAATTTCAACACTTTGTTTGATTACCTTAAGAAACCTACATCCCCTGATGAGAAAAAGGCCCAAAGTACAGAGCAGTTCACTTTCTGGATGCAACTTTCAGTTCCACATGAATATCATTAATTTGCCTGCACTCTGAGCACCACAGAACCATTAGGAAAAAAACCTACATCCACCAGTAACCCCAAACTTCAAATGGTTCAACTCTTAACTCCAAACTAAGAGATAGCAAATACATTAGAGAACATAGAGGAAAAATCTGGCCACAGGATAAAGTTATCTAGAACAGATATGAGACACTACAAAGCATTAATCTGCGTACATAAAGAAGCCCAAAACACAAATCAAACCTCAGTCCCATGCCCAAAAGAGAACTATACAGTAAATAAAAGAATTAAAAACCTAACAAAATTGTACACCATCATCCATCTCAAACATTCTGTGATGTCATAACAATGCACTTAATAACATAATAACCCTCCTCTGCCACTCCACAACATAATTCTCATCATGCGGTCATTCCAACCCATTTGCAAAGTCTCGGTCAAGCAACCCTACCTCAACATCTTAAGCAATGTTCTGGACTCCAAATAATGCTAAACACATTTTTTTTAAATGCCTGTGTCAAAGTTTTACTAAAGCCTATGAACTCAACAACCAAATTGCAAAATCAAGCCTATTAATCCTAGCAAAACTGCTCTCACTAGTCATCTAGTCGCAGATCCAAGAACCAATAATCTCAATGAGGCGCAAGCTGGTTTCAGACCAAACAAGCACCACAGAATCCGCATTGATCTTTATCTGAGATAACCTCACCAGACTCGGATGCTGCTTCCATCTTAATCCTCTTGAGCCCTCTGCAGCCTTGCACATAATCAATCATGTGAACCTAACCAAAGACACTGAGCAAGTAGACTTAACTGAGAAAGCATCTAACGGGTTAAAAACTTTCATTTCAGGAACTACACTCTACTCCTTTTCAACTTCTACTTAAACACTCAAGTCTTCAATTAAATATTTTGGACACATATCATAAACATATGGTCAACACCCAGTCAAAAATAATTAACAAAGCCAGACCCATAACAGTAAACATTATTCCTGATTGCTTGCCCCAACATAAATATATTGATTTTAGAGAACTTCTGTAATTTAACACTGATTAAACTGAAGTGATGCTCTGAACAAACCAGCCTTCCCCATTCTTTGACCAACAGATCTGGGCCAATGACTCCTGCTAAGCAATGTAACTGAAAACCTCGGTATACTAATGGATACCAATCCCACTTGGATACCTCAGTTGAACGAAGTGATCAAAACACTTTTTTTCTTTCCTGCAGATTTTCAGAAGGTGCTTCCTCCTGTTTGCAGACTTCCCACAAAACGTCACAGCCAAGTGGCCTCTCTCCCTGAACCTTGTTAGGCCCTGGGTACCCCAATGGCCTTTTTTTTATGAAAGCGGGTGGGGGTCGCATGGCCTCCCTCCCCGAGCATTATTAAGCCCTGGGGGCCATATTCCCAGGACCGTTTAAAAAAAAAAATTAAATTAAAGGGGAGGGGGCTGCATGGCCTCCTTCCCCGAGCTTTCTTAGGGCTGCGGGTCCCCATCCCCAGGATTTTTTTTTTTTAATAAAGGGGAGGGGGGCTGCACCCCCCCAAGCCTTCTTAGGTCCTGGGGAACCTAAGGCCGTTTATTTTTTAATAAAAGGGGAATGGCCGAGTGCCCCACCCCCCCGCTGAAGCTTTTCTGGCACCGTGGACCCCATCCCCTTTAACCTATATTTCTTAAAGGTGGGTGCCTACCCAGGACACCCACTATATACTCATTGGGGGATGCAGGGAGATCCCCTAGCCCCCCCCCCCCCATGGCCCCAGCCGACTCCCCACATGCAGGAGCCAGCATTGCTCCCGCCTCGAGGAAGCAGCTACTAATGCTGCTCCTTCCGGGCGGGAGTAATCTCTTGATCTGTTTCCCTGCCCGCATCAGTGTAGGCAGGGAAACAGATCGAAAGTCTGCTCCTGCCCGGAGGGAGCATTTTTTTTAAGCTTCTGCCCCACTGGGAACACACTTTGTTTTTGCACCCGCATGGCGGAAGAATAAAAAATGCTCCTACAAAGCGGGCACAATCACAGGTTTCCCTGTTCCCGCCGGTGCGAGCAGGGAAACCGCTTTGTCCCTAGGGGAGGGGGGGGGGGGGGGTCACGCTGCCCTCTCCCATTTTTGACATTTTGGCTCTGGGAATGGGCTCCACTGGGTCTTTAGAGGCTTGAGGAGGGGGGCCACGCGGCACCCTTCCTCACTTTTGAAAAACGTTGGTCCCGGGGTAGGATCCCTAGGGCCGGTCATGACTCTGGGAGGGGGAATGCACTGTCCCCCTCCACTTTTTGACATATTTCGGCCCCAGGGTGGGGCTCCGGAGCGGGGCTTTGTGCCCCTCCCCCCCCATATACATTAATTTCAGCCCCTGGGTGGGCTCCCTGGGACTTGTATAGGCTAGGGGGAGGGGGCTGCGTATCCCTACAACCCATATACAATAATTTTGTCCCTGGGAGTGGGTTCCCTGGGGCCTGTAAAGACGGGGGCATGCGCCCCCTCCCAATAATAAAACAAAGTGGCCCCCTGATGCTATTGTTTTTTTCATTTTACAATCTTGTGGCTTTTGTTCTGTTTTTGGCCCATGGGGTGGGGGGGATCCCCTGGTCACCCCGGCCTAGGGGGTCAGGATATCCCTACCCTGCCCCCTTATGTATTTTGATTTAAACACATTAAGTCCCTGAGTCTTGTAATGGCTGCCAGCAAAATTTTTCTCATTTTGTTGGCAGCCAATGTCATGTTGTAAGCTTCACATGGCATAGCACAGCAAATCATACCCGAAGGAATATCTTTGCGCTTAGCAGACACGAGGCAAGTCTGACAGAGTGATAGTAACTAAGCCTATTTTGCAAGTAGAATCAAATCAAATGGCACTTGTAAAGCGCACAGCTACTCTGAGTGTTCCAGCGCTGTAGGTACCGTGACCACTGCATAAGAAAAAAATTAAAAGGCAGCATTAAATAGCCAGGTCTTTAAGCTGTGCTTGAGAGAACACACATTCTTGGTAGCATGAATGTGCAAAGGAAGAGAATTCCAACTGAGCAAGTTTCTTACCTTCAGTAACGCCTTATCTGGCAGAGGCATGATCTAGCTGCAGATTCCTTCCACTTTGAACTCCCAGGCGTCAGGCTGGATCTGGAACATTTTTGATAGCAGTACCCCTGCACGCCGGTAGGTGGTGTCGTTCGACTCTGCGTGACATTGTTGGCGTCTTGTTTGTCGTCACGTCCGCGTTGTCAATATAACCACCACTCCGGCGCACTGACGCGAGTACTTTTCACAACTTTTCCATGCCAGAAGCGCGGAGCAATGAAGTGACTGATCCTGGTGTGTGAAAAAGACAACTAGAGCCCTGAGGGGGAAAGCCCTGTCACTAAAAACAAATCTGCAGTGCGGGGAGGATGGATGGGTCGGTAAGGAATCTGTGGCTAGATCCTGTCTATACCAGATAGGGCATTACTGAACGTAAGTAACTTGTCCATCTGATAGACATCTAGTCGCAGATTCCTTACCTTTGAACAGATACCCAAGCAATACCTTCTCCGGAGGTGGGACTGCGAAAAAGCTTTAAACCAGGAAATCCTGCAAGACTCAGCGTCCAAACGGGCCCTACCCTGCGAACCTGAGAATTCAGGCAATAGTGTCTGGCGAACGTATGCAGAGACGCCCACGTGGCCGCTTCGTAGATATCAGCAATTGGAACACCACGCTGGAGGGTCGTGGTGGCTGCCTTCGCCCTGGTGGAATGGGCCCCAAGGCCTTCAGGAGGCGGTTTCTTTGCTAAGGCGTAACATATTTGATAGAGGATAACCCAGCGTGATATGGTCTTCTTTTGGGCAGCACGCCTCTAGGAAGCTGGCTCTGTATATACTATACCAAAATGAGGTATAGTGTGCACAGAGTCCAGGGAGTCCCCAGAAGTATAGCAGAGGCTAAATTAGGTAACAGCTCTCTTTGTGGTAGTGTGGGCGAGCAGTTGGGGTGTATTAAGCATTTATTGTATTCACTCAATCAAGAACTGATAGACACTGACACACACACAGACAGAATCCAGACCAATTAGGTAAGTATAAAAAAGGTATAGTTATATTTTATATTTGAACCAATTATGACTTGGCACAGGTGAGTAAAATATAATTTCAAATGCAAGACACTTCAAGGAAATGCAGTTGTGCTTGAAGTTGCAATTGTTAGGTTTGTAGATGCTTTGGAAACAGTTTAAATTACACAGTAATTTCTTTTCAATACTCTTGGATTACTTTGAGTACTGGGGTGGTATGCCTAGATACCACACCTTAGGACTTTTTATACTTTCCAATGGAGTTCTCTTTTCTTCATACAACACAGTTAAACAGACATTTTTTAGGCCCAAAATCTCTTTACATGGGTTCCTATGGGGAAAATGTATTAGCAAGTTCACAGGTAAGTACATGACTTAGGAGGGTGAGTTTTGGGGTTAGGACCAAGGTTCCCCAAGGTCTAGATGGGCACTTGAGTTGCACCACCAGCGGCACTGGGGCGGCTGGGTGCAGAGTGCAATGGCCCAATGTTAGCCAATGCGGTTAAGGGAGCCTTCAGTTAGGGTCTGCTGATGAGCAGGCCACTTGGTTGTGGGAGCAAAGCTCCTGGGGTTAAGGTCAGCACTGCAGGGGCCAACAACAAGCACAGGACCTGCACCACCAGTGGCACTCGGGCGGCCAGGTGCAGGGTGCAAAAGGACGTCGGGGACACTGTGCTTTCCAATAGGGACCTTTGGTTTTGAAAAGATGCTGCTGGTTCTGGCAGGGACGCTTCCTGAAGGTGACCACGGGCTGGAGAGGTAAGTTGGGATCTGGGGGGATGTCTGAACTCTGTCGGTTGGGCCACCCAAGGCTGTGGGGTGCAGGGATGTCCTGTGGCGTCAGGTTTTCTTACCAGCTCCGGTCGCGGTCTGGGGGACCCTTCAGGTTGAGGCTGCAGGCGTCATCTTGAGTGAGGTCGGGAGATCACCAGATCCCAGGTCAGGATCACTTGGGAGACCTCCGTGGGGTGTTGGGCTACTCAAACTTGTGCAGAGTGCTGCAGAATCGTGGAGTCACCGGAATCCGGATTCTGAAGGTGAGGCTTTGCTTGAGCAAATGTGGTGCTCACGGGAGACAGTCGGTAGGAAGGTCGCGGTGCAGGTCCTCTGGGGGTTGATGGACATGGCGAGGTTCTTGCTGTAGGCAGGTCGTAGATGGGACAGGCCGGTACGGCTGGGCCCAAGGACTTACCTAGGCCTCAGGCAGTGGATTGCAGGCATGGCACATAGGGATGTGTGCCATGTCGACTTAACTCGCTCTCTCTCCCCAGAGAAAAGTTTTTTTTTTTTTTTTTTAAGGTGCAGAGCCTCTAAGGGTGGCACAATGGGGGCTGCAGCCCTTAGAGGCCTTCCCTGGTCACAGGGATGTGCCATTTGTGGATGCAAAGGTACAGTCTTGGGAAAGACCCCACAGGCCCTGGGAACCTGATTAGCAGGGTCCCAGGACACATCAAGTCAGGTTGCATCAAATGTCAAGCAAAAAGTGGGGGGTAACCATGCAAAAAGGGGCACTTTCCTACACAGCCCTTTTTTTGCTCCCACATAACCTATAAAGAGATGGTTATCCACCCGAAACTCTTTGGTGCGATCAAGGTAGAACAATAACACTCTTTTTAGGTCCAGACAGTGGAGACACTCATCTTCCTTAGAAGGATGCGAAGGTGCATGGAGAGTGGGCAGAGTAACAGACTGTCCCAGATGGAAGGGTGTTACCACCTTAGGCAGAAAAGATGCCCTAGTCCGGAGTACCACTTTGTTCGGAAAGACGGACAGGTAAGGAGGCTGTGATGACAATACCTGCAGTTTGCTCACCCTCCTGGCAGAGGTGATTGCCACCAAAAAGGCTGTTTTGATAGTGAGCAGCCATAGAAGGCAGTTGTGCAGCAGCTCAAATGGTACGCACATCAACAAAGTAAGGACCAAATTAAGGTCCCACTGTGGCATAATAAAAAGGGAAGGGGGAAACAAATGGGTTAACCCTTTCAAAAATCACTGAACAAGAGGGGATTTAAAAAGTGAGGGCTGATCTGGCAGCTGAAGAAATCAGACGGGGCCAAAACGTAGCCCATCAGAGTGCCCAGAGCAGAGCCCTGCTGGGCCAAGGAAAGAATAAACAGGAGATCATCTGACCGGGACGCCGATAAGGTGTTGATAGACCTTTCTGTACAATATTTACAAAATGTGCTCCATTGGCAGGCGTATACTGACTTTGTGGAGGGATGCCTGGCTGCCAGAATAACTTTGCAGACTTCGTCAGGAAGATCAAAAGCTGCCAACTGTCACCGCTCAAACTCCATGCAAGGAAGCGGAGAGGGGACAGGTTCGGTTGGAGAACCCCCCCTGCTGCTGCAATAGAAGATCCTCCCAAAGGGTCAGCCTGATCGGAGGATCGATGCTCATTGCCAGACGCGCGGGATACCAGACTCTCCGTGCCCAGTCAGGAGCCACAAGAACGACTTCTGCCTGGTCATTCCTGATCTTCTTGAGCACTCTGGGCAGGAGTGGTATGGGCGGAAAGGCGTACAGGTGGCATGAGCTCCTCTCGCGTCAAAAAGTGTCGCCGAGCGAAAGTCGCCTTGAAAACACCAACGCGCAAAACTGCTGACATTGCGTATTCTCTTTGGAGGGGAACAGATCTAACCAACGCTCTCCCCACCGCTGAAAGAGTTATTGTACCACCTCCGGATGGAGACGCAACTCGTGATCCGCAAGGTACCGATGGCTGAGTTTGTCCGCTTTGGCATTTAGAGAATCGGCCAGATGTTAAACCACCAGGGAGACGCCTCCTGTTCGAGCCAAGTCCAGAGCTGCAGGGCCTCTTGACAGAGGGTCAACGACCCCTCATCGCCTTGTTTGTTGCAGACCACATGGCTGTAGTGCTGTCCGTGAACACCTGAACTAGCCTTCCCTTGAGTGATGGTAAAAAGGCTTTCAGTGCCCGAAGCTCCAACAGGTTGATATGGAGCCTGGATTCCACCGGACACCAGAGTCCTCTGATCTCCACCTCTCCCAGAAGAGACTCATCCGTCACTACTGTGAGATCTAGGGGGGGAAGGGAGAGGGGTCTGCCTCTGACCCAATCACGGTTTGTTAGCCACCACTGCAGGTCTTTTGCAGTGCCCTCCGATGTCTGAACCAGGTCAGTGAGATTTCCTCGATGCTGTGCCCATTGGAACTTCAGGTCCCACTACAGAGCCCACATGTGCTATCTAGCATGGTCCACAAGCAGGATGCAGTAGGCCATGAGGCCCAACGACCTCAGAGTCATTCTCACCAAAATCCAGGACAGAGGCTGAAATATCGGTATCATAGCCTGAATATCCTGGACTCGCTGCTTGGTAGAATAAGCCCGAAACTGCACCGTGTCCAGAATCTCTCCGATGAAAGGGAGCATCTGAGAGGGAGTCAGGTGCGACTTTGGCACGTTGATAGTAAACCCTAGTGAGTGCAGGAGGTTCCCCGTAGTCTGGAGGTGGGAGACGACTGCCTGTGATGAGCCTGCCTTCAACAACCAGTCGTCGGGATAGGGGAAGACTGGAACCCCTGAACTTCGCAGATGGGTTACAACCACTGCCATCACTTTTGTGAACACCCGAGGGGTACTGGTGAGGCCAAAAGGGAGCACGGTAAACAAAGTTCTCGTGGTCCACCGTAAACCGCAGATAGCGCCGATGGGCATGCAGAACGGCGATATGGAAATATGCGTCCTGCAAGTCCAGTGCTACCATCCAGTCTCCCGGGTCCAGGGCAGACAAGACCTGAGCAAGGGTGAGCATCTTGAACTTATGCTTTTTGAGGAAGTAGTTGAGGGCTCTGAGGTAGAGGATAGGGCGAAGGCCTCCATCCTTCTTTGGATCAGAAAATAGCGGGAATAACAACCACAGCCTATTTCTGGCCCGGGAACCCTCTCTATAGCTCTCTTGGCCAAGAGAGTTTTGACTTCCTCACAGAGGAGGGCATGGTGATCCTCCGTTAGTCCATCGTAAGCTGGGGGCATGGATGGAGGACAGTCTCAGAGGGGAGGGAGTAGCCCATTCGTACTATTTTCAACACCGACCGGTCCGAGGTGATGTCCCACCAGTGGTGGAGGTGATGGTGTATCCTGCCACCAACTGGACATATATGATCCGGAAGGATTGGACTAGGAAGGTTTTGCGGTGGAGGAGGCGATTGTGGCTTGGCTCGACTCCTGGCCACCTGATCCTCGGGGTCAGGGTGAACCGCGGCCCAGCAGAGGTTGCTGAACTTGTAAGACCCTCTGGCTGGAGTAGGGTTGGCACGGTTGGAAGCCCCTTCCGTAGCCACAAAAGGAGCGAAAAGGAGACACAGGCCGGGAAGATGTGGTGAGGCCTAAAGACTTGGCCATAGCCCGCGAGTCCTTAAAATGCCCAAGCGTTTCATCTGCTTTGTCTCTGAAGAAACGGGAGCCATCAAAGGGCATGCCCATAAGATTCGCTTGGACATTCCCTGAAAATCCAGATGTCCTCAGTCAGGCCAGCCAACCAGGCCTTATGGCCTCTGTTGAGGAAATCGCTCTGCCTAGCGAGTCTGTTGTGCCCAAGCCACAGCGGGTGGCAAACTTCGCTGCATCTCTCCCGAATAGCTTGGGAGAGCAGAATTCGGTCCTCCTCCAAGACTCTAGGCAGCACCTGCGCAACCGTATCGCATATCGAATGGGAATAACGGCCCGAAAGGCATGCAGTGTTCACTGACCGCGATGCTAGGCTGGCAGAAGAAAAGCTCTTCTTTTCGAAGCTTTCCAGCCTTTTGGAAACCCTGTCCTGGGGTGTGGAAGGGAATGCCCCACGGGAAGTGGAAGCTTGGACCACCAAGCTTTGTGGGGTGGGCGGTGAGGAAAGCTGGGTCGCCCGGTGCCGGGCGATGACGGTGGGCAATGGTTCTGTTCACATGAGCCTCTGTGCTGGGCTTGGACTGGGTGCTCAGAAGTACGTCCGTAAAGGCCTCTTGAAGGGCAGCAAGGGTTCTGAGGTGGAGACACCAGGCTGCAGGACCTCTGTCAAGATGTTAGTCTTGACTGCCACTGTATGAAGCTGGAGGTCTAAGACATACGCAGCCTTATGCACCACCATAGCAAATGACGCCCCCTCATCCATAGCCAGATCGGGGGAGACAGCATGTCAGAATCTGGGGAGGTGTCCAGGCTGCTGGCATCACCCAGTTCCTCATACCAGTCCAGGTCTTGAGGTTGCAGGATTTCCAAGGGATCCTGCTGTCTCCCCAATCCTCATCATCCATTCCTCACCCTTCTGAGTAGGGCAGGTTGACCAGCATGGAGTCGTACGGTTCCGTCGGTGCCGGTCTCTGCGTCAGAGGACGCCCGACTGGCTCCGTGTCGTCCTGAATGACTATTGGGAAGACGCCGCCGGTGACCCAGAGAACCTCTGCATCGGACACGGCGCCGGGGAAGGTCGCTTCGGAGGTATGACCGGCGCCGGTCCGGGGACGGGTCCAGTAGGAGGCAGTGGCCGGAGGCAGAGGCGCGGAACCCACAGGTCTCCTTCATCCGAACCTGTGGGGCCCAAAGGCGCGCTGACAGGGTCTGGCCGCCCAAATATGGAGCATATGGCACAATAAAACTCTTTCAACTGGGCGAGGGTCCCTCCCGGCCCTGGAAAGGGAGGGAAACACAGAGCTGACACAAGCACCCGCTCCGCAGAACAGTGCTGCGAACGCAAAGGTTCCTCCGTCTCATCGCGTGACAGATGGGGTGAAGCTGTTTTGTGTGGTGCCTCTTACTTGACTGTGATGACTTCGAGGAAGAGGACTTCGACCCTCTGGAGCAGTGCTCGGACCTTCCTCTTGACCGGGAGCGAGATAAACAAGACGACCTCCATGGCGCTGTATGCCGGGCCATGATTAGCTATAGGTACCACTCCCTCAAAGCCTTCGGCGTCATGGCCTGACAGTTGGAGCATGACTTTGTGTCGTGGTCGCGCTCCAGAGACACACTAGGTGGGGGTCCGTGACCGACATGGCGCGGTGACGGGTGCCGTGCGGCTTGAACCCCGAGGCCGCCTTGCTAGACAGCCCTACACACCAAAAGGAGTCAACAAAAAGTCGAAAAAGTCTGTCAAAAAATGACAGAGGGAAGCTCTTTTCAATGGATCTGCGCTGGCTGGCGTGGAAAAAAAAGAACTGACATCAGCGTGCTGGAGTGGCGGTTATATTGATGACGTGGATGTCACAACGACGAATATGCTGCTGACGTCACGCGGAGCCAAACGACGCAACCTACCGGCGCGCAGTGGTACTGCTATCAAAAAATCTTCCGGATTCAGCCTGACGCCTGGGAGTTCAAAGGTAAGGAATCTGCAGCTATATGTCTCCATCTGAGAAGTGCAGAGTGCAGAGAAGGAAGAGCCTCCACATCTTTCTGTCTAGATTTGGGCACTACCGCAAGCAGCGCATCTGCAGAGCTCAGAGGACGGGCAGGGAGATAGTGTTGGAGACGCTTGGTGAGGTAAATGGGCCCTAGTAGGCCCTATTGACGAGCCCTTGAATTGCACTCTCCCAGACGAGTAACCAGTGAAGTTCCTTCAGATAAGCCTGAACAGCGGTGTGTCGGGGGATCTTAAGTAGGAGCCGCGCTGCAGTGTTCTGCAGCAACTGGAGTTTCTTGAGTTGGTACAAAGGGAGACCCCCAGTATAGTGCATTGGCATAATCCAGCCAAGATGTTTTGAGGGCATGGATTACCATCTCCTGGCAAGAGGCTGGAAGCAGGAACAGAAATTTCCTTAGGATCCAAAGGAGCCAACGCAAGTTCCGACAACACTGAGGTTTGAAGGACATGTTGTCATCGAACTTCATTCCTAGGTTCCACGCCACTGTGGTTAGAGTTGGGGGAGAAGGGGCAGAGCTAGGCCATATCCCACCATCCCAGAGAGAGGGAAAACAAAGACCAGCACTTCCGTTGTACTTGTGTTGCACTGAAGGTTACTCTGACACATCCATTGGAATACTGCTGACAGACATGCAGAAAATCTGTACTGGGAGACCGAGATGTGACCATCCCAAGTCAAAAAATCTGTGTCTCATCAGCATAAGAGATAACCTGCACATCAAAGGATTCCACCAGGGCTACCAAGGGGGACATATATGCATTAAACAATGTAGGGCTTAAGACAGAGCCCTGGGGAGCATCAAATTTGAGAGGTTTGGGGTCTGAAGAAAAAGGTGGCATCCATACAGACTGGCATCTGCTGCAAACGAAAGAGCCCAGCCAAGCCAACACTGTCTCCCACCCCTGCCTATGTCACGAAGACGTTGGCATCAACAGACTTAAGGGAGAGAGAGCATAGCTTAAAGATCAACCTTTTCCTGATAGGTAGCCAATGCAGATTTTAAAATTGGAGCAGAAGAAGAACCAGATGGGAGATTGCAAACTAATCTGGCTGCAGTATTCTGCATCACCTGCAATTTAGACAACAAAGTCTTGTTGGCTGCTACCAGTAAAGCATTTCCATAGTCCAAGCAACTTGTAATTAAGGCTTGAACTAAGGTTTTTCTGGAAGTTGGAGGAAGCCAAAGAAATGCTTTTTAGTAACCGCATAGTGGCAAAGCAAGTTCCACAAATAGTCAAGACATGCTCCATCTTGACAGAGTAAGAACTAACTCTACAGAGAGGTTTTTTACTACTTGTTTTAGGGCCGGTGCTGGTCCCAGTTCGGATGGCCCCCAATCAGTCTTCCACAAATGCTGAGCTTTACCGAATAACAGTATTTCAGTTTTATCTCCATTTAGTTGCAAGCAGTTGCTGGACATCCAAAGAGCTATTTTCCTCATAGTCAGAAAAGCTTGATTTCACCCCATCCAGATCCTTACCAAAAGAGATGATCAATTGAGTGTCATCAGCGTAGGATATGATCTCAAAACCACATGCCTTGATGATCTGTGCCAAAAAGGCATCATATATGTTGAATAAGGTGGGTCTTAACAAGGAAGCCTGCGGTGCCCCCTTTGTCAACAAGCATGGTACAAGACTTAAAAAGATTCAAAGAGATGGTTAGAGTACAATCTGTCAAAAAGTCAGGGAACCACTGAAGTGCTTTGCCATAAACCCCTATGTCATACAGCCTGCAAATTAGAGTCTGACTCTCGCGGGAGAGAGATGGCGCTCCCGCAAGAGTCTCTTGAGATTTTCGCGGACCCAACTGTCCAGAGATACAATTATTTTTTAACCTTAATGTCTCAAAAACTACTGAACGGATTTACACCAAATCACAAACAGCACAATCTACGGACCAAGTTCTAGCTTCCTCTCAAATTTGTTGTAATCCTGTTCAGCAGTTTTTGCGGTAGCCCTTCTTAAACAAGCATTTGCAATGCAATAGGTCTCGCATTTACGCGAGTTTGAGCTATTGGCATTGTAAATGACAATGCCTTTTATTTATGTTTTGGGTTTTAAAACATAAATAAAAGGCATTCTCATTTACGATACTAATAGCTTAAACTCTCACCTATTGCATTGAAAATGCTTATTAGAGGGTTGTAGAGTGACTGGTGTCTGTAGGATGATAAAAAGTACCACTCCTGCAGTGTCGGCTGACGCAGCGTTCCAAACCCAGGCCTGCGTTCTTCTGCAGTGAGACGTTTGGCCTGCTATTAAGGACCAGTAAAATCATACCTGCATGCCCAGTCCTACTCCGTCCTCTGCACACACTGTGCTTGCCACGGAGCGGCCGCACGTTAGAGAGCGGCCTACTGTATCATAATGATAGAGGAGCAGAACTGAACGGAAAGAATGCATTGTTTCCCACAGAGACGTAAACGCGGAGACCTCTAAAATCTCTGCACTTACCACACTATTAGGTGGATTACCTCATGGGCAAGGAATGCACTGCTCGGTGGAAGAGCACAACCCATTTCCTCTGTTGACCTTGGCAGGGTGTCCTCTGGCACTTTGTAATCACAGCAGAGATTGAAAAGGCAGAGCAGGTCTCAGCTGTCAGTCTAAACTAGCAATTGCCTCTGCCAACTTTGCTTGTAAACAGAAGAACTTTCTCTAATTTCTCTGAGCCCGATTCACAAAGCCTTTTACTCACAGCATATTTCCTTATTTCCCAACTGCCCGCGGTGAAGTATTGCAGCCAGTGCTCACACATTTGAGTAAGGAGAGCGGGCTGCTCAACCCTGAGGTCACCATCGCAGCCTGCTCCCCTGCGCGCTGGGAGAAAGGGGTCCTGGAATCAGTGGTGGAGTCTGGGGGCGGTGCCACTAGCTCTGAATATCTGGCATGCCTCAGACCCTTTCAGGTGCCAGGGTGTGAGAAGAGGCGGCTCTCGCGTCCTGCGGGGGTATTAACATACAATCCACAGCATGCCCTGCGGGAGAAGGACATGGAGGGGATTGGGGGAAATGAGATAAGAGGGGAGGGAGAGGGACACAGAGCAATTAAATGACGTGTTGGATCAAGCGATAATGGGGGGGGGCATAGTGCAATGTGGTTGGATGGCACGGGGAGCGATTGACAGGAAGCGGGCAATCCGCCCGTGCCTAACCAATAAAAACAAATGGAGCCGACCTTGTGCGTAACGTAACTGGTGCGAATCTGATGTGCAATGTAGTTTGTGCTCACATAAAGCGCTCCAAAACCTTCGAGTCCAGTTCGCGCTATAGAAAGCTGCAAAGGTGGTCCCTAAAGTGAAAGAGGACCACGCTGCAAATAACAAAAAAAGAGTGCTCACCGACTTATGGAGACCGTGGGTGTAACGCCGCAAGCAAACGATCCAGTCGGGGTGGGCGGGGCCAAAGGAGACAGGGCGGTAACAAGGAGGGACTAAAAAGCCTCACTCACAATCCAAAGCCAGCGTTTAGCATCAACGATGATGCAAGCCAATGGAAAGAAGGGGCGGAGCCTAGACTCCACTTCTGAAATCGGCTTGATTACAAGAAGCCTCGCAGAGCGAGCAGCGCATGCGCGCTGCAATGCAGGTCTGCAAGACCTAAAAGGTATATGGAAAATGCATGGGGATTTTCTGTTTTGGGACCCCCCCCCCCCCCTTTATTCTCGGCCCCGCTTAACGAATCACCCCGGAACTTTCCATGTACCCACTAGTCAAAATGTAGCACCTTTTTGGAAATTTCGTGGAGATTTGTCAAGCGGGGCCAAAGTTATTAGCAACACAAACGGTTTTCCTGTGGAACAGCTAACCTAACTATAGCTGCCCAGCATATATATCATGAACAAATATAATACGTCTATTACTAAGGCAGTAACACCTGCCCTGGAGGTTTATAGACATAAGGCCCAGGCAGCATTTTATGGAGCCGAATTATGGGGCTGTCAGGGTTGGCCAATCTCGATTTCCTTTTACCTTGCAGGGAGTTTCTAGGTTTAGGAAGTTTCCTATTTACCCCTGGAATCGGCTTCGCCGATTCTCTCATTGAGGCCCTTTGTAGTTTGCTGCTCCTTTAATATGGCGGGGGGGGGGCAGTGGTATTTTCGGGCTTGCTGGGAGGTGTTCTAGTGTTTTTAGGCTTGGGAAGGAGCCAGGTGTTCGTGCGCTCGCGCTGATTGTGCGGCGCACTTCAACTGTCGTTTCCCGGTGAACGGAGCGTTTTTCCTTCGCTCGTTCACTTCTTGAATAATTTCCTTCAGGGGAGTTGCTGCTCACTCGTGTCTCCGCCTGAAACATTCCTGGAACTCCGGTTCCTGTAGCTTAGGTTCCGGCTTTTTCTTCATTTGAAGAAGAAGGAGTTTTCCTGCTTGTAGTTGGCTGGTAGGAAGGTTGGGAGCGGGTGAAGGCTTTCACTCGAGAAGTAAGTTACCTTCTGTATTCATTTTTTTTCTTTTTCTTGGAGCGTATGCTGAGCGCCACCAGTTTGAACAGTTCCAGGAGCTTTCCAGTTTTTGAAGGTGCTCCGACTTTTGTCTTTCTGCCAGCTGCGTTTAATTATCAGTGCGCATTCCTGTTAAAGGGTTTTGTACAGGCTTGTTGGAACCCTACTGCGCATTTAAATTGCCTTTTCTTTTCCATGTATGCTCAATCTTTCCCAGTGTCTCTTAACTGGGAAGCTTCAAGCTTTTTTTTTTTTTTTTTACGTTTGAGCATGAGAGAGAACCACAGTGAATCATAGAGGCATTGCTGTATCTTTCTGTGAGTTTAACAGGAAGTTTTCAGAACTGAACATTTCATGTGCGACTACTGAGAGCAAACTCAGTCAGAACATTCCTAGAGACTACTTATTGTGTTACTAATTTCGATATCTGGCTACAAACTGCAATTACTAAGACGTTGTTTTACTCTGCAAAACTTTATTGAAACTACTAACAGTGATTCAACTAGAGACTTCAGTTACAATACAGAAATAGTGGTCAAGTTTGACAGAGTCTACTACTACTCCTATGTATGTAGTAATATATATATATTGTGCTTACCAACTTACCTTTCCTCTGTCAATTGAAAGAGATAAGAAGGATTATTGAGAACTAATATCAATCAGCTTCTAACTATTTATACAGTTATACCATATAGAGAGGAGCTAAACACTGCTAATTTAAAGGTGAGAGACACGCTTGGGTAGCAATTTGAGTTTGGTAATATGCATAGAGTTTAGAAGAATTGATGTTGTCATTTGTGTTTTAGGTGCCTAGCTGAATACCTGGAACTCCGGTGAAGACAGGACACAGCAGTGGAGTCTCTCTTTCTGTCCCATCCCCCTTTCCCCCACTTGACTGGCAGTGGAAGTACATATCCGCTTTCAGTGGAGTTCGAGATTGGAGGAATAGTCATCGGCTCCTGTGGAAGTCTAAGTTTGCAAGGGTTGAGGTACATGACAGATTGAAGTGCCACCCCCAACTTCCACTTGGGCAAGATGGCGGAGTGGCTAGATGTTAAAGCCTTAGCAGCAGTATTGGAGGGCATACAGAAACAGCTGAGTGAGACCATGGAAGATAATAAAAATCTTCGAGAGGAAGTTAGGAAGTCCAGTCAGGAAGCCAGATTTCTTAGGCAGCGTTTAGATGAAGTGGTAGCAGGGGCTAGTTCTATGTCTAAAGAACACAAAGCGCAATCTTTTTCCCCCTCGCCTTCAGCTGCTGAGTTGACCACACAAGTCATTCATGCCATTTCTCCTACGATCCCGTTAGCTGCCCCGGAGAGGTTTACTGGTGACCCCCATAAGGCTCAAGTGTTTCTTACCCAATGCTCCCTGCACTTCTTATGTAGGCCGATCATCTTTAAGGAAGACCAGTCTAAGGTTGCATTTTTATTGTCTTATCTGAGTGGGGATGCCGCAGCCTGGTCCATGCCATTGGTGAATAGCAACGATCCGATCCTTTACAATTTTGAAGATTTCAAGACGGAGTTCCTTCGGATATTTGATAGGACCATTTCACAGACTACAGATAATGAGCTTTTGGATCTCAGAGAAGGCAATCGTGAATTGGTGGCCTATCTCGCACAATTTAATAAGTTAATCGTGGAAACTCAATGGCCAGAGGCTAAGAGGGCAGCCATCTTCTATCGGGGCTTAAAGATGAACTTAAGGATGGATTAGCCCAAATCCCAAAAAGACCCACAGAAGTTTCTGAGTTAATTGATTTGGTGCTTCAAATTGATCAGAGCAATACCAAAGGGGATGATGGACGGAGCGTTAGAGCAAATCAAACACTCACCCCCAGTCAACTGATCTGGGTTTAATCCATCATCATTCTTTAGCTCACTCCAACACCCCAGTTCAGACATGGCCATATGCAAATCAGTCTGACCCTGTGCCTCATGGGAACAGTCCAGCCCGAACTGCCAAGCCATGTCTTCCCTGGACCGGAAACAAGCATCCTGGGACCGGTTTCGGGTTCAAAACCCTCATCAGCCAGGCTATCTTGAATCCAGTGGCAAAGTGAGCAAGGGACCCACGTCTGGGCATACCCTGCCAACTTAGGGCGAACAAAGCAATACCAAAGGGGATGATGGACGGAGCGGTAGAGCAAATCAAACACTCACCCCCAGTCAACTGATCTGGGTTTAATCCATCATCATTCTTTAGCTCACTCCACCACCCCAGTTCAGACATGGCCATATGCAAATCAGTCTGACCCTGTGCCTCATGGGAACAGTCCAGCCCGAACTGCCAAGCCATGTCTTCCCTGGACCGGAAACAAGCATCCTGGGACCGGTTTCGGGTTCAAAACCCTCATCAGCCAGGCTATCTTGAATCCAGTGGCAAAGTGAGCAAGGGACCCACGTCTGGGCATACCCTGCCAACTTAGGGCGAACAAAGCAATACCAAAGGGGATGATGGACGGAGCGGTAGAGCAAATCAAACACTCACCCCCAGTCAACTGATCTGGGTTTAATCCATCATCATTCTTTAGCTCACTCCACCACCCCAGTTCAGACATGGCCATATGCAAATCAGTCTGACCCTGTGCCTCATGGGAACAGTCCAGCCCGAACTGCCAAGCCATGTCTTCCCTGGACCGGAAACAAGCATCCTGGGACCGGTTTCGGGTTCAAAACCCTCATCAGCCAGGCTATCTTGAATCCAGTGGCAAAGTGAGCAAGGGACTCACGTCTGGGCATACCCTGCCAACTTAGGGCGAACAAAGCAATACCAAAGGGGATGATGTACGGAGCGTTAGAGCAAATCAAACACTCACCCCCCAGTCAACTGATCTGGGTTTAATCCATCATCATTCTTTAGCTCACTCCACCACCCCAGTTCAGACATGGCCATATGCAAATCAGTCTGACCCTGTGCCTCATGGGAACAGTCCAGCCCGAACTGCCAAGCCATGTCTTCCCTGGACCGGAAACAAGCATCCTGGGACCGGTTTCGGGTTCAAAACCCTAATCAGCCAGGCTATCTTGAATCCAGTGGCAAAGTGAGCAAGGGACCCACGTCTGGGCATACCCTGCCAACTTAGGGCGAACAAAGCAATACCAAAGGGGATGATGGACGGAGCGTTAGAGCAAATCAAACACTCACCCCCAGTCAACTGATCTGGGTTTAATCCATCATCATTCTTTAGCTCACTCCACCACCCCAGTTCAGACATGGCCATATGCAAATCAGTCTGACCCTGTGCCTCATGGGAACAGTCCAGCCCGAACTGCCAAGCCATGTCTTCCCTGGACCGGAAACAAGCAACCTGGGACCGGTTTCGGGTTCAAAACCCTCATCAGCCAGGCTATCTTGAATCCAGTGGCAAAGTGAGCAAGGGACCCACGTCTGGGCATACCCTGCCAACTTAGGGCGAACAAAGCAATACCAAAGGGGATGATGGACGGAGGCAAAATGAACAAAAGAACGAACGTCGCAAGGAAGTCAGACATGTTCCACCTCGATTTGACCGGATAAAACCAGAATCTGTTAAAACCAATGATTCAGTGTCTGTTGAGGAGCCCATGCAGATTGGTTCAGTGCGAGGACCTCTTACCAAGGAGGAAAGAGAGAAGCGTAGGACTGGTAAATTATGTATGTACTGCGGTAATCCTGGACATTTTGTTAAAGAATGTCCAAAGAAGCCCAAAACCAGTGCTTGGGTAAAAGACAGGCTCCACCAGTAAAAGGAGTTGCTCTGGTGGGAGCGTCAGACAAGACAACTCCAGATCCTCAGTTGGTAGCCAACACGTTGCAGTCTGCAGCGCCTCATTTGATCATTTCCAGCTTAATTAGTTTTGGATCCTCCGAAAAAGATGAGATTTCTGTGATGATCGATTCTGGGGCGACCGGAAATTTTTGCGATATTAAGTTTGCTCAATCTTTAGGCATTCGATTTTTGAAGAAACCCAAACCTGAACCGGTGCGAGCTGTCGATGGTACCAACTTGTCTTCGGGACCCATCATTCATGAAACAGAAGAGTTAGTGGTGATAGGTCCAGGTCAACATCAAAGCTATTTGAGATTTAGTCTCATCGATGCTCCACAATTTCAATTGATTTTAGGACTTCCATGGTTGACCGAACATAACCCGAGAATTGATTGGGCCAGGAGAACGGTGGAATTGACCTCCACCTACTGCCAAGAACATTGTTTTCATTCACGGGGTCTTGATAACCAACCTACTCAATCGACACTGTTGGCTGAGACCCCTTTAGTGATTTGTGCCGTGGAAGTTCCGGAAATTCCACCGGAGTATCAAGATTTGAAGGGAGTGTTTGATGAACAAGAAGCCCAGAAGCTACCCCCTCATCGGGAGTATGATTGTAGGATCGAGTTGGAACCGGGAGCGTCTTTGCCTTGCAGTCGAATTTATGCCCTTTCAGAAGTTGAGAACAGTCATCTCAAAGAGTATCTTGAGCAATATTTGGCCAATGGGTTCATTCGACCTTCGCAGTCCCCCGTTTCCTCTCCACTCTTTTTCATTCCTAAGAAGGATGGGAACCTGAGGCCTTGTATAGACTATTTATTTATTTTGAATTTATATAGCGCAAAACTGTCACCCTACGGGTATCCTGGCGCTGTGACTTGCCCAGATGACATTGTGCATAAAGAAGTCTATACGATATGCTTGTAACACTAATTCTTAGGGAAAAGCCACGTTTTTAGGCTTTTTCTAAATGGAAGCAAAGATTTCAGTTGCCTGATATTCAAAGGAAGGTCGTTCCAAAGTCGGGAGGCTGCTACCCCAAAGGCTCTGCCACCTGTCCTAGTCTTCTTAAACCTGGTGGTGGTTACCAAATACATGCCTGATGATCGTAAATTTCTCCCTGGAGTATACCAGGTAAATCTCTCCTGCATAGATATTGGACCTAAACCATGTAATGCCTAAACCATGTAATGCACTATCGTGCATTGAATGCAGTAACCAAGAAAAATCGTTATCCCTTGCCGCTGATATCAGAGCTACTGGATCAAGTAAAGAAGGCCCAGGTGTATACCAAATTGGATTTAAAAGGGGCATATCACCTGGTGAGGATGGCTGAAGGGGAAGAATGGAAGACTGCTTTTCGTACTCGATTTGGTCTGTTCGAGTATCAGGTCATGCCCTTTGGCCTGTGCAATGCCCCTGCTGCTTTCCAGCACTTTGTCAATTATGTTCTTCGAGAATTTTTGGACCGCTTCGCGGTGGTCTACATCGATGACATTCTCATTTTTTCGGCAAATTTGGAAGAACACGTCCAACATGTACGTTCCATTTTGCAAAAATTGTTTGACCATCAGCTTTATGTGAAATTGGAGAAGTGTGTTTTCCACACCACCCGTGTGGAGTTTTTGGGATTTGTATTATCCCCAGATGGTGTTTCTATGGATGAGTCGAAGGTGAAGGCAATAAAGGATTGGCCATCTCCTCGCAATGTTAAAGAAATCCAGAGTTTTGTGGGATTCGCCAACTTTTATAGGCGTTTTATTGTCAATTTCTCAGAAAAGGTGGCCCCATGACTAGGCTTCTAAGGAAGAAAGAAAAGTTTGTGTGGAGTTCTGACACTGAGAAGGCATTCCAGTACTTGAAAGAAGTGTTCACAACAGCACCCATTTTGCAGCATCCAAATCCAGAGGAACCCTTCTTTGTGGAAGCGGACGCTTCTAATCTAGCTATTGAAGGTATATTGTCTCAGAGGCACAAAACCACGGGACAGTTTCATCCTGTAGCCTATCGGTCACGTAAACTTTCAGCAGCAGAAATCAATTATTCCATTACTGACAAGGAGCTATTGGCTGTCAAAGATGCGTTTCAGGAATGGAGGCATTATTTACTAGGTGCTAAGCATGTGGTCACTGTTTTTACTGATCACAGAAACCTGCAATTTTTGAAGTCCGCTCGCACCCTCTCCCCTCGACAACTAAGGTGGTCTCTGTTTTTTACGGATTACAATTTTGTTTTGACATACAAACCAGGAGCAGTCAATGGAAAGGCGGATGCCTTGTCTCGCTTGGATGTTGGGGTCCATGAAGAAGTTAAAATTAAGGGTCACGTAATTCCAGAAGAAAAGATCATTAGCACCATTTTGTATTCTGAAGTGGAAGACAAGATTAAAAGAACACTTTCTGAAGAAGAAATGCTTGATTGGATGAAGGAAGATTCAGGAAGAGAAATTAAAGATGGTAAACCATACTATCAAGGGAATCTGTATGTTCCTGAAGAGGATCTACAAAGAGAAATTGTGGAACACTACCATGATAACCTTCTGGCTGGACATAAGGGTGTGAAGAAAACCTTAGAACTGATTAAACGTGAATTTTGGTGGCCAGATTTAGAGGCTCAGGTCAGGCAATATGTGGCATCCTGTGAACAGTGTGTAAAGGGAAAGGCCAATAGACAGGCCCCACAAGGTTTACTTATGCCCTTACCAGTAGCCCCATATCCATGGCATACAGTTTCTATGGACTTCATTGTTGACCTTCCCTCTAGTCAGGGTTTTCCACCATCTGGGTTGTGGTAGACCATTTTACTAAGTTGAGTCACTTTGTTCCTTTAAAGACTATTCCTAACTCTGCACAACTGGCCAAATTATTTACCCAATACATAGTTAAGTCTCACGGAATTCCTAAAGTGGTTATTTCTGATCGGGGGTCCCAATTCATTTCACGCTTTTGGAGATCCTTTTTAGTGAGATTGGGAGTGGATTCTCGACTGTCTTCCAGTTACCATCCTGAAACCGACGGGCAGACTGAGAGAGTCAATCAGGAATTGGAACAGTATTTACGACTTTATTTGATGGATCATGAAGGTGATTGGCCAGATTTGATTTGGGCTGCGGAATTTGCATATAATAATGCAGTTCATTCATCCACTGGTTACTCTCCTTTCTTTTTCAATTCAGGCAGGCACCCAAACACCTTAATGTGTAAGACCGAGAGTGAGGTACCAGCAGTAGAAGAAGTGGTGGGTGAATTACAGAAGGCTTTTCACTCTGCATCACAGAACTTAGTGAAAGCGAAAGAGTCGTATAAGAGGCAGGCAGACAAGAAGAGAAGAAGTAATCCAGTATTTGAACCTGGAGATAAGGTTTGGGTATCTACTCGAAACATGAGATTAAAAGGCAATCGGAAATTCCAACCTAGATTTGTGGGACCTTATTTAGTAGACAAGATGGTTAATCCAGTTAGTGTAAAAATTAAGCTTCCCACTAATGTCAGAATACATCCAGTGTTTCATGTTTCATTAGTTAAAGGAAATCCCCCAAACTTGAGAAAGAAACTACCGCCTGCTCCAATTCAGTGTCAATCAGGAGAGGAGTTTGAGGTCAAACGCATTTTAGATTCTAAGATTAAGAAAGGGAAAATTTTCTATTTAGTGGATTGGAAGGGGTTTGGTCCTGAAGACAGATCTTGGGAACCAGGCGTTCATGTCCCCAGATTGGTTCGAGAATTCCATAGAACACATCCTTTTAAACCCAAGGAGGGTGGAGGAGGCGCCTTGGTGGGGGGTACTGTCAGGGTTGGCCAATCTCGATTTCCTTTTACCTTGCAGGGAGTTTCTAGGTTTAGGAAGTTTCCTATTTACCCCTAGAATCGGCTTTGCCGATTCTCTCATTGAGGCCCTTTGTAGTTTGCTGCTCCTTTAATATGGCGGGGGCAGTGGTATTTTCAGGCTTGCTGGGAGGTGTTCTAGTGTTTTTAGGCTTGGGAAGGAGCCAGGTGTTCGTGCGCTCGCGCTGATTGTGCGGCGCACTTCAACTGTCGTTTCCCGGTGAACGGAGCGTTTTTCCTTCGCTCGTTCACTTCTTGAATAATTTCCTTCAGGGGAGTTGCTGCTCACTCGTGTCTCCGCCTGAAACATTCCTGGAACTCCTGTTCCTGTAGCTTAGGTTCCGGCTTTTCCTTCATTTGAAGAAGGAGTTTTTCTGCTTGTAGTTGGCTGGTAGGAAGGTTGGGAGCGGGTGAAGGCTTTCACTCGAGAAGTAAGTTACCTTCTGTATTCATTTTTTTTTCTTTTTTCTTGGAGCGTATGCTGAGCGCCACCAGTTTGAACAGTTCCAGGAGCTTTCCAGTTTTTGAAGGTGCTCCGACTTTTGTCTTTCTGCCAGCTGCGTTTAATTATCAGTGCGCATTCCTGTTAAAGGGTTTTGTACAGGCTTGTTGGAACCCTACTGCGCATTTAAATTGCTTTTTCTTTTCCATGTATGCTCAATCTTTCCCAGTGTCTCTAACTGGGAAGCTTCAAACTTTTTTTTTTACTTTTGAGCATGAGAGAGAACCACAGTGAATCATAGAGGCATTGCTGTATCTTTCTGTGAGTTTAACAGGAAGTTTTCAGAACTGAACATTTCATGTGCGACTACTGAGAGCAAACTCAGCCAGAACATTCCTAGAGACTACTTATTGTGTTACTAATTTCGATATCTGGCTACAAACCGCAATTACTAAGATGTTGTTTTACTCTGCAAAACTTTATTGAAACTACTAACAGTGATTCAACTAGAGACTTCAGTTACAATACAGAAATAGCGGTCAAGTTTGACAAGAGTCTACAACGACTCCTATGTATGTAGTAATATATATATATATATAAATATATATAGTGCTTACCAACTTACCTTTCCTCTGTAAATTGAAAGAGATAAGAAGGATTATTGAGAACTAATATCAATCAGCTTCTAACTATTTATACAGCTATACCATATAGAGAGGAGCTAAACACTGCTAATTTAAAGGTGAGAGACACGCTTGGGTAGCAACTTGAGTTTGGTAATATGCATAGAGTTTAGAAGAATTGATGTTGTCATTTGTGTTTTAGGTGCCTAGCTGAATACCTGGAACTCCGGTGAAGACAGGGCACAGCAGTGGAGTCTTTCTTTCTGTCCCATTCCCCTTTCCCCCACTTGACTGGCAGTGGAAGTACATATCCGCTTTCAGTGGAGTAAGGGATTGGAGGAATAGTCATCGGCTCCTGTGGAAGTCTAAGTTTGCAAGGGTTGAGGTACATGACACGGGCACAGACAAAGTAAAATAGCTTGTCAAAATAGAAAATAAGTTCATGAAAGGGCTCCTAGGTCTCCCAGTGGGAGAGCTGTTGATACCAATGTACCTTGATCTAAATATTAAACAAATAGAACATATTGCAGTATTAAGACCTATTCTCCTTTGGATCAGAGTATGGACAACGGAGGAATTGGGCCACTATAGAGAAGGTCTCAAGGAAATTTTGGAACTCGATAGAAATCATACTCTCCCCTGGTTACAACATGTAAAAACATGGCTTGATAAACTTGGCCTACCCTTATACTGAAATGAACCGCAAACACTACAAACTAGCTTGAAGAAACATCTTAAGATAGTATACTGGGAGAATGTTGCAAATAACTACCATTGTAATTCAAACCTAGGCCGATTGACATCTCAATTTCTTACTATTAAATCAGACCCCACTTTCGAAGATGTTTTTGGTGTAATCCGACCTTATCTGTCAAAGATATTGTATATCAAATTTCACTATGAAATTTTGCAAATAAGAACACATACTTCCAAATGGAAAATGAATGCCATGGTTGAGGATGAGACTTGCACTTTAGGTCAGATAGAAAATATTGCACATATTTTGTTTTTTTGTACAGCCTATAACAAGAATAGAAAAAAATGGATTCACCCACTCTGCAAGAATTTGGGCTTCAGAAGATGTGAGGAAGCCCTAAGAGTATTGAAAGCTGATGCATCATCATATATAGTTTTTGCTCTTAGTTGATATTTACTTGCAGTTGGATTTATAGCCAAGTAGGTGGGGGTGAATTTCTAATAGTGTTGTAAACTGTTAGGATGGATATTTTACTTTATTATTTTAAATACAAGCATATTTAATAGATTGGTAAACTAAGTTTTATAGGACCTCAATGGTATTTAATGTCAAATAACAAAATATTTGAATTGAGTGTATTCAATATTATACTTAGATTGAGAAATGAGTTTTTAGGTATGTAAATTCTATTTTCAACAGTGCCAGGAATATGAGTGCCAAAATTTTGGGGTCGATTCTTAACTGAGATTATTGTTTTAACAGAGAATTGCTGTGTTTTATTCCTTGGGAGTGTTGATAGTTTTAAACAGATTGTACATTAATAATGAAATGGAATGCTTTATGTATGTTTTATTGCAACTTTTATGACCCATGGCCGAAATAAAGTTATACTGACTGTATATATATATATATATATATATATATATATATATATATATATATATATATATATATATATTCACTGAAAAAACCATAGGTTTTAGGGACAGTTATAGTTAGTTGGACATTGCACTCGTACAAAACCCGTGAAATTCCCCCGTTATAGTTAGTTCAGCTAACTATAACTCGCGCCCGCAATGCACTGCTGATGACGTCACATATTACATCACTCATGACATGGTCAGTGACATCACTGATGACATCACTGATGACATCTCAAATGACATCACTGATGACATCATCCAGTGACTGTGTGTTTCTGTAAAGTTTAAATATTTTTAATATATATAGGGAAAGGCGTATTGAAGAATGAGTGGGTGTATAAGTGTGTGTATGGATGATTTAGTAGGTGCGTGACTAATTCTATAAGTGAGTGATTAAACGTATCTTACTGAATGCATGGGTTAGTGACTAAACTGGGTTAATGTCTGTATCTGTCTGTTGCTGTGTAAGTGGCTGCATGGGTTTGTGAATAGCTACATGAGTGTCTATAAGAGTTATTGATTTGTTGTCTGAGTATCTGTATGGGTGCCTGAGTGTTTGTGTGGATGGGGTGTGTGCGACTGTGCATAGATGTGTGAGTGGGTGATTCACTGGGTGGATGGTTTCAAGAGTGCATCTGTGATAGACTGTATGGGTGGGTAAGTGTGTGTTAGTGAGTGAATGTATGTCCCAGTGGTACATGTGTGAGTAACTACATATGTGAAAGGCAGTATATATGTGTATTGGAGTATATAAATAGCTATAAGCTAGAGTGAGTGATTGTGATAGTGGCTGTATGGATGAGTGTGTGCTTATATCAGTGATTGTATAAGAGCGTAACAATGTGCTAGTATTTGTATGATTAAGTGAGCTGGTGTGTGTATAACTGTATAGGTGAGTAAATGGCAGTGTGTTTAATTATTTGCATGACTGACTAGGTGTGTGAGTACCTCTATGGATGAGTGGCGGTGTTTGAGTGTCTATATAGGAGTAAGAGTGCATATGATTGTCCTGTACTGAGTGACCATAAGTATGAGTGACTGTACGGGTGAGTGAGTGGATGTGTGTGTGTAGACCTAAGAATCAGTGAGTGGGTATGTAGTTATTGGTGTTGGAGTGTCTATGGTTTTGCGAATGGCAGTCTGTAATTTAGATTGGGTGTATCAAAGGTTATATTAGGGTGTGAGGAGGTGCATCAGATTATCACGTGGATGATGTCATCAGTGATGTCATTTGAGATGTCATCAGTGATGTCATCAGTGATGTCACTGACCATGTCATGAGTGATGTAATATGTGACGTCATCAGCAGTGCATTACGGGCGCGAGTTATAGTTAGCTGAACTAACTATAACGGGGAATTTCACGGGTTTTGTAGGAGTGCAATGTCCAACTAACTATAACTGTCCCTAAAACCTATGGTTTTTTCAGTGAATTTCAAAGGTTTTTTAAATGCTAATTCCTAACTATAACATGTCTGAAACCTACGGTTTTTTCAGTGAATTTCAAAGGTTTTGTAAATGACAATTTTTAAATGTATTAATTGTTATATTAATTTTTTTCATACTGATTTATTACATTTTTAGAATTTTTTTTTACATATTTTATTTTTAAATTACATTGTAATTACATTATACATTACATTACAAAAAATACTTTCTCAGAATGAATTACTTTAGTTTAAATACTTTGCACATAGGCAATAGACTTTTAAGTACAGTAGTTACAGTTGTTGCAATGGGCACCACATTTTCAAACACAATGCAACATTCAGCTCAATGTGAATTTCTAGTTAAATGCAATTAGTTACTTTATGGATTACTTTTTCTAACCACAGGACTGGATCCTAGATTCAGTCCTGGTACATCTCCTGTAAACAGTTGAGTAAAAGCGTTTTGGTTACAGTCGTGATTTTTAAGGAATATTATTGTATTTTAAAAGTTGACACTTAGAAACTTTTTCTCATAGAATCACCAATGTTATCCTATGGAAGGAAATTCACTTAGCAGGTAAAAACTGTTATCGTTACTTTTTCTTACTCAGTGTTGGATCCTGGATCCAGCACTGGTGCATCTCCTGTAAACAGTTGAAAGAATGCGTTTAAGTCATACAGGCGATTTGTAAGGAATATTTGTAGTTTGTGAAAATCGACACTTTGAAACTTTTCTGCTGAAAACCAGACAATGGATTCCTATGGAAGAAAATATAAGTTACTAGTAAGTACGGTTAAAATTACTTTTCAGGACCAGTACTGGGCTGAAAGATGCAGCACTGAGGTCTCTCCTGATAACAGGTGAGTAAATCGAAATTCGTATTTTGGCTGATTTTAGAGGAATATTTGTATGTTTCAAAAATCAACACTTAGAAACTTTTTCAGCAAAAAGCAGGCAATGATATCCTATGGAAGGAAATTCAAGTTACTGGTAAGTACGGTTAAAATTACTTTTGAGGATCAGTACTGGGCTGAAAGATGCAGCACTGAGGTCTCTCCTGATAACAGGTGAGTAAATCAGAATTCGTATTTCGGCTGATTTTAGAGGAATATTTTAAAGTTCCAAAACTCCACACTTAGAAGAATTTCCAAGTGAAACCAGTCAATGTTAGCCTATGGAAGGAAATTCAAGTTACTGGTAAGTACGGTTAAAATTACTTTTCAGGATTAGTACTGGGCTGAAAGATGCAGCACTGAGGTCTCTCCTGATAACAGGTGAGTAAATCAGAATTCGTATTTCGGCTGATTTTAGAGGAATATTTGCACAATGGTGAAGGGAGGGGCGGGGCCTGAGGTGACATCTGTGCAAACGCGCCCGTGGCGCGTTTTAAGTTGGGGGATTAAGTCCCTTGAATCATGAGGGTCCCTACGGGCCAACTAGCCCACCAGGAACCTCCAGTATGCGCCAGGGGCTGCGTTGCAGAGACATGTACAGAGGCCACACCCCTTTTACACCTCTCTGCAACGCAGCTCTGTGGCGCTTTCTGGACGTACCTGTTGGGCTAGTTGGCCCTCAGGACCCTCAGGATTGAAGGGGATTTAATTCCCCACCTTAAAACGCGCCACGGGGCCTGTTTGCACACATGTCACCTGAAGCCCCGCCCCTCCCTTCACCACTGTGCAAACGCGCCCGTGGCGCGTTTTAAGTCGGGGGATTAACTCCCTTGAATCCTGAGGGTCCCTGGGGTGCAACTAGCCCACCATATACCTCCAAAAGCGCCACAGAGTTGCGTTGCAGAGAGGTGTAAAAAGGGGCGTGGCCTCTGTACACCTCTCTGCAAGGCAGCCCCTGGCGCATACTGGAGGTTCCTGGTGGGCTAGTTGGCCCCCAGGGACCCCAGTATTCAAGGGGAATTGCTCCTCTTCTGCAAACGCGCCAGGGCGCGCTTGCAGAGTGGTGAAGGAAGGGGCGGGCCTGCGGGCCCGATCGTTTTTTTTTTTCCTCTGAAGGGGGCTGTGTGGCCCCCTTCCTTTTTCCTATTTTTAGGCCCTGGGGACCCCATCCCCCAGGGCCTTACCCCTTTTTTTAATTAAAATTAAAAAAACGGGAAGGGGGCCGCGTGGCCCCCTTCCCTGGGCCTGTATTGGCCCCGGGACCCCATCCCCCGGGCATGGCCTCTTTTATTATTTGGAGGGGGCTGCGTGGCCCCCTCCTCAGGCCATTTAAGGCCCCGGGACCCCATCCTCGGGGCCGGCCTTGCACTTTTTTTTTTTTTTACTTTTTTACCTTTGGGAGGGGAGCTGCGTGGCCCCCTCCGTGGCCACTCTATGGCCCCGGGGACCCCATCCCCGGGGCCTGGCCTCTCGTTGGGGACTGTGGGGGTCCCCAAACCCCCACAGTCCCGCCGGCTCCCCGTGTCCTACGGGAGCCGGCATTGCTTACACATGGGGAGCAGCTAACATGCTGCTCCCCATGTGGAAAGCAATCAGCTTTGGATATTGGAAGAGAGAGCAGGTTTCCTGCTCTCTCTTCCAATATCCAAGCAGTTTGTAATGACAGGACGGGAGCCGCGAGGCTCCCGTCCTGTCATTGCAAACAGCAGTGTCCCGGGGTAGGCACCCCGGGACACTGCAGGAGCCGGCCCTGGGGGTGGCGGTCCCCAGGGCCACCACAGGCTCCAGGAGGGGCCGCGCGGCCCCCTCCTTACATTTGAAAGCCCCGGGGAGGTGGTGGTCCCCGGGGCTTGGGGGTCCAAAACGGACCCCCATTGTAATTTTTCTTAGTGCCCCGGGAGGTGGTGGTCCCGAGGCGTGTGGGGGCTGGAGCCCCCCCACACAGGTTTTTCAAAAATAAAAAGAAGCCCCGGGAGGTGGCGGTCTCGGGGCTGCGGGAGGGCTCAGAGCCCTCCCGCACCATTATACATAAAGCCCCGGGGGTGGTGGTCCCCGGGCTTGGGGGCCCTTAGAGGCCCCCACACATAAAATTAACCCCCCAGCATGCCCTCGGGACTTGGCCCACCCGGGGCCATTATCATCAAGCGCGGAGACCGCGCTCGATTTTTTTTCCGGCAGGATTCGCGCACCCTGAGCGCATCCTGCCGATTTTTAAAAAAAAAAAATTTTTTTGCCCATGGGGTCCTTGTGGGACCCCTGAGCAGACCTAGGGGTCAGGGTGTTTCTACCCTGCCCCCTTTGTGCGCTTTGCGCACTTGTTTCTGTCCCTCGGTTCTACCGAGGGATAAAATGGCTGCCAACACTTCCTGATTTGGAGTGTTGACAGCCAATTAGCATGCAGCTCGTGATCGGGAGGGTGCGGGAATCCGACGCGGCCATAGATATATATATACTTTTACTTTTGATTTTCTCAGCAACTACTGAACGGATTTACACCATTTAACAAAAGGGTTCTTTCTGAACCAAGAACTACCTCTTTGCCAAATTTGGTGTAATTCCGTTCAGCAGTTCGGGCTGTAGCCGTGTCTAAAGTTTCCTATGGAAAATTGCATGGGGAAAACACGTTTTGGGACCCCCTTTTTCTCGGCCCCTGCTTGACGAATCCCCCGAGACTTTCAGGGTAGGAGCGGACCGGAGCGCCCCACAAAGTTTGAAAATTTTGCGAAGATACGTCAATTGGCAAGAGAGTTATTTCAAATAGAATGTCGCGGATTTCCTATGGATAATAGGTTGTAACTATAACTATCTACTGGCGACCGCCAGTAGATAATATACACACACATAAATATATACACACAAATTTACAGATTTAAACATATTCAGCAAACAACATGATTTGTGGTTAGACAAGTTAATGTGTGTGCCAAGGTGCGGTGTATTGTATATGTGTCGCTTCCTAGCACATTCAGCAGTTGTGGTGGTAGGGCACCAGTGGGGAGCCTGGTCAAATATTTGGGGCACAGGGCCCATCTGCATTCCACCCCCCTACAGACACCACTGAAGCCATCATATGTACTTTAAGATAGACATGCTCACGGGGACTGGCAGAATCATCCATAGCCCTGCTAGTTGTTTTTTTTTAAAGCTCAAATCAGAACTAATGGTGAAGGCAGGATGGCACAACTCTGCACACGTCAAGAACGTTGATATCCTGGGGGGTCCTTAGGAATAAAATTGGAAACCAATCGATATATTTCAATGAAAATGTGTGTAGGTGTAATGTCGGTTAAGTTTTCTGAATGTTTCGTGTCAAGTCATTGAATTTTCGGGCTACAGTTTATTTAAACAAAAATAGTACTATTTTCCTTCCACCTTAAGAGTCCCCGGTCTTTCCCGTCATCTTCTGTCTGGTTTTGAACAGGTGCTCACATATGTTCCCATTCTTTGCCTAATCATGCCACCTAGCGGCTGCATCTGGTTTTGTCCTGTTTTGTTGAACCAAAAACAAAATAAACACGTTCTAATTAATCTTGGTCTACTCGCGGGGACACGAAACCAGGTCCCCTGTGGCTGGGTACGAACTTATCAGCAGGTCTGAGGCACCAACTTTAGGGCTAGGCTCATTGAAAAAAATACGCATGCGTAGTTGGCTAAAACAGGTACGTTTTGGCTACATACAGTTACTGGTGTCCCCTTTCACAAACGACTGTATTGTATCTATACATCACTTTCCATACAACTTGCGAGGCTTAAATCAGAGCTCTAAATTTTTCTAGTTCCATGCATGAGTAGGTTCTAGGTTATTGTTTGAATTCTGGGACATGGGATTTGGAGTCCTTGCGAATTTCATAGGCATCTTCTATTTTTGAAGACATACCCACCATCGGGCGGATGTGGCGATCTGTTGTTTAGGTCTCGCCTAGCGTTGCAGCGCGCATGCGCTGCTCGCTCTGCGAGGCATATTGTAGTAGGGTATGTTTTAGAAGTGGAGTGGAAGCCCCGCCCATCTTTTTCATTGGCTGGCGTCATCGTCCATGGTAAACGCTGGCTTCCGATTGATAATGAGACTTCTTAGTCCCTCCTTGTTACCGCCCTGTCTCCTTTTGGGACCGCCCATCAGGACTGGATCTTTTACTTGCGGCGTTATACTGTCTCCTTCAATTAGTCAGTAAGCACTCTTTTTTTGTCCCTGTATGCCTGCCTACAGAGAACACCCCTCCCACCTCCCAAACAGCATTGAGCGGCGATCCCCGTGGCCTTTCATTTATTTATTTACTTATTTAATGCGGCGCCCGTATGCTTGCCTACAGAGAACACCCCTCCCACCTCCCAAACAGCATTGATCGGCGATCCCCGTGGCCTTTCTTTTATTTATTTATTTACTTAATGCGGCGCCCGTATGCTTGCCTACAGAGAACACCCCTCCCACCTCCCAAACAGCATCAAGCAGCGATAGGGGTATCCTTTTTTTAAATGTATTTAATACGGCGCCCGTATGATTGTTCTATTTGAGTAAACGGGGCTGGGGCCGATGTTGTAGGACAGTCCACTCTGCTGCATTTCCTATCCGGCACCATGCGAAGGTTTTTGGGAGGGGAGACGGGATTCCACTAAATGAATACAGCCAGCACAAATTTTTACGTGGTCCAGTATTCTTTGCTTTCATGTATGTTTCACCAATCTGCTCTATGATTTATATTGCATTTTTACACGCTTTGGGGACATTGACGAGAACCAACCTCGCCCACATAATGAACATCTTCCCCCTTGTATTGTGACGGGGGCTCCTCGGCGTGTTCAACAGGCACTGCTCGCGCCCTGCAGCACCTCACACCCGGTGTTATATAGCATGAACTGTACACAACGGAAGTACCCGAGGCACGGGCTCGCTCACAGTTCTGTCTCTCTCCTGCGGTTCTCCTCTGCTCATTCCTGTCACAACTGGGCTGGTGTGAACCAGCTGCTAACCCCGAGCTGTTCCTGCTGTTTAACTGCGCCTGCTGCAGAGGCCAAGATAACAGTAAAAGAAAAGGGGCATCCGGGCCTCCTCCATACCAAGGCTCTGGAACTGGGCGCCCTGGAGAGCGGCAGCAACTTAGAGACACACTGCGCTGAGGCCGGTTGTTTTCATTCATTCGACGCCAGGTCGCCCCTGCCAGGATCCTCGCAGCGCTGTAGGGCGAGGGCCTTGCTGTGCAGCCCAGTTGCAGCAGACTGTTTTAGGGGAGGCTTTTGGTGGTTATCAGGGAGGCAGTAATGGGACTTTTCTAACACTGCCGATGTATCCGTGGTTTCTTTTCCGAATGATTTTGGGTGTTTTGTTTACGTTTTGGAAGCATGAAGTGTTTTTTTGCCTGTGGTGAAGTTTTTGGGCTTCGGCATAATACGGTGTACGTCATTTGTTCTAGTCGGATAAGTTATTTAAAGGAACGTCTGTCTCTTTTGCTGGTGCACTCACTATTTTTGTGATTATTTACTTAAACTTCCTTTAGTGGACCCCTTTTCTCGCCCTTTAAACGGATAGGTTTTTTAATGTAACAGCGTGGGCTCATTTAATGATGCTTTTCAATTTTTGCACATAGGACATGCAGCCTGTCGGTTAAGAAGTCTTTTGTTTATTTAAATGATGCGAGGGTGCAAAAAACACTCTGAAACCACGTGTTTTATGGTTATACCGGAAGTGCTTTCTGTAATGGAAAAATAAACATCTTCGGAAAGAAAAAAAAGTACTTGTCTGTATCTTCATTAGTTCTTGACGGTCTCATATTTTTCCAGTGGTGTGGCTGCTCTACGCTTTAAGCAATGCTGCGGCTTTCAGTATTTTGTTCGTTGTTAACTTCAGAGTAAGCTTTGACCATGATAAGGGGGTCTTACAAACCATATCTGCGCAGCCAGCATTGCTCAAATGCAAGGGTACTTATGGCTAAATTTATCTCACTTTCTTCTTGGTCTTTTCCTAATGTATGTTGTGGCTGATGTTTGTATAACTCCCCACCTGTCACATTTGTAACGAGAAGCAAGCATCTTTGTGTGAAAATGTTTGAACTCAATTTTCCATCTTGGAATCTAACTAAATATGTTTTTTTTTTTATAGAGATTAACATCAGGAAAGTGCTTTTTTTAAAACTTATAAGAATGAGGGGTTCACAAATGAGGGACACTTGACAGGAATGCATGTCCTTACTATGTTGGCTGCTCTGTCTTATAGCAACCATTTTTGTCCACTGGTTCACCGACTGTCGATTTAATGCCGAACCAGGGTTATAAGAGGTGAATTAATGAGGTTGTGCAGCGTACCTTGGGTATGTTACTGGCATTTGAATCCATATACCGTTACCAAATGACCCACAGGTAGGGCCTCTAGAGTTATGCGACATGGGAGGAGATCAAATTATGCGGCAGGATTCACTAAATTAGGCGTCAAGAAAAGGCAAATAATGCAGCACATGTTTGTGATGGTATTATTCATTTTTTTTGTCATTTTTATACATGGTAAGATCCGAAAAGGGTTTCACCATAATAGCACCAATTTAACACCCAAATACAGCAATAAGTAACTGAAAGATGACCATTCAATTTTTGCAATGGGCTTTCCACTGCGTAAGAGCAAGTGTCACCATAGTTTTAGTAAATTTTGATCTGCTTCAGCTATAAAAAAATAAATGTTAAACTGCAGATTATGCAGCTAATAAAGAATAATGTGGCAAAACCATAATTATTTGGAAAATGCTGCAGAATCGCATAATTCCAGTGGCCCTGCCCACAGGCAATCAGTGCTCCAGTCTTGGGCTTTTATTGTACAGATCGTTGTTTTCTGATATGGTCAGTTAAAGCAACTGAGGTGAACTAGGACTACAACTCCTACAAAACGCATTCGGTTGTTAAAGCTCAAAATTGGAGCCCTGCAGCCTTGGTGACCAGGAGTTACCCAGTATCCCTGTTCTAGCACCAGTGGCAAGTTGTACGTTCACGTAGCATCAATGTACAAAACTTCTGTGTGCCATTTTGTAGTGGGCTATTCTCAGTCAAGTGTGGGAATGGATGAAAACGTTTCCCAGCTCGTCTGTGATTTGGAAACAGCGCCCAGAACGTGAAGAATGTATTATTTATACTGGTATCCGCGAGGGCGGTGCAGTCAGCGTTGCATACCCTTGGAATGCAGCCAGTATCATACTGCCCCCTCCCTAGTCAGAGGGGATGACCAAACTAATGACATTTACCTCTGTTTCCTTTCCCTGAACACTCCACCCTCTGTGTCTGGTAACAGGAAAACATGGTGCCAAATAATATTGAACAGAAACGGTAGGCCTGTTTTAAAAAAGAAAAACACACACCGCCCCCCACGCGCTCTTTCCCCAGTGCAATTTCCCTATTCCATTAGCGCTGGTATTTGCTGCACGACAGTGCACGTGATTTAAGGTGAGCAGCACCTCCCAAGCGCGTGCCATTGTTTCTGCACATTCTGCATCTGGTTGAGTTTTGGTTCAATGTCTTCAGTAAAGCGTGCGTGCTTTTTTTTGTCCCACTTGGTACTTTCGTGTGTTAAGGCATTTCTTCCGTGACTCTAATTTCCAGAGCAGTTCGGGAGTTCGCTTTTCACATCACTGCCCCTGCTTGAGGAAAGAGGCGGGATCCGAGCCACACGTTGCCAAACGGGCAGGTGAAGCCTTGCATGCTAGGTGGAAGTTGTCTGAACGAGGTGTGAGCATTCCTTTCTTTCCTCCAGAAGGGCTGCTATTAGATCTGTCAGTTGACATTGTGTCGCGCCAGGTTTCCACATATCTGACATATGCCTCATAAATGTCCAGCCTCGCATTTGCTGCCCGTTCACCTTGATCCTTTTCGTTATGGCATTCGGTTGTAGATTTACATAACACTACCCCGGACAAGGCATTGAAGTGCTGTGCTAACGGACTACATGCAACTCTGTGGAGCCCAGAGTTACTTTGTAGAGCTATTTGTAACTGGTGCAGTCAGTTGGTCGTAGATAATGCACAGAATCACTGGAATTATATTGTAGGGGAAGGCAGAATTATGGGGCAAGAAGAGCGAAATGTATGCTGCACATTTTGTGGTAGTATTACTTGACTATTTTTTTATTTTTCACAATGTTAACACTTCCAGGGCAAATGTTTCACTTCATTAGCATTAGGTCAACAGAGTTAATGTCTAAATATAGCAACGAGCAACTGAAATGTGACACTGCGCAGCAACACCGGAAGCAGCATTTAAAGACAATATTAATTAGTTTGAGTTAGAATAAAACCTAGAAGATGATGGATTATGTGGCAAAACCATAATTATTTGGAAAGCAGCCTTCAACTCTCATATTTCCAGTAGCCTTGGTCAGTCAACATGAGTCGGCGAAACACTCAGTTTACAGTGCTTTTAATTTAGAGGAAAACTGGTTAATTGTTTTTGATGCGAATAGTTTAGCTATGTATCCATTTGCATTCCTAATTGTCTCTCTGTGATTAAAGGGAATGGGGGGCTTGCCTTATTATCGGTTTTGTCATCTTGTTATACTGTCTCTATTGGATGGCAGTCATGTTATCGGTTTTTATGTTCTTTGGTGCTGTCCTCGCGCCACTGGCTTGGAATGTTGTATTTTGAGAATTCTATGTGACGGTTTGTTCATTCGCTGAGCTGCGCTTGTCCTGGACGTCTGAATAAATCTTAAACCCCTTCCAGGCGGCGAGTCCCCCCCCCTTCTGTCCGCCCCCCGCTTGCTACCGCCAACTGCGCGCTTTCCTTATAATCACCACTGACCACTTCTTTGGTGCCTGAAAAGGTCGCAGTTTATTTCAATAACACAACATTTTTGTTCACATACAATTTTATATTTCAACGTCCATGGTCATAAGCCCTCTATGTTCTGGCTTAGGTCTCCTCACTTTCTTTTTGATCTGGACTTCCAGCCTCCCCGACTTTCTGGGGGAGGAGGGAGGGGCCCCTTTTTGGTGGGGGTTCACGTCGCGGGTCTAGGCTTCAACTTGCTACCGATTTGGAGGGTGTCCGTTGGGACCTGCCCGGGCTGCAAGCGCCGTCCCGCTCTCCCTGGGCCTTTTGGTGGGCCCTCCCTTCTCCCGGGGGTCCCTGCCGTTTGGCATCCCAAGGACCTTGCCTGAGCGTTCTCTCTCTCTTTCCTGAGGCTGAGTCCCTACCATCTTCTCCCTCTGTACCCCTGCCGTAAGGCATCCCAAGGGTCCTGCGGGAGAGTTGCCTCTATTCTTTCTCTGGCGGCCCGCCGCCCCTGGCTCCCTCAGTACCCCTGCCGTGAGGCATCCCAAGGCCACTGTGAGAGCCTCCCGTCTATCCTCTAGTGCTCTTGCGTCCTACTAGCTTCCTTGTGTTTGATCCGCCACGCTCCCTCCGGTTCCCCGATCGGAGGGTGCTCCCCCGTGCTCCCCTACTTGCTGCTGCCCCTCCTCATTTCCTAGTTGCAACCCCTTTGTTCCAGTACCCCCACGATGTTCAGTAGGAACATGTCCATTCCCACCCCCGTGAGGTGTACCCCGTCTTCCAGGTGGTACCCGGGGACCTTAGGTTTATGAACCCGTGTCGCACGAATCCCCATCCCTGGGCCTTGCATATTCTGGCCATGGTAATATTCAGCTTTCTTCTGGATTTTTCGACTGCTTCCGGCCTGACCGCCCGCGCCAGGCCCCCGTGCTATGATTTCAGAAAATATTAGGTCTGCTGGGCGGATTAGGCGTGCCAGCGCCGCGAGACTGCTCTGCATGTTCTCTAGCAGCGCTCGTCTTCCCAATGCTGCCAGGTCGTTTCCGCCCAGGTGGATCACAACCGCGTCCGGTCTGCCACCGTGCTCCAGCGCTGCCCGCGCCGAGGGTAGCAATTGTTCCCATCTCATCCCTGCACGTCCCCACCACTCGATGGTGGTGTCCCGCAACCATACGCCTCCGAATTTGCGTCTGGATGCCGCCCACTTTTGCGCCCGCGTTACGTAGGAATGTCCCATTATCCACACCGTCTTCCGCGCCGTTCCTGGACCTGTATGGGGGGAGAGGTTGGGCTTAGTAGACCGTGGGGCGTATGTACCGCCTGTATGCGCTGGATGCCCATCGCCCTATCTCCTTTATTAGCCCTTCCCCCAACCCTAGCCCCGCCGCTGTCGTGGCTGCGCCTATCCTGAAGGAGTGTGAGCCGTATTCCTGTGCGGGGAGGCCTATTTTCTCTAGTACCTTTCTCATTACCGCTATGAATTGAAAGCGGCTGAGGAAGGATCTGTGCCTGAAAAGCGGCCCCTGGCTTGGCTCCTTTCCTCCTAGGTGCTCCTTTAGTAAGCACACTGCGCAGGTGTTTGCCCTCGCTGTGCAGAGAATTCTGGTTCTCCTGCCCTTGCCTGCTTGGTCCGTCTTGGACCGTCTTAGCATTATGTCCATGTGGCCATCCTCTATCGCCACGTCCCCTCTGTGTATGCATTCTGTGCCGGGGTCGCTTCTTGATGGGGCTACTAGCTCGCTGACCCTGTAAGCCCCAAAAATGCTACTGCGAATGCTGCTCGGAAAAGCTTTCCTTCCTGTTTGGAGGGGCACACCTCTGCAGTCGCCTCCAGCATCCTGTTTAGTATTTTGACATGTATGGGGCGCCTCTTATCTTTGTTTGGCTGTTGCAACCGCCCCCATCCCCTCATTGCCATTCTGCTTTTGAAAGACCTGGTGGGATCTGCCTGCCCCTCCATTTTTGAGTAGTATGCCACCGCATTGAGGTGTGCTTGGGCCCATGTTTTCGTCCTACCCGTCATGAAGGCCCACTCGATGAAACCGAGGACCTCCCCTTGTGAGGCCCCCTTGTTTCCTTCCAACCCCGTCCTGCTCCTGAACGTTGCCCAGCACTTACTGTAGTGTTTTCTTGTTTTGGCGCCAATGCGTTGCTCAACAGCGTCTCCAACCCTGTTCCACCCATGCCCATGCTTCCTCTGGCATTTCGGTCATCCGTCTGTCGGCTGTTGGGGCGAGGTCCCTGAATTTTTTCCACTGAAATCGAGAAATGGCATCCGCCACTGAGTTTTCAGTTCCTGGGATGTGTCGTGCCCTAATTGCCATGTTGCCCTGCAGTTGGTATCCCACTAGTCTACGCAGCAGTGCGCCCACTGCTGGGCATTTTGCCGCCCCTGTGTTTATTGCCTGTACTACCGCGTGGTTGTCTGACCACAGTGTAATTTGCCTGTTTGCTAGCCGCTGGGCCCAGATGTGGAAGGCCACCACTATGGGGAATAGTTCCAGCAGCGCTATGTTTTTGTCAACCCTATGCGTTGCCATTCCTCTGGCCATTTACCCGCTGTCCAAGAGGTCCCTAGTATTGCTCCGAACCCGAGTCCCCCTGCTGAGTCGGTGTAGAGCTTCTAGCTCATGTGCTTGTACCCAGGGTTCTCGCCATATCAGGGTGCCATTAAACTCTGCCAGAAACCTGTCCCACTGCGCCAGGTCCTCCCGCACCCCTGTGTGATGCGGATCCTGTGGTGCTTTTGCGTCATGCCCCTGGTTAACCCGGCTAGTCTCCTGGCGAACGTGCCCGCGGGGATTACCCGTGTGGCGAAATTTAGTTTACCTAGAAGCTGCTGCACCTCCTTTAGCGTAGCTTTCTTCTGTTGTTGCATTAGTTAATGCCTGCGCGCAAGTCGGCCACCTTTTCTGGAGGCAGCCTGCATGTGCCGGCCACCGAGTCCAACTCGATTCCCAGAAAGGACAGTCTCGTGGTTGGGCCTTCTGTTTTTTCCTGTGCCAGGGGATGCCTAGTTCCTGCGCTAGTTGCACGAATTTGTCTAGGAGTGCCCCGCATACCTTTGTGCCTGCTTTCCCGATGAACAGGAAATCATCCAGATAGTGTACCCGCCCTCCTTCCGGGGCCCTTGTCCCCAATTCCCATTCTAGGAAGCTGCTGAAGGCCTCAAAATGTGCGCATGATATTGAGCACCCCATGGGTAGGCATTTGTCATGGTAATATTGCCCGTCCAAATTAAACCCCAGCAGATGGTAGCTGTCCGGGTGGACCGGCAGTAACCTGAAGGCTGATTCTATGTCTGATTTTGCCATCAGGGCCCCCTTTCCTTCCTGCCTAATTAAGTCCACTGCATCGTCCACCGATGCGTACGCCACTGTGCACTCACTGTGTTCCAGCCAGTCGTTCACTGATTCCCCTTCTGGGTGGGAGAGGTGGTGGATCAGTCGGAATTTTCCTGGCTCTTTTTGGGGACTACCCCCAGCGGGGAGACCACCATGTCTGCCAGTGGGGGTTGGGAAATGGCCCGGCCACCCGCCCTAGTTGTACTTCCTTTTCCACCTTTTCCCGCGCCACCCCGGGTTGTCTCTTACTGACTTCAGGTTTGGGCTCCCCTTGGCCCTTTGTAGGGTATGAGGAAGCCCTGCGTGAAGCCCACTGCCAGTAACTGTTTGTCATTTGTTTTGCGGTAACCTTGTAGTAGTTGTAGTAGTCTGCCTATCCTGATGGGGGTGGGTAGCGCCTGCCCTCCGCCCCCGTCCCCCTTGCCCCGTTTCGGCGGGGGCTGTATCTTATTTTTGGTGCTTGTTTTCTCTTTGTTGGCCCCCGGCCCTGCGTTGCGTCTGCAGCGAATGCTGGGGTGGTTGCCCTCGCATGACCCGCAAGCGTGCTTAAATCTGCATGATGCTCCCCATTTACACTCGTCTTTGTCGAATTTCCAACATGCTTTATTTGACTTTTGTCCTGCCTGGTTTTTCCCTTGAAGTCTTTCCCTTGGCTTTCGAACTTGCCCTTACTCCCGTACTGCCGAAAAGTGTACTCTTTCACGCCAACCCCCTCTCTGGCTGCTACCATGTATTTTGAGAAGCCCTCCATGTCTTGGCAATCCCATTCTATTACTGGCCACACCTGCATCTTTTCCCTAAAGCCCTCGTCGTAGTGTAGCCATGCCTCCCCTTGGTATAGCTGTTGTGCCTCATGTATTTTCTGCTCATATAACCATAGTGCCGCCGCGCTTTGGGGAATTTTTCAATGGACACACATGCTAGCGTTCTGAACGCTTTCAGCCAGTTTTCTATTGACCTCTCCACTCTGGGCTTTGGGGGCTCTTCTGTCCTCGTCTTTTTATCCTGCGCTGTCAGGTCTATCCCTGCCTGTCGCACCTCGAGCAGTGAGAAAATATCTATGAATTCTTTTCTCCAAATTCTTTCTTTAACTGCGAGCGGGATGAGGTTGGCCAGCCCTAGCATTCTCGTTGTTGTAGGTGGGTCGCTCGGGAGGGACGTATGTATTCCCTGGCCGGCTTCCCGTTGCTATTTTGCCCTTCTGTGGGTCTGGGTTGGTTGGAGCTGTTCCCCCGCTGGCCCCCGTGTTCCCGTGTGGGGCTGCCCCCGTCTCTGCCGGCGTATTTTGGGATGCTGGGCTTGTCAGCCCGGGCCCGTGGCCCGTAGCTTCCATCGGGAGCGCCCCATTGGCCCCCTGCGCCCGGGGGCAGGGGGTCCCTGGACCCCTTGTTCCCCATGTTGCGTACCTGTTAAAGGGGGTCCCATCTCTGGCCACTGCCACCAGGGCAGTCCGGATGTTTGCCCTCCTTCTTCCCTGCTCCATGCTTCCCCTTGGAATTCCGGCCTCCCTATGCTTAGCCCTGCCTGCCATGGAGTTTGCATGTGCCATGGAGCTTGCATTGCTATATTGTGTACCCTCGCTGGGTCCCCATATTCACATTTAGCCCTGGGCTGGCGCGTGCCCCCTGGCCCGCCCCGCGCCCCTGTTCGCTGTTGCGCGCGCCCTGCTTACCGGTGCCCCTGCCGCTTGCTTCGCCGTGTCCCTCCTTACCATCTCGTGGGGCCGCCGTGGAGGCTACAGGCCCCTCTTCCTCACTGCTGTCCTCGGACTCTGCGCTGCTCACCACTTCGGGGTTCTGTCCTTCCCCTTTCTGGCCTGCTGGGGGCCTTTGTCCTGCCCTCCCCGTGGTTCGCCGGGGTGGTGGTTTGGCTGCTTGGGGCTTCCAGCTGCCCTCCTCGGGGCCGCCGTTTTGGCTGCCTGCCCCTGCCCAGCTGGCTGTTTTGGGGCCGCCGTTCTGGCTGCAAGCCCCTTGCCTGCTGCCTTACTTGAGTTTGTTTGTGCAGGGGATGCGTTGCGCGGCCTCTTTCCTTTGCCCCGCGCTGCTTCCTCGATCTGCTGGTTCATCCAGCTGCTCCCCTTTAAAGCCACCAGGACCCTGGCCTGCTCCAGCATGGCCTGTAGGTCCCCGTCCAGGTCTGGTTCTCCGTGTCGTTTTGCCCCCTCTGGGGGACAGCTGGCCTCTCCTGGTCCTCCCTGAATCTTGCCGGGAGCCGTGTTGCCCTTCCTGCTGCCCCCTTCCTGCTCGGCATTCTGTTGTCTGGGCAGGATGTTTTCCCCTCTCTCCCGTTGGTCTGTGTGCTTATCTTGGGGTCTTGGTCTTGGTGTCCCCTGGCGCCGTGTCCGCTGCTCGGGAGCTTGTGCCCCTTGGCGCTGTGTCTTTGACCAGGATCCTGTGCCCCCGCGGCGCTAGGAGCTGGTTCCCTTGCTACCAGCTGCCGCTCCTGCCAGGTGCTCCGCTATTCCTCCTTGTTGTTTTTGGGCCGAGGCGCGAGGAGCGAGTTCCGCCGCCCCCGCAGTCCTCTTTCTCTGCCTCTGCCGCTCGCTGTAAAGGCGGGGTGTAGGCTCGTGGAGGGTGGAGACCCCGGCCGGTCGTAAGCGGACCCTCTGCGATTCCCCGCTGTGGGGTTGGAGGATCTGGTCCCGCTGCACGCTCCGGCCGGCGAAGGATCTTTAAAAGAAAACACCCGGCGGGACGACTTTCCGCTGGCCGGCTGTGTCGGGAAGGCGGGGGGTGGAGGCTCGACTCTCGCTGTTCCCCGCCGCTGCTGGAAGGCGATGAAGGAAGCCCGGGGCCCGACGGCTCGCTGCTCCGGCCCAGTCCGCAATGTCTCTCCGTCGGTCGTCCCGGGTTCGCTGCAGCCGTCGATGATTCGAAGTCGGTAAGGCGACTTCTTTCTTCTTCTCTCCTCGCCAACGGGGGGTGACTTGTGGTTTCCTAGGGCCGTTGGCCCCCTTTAACCCCCTTGGCTTTTCGGCTCGCCTCTGATTGGGGGGAGCCTTCTTTGACCTGGTGGGCCAATCCGGGCCCCTTCCTCGGCTTAGCCGGGCATTTACATGTTGTGGGGCGGGGAAAGGGGAGGGTCCCCCCGCCGCCGGCCGGCGTTCCCCCCGGGCCCCTACTGGGTCCGGCTTTGCCTTCCCGGCCCGGGTCCACACTTGCTTCTTTCTTCTCCACCATTTCCTGTCCCTTCTGTAAACTGTGACTTTGGCACAGGCAATAAAGGCTTGGCACTCAGGACAACGCCGCCCCACATTTCGTAAAGCTCTTTTGCCGATAACACAGGCAGCTTGCCTGCTATTACAGGTAGAAAGGTGTTGACATGCTGTGTGTCAACAGCCAGCTCTTCTGGGATGGTGTGCGTTAAGGCATCCGAAGTACGGCCGCAGCAGGAAACATTCTAAACCTCTTCCTCGCACATGCACCTGCCCTCCACTTACAGAGCATGCATGGTACGCAAGAAATTACATATAACCGTACGCTGAGGACCTCTGAAATTATGTGGCAATGAAAACCCAAGTTATGTTGCCGGGTTGACTGAATTACACTGCAAGAAAAAACTAATTATGAGACGCTCGCTGACAGTATTAGTTCACTATTTTGTCAATTTAAGATACCTTCATTATAATTCGCCACAATTTCATCGTATAAATACCAGTTTAACACCTGCAGCAATCAACTGAAAAGGGACCAGGTACCCCTGGCAAAGTGTTTGCCATGGTGCATCACCACATGTGTTTTTTTCTTTTCTTTTTAAGTAACTTTTGATTTGCTTGAGCTACAACCAGGTCTTCTTTGTTGAAACTGACTAATTATGCAGGAGATGGATTATGTGGAAGAAACATAATTATGAGGAAAAAGGCATGGCCATAGAATCCCATTATTCGAGTGGTCCTGCCTATGATTTACGCATTGCGTATCCACTCTGCACTATTCAAAGAGGGATTTCAACATAGCGTCTCAAGACACACTAGACACAAAAACTAGGTACGCACACTTTTATTGGTGACCTTCTCGTTTACCATAAGTGATTGTAAGTTAATGTTTCGGTGATGTGGTTTAGTGGAAAAATTGTCACCTTTCAAATCAATAGATTAGAGGTTTTGCTTGGCTTTTAGCCTTGATCCAAAAAGCGATCCCAGGTATATCTCTGTTTCACTAGTTTACCTGTACTCTCTGCAGCACTTAAAAGATAGCTGTACAAAGTATAGTGTAGCACTATAGTTGTACAGAAGAGGTCCATTATCAGTTTGTGGTGTTATGCTCTACAGATCTTTTCCCACATTTAGTCTGAAGGTGGTGTGTATTCGAACATGACTAACTGAAGACTGACCTCTTTCAGAAAAGGGGATGAAGCTTAGATGGTTACTTTCAGCTGCACCATTGCTATGCAGCTGACGAGCTTTGAGGTTAAATAAACTTTAAGGTCAATGAAATACCCCGAACCTTTAATTTTCGTATCATTTCTGTAAGATTGTCTGGTTTAGTGTTAATCTAAATGACTGACTGGTTTTGGACTGCTGTTTCCCACCCTGCCATCTAGAAAGGTTTAGAGTGATTTTGCCCCCTCTCGGTAGGAGAGTCATGCTTGATGGGAGAGGATGGGATCCAGATATTTAAGATTGTTATTGATGGGATTTTTACTAACCACACCCCTGCTTCCCAGATATCCTACAAGTGTTTTACATGGGAGGAAGTTTTAAATCTTGAAATGTAATACTTGCAAAAAGTTTGATCGCATGTGAGTGTGAGAAAAACTGCACTGGTGAGTGTTGCAATTTACTTTATATACCATTGACCATATATTTTTGGGAGTCTTTAGCGTTAATAGTGTATGCATAGTTATTAATCCTTTTTAGGTCGAGCCTGGGCAGCGCATGCTCTGCAAGGCATGCTGTATTCAAGTATAGACTTGAAGCTCCACCAATATTTTTCATTGGCTTGTGTCATTGTCCTTTGTAAATGCTGGCTTCTGATTCGTTAGTAGGCTTGTTAGTTCCTCCTTGGTACCGCCTTGTCTTCATTTGTAACCTCCCATGAGGACTGGACCTTTTACTTCTGTTGTTACACGGTATGTCTTATTTAGTCTGTAAGCACTATTTTCTTTAATGAGTTTCTCCTACTGCAGGCACAACATGCTTTCCTGCAACATTCAGCGCGCCATGCGCGCTTTCACTTTCCAACCAGCCCGGGTCAATGGCGGCCGCTTCTTTGAAATGAAATAGGTCTCGCATTTACAAAAGTTTGCGCTATTGGCATTGTAAATGACAATGCCATTTATTTATGGGTAAATTATCAAAACAGATAAATAAAAGGCATTATCATTTACAATGCCCATAGCTTAAACTCTCGCAAATGCGAGACCTATTGCATTGCAAATGCTTGTTTTGTATGTGTGGAGCTGTTGGGCATCACCAGAGTTAGGCTTGTCTTACGCTGGTAAAGGATGTTCAACGACTGAATTTGGAAAATCAAAGTAAAACCGGGCAATGCAATCCGATGGGGGTAGACTGTGGAGCAGTGGTAATGCCGAGAGAGATCACGTACAAGTATTTAAGAACCAGAACAGCCATGCGCCTGTAGGTGTACCCCAGAGCTCTAGGGGTGAACTGTCGGTTTCTGAATGCAGTAAGGAGAAGATCTTTTGTCTTGAAGTTAAAGGAAACTTTTGGAGGTCAGGCAGAATATTTTTAAATATATTCAGACTGGGAGCCAGTGGAGTGATCGCCTATGGTAAGGAGAGTTGTAGGGTCCTTTACAGCCTGCTCAATTTGACTACCTACTCCAATGTAAGGCCCTCAAATGGCCTGGCTGGTATTTTGAGAGCCTATTCTAGAGTGTATTGGAACAATTTTGTTTGAAGTTAACTGATAAGCTATCGTGGAGTTTAGGTTGAAGGATTAGATAAAATATACTTTCTGTGAAGTGGTTCATCTGCTGTTCACACCTTTTCAATGCATTGATTCGTAGCTGTTGGAAGGTAGAGTATTATGTGGTGATGCTGGTTAGGCTTCACCATGCAAAACTCTTACAATACCCCAAAGATGGTCCTTGGATTACCAATAAAAAATCCTTAGCTCAATCCTGATAGAGAGGCAAAGAGCAGTCAGGCTTTACTAGAGGAACATGTGTTAAGCATTTCAGAGTACTAACATGGACAATACGTGATTGACAAGACTCGAAAGAAATCAGACACCAATTTATAAAGGTAAAGCAGATTTTAATGTAAATTTAGACACCAAAATTAAATAAATCAGATAAGTATAACCGGAGGTATGGATTTTAGAAGCAATATTAAATCAGTGCAAAACAGTACTGCAAAACTATCATCGCGGTCAATGGTAAAAAGCACTAGTGACAATCGGCCACTTGCAGGTCGAGATGCGTGGGACCCAAGGAGGGCAAAGGTGATGCGGGTCCTGGGACCAAGCCACAATAGTCAGTTCGATTTTACCTGGCTCCAGAATCCTGGGTGCAGTTTTCCTGGCTGTCCTTGGTGCTGAAGTGGGACCCGCGGGGGAGCTGGTTTTACTCCTCACACTGTGCTGGTGGAGACCGGGCAGTGGCGGCTCCTCCATTGGGGCGTGGGGCCGTCGCCCCACTGCTTTCTCGCAGTGCGAGAAGCAGAAACATGAAATGGTAAAACGACCATTTTATGTTTCTGCTTCGCACTGCGAGAAAGCAGAAGTGCCTGGTTGTGGGCGGGCGGGTGGGTGGTCCTGCTCGAGGGCAGGGGGAGTGGCTTGCCCACTGTTGTGGGCCCTGACTGCTTTGGTCGGCCCTGGGGCCGACCAAAGCAGTCTTGCGCACTCTCCCTTTTCTCTATGTAGGCTGCATGCAGCCTACATAGAGAAAAGGGCCTCCCATTAGGCGCCCGGCTGGGGCGCTGTGCGCCTGCACCGCACCAATCACAACGCTGCCATTGCAGCGTTGTGACTGGCGGAGGGGAGGGAGGCTGCCTGTTGGTGGCTTTCCTGATGAGAGCTGCAGGAAAACACGGGGCGACAGCAGTCGGGACCCGGCCAAGAGCTGAGGCGGCGCGGGAAGGCGAGTTTTATTTTAATTAAACCCCTCCCGCCTCCCTCCCATCCCCCCGCGACGACCCCATTTCCAACCCCCCCCACCCACCCGTCATGCCGGCCGCAACTGGTCAAAGGCTGCTGGCGCCACCGGGTCAGCGCAGGCAGCGGCTGACACTCAATTATCACCGGCCCCACTTCTCCCCTCGCCCAGCTTGGCCCGGCCTGATCCATATCAGTCCCCGGGCGATCCTCTTACTGATATGCTAATACTGGCGTTAGAGCACCGCTCCGGCCCATCAAAGGGCGCCGGGCTCCAAGCCGCAGCCCAGCGCTTTTCAAAGCACTCCGCTCCAATCGAATGAGTGTCCGGCATTATGCATCAACCTGGAAATGCTCAGGTGGGCCACCCGTCTCAGTCCTGCTCATTGCCCCGTGCAAGGCTTCCGCTACATGTACGCGTTTTCAAAAGAAAATTGCCCCAGACTGGCCTCACAGACTGCTGAAAAGGGCACAAGGTCACAAGAATGCAGCTTCTTCCAGCCTTTCTGTCACAGGAGCATTGAGGCCCCCAAACTGCGCTGCAACAATTTGTGCAGTCCTCCTAGGAATAAAACAGCTGCTAAGTCGCCTCATGACATGATTGAGCTCCATCAGCATTTTGCATGTTGGGATTCTAAGCTCATCCTTGCATTAAAAAAAAACTACAAGTCCCAGAATGCCTTGTCTTGAGTGCTTAACAGTCAGGGCTGACTGAAGATGTCACTTGACAAAGGGACAAATTGGCAGCTACATATTTATTGTGTTTGGATACCATGGCGGAACTTACGCCTTTTAGCGATTGTCAATGCGTTTTTTATCATTAATAATTAACCAAGGTTTCATTGAATTTTTTTTAATTGAATAACACATAATTGGTTCTGATTCGTATTTTGGTCAAAAACCCCTACACACTTATCTTAAATGAGCAGCTTCTATGGGAGAGCAAAGCCCGCCTAAATTTAAAAGATAAACAATTCAAAATTGTGCGATACAGTGTATTTGAATTTCGTCATCGCTGTATTGTCCAGTCACCATTAACTGACCACTGGTTTTATAGTCCTGTAAGGATGTCTGTGAGAGAAGGAGCTGGGGACTGGGCCAAATATGTTATGTATAAGATAACCCTGATTCAAATTCTAGTTGACCAGATGCAACTGGTTTATAGCACAAGCAGCCAGTGATCAGAATCAAACTAGTGGAGGGTTAAGTACCTGACTCGTATTTTCTTGAGTATAAGTCAGGGGTCCACCAGCCACACCCCTCGCCCACAACGTCCCAGAAAGGGGTGGGGGTCCCATCCAGTACAATGTACATTGTGCAACACAATTTCCCAAAGACATCTGTTGAAAAGCCATATGTTTTGCAGACCGCTTATAATTGGAACTCATAAAAATTCAGATTCAGGAAATTTGTGAGACATTAGACACATTTTTAAGACCATTTTTAAATTGATGAATTATTAAATGAATGTTTAGAAAACTGTGTATGATTTTTAAAAACATATTTCAAAATATATTTTAAGAACTTAGTTTAAGATTCTAATAATCAACTGCAGATTGCTTGACAAAAATGTAAAAAATGTAATAATTTTTCTTGATATGTCCGCTTTGCTGGACGTGTATCATACTTGAAGAAAGAAAGTGTCCTTTCCCCAAGAAAGTCTGGAAACAATTGGGCCGTAGGATCATTTTGTAGGGCACTTAAAAGAAGTAGGCTTTTAAAGCCTACTTCTTTTAAGTGCCATACAAAATGATCACGGTCCGTGGAGCATTTCTGGCAGGCCTTTGTCACTGAGCACTTGAAATGTTGTTCTTATGGGGGCAGTAAAACCACGGAAGACAGGATGCCTGGTCTGACGGCGTCATTGTGCAGGTCAGGCGCAGCACTTTGTTCAGCCACTCATTGGTATTAACATTGGCGAGGTGAAAGTGGACATTTGCAAATTAGTCGAGAGGGTTTTCTGTGATCTCAAAGAGAATTGTTTTCACTTAATAGCCAAATCCCATGAGAATGTTTTTTAGTGTAGTTTAGTTAAAGTAAAACAACCTGCGCTACTTTTAACAAGTAAATTATTGTCAATTGTTGAGTCTTATCTACGACAAGCCATTTAGTTCACTTTTAACAGCCACGTCATTGTGAGGAGGTAATCGAACAGTTTATTAACACAAAAAGGTTTGGTGTTTTTTTGATTTCTTATATATATCTCGGTTATTCTCTACAGCCAGTCATATGATGCCGTTTTTTCAAAGGAGCTTTGCACGACCAACTTTAGTGTGCTGCTGTGAACATATTTAATGCAGGGAAGGCTAGTTACAGTTGTTGCTTGGCTGAATTCGTTTTGTAATAAAAGCAAAAACTTTCAATTGGCCAGTAATTTAATTTTCCAGCAGGTAGCGCTGCGAGCGCCGCTTCACGTTTTTATACAAGTGGAGGTACGCTTGCTCGAGGCTAACAGTCCCACATGTGTGTTGCCTGACACTGATTAGGCTGGCCAAGCCGTGGGACGGAGAGCGGGCCCCACTCTCGTATTAGAAAATGTTAATTGAGCTTTTCTCTGCCTCGGCACTGCTTATTTCTTTGTTTAATGCCTCTTTGACAGATATTCACACAGTGAAATAAAAATATATATTTATTTTAATTGGCAGGTCTGCATCTTACTCGTTTAGAACGGAGTACAGGACTGACGTTGCACACCTTTTGATGGCCAGTTTCTCACACTTGTATTGATTGAAGATGAGCGGATTTAAGCTATTATTACACAGCTTGTGTGTACACTTAAATATGTGCGGCGCTCTGATGCCAAGACTGGCTTAGTTAGCAGCAATTGAAGCCTTGAAATACATTTTACGAAGTCTGTTTCTATTTGAGGTTGGGAAAGATCAGATTTAACAGGCCAGTGGTGATTTTGTGGAATATGGGTTAGTTTTGTCTTGGCATCTATCTGACACGCGGTTCCATGGGTCCAGGTTGAGTCTGGCCGCAGTCTCCTGTGATTCTGGACAAGTCACTTAATCTCAAAATGAATGTGTCCGTCTGTAATGCAATTGGTGATCATGTAAAGCGCCCTGATACCTTCTGGTCGAGTTCCGCTACATAAAACTGCAAAAACAAACAAACAAACAAAAAAAAGTTCCTGTAGAAACCTGCTGCCAGCTCTCCCACATGCTGGGGTTGCCCACTACAAATGCTGCCTATTCTTGATTCCACCTAATGTCTCTCCCTTCCACCACCCAGTACTTCCTGTCTGTTTAACTCACTCATGGGTTCTTTTGCATCTCTGCTTTATCCCCTTGTCTCTGTTTTCTTATCTTACTTCCGTCTTTCTCCCTTTTCTGACTTTATCACCCTTGCTCTGGGCCAAGCCTGTTGATGATAAATAAGTTGCAGTCCCCACAAATAAAGCCAGCGCCCACCACCTGCAACCACTGGCACAAATTAAGCACAGCAGGCACTAATCCCATAGTATGGACTCCACATGATACCCCTGGTCTCCAACCAATAAAGCCAGAACGCGCATAAGTAGCCATTTTGAAGGCAGGTGGTAGGGTTCAATATTTTAGTAACTCTTTAAACCCAAAATCAGACTTCATTGGGAATTAATTTATCTTTGGGGCTCGCTGAAGTCACATATTGCATGAGGTGACACAATGTGACCTACCAATTCAAAAAAGAAAACTCTTTAGAGGGATGGTGGAAATAGTAGCAGAGGTGGAAAAGATACAACGCCAAGTTGGAAGAGCTAGCCAGTGATTTTGGAAGAGACATGCAATGCCAAAGAAGTGGTGGTGGAAGAGACAGCTAGTATTTGAGGAAGAAACATGCAATGATCGTGGAGGAGAGAGGAAGGGATGGTGGAAGAGTCGGGTAGAGCCAAAAAAGATAGTGGTGTTGGAAAAGATAGGGAAAATGAGACAAATAGTGATGACAGAAAAAGACCGGAAGTGGTAATGGAACAGACAGGTATTGATGTTGGAAAAGAGAGTGGAGATGGAGGAGACTGATTATGTGATGAGACCGGTAGTGAGATGGTAGAGAAAGGTATTGGAATGATGAGACAGACCGTGACAGTGGAAGAGACAGATAGAAACAATGGAGGGTACAGCTCATGATGATTGAGGACCTTCAAGTAAATAATTTTGAACATGTTCGCTAAGTCGTCCCTCCCATTCATCATACTGCATGGTGTATCGAGGATAGGCAGCGAGAGCACTGTAACTTTAATCTTGCAAATCAATATTAATGAGAAATGTCTCCTCTTTTTAAAAAAAATCATCTGGTTAAACTTTGCTCTGTCACTTTGCGATGCACTGTCAGTACCTGAGGCCATAGGCGCGGAGCTGCTGCTATGAGCCCGGCTTCATCACTGAATCTCTGAAGAGAAGCGAGGAGCAGGGCCATCGTGGTGAGACGACACAGGCTCTTCTCTGGGATTTACCTCTGACAGGAGCGGATGAAAAAATGTCAACTAATGAATTATTCCTTGTGAATGATTCCCCGGCGGGAATACCGAAGAAGTCTGACATGAGTGAACTCTGTGTTAGCTCATGCAGCATCTCTGACATGCTAGAAAATGCAAAAATAATGAGCCCTTCGTCAGGAGAAAAATTATAGAATTAAACTGGGCCTCCTCATCTCAAAGTATGTGTGCCATGCACTTATTTAAATAAGAGATCAACTCTTTTGGGAGTCTAATCTCCAGCACATTTACTTGAGAAAGTCATTATATTACACCTTACATTTCACTAAAACCCATGCTGTAATTTATTTTACATGTTTTAAGGTCTACTTCTCATTGCTACTTCTAATTACTTTATTCCAACTTGACTTCATGTGTTAGGTCATTTAAATGTATTATTATTATTTTAATTTCTCAAATTTGCTTGAAAATGCACCATTTGTCCACTCCTTTTTCAAAAGGAGGTTGTTCGGGCGCGCTCGCTCGCCACAGTGCAGTACTACAATTATTTTACGCCCCACCACTTTCAAATGTCACCAGTCGCCACTGGGACCGGGTGCAAAACGTTAACTACAAAGCCACTGCTGACACTGGATAAATGTTTCGCAGAGATCCCTCGAAGTGTAGAGTCGAGTAAAGGAGGTGGCTGCCCAACTGGCAACCAACAAGTATTGGCAGCAGTAAGCTCAGCAGAAAGTTATTTCAACGTCTGGAGGAAAACAGTAGCTGCCTGAAACTTCGTGGAGGTCACAACTATGTTCCTCACAGTGCACTGCACCATCTATATTTGGGGGATTCCCTCAGAGGGCCCAGTGGCCAGCGATTCTTTGGTGTCGGTGCATTGTTTGTACCTGCGGTGTGCAGGGGACTGGTGCCACTAGTCCAGGGGAGTCTGGAGTTGCCTATGGCTCTCAAAAGGGTCCCTCTGTCTAGAGGAACCAAGCTTTGGTCCAGGACGAGTCACAGTCATACAGTTCTAGGAAGGTTGCCACAGGTGCAGAGTAACACGCCTTTGCTTTGTACAGATTCTGTTGTAGCAGACACGGTTCTCCTCTTTGTCCTTTGTTTCAAGTCAGATCAGAACTGAGGTTCTGGTGTCAGGGTGGCCCTTAAATCCTAGATTTAGAGGCATTAGTGGTGTGAGTGCAAGTGATCAATGGGCTACTAGCCCAGTGACTTATCTTTCCCTGAGATGACCACATCTTGGGGTGTGGGTCACCTTTTCTACACAGAACTCTCTATTCTACCACTTTTAAAAATAGCAGAATTTTTCCTTAGCTGTACAGACCAGATAGCCTACCCTAGAGGTGTGGCTAGCCTTCTGGGGTGTACAGCTCCTGAAGGATAAGTTACTTACCTGTAATCCTAGTTCTCTTCCAGGGGTATCCTCATCAAAGTCATAAGCACTGAATATTCCCGCCCATGTGCGGGGACCACGGAGAATAATAAAAAATATATATGAAAAAACATATATATATACACAGCTATATATATATATATATATATATATATATATATATATCTCCCAAAGTTCACCTTTGTGAGAACGCCTGCACACATGGAAGACTTCTCCTTCATTATTGCAAGCTGCAGCAGAATCGTGCTCACACCATCGGAAAAAGCGCCATACGCGTTTCGGGCAACCTAGCCCTTGATCACTGGCAATGCAACAAGAGTCCCGGCAGCCATGATTAAATACCACTTGGACCCGCCCCAGTGGGCTGTCAAGCCCCAATGCCTTATGGTAGTGGTAGTTCCATTCATTCCGCCACAGTGGGTGCTGCCAAGTCTGTTTGCATAAAATGTCATACCCAAGTGGGTTAACTTCAGGAAAGCCATCGACTTTGCTGCCATCTCAAAGTCCCACAATATCGGACTTCCATGTCCACGCAGCACTTTCCGAAACTTCAGGCGCTGTAGGTCCGCTGTTGTGCGGCGGGCGTTCTCGCGACGAGGCACGCCGCAAATCAATCTCTCCCAAAGTTCACCTTTGTGAGAACGCCTGCACACATGGAAGACTTCTCCTTCATTATTGCGGGCTGCAGCAGAATCGTGCTCACACCATCGGAAAAGCGCCATACGCGTTTCGGGCAACCTAGCCCTTGATCACTGGCAATGCAACAAGAGTCCCGGCAGCCATGATTAAATACCACTTGGACCCGCCCCAGTGGGCTGTCAAGCCCCAATGCCTTATGGTAGTGGTAGTTCCATTCATTCCGCCACAGTGGGTGCTGCCAAGTCTGTTTGCATAAAATGTCATACCCAATTGGGTTAACTTCAGGGAAAGCCATCGACTTTGCTGCCATCTCAAAGTCCCACAATATCGGACTTCCATGTCCACGCAGCACTCGAAACTTCAGGCGCTGTAGGTCCGCTGTTGTGCGGCGGGGCGTTCTCGCGACGAGGCATGCCGCAAATCAATCTCTCCCAAAGTTCACCTTTGTGAGAACGCCTGCACACATGGAAGACTTCTCCTTCATTATTGCGGGCTGCAGCAGAATCGTGCTCACACCATCGGAGAAAGCGCCATACGGCGTTTCGGCAACCTAGCCCTTGATCACTGGCAATGCAACAAGAGTCCCGGCAGCCATGATTAAATACCACTTGGACCCGCCCCAGTGGGCTGTCAAGCCCCAATGCCTTATGGTAGTGGTAGTTCCATTCATTCCGCCACAGTGGGTGCTGCCAAGTCTGTTTGCATAAAATGTCATACCCAAGTGGGTTAACTTTCGGGAAAGCCATCGACTTTGCTGCCATCTCAAAGTCCCACAATATCGGACTTCCATGTCCACGCAGCACTCAAAACTTCAGGCGCTGTAGGTCCGCTGTTGTGCGGCGGGGCGTTCTCGCGACGAGGCACGCCGCAAATCAATCTCTCCCAAAGTTCACCTTTGTGAGAACGCCTGCACACATGGAAGACTTCTCCTTCATTATTGCCGGGCTGCAGCAGAATCGTGCTCACACCATCGGAAAAGCGCCATACGCGTTTCGGGCAACCTAGCCCTTGATCACTGGCAATGCAACAAGAGTCCCGGCAGCCATGATTAAATACCACTTGGACCCGCCCCAGTGGGCTGTCAAGCCCCAATGCCTTATGGTAGTGGTAGTTCCATTCATTCCGCCACAGTGGGTGCTGCCAAGTCTGTTTGCATAAAATGTCAGACCCAAGTAGGTTAACTTCAGGGAAAGCCATCGACTTTGCTGCCATCTCAAAGTCCCACAATATCGGACTTCCATGTCCACGCAGCACTCGAAACTTCAGGCGCTGTAGGTCCGCTGTTATGCAAACAGACTTGGCAGCACCCACTGTGGCGGAATGAATGGAACTACCACTACCACAAGGCATTGGGGCTTGACAGCCCACTGGGGCGGGTCCAAGTGGTATTTAATCATGGCTGCCGGGACTCTTGTTGCATTGCCAGTGATCAAGGGCTAGGTTGCCCGAGCGCGTATGGCGCTTTTCCGATGGTGTGAGCACGATTCTGCTGCAGCCCGCAATAATGAAGGAGAAATCTTCCATGTGTGCAGGCGTTCTCACAAGGTGAACTTTGGGAGAGATTGATTTGCGGCGTGCCTGCGTCGCGAAGCGCCCGCCGCACAACAGCGGACCTACAGCGCCTGAAGTTTCGAGTGCTGCGTGGACATGGAAGTCCGATATTGTGGGACTTTGAGATGGCAGCAAAGTCGATGGCTTTCCTGAAGTTAACCCACTTGGGTATGACATTTTATGCAAACAGACTTGGCAGCACCCACTGTGGCGGAATGAATGGAACTACCACTACCACAAGGCATTGGGGCTTGACAGCCCACTGAGGCGAGTCCAATGTGTTTGATCATGGCTGCGGACTCTTGTTGCGTGCCAGTGATCAGGAACTGGAATTGCCCAAAGCGGCGTATGGCGCTTTCGATGGTGTGAGCACGATTCTGCTGCAGCCCGCAATAATGAAGGAGAAGTCTTCCATGTGTGCAGGCGTTCTCACAAGGTGAACTTTGAGAGATATATATATATATATATATATATATATATACATACATACATATATCATTTTTTCCCATATCAATGCAGCCCCATATAGGAGGCTAAACAATGCAATAATAAGTAAATGAATGCATTTGCAGATACACAATGTAAATATATACCACAGGAGTACAAGTACACTTGAACTCTTTTTAATGAGTAAATTCATGCAAAAATGCGCAAGAAAGTAAGCATTGTTAGCCTACAGGCTGCATTGTAAAGCAATAGCATAGAAACTGAAAGCCATTGTACAGAAAACTGGCACCGTGCCTTTAAGGCAGCCATGACCCCTAGCTTCCCATCATGCCTCAGGGTGACAGTTAGGTCAGTTGTTCTTTGCGGAGACCCGAAGGTCAGGGCACAAAGATAAAGCTTAGCCATAAAAAACAAGCTGAATTTGCCTGGGGAGGCGGGTGGGTTGCTTATGACTTTGATGAGGATACCCCTGGAAGAGAACTAGGATTACAGGTAAGTAACTATCCTTCTCTTCCAGGGATCCTCATCAATGGTCATAAGCACTGAATAGAATAGCAAGCCCATCTTCCACCTGCAGGCAAATGAGAAAACAAAGTGACCCAATTAACAACAACCGAAATAATCAGCTGTTGAACAGATTCCTCAAGGAGGCTTGGCCTACTTGGGTGTCCGCTCTGGTATCTGAGTCAAGACAATAGTGTCTTGCAAATGTATGCACCGATCTCCAAGTGGTTGCTTTGCAGATCTCGGAGAGTGGAACATTATTGAGAAAAGCAGCCGTAGCCGCTTTTCCTCTCGTGGAATGAGCTTTGGGAGCGGGACAAAGAGGCTTCTGTGCTAGCTGGTAAGCCAATTTGATGCATGAAACTATCCATCTGGAGATGGACCGCTTTGATGCTGGAAAACCTGTCCTGATTAGAACCATAATTAATAAATAGGTGATCAGACTTTCTAATTGACTTCGACCTGTCTAGATAAAACTTCAAAACCCTTTTCAGGTCTAATGAGTGTAGAGCCCTCTCAGCTGGAGTGGAGGGATTAGGGAAAAAGGTCGGAAGAGAAATGGTTTGGTTTACATGAAAATCGGACACCACCTTCGGAAGGAAGGAGGGATGTGTTCTCAGGACCACTCTATTGAGATGGAAGACTGTGTAGGGTTCTTTTGAACAGAGAGCCTATATGTCGCTCACCCTACGAGCTGAGGTGATAGCCACCAGGAAAGCTACCTTCCACGTAAGATGTTGTAAGGTTGCTTTGTGAATAGGCTCAAAGGGTGGACCCATCAATTTTGAGAGTACCAAGTATAGCTCCCAAGGGGGTGAAGGGGGTCGAACCGGAGGGTAGACTTTCTTGAGACCCTGTAGGAAGTCCTTCACTACCTGTAGCTGGAAAAACGAGGGTTGAGAAGGGGAACGCCTGTATGCAGTAATGGCAGCTAGGTGCACCTTAATGGAAGAGAATTTCAAACCTGCTCTGGCTAGATGAAGCAGGTATGGCAAAATTACTTCCTTCTGCCCCTTGGTAGGATTACAATGATTTTGTACGCACCATATATAAAAACGCTTCCATTTACAAGCATATGAGCGTCTTGTGGAGGGTCTCCTCGCTTCTTTCAATATGGTCATGCAGTCCTGAGGAAGGCCTAAATGACCATATTGGAGGACCTCAGGAGCCATGCTGCCAAGTTCAGTGAGGGAAGGTTGGGGTGATGAATCCTCCCATTCATTTTGGACAGCAGATCCGGTCTGCACGGCAGCCTCTTGTGTGGGCATATTGACAGATGCAGAAGGTCCGGGTACCACCACTGCCTCGGCCAGTCCGGAGCAATTAGGATCATCGTAGTGCCTGAATGTGAGAGCTTGGTCACCACCTTCGGGATGAGAGGAAGGGGTGGAAAGGCGTACACAAATGCCCCTGACCAGTCGATCAAAAGGGCATTCCCCTTCGATCCTGGCCGGTAGTACCTTGAGGCGAAGTCTCGGCATTTTGTGTTTTCGTCGTACGCGAACAGGTCGATATCTGGACGACCCCAAGCCTGGAAAATGTCTTCGACCACCTCGTCGTTGAGAACCCGGTCCTGTTGGTCCTTGAAGTGCCGGCCGAGGGCATCCGCTTGAGAGTTCTGCTCTCCCGGCAGGTGAACCGCTGTGATGGATAGATTCCTTGCCAGGAGCCAGTGCCAAAGGGTCTGAGCTTCCAAAGAGTGTCCTCGAGCGAGTTCCCTCCTGTTTGTTCAGGTAGGACATGGTGGTGGTATTGTCCGTCTGTACTAGGATGGAACTCGCCTGAATCGAAGGAAGGAAAGCCTTGAGAGCCAGATGAACGGCTCTTAGTTCCAACATGTTTATGTGGTACAATTGCTCTTTTGAGGACCATAGGCCTTGCGTCTGGAGAGACCCCATGTGAGCCCCCCCATCCTTGGAGGGATGCGTCTGTGATCAGAGTCTGAGAAGGTGGAGCTTGATGAAACGGAACCCCTACTCTCAGATTGTCCTTCTTCATCCACCACGGGATGGATGCTCTGGCTGCGTGAGACAGATAGATTCTGTCTTCCCAGCGAGATGTCCGCTGATCCCATTTGTCCTCCAGATCCTGCTGTAGAGGACGCATTCTCAGCCTGGCATTGGGGACCAGAAAAATCCAGGATGCCATTGACCCTAGCAGGGAGGCGATCTGACGTACCGAAGACAGGTTGCTGCCTAAAATCTGTCTGCCTTTCTGTGTGATGGCTAATTGTCTCTCCTCCGAAGGAAACACTATTCCTAGCTCGAAGTCTATCATAGCCCCCAGGTAGTGGATTCTCTGTGTGGGCTGCTGTGTCGACTTTTCGAAGTTCACATGGAGGCCCAGTTGTTGACAAAGATCTAGGCACTGCCGGAAATGGTTCCTCACAATGTGGGGAGAGGGGCCTTTCAGCAGCCAATCGTCCAGGTAAGGAAAGACAAAGATGCCTCTGCGTCGCAGAGTGGCTGCCACTACCGCCATGCACTTCGTGAACACTCGGGGAGCTGACTTCAGACCGAAGGGCAGCACTTTGAATTGATAGTGAGACGATCCGACTAGGAATTGTAGGTATTGCCTGTGATGCTGACTTATCGGGACGTGAAAGTAGGCATCTTGTAGGACCAGCGAACACATCCAATCCCCTTGTCGGAGATGAGTATATATTTGGTGGAGAGCCAACATGCGAAATTTCTCTCGTTTGATGGACTTGTTGAGTGCTCGCAGATCCAGAATGGGCCTGTATTCTGATTTTCGACCTTTTTTCTTTACCAAGAAATATCTTGAATAGACTCTTCGACCTCTTTGTGATTTTGGCACCTTCTCTATGGCTGACTTGCGTAGAAGGATCGCCACTTCCCTTTGCAGCATTTTGATCTGGTGGCACGATGATGGCACCGGAGGGATCGATGTGGACGATGTCGAAAACGTAGAGAGTACCCATTCTGCAGCGTAGCTAACACCCACTGGTCCTTCGTGATAGCTCGCCACTCTTGCAGATGATTTGCAATACTTCCCCCCACTGGAGTGGTGGACGGTGATGGAGGAAGCGGGCACTCATTGCTTGGCTGGAGTCTTCGTGGAGGTATAGGCCTGGCAATTTGTTCCTCTTCCTCTGGAGGATCGACGGCCCTGATACTGGGATTTCTGTTGACCCTGCTGGTTTTGGTGTTTTTGCCAATGAGGGGTTTGAACCCTCTGTTGGAAGGATCGTCGATCATAAGGACGGTAGCGGCGACGGAACTCTTTTTTCTTCTCCAGCCCCACCGCCTTCAGGGTATCCAACTCAGTCTTCATCCGAGCCATTTCCTCATCCGTGTGAGTACCGAATAAAGATGAGCCGGAGAAAGGGAGATTGAGGATCCGGGACTGCGCTTCTGGCTTCAGTGCTGTGAGGCGAAGCCAGGATGATCTTCTGGCGCAAATCCCGTGGGCGTAGGAATGGGCTGAGAGTGTAGCCCCATCCGCTGCAGCACTGATTACTTGGTTCACCACCAAGCTGCCCTCCTGTAAGATCTCCTCGAAGTCCTTACGGTCTTCCCTGGGCAGTTTCTCCGTGAAGCGTTGGAGAGAGTCCCACAGATCTATCGTAGCGCCCCAAGAGCGCCGATGCACTGGAGACTTTAAGCATGGAGGCAGACGTGCCACATACTTTTCTCCCCCACAAATCCTGCATCTTGCTCTCCTTGTCCGGTGGTACTGTAGACGAGGAGGCCACTGAGTGGGTCTTCCGAGCCGCAGCGATAATCCCAGAGTCCGGAGGTGGATCAGACTTTAGGAATAAAGGGTCCCCCTCCGGTGGGGATATTTCTTTAGAATTCTCTCCGGTGCGGTTTTGAGGGTTGCCGGCGTGAGGAAGATGTCCATAACCGGCTGGAGGAGCCCCGGTACCAATGGAAGTAACGGTCTAGCAGCAGTCCTCTGGTGTAAAGTTTCAAAAATTACCGACGACGAGCACTGCTGAGTTGGCATAGAAATGCTCAGCTTGTTAGCTCCCCTGGAAAGCACGTCTTGGAACGTGCTAACATCGTCCACCGGAGAGATCCTCGACGGTGGACTGTCGGTAAGGATGGGCGAGTAGCCTCTTTTTGAGGAGTGTGTTGAGGAGGTGGAAAGTGTTGGAGATCTGCGCCTTCTCCTTCTGCTGCGTGATCTTGATCTCCTCCTGGAGGAAGGTGCAGGAGTGTGAGTGCGGGCTCTTTCTCTTGGCGGAGAGAGATCCACAGCCTGTACCAGGCGAGCCAGAGGAGACCTGCGAAGTGGGCTCGGATTGCGCCGAGTGCCTGCCGATTGATCAGCCCAGTGGTGCAGAGGTCGCATCCATCTGGGTGAGAGGTGAATAGATGGTGTCCTCTCTGCTCTTACAGGAGAGCGACGTGCGGAAGGAGATTTACGCCCATCCGGATGAGACCTTTCAACTGAACGTTGATGCTCAGAAGGAGAAGTCTGGTTACTTGATGACGAGATCACCACCTCCGGAGATCCAGACTTGGAGATGGAACGGTGGGAGCCTGCTCTCGACGTCGATGAATGAGACGGAGAACGGCTTAAAGGAACTGACACCGACGGAGACTTCTGCCTCAACGTCGTCCGCGACGGAGATCTCTGTCTCGACGTCGACCTTCCCGTTCCCGGCAGAGACTTCTGCCTCGACGCCAACTGTATCGACGGAGAGCTCTGTCTCGACGTCGAACGTCTTCCCTTCGACGGAGGGCTCTGCCTCGACGTCGATCGTCTTCCCTTCGACGGAGACCCCTGTCTCGACGTCAATCGTCTTCTCTTCGACGGAGGACTCTGTCTCGACGTCGGTTGCGAAACCGCCAGAGACCCATGCCTCTACGTCGAACGCCTTGCTGACGTCGACGGAAGCCCCTGCCTCAACGTCGATCGTTGGTGTTCCGACGACCTGTGTCTTGACGTCGACCTGCGGTGAGAGGCCGACGGAGTCTTTAGTCTCGACGTCGGTGATGGTGTCTTACGCCTCGACGCCGAAGATCTCTGCCTCGACGTCGACCGTCGCTGCTCCACCGACCTGTGTCTCAACGCCGAACGTCGCTGAAGGGTCGTCGGCGGAGGATCTTGTCTCGACGCCGGACGCTTCTCTAACGTCATTGGAGACTTGGTCCTCGAAGGTGAAGAGTGGCGCTCCTGCGCCACCGAAGCCTTCGACGATGACTGTTTTTCCGCCGCCGGTAACTTCGACGTCGAGCCCACCGCCGAAGGAGAACAGATCGGGACCTTGCTCCTCGACGTCGATCGCGTTCTCTTCTTTCTCCTCACTGGAGACCTACCTCTTTCAGAGAGGCCATAAAGTCGGATTCTCTCCCTGTCTTTGATGGTTCTTCTAGATAACTTCCTGCAGTGTTGGCAGGAGGCAGGAGAGTGAGACTCAGGAGGGCAGAGGATGCACACATCATGTGTGTCTGACTTGGCCTTCTTTTTGCCACAGGCTGGACAAGAGTCAAACAAAGAAGGCATATTTGACAGAAAAATTTTCTTTGTCACAAAACAAAATGGTTTAAACCTCACTCTAAGGTCAAAAGATGTCGAGTAAAGGCAAAAAACCCACAAAAAATCAAGGTATTTTTGACCGAAAAGTCAAAAAAGAGAGAGCTGTGAATCCAGGGTCCTGACAGAAGGAGCCGGAAAGAACAACTGACCTAACTGTCACCCCTGAGGCATGATGGGAAGCTAGGGGTCATGGCTGCCTTAAAGGCACGGTGCCAGTTTTCTGTACAATGGCTTTCAGTTTCTATGCTATTGCTATACAATGCAGCCTGTAGGCTAACAATGCTTACTTTTTGCGCAGTTTTTCATGAATTTACTCATTAAAAGAGTTCAAGTGCACTTGTACTCCTGTGGTATATATTTACATTGTGTATCTGCAAATGCATTAATTTACTTATTATTGCATTGTTTAGCCTCCTATATGGGGCTGCATTGATATGGGAAAAAATGATATATATATATATATAGCTGTATATACATGTTTTTTCATATAAATTTTTTATTATTCTCCGGGGTCCCCGCACATGGGCGGGAATATTCAGTGCTTATGACGAGGATCCCCTGGAAGAGAATAGCTAATTTTCCCACCTGCCCAGGTGCAAATGTGCCTGGGGGCAGGGGAAGACTGTTTCCTCTTTTGGGAGGCAGCCTGGATGTATTTCATAGGCAGTGAAGGCATTTAAGCTCACCGCCTTGATGTGCCACTTCACTGGCCAACCTGTAAGTGAGGGAGGTGTGACCTACTTCCCGTCCAGGCCATTGTTTTTGACTCCTGGGAGAGTTCACATCATCTGGCAGGGGGTCAGATTCCTGTCTTGGTAGCAGCAGTTGCAGGCTGGAAGCCAAGCACAGGAAAGACTGGGGCAATCAGGTGGGCAACCTCTAAGATAGCTGCCTGGGTGCATACCACATAGTCCTCGACACAAGATTTTTGTCAGGGGTGAGGAGACACGTTGTTTGATACCAAACATGACATATTTCGGCAGTACCATAATGTTCATTTGCTTTAATTCAGGTGATCGCTTTATTCATCCAATATCACATGCTCTCACTAGCCATATAATAAATGCAGATCATGTAAATATACTAGGAACATTAAAGACTACTATAGGTGACAGGCAGTAGTGCATGGGTAGTCGTGGGTGATTGGATGAGTGCATGGGTAGTCGTGGGTGATTGGATAGCTGCATGAACAGTGCCTGGGTGATTGGATGAGTGCATGGGTACTGCCTGGGTGATTGGATGAGTGCATGGGTAGTCGTGGGTGACTGGATAGCTGCATGAACAGTGCCTGGGTGATTGGATGAGTGCATGGGTAGTCGTGGGTGATTGGATAGCTGCATGAACAGTGCCTGGGTGATTGGATGAGTGCATGGGTAGTGCCTGGGTAACTGGATGTGTGTATGGGTAGTGTCTGGGTAATTGTATGACTGCATGAGTAGTGCCTGGTTGTTTGGATGAGTGTACGGGTAGTGCCTGAGTTATATGTGAATGTGAATGGGGAGAGGAGTTGGCCTAACGGCTAGGGCGTTCGACCTCGGACCTGGGGAACTGGGTTCGAGTCTCAGTAATGACGCTGAACATCCTGTGATTCTGGGCAAATCACTTAATCTCCCCGTGCCTAACAAAAATGAATGTGTGTCCTCATGTAACGTAACTGGTGCTATGTAAAGCGCTCTGATACCCGGTTGCGGGTCAAGTTCGCGCTATATAAAACTCTGCAAAAAAAAATAAAAAATAGGATAACATGAGCTGGCACCCAGGCAAACCCAAAGTTGGAGCTTCATTATGTTTTTGGATTTAAAATACGCAAAAACCAATTGGTGGAGAGGAAACTGCCATAGCCACAACTACAGTCTATAGCAGAGTATTCATACTGGAGGGTGGGCCCTTGAATTGACCTCAGGGAAGCCCCAGGCACTGGCCAAAAGAAGCAACATGCTGTAAACAGTGTTGTGTTTTTGCTGAAAAAAAATGGCTGTAAGCCAATCTTGTCCTGGCTAGTGGTAGGTGTTCGGTGGGTCATGGAGCGTAATGAACCCTCAAGGCCTCCCCCCATTTCTGATAAAAGATCAGAGTGGTCACACTTTTACACTTTGAGGGGGGCAGCCTTCCCATAGCATGTCGGCAATCATGTATTTCATTGCCTTTTTAAGAGGGATCGCAGAACATAACTGCCATGTTTGAATTGCTAAATATATTAGGAACTGCCAATGTTATTGTGTAATTGAGAAACAAATATGTTTGCCATTCTGTGTGGCACCTGATGACATTTCTTTACACAAAGGGAAGCACAGCCTTAAAAAGTTGAAGACCACAGGCCTACATTTTTTGCTTTTGTGCACTACCACGAAACTGGTCACCATGAAGAAAACAGAAACCCAAATTATAACTAGTTTGGTGAAAGAAAGGTTTTGAAAATCTTTACAGAATGAAAGGATCGAAAACATCATCTAAATTGCTTTATTTCAATCTAATAATAGACCATAAAAGTATATACAAATAAAATAGTTGAACATCCATGAAAAGACCTTGTTCCTCACAGCATCAGATAAACGTGCAAGAAAATAACAGCTCTCTTCAGAAAATAACATTTGTAAAAGGTCAGTGCTGGCCTTTGTAAAATTCATATTTCTTAACAAAGGTAAGATATATTTACCTCGAAGAGCAGCATAAAAATCACAAAACAGGTTAAATTACAATGTGTCTTGATCCAAGAACCTGTCACATCCACATGGTCCCAAATCACTAAGTCGATTCCACCCTTTAGGGAATGCCAAAAAGGCAATGTAATACATTTTATCAGAATCTGATAAAGAGGAATCTGTCATTTGCATTAGTACCGAAAATTCGAGAAGGCCAAATCGATCACGTTGTGGTGATTAGGACGTGCACGCACAGTGGGTTTGCTCTATTATAGTGTTTCTCTAGCAGACGGCTGATAACTAAGAAATCTCCTTACTCATAACAGATCGGACTTCTTAATGCAATCAGAGAGGCTAAACAATTCCACAAAGGAGAGAAGTTAAAGGTAAGGTATTAGCAGTGGTCGAAGTGGGTGGGATCGGCAGGGCAGGGCATGGCGTGCTCCTACTTTTTAAATTTAATAGGATCTGTTCCCCTACTTCTTTATTTTAAAAATGCGACTCAGGACGACAGAAATAGCCAAGGCTTATAGGCTCGGCTGTTCAGGATCGGGCGGGGTGGCAAAGAAGGAAAAGGACTCTGTCTTTTCCTTCTTGCCCAGAGAAGACAAGGACAGTGGCCGCTTCTCCTGCTCTGACGCTGGCTGCTGCCCCCCCTTCTTTCTTCCTCTTCCTCGCTCCTTCTCACTTGCTGAATGAAAACCTGACTTGTTGCTTATCCTCTCTTTCCTTCACCCATTCGCTGGTGAAATGGATCCAAAAAAGAAAGAAACACTTTTACTGGAAATGTTTTTTTTTTAAAACATTTTTCTATTCCAAAGTTCAGCCTCGGGACGGAGAGGAAAAAAAGGTTCAAAATATGAAAAGTAACTAAATAAAGCAAGACAGAGTGGTCGCAAAGTGACCAGACTGGTTTTATTCACACCCAAACCCATTAGCGCCACTTTACAGAGTTTGCCAGTGAAGCGCTACTTTAATTTTCTTGTCTTTCTTTGAACAACATCATCCCAAATGCAAAAATCGCAATTTAAGTAATCGCTAAAATAGCGATTTCTTTAATTGCGATTGCATTTAGGGAATCGCAAATTGCGATTCCCTATATGCAATGCATGATGCATTCGCAAATAGCGATTTCGCTATTAGGGGTCGCAAATTACCATCAATTTGAACTTGATGGTAATTAGCAAAAACTTAAAAAAATGCACTAAAGTGCATTTTTCAAAGTTCCATGTTACACACACACATGCCCTTGGGGCATGTGTGTGCGCAACATCTGCACACACGCATATTTCAGGGGTACAACAGGGTGTCCTCTTGGTACCCTTGAAATTGCATGCGCAATTTGCGAGTCCCTATTTGGTACTCGCAAATTGCGCATGCAATTCCCATTCATTCAGAATGAATGGGAAGCCATTCCTTAATTGCGAGTCGCAATTAAGGAATGTGTAGGAATCGCAATTTTTTTAGCGATTCCTACATGCATAGGCTTTTGCGATTCCATAATTGCGATTCCTTAATAATCGCAATCAAGGAATCGCAAAAGCCTACCTTGATGCATGTGCCCCAAGACCTCTACCAATAACCTTATTCACTATAATCTTAACCTCTAACCATAGCCTTGACCCCTGTACTCTTAACTCTAACACCCTCAACTTGTAACCACTAATCATTAACTCCATACCCTTAACCATGTACCCTTATTCCTTAAAATCAGCCCAATACCATACTCTTAACATGTATACCCTAAACCTTATGTCTGTGCTGCTAACATTTAAATCCCTAACCCCCACACTGCAAACCCTAAATCCTATTCCCCAATCAATTTCTTCTATACTACAAACCTTTAACGGTCGATCCTATATAAAAAAAAGTTCCTCACTGATACAATTATTATCACTAACTCCTCCAACCATAAACTTCCAAATCTTTTCACCTTTCTCATAAAAACATATCAAACACTCATCATGCCCCCCTTGCCTCTGGCTACCACTATCAGTTTAATTAAATCTTCATCTTCTTCAAAATGCCTTTCAGAGCCTCCTGGCTTACTTCCACCAGCTCCCCTCCCAGAGCTGGCACAGGAGCATAGCCAACCCTTCTTTCACCTCTCGACCTACACCTAAAACCTTAACCCAGGCATTTACCTGCACCCTTTCTCTTAGCTACCCTTATTCTTCCCACAACAGCCTGTCAACTTCTTCCATAAATCCAACAAATGAATTGCTATTAAAGAACAAATGTACCTTATCCCCCCTGAACATTTCAGTCTTCAAACTTAATGTCCTTATTTCGAAAGCAGGTAACATCCTTCGCCTTTGAATATTGACCACATCTCTCAATTGAGTCTTCTTCCAGTCTTATCCATGGCCACCAGCTTCAAAATCCCGCGCTATACACACCTTATTAACGGCTTCATTCAAACCCCAAATGGCCTAGTTCAACACTTTTTCATTTATGGCAAATCTTTATTCATATCTTTAACGTCACACCTGCAACTGTATCAAATCATTCTCTCCCAAATGTAGCATTAAAAAACGCGGCAAGTCCCACCCTTCTGCAACTCAACTGGTGCATGCCTCTATTCTCATGTGTCAATGCTAAGTCCTAATTGCTTCCTGAATGGCAACTTTCCCATTCCGGCATGCTGCTCGTTTCACAAACAAATGTCCACAAATCTAAATCACTTCTACGTTTTTCTGATCCCGGACACAACCTGCTTTGCAAAGAAAAGCAAAATAGACTAAGACATGCCTATTGACATAGAAAAACCATCATTGCTGCACTGTTATCAGTGTTGACAACCTTGTGTACCTCACCACAGATGTTGACTCACACCAACCTATGACATACCCTGCCTTTCTGAAAGGCCTAGCTCATTTGCCATATATCATGCATAAACTAAACAGAGCTTTTTGCCAACCTGACGTACACTCCCTGGCCAACACTCACAATAAACCCTTCATCACCTACTGGCCTCCTTAACTCAACCCGCTCCCACCTTCTTAATACCAACCCTCAAGAAGTCAGCACCCATCTCTGCTCCTGTTGGCTTGTAACCCTAGAAACATTTACCTTAAAGCAATACCCCCGCCATATTTTCTGCAATCCTGACTGGCGATAATTCCATTCTACAGGGAGAACTGAAATGACAAGTAAACGATGCAGCTTCCTCAACTCCAACTTAAAAATGTCTTTCTTGTACGCAAACCTCAAAAACGAAAAATAGCATATAAATTGCTGCAACTCATGGTGGTCCTGGCCAGACGTAGAATAGCTATAAATTGGATGGGGCAGAGAAGCCTGGATATACCCACAGGGATACGAGATGTTAGGGAATGGCCACTAGCGGAAGAAACGCACATGAAATTAACTCGCAAGGATGATAATCTACAGGCAGATCTCATGGAGTGGCGTGAACTGTGTAGCTTGGCCTTTAACTCAGGGGTGGAGGAGAGCGACCAGAGTGACACCGCGCCTAGTGGGAATGGCTCATATGTAAGGGAAGACCGGGATGGGGAGGACTCAAGGGGTCAAGTGCAATGATTGCCCCCCACCCCCACTGTTTATAGTGAATTTTGATGACGCCTATAATGTATTCCTCATTGTCAAGTATACCACAGCTTTAATTTGGGAAGGTGCCCTAGTCACTTCTGGGGTCATGCACAAGATACCGATGATCTATTGTATGCTGTAAAATTGATTGTTTAAACAATTAAAAATTTAAAATAAAGTTAAAAAAAAAAAAAAAATTCTCTTTCTTGCCCCTGGGCGTCTGAGCCTCTATCTTAACAGAATCTCATTCAATACCTGAAATAATAATATGCCTGCTCAGGCCTTGTTTTTTTCTGGTGCTATAGGTATCCTCAACTCTTCCACTAAATCCTGAAATAGTGGCAATGCCACTCCTCAATCTGTAATCCTCACTCAACCCACAAAGAAAAAAGTGTATCACTTTGTCAGATACTGGCATAAAGCAAAACCCCCTTTGCAGAGAAGTACTGAAAGTCTCAAATAGCCACTCTGTACACGGAATGCAGATCCTTGGGGGACGTACCGGACTCCTGGTGAGGCTCCATACTGCAACCACCAATTTACAAGAAGGGTGAAAAAACAGACCCAAAAAACTATAGACTTTTCGCCTTGTTGGATATCCAAGGCAAAGCGTATGCTAACACCGTGTTACAGGAGCTAACTGCCTAGATCGAGGACAATTGAATCTTAACTTTCTACCAAACCGGTTTCTGAAAAGGCTGCTCGACCATAGACAACATAGTGGCACTATCTTTTCTGGCACAGCAGGCAAATTCCAGAAACAATCTGCCAGTATTCGCATGTTTTGTTGACTATTCGGCAGCCTTCAATGGAGTAAATCGAAGCAAGCTATGGAACAAACTGAACAGCTGGAAGATTCCAGGTAACCTCTTGAAGGCAATCATGTTATTGTATAGTACCACCTGGGTGAGAATCAAACTGACAGGGGACACGGCTACACACAAACTGTCCACAGACCGAGGCCTAAAACAGGGCTGCGTCCTAGCGCCAACTCTTTTCAATCTGTACACGGCAGATCTGGGGAAAGCCCTACAAGTGCAACCTTGCTAACCCCGAAAATTGGACAGCAACGACTACACATGCTCCAGTATGCTGATGATTTTCGATCACACCAGATTTGGGTTACAAAGAGGTATGAACGCACTGGACGTCTTTAAGGAGGCAAATGAACTCGTGGCGAACCCTAGTAAACCAAAGTTGTGGTCTTTGGACATCACCCGAAAAAAGTTCTCTTGAAGTGGAGGTTGGGCAGTAAGAGTATAGTGACAGAAAGAGCATACCACTACCTAGGAGCGTGGCTAAATGATAAAGGAAAGCAACCATGCACCAGTCAAAGACAGAAGAGAAAATACAAACCACTATCTATGCATTGTGCAAACTACAGGGTAAACTACACAGCCCAACCACAGTACCGATAAAGAAAGTGACAAAATCTAAACTGCTTGCAGTAGCTGAGTACGCATCACAAGCATTCCCAGGGAAGATGGAAAAGATAATGGAAAAAGCTCAGTGCCAATGCTACAAAAGGCTTTTTGGACTCCCTAAATATACACATAATGGCCTGATTAGGCTTGAGTTTGGCCTGGTGCAACAAAAATACCAATGCAGGAGCACCTTGGTAAAATACTGGTTCAAGAAACTAAAAGCCCAGAAAGGATCCTTAAAGGCGGTGCTGAAAACAATATTTGAAGGGGGATTGAACCCATGGCAGAAGTATTGCCTTGATGCTCTGGCAGAGTTGGATCTTTCTACAGCGAGTTGGCCCCAAGAGGAAGTAAACTATGCAACAATCAAGAAGGCGTTAAACAACGAAATCCTCCAGTTATCATAAAAGGACGACACGGCCAGATTCAAGGATATCGGTGTGTTGTCGGGCCTAATCAAATCATATGAGACAAATAACATTCAGCCATATATGAATAGCGCCTTAGGAAAGAAATGCCTGAAAGAGAGCCAATGGGCAAGAATAGTGTTGTTGCCAATAAAGGAATTGAACCCTGGCTGGAAAGCCCTGCTGAAGATCGTCGGATGCAGGATGTGCAACGATGGATCAGAATCTATGGAACATCTAATATGCTGCTGTCCCGCCTTACTCCAAAACCGCTGGAAGTTGCTAAGGTATAAGGTATGGGTCAGAACATTGCCAGAGGCAGTTGCTTTGCTCTTGTCCTGCACAGTGCCTTCGGATCAAGCTAAATTTGGAAAAATTCATGAGTATTGCTCGAAGGGACCTAAATAAAACAAAACCAGATGCAAACTGCGCTGTCCAAACTGATTAAACCTAGACCATGACACGAGGGACATGTTCTGCAAAGCCTGGTCAGTGAAAGGAATGGAGGCCGCAGAACACAACTGACAACAGAATGCAGGAAAACAACTCCTAGGTGCCTCAAAATCAAATGCATGGGCTGAACAATCTAAGCCAGCATTAAGGCACCCTGAAACCGCTTCTATGTCTCACAAGTCAGGAGCGTCGCCAGCATAGTGGGGTTGGAACATTAGACTTCCCTCAGAAGCTGGGGTACGGGGGGCCTAGGACACATCTTGGTACGTAGCATGTCTTCTTTTTGCACAGAGCCATTATTTACAAAAGGTGCGTGGGCAGTTTTTAATTGTAATTTTAAGTCATGTATTTTTGCACAAAGTTATTGTTTACAAAAGGAGTGAGGCCCGTTTTTTAACTGTAATTTTTTCGTTATTGAGGTGCAATTTGCAATGATTTTAAGCAATTATGCAATAAAATTATTCATTCATTCAAAAAGCCACACAGTATGGAGTACTCCACATGTCGCGCCTTGCCCACATAAATCTTCCCATAAAGGTGCATGTCCAACTACTGGAAGTCACCTGGGTCAACCTGTACCAAAAGAAAAGTGGGCTTAATGTCGCACCTCGACATAATCCCACTTTTACTGCTACTCCCGACTAACACTATTGCATCATTCACATAAGCATATCAGACTGAAATCTCCTCCTCCGCAATCAAGACATTAACTGATTGGTACTTCTACAAAGTCAAAAGGAGTATGTAGTATGGCTTCCTTTTGACTTTCAGTGCACTATCCCCCAAAAGAAACAATCAAATCATCACAAGGCCACACCTTCAAATGGACCAGCGACTCTGTCTTCTTCTACCTCCTTCTCCAACTTTCTCCTTTTAGGTCGTTCAAAATTCATGTAAAATACTTTTGAGTAATTATGTGAAATATCAGGAACAGTATGTGAAATTACGCGAACTGCAAAACTGGTATTTGACGCTATATTTATGTTTGATGGGTGAACAACTTTCGCGCTAAAATAAGCCCTGCAAAATAGTTGCTGCTCGCATTCTAGTCATTCGCTCTTCTTTTGGCATACATTTTTGCTGCAAACATTGCATATTTACACAGCGCGTCAAAAACATTTAATTTTGCATAACAAATATAACGCAAAATTATGCAAGATTTCGCCCGCATAATGGAAATTTCGCTTGGGCCTACTTACCACCTCCAGCCATGCATCCACCAACTTCAAATTCTCTTCCCAGTGTCTCACCCTAGCACTCCTGTGAGACGACCTGAAACTAAAAACAAAGACTTTCAGAAAAACAGCCACCTTCCTACATGGGTAATGAACCAACCAGCATTCAAATCTATCCTGCCTAACTGGAGAGTTCCCACACCCACACCAGTGAAATACCTGCCTTTTCCTTGCTGTCTCAAAGTGCCACCTGAGAAGAACCCACCAAATGGAATGGTACTACAGGATGCCTAGCACCTCACTTCGAACATTTACAGCTCATTCTACACAACAGTCAACAACATATGCCCCTATAAAATGTGCAGCAAGCTTTGCTCCCAACAGCCAGACCCAGTGCATGCTTCCCTGAGTGGGAGGCAAGTCAAAGCTGAGAACGAAGAAGCCAATCAGCACGCCATATTCTTTTGTCAACAGTTATTTTGCTTATGATTGTTAGGTTATGACTGTATGTCTGAGGGGTGCTCGAGGGAAGCCTTATGCTCAAAATATTAAGCCTGTGTTAGTTATGGTGACAAGCCAATGATAAAACGTTTTAGCCTGATTGGTTCATTAGGAAACGTATATGAATGATTCAATCTGAAGTACCTTTAGCTCAAAGTACTTTACATCGGGAGTACTTTCCTGTGCTGGTAAGATATATATATCATTAAACAACCAACGGTTACAGGGACGTTCTAGTTAGGTTCAGATTTTTACACACAAAACCACAGAAATTCAGCAGTTATAATTATCTCAAGTAACTATAACTCGTGCCCTAAGGTAACTATAACTCATGCCCCTGCCGTGCACAGTTTTCTCATTAATAATTTCACTGCAAATGTTGCAGCAATATTATCAATGATGTCATAGAAGATGTAATGTAATATGTGGGGTAATTAGCAGTGTATGACGTGGGCCCGAGTTATAGTTACCTTAGGGCACGAGTGTCAGGGGGAAACTGAGAAAGAAAAAGACAAGACTTTTCATGGCAAGGCAAAAGCAGGTTTACTGTTACAGCAGTGAGAGTAGCTATCCCCACACAGGTAAACAGCTGATCTCAAATGGATGCTCACAGGCAGCCCCTTAAATAGTCACACGAACAATGTGTCTTACAAAAGGTCAAATAATAGGTTACTCAATAATAAAACATTTTCTAGCTAGCGCATCAAGAATTTTCAATTCTATGAAGGACACAGAGGCAAGGATTATGCTTCTCTTTACTTTACTGACAAAACAGCAGCCAATAAACTTTAAAATAGCATAACCCCGGAAGGACAACCCCCTCCATAGTATGCACCAATCACATAACGCTCATCAGTATATATGTCCTTGACGCCATACTTCTTCTTCTTTCTTTGCGAAAACCTTCAAACACAGTCCTTAAACTTGGCCGTAGAACCTTGAACCTCGCCGATTCCTTCATCGACTTGAACTCGAACTTAACCACAGGAACTTCGTCTCTTGCTCCAGATATGATTTCCTCTCGACTCCTTAAACCGGTTTATTCTGCTCTCCTGAAAAGAGAATACACGCCGTAATATACCATTCACAGAATGTATTTCCAACAAGAATACAGGCGGGAAGAAACCCCAACATCATAATACATAACATGATAAAATCACATTTGTCAATATACACCAATCAAAACCTCATATTATATAACATTGTTTCTAGGGTGGGATAATCCTCGCCTCCGTGTCCTTAATAGAATTGAAACTTCTTGACGCGCTAGCTAAAAAATTCTTTATTCTATGTCAGTCCACGGAGGCTTCAGATTATGCTAGTTTAAAGTTGTTCCACCACCGTAGTTGCTACATCTACAATTGGTTCATGATAAAACGTCTTGAAAGTAGAATCAGAAGACCAATCCACCGCAGTCATGATATCTTCCAAACGAGAACCTGTAACAAACGCTTTAGAAGCCATAGCTCCTCTTACAGAATGGGCTCCAAAGGCCTACGTATCAATACCTGCCAAGTTCAACAACCAAGTGACCCACCTGGCTAGAGTTGCGGCAATGACTGGGCGAAAAGGTCTCTGTAAGGAAATCAACAACTGTCCTGCAACATCATTTCTAAATTCTCGAGTGCAATCCTCATAACATTTCAAACATTGTACAACACACAATTTACTGTGGTGCGGAAACACAGGATAAGAGATACATCTAGAATTCGTTTTAGTTCTTTTCGAAATATTAAATGAAACCCCCGACGGGGTGAATACCCTACCTGCTAAGTCCAATGCTCGCACGTCAGACACCCGTCTACATGAAATTAAACATAACAAAAGTGTCAATTTTGCAGATGACTGTTTACGAGATAGGTCCTCATTTGCTGGCCAATTCCTGAGAAAACGTAGGACTATATCCACATCCCACAACTGTGAGTATCGTGGTTTTGGAGGGTTCACCAACCTGATGCCTCTCACCACCTTACATACTAAGGGATGTTCCCCCACTGGTTTACCATCCACGTGAGGATGACCTGCTGAAATCGCAGATCGGAAATTGTTAACCGTCCTATACGTTAAGCCTTTACTTGCCATGTCCGACAGGAAATTAACTATCGTATGTATTCCGGATCCCACGGGATCCCCCTGTCGTTCAGCACACCAACTAACCCATTTACGCCAGACTGATTCATATCGCTTATGCGTAGCTGGGCCCAGGATTGAGACAAGAAACACATTGCGTTCTGAGAAACTCCCGCCATTTGCCAGCGTCTCCTGAAAGTCTCCATGCCATGAGGGACAACTGCTCCTGAAGTACTAACGGATGAGGTTGACCCAGAGGGTCCGTCAAAATCTCTGGGAATGATAGCAGACGTATTGCAGGCGCAAACGACAGGGCCAGCGCTGCTTGGAACCACGCTTGTGCTCTCCAACACGGGGATATCAACATCACCTCCGCTCTCTGCCTGCAAATCTGCGCCAAAACTCTCTGAATCATGACGAACGGAGGAAATGCATACAGCATACCCGTCGTCCATGATTGAAGAAATGCGTCCGAGTTGCTCGCCAGAGGATCTGGTCGCCAACTGTAAAACCGAGGCAGTTGTGTATTCAGTCTGGACGCAAACAGATCTATCGAACAAGGACCCCACTTGTCCTTCAGTTGCTGGAATATTCTGGGGTGAAGCTGCCAATCGCTGGAATCTCGAAGGAAGCGTGAGTTCCAATCCGCCACCACATTGGTGTTGCCCGGAATGTACTCCGCCATCACCGATATGTGGTGAAGGAGGCAATAATGCCAAAAATCCTTGGCTATTTCCACCAACAGCCGAGATCTCGTGCCACCCAGACGGTTGATATACCTTACTGCAGAGACATTGTCCATCCGCAGAAGTATACAACAACTCGCCTTCTGAGGGGAAAGTGTCCTGATAGCAAATGAGCCCACCAAAAGCTCCAGACAATTTATGTGGAGTTTCAATTCCTCACCAGACCATCTGCCCCCCGTCTCCACGGAGCCGCAACGGGCTCCCCAGCCCCATCTGCTGGCATCCGACTCGATCACAACTTCTGGGACTGACGCAAATATGGCCTTGCCATTCCATGCATCCATGTGTTATAACCACCAGGGCATTTCTGCCCTGGCCTCTGCATTCAGCAAAATTTGTTCCGTGTAACTCAGGCCTTTGCGTAAATGCATAATTTTCAACCTCTGGAGTGCCCTATAATGAAGGGGACCCGGGAAGATGGCTTGAATCGAAGACGCTAACAGGCCTACTAATCTGTCCAGCGTCCGTAAGAATATAGTCTGAGAGGCAAGCGCTCTCCTCAATTCTTTCTTGATTGCAATTCTTTTCTTCAGTGGAAGCAATAGCTGTGCCGTTAACGAGTTCACCTGGAACCCCAAAAACTCCATCGACTGTGCTGGAGTCAGTATAGACTTGTCTGAGTTGATGACAAACCCCAACTCCTGAAGGAGATGAGTCGTCCACGCTACATGTAGAAGGACTGTACTCATAGTCTGAGCCATGATAAGGATGTCGTCCAAGTAAATGATGATTCTGACCGCTCTCTCTCTCAAGAACTGTACTACCGGTTTGAGGAGCTTGGTGAAACACCAAGGGGCGGACGATAGTCCGAACGGCATTGTGGAGAATTCGTACCATTTGTTCCCCCATTGGAACTGAAGGAACCTCCGGTGAGGAGGGAAAATAGGTACCGCCAGATACGCGTCTTTTAAATCGAGACTCACCATCCAATCTCTTTCTAAAAGTAAATCTCGAAGGAAATGTATGCCCCCCATCTTGAAGTGGCGATACACTACCCACGAGTTGAACTCTCTGAGATTTAACACCAGTCGAAAGCCCTGATCTTTCTTTGGTACTAGAAACACGGTGCTGATAAATCCGTGATCGTGAGGTTCTGTCTCTACAATCGCTCCTTTGTGCATCAGTGCTGCCACTTCGTTGTCTATAAAAGACCTCTCTACATGGGAAAAATGTAGTGGGTGTGGTCGGTGAGACTGTTTTGGAGTTGCGTAAAAATCTATCTGGAAACCTCTTACAGTCTGAAGTACCCACGGGTTGCGTGTCAGGTACTCCCACTTGTGTATAAACCAAGCAATCCGACCCCCCACTTTGACATCCCCACACTGAATCAGGTTTACCTGAGTAGGAGGCATCTCTGTCGTTACTCTGTCCTCGATAGCCTCCTTTCTGGTGTCTGCCTCTGCCACCGCGATTTCTGGTGGGATAAAAATTGGACCGCTGGGCTCCCCCACGTCCTCTCTGGTCAAAACCTCTGGAGGCCTGGTTAAATCCACGGCCGGTCTCTCGACCCCTGAAGCGTCCGGCCCTGGTAAAAAGGCCAGTGTGGAAAACCTTTTTTATATTGCTTTGGGCCTTGTCTAGTGCCGAGAATGTCGCCATATATTTCCCCAACTCCTTTACAAATTTGTCGCCAAACAGTAACCTATTCGCCAGAGTTCCAGCTTCGGTCGTGGCCATGTCCGCCAGTTGCGGGTCAATCCTCATTAGGAACGATCGTCTCCTCTCTGTTGATAATGCACAATTAGCATTGCCCAGGAATCAGAGAGCCCTCTGAGCCCATTCCAATATCTCTGTTGCGTCTAAGGGGGTGTTGGAATCTTTGGCCTGTACCGCCGCATCAAGAATCTTCGTGAGAGGGCCAGAGACATCTAATAACTTATCCTGGCACCCTCTCCATGCCCTGTCCAGTCACTTTTTCGGATCTTTGGAAAACTTTTTCAGGAACGTGGCCATATTAGGGTCCAGCTCTGGTGTGTCAGCCACCTTGCCCAGTAAGGCTGGTCTAGGACATTCAGACCTCAATGTGGCGCAAACCTCCTGCTCAAAGCCTTGTCGGAGGTTCTCCTGTACATAGTGTGCAACTTCCACACATGGGATCCATTCCGTAGACCTCTGGTGTACGATATTTCTGGGATCAAAAAGCAGGTTCCTATTAGTTGAGACACTGCTCACGTGATGCGTTTTACGCTTTCTCTTTGTCGCCTTTTAGGCTCTTCTGCGTCCTGTTCCGAGTCTGAAGTGTCGGGGCGGCCGGGGAAGATTCCTCCGCCTCCCCTGGAATCAGAAGGGATGAATTTCCCGAAGGGAGGGAGCCACCATACCCATGATCTTTAATGACACTGGACGCTACTTGTGAAAGGACCTCCGCTAAGGATAGTTGTGAGGACTCACCCAGGGAAGCCTTAAACTTTCGTTTGCCATAATTTTGCAGGGGCTTTGTAAAAGGTTGTAACGCCTTAATGAGCGCCCTGTTCACCGAACCCTGGACGTGGGTATCCAGGGCTTCCACCAATTGTTCCTCCATCTGGTGCTCGTAAGGCACCTCCTCAAACTCTGCGTAATCGTCGTAGTCAGCCACTGATCAATCTCCTCGGCATAGTACGCCATCGTGATACAGGAGATGCGGAGGAATTTCAGGGGGGGAATAACCCAGGGGTGCACAGACCCTAAAAGCCTCACTAACTTAAATGACAATTATTTTGAGCTGCAAGCCCAATTCTGCAGAAAACACCCTCAATTGAGAGACTGGCCCAATGCAGAACTTATGTAGTTTCCCTAACTAACTATGCTCAGTGTTAATTTTAGCTTCAGTGGAGGGAGCCACCCCTTAATTCCCCCTAGGCAGAGCCTTGATACGTTTTTCCGCCCCGTCGGGCGTTCATCAGAGACCGGGGGCTGAGCAGTCCTCACTCGCGAGTGCGCGTCCAGCCGATCGAGAAGGAAACTCCGATTGGCTGCTCGCGCATGCGCGAGACGTGTGGCAGTAGAAAGCGGACTGCCCCCCGAGCGCGCAGAGCGCGTCTGTCCCGCTCCACTCGAGCCACCGCTGTCAACGTTGGCAAACCCACATGCTAATCAAACCACACTGGTCAATTGCGCACCGCCTATAATAAAAGCACTTTACTCCTCAAATAATTGCAATATCACTTAATTAATCGGCACTATTAACGTTGCACGCTAATTAGCCCTCGCAGGTCGATCGCAGCTATAATACAAAACCGTCAATCTAATCACACATTATAAATCATTAAATCACATTAAACAATAAAGATAAATGACTTAACTCGCTGTTGCAGCAGCAAAGAAAGAGGAAGAAGTATGGTGTCAAGGACATATATACTGATGAGCGTTATGTGATTGGTGCATACCATCCAAAAGAACGAAGGGGGAGAGTGATAGCACAACCTACGGTAGTTATGGGGATGAACCGGAAGTGGCGAAGACTGCTTCCGGTTCAGAAGGTTTCTGGGTATTGTGGTTTAGTTGACCCAGGAGAGGGACATAGAACTAATCCTTGGCGAGGGAAAATAATCCTAATGTTATTTGGGACGTGTCTCGCCTGTGCAAGTTAGATGACGCTTGTAGTTATCACATCGTTCGAGGGCGATTGAGTATGACCCAGTGCTTACGAGGTGCCTCCAAAAAATGTCAGAAAAGGAGTATATTCTCAGTGCAAGGTGTATTCAATAATTAGTGAATGCGCCCATTATAAATCAAAAACCTGGTCAACATGGTCATAATGATAATGTGTGGAGATATGATCTGCCTACAATGATAAAGTAAAATATAATACAATAAAATAAAATCTCCAGAGTCAAATAAGTCGGAGGTGGATCATGTGACGAGTGTGATTAGAGGTATCTACTCTCATATGCACATGTGTGTGTTAGTTATAAAGCCAGTTGCAGTATGTGTAATAGCCCTGGTGAGCAAGCTACAAAGATCACCAGGGAATGTCATCATTCAATCCTGAGACATGACTCTTATTACGGAACACCCATTGTTGCTCTCTTCTGAAGAGGACCCTTTCAAGGGGACCCATTTGTATATCATATCTTGGTTTGTCAATTACCACCCATGATAGGTCGTCTTCTGTATGGGACTTTTCAATATAGTGTCTTGTCAGGCGTGTGTTAGATTTTTTACACCGGATAGAGCTGCGGTGTTCCACGATTCTGTGTTTCACTTTGCGTGTGGTCATACCGATATATTTGAGTGAGCAAGGACATGTGCTCGTGCTCTGCTCAGACTCCCTAGAAAATGCTCTGTGTCAGGCGCTCTACGCCGCCTCCACTGGCTCCCTATCTCCAAGAGGATCGAATTCAAAACATTATGTCTGGCTTTTAAAATTCTCAAGCTCTCTTCCCCAGAGATATTATCCAATTTGTTGGTCCCCTATGTCCCTGCTCGCCAGCTACGCTCTGCGGAACAATTCTTGGCCACTGTCCCACGAGTGAAACGTATCAGGGCTGGGGGCAGGTCTTTTCGTTGTCTGGCTGCCAAACTATGGAACTCCCTTCCAGTACAGACTCGCCGTATAGACTGCTTGCTATCTTTCCGAAAGGCCATTAAAACTCACCTGTTCCCCACAGCTTAGCTCTTGCCTTCTCAGACTCTGTATTAGCGCCGGGACGCCCCTTTGTTGGGGCAGCTGTGCGCTTTATAAACTAATTAACATAACATAATTAACATAACATCATGTAGATCACGCCCACGGAGTTGCAATTTGTGTGGTTACTCAATTGCCACAGTGTTTGTAGGCCTAGGTCCAGTTGTTTTGTGTGTTGTGTGAATGGACACACTGAGCAAGACCCACAAGGAAAATGCCCCACCACTGGTGGTCCACTCCATAGTGACATTTGTCTCTCTTGTGACTGTCTACACTTCGGTCGTGTATGCACCAACATATCCCTCAGATTGCTACTGCGTTTGAGAGCGAACAGAGGTTTATCTAGGTACAATGTTCCTGTATTCAAAATATGCCAGTTCTTATTGATCGACTTTTTTATATTGTCCGTCAGATTACTGAATGTTGTAACACACACAAGTCTGTTAATTCTCTCTTTGTGGTGTGTCTCAAGAAGGGCCTCCCTGTTATTACGTGCCCTCTTTGCTGTTCCACGTACTAGGTGTTCAGTGTAATGTCTAGCCTGTAGTTCACTACTCAAATTTTTGGAGTGTTGTTTATACTTGGCTACCTCCGTACACTTTCTCCGCAACCTCAGAAATTGTCCTACTGGGAGATTGTTTAAAAGGGCACAAGGGTGGAAACTGGAATAGCTCAATAGGGAGTTACGTGCCATATACATATATTTGTACATAACTACTAGTACACATCTGAAACAGAGTATATATGCATATCCAGATGCATATGTAAGCAGAGCAACATTCATTTCTGCATTGAAATATGGAGAAGTAGAAAACACATACAAAAATGTATATGGGTATAGATAGAAACGCTAATGAAAGTGTACTAGAGATACCCTACATAGGGTAAGTATATACCATGAAGGTGTAACTCCGAAAACTGGTCAACATGACGTAAGGAAACACTATTCTAATAAAGCAGCAGTATCTGCTGCTGACAACTAAAAGAGGAAGTCTGCACATAACAGAGAAAAGAAAAAACTGCATTAATCGTGCACCACTCACTGGAACATCACCAGTGAAATGAAGAGGTTACTCCATGAAGGAGTGCAAGGCAATATGAAACAGAATAGACTTTTATTCCATTTAAGGAAAGGTGTTGGTGATACCATATGAAAAACAGGTTGAACTCAGGCCTGCAGAAGCACGGTTCTGAGGACGGAACCATAACACAACCGTGGAATCTATTAGGTGATTTTATAAAAATCGGCTAGCCTTGAACTAACACAATGCTGAATCAGCCTGCTCCCCAAACAGATGGACACCATCAAATAGTATATTCAGAAGAGTGTCTTTTACGGGTTCCGAAAACCTCAATAGTCGCAGCCACGCATGCCTGCGCAACGCGACAGCCTGAGCCATACTCTTACTGACAGAATTGGTATGGTCCATACTGCATTTAATGGTAAATTTGGCCGCTTCTCGGCCATCCTGTACCACCTGAAGAAGCTCCTGCCTGGTTTCCTCCGACAGAGAGGGCAGACGCTGTGCAACCGAATCCCATAGGACATGATACATTCTACCTAAGACGCATGTAGTGTTTAAAGATCTCAAGGCCGCACTAGCAGAAGAAAAGAGACTTCGACCACAAGTATCCAACCACCTGGAGTCCTTGCCTGGGGGAACTACCGGAAGGGCACTAAGGTCTCCTGACGCAGTAGCAGCCTGTACTACCAGCCCTTTAGTGGTAGGGTGTCGTAAAAGGCAAGGAGGATTGTCTGGAGCCGGAAGATGCCTATGGCCAACTGCCCGGTCAACAGGAGGCCCTGTGACAGGTTGCGCCCAAGCCCCCAAAAATATATCAAAGAGGGAATCATTGTAGAGGAGTAACGGGACAACTCCCATCTCACCTTGATGTAGAACTTGCATCAAGGAATCTGTAGATAACTGCACCGAAGTGAACTGACAGTTCAGAATTGCAGGATCTAGGTCAAGCGGCGCCGTTGACATCGCCGGCTGAAGAGATGCCAACACCGAAGGTGTAAACCCCAGAGGGCTGTGCACCGACCCTGCGCCAAATCCGCTAACAGGATCAGGGGGCCCACTGCGGCCAAGGCTGAAGCCACCGGTGAAAATGCAACCGGGACACTCCCTACCGCCTTGGAGCTTGAAAGCGCACCAGAGGGAGTTGGAGGGTCAAAGACCAGTTGAAGTGAAAGAAAGTATTATTTTATTAGGTCGAAGGTAGCCCCGGCTCTGGGGTATGCAAGGGGGTGCAGGTCGCTTGAGAGGCCTCCGCAACTGGAAGTTGCAGGATGACGTCGAGCTTACGGTTAGCATGTTGGGTCTTTGGCATTGTCTTGGAAGGCGATGGTTCCCTACCCGAGTGACTCCTCGACCTGTTGCTCTACTTCGGGGAAGACAGACGACGTCATGGTTCATCCGAAAGCAGCACAGCAAGGAGCTTCATGCAACATTCCATCAGCGCCTTCGGCCAGAGACACTGACAGGAGCCGCAGTCGATGGAGTCGTTCTCCTCACCAAGACACCATAAACAGATCTTATGGGGATCTGTGATCGACATCTGCCTCTCGCAAGAGCGACAGGGCTTAAACCCTGATGACATCGTAGGCACAGTGTTCCCTAGAGAGAGGAAAAGAAGGGCCCCATAATGGTTCAAACTCCGCTCCGGATCAGCGGTGCAGGCGCGGAAAAGAAGGAACTGACATCAGCGCGTCGGTGAGGGAGTCGTATGGACTCCGCTGACATCACATTCGGAGGACAACGTTGCTGCGGAGTCACTCAACACCCTCTGCCGGCGAGCAGGAGTACTGTGGGGAAAAAAGTTTCTGGATCCAGTCCGGCGCCTGGGGAGGATTTCAAGTAAGGAATCTGCGGCTAGATGTCTCTATCAGATGCCTTTCAACAGTTCCCATTGAGTTATCTGTAGCCATTGAGCAGTTGCCTTCAATTTAACAAACAGCAAAATACTCCCAAAGAATAATTAGCATCATTAAACAACCGGTACTCTTGGGGAACATCATTCCAAGTGATAGTGCCATAATATTCTGCAGCTTTTCTCCTCGGATGATGATGTAACAAAGTTGCTGGACGGCTCATGGGGTTTACATGTAGCTTAGTAATCTTAACTCCTGGAATTGCCAAGACAGGGGCGTGCAAAGTCACTAGTGAGCAGAGGCCATTCCAGTTCGGTGGTAACTGAGAGTACAGTAATTCTCCACACTGCCAATAATAGTCCATGAGGCTGGAGGTGCCCTCCTGCATGACGACGTTATCTATTGGGGCACTGCAGCTGATATTCTGTCCTACATTAATGGTGCAGTTTCCTCTGAAACCAAAAGAAACAGATGTTAACCTCATGACTGTCTGAGAACTCACTGTACTATCCATCCAAGTGTATCACGCAACATTATAATTCCATATACACGCACAAATTCTTACTGCATCCTGACTAATATCAGTACCATTCCATAAAGACATGGCCCTACATGAAAATTCAGTATCGGAATGTCATTGATCATGGGCATACACTGATCCAGTAACTCCAAAGCCTGGCCGACGAACACAATCAGGGGGTAAAGGATTTACTAAATAACTATTACACTCGGTGGGCAGGCGTATCACTCCTAAAAACCCTAAACCTAATACCATTTGTATCCATTCTGCAGTGTTAGGACGACTTGTTTTCTTCATTCATGCTATCTCATCCTTAATGTCCTGCCTGTCTGTAAGGATATATAAAACTTCTGCTGAAGAGTAATACTTTGTAGCATTAACTAGAAACTGAACTACTCTAACATGTTGGATGCATTCGGGCCTTAATCCTACACAGGTAGAGATGCAAAAGACATACAGCTGTGCTTGGGGGCACTTCTTTAGTTGAGTGTAACCTATCTGATCCTATGGCATGAGGAATTAATGAGCACACAAAACATGATTCATTGGTACTTTCTGATCCTATGTCTAACATATGTTGGTACCATATGTTATCTAACAACCTAGTATGAATACTATGAGACACACTGGTGGGAGTAGACAGTTTCTCTTCGCAGGTGTGTGGTATTAGAACTAAAATATACATTACTATAAAGAAGCGATAGTAGAAATGATAGTATCAAGAGACAAAAAAAGAAAACAAAGATATATAACTTACATTTTGCTGGTTCAAAAAATTGTCCGTAAGGCAGAGGGAGGTATTTTTATGGTCACAATCTTCTTCCCCCTCTTGTTCCATTTATATCGCTGGCGGCACTTGACGTGATGCAGGGTTTATCCGAACTTCCGATAGATGGATCTATGGCTTCCTGCCATCTACCTTGAGGGCAGTGGGGGTGGCCATCGCCACGGTAAAAGGACCGTCAAACTTCAGGTCCTTCCATTTCCGGACAAAGTTCCTCACGAAAACCGTATCGCCTATGTTCACAATTGGAAGGTCGACCTCAGCAGTGGCGTGCTTTTCCTTTGCTTTGATTACCTGTTTAGAAATTAACTTTACAACTTTTGTTAATTCAGAGAGATAAACGTGCATTTCATAATTCAAAATTTCAGCTGTATTTTCTCCCTGTACCTTACTTCTCGAGGAAGGTATCTGCGTATTCATTAATTACCCCAGGATTTGTAAAGCGGGACAAATCAACCATGAGGGTATCAAGGTGCTGAATTGTAGGCAACAGGAGATTAAGTGATTGGCTCAGAATCACAGGATGCTGATGCAGATTCGAACCTGGTTCCCACCGGCTCCGAAGTCAACAGCTCAGGCTGTTACGCCTCATCCATGAATCTCCCTGTCACTATCTGATAGGGTGTCAGGTGATGATCAGAACTAGGTGAGTTCCTAAGAGAGAATAGTGCTAATGGTAGGCAATGCAACCACTGTTTATGCAATGTAGGTCATAGCTTGCTGATCTTATTCTTCAGTAAGCTGTTTGGGCGCTCAACGATGCTATTGCTCTAGGGACGATAAACAGAAGATAGTTTATACTGTATCCCTAACATTGTTGTGAGATGTGTGAAAATTGCATTAACAAAGTAAGTACTCTTTGCTCTAGCAACGCCTACATAGTAGGGTGATGCCCTCATCTGCTTCTTTGGAAAGAGGATACTGTCTCACCCTATGTAGGATAGCACCTTGCTTCAATGTAATTCTGAATGTAGTAGCAGTACAAATAAGGCCTACATCATGGGGACCATTAGTCCACAACGTGTCTGGTACTTGGGAAAGATCTGCATCCCTAACAGAATCAAAGTCTACCTGCTGTGGGCGTCCTTACTTCCAATACCGTTCTCAATGGTATGTCATCCAGAAAGACTACTACTGTTTACTTAGAATCATCATCAAACAGTTGATCATCCAGTATTTCCTTAACCATTTTACTTGGCTCAATGAATATGACACATGCCCACAAAGCATGGTTGTGATCACAGGCTATCAGAGCGCCGTAACTCGGTGTTATCCCTATTTGCAGCATCAACTCATTGTCAGGTATCCAAGAATCTTGCCCTTGTCACCGGAAAAGGAACTTTTTGGGTAACTAGACCTCCCTTCCCAGTAACTTTGGCGTTTCTGCTATTATTTTGTATACCACTGTGGTAAATGCTTCTATATCAGTAATTCAATTCAATTAGATTTTATTGTTATAAGTTAATAAAAACCGTCACAATATTATCAGGTAATACAGATAATAAAACCATTTTGAATTAAATACTTCATAAGTACTTTTTTGGTTTGTCAATTTCTTAAACGTTCCCTTTGTTATTTTGACGATATGAAATGTACTAAAACCATTTAGCAACTCGGGTGTTGTTTCATTTTTCTTCAAATAAAATAGTCATTGTCTTTCAACTAAGTTATTAACCCCTTCGCTGCTAGGCCTTTTCCCCTCCTGTGCTAAGCCTTTTTTTGGCTATTTGGGGTAGTGCGCGCTTAGGCCCCTGTAACTTTTTGACCACATAAGGTATCCATGCCAAATTTGCGTCCTTTTTTTCTAACATCATGGGGATTGTAAAGGTACCCAGGGTTTGTGGATTCCCCTGGAGGGGACCCAGAAATTAGTCAAAATACAGCTTTTTTGAAAAATGCGAAAAAAGGGCTACAGATGAAAGCGTCTTGATTTTTCCCTGCAAATGGCATCAAAAAGGGGTTGTGGTGCTGAAATCACCATCTTCCCAGCTTTCAGGGACAAGCAGACTTTTGTCAGAAAACCAACTTTTTTTACACAGTTTTGGCATTTTTCTGGGACATAGCCTATTTTTGCTATTTTTTGTGCTTTCAACCTCCTTCCAGTTAATGGTAGAAATGGGTATGAAACCAATAATGGATCCTGGAAAGCCATACATTTCTGAAAAGTAGACAAAATTCTGAATTCAGCAAGGGGTCATTTGTGTAGATCCTTTAAGTTTTCCTTATAGAAACTAACAGTTAAATAAAGGAAAAATTGAAAATTAGTTGAAAAAAACAGCCATTTGTGTCAACGTTTTCACCTGTAACTTCTTCTAATTATGACAGCTATTTGAAGGCAATATACCGTTATATCCGCTGGACCTTTCTGGTTGTGGGGATATATAGGACTTGTAGGTTCACCAAGAACCCGACGAACCCAGAGCCAATAATTGAGCAGCATCTTGCAATGGTTTTTTATTATGTACCGGGTATATAGCAATTATTTTGGGAAAATGAATACATGGAAAAATTGTTATGAAAGACACCTATGTATTTCTGAAATGGGAACAAAATGTAGATTTTAGAAACAGTAGATATTTGCACATTTCCGAAATTGGGAGTACCCATACTAGCATGAGAATTATAGGTCATTTTTCAAAATGACTTATTTTTTACACATTGTCTTTCATTTGGAAGGCAGAAATGCATCGAAGGTCAATAGGTAATAACAGTTGCTCTACAATTCTGTGTTACCCTAAGTCTCCCGATAAAAATGGTACCTCACTTGTGTGGGTAGCCCTTGTGCCCACAACAGGAAATGGCTCAAAATGCAACGTGGACGTACCACATTTTCACAATGAAAAAGTACCCTTTTTTGCAAAGTGCCTAGGTGTAGTTTTTGAACCCTAGCTCTGCCGGCACCTAGGGAAACCTAGCAAACCTATACATTTTTGAAAACTAGACACCCAGGGGAATCCAGGATGGAGTGACTTGACTTCCTCCCACCAGGTTCTGTTACCCAGAATCCCTTGCAAACCTAAAAAATTGTCAAAAAAACACATTTTCCCCACATTTCTGTGGTGGAAAGTTTTGGAATCTGCGTGGATCCACAAATTTCCACACACCCTGCGTTCCCCAAAGTCTTACGAGAAAAATGGTACCTCACTTGTGTGGGTCGGCCTAGTGCCTGCGACAGGAAACGGCGCAAAACGCAACGTGGTCACACCTCAATTTCGCAGTGAAAAATGACCCTTTTTGGCAAAGTGCCTAGCTGTAGTTTTTGAACCCTAGCTCTGCCGGCACCTAGGGAATCCTAGCAAACCTATACATTTTTGAAAACTAGACACCCAGGGGAATCCAGGATGGGGTGACTTGACTGCCTCCCACCAGGTTCTGTTACCCAGAATCCCTTGCAAACATAAACAATTGTCAAAAAACCACATTTTCCCCACATTTCTGTGGTGGAAAGTTCTGGAATCTACGTGGATCCACAAATTTCCACCCACCCCGCGTTCCCCAAAGTCTTACGAGAAAAATGGTACCTCACTTGTGTGGGTCGGCCTAGTGCCTGCGACAGGAAACGGCGCAAAACGCAACGTGGTCACACCTCAATTTCGCAGTGAAAAATGACCCTTTTTTGGCAAAGTGCCTAGCTGTAGTTTTTGAACCCTAGCTCTGCAGGCACCTAGGGAAACCTAGCAAACCTATACATTTTTGAAAACTAGACACCCAGGGGAATCCAGGATGGGGTGACTTGACTGCCTCCCACCAGGTTCTGTTACCCAGAATCCCTTGCAAACATAAAAAATTGTCAAAAAAACACATTTTCCCCACATTTCTGTGGTGGAAAGTTCTGGAATCTGCGTGGATCCACAAATTTCCACCCACCCCGCGTTCCCCAAACTCTTACGAGAAAAATGGTACCTCACTTGTGTGGGTCGGCCTAGTGCCTGCGACAGGAAACTGCGCAAAACGCAACGTGGTCACACCTCAATTTCGCAGTGAAAAATGACCCTTTTTGGCAAAGTGCCTAGCTGTAGTTTTTGAAGCCTAGCTCTGCCGGCACCTAGGGAAACCTAGCAAACCTATACATTTTTGAAAACTAGACACCCAGGGGAATCCAGGATGGGGTGACTGGACTGCCTCCCACCAGGTTCTGTTACCCAGAATCCCTTGCAAACCTAAAACATTATCAAAAAAACCACATTTTCCCCACATTTCTGTGGTGGAAAGTTCTGGAATCTGCGTGGATCCACAAATTTCCACCCACCCCGCGTTCCCCAAAGTCTTCTGAGAAAAATGGTACCTCACTTGTGTGGGTCGGCCTAGTGCCCGCGACAGGAAACGGTGCAAAACGCAACGTGGTCACACCTCAATTTCGCAGTGAAAAATGACCCTTTTTTTGCAAAGTGCCTAGCTGTAGTTTGTGAACCCTACCTCTGCCGGCACCTAGGGAAACCTAGCAAACCTATACATTTTTGAAAACTAGACAACCAGGGAATCCAGGATGGGGTGACTTGACTGCCTCCCACCAGGTTCTGTTACCCAGAATCCCTTGCAAACATAAAAAATTGTCAAAAAAACCACATTTTCCCCACATTTCTGTGGTGGAAAGTTCTGGAATCTGCGTGGATCCACAAATTTCCCCCACCCCGCATTCCCCAAAGTCTTACGAGAAAAATGGTACCTCACTTGTGTGGGTCGGCCTAGTGCCTGCGACAGGAAACGGCGCAAAACGCAACGTGGTCACACCTCAATTTCGCAGTGAAAAATGACCCTTTTTTGGCAAAGTGCCTAGCTGTAGTTTTTGAACCCTAGCTCTGCAGGCACCTAGGGAAACCTAGCAAACCTATACATTTTTGAAAACTAGACACCCAGGGGAATCCAGGATGGGGTGACTTGACTGCCTCCCACCAGGTTCTGTTACCCAGAATCCCTTGCAAACATAAAAAATTGTCAAAAAAACCACATTTTCCCCACATTTCTGTGGTGGAAAGTTCTGGAATCTGCGTGGATCCACAAATTTCCACCCACCCCGCGTTCCCCAAACTCTTACGAGAAAAATGGTACCTCACTTGTGTGGGTCGGCCTAGTGCCTGCGACAGGAAACTGCGCAAAACGCAACGTGGTCACACCTCAATTTCGCAGTGAAAAATGACCCTTTTTGGCAAAGTGCCTAGCTGTAGTTTTTGAAGCCTAGCTCTGCCGGCACCTAGGGAAACCTAGCAAACCTATACATTTTTGAAAACTAGACACCCAGGGGAATCCAGGATGGGGTGACTGGACTGCCTCCCACCAGGTTCTGTTACCCAGAATCCCTTGCAAACCTAAAACATTATCAAAAAAACACATTTTCCCCACATTTCTGTGGTGGAAAGTTCTGGAATCTGCGTGGATCCACAAATTTCCACCCACCCCGCGTTCCCCAAAGTCTTCTGAGAAAAATGGTACCTCACTTGTGTGGGTCGGCCTAGTGCCCGCGACAGGAAACGGTGCAAAACGCAACGTGGTCACACCTCAATTTCGCAGTGAAAAATGACCCTTTTTTTGCAAAGTGCCTAGCTGTAGTTTGTGAACCCTACCTCTGCCGGCACCTAGGGAAACCTAGCAAACCTATACATTTTTGAAAACTAGACAACCAGGGGAATCCAGGATGGGGTGACTTGACTGCCTCCCACCAGGTTCTGTTACCCAGAATCCCTTGCAAACATAAAAAATTGTCCAGAAAAACACATTTTCCCCACATTTCTGTGGTGGAAAGTTCTGGAATCTGCGTGGATCCACAAATTTCCACCCACCCCGCGTTCCCCAAAGTCTTACGAGAAAAATGGTACCTCACTTGTGTGGGTCGGCCTAGTGCCTGCGACAGGAAACGGCGCAAAACGCAACGTGGTCACACCTCAATTTCGCAGTGAAAAATGACCCTTTTTTGGCAAAGTGCCTAGCTGTAGTTTTTGAACCCTACCTCTGCCGGCACCTAGGGAAACCTAGCAAACCTATACATTTTTGAAAACTAGACACCCAGGGGAATCCAGGATGGGGTGAATGGACTGCCTCCCACCAGGTTCTGTTACCCAGAATCCCTTGCAAACATAAAAAATTGTCAAAAAACCACATTTTCCCCACATTTCTGTGGTGGAAAGTTTTGGAATCTGCGTGGATCCACAAATTTCCCCCACCCCGCGTTCCCCAAAGTCTTACGAGAAAAATGGTACCTCACTTGTGTGGGTCGGCCTAGTGCCTGCGACAGGAAACGGCGCAAAACGCAACGTGGTCACACCTCAATTTCGCAGTGAAAAATGACCCTTTTTTGGCAAAGTGCCTAGCTGTAGTTTTTGAACCCTAGCTCTGCCGGCACCTAGGGAAACCTAGCAAACCTATACATTTTTGAAAACTAGACACCCAGGGGAATCCAGGATGGGGTGACTGGACTGCCTCCCACCAGGTTCTGTTACCCAGAATCCCTTGCAAACATAAAAAATTGTCAAAAAAAACACATTTTCCCCACATTTCTGTGGTGGAAAGTTCTGGAATCTGCGTGGATCCACAAATTTCCACCCACCCCGCGTTCCCCAAAGTCTTACGAGAAAAATGGTACCTCACTTGTGTGGGTCGGCCTAGTGCCTGCGACAGGAAACGGCGCAAAACGCAACGTGGTCACACCTCAATTTCGCAGTGAAAAATGACCCTTTTTTGCAAAGTGCCTAGCTGTAGTTTTTGAACCCTACCTCTGCCGGCACCTAGGGAAACCTAGCAAACCTATACATTTTTGAAGACTAGACACCCAGGGGAATCCAGGATGGGGTGACTTGACTGCCTCCCACCAGGTTCTGTTACCCAGAATCCCTTGCAAACATAACAAATTGTCAAAAAACCACATTTTCCCCACATTTCTGTGGTGGAAAGTTCTGGAATCTGCGTGGATCCACAAATTTCCACCCACCCCGCGTTCCCCAAAGTCTTACTAGAAAAATGGTACCTCACTTGTGTGGGTCGGCCTAGTGCCTGCGATAGGAAACGGCGCAAAACGCAACGTGGTCACACCTCAATTTCGCAGTGAAAAATGACCCTTTTTGGCAAAGTGCCTAGCTGTAGTTTTTGAACCCTAGCTCTGCCGGCACCTAGGGAAACCTAGCAAACCTATACATTTTTGAAAACTAGACACCCAGGGGAATCCAGGATGGGGTGACTGGACTGCCTCCCACCAGGTTCTGTTACCCAGAATCCCTTGCAAACATAAAAAATTGTCAAAAAAACACATTTTCCCCACATTTCTGTGGTGGAAAGTTCTGGAATCTGCGTGGATCCACAAATTTCCACCCACCCCGCGTTCCCCAAAGTCTTACGAGAAAAATGGTACCTCACTTGTGTGGGTCGGCCTAGTGCCTGCGACAGGAAACGGCGCAAAACGCAACGTGGTCACACCTCACTTCGCAGTGAAAAATGACCCTTTTTTGCAAAGTGCCTAGCTGTAGTTTTTGAACCCTACCTCTGCCGGCACCTAGGGAAACCTAGCAAACCTATACATTTTTGAAAACTAGACACCCAGGGAATCCAGGATGGGGTGACTTGACTGCCTCCCACCAGGTTCTGTTACCCAGAATCCCTTGCAAACATAAAAAATTGTCAAAAAACCACATTTTCCCCACATTTCTGTGGTGGAAAGTTCTGGAATCTGCGTGGATCCACAAATTTCCACCCACCCCGCGTTCCCCAAAGTCTTACGAGAAAAATGGTACCTCACTTGTGTGGGTCGGCCTAGTGCCTGCGACAGGAAACGGCGCAAAACGCAACGTGGTCACACCTCAATTTCGCAGTGAAAAATGACCCTTTTTTGGCAAAGTGCCTAGCTGTAGTTTTTAACCCTACCTCTGCCGGCACCCAGGAAACCTAGCAAACCTATACATTTTTGAAAACTAGACACCCAGGGGAATCCAGGATGGGGTGACTTGACTGCCTCCCACCAGGTTCTGTTACCCAGAATCCCTTGCAAACATAAAAAATTGTCAAAAAAACACATTTTCTCCACATTTCTGTGGTGGAAAGTTCTGGAATCTGCGTGGATCCACAAATTTCCACCCACCCCGCGTTCCCCAAAGTCTTACGAGAAAAATGGTACCTCACTTGTGTGGGTCGGCCTAGTGCCTGCGACAGGAAACGGTGCAAAATGCAACGTGGTCACACCTCAATTTCGCAGTGAAAAATGACCCTTTTTTGGCAAAGTGCCTAGCTGTAGTTTTTTAACCCTACCTCTGCCGGCACCTAGGGAAACCTAGCAAACCTATACATTTTTGAAAACTAGACACCCAGGGGAATCCAGGATGGGGTGACTTGACTGCCTCCCACCAGGTTCTGTTACCCAGAATCCCTTGCAAACATAAAAATTGTCAAGAAAAACACAGTTTCCCCACATTTCTGTGGTGGAAAGTTCTGGAATCTGCGTGGATCCACAAATTTCCACCCACCCCGCGTTCCCCAAAGTATTACGAGAAAAATGGTACCTCACTTGTGTGGGTCGGCCTAGTGCCTGCGACAGGAAACGGCGCAAAACGCAACGTGGTCACACCTCAATTTCGCAGTGAAAAATGACCCTTTTTTGGCAAAGTGCCTAGCTGTAGTTTTTTAATCCTAGCTCTGCCGGCACCTAGGGAAACCTAGCAAACCTATACTTTTTTGAAAACTAGACACCCAGGGGAATCCAGGATGGGGTGACTGGACTGCCTCCCACCAGGTTCTGTTACCCAGAATCCCTTGCAAACCTAAAAAATTGTCAAAAAACCCACATTTTCCCCACATTTCTGTGGTGGAAAGTTCTGGAATCTGCGTGGATCCACAAATTTCTACCCACCCCGCGTTCCCCAAAGTCTTACGAGAAAAATGGTACCTCACTTGTGTGGGTCGGCCTAGTGCCTGCGACAGGAAACGGCGCAAAACGCAACGTGGTCACACCTCAATTTCGCAGTGAAAAATGACCCTTTTTTGGCAAAGTGCCTAGCTGTAGTTTGTGAACCCTAGCTCTGCCGGCACCTAGGAAACCTACCAAACACACACATTTCTGAAAAGTAGACACCCGGGGGCTTCCAGGGAGGTATGGCTTGCGTGGATCCCCCAACGTTTCCTTACCCAGAATCCCCTGCAAACCTCAATTTTAGCTGAAAAAATCACTTTTTTCACACATTTTTGTGTGGGAAAGTGTGGCATCACTGGCCTCACACAAATTTCCTACCACCCAGCGTTCTCCCAGGTCTCCCGATAAAAATGGTGCCTCACTTGTGTGGGAGGCCCAAGTACCCGCGACAGGCAAAGGCCCACAACGTATTGAGGCGACCTCAAAATGGCCTTTCACAAAACAACCTGGTTTTGCAAGGGGGGTCACCTGGGTTTTTGGCCCCGTGCTCGGCGGCCATCTAGGGAAACCTACTAAACCCACACATTTCTGAAAAGTAGACACCCGGGGGCTTCCAGGGAGGTATGGCTTGCGTGGATCCCCCAACGTTTCCTTACCCAGAATCCCCTGCAAACCTCATTTTAGCTGAAAAAATCACTTTTTTCACACATTTTTGTGTGGGAAAGTGTGGCATCACTGGCCTCACACAAATTTCCTACCACCCAGCGTTCCCCCAGGTCTCCCGATAAAAATGGTGCCTCACTTGTGTGGGAGGCCCAAGTACCCGCGACAGGCAAGGGCCCACAACGTAGTGAGGCGACCTCAAAATGGCCTTTCACAAAACCACCTGGTTTTGCAAGGGGGTCACCTGGGTTTTTGGCCCCGTGCTCGGCGGCCATCTAGGAAACCTACCAAACCCACACATTTCTGAAAAGTAGACACCCGGGGGCTTCCAGGGAGGTATGGTTTGCGTGGATCCCCCAACGTTTCCTTACCCAGAATCCCCTGCAAACCTCAATTTTAGCTGAAAAAATCACTTTTTTCACACATTTTTGTGTGGGAAAGTGTGGCATCACTGGCCTCACACAAATTTCCTACCACCCAGCGTTCCCCCAGGTCTCCCGATAAAAATGGTGCCTCACTTGTGTGGGAGGCCCAAGTACCCGCGACAGGCAAGGGCCCACAACGCAGTGAGGCGACCTCAAAATGGCCTTTCACAAAACCACCTGGTTTTGCAAGGGGGTCACCTGGGTTTTTGGCCCCGTGCTCGGCGGCCATCTAGGAAACCTACCAAACCCACACATTTCTGAAAAGTAGACACCGGGGGCTTCAGGGAGGTATGGCTTGCGTGGATCCCCCAACGTTTCCTTACCCAGAATCCCCTGCAAACCTCAATTTTAGCTGAAAAAATCACTTTTTTCACACATTTTTGTGTGGGAAAGTGTGGCATCACTGGCCTCAGACAACATATACAGCTTAATTCCATAGCGTGCCCTCTTGCTAGGAATGTACTGCCTAGAAACCAAACGGCCCTTGAACAGGACCAAAGACTCATCAATAGATATTTCTTTCCCTGGAGTATAGATCTCTGAAAATCGATCTACAAAGTGATCAAGAACAGGCCGAATCTTAAAAAGACGGTCACATTCAGGGTGATCTCGTGGCAACGCCAAACCATTATCAACAAAATGCAGTATCCGAAGCAAAAGTAAATACCGATCACGAGTCATAACTGCAGGAAATATGGCCGTTGCCATCAAGGGACTGGTAGACCAATATGAACCCATGGACGGCTTCCTTATCAAACCCATCAAAAAAGTCAAACCCAAAAACTTCTTCATCTCTTCCAGATTTGTGGGACTCCACCGGGTAGCTCTAGAATGGGGCCTAAGTCTGGCACTATTGTCCCTCAAAAACTGTTCAGCATACAAATTAGTCTGCTCAACAATCTCACCCAAAAATACATCATCCATAAACAACTGAAAATACTGTATAGGCAAATAATGTTCACAATCCACTCTACACCCTGCATAACCACTAAAGGCAGGCAACACCGGCTGCACCATGTTTGGATCAACCCAGAGTCCAGCACTTCCAGTAGGAAGCCTAGCAGCCCCAGGCTGCAATCCAGATGCCTCTTGCACCATCGGCACAGTAGTATCCTCCTCTAAATCAGGCACTTCATCTGCACTGAGAGTACCTTCATCATCCGATGATTCCATGTGGAGAGAAAACTCACTGCCTGAATCTTCCCCTCCCTCCTCTCCCTCAGACGCACTGTCAGTCTCATAATCCTGCTCAGAGGAAGATTCAAGAAGCAAACCAACCACCTGCTGAGCAGTAATTCTACGGCTAGCCATAATGCTTACTAATAAAGGTTACTTGTCAAACAAGTCAACAACAACAAACCCTTTGTAAAAAAAGAAATAAACAAAATGTAGCTTTATCACAAAGACCTATATACTCCAACACTATACCACTCACGTGACAGAAGCAGCTAGACTCACCACCACCTGCTCTGCACAGACACAGTAAGGATCAACAATATCCCACTAAAAAAGAAGAAGAAAAAAATTACACATAAGACAATGCAAAACATTGCAAAGAATTTCATGCTCTGAACACTAACAAATATGCTGCCATTATGGCACCACTTACAAAAAATTCATTCATGCATGACAATAATACTCATTTGGAGTACACACAACAAAAATATTTTTCTTACCAAATAAATGCAATTACGCAAAACTGCAGAACCACCACTGCCGAAACCGCAAACAGGAATCAAAAGCTTTACACTAGAATAAAAGGAGAAAAAAACATTACAATCACATATGCAAATAATGCACCAGTCCACACACAATCCACCAGCCAAGCTAAGGGGTAGGTGGGCCTAACAGTATAAATAAAATATTCACCCCCGTAAAGGGGAGCAACCCTTGCCCTTTTGGCCACTCCCCAACACAAAAATTAAAAAAACCCTGGTGTCTAGTGGCTTCTGCCCTCCTTGGGGGCAGATGGGCCTAAAAACATACTGCTATTCTGCCACCCAAGGGGTCACTCTCCACAAATAAAAGCCTGGTGGACTAGTGGGAAGATACCTTTATCTTCCGCACACGATCTCTCACTACTCAACTCTACTCTCAACTCTATTCACAACTGGATGTTAGCTCACCAACTCATTCTGAATCCCGCCAAAACTGAATTCCTCCTCCTCTCTACCTGTCTCTCACCTCCTCCTGTTCAATCTTGGATGGATCAGCTGAACCTACTCAACAACAAACCCATCATTGTTGACAGCGCTAAATCCCTAGGTGTCATTCTTGACAAAAGACTCAACCTAATCTCCCACATCAACTCTATTGCTAAGAACGCACGTTACCAGTTGCGCCTTCTACGGGGGATCCGTTGGTTCTTCCCGGAGAAAGACTTAAAAACCTTGGTACAATCTCTGGTTCTCTCAAGACTGGATTATTGCAATTCTCTTCTGACGGGCCTACCCAAATCCCACCTCTCAAATCCATCCTCCATTCAGCAGCTCGCCTCATTTCAGGGTCTAAACGAAGCGACCACGTCACTCCTATCCTCTCTTCGATGGCTTCCGATCGAGGCAAGATCGATTTACAAAACTGCCTGCATCACACACAAAGCCTTACACACCTCCTCCCTCGTTACCTGGCAAATAAATTGAAATTGTCCGGTGGCTCTCGCCCTTCTCGCAATGCGGAAAAGCTTCTGCTTGAGCCCACCCCCCGTCTTCAAAAGGGACAAATCGATGGCGCAATCCTTCTCAGGAAATGCGGTGAGAATCTGGAACTCGCTTCCCCATTGCTCCATGCCACCTCCTCTACCCGGATCTTCAAAGCTGACCTCAAATCTCTTCTCTTCCAAAGACACTTTCAGAACTAATACTTTCACTCTCAGCCCCCTCTAGGAAGTTCGCTCTTCATTGTAAATTTGTACTTTTTCCTGTACATTCCTCACCCTTGCGTGCTGGAGTTTATGTACCCTTCTACCTATACACACACAGTGTAGATGTAGTTCACAAACGCAGATATATTCTAAATTTACCTAGTCCAGTCCACATAACCTGTGTCTCTATGTAGGCAATACACGTGTCCTGCTGACACTCCTCATGCACTGACCAGCACCTATATAAATCCCCCGTGCACACAGTCAACATGCATATGCATTGTACAAAAATCCTGCAGCGCAAAGCTGAACACCAGTGCACATTAATTACCCACCTACACAATACGCTCACCGGTGTGAATTGGGAGCAGTTTGAATTGACGCGTCCTAGCCACATACCAATAATAACTTTGTGGTCTACTGCCCATTTACATTTCATGGAGAAGCAAATTAAAATAAAATAGAAGCTGGGGTGTACACACACACACACACACACTCTCTCTCTCTCTCTCTCTCTCTCTCTCTCTCCCCCTCCCTCCCTCCCTCCCTCGTGCCTAGTGGGCATTCCTGCTGCACGATCACATGATCGTGCAGCAGGAATGCACAAAGAGGCATCGGGGAAAGGAAAACCCTTTCCTTTCCCTCGATGCCTCTTTTGATACAAACCCCCTCCCCGAGCCAAACCTCACCTGATTTCCCGACGCTGGAAGCAAATGGCTTCCAGCGCGTCGGGAAGAAAGGGAAACCCTCAATGATGTCAGCGCGCCTGCGCGCTGACGTCATTGATGGGGCGAGGGGAGGCAGGGAAGCCCTTCCCCTGCCTCCCCCAAAAAAACCTAACGATCGGATTCCCACGGGGGAGCGCCAGCGCTTCCCCGTGGGTGGTCTTATGACGAGCTGGACTCGTCATGAGCACACGAGCACTGTGTGCCATGACGAGTCCAGCTCGTCATAGCACCGAAGGGGATAAAGGGTCAGAGCAGGATCTCAGCGGCAGACGAGGAGAAGGAACCTCCTGGTCACAGGAACTACACGAGCATTGCGCTCGAGAAATTCAAGGATGCAAAGACCTCCATCAAGGATTACAGCTAACTTTTCACGTTGGAAATGGAGAGAAGGCACATCTGCTTAACCACGCTCACGAATTCTGCACACCTGCCCTGCATATTTATCCAAGAAGATGCCACCGTTTTGTGCAATACCTCTACTCAACTGTAGTACTGTCTACTGGCTAATCAGTAAGTGTTACCTCGTTGGGTAAATGTATAGTGCCTTTCCTACACTACAGCTGCGTAAAGGACCAGAAGAATTGTCTCCAGTGACCTGTGTGTCTGTAATTTTGCCACCGCGCCGAAAGCGCCGGGAACCTTTGATTAAGCTGTCCATCATAGTGGGGAAAGGGCGGGCAGACGTTGCATACCGCTAGTGTATGTGTGGCGGGGCCAAACGGGCGGGGCTTCTAGGCCCGTTCACATGCCTCTTGTTTATAAAGGGTCAGAGCACGATCTCAGCGGCAGACGAGGAGAAGGAACCTCCTGGTCACAGGAACTACACGAGCATTGCGCTCGAGAAATTCAAGGATGCAAAGACCTCCATCAAGGATTACAGCTAACTTTTCAGGGTGTAAATGGAGAGAAGCCACATCTGCTTAACCACGCTCCACGAATTCTACACGAGAATTGCGCTCGAGAAAATGAAGGATGCAAAGACCTCCATCAAGGATTACAGCTAACTTTTCACGTTGGAAATGGAGAGAAGGCACATCTGCTTAACCACGCTCACAAATTCTGCACACCTTCCCTGCATATTTATCCACGAAGATGCCACCGTTTTGTGCAATACCTCTACTCAACTGGAGTACTTTCTACTGGCTAATCAGTAACTGCTACCTCGTTGGGTAAATGTATAGTGCCTTTCCTACGCCAGCGCTTCCCCCGTGGGTGGTCTTATGACGAGCTGGACTCGTCATGAGCACACGAGCACTGTGTGCCATGACGAGTCCAGCTCGTCATAAGCACCGAAGGGGTTAAAAAGTGTCATTGTGCGTGAAAGTGACAAGTTGGATTTTGTTTCGATTTATGCAAAATACCAGAGTCCCAGGTTTTTAGGTCGAGCCTAGAGTAGCGCGCATGCGCTGCTCTGCGAGACTTTATGTAGGTGGTTTTAAAAGCTGACCACACGCTCGTGCACAATGGCCTTTTCCGTGCGGTTACCCGCACGGCCGCCATCTGTTTCCAATAATAGTGCCCAGACGCGGGTGCGATAATTGAAAACACATGGCGCCCGTGCGGGTAACCGCAAGCAATAGGCCATGGTGCACGAGCGTGTGGTCAGCTCAGCACGCTGCCGCGCTCGCTCGTTTCTGTTTCTATTGGTTGCAGCCTGTTCTCCCTTCTGTTCTGGCTGCAGTTTCCCAGCACCAAAGTATTCATTCCCATCCGCTTTGGTGGGTGGATTTTCTTTCCATGGTTGCACGCATTTAAAGCATGCTTTCTGACAGCATTTTTTTTTGCTTCGTGGGCCGACTGCACGCATTTAAAGCGTGCTTTCTGACAGCATGTTTTTGGCGTTGTCCTACGACTGCATGCATTTCACGGTACTCACCAGTCCTCGGGGGCAACGTGCACTCAAGCAGGGATACACTTCAGTGCTCCCTTTTACCCGTTTGCAGCGCTTGTGTTTGCGTTGTGCACATGTCTGAGGGTTAGTTTGTCTGCCACGTCCCCTCTCATTTGCATCTCTTCCTGCAGGAGTACACTCTCGATAACCGCACACACTTTGTTTTCAGAGAGGCTTTGTTTCTGGGTGATTTTGGGCTCCCGATGAAAACTTGAGAGAGCCATCTGCCGTCCTCATCTGTGAAACGTCTGCGATGAATGGCAGAGTCAGCCAGCACAATAACCCAGCCGGCTGCACGAGCATCACAGTGCATTTTAAACCCCTACATAGACCGTGTCTGTTACCTCCGTGCAGTAGCAGCAGCACCAGGCCGCAGCTGTCTTCCTGCAGCGGAACAATTACATCCAGTAAGGTAAGGGGCCCGGGATTCAGTGATAGCACAGCTGTTGCTCACAGCTTTTGGGAATGCAGGACTGGTAGAAATAGAGAGTTGAAGACCCGTGAATCACTGATGAAATGCTGACACAAGCCACTTCCTCCTATCAGAACTTTACTCTGCTTCAACTATTGAAGCAGTAAATTCTTCTTTCTCGGTATCGGCTCCCCTTCCCAGCTCGCCATGCCAGTGAAACCTATAGCTGTCTTCTGTTCTCAGTCATTTGGTTGTTTGATCGTTATGCTAACCCGCTTTCTCATGCTGGCGCAGTACCCTTGGTGCCCTGTTTAAGTAATTTGTCATGTGATTGCAAAAATTTTAAAAGTTTACAATTTAGCTGAGGGTTTGTAGGGTCAAAGCTCCTCATTATTACTGTTCGGAGCTTCTGTATCAGCAGGCCGAGCTCTGATTTGATCTCCAGTAGGTAAATCTACGTTTACAGCCATGATCCTGGAAGGTAGAACTCCGGGGGTAGAACAAATCATAGTACCATCAGGCTCAAAATGAATAGTCACGTTTAACTTAGCCATAAGATCTCTCCCCAATAGATTAGCTGGGGCAGCCGGACAGAATAGTAAACAGCCATCAATGTACCTCTCTCTTATTTCCATCTCCACTGGTTTAGTAAATGGAACCCTCATTACTACCTTGGAGAATCCTTGTGTGTCCATTGATCTATTAGAAATTCGAAGTTCTCCCTCTCTAATACAAGATTGGGTTGCTCCCGTATCTATGAGGAATGCATACATCTTGTTATTGATAGCTCCTATCACAGTGGGTTCCTCATCTGGCCTGTGAGTCACTGGCAATGCTGGACACATGGAACTACCCTGTGGACACCTTCATTGCATATATCGTCCCACATAATTTGTTTGGAGGGGGTTTCCTCATATCACAAACACATCTCCCTGTCCACTTTGAGGTGGAGTTGCCATTGGGGTTGCTCGGTAACCTTGCAATGATGGCATTTGTTGTACTCGAGGCATTACTGGTTAATGCACATTTTGAAGCGGCATCTGAGGTACATATTTGCGGGTTTGACTGTGGCTGCACTACTGTATTCCCTGGCTGACTGTAAATCCCTGTCCTTCCATTCTGTTCATCCCATCTCTTAGTTTTTTAATGAAATGTCCATATCTGTGACAATTATGACATGCTTGATCCATCCTCTGGGGAACTATCCTGCCCCATCCTATACCTCCTCAGCTACTTCCTTGTGCCCTTACACTGTCCAGATGTTGTGGGTACTGTTGTTGAGTGGTCCCTGGGACCCATCCCACTGACATTGCAGTCATCTGAGTGGTAGCTGATAATACAGCCCCTTCTGTTGCTCGTTTCTTTGACAACTTTTGCTGCACCAACTTGGCTGCTACTTTCTTTGTCACCTCCTGCTTATTCCTCTCTTTCTGCTGTTTCGTTTTACAAAAATCAATTATATGTGCCTGTTTCTCTGACCAGGATTTGGCTTCCAACGTCCCTAAATTATCAAGATAATCATGTACATCACTTCACTACACTCTAAAGCAACACAGCATTTCCCCCTGTTACTTCCAATCCCTGACCTACTTCTTGAGTCCATTTTTCTTTCTTCCTGCTAAGAAACTGAGCGTAGTGATCATTCGGGTGCATTGATTGAGCCATGAGGGACCTGATGTCTGGCCTGTCAGGATACATTTTCCTCAGCCGGAATAAATTGAATGGAGAAACATCATACCTAATCTCAGTGAGGGTAACATTTCTCACTCTAGCCTTATGGAAAACAGTATCTATCTCATCTCAAATGAGAGCTAAGTAAACTCTTTATGTCCCCTACTGCCAGTGTGATGCCTGGAGTTTGTTTCTCAAAGGACCTAATCCATTTTCCTGCTCCCTCTATAAGCGGCGCTAACGACTTTTTAAGATTTTCCTTGTCCTTTGGTGGGCAAAGAACATAATGAGGTGTCCCAGGTCCCTTACGTATCAGGGGTATCTGATATGCAGGAGCGAACGAATGTTGGGGGTTGCTCTGTCTGGCATATTTTTGTCACACGGGCAAACATTTTTCCCCATGTAGAGATAATCCCAGACTGGATCTCTCTCACCATAAAGAATGCAATCCTCAGCATTTGCCATGTCATGTGGATCAAATGACCCTTCTTGTGGCCATGGACTCATGTGTGGGGCTAAAGCTTCAGTCCATCCTGCTAAATTATTCACATAGGGTACAACACTATACCAACTATTTTCCCCTTTGATGACTATCTCATTGGGGACGAGATCAGTGCTGCATAGAACTGATTGAACACTCATCTGCTGCATTGGTCTATAATGTAACGTAAATCCTCCTATAGCTTCACAAGATCCCATCCTAGGATCTGGCTAACCATGTGTTCCCTGAAACCGCAACCACTCAAGCTCTGTTGGTCGGGGTCTCCTAGTTTTAGAGAACATATCCTTCTCTCCTTCTCTAGTGTTGGTGTGAATAGGCAATCCCATTGTTCCCTTTGTATGATCAAAATTGATAAGGGGCCTTTCTTGAGTGCTAGTGTAATAAGTAGGGTGCCTAGCCTCTGGAGATCAAAGTATTTCACCCATATTATCTACACGCCTATGCATTGACTCTGCTCTATTTGCCATCCTCCCAAAACTTCCCTGAATCTGTCCTGAGAGTTTAACACAATATCCTTCTCTCCTTGCTTCCCTTGCATCTCTTCTATCCTCACTTCATGATAACCATTCCTGAACAATCTCTGGTGAAACTATTACGCTCTCCTTCTGCCAAGGTGGTAAATTATCTTCAATCCTCCAAAAATCCTCATCTTTTTCTTGAGATAATGGCCATCGCACCATACTAACTGCCCTGTCTACATAGTCATTCCAACTAGCATCATCTACCTCTCTCCGTTGTGGTGTAGACATTTGCTCCTTAACTACCCTCCCTCTTACCTCTCTCTTCTGTAACAAGTGCGATGTTGCTTATTAAACAGGCATCTGATCATCACTGTCTTCTGGACTCTGCTCTTCACCTCTACCCTCCTGGGGAGAGGCTGGATCTAAATGCATTGTAAACTGTGCTTTTAATTGTCCTGAAAACTGAGATTCATCCATCCTCACTTGTTGTCTGGGAGTACTCATGTGTCTCAGCTTTGACATCTGTGGGGCAAAATTGGGGTCTCAACCGGAGGACACTCTAATCCCACTGCGGCTTCCTGTAGCTGCGCCAATGGATAAATGCCAGGTACCTCGGGGAAGTATTTAAAGAATCATATAGAGGTGTGAGAGCAGGCGGGGTACTAGATGTGTCAGCGTTTGAGGAATCCTTAGGCTTTTCACAGAAGACTATCCACAAGGCTAAGGTGGTTTCTCGCTTCAGTAACTTAACACCTGCATATCAACTCTTAAGATGTGTAACAATGTACTCTAATATTTTGTCATCAAATGTCCCTTCTTTTGGCCAGGGATACGTGCGCTTCTGAGTGACTTTAAACCATTCCCTACAATATTTTTGTAACTTTTTCTGTTCACCTGGAATGATCTTTTTCCTATGTTCTAAGGGAGTCGCCATAGTCCCCAGTATTCCTAGCAGTTTTATAATCAAATCTTTTATCGGTCTGCTCAATATTTCTTCTTTTTAATTTCTTACACTAACCGTCACAAATAAAAATGTCAATTTGTCTTTTCAGTCATATATATTCAACATTATACATCACAACAAAGTTATACAATAACCTCACTCTGTGGCCATGTTTTTATTTACATGCATACACACACACACATTCATTGTCAACATATTTAAAAATATAAACACTTCAACTACTTCTAAATGTCAATCACAATTGTTTGACTCTAAACTGTATACTATGTCGGTAGCAACTGGTCACTTCCCTCTGCACTCAAAAGAGGATAACCCTCCAACCATGCGTCTCATAGACCATGGAATGACTTCTGGACATTAGGAACAGGACAGTAATTCGAGTGTTCTGGTCGTACTTGAAGGTAAAGTTTAGCAACATCATCCTTTCTGTCGCCCCTCTAACTCAAAATATTGGAACACATATTGGAACACATATTGGACTCCCAACTTCGAATCACTGACATTGACCACTTCCAACTTTATATTGGGATAAACCCTCTACCGACTACACAGCGCCTTAACTTAATATTGTGCAACACTTATATACAATCTTGCATGCGATAACCTTATTTACATTACATCTACGTTTACCATTGCCAAAGAGACACGTCATACACAGCCGCGGCCGCTGCAGGTAAGAGCGGTGGGGCCGGTGGTGGGGGGATTTCGAGAGACGACCACGAGGGAAAATGTAATAAATAATTAATTTCCCTCGTGGTCGTCTCTCAAAATCCCCCCAGCCGGCCCCACCGCCCTACCGCTCTTACCTGCAGCGGCCATGGCTGGTCATACAGTATACAAAACATGGAACGGAGTCCGCATTATCCTCATCTTAAAGACGGCAATATCGGGTCCTACCCGCCCCGTGAATAGGCAGAACTTTAGGCAACACGGTGTCTGCTTCCCTCATCAAAGATGCGCAATAACCTATGCAGTGGGGGTAGGCGGTATTCCAGCAGCAGTAATCGGTTGAAGATAAATGGGACTGCTATCTGGCTCGCCAACTATTGTAGGAAAACTGAGATAAAGAAAATAGAAGATTACTCCTAGCAAAGCAAAAGCAGGCTTACTGTTGCGACAGGGGGAGTAGCTATACCCACATAGGTAAACAGCTGGTCTCAAATGGCTGCTCACAAGTAGCCCCTGAAATAGTCACACAAACAATGTGCCTTACAAAAGGTCAATTAATAGGTTACTCAATAATTACATAGTTTTTTTTTTTTTAAACAGAGTTTATTGGCATTTGAATTATACGCATTTCCAGTATTACAATAGCAGGATTTGTACATACATGTAGAGATTACATTGTTTTTCTCTTACTCTTCTGATTGCCGTGAACTCAATAATTACATAGTTGTTACAAAACATCACATCAACTGTGTTTTCAAACTCCCACCTCCCCTTAAAATTACATTTGGCACCAGGATAGAGTCCCCAGGGCCCTGAATGACTCAGGGAGGCGGGCCCCAATCACACCCCCTTCCCACAAATTAAAACAAGAAGACCCCCAGGCCCTGGTCCACCCTGAGGGTCTATTACAGAGGTCTTCAATCTGTGGGGCGCGACCCCCAGGAGGGCCCTGGAGTCCTGAGAAGGGGGTCGCGCATTCCCAAGCTACATTTGTGACTGCAATCAAAAACATTTGCTTTCGTTTTGAAAAAAGACAGCTGTCCTGGGACGGCTAATTTAGATCCTTATCAGCTGAAGTTTTATCAACTGAGTCTCTAGTGCTGGAAAAGCCTGCATGCCAGAGTACCTGCTTGCCTGAATGAAATGCAAATGTGCCTATCAGTTAATCTGCAAGTGTAAAGGGTGGTTGTGAGCAGGTTCTGGCTTTAATTATTCAAATCACTCCAAGCTTTGTGATGACAAGGATTTATTTTTTTGAGTGGTAGTGCAAAGAGTTAACAACTAGGCTGTGAAGTGCTTTTAATTTTAACTGCATTTACACAGCCCTTAGTACTCCTGAAGAGGTGTTGAAGGGACAGTTATGTAAAACAAATTGCATTACTTATGCTCTGGTCTTACTAAAATCTACATTTTGGAAGCACTATTTTATTGTAAAACTATTTCGACGTTTTGCAGCACTCTCTTACACTGTGTGTAATGCAAGAATAAAATAATGACTTACATTTTCACATTGCTTTCTGTCATAGGCTGTGACCTCGTAGCAGTAAAAATACACGTCCCTATTCTCCACTGCACCACTCAAGACTTAATTCTGTGGCTCTCTGGTTACATGTAGACCTCTGCAGCGCATTAACTAATAGAGGTTTCATAATGTCCTACAGTGCATTTCCCACTAAGTACCAACTTTTTACATTTATTTTTCATTACGCTGCCCATTATTGATGGTGAAAGACCTAAAAAACATACAGAAAATTTTGGGGCTTATTTATGAGAGGCTTGCATCGCCAGAGGAAGCATCTCAACCATACTCATGAGACTGTGCAAAGTCACTCTGCATAGCTTTGCATGGCCTCATAGATATGGAGTAAGACATAGCAGCGCACGTCATTGTGTTGCCTTACTCTGCGTTAAGGAGGTGTTCCATAGGCTTTGCGTGGGGTTCCCATGCAACACCTATGGATTTTGATGCTGCCCCATACTTACAAAATCAAGTAAACCTGGGGCAGCTCCAAAAACTGATGCCTCCCCAGCGGAGGCGTAACAGGGAAAAATTCTCTAATTTCTCCTCATTCTTTCCTCTTTCCATGTGTGCTGCATTCAGCAGCTCAAATAGAAAGAGTAAAACACCTCTTGGGATTGTTTTTGTGAATGAAGGTGCCCCTAAAAACAAGCCTGCCTATGTTGGTGCTACGCAGCAATTTGTGCGCCAGCGCAAGGGAAAAGGACAGGAATGCACCGTAATTCATAAAAACAGTGCATTCCAGCCCTTTCACATTGGCATAGGGCAGCACAGCAAGAAGACTTACAGCGCTGCCCTACGCCAATTCCTCATAAATGAGACCCTTTGTATTTAGCTACACCTTTGACTACACCCCCACGCTCACTGACCTTTGGTGTGCTAAACACTGTTTAATAATATTTCCCCACCGTAAAAATTATTTGCTGTGGGAATTTGGGGTGTTTATGATTGTTGATAGTTGTCGATGAAGAGGAGTACCAGGTTCTAGAAAGATTTATCAGAAGGGGGTCCTTACGCCTAAAAAAATTTGACAAGGGGGTTTCGGCATCAAAAAGTTTGAAGACCTCTGGTCTATTATGAAGGGCGTTACTTTTTTGGGTAGGTAAGAGGAAACAAAGATTCTGCAGGATCATGGCTTTTTCCCCCATTATGTTGGCCCCAGGGGGTGTCTAGGGGAGAAGGGTATCCCAACCCTGCCCTCCTATATGTAAGTATGTGTATATATATATATATATTCACTGAAAAAAACATAGGTTTCAGACACGTTATAGTTAGAAATTAGCATTTAAAAAACCTTTGAAATTCACTGAAAAAAACATAGGTTTTAGGGACAGTTATAGTTAGTTGGACATTTCACTCGTACAAAACCATAGAAATTCCCCGTTATAGTTAGTTCAGCTAACTATAACTCGCGCCCCATAATGCACTGCTGATGACGTCACATATTACATCACTCATGACATGGTCAGTGACATCACTGATGACATCACTGATGACATCTCAAATGAAATCACTGATGACATCATTCAGTGACTGTGTGTTTCTGTAAAGTTTAAATATGTTTAATATATATAGGGAAAGGCGTATTGAAGAATGAGTGGGTGTTTAAGTGTCTGAATGGATGATTTAGTACGTGCGTGACTGACTCTACAAGTGAGTGATTAAACGTATCTTACTGAATGCATGGGTTAGTGACTAAACTGTGTGAATGTCTGTATCCGTCTGTTTGTTGGTGTGTAAGTGGATGCATGGATTTGCGAATAGCTACATGAGTGTCTATATGGGTTATTGATTGGTTCTCTGAGTATCTGTATGGCTGCCTGAGTGTTTGGGTGGGTGGGGTGTGTGTGACTCTGTACATAGATGTGTGAGTGGGTGATTCACTGGGTGCATGATTTCAAGAGTGCATCTGTGATGGACTGCTTGGGTGGGTGAGTGTGTGTATGGGTGTGTTAGTGAGTGAATGAATGTATATCTCAGTGGTACATGTGCGAGTAACTACATATGTAAAAGGCAGTATATATGTGTGTTAGAGTATTTAAATGGCTATAAGTGAGAGTGTGTGATTGTGAGAGTGGCTGTATGGATGCGTGTGTGCTTGTATCAGTTATTGTATAAGAGCGTAAGAATGTGCTAGTATTTGTATGAGTAAGTGAGCTGGTGTGTGTATAACTGTATAGGTGAGTAAATGGGTGTGTGATTAATTTTTGCATGACTGACTAGGTGTGTGAGTACCTCTATGGATGAGTGGCGGTGTGTGAGTGTTTATATAGGTTTATGAGTGCATATGATAGTCCTGTACTGAGTGACTGTAAGTATGAGTGACTGTACGGGTGAGTGAGTAGATGTGTGTGTGTAGACCTAAGAATCAGTGAGTGGGTATGTAGTTATTGGTATTGGAGTGTGTATGGTTTTGAGAATGGCAGTCTGTAATTTAGAGTGGGTGTATCAAAAGCTATATTAGGGTGTGAGAAGATGCATGAAATTATCACATGGATGATGTCATCAGTGATGTCATTTGAGATGTCATCAGTGATGTCATCAGTGATGTCACTGACCATGTCATGAGTGATGTAATATGTGACGTCATCAGCAGTGCATTGCGGGCGCGAGTTATAGTTAGCTGAACTAACTATAACGGGGAATTTCTATGGTTTTGTACGAGTGAAATGTCCAACTAACTATAACTGTCCCTAAAACCTATGGTTTTTCAGTGAATTTCAAAGGTTTCTTAAATGCTAATTTCTAACTATAACGTGTCTGAAACCTATGGTTTTTCAGTGAATTTCAAAGGTTTTTAAATGCTAATTTCTAACTATAACGTGCCTGAAACCTATGATTTTTAAGTGAATTTCAAAGGTTTTTTAAATGCTAGTTTCTAACTATGCCTACAGAGGTAGGACATGTGAAGAAAGAAGAAAAACGCGCAGAAAGAAGCAAAAGAAATGCAGAAAGAAGCAACAGAAGTCCACAAAGACGAAGAAAAGTGCAGGAAGAAGCAAAAGATGTGCAGAAAGAACCAACAGAGGAGCAGAAAGAGGCCATGTTGCAAAATCATCCTGTGCCCACAACTTTTTCAGACAGGTACTGGTGGTAACTGACTCTGACTAACCAGAGTCAGTGCTATGCTAAAAGACACTTAGAATACAGTGAAAACACCTACATACACTAGGGAACACTATGCGTTGGGGTACCCCTGTGATTAGCATGACCTCCTCTGTAAGTCCCTAGTACATAATAGGGCAGGGGGATTAAAACTACCTCTTAAAACGCGTGTGCAAACGCGCCCGTGGCGCGTTTTAAGTTGCGGGATTAAGTCCCCTTGAATCCTGAGGGTCCCTGGGGCCCAACTAGCCCCCAGGTACCTACAGTTAGGACCACAGAGCTGAGTTGCAGAGAGGCGTTCGAGGCCACGCACCTTTTTCACCTCTCTGCAACGCAACTCTGTTGTGCTTACTGAAGGTACCTGGTGGGCTAGTTGGCCCCAGGGTCCCTCAGGATTCAAGGGGCGTGTTTGCGCACATGTCACCTGAGGCCCCGCCCCCTCCCTTCACCACTGTGCAAACGCGCCCCGTGGCGCGTTTTAAGTTGGGGGATTAGGTCACCTTGAATCCTGAGGGTCCCTGGGGCCCAACTAGCCCACCAAGTACTTCCAGTAAGCACCACAGGCCTGCGTTGCACACGCCTGTAACAAATTGTGTAGTTGTGTTTAGGTAGTGAAGGGGGTCGTGCTGGGGGTAGTGTTTTAGGGTTTAGGGTAGTGCAGTGGTGTTTGTGTAGTGTAGGGGGTCATGCTGGGGGGTAGATTTAGGGTTTAGGGTAGTGCAGTGGTGTTTGGATAGTGTAGGGAGTCGTGCTGGGGGAGTGTTTTAGGGTTTAGGGTATTACAGTGGTGTTTGGGTAGTGTAGGGGGTTGTGCTGGGGGTAGTGTTTTAGGGTTTAGGGTAGTGCAGTGGTGTTTGGGTAGTGTAGGGGTTCGTGCTGGGGGTATTGTTTTAGGGTTTAGGGTAGTGCAGTGGTGTTTGTGTAGTGTAGGGGGTAGTGTGTTTAGGGTAGTGCAGTGGTGTTTGTGTAGTGTAGGGGGTCGTGCTGGGGGTAGTGTTTTAGGGTTTAGGGTAGTGCAGTGGTGTTCGGGCAGTGTAGGGGGTCTTGCTGGGGGTGGTGTTTCAGGGTTTAGGGCAGTGCAGTGGTGTTTGGGTCGTGCAGGGGTCATGCTGGGGGAGTGTTTTAGGGTTTAGGGCAGTGCAGTGGTGTTTGGGTAGTGTAGGGGGTCATGCTGGGGGAGTGTTTTAGGGTTTAGGGCAGTGCAGTGGTGTTCGGGCAGTTTAGGGGGTCGTGCTGGGGGAGTGTTTTAGGGTTTAGGGCAGTGCAGTGGTGTTCGGGTAGTGTAGGGGTCGTGCTGGGGGAGTGTTTGAGGGTTTAGGGCAGTGCAGTTGTGTTCGGGTAGTGTAGGGGGTCGTGCTGGGGGAGTATTTTAGGGTTTAGGGTAGTGCAGTGGTGTTCGGGTAGTGTAGGGGGTCGTGCTGGGGGTTGTGTTTCAGGGTTTAGGGCAGTGCAGTGGTGTTCGGGCAGTGTAGGGGTCGTGCTGGGGCTGGTGTTTCAGGGTTTAGGGCAGTGCAGTGGTGTTCGGGCAGTGTAGGGGGTCATGCACGGGGTGGTGTTTCAGGGTTTAGGGCAGTGCAGTGGTGTTCGGGCAGTGTAGGGGGTCGTGCTGGGGCTGGTGTTTCAGGGTTTAGGGCAGTGCAGTGTTGTTCGGGCAGTGTAGGGGGTCTTGCTGGGGGTGGTGTTTCAGGGTTTAGGGGCAGTGGTGTTTGGGCAGTGTAGGGGGTCTTGCTGGGGGTGATGTTTCAGGGTTTAGGGCAGTGCAGTGGTGTTCGGGCAGTGTAGGGGGTCTTGCTGGGGGTCGTGTTTCAGGGTTTAGGGCAGTGCAGTGGTGTTCGGTGCAGTGTAGGGGGTCGTGCTGGGGATGGTGTTTCATGGTTTAGGGCAGTGCAGTAGTGTTCAGGCAGTGTAGGGGGTCGTGCTGGGGCTGGTGTTTCAGGGTTTAGGGCAGTGCAGGCAGTGGTGCTCGGGCAGTGTAGGGGGTCGTGCTGGGGTGGTGTTTCTGGGTTTAGGGTAGTGCAGTTGTGTTCGGGCAGTGTAGGGGTTCGTGCTGGGGCTGGTGTTTCAGGGTTTAGGGCAGTGCAGTGGTGTTCGGGCAGTGTAGGGGGTCATGCTGGGGCTGGTGTTTCTGTGTTTTGGGCAGAGCAGTGGTGTTCGGGCAGTGTAGGGGGTCGTGCTGGGGGTGGTGTTTCAGGGTTTAGGGCAGTGGTGTTCGGGCAGTGTAGGGGGTCTTGCTGGGGGTGATGTTTCAGGGTTTAGGGCAGTGCAGTGGTGTTCGGGCAGTGTAGGGGGTCTTGCTGGGGGCAGTGTTTCAGGGTTTAGGGCAGAGCAATGGTGTTCAGGCAGTGTAGGGGGTTGTGTTGGAGGTGGTGTTTCAGGCTTTAGGGCAGTGCAGTGGTATTCGGGCAGTGTAGGGGGTCTTGCTGGGGGTGGTGTTTCAGGGTTTAGGGCAGTGGTGTTCAGGCAGTGTAGGGGGTCGTGCTGGGGGTGGTGTTTCAGGGTTTAGGGCAGTGCAATGGTGTTCGGGCAGTGTAGGGGGTTGTGCAGGGGCTGGTGTTTCAGGGTTTAGGGCAGTGCAGTGGTGTTCGGGCAGTGTAGGGGGTCGTGCTGGGGGTGGTATTTCAGGGTTTAGAGCAGTGCAGTGGTGTTTGGGCAGTGTAGGGGGTCGTGCTGGGGGTGGTGTTTCTGGGTTTAGGGCAGTGCAGTGGTGTTCGGGCAGTGTAGGGGGTCTTGCTGGGGGTGGTGTTTCAGGGTTTAGGGCAGTGCAGTGGTGTTCGGGCAGTGTAGGGGGTCTTGCTGGGGGTGATGTTTCAGGGTTTAGGGCAGTGCAGTGGTGTTTGGGCAGTGTAGGGGGTCTTGCTGGGGGTAGTGTTTCAGGGTTTAGGGCAGTGCAGTGGTGTTTGTGGCAGTGTAGGGGTCGTGCTGGGGATGGTGTTTCATGGTTTAGGGCAGTGCAGTAGTGTTCAGGCAGTGTAGGGGGTCGTGCTGGGGCTGGTGTTTCAGGGTTTAGGGCAGTGCAGGCAGTGGTGCTCGGGCAGTGTAGGGGGTCGTGCTGGGGGTGGTGTTTCTGGGTTTAGGGTAGTGCAGTTGTGTTCGGGCAGTGTAGGGGTTCGTGCTGGGGCTGGTGTTTCAGGGTTTAGGGCAGTGCAGTGGTGTTCGGGCAGTGTAGGGGGTCATGCTGGGGCTGGTGTTTCAGTGTTTTGGGCAGAGCAGTGGTGTTCGGGCAGTGTAGGGGGTCGTGCTGGGGGTGGTGTTTCAGGGTTTAGGGCAGTGCAGTGGTGTTCGAGTAGTGTAGGGGGTCGTGCTGGGGGTGGTGTTTCAGGGTCTAGGGTGCAGTGGTGTTCGGGCAGTGTAGGGGGTCTTGCTGGGGGTGATGTTTCAGGGTTTAGGGCAGTGCAGTGGTGTTCGGGCAGTGTAGGGGGTCTTGCTGGGGGTAGTGTTTCAGGGTTTAGGGCAGAGCAATGGTGTTCAGGCAGTGTAGGGGGTTGTGTTGGAGGTGGTGTTTCAGGGTTTAGGGCAGTGCAGTGGTGTTCGGGCAGTGTAGGGGGTCGTGCTGGGGGTGGTGTTTCAGGGTTTAGGGCAGTGCAGTGGTGTTCGGGCAGTGTAGGGGGTCGTGCAGGGGCTGGTGTTTCAGGGTTTAGGGCAGTGCAGTGGTGTTCGGGCAGTGTAGGGGGTCGTGCTGGGGGTGGTGTTTCAGGGTTTAGGGCAGTGCAGTGGTGTTCGGGCAGTGTAGGGGGTCGTGCTGGGGGTGGTGTTTCTGGGTTTAGGGCAGTGCAGTGGTGTTCGGGCAGTGTAGGGGGTCGTGCAGGGGTGTGGTGTTTCAGGGTTTAGGGCAGTGCAGTGGTGTTCGGGCAGTGTAGGGGGTCATGCTGGGGGTAGTGTTTCAGGGTTTAGGGCAGTGCAGTGGTGTTCGGGCAGTGTAGGGGGTCGTGCTGGGGGTGGTGTTTCAGGGTTTAGGGCAGTGCAGTGGTGCTCGGGCAGTGTAGGGGTCGTGCTGGGGGTGGTGTTTCAGGGTTTAGGGCAGTGCAGTGGTGTTCGGGCAGTGTAGGGGGTCGTGCTGGGGCTGGTGTTTCAGGGTTTAGGGCAGTGCAGTGGTGTTCGGGCAGTGTAGGGGGTCATGCTGGGGCTGGTGTTTCAGTGTTTTGGGCAGAGCAGTGGTGTTCGGGCAGTGTAGGGGGTCGTGCTGGGGGTGGTGTTTCAGGGTTTAGGGCAGTGCAGTGGTGTTCGGGCAGTGTAGGGGGTCGTGCTGGGGGTGGTGTTTCAGGGTCTAGGGCAGTGGTGTTCGGGCAGTGTAGGGGGTCTTGCTGGGGGTGATGTTTCAGGGTTTAGGGCAGTGCAGTGGTGTTCGGGCAGTGTAGGGGGTCTTGCTGGGGGCAGTGTTTCAGGGTTTAGGGCAGAGCAGTGGTGTTCAGGCAGTGTAGGGGGTTGTGCTGGAGGTGGTGTTTCAGGGTTTAGGGCAGTGCAGTGGTGTTCGGGCAGTGTAGGGGGTCGTGCTGGGGGTGGTGTTTCAGGGTTTAGGGCAGTGCAGTGGTGTTCGGGCAGTGTAGGGGGTCGTGCAGGGGCTGGTGTTTCAGGGTTTAGGGCAGTGCAGTGGTGTTCGGGCAGTGTAGGGGGTCGTGCTGGGGGTGGTGTTTCAGGGTTTAGGGCAGTGCAGTGGTGTTCGGGCAGTGTAGGGGGTCGTGCTGGGGGTGGTGTTTCAGGGTTTAGGGCAGTGCAGTGGTGTTCGGGCAGTGTAGGGGGTCGTGCAGGGGGGTGGTGTTTCAGGGTTTAGGGCAGTGCAGTGGTGTTCGGGCAGTGTAGGGGGTCATGCTGGGGGTAGTGTTTTAGGGTTTAGGGTAGTGCAGTGGTGTTTGGGCAGTGTAGGGGGTCGTGCTGGGGGTAGTGTTTCAGGGTTTAGGGCAGTGCAGTGGTGCTCGGGCAGTGTAGGGGTCGTGCTGGGGGTGGTGTTTCAGGGTTTAGGGCAGTGCAGTGGTGTTCGGGCAGTGTAGGGGGTCGTGCTGGGGCTGGTGTTTCAGGGTTTAGGGCAGTGCAGTGGTGTTCGGGCAGTGTAGGGGGTCGTGCACGGGGTGGTGTTTCAGGGTTTAGGGCAGTGCAGTGGTGTTCGGGCAGTGTAGGGGGTCGTGCTGGGGCTGGTGTTTCTGGGTTTAGGGCAGTGCAGTGGTGTTCGGGCAGTGTAGGGGGTCTTGCTGGGGGTGGTGTTTCAGGGTTTAGGGCAGTGGTGTTCGGGCAGTGTAGGGGGTCTTGCTGGGGGTGATGTTTCAGGGTTTAGGGCAGTGCAGTGGTGTTCGGGCAGTGTAGGGGGTCTTGCTGGGGGTAGTTTTTCAGGGTTTAGGGCAGTGCAGTGGTGTTCGTGCAGTGTAGGGGGTCGTGCTGGGGATGGTGTTTCATGGTTTAGGGCAGTGCAGTAGTGTTCAGGCAGTGTAGGGGGTCGTGCTGGGGCTGGTGTTTCAGGGTTTAGGGCAGTGCAGGCAGTGGTGCTCGGGCAGTGTAGGGGGTCGTGCTGGGGGTGGTGTTTCTGGGTTTAGGGTAGTGCAGTTGTGTTCGGGCAGTGTAGGGGTTCGTGCTGGGGCTGGTGTTTCAGGGTTTAGGGCAGTGCAGTGGTGTTCGGGCAGTGTAGGGGGTCATGCTGGGGCTGGTGTTTCAGTGTTTTGGGCAGAGCAGTGGTGTTCGGGCAGTGTAGGGGGTCGTGCTGGGGGTGGTGTTTCAGGGTTTAGGGCAGTGCAGTGGTGTTCGAGTAGTGTAGGGGGTCGTGCTGGGGGTGGTGTTTCAGGGTTTAGGGCAGTGGTGTTCGGGCAGTGTAGGGGTCTTGCTGGGGGTGATGTTTCAGGGTTTAGGGCAGTGCAGTGGTGTTCGGGCAGTGTAGGGGGTCTTGCTGGGGGCAGTGTTTCAGGGTTTAGGGCAGAGCAATGGTGTTCAGGCAGTGTAGGGGGTTGTGTTGGAGGTGGTGTTTCAGGCTTTAGGGCAGTGCAGTGGTATTCGGGCAGTGTAGGGGGTCTTGCTGGGGGTGGTGTTTCAGGGTTTAGGGCAGTGGTGTTCAGGCAGTGTAGGGGGTCGTGCTGGGGGTGGTGTTTCAGGGTTTAGGGCAGTGCAATGGTGTTCGGGCAGTGTAGGGGGTCGTGCAGGGGCTGGTGTTTCAGGGTTTAGGGCAGTGCAGTGGTGTTCGGGCAGTGTAGGGGGTCGTGCTGGGGGTGGTGTTTCAGGGTTTAGGGCAGTGCAGTGGTGTTTGGGCAGTGTAGGGGGTCGTGCTGGGGGTGGTGTTTCTGGGTTTAGGGCAGTGTAGTGGTGTTCGGGCAGTGTAGGGGGTCGTGCAGGGGGTGGTGAGTCAGGGTTTAGGGCAGTGCAGTGGTGTTCGGGCAGTGTAGGGGGTCGTGCAGGGGGTGGTGTTTCAGGGTTTAGGGCAGTGCAGTGGTGCTCGGGCAGTGTAGGGGTCGTGCTGGGGGTGGTGTTTCAGGGTTTAGGGCAGTGCAGTGGTGTTCGGGCAGTGTAGGGTGTCGTGCTGGGGGTGGTGTTTCAGGGTTTTGGGCAGTGCAGTGGTGTTCGGGCAGTGTAGGTGGTCTTGCTGGGGCTGGTGTTTCCGGGTTTAGTGCAGTGGTGTTCGGGCAGTGTAGGGGGTCTTGCTGGGGGTGGTGTTTCAGTGTTTAGGGCAGTGCAGTGGTGTTCGGGCAGTGTAGGGGGTCGTGCTGGGGCTGGTGTTTCAGGGTTTTGGGCAGAGCAGTGGTGTTCGGGCAGTGTAGGGGGTCGTGCTGGGGGTGGTGTTTTAGGGTTTAGGGCACTGCAGTGTTGTTCGGGCAGCTGTAGGGGTCTTGCTGGGGGTGGTGTTTCAGGGTTTAGGGCAGTGGTGTTCGGGCAGTGTAGGGGGTCTTGCTGGGGGTGATGTTTCAGGGTTTAGGGCAGTGCAGTGGTGTTCGGGCAGTGTAGGGGGTCTTGCTGGGGGTAGTGTTTCAGGGTTTAGGGCAGTGCAGTAGTGTTCGTGCAGTGTAGGGGGTCATGCTGGGGGCGGTGTTTCAGGGTTTAGGGCAGTGCAGTAGTGTTCGGGCAGTGTAGGGGGTCGTGCAGGGGGTGGTGTTTCAGGGTTTAGGGCAGTGCAATGGTGTTCGGGCAGTGTAGGGCTCGTGCTGGGGGTGGTGTTTCAGGGTTTAGGGCAGTGCAGTGGTGTTCGGGCAGTGTAGGGGGTCGTGCTGGGGCTGGTGTTTCAGGGTTTAGGGCAGTGCAGTGGTGTTCGGGCAGTGTAGGGGGTCTTGCTGGGGGTGGTGTTTCAGGGTTTAGGGCAGTGCAGTGGTGTTCGGGCAGTGTAGGGGGTCTTGCTGGGGGTGATGTTTCAGGGTTTAGGGCAGTGCAGTGGTGTTCGGGCAGTGTAGGGGGTCTTGCTGGGGGTAGTGTTTCAGGGTTTAGGGCAGTGCAGTGGTGTTCGGGCAGTGTAGGGGGTCGTGCTGGGGATGGTGTTTCAGGGTTTAGGGCAGTGCAGTGGTGTTCGGGCAGTGTAGGGGGTCGTGCTGGGGAATGGTGTTTCAGGGTTTAGGGCAGTGCAGTGGTGTTCGGGCAGTGTAGTGGGTCATGCAGGGGGTGGTGTTTCAGGGTTTAGGGCAGTGCAGTGGTGTTCGGGCAATGTAGGGGGTCGTGCTGGGGCTGGTGTTTCAGGGTTTAGGGCAGTGCAGTGGTGTTCGGGCAGTGTAGGGGGTCTTGCTGGGGGTGGTGTTTCAGGGTTTAGGGCAGTGCAGTGGTGTTCGGGCAGTGTAGGGGGTCTTGCTGGGGGTGATGTTTCAGGGTTTAGGGCAGTGCAGTGGTGTTCGGGCAGTGTAGGGTGTCGTGCTGGGGGTGGTGTTTCAGGGTTTAGGGCAGTGCAGTGGTGTTCGGGCAGTGTAGGGGGTCGTGCACGGGGTGGTGTTTCAGGGTTTAGGGCAGTGCAGTGGTGTTCGGGCAGTGTAGGGGGTTGTGCTGGGGCTGGTGTTTCAGGGTTTAGGGCAGTGCAATGGTGTTCTGGGCAGTGTAGGGGGTCGTGCTGGGGCTAGTGTTTCACGGTTTAGGGCAGTGCAGTGGTGTTCGGGCAGTGTAGGGGGTCATGCTGGGGCTGGTGTTTCAGGGTTTAGGGCAGTGCAGTGGTGTTCGTGCAGTGTAGGTGGTCGTGCTGGGGCTGGTGTTTCAGGGTTTAGGGCAGTGCAGTGGTGTTCGGGCAGTGTAGGGGGTCATGCTGGGGCTGGTGTTTCAGGGTTTAGGGCAGTGCAGTGGTGCTCAGGCAGTGTAGGGGGTCGTGCTGGGGGTGGTGTTTATGGGTTTAGGGTAGTGCAGTGGTGTTCGGGCAGTGTAGGGGGTCGTGCTGGGGCTGGTGTTTCAGGGTTTAGGGCAGTGCAGTGGTGTTCGGGCAGTGTAGGGGGTCGTGCTGGGGCTGGTGTTTTAGGGTTTAGGGCAGTGCAGTGGTGTTCGGGCAGTGTAGGGGGTCTTGCTGGGGGTAGTTTTTCAGGGTTTAGGGCAGTGCAGTGGTGTTCGTGCAGTGTAGGGGGTCGTGCTGGGGATGGTGTTTCATGGTTTAGGGCAGTGCAGTAGTGTTCAGGCAGTGTAGGGGGTCGTGCTGGGGCTGGTGTTTCAGGGTTTAGGGCAGTGCAGGCAGTGGTGCTCGGGCAGTGTAGGGGGTCGTGCTGGGGGTGGTGTTTCTGGGTTTAGGGTAGTGCAGTGGTGTTCGGGCAGTGTAGGGGTTCGTGCTGGGGCTGGTGTTTCAGGGTTTAGGGCAGTGCAGTGGTGTTCGGGCAGTGTAGGGGGTCATGCTGGGGCTGGTGTTTCAGTGTTTTGGGCAGAGCAGTGGTGTTCGGCCAGTGTAGGGGGTCATGCTGGGGGTGGTGTTTCAGGGTTTAGGGCAGTGCAGTGGTGTTCGAGCAGTGTAGGGGGTCGTGCTGGGGGTGGTGTTTCAGGGTTTAGGGCAGTGGTGTTCGGGCAGTGTAGGGGGTCTTGCTGGGGGTGATGTTTCAGGGTTTAGGGCAGTGCAGTGGTGTTCGGGCAGTGTAGGGGGTCTTGCTGGGGGCAGTGTTTCAGGGTTTAGGGCAGAGCAATGGTGTTCAGGCAGTGTAGGGGGTTGTGTTGGAGGTGGTGTTTCAGGCTTTAGGGCAGTGCAGTGGTATTCGGGCAGTGTAGGGGGTCTTGCTGGGGGTGGTGTTTCAGGGTTTAGGGTAGTGCAGTGGTGTTTGGGTCATGCAGGGGGTCATGCTGAGGGGAGTGTTTTAGGGTTTAGGGCAGAGCAATGGTGTTCAGGCAGTGTAGGGGGTTGTGTTGGAGGTGGTGTTTCAGGCTTTAGGGCAGTGCAGTGGTGTTCGGGCAGTGTAGGGGGTCATGCAGGGGCTGGTGTTTCAGGGTTTAGGGCAGTGCAGTGGTGTTCGGGCAGTGTAGGGGGTCGTGCTGGGGGTGGTGTTTCAGGGTTTAGGGCAGTGTAGTGGTGTTCGGGCAGTGTAGGGGGTCATGCAGGGGGTGGTGAGTCAGGGTTTAGGGCAGTGCAGTGGTGTTTGGGCAGTGTAGGGGGTCATGCTGGGGGTAGAGTTTTAGGGTTTAGGGCAGTGCAGTGGTGTTCGGGCAGTGTAGGGGGTCGTGCAGGGGGTGGTGTTTCAGGGTTTAGGGCAGTGCAGTGGTGTTCGGGCAGTGTAGGGGTCGTGCTGGGGGTGGTGTTTCAGGGTTTAGGGCAGTGCAGTGGTGTTCGGGCAGTGTAGGGTGTCGTGCTGGGGGTGGTGTTTCAGGGTTTTGGGCAGTGCAGTGGTGTTTGGGCAGTGTAGGTGGTCTTGCTGGGGCTGGTGTTTCCGGGTTTAGTGCAGTGGTGTTCGGGCAGTGTAGGGGGTCTTGCTGTGGGTGGTGTTTCAGGGTTTAGGGCAGTGCAATGGTGTTCGCGCAGTGTAGGGGGTCTTGCTGGGGCTGATGTTTCAGCGTTTAGGGCAGCGCAGTGGTGTTCGGGCAGTGTAGGGGGTCTTGCTGGGGGTGGTGTTTCAGGGTTTAGGGCAGTGCAGTGGTGTTCGGGCAGTGTAGGGGGTCTTGCTGGGGCTGGTGTTTCAGGGTTTAGGGCAGTGCAGTGGTGTTCGGGCAGTGTAGGGGTCTTGCTGGGGCTGGTGTTTCAGGGTTTAGGGTAGTGCAGTGGTGTTCGGGCAGTGTAGGGGGTCGTGCTGGGGCTGGTGTTTCAGGGTTTAGGGCAGTGCAGTGGTGTTCGGGCAGTGTAGGGGGTCGTGCTGGGGCTGGTGTTTCAGGGTTTAGGGCAGTGCAGTGGTTTTCAGGCAGTGTAGGCGGTCGTGCTGGGGGTGGTGTTTCAGGGTTTAGGGCAGTGCAGTGGTGTTCGGGCAGTGTAGGGGGTCGTGCTGGGGGTGGTGTTTCAGGGTTTAGGGCAGTGCAGTGGTGTTCGGGCAGTGTAGGGAGTCGTGCTGGGGCTGGTGTTTCAGGGTTTTGGGCAGAGCAGTGGTGTTCGGGCAGTGTAGGGGGTCGTGCTGGGGGTGGTGTTTTAGGGTTTAGGGCACTGCAGTGTTGTTCGGGCAGTGTAGGGGGTCTTGCTGGGGGTGGTGTTTCAGGGTTTAGGGCAGTGGTGTTCGGGCAGTGTAGGGGGTCTTGCTGGGGGTGATGTTTCAGGGTTTAGGGCAGTGCAGTGGTGTTCGGGCAGTGTAGGGGGTCATGCTGGGGGCGGTGTTTCAGGGTTTAGGGCAGTGCAGTAGTGTTCGGGCAGTGTAGGGGGTCGTGCAGGGGGTGGTGTTTCAGGGTTTAGGGCAGTGCAATGGTGTTCGGGCAGTGTAGGGGGTCTTGCTGGGGGTGATGTTTCAGGGTTTAGGGCAGTGCAGTAGTGTTCGTGCAGTGTAGGGGGTCATGCTGGGGGCGGTGTTTCAGGGTTTAGGGCAGTGCAGTAGTGTTCGGGCAGTGTAGGGGGTCGTGCAGGGGGTGGTGTTTCAGGGTTTAGGGCAGTGCAATGGTGTTCGGGCAGTGTAGGGAGTCGTGCTGGGGGTGGTGTTTCAGGGTTTAGGGCAGTGCAGTGGTGTTCGGGCAGTGTGGTGGGTCATGCAGGGGGTGGTGTTTCAGGGTTTAGGGCAGTGCAGTGGTGTTCGGGCAATGTAGGGGGTCGTGCTGGGGCTGGTGTTTCAGGGTTTAGGGCAGTGCAGTGGTGTTCGGGCAGTGTAGGGGGTCTTGCTGGGGGTGGTGTTTCAGGGTTTAGGGCAGTGGTGTTCGGGCAGTGTAGGGGGTCTTGCTGGGGGTGATGTTTCAGGGTTTAGGGCAGTGCAGTGGTGTTCGGGCAGTGTAGGGGGTCTTGCTGGGGGTAGTGTTTCAGGGTTTAGGGCAGTGCAGGGGTGTTCGTGCAGTGTAGGGGGTCGTGCTGGGGATGGTGTTTCAGGGTTTAGGCCAGTGCAGTAGTGTTCGGGCAGAGTAGGGGGTCGTGCAGGGGGAATGGTGTTTCAGGGTTTAGGGCAGTGCAGTGGTGTTCGGGCAGTGTAGTGGGTCATGCAGGGGGTGGTGTTTCAGGGTTTAGGGCAGTGCAGTGGTGTTCGGGCAATGTAGGGGGTCGTGCTGGGGCTGGTGTTTCAGGGTTTAGGGCAGTGCAGTGGTGTTCGGGCAGTGTAGGGGGTCTTGCTGGGGGTGGTGTTTCAGGGTTTAGAGGCAGTGGTGTTCGGGCAGTGTAGGGGTCTTGCTGGGGGTGATGTTTCAGGGTTTAGGGCAGTGTAGTGGTGTGGCAGTGTAGGGGTCGTGCGGGGTGGTGTTTCAGGGTTTAGGGCAGTGCAGTGGTGTTCGGGCAGTGTAGGGGGTCGTGCACGGGGTGGTGTTTCAGGGTTTAGGGCAGTGCAGTGGTGTTCGGGCAGTGTAGGGGGTTGTGCTGGGGCTGGTGTTTCAGGGTTTAGGGCAGTGCAGTGGTGTTCGGGCAGTGTAGGGGGTCATGCTGGGGCTGGTGTTTCAGGGTTTAGGGCAGTGCAGTGGTGCTCAGGCAGTGTAGGGGGTCGTGCTGGGGGTGGTGTTTATGGGTTTAGGGTAGTGCAGTGGTGTTCGGGCAGTGTAGGGGGTCGTGCTGGGGCTGGTGTTTCAGGGTTTAGGGCAGTGCAGTGGTGTTCGGGCAGTGTAGGGGGTCGTGCTGGGGCTGGTGTTTTAGGGTTTAGGGCAGTGCAGTGGTGTTCGGGCAGTGTAGGGGGTCTTGCTGGGGGTAGTTTTTCAGGGTTTAGGGCAGTGCAGTGGTGTTCGTGCAGTGTAGGGGGTCGTGCTGGGGATGGTGTTTCATGGTTTAGGGCAGTGCAGTAGTGTTCAGGCAGTGTAGGGGGTCGTGCTGGGGCTGGTGTTTCAGGGTTTAGGGCAGTGCAGGCAGTGGTGCTCGGGCAGTGTAGGGGGTCGTGCTGGGGGTGGTGTTTCTGGGTTTAGGGTAGTGCAGTGGTGTTCGGGCAGTGTAGGGGTTCGTGCTGGGGCTGGTGTTTCAGGGTTTAGGGCAGTGCAGTGGTGTTCGGGCAGTGTAGGGGGTCATGCTGGGGCTGGTGTTTCAGTGTTTTGGGCAGAGCAGTGGTGTTCGGGCAGTGTAGGGGGTCGTGCTGGGGGTGGTGTTTCAGGGTTTAGGGCAGTGCAGTGGTGTTCGAGCAGTGTAGGGGGTCGTGCTGGGGGTGGTGTTTCAGGGTTTAGGGCAGTGGTGTTCGGGCAGTGTAGGGGGTCTTGCTGGGGGTGATGTTTCAGGGTTTAGGGCAGTGCAGTGGTGTTCGGGCAGTGTAGGGGGTCTTGCTGGGGGCAGTGTTTCAGGGTTTAGGGCAGAGCAATGGTGTTCAGGCAGTGTAGGGGGTTGTGTTGGAGGTGGTGTTTCAGGCTTTAGGGCAGTGCAGTGGTATTCGGGCAGTGTAGGGGGTCTTGCTGGGGGTGGTGTTTCAGGGTTTAGGGCAGTGCAGTGGTGTTTGGGTCGTGCAGGGGGTCATGCTGGGGGAGTGTTTTAGGGTTTAGGGCAGAGCAATGGTGTTCAGGCAGTGTAGGGGGTTGTGTTGGAGGTGGTGTTTCAGGCTTTAGGGCAGTGCAGTGGTGTTCAGGCAGTGTAGGGGGTCGTGCTGGGGGTGGTGTTTCAGGGTTTAGGGCAGTGCAGTGGTGTTCGGGCAGTGTAGGGGGTCGTGCAGGGGCTGGTGTTTCAGGGTTTAGGGCAGTGCAGTGGTGTTGGGGCAGTGTAGGGGGTCGTGCTGGGGGTGGTGTTTCAGGGTTTAGGGTAGTGTAGTGGTGTTCGGGCAGTGTAGGGGGTCGTGCAGGGGGTGGTGAGTCAGGGTTTAGGGCAGTGCAGTGGTGTTCGGGCAGTGTAGGGGGTCATGCTGGGGGTAGAGTTTTAGGGTTTAGGGCAGTGCAGTGGTGTTCGGGCAGTGTAGGGGGTCGTGCAGGGGGGTGGTGTTTCAGGGTTTAGGGCAGTGCAGTGGTGTTCGGGCAGTGTAGGGGTCGTGCTGGGGGTGGTGTTTCAGGGTTTAGGGCAGTGCAGTGGTGTTCGGGCAATGTAGGGTGTCGTGCTGGGGGTGGTGTTTCAGGGTTTTGGGCAGTGCAGTGGTGTTCGGGCAGTGTAGGTGGTCTTGCTGGGGCTGGTGTTTCCGGGTTTAGTGCAGTGGTGTTCGGGCAGTGTAGGGGTCTTGCTGTGGGTGGTGTTTCAGGGTTTAGGGCAGTGCAATGGTGTTCGCGCAGTGTAGGGGGTCTTGCTGGGGCTGATGTTTCAGCGTTTAGGGCAGCGCAGTGGTGTTCGGGCAGTGTAGGGGGTCTTGCTGGGGGTGGTGTTTCAGGGTTTAGGGCAGTGCAGTGGTGTTCGGGCAGTGTAGGGGGTCTTGCTGGGGCTGGTGTTTCAGGGTTTAGGGCAGTGCAGTGGTGTTCGGGCAGTGTAGGGGTCTTGCTGGGGCTGGTGTTTCAGGGTTTAGGGTAGTGCAGTGGTGTTCGGGCAGTGTAGGGGGTCGTGCTGGGGCTGGGGTTTGAGGGTTTAGGGCAGTGCAGTGGTGTTCGGGCAGTGTAGGGGGTCGTGCTGGGGCTGGTGTTTCAGGGTTTAGGGCAGTGCAGTGGTTTTCAGGCAGTGTAGGCGGTCGTGCTGGGGGTGGTGTTTCAGGGTTTAGGGCAGTGCAGTGGTGTTCGGGCAGTGTAGGGGGTCGTGCTGGGGGTGGTGTTTCAGGGTTTAGGGCAGTGCAGTGGTGTTCGGGCAGTGTAGGGGGTCGTGCTGGGGCTGGTGTTTCAGGGTTTTGGGCAGAGCAGTGGTGTTCGGGCAGTGTAGGGGGTCGTGCTGGGGGTGGTGTTTTAGGGTTTAGGGCAGTGGTGTTCGGGCAGTGTAGGGGGTCTTGTTGGGGGTGGTGTTTCAGGGCTTAGTGCAGTGGTGTTCGGGCAGTGTAGGGGGTCGTGCTGGGGCTGGTGTTTCAGGGTTTTGGGCAGAGCAGTGGTGTTCGGGCAGTGTAGGGGGTCGTGCTGGGGGTGGTGTTTCAGGGTTTAGGGCACTGCAGTGTTGTTCGGGCAGTGTAGGGGTCTTGCTGGGGGTGGTGTTTCAGGGTTTAGGGCAGTGGTGTTCGGGCAGTGTAGGGGGTCTTGCTGGGGGTGATGTTTCAGGGTTTAGGGCAGTGCAGTAGTGTTCGGGCAGTGTAGGGGGTCATGCTGGGGGCGGTGTTTCAGGGTTTAGAGCAGTGCAATGGTGTTCGGGCAGTGTAGGGGGTCTTGCTGGGGGTGATGTTTCAGGGTTTAGGGCAGTGCAGTAGTGTTCGTGCAGTGTAGGGGGTCATGCTGGGGGTGGTGTTTCAGGGTTTAGGGCAGTGCAGTAGTGTTCGGGCAGTGTAGGGGGTCGTGCAGGGGGTGGTGTTTCAGGGTTTAGGGCAGTGCAATGGTGTTCGGGCAGTGTAGGGGGTCGTGCTGGGGGTGGTGTTTCAGGGCTTAGGGCAGTGCAGTGGTGTTCGGGCAGTGTAGGGGGTCTTGCTGGGGGTAGTGTTTCAGGGTTTAGGGCAGTGCAGGGGTGTTCGTGCAGTGTAGGGGGTCGTGCTGGGGATGGTGTTTCAGGGTTTAGGGCAGTGCAGTGGTGTTCGGGCAATGTAGGGGTCGTGCTGGGGCTGGTGTTTCAGGGTTTAGGGCAGTGCAGTGGTGTTCGGGCAGTGTAGGGGTCTTGCTGGGGGTGGTGTTTCAGGGTTTAGGGCAGTGATGTTTCAGGGTTTAGGGCAGTGCAGTGGTGTTCGGGCAGTGTAGGGGGTCTTGCTGGGGGTAGTGTTTCAGGGTTTAGGGCAGTGCAGGGGTGTTCGTGCAGTGTAGGGGGTCGTGCTGGGGATGGTGTTTCAGGGTTTAGGCCAGTGCAGTAGTGTTCGGGCAGAGTAGGGGGTCGTGCAGGGGGAATGGTGTTTCAGGGTTTAGGGCAGTGCAGTGGTGTTCGGGCAGTGTAGTGGGTCATGCAGGGGGTGGTGTTTCAGGGTTTAGGGCAGTGCAGTGGTGTTCGGGCAATGTAGGGGGTCGTGCTGGGGCTGCTGTTTCAGGGTTTAGGGCAGTGCAGTGGTGTTCGGGCAGTGTAGGGGGTCTTGCTGGGGGTGGTGTTTCAGGGTTTAGGGCAGTGGTGTTCGGGCAGTGTAGGGGGTCTTGCTGGGGGTGATGTTTCAGGGTTTAGGGCAGTGCAGTGGTGTTCGGGCAGTGTAGGGTGTCGTGCTGGGGGTGGTGTTTCAGGGTTTAGGGCAGTGCAGTGGTGTTCGGGCAGTGTAGGGGTCGTGCTGGGGGTGGTGTTTCAGGGTTTAGGGCAGTGCAGTGGTGTTCGAACAGTGTAGGGGGTCGTGCAGGGGCTGGTGTTTCAAGGTTTAGGGCAGTGCAGTGGTGTTCGGGCAGTGTAGGGGGTCTTGCTGGGGGTGGTGTTTCAGGGTTTAGGGCAGGCAGTGGTGTTCGGGCAGTGTAGGGGGTCTTGCTGGGGGTGATGTTTCAGGGTTTAGGGCAGTGCAGTGGTGTTCGGGCAATGTAGGGGGTCGTGCTGGGGCTGGTGTTTCAGGGTTTAGGGCAGTGCAGTGGTGTTCGGGCAGTGTAGGGGGTCTTGCTGGGGGTGGTGTTTCAGGGTTTAGGGCAGTGGTGTTCGGGCAGTGTAGGGGGTCTTGCTGGGGGTGATGTTTCAGGGTTTAGGGCAGTGCAGTGGTGTTCGTGCAGTGTAGGTGGTCGTGCTGGGGGCTGGTGTTTCAGGGTTTAGGGCAGTGCAGTGGTGTTCGGGCAGTGTAGGGGGTCAGTGCTGCGGGTTTAGGGCAGTGCAGTGGTGCTCAGGCAGTGTAGGGGGTCGTGCTGGGGGTGGTGTTTCAGGGTTTAGGGCAGTGCAGTGGTGTTCGGGTAGTGTAGGGGGTCGTGCTGGGGGTGGTGTTTCAGGGTTTAGGGCAGTGGTGTTCGGGCAGTGTAGGGGTCTTGCTGGGGGTGATGTTTCAGGGTTTAGGGCAGTGGAGTGGTGTTTGGGCAGTGTAGGGGGTCTTGCTGGGGATAGTGTTTCAGGGTTTAGGGCAGTGCAGTGGTGTTTGGGCAGTGTAGGGGGCCGTGCTGGGGGTGGTGTTTCAGGGTTTAGGGCAGTGCAGTGGTGTTCGGGCAGTGTAGGGGGTCGTGAAGGGGGTGGTGTTTCAGGGTTTAGGGCAGTGCAGTGGTGTTCGGGCAGTGTAGGGGGTCGTGCTGGGGGTGGTGTTTCAGGGTTTAGGGCAGTGCAGTGGTGTGCGAACAGTGTAGGGGGTCGTGCAGGGGCTGGTGTTTCAAGGTTTAGGGCAGTGCAGTGGTGTTCGGGCAGTGTAGGGGGTCGTTCTGGGGGTAGTGTTTTAGGGTTTAGGGTAGTGCAGTGGTGCTTGTGTAGTGTAGGGGGTCGTGCTGGGGGTAGTGTTTTAGGGTTTAGGGTAGTGCAGTGGTGTTTGTGTAGTGTAGGGGGTGCATGTTTCGTTAGGGCAGTGCAGTGGTGTTTGGGCAGTGTAGGGGGTCGTGCTGGGGGTAGTGTTTTAGGGTTTAGGGTAGTGCAGTGGTGTTTGTGTAGTGTAGGGGGTCATGCTGGGGGTAGTGTTTCAGGGTTTAGGATAGTGCAGTGGTGCTTGTGTAGTGTAGGGAGTCGTGCTGGGGTAGTGTTTCAGGGTTTAGAGTAGTGCAGTAGTGTTTTTGTAGTGTAGGGGGTCATGTTTTAAGATGCAACGCTCCAATACCTGACCAGTCTGCACTACATAAAACTACAAAAAACTAAAAATAAAAAGTGTTTTGCACACTTTTGTCATTGGGCTATATGTGGGCTACATCTGGGTAATATTTGTGCTACATTTGGGCTCTTTTTCTCTGGTGGCCATCTTGGAAGACTTCTTTGTTATGAAGTTTCCTAATTTCCTCATTTACTGCAGTCTCCTCAGTAGGAAATGCTTTCAGTTTTTACTTTGATTCCATCAAGAAGGCATTCAGATGTGTCTCACATTTGCCATAAATTCAGAATGTTAGCACTCTAGTTGCTCATTAGATCACTGTACTAAAGCTACTGCTCACCAGGGAGTTAACTGGAAGTCTGCTGCTGGTATTGAAAGTGATTGTTTCAGTCTGCATGTCAGAATTTTCTAATGAAATAGAAGAGGATTTGAGATCTCACTTAAAACATGCCCTCATTTTTCTTTCTGCAGCACTAACCATAATTTCTATTTAAAAAGAACCCCTCATTTTGTTCCTTTTTAAATTAAATGTTTTAAGTATTAACGGTTTATTCCAATCAATATGGCTTCCGGTGTGCCATACTTTTGTCATAAGTAAGGCTGTTAGCGCTCTAGTTGTTCTTTAGAACACTCTGGGAAGCTGCAGTAGAACACAAAGGCATCAACTGGCAGGCTGCTCCTGTTGAAATATAACAGGAAGATATTTGAGATCTCACTTGAAACATGTCCTAATTTTTCTTTCTATAGCACTAACCATAATTTCTATGACAAAATGAACCCCATCATTTTGTTCCTTTTTAAATTAAATGTTTTAAGTGTTACCAGTTTATTCCAATCAAGATGGCTTCAGGTGTGCCATACTTTTGTCATAAGTAAGGCTGTTAGCACTCTAGTTGTTCTTTAGAACACTCTGGGAAGCTGCAGTAGAACACAAAGGAATCAACTGACAGTCTCTGCCCTTGTTGGATGTACATGTTTTACTGAGAATGTCAGACTTCATTCTCACATGACTGAGAAAGATAATGTGAATTTACAGAAAATATGCTCTCATTTTAGCTTCTGGAGCACCTTCCAAAACTGTATGGGACAAGCATGTGAAAATAGTTTTCTCTCAAACATGATTCATGATATCCCAGCAGAAGGTTTTTCACAGGGTAAAATCACCTTAGAACACACCACAATTCCTGAAATTAGTATGGTACCATCAACAAATGAATTCTAATGTAACTAAAGTCTGTTATCACCCTTAATAGTTCTCCTTTTGGTAACCCTCAAAATCTTTGATTCACTACAAGGCATTTCAATGGGGTACTATCATGTATATTGGTCTCAAGATGGCTGCCAGCAATTCCAGGATGAAGTGCTGACAGCCAATCAGATCTCACGATGACATGTGTGGTTAGGCTCCGCCCAGATATATATGTGTTTTTACTTTTGATTTTCTCAGCAACTACTGAACGGATTTACACCATTTAACAAAAGGGTTCTTTCTGAACCAAGAACTACCTCTTTGCCAAATTTGGTGTAATTCCGTTCAGCAGTTCGAGGCTGTAGCCTTGCATAAAGTTTCCTATGGGAAATTGATTTTTGACTCTTATTTTTTTAATTTCTCCGCAACTACTGAACGGATTTACACCATTTAACAAAAGGGTTCTTTCTGAACCAAGAACTACCTCTTTGCCAAATTTGGTGTAATTCCGTTCAGCAGTTCGAGCTGTAGCCGTGTCTAAAGTTTCCTATGGGAAAATGAATGGGAAAACACGTTTTGGGACCCCCTTTTTCTCGGCCCCGCTTGATGAATCACCCCGAGACTTTCAGGGTAGGAGCGGACCGGAGCGGGCCATAAAGTTTGAAAATTTCGCGAAGATTCGTCAACCGGCAAGAGAGTTATTTCGAATTGAATGTCGCGGATTTCCTATGGAAAATAGGTCCTAACTATAACTATCTACTGGCGACCGCCAGTAGATAATATAGTCCGTCACTGTACGGGGACGCAGGATCACTGTACCTGTTCGTCACGGCCCGGTTTGGTTCCCGTTCTGGTGGTTTTGGCGTTGGGGACTCAAGGCAGCCATCAGCACCTTCAATATGGGACTAACTCGGCACACAGAGGCCCCCTCCCTCCCTTGCTGGGCACATCGACGTTCAGGGCAGATATAAGCAGCTCCGTAACGGACACTTACCCGAGCAATGCAAGCTGGGATTTGCAGTCCCCCAGTATCGGACCACAGCTGCAAGGAATAACTAACGGAGCTTGCTATGTTCCAGCCAATAGAAATGCCGTAGGAATTACAAAGGAGGGAGTGAGTGACGCCCAGTGGAAAGAGGCATCTGACGAAGGCAATCGCCAAAATGCATTATGCCTGCCCCGGTGAATAAAGGTCTGCCAAGTAGTACCCCGCTGTGTCCTCTGGTCTTTCTTTTGATGGACTTCTCTGCATCTATTCACGCGCTGGCCAGTAGCGCGTTTACAGAGGACCCGTCATACAAGCGGCCTGTGAAATTATTGGCTAAGTGTTTCGTGTTCCAAGGTATTGGTTTTTCACGGGCCCACCCCAGGACTCGGCCGAGCAAGTGGCCGCTGCGATCTGCAGTCCGTCACTGTACGGGGACGCAGGATCACTGTACCTGTTCGTCACGGCCCGGTTTGGTTCCCGTTCTGGTGGTTTTGGCGTTGGGGACTCAAGGCAGCCATCAGCACCTTCAATATGGGACTAACTCGGCACACATTGGCCCCCTCCCTCCTTGCTGGGCACATCGACGTTCAGGGCAGATATAAGCAGCTCCGTAACGGACACTTACCCGAGCAATGCAAGCTGGGATTTGCAGTCCCCCAGTATCGGACCACAGCTGCAAGGAATAACTAACGGAGCTTGCTATGTTCCAGCCAATAGAAATGCCGTAGGAATTACAAAGGAGGGAGTGAGTGACGCCCAGTGGAAAGAGGCATCTGACGAAGGCAATCGCCGAAATGCATTTTGCCTGCCACAGTGAATAAAGGTCTGCCAAGTAGTACCCCGCTGTGTCCTCTGGTCTTTCTTTTGATGGACTTCTCTGCATCTATTCACACGCTGGCCAGTAGCGCGTTTACAGAGGACCCGTCATACAAGCGGCCTGTGAAATTATTGGCTAAGTGTTTCGTGTTCCAAGGTATTGGTTTTTCACAGGCCCACCCCAGGACTCGGCCGAGCAAGTGGCCGCTGCGATCTGCAGTCCGTCACTGAACGGGGACGCAGGATCACTGTACCTGTTCGTCACGGCCCGGTTTGGTTCCCGTTCTGGTGGTTTTGGCGTTGGGGACTCAAGGCAGCCATCAGCACCTTCAATATGGGACTAACTCGGCACACATTGGCCCCCTCCCTCCCTTGCTGGCCACATCGACGTTCAGGGCAGATATAAGCAGCTCCGTAACGGACACTTACCCGAGCAATGCAAGCTGGGATTTGCAGTCCCCCAGTATCGGAACACAGCTGCAAGGAATAACTAACGGAGCTTGCTATGTTCCAGCCAATAGAAATGCCGTAGGAATTACAAAGGAGGGAGTGAGTGACGCCCAGTGGAAAGAGGCATCTGACGAAGGCAATCGCCGAAATGCATTATGCCTGCCACGGTGAATAAAGGTCTGCCAAGTAGTACTCGCTGTGTCCTCTGGTCTTTCTTTTGATGGACTTCTCTGCATCTATTCAAGCGCTGGCCAGTAGCGCGTTTACAGAGGACCCGTCATACATGCGCCCTGTGAAATTATTGGCTAAGTGTTTCGTGTTCCAAGGTATTGGTTTTTCACGGGCCCACCCCAGGACTCAGCCGAGCAAGTGGGCGTGTACGGGGACGCAGGATCACTGTACCTGTTCGTCACGGCCCGGTTTGGTTCCCGTTCTGGTGGTTTTGGCGTTGGGGACTCAAGGCAGCCATCAGCACCTTCAATATGGGACTAACTCGGCACACATTGGCCCCCTCCCTCCCTTGCTGGGCACATCGACGTTCAGGGCAGATATAAGCAGCTCCGTAACGGACACTTACCCGAGCAATGCAAGCTGGGATTTGCAGTCCCCCAGTATCGGACCACAGCTGCAAGGAATAACTAACGGAGCTTGCTATGTTCCAGCCAATAGAAATGCCGTAGGAATTACAAAGGAGGGAGTGAGTGACGCCCAGTGGAAAGAGGCATCTGACGAAGGCAATCGCCGAAATGCATTATGCCTGCCACGGTGAATAAAGGTCTGCCAAGTAGTACCCCGCTGTGTCCTCTGGTCTTTCTTTTGATGGACTTCTCTGCATCTATTCACGCGCTGGCCAGTAGCGCGTTTACAGAGGACCCGTCATACAAGCGGCCTGTGAAATTATTGGCTAAGTGTTTCGTGTTCCAAGGTATTGGTTTTTCACGGGCCCACCCCAGGACTCGGCCGAGCAAGTGGCCGCTGCGATCTGCAGTCCGTCACTGTACGGGGACGCAGGATCACTGTACCTGTTCGTCACGGCCCGGTTTGGTTCCCGTTCTGGTGGTTTTGGCGTTGGGGACTCAAGGCAGCCATCAGCACCTTCAATATGGGACTAACTCGGCACACATTGGCCCCCTCCCTCCCTTGCTGGGCACATCGACGTTCAGGGCAGATATAAGCAGCTCCGTAACGGACACTTACCCGAGCAATGCAAGCTGGGATTTGCAGTCCCCCAGTATCAGACCACAGCTGCAAGGAATAACTAACGGAGCTTGCTATGTTCCAGCCAATAGAAATGCCGTAGGAATTACAAAGGAGGGAGTGAGTGACGCCCAGTGGAAAGAGGCATCTGACGAAGGCAATCGCCGAAATGCATTATGCCTGCCACGGTGAATAAAGGTCTGCCAAGTAGTACCCCGCTGTGTCCTCTGGTCTTTCTTTTGATGGACTTCTCTGCATCTATTCACGCGCTGGCCAGTAGCGCGTTTACAGAGGACCCGTCATACAAGCGGCCTGTGAAATTATTGCCTAAGTGTTTCGTGTTCCAAGGTATTGGTTTTTCACGGGCCCACCCCAGGACTCGGCCGAGCAAGTGGCCGCTGCGATCTGCAGTCCGTCACTGTACGGGACGCAGGATCACTGTACCTGTTCGTCACGGCCCGGTTTGGTTCCCGTTCTGGTGGTTTTGGCGTTGGGGACTCAAGGCAGCCATCAGCACCTTCAATATGGGACTAACTCGGCACACATTGGCCCCCTCCCTCCCTTGCTGGGCACATCGACGTTCAGGGCAGATATAAGCAGCTCCGTAACGGACACTTACCCGAGCAATGCAAGCTGGGATTTGCAGTCCCCAGTATCAGACCACAGCTGCAAGGAATAACTAACGGAGCTTGCTATGTTCCAGCCAATAGAAATGCCGTAGGAATTACAAAGGAGGGAGTGAGTGACGCCCAGTGGAAAGAGGCATCTGACGAAGGCAATCGCCGAAATGCATTATGCCTGCCACGGTGAATAAAGGTCTGCCAAGTAGTACCCTGCTGTGTCCTCTGGTCTTTCTTTTGATGGACTTCTCTGTATATATATATATATGTGTTTTTTTTTTAAGCATAAATCAGGACAGGGGGACTTAGTCCCCCAGCCCTGTATTGGCTGCCTGCAACATTTTTTTTCATGTTGCAAGCAGCCAATCAGAGCACTTGCTCCTGCTAGAGCCTGTGTCCTATGGGAGCGAATTGGCCCAGGGGAAAAAAAGCACCCTGGGCCAATCAGAACGCTCTATTTGTTTTAAAATTGGGATTGAAGGACTCTAGTGAGAGTCCCTCTAACCAAACCACCCAGACATTAAATCTGAAAAAACATTTGTATATCTCAAAAACTACTGAATGGATTTACACCAAATCGCAAAAGGCACGCTTTCTGGACCAAGATTTAGCTTCCTGCCAACTTTGATGTAATTCCATTCAGCAGTTTTTGCCTTTCGCTGCCTAAAAAAAGTCTATGGAAAATACATGGGGATTTTGTGCTATTGGACCCCCCCCCTTTTTCCTCGATCCCTCTTGATGGATCACCCCAAAACTTTCCATACTCAAACTAGCCTTTGATGGAGATTCGTCAAACTGCACCAAAGTTATTAGCAAAACAAAAAAGGCATTTCCTATGTAAACACTGACCTAACTATAACAACACATACACACACACACACACACACACATATATATTCACTGAAGAAAAAAAAGTTTTGGTGGCGTTATAATGAAACAAGGCAAATACTAATGTTTAAAAAACAAAAAAGCTGTGAAATTCCCAAGTTATAGTTTACTGAGCAAACTATAACTTGCGACCCCACCATGCACTGCTTCTGACCACACGTTACATCACTTATGACATCTTAAAGACATCATTGTAATTTAGTAAAATACTCTACACCCGTTCCGGAGATAGGCATAACGGCATACAACCTTAGAGCCAAGCTTTCAACACCAGTAAGTGATAAACCACCTCAATGTGAGACACCCCTACATTCTACATTAGTCAATAATCTGTAATGCCTCAAAATCTTTAGTGAAGTTATGGAAATAAAACTGCACAGCTTACATGATTTGTCTATACCACTGTATTACAATATTTAACATGGGCACATGCCTAGATATTCACTGTTGTTTAACCCCTTCCGTGCTTCCGTCGGCCAACGGCCGTCGCGAGCACTACCTCGCTAGTGCTGCGCACGTCCGTTGGCCGACGCGGCCCCGCCCACTCTTTTAAACTGCCGCACCGCGGCGGAATTCGCGCCGCGGTTAAGTGGTTAATGTATTGTCAGCAGCATCTTTGGTTATCAGTACATGGCGGGGCACAAGTTAGTTAGCTCTGTAAACTATAAACAGTGAATATACACATGCACACACTCATGTCTACCAAAATGTTACCATTTTAAAACTAGGAGCAGTTAGGCGATTGAGAAGATGGGTAGGCTGAGTAAACTAAACCACTGTCAAAAGGGATGCTGTACTTATGCAGATGTCTCTCCCTTTAACTATTTTTAGCCCCTTTAAAAATTCATTATGCCTCAAATTACTAAAATCCTACCCCTGCCCTCACATTTAAACCCTCTGTTTTCATGCCAGCATTAACATCTAAATGCTCATTTATTTCGGCATGCTATCCAGGAAAGGCTTTAAATTCAACAGCTTCTAATCCTACCAAATGGCATCCAGAAATGCCTCACTTTTGTCTTGAATACAAAATGTAAGCACTCTAGTTGCTCATTAGAACTCTAGGGTGATGCTGCAGTTGATTGCTGCTGGTGTTGGAACATGTCATGAGTTATATGAGTGAGGTCACAAGCAGTGCATGGTGAGGGCACTAGTTATAGTTCGCTCAGTAAACTGGTGATGTGGTGACTCTGCAGATGACCTGTCTCTCAAGGCAAATACACCTGGCCGACACGAACATCAATCTGGATCCAAACTATCTGGCACTTCCGCTGCACTGCACGACATTCTAATCTGTTTACATCATCATGGGCAAAAAGAGGACAATATGAATGCAGGAAGGAATTTGCATCCATTCACCTTAGAGGACGCAAAGGTGTGGCTGTATCATGACCTGTCACCCCTAGCACTTCAGAAAAGACATTTACTGAAGCCAGCCACCACATTTCTACAAGAGAAAGGCGTACAATACAAATGGGGCCACCCCTTCTGTCTCACTTTTGTATGGAACACTGAAACCCGTATCATGTGCAGAAGAGACAAAACCCACATTATATTAGGGCTTTTAGATACCCCAAGCAATCATCATCACCCACAAAAGACCTCAGAAGGGCCTTGCACAAGCAATATGGGAGATGGACAAGGGGTTCCAACAGGAAAATGATCCACAAGCCCTCATGTGACGAGAACCAACGCGAAAGGTCAGCAGTGATCCACCGGCTCCAAAGCCAGGCTAATACCCTGAACAGTGAGCCTGTTGGAGCAAAAACATGTGTTGTTAGTAGGGAGGTGACCCTTTGTTCCAGAATCACCCACGAGAGAACAACTGCTACCTTGGCCTGGGGTAATTGACTTCTCTTTTACACATCTGAGTCGGACTGACTCGGAGACCACACTTGATTCTGAAAGCACACCACCCACAAGTCCGTTACCAAAAGCCCCTTTCATTACACAGTTTAGTCTCCCGTAGGGAGAGCAGTTTAATTAGTTGTTCCACCTAGTTTATTCCCTCCCATCAAAGGAGCAACCAAGGAACTTGCAAGTTGACACCAGTATTTTCAAAGTCTTACTAATGCTACCGCCACATCCCAGCAAACAGACAGCCAGCAGTCATACACCACTAGTCACAGCCCTACGATTAAGGTGCTGAACCTAAATTATACGAGGCCTCAACACTCACATTAAGCGCTTAGCTGTATTGTCCATGCTGCAAGACTCAGACTGCATTATCTGTCTCCTTCAGGAGGCCCACTTCCTTAAAAAGGACTGGGGGAGAATGCGATCCCGATGGTTCACTAGACAATATTTTACCTCGGGACCCAGCAGTGGCTATCTTGTTAGCTAGTAAATTTAAAGGGCGGGTTCTCCACAGCCAAGTGGAGATACCAAGGAGGCTCATATCGCTGCAACTCTTCTACTCAACAGTACCTTCACCATAGCTGCGTAATACGCGCCCAACGAATAATCTGGTTCTGGACTCTATATCAGTACAAAGAACAAGGCAGGCAGGGGCATTCGCAACTGAGGGACTGAGATGGCTGATCGGCATGGGCCTGACAGTCATCTGACGTTCAGTGCGCCCTGCCACTAGAGATTATTCTGTTTTTTTTGGACTCTCACCAGACATATGGGAGGCTGAACTATGTCCTGGTGAAACCTCGTATTTTGGCCACTACTTCTCAAACAGAGATGGATGTGTCTGTCTCGTCGGACCACTCTCCCATCCCGATTACTATTAAGACCCCCAGGGCTCCAGCAGGTACTCGACTATCGAGACTCAATGATATGCTCCTAGATCACAACTCTACCCTGACAGAGATATGAGAGGGGATCCAGCAGTACATACAAGCCATCTATACTCCAGACACCCCTATCTCCCTCTACTGGGAACCGCTAACAGTGGTGGTCAGCGGTGCTTTTATGGCTATCTCCGCTCACGTCAATAAGATCATATGGGGAAAAAGATCTGAATTAGGGAAGTGGGTGCGTGCCTTAGAGGAGGCCCACAAACGCACTGGAGCCATAAAGTGCAGAGACAAGTGATGCTTACCAGGAAGCAGCTCAAAGTCCTAGACCTTGACAGAGCAGAATCCACCCTTCTCCGCACCAGACTAAGATACTACACAGGGGACAACAATGCTGGGCGGCTGCTGGCTTGTAAATTACAAGCCAGGGTACAAAAGAGCAGAGTTGCACAGATTGTAGCTGGGGATAGGGGCAAAGCTCATACAGATGAAGATATAGCACAGGATTTTGAACACTTATGTGGATCACTACACAGCAGAGTGGGTGGCTTCAGAGGAGGCAGACTCATACCTTTCTGAGGCTCATATAACAAGACTTTCCGCACAGGAGGTAGGCAGATATCTGTATAGAGAACATGCTTGCAAGTATCGCCAGACTCCAGATCGGCAAGGCTCCAGGGCTAGACAGGTTTAACCCAGCCTTTTATAAAGACTGTTGTTCCCAATTGGCCTCCATCCTTGCCCCACTATATAAATAATTTGGAGAGACCATAAATGTCACTGAGACAGTGCACAAGACAGTGAGAACACTGAACGCCAAACCAGGGAAGGACCCTATCCTGTGCGCCTCTTATAGACCCATCTTCCTCTTAAACGTAGATGCCAAATTCTTTACAGGCATACAAGCTAAATGCCTTATCCTATATATTCAAGGCCTCATAGACCAAGACCAAACATGTTTTATACAGGAAAGGACCTGCAGTGAATACTCAAAAAGAATACTACACACCATAGATGGGGTTCACATGCCCAAACTCCTCCACTCCTATTATTGATTGACACTGAAAAAAAAGTTCAATCGAGTACACTGGAACTTCCTACCCAGCACCCTTGATTAAGAAATCGGTATGGTGTGGCTATACAAGCCCAAACCCCACGTGAAAGTCAATGGCACCATGCCATAGGCCTTTGATGTGGCCAGAGTTATACAACTGGCATGTCCTCTGTCCCCACTTGTCTTTTGCCACTCATATGGAGCCCTTTGCTGAAAGGATTGGGCCGGCTCCGCTGATCTCTGAAATTACCATAGGACGCCATTAACATCAGCTGGCTCTCTAAGCAGATAATGCCATGGTTGCCCTTTCAAACCCACATAACTTAATTCCAGTCCTACTACAAGACCTTGAAGCTTTTGGTAGGGTCTCAGGTCTTAAGATTAATATCCAAAAATCATAAGTTCTTAACCTCACCACTGCACAGCGGGACAAGTCTGTGTTAGAGCACCTATTCCATCTTCTGTGGGAGCATAATTGAGTGGAATACCTTGGACTCAAGATATGCCTCTTCCAAGAGAAAACAGTGGAGTGTAATTATGCTGACCTTGCCTCCACTGCCTGCACAGACTTGCAGTCCTGGTACTCAGGGGAACTCTCCTGATTGGGGAAAACGGCAGCAGTAAAAATTAACCTTTTACCCAAAATTTGTTACGTTATGCAGACACTCCCACCATTACCCCTGGCCCCCAAACGCCTCTAGCCCGAACTACAACAGATTATTGAAGCATTTACTTGGGGTGGCAAGAAACTTTGAACGGCAAGAAAGAGGGCATATTTGTCTGTGGCGCAGTGTAGTCTGGGTGTACCAAAATGTCCAATTAATACCTTGCCACTCAGTTGCAGTACTTGCTGGAATACAATAGGCCTCACAGAGAAACAGAGCAAACCATAGGAGGTATTCGCATTTAGAATGTACGATGGTTTCCTAAAAAACATATTGTCCTCACAGCACTTATATTTCCCCGGTTGTGTGAGCCACAATGGAGGCCTGTGATAAGGCCATTGTTGCTAGAGGCTTATCCTTGCACCTTCTCCGCTCACCCCATTATCGGCAATCCTGCCTTTGCCCCTGCTTTGACAAGTGAGGAGTATCGGACCTGGTAGGATCCCAATTGCAAAAGATTTGGCTACTTATAAGACTGTAGCAAACTGATGGACTTTGAACAAATTAAATCCAATTCTGGGGGCTCCCTATGTACATTCATATTATACACTGAGTAACACACCACACAATCCGAAGCCATGCTAGAAGACCCCTTGCCCCTTTTGAGCAATGTCTAATTACCAAGATAGATGACAAACAATTGCTCTTTGATATTTATAAGTTGCTTCACCAAATCCCCAGCTCAAAATCGCTGGGAACCAGAACTAGAATGTTCCTTCACTCACAAGGTACGGTTGGATGTATTTTACAGGACCTGCACATCGTCCTTCAGTGTAGCAGGAAGGGAGATGATGCTTAAAATAACTCATTATTGGTATTGCACCCCTGGTAGGATAGCAACATGGAAATTTGGTGCATCTGAGGGATGTTGGTGCAATTGTGCGAGCCCCGACACATTAAACCTCCTCCACTGGCAATGTCCAAAACTCAAACGGTATTGGAAGGAGGTGTTGAAAGACATTTCTTCCTAGTTATATCCTACTTGGGCTCACAAATAAACAGATTTTTTCACTACGCTCCTAAAAAAGGAAAACAATTGCACTGGCCCTATGTGCGGCGAAACATGCCCTCACAACCAAATGGGGTATGGACAAGACTCTAGAACACACAGTGGCTGCACAAACTTTGGGACCTCATAGGTATGGAGGAAATTACTGCCTCACTAGAAAAAAACGAACAAAAAAGTATTTGATAAAATGTGAGGTGCCTGCCTAACCTTTCTTTCACATGAATTTAGGGAACTCACTTGCCCCAATTACCTATAAGTGCTGAGAATCTCTAAGAATGTGGTCCCAACTTCTCAAGCCCTAAGGATGTTGGCTCTATTGGACAATGAGATCTACCAGAATAAGCCTAATCTCATAGACTGCCTTAAGTTTGTGGACAAGACCCTGCGGTAGGGACTGTTATTCCTCCCAACTACCAACTGTTCCCCGCCTATATATAGTCAACCCTTCCTCTCCAATCTTCCTCATCCTAAAACATTACCATTCTTTTGCCTATTCATATCCTGGTTTATGCCTCACCGTCAATGGTTGTAGGCATGTGTACGTGTTACTTTGTTTAAACAAATAAATAGATTTGAACCTTAAAGGAAATGCTGTATGTTTCACAGTTTTAATTCCATCAAGATGGCTACATGTGTGCTACAGTTTTGTCATAAATACTGAATGATAGTGTTCCAGTTGTTCATTAGAGCACTGTGGAAAGCTGCAGTAGAACACTGGGTAATCATCTGACATGCTGCTGCTGTTCGAAGTTCCTGTTTTACTCAAACTATCCGCCTTTGTTCTAACATGGCTGAGGAAGATAGCGTGAACCTATAGAAAATGTGCTCTCATTTTAACTTCTGAAGGTCCTTTTACAACCTCTATGAGAAAATCAGAAAATCATGAGTAAAATTTTCTTTCAAACATGGCACATCAAATGCCAGCAGAGGGTCAACATTTTTCACAGTGTACAATCACCTTAGAAGACACCAAAATTCCTAAAATTATGGTACCACCAACAAATGATTTATATTGTTACTAAAATCTGTTATCGCCCTTTATTGTGTGCTCCTTTTTGTGACCCTCAAAATCATTCATTTACTACAATGCATTTCAATGGGGAACATGTCCTTGACTCCTGTAATGGCTGCCACAACGTGTTGTTCATGTTGTGGCCAGCCAATGAATGGTCGGGGTGGGGGTGTGGTCCCTTTGGGACACCGCACATTCCCCATTGGTGTCAGAGTGTGCTCAGCTTGCCCCCTTATATTTTTATAATTAATTTGCAGTTATAGGTGTGGTTCAGCTGCACTTTTCTCTGAAAGGGAATTTTGTGATTTAGCTTTTGACACCATGGATGGATCTGCACCAAATTTGGCAGTCACATGGCATAGTGAGCGAACTTCCAGCAAACCAATTTTCGTGCAGACTGTGCAAGGGAAAAAAGTTAGGGGCAGGGGTTGAAAAAAATGGTGTGTTTCCATTTTTGCTCACAGGAAATGTTGCTTGCACCTACATCCCAAACTGCTGGTCGGAATTACATCGAACTTGGTCTGAACATAGAACTTAACACACAAAATCCTTTTGTTGATAGATTTGTTCTGTAGTTTTTTTTTTAGACGTAAGTGCTGTAGGAAGCTGGCTATGTATATGGTGTGCCACTACGTGGTTAAACCGCGCACAGATTCCAGGGGTTCCCCAAAAGTGTACAGGGCTCAATGTAAAACTCAAAGTGCTCTATTATGGGTAATGTGGGCGGGCAGCCTTAGGCCTAACACTGAGGAGTGTAAGACATTTATTGCACAACATTGACCAATAATGGACACACGACTCAATAAGGAGATCCACACCAATTTTGGAAAAATATACTTTACATTTTAAGACCAAAATCTTCACAATAAGCTAGGTAAGTTTTAAATAAAAATACTTTCACTTTCAAAAAGTCAACACTATTTTTGAAGCAGTTCAATGTTATCCTATGTGGAAAACAATAATGCAGTTTAACACTTACACTTACACCACCCTTACAAATACAGTCTTCAGGCTCAAAGGTCAGCAAGGTGCAAGGGTCAGATGAGCACCAAAACTGCACCACCAGCAGCACAGGGGCAGCTGGGTGCAGAGGTCAAAGTCGGAGTTCGGCCCAATGCGTTTCAATGGAGACTGGGGGTGCTTGGAGCCACACTGCTTGCAGGTAAGTGGATCGGTTGCAGGGGCCAAGCTTTGGGGGTTAGCACAGGGGGGTCACAAAGCAGCACCAAACATACACCACTAGCAGCACAGGGGCAGCCGGGTGCAAAATCAGTGTTGGGCGGCCAAGGCTTTTCAATGGAGTTTCTTTTTTTGATAAACAGGCTGCACGTGTCACACCAGAGGTTGCAAGAGGGAGACCAACGACTGCAGGAGTAAGTAGAGTTGTAGGGTGTCGTAGGGGCACCGTCGGTTCAGCTCACCAAGGCCCAGGGGCTCCGGTTGCAGGGGTGCCTATCGATGTGGGAGTTTTCTTACTGGAGCAGGTCGCCATCAGGGGAAGCCTCTGGATTCAGTCTGCAGGCGTCGTCGTGGAGGTCAGGAGCGGTCAGCCAACGCTGGACTCGAGGTCAGGATTGCTGGAGAGACTTCACTGGGCAGGTGGGCCACTCAGACTCGGGCTGTGGGAATCGGGTGCAGAGTGGTCAGGGATCGCGGTTCCAGCTGGATCCCGAGCCCTTGGAGTCGTTTTCTTCTGAACAGGTCCGCTATCCATGGGAGATTGGAGTCTTTTTCTAAGGCAGCAGTTCTCCCAGGATTTTCAGAGGCCACTGGCTGGACGACAGGTCACAGGTTCGCAGAAGTTGGAGACAGGCCGGTAGGGCTGGGGCCAAGGCAGTTGTCGTCTTCAGTCTTCTCTGCAGGGATGTCTTCTTTCTACTTAGGTCACCGCAGATCTAGTTTCTAGGTCTGGAGGAGCCCTTTAAATACTACATTTAGGGGGCGTTTTAGGGGAGTAGTAGGTTGGGCCAATGGGCAATTTACCTAGGGTAACTACACCCACAAGTATGCCACCATCCTGTGAGAGGGGGCATAGACCTAGCTCTGATTGGAGGAGTCCCCTCATCTTCAAGGAGGGGACTGAAAAGGGTGCTTAACTTTGACTCCTTCACCCTTCTAAGGTTTGCGGCCAGTTTTCCTGCCCAAAGTAGGGGTGTAAACCAGGGGCAGCCATCTGCTGCTAGCAACAGAGACTGGGGGTCGTATTCCAAAGGCGGCAGGCCTTTGAAGCTTCTCCTTCAAGCACTGGCCCATCCTGGGGGAGGAGGTGTGACATCTCGGCCCAGGATGTGCATTTTGTCTGGTCCCAGAGAGCAGAGGCTCTCCACCCTGGGGTCCAGAAACATGTCTGTGCGTGGCAGGCTGCCTAAAGTCAGTCAGTGCCCACACCAGGGTCGGTAGGTTTTCAGGTGGCACCTTTGAGGTGCCCTCTGAATACATGTTTTAATACATCTCACACTGGCCTCAGTGTGGATTTATTACAAGGAGCTGTTTGGTAGCAAAAAACACCCCTGGGTTCAGTGAAGCCATCATGGTGCAGTGGAACTTGAGCTGTCAAGTTCCCAGCCCATGTACTCTCTGTCGCTTCCCTAGCACTTACAATATTAAGGAATAGATCCTAATACTGTAGGGGCATATCTGCTCATGCAGATATGCCCACACCAGGGATATAGGGCATCCTGCCTTAGGGCTGCTAGAGGGGTGACTTACCAATATCTTAAGCCGTGCTAGCTGGCATGGCACACAGACAGTGTGCCATGTCGACTTGGTCAATTTTTCAACTCACAGGGGCATGCCAGCCTCGGGGGCAGTGGCATGGTCCTAGTGAGGGAGTGCCAGGGGACCCTCTTAAGCCTCCAGGCCCTAGATACCCAGAGTACCACTTACTAAGGACTTATAGGGGGGCAGAAGTACCAATTGTGGACATGTTTTTAGGGAAAGAACACTGGTACTGGGAACCTGGACAGCGGGGACCCAGTACTCTACAGTCAAAGGTGCATAAAAAGCTAGGAAAAAAGTAGGGGGTACTGCACCAGAACCTCATTTTCTCACATAAGCCCCCTCCCAGCCAACAGGCCAGGTAGTTCAGCCACCAACTGTAGAGCTTACCTAGTCTGTCAGGCGAGGACAAGTAGGAAAAATGGCTGGGTTCTTGCAGGACCTACTCTGCCTTACATCCTACTGTCCAGGTCAGTCCCTTTGGGGAGCTGGCTTACCTCAACAGTTTCAGGACCTAACTTCCAATGCTCCTTTCCCAACTCTTTAGCGCTTTCACCCAATCTTTGTAGTCTGGGATCAGAGGTGTCCACCTCTGCAAATTCAATCTTAGTCAGGGCAACACCTAGCTTACCCAAAGAGGTTACCCACAGCTTGAGTAACCTCACCATGACCAACAGGGTCAGGGTGCCTAACTTGCTATTTGGCATGGGGTCAGACCACCATGCTAAGAACAGCCCAGCCATAAAGGCTAACACGAAGCAGAGGCCACTGACAGCTGTCAGTGCCCAGAACCACACCTTTAGCTCTTCACTAGTAGGTGAAGGGGCTAATTTAAAGGCTTCTTGGGGTTCAGGTTGCCTGTCTGCCATTTTAGAGTGGGGGGTCACCACTTCTGTTAGCGAGCACCCTACTTCCACTCTCTTTTCTGTCGGGTGAGGAGCCACCAACTGAGGCTGGACAGTTACTGTCTTTTTGTGGGTTAGGTAGGACTTCACCAGTGCCAACTTTGGAGTTCTCCCCTACTGGTGTAGAACCTCCTTGGTCCACTGGAACTGTGGCTAACAGTTGTCCACTTTTCCTACACTTTCCCTTCTTTTTCTTTTGGGGCTTACCTACACTATTTGAAGGTTCAGCCCCCCAGATTCCTTGGGTGAGGCCTGGCACTGGACCAGTGCCTCACTTTGGCTCAGACCAACCTCTCTGGTCATTCCCAATGCGACAGTCAAGGGGGCTGTCTTTACTGACTACTACCCTTCTCCAACTAAGAGACCCAGCTATTTCTAGGAGCACTACAGCCACAGTCCTAACAGTGACCTCCCCTCAGATAGTCCTCACTCTTTCGGTCTACTCTGGAAAATACTGGTTTGTGAGTACCAACCTGTCATGCACCACAGTGTGACTGGCACAGGTATCTCTCAGGGCAGTGGCTGGGATCCCATTCACTAGTAGGTGGTGGAAGTGTCTACTCCCCTCTGGAATCTTCAACTCACCTTGTGGGACCACTTTCCAGGTAAAGGATAGGAGGACCTCCTCATCTGAAGAATTACCCCCATGGGCAACACTGGCACCCTCTGGAGCTACACTAGGGGTTTTGTTTTTAGGACAGCTAGGGTCCTTGGCGTGGTGTCCTGTTGTTTGACAGTTGTGACACCATGCCCTACTGGGAGCCCAATTCTTACCTTGGTACCCGGTTTTGGTCTGTGAGATGTCTTTGGGCCCACCCCGACAGGTTTTTGGGGGCCTACATGGGACTCCTTACTTTTATCTTTTTCAGAGTGGTCCACCTTTTTCTCACGAGGGGGGGCTTTTTGGCCTCTTTCTTTTGGTCTCCCCCTCCATAACTTGCCTTCATTCTCACCAAATGACCAGCCCTCCTCCCCAAGTCTTGGGGAAAAGACTGGCCCCAGGTCTACTATGTATTGATGCAACTTTTACTGCACACAATTACTTAACAGATGTTCTTTCATTATCAATTTATAAAGCCCATCATAATCGTGCACATTGTTTCCATTTAACCAGCCTCCTAGTATTTTCACTGGGAAATCTACAAAATCCACCCAGGTTTGGCTTTGGGTTTTCTTAGACTCACTGAATCTGATCTTATACTCCGCAGTGCTGAATCCAAAGCCCTCAATCAGGATATCCTTCATGAGGTCATAGTATGTAGCATCTTTCTCACTGAGGGTCAGGAGTCTATCCCTGCAATTCCCTGAGAACATTTCCCACATGATAGCACTCCATAGCTTCCTGTGGACCTGTCTACCAAGACAGGATCTCTCAAATGCAATGAACCACTTAGTGATGCCATCACCCTCAACAAATTTAGGGACAATCCCTTTGGGAATTTTGGAGTCAACAAAGTCTACCTCCCTAGTTATTATTTTGCTGCCACCAGAGATGGGTTCTAGGCCCAGCTCAGCGCTTTCTTTTTCTATGGCCAGGAATCTAGCCTCTAAGGATGTCCTCTTGGCCAGATTCTGAAGATGTGGATCTTCAGTTTCGACCTCATCTGAGATACTACTGGGGTTATTCCCAGTGGTGTTACTATCTGAGGGGGTGACTGCCTCAGAGTCCCCTTCCTCTACTTCTTGGGACTCCTCATCATCACCTCCTTCCCCATTGGGGGAAGTATCACTTGTCATTCTCTGCCAGCAACTGCTGGAGATGATCTTTTGTGGGTCTAAGGCCCACGGCAATGTTCCATGCCTTGCACACATTTTTAAGTTGAGTAACTTTCATAAGTGCATAGGAGGCCAGGTTGAGCTGGCTGGTCCCTGGAGCATCAAACATGTTTTTTAAAGTAGTTGAGGTCTTATTAGAGACTACAAAAAACTCTAAGGGTGTTTAACGCCTAACTACTTTACAGAGTTTTTAATTCTCTCAACAGTGGGGGACTTAGTCAAGGCCCTAACACTATTTTTAATACATTTGGAAACATTCGAAAATTGATAAAAATTCTTACTAAAGATAATTTTGGATTTTCTCTTGTAAAATCAATTATCAATCAAGTAGTACGACAAATGTCAAAGTCTTGTACCCCACCGCTGCACCACCAATGTAGGAGGCTGGCTCTGTATATGGTATGCCACTAGGTGGTTATACCCTGCACTGAGTCCAGGGGTTCCCCAAAAGTGTACAGGGTTCAATGTAAAACCCAAAGTGCTCTATTAGAGGTAGCGTGGACGAGCAACCTTAGGCCTAACACAGAGGTGTAAGACATGTATTGCACAACATTGATCAATAACGGACACACGACTCTATAAGGAGATCCACACCAATTTTGGAAAAATATAATTTGTTTGCATTTTATTTTAAGACCAAGATCTTCACAATAAGGTAAGTATGTTTTTAAATAAAAATACTTTTCACTTTCAAAAAGTCGACACAAAATATTTTTGAAGCAGTTCAGTGTTATCCTATGGGGAAAACAATAATAACAGGTAAGTACCACACTTACAAATCCAGTCTTCGGGCCCAAAGGTCAGCAAGGGGCAGGTGAGTATCAAAACTGCACCACCAGCTGCACAGGGGCGGCCGGGTGCAGAGGTCAAATTCGGAGTTCGGCCCAATGAGTTTCAATGGAGACTGGGGATGCCTGGAGCCACACTGCTTGCAGGTAAGTGGATCGGTTGCACGGGCCAAGCCTTGGGGGAGGCATAAGTACGGGGGGGCACAAAGCAGCACCAAAAATACACAACCAGGGCCCAGGGGCGGACGGGTGCAGGGTGCAAAATCAGCGTCGGGCGGCCAATGCTTTTCAATTGAGTTTCTTCTTTTGACAAACATGCTCCAGGCGTCGCACAGGAGGTTGCAAGAGGGAGATCAATGACATTAGAGGTAAGTAGAGATGTAGGGGTTCGTAGGGGCACCGTCTGTTCAGCTCACCAAGGCCCAGGGGCTTCGGGTGCAGGGGTGCCTTTTGATGTCAGAGTCTTCTTACCAGAGCCGCCGGCTGCGGTCAGGGGGAGCCTCTAGATTCAGTCTGCAGGCGTCGTCGTGGAGGTCAGAAGCAGTCAGCCAATGCTGTACTCTAGGTCAGGATTGCTGGGGAGACTTCACTGGGCAGGTGGGCCACTCAGACTCAGGCCGTGGGTGTCAGGTGCAGAGTGGTCAGGGATCGAGGTTCCAGCTGGAGCCCTTGGGAGTTGTTTTCTTCTGGACAGGTCTGCTGTCAGAGAGAGATTGGAGTCTTTTTCGAAGGCAGCAGTCCGCCCAGGGGTTTCAGAGGTTGATGGCTGCAAGACAGGTTGCAGGTTCGCAAAAGTTGGAGACAGGCTAGTAGGGCTGGGGCCAACGCTGTCGACGTCTTCAGTCTTCTCTGCAGGAATGTCTTCTTTTTTCTTAGGTCGCCGCAGATCTAGTTTCTAGGTCTTGGGGAGCCCTGTAAATACTAAATTTAGGGGTCGTTTTAGGGGAGTAGATGGTAGGGCCAATGGGCACCTTACCTGGGGTGACTGCACCAACTATTATGCCACCCTCGTGTGGGAGCAGGCAGAGACCTAGCCCTGATTGGAGGAGTCCCCTCATCTTCACGATGGAGGAAATGAAAAGTGTGCTTATCTTCGCCTCCTCCACCTGAGGGGTGGAGTTGGCAAAGGTGGGCACACCTCCTAGCCCTTCTAAGTTTTCCCACCAGTTTTCCACCTAAAGTGGGGGTGTAAATCAGGGGCTGCCATCTGCTGCTAGCAGCAGAGGCTGTGGACCACATTACAAAGGCGGCAGGCCTTTGAAGCTTCCCCTTTGAGCACTCGCCCATCCTGGGGGAGGAGGTGTGACACACCTGCCCAGGATATGCATTGTTTCTGGTCCCAGACAGCAGAGGCTCTCCACCCAGGGGTCCAGAAACATGTCTGTGTGTGGCAGGCTGCCTAAAGTCAGTCAATGCCCACACCAGGGTTGGTAGGTTTTCAGGTGGCACCTTTGAGGTGCCCTCTGAATACATGTTTTAATCACATCTCACACTGGCATCAGTGTGGATTTATTACAAGGAGCTGTTTGGTACCAAGCACTCCTGGATTCAGTGAAGCCATCATGGGGCTGTAGAACTCAAGTTGTCAAGTTCCCAGCCCATTATCTCTCTATGGCTTCCCTGTCACAATATTAAGGCATAGACCCTAATACTGTAGGGGCACCACACCTGGGATTTAAGGAACCCTGCCTTAGGGCTGGTAAGGCCAACTAGAGGGGTGACTTGCCTATATCTTAGGCAGTGCTACCTGGCATGGCACACAGGCAGTGTGCCATGTCGACTTTGTCAATTTGTCACCTCACAGGGGCATTCCAGCTGCAGGGGCAGTGGCATGGTCCTAGTGAGGGGTTCCTAGGGGACCCTCTTCAGCCTCCAAGCCCTATGTACCCAGGGTACCACTTACTAGGGACTTATAGGGTGGCAGAAGTACCAATTGCGGGCATGTTTTTAGGGAAAGAGCACTGGTACTGGGAACCTGGACAGCAGGGACCTACTACTCTACAGTTAAAGTTGCATAAAAAGCCAGGCTAAAAGTGGGGGGTACTGCAACAGAACCCCACATTCTCACAAGTGCTTAAAAGGTTACTGAACTGACATGAAATAGTTAACACAGTTGTATATTTGTGTTGATTGAGATTTGCAGATCCTTCTCAAATAAAAAAAATGAAAGAAAAATAAAGAAATCTGATTGGGTAAGGGAGCTTTTTCCCCAGTCGTCCTTTTCGGATCGGGGTTTAAAAGTTGGAACCATAGATCAGATTGCTCTTATAGGCTGGCAGCCACAGAAAAATCTCTCTTGCAGCAGCCATTTCAGGACACAGGGCACAGCCATTGAGTCCTGGAGAAAGACTTGAGACCATATCATTTGGCAGGGAGGCTACAATGTGACCATCAGGCAAAAGTAGAGGGACCCTGACAGGGCTCCCTTGTAGCAAATAATAAAGATAAATTGCAGGTCTCCAAAAATTAAAATGGTGGCTTTGATTAGCAGTACTGCCAAAGGCCAAGTGGTGAGGTACAAGCCCTATGTGCAAAAGATATACGTTGCTGTAGCGGCTTAGATGCAATCAACCCTACCATTACGGCCAAGGAATTCAGCAAACTACACTGCGTACGACCAAAAGCTGTGTGCAAAGGTGGCTGGGCACTCACAGCAGGCTGGCATTTGGACTGCAGGCACCTCCCTTTGTGCAAGGCTGAAGGTTGTGCACAGTGGTGGTTGGCCACTTGTGGTGGGTTGGGTAAAGGCATGGCCTCCTTCCAGGATCTACTCCACTGCACAAGAGAGAAGGCCATGCACAACAGGGACTAGCAGCATATGGCAGCTTAGGTACAGAGCATGGCTAAAGACAAGGTCCCGCAGCCAGCCTCCCCAGTACATCGCTGTAATACATGCACAGAGAGGGTTGGCTTCTTGCAGCGGCTTGGGCACTGGCTCTAGCTGGAGGACTGGTCCTGCAGTCAGCCCTTTTTGTGCACTGCCAAGGACATGCACAGAGGGGTTTGGCTGCTCTTATCCAGTTGGGTGCAGAGCTAGCCTGTTTTGCATGCTTCCGGTGAGTTGGAAGCAGCCCGCGGCCAACCCCTGCTGTGCATGGCCAAAGATCATGCACAGTGGAAATTGGCTGCCTGTGATCAGTTCGGTGCAGGCAGACCTCTGTCCAAGCACTGCTCCAACCCCAACTGCACATGGCCAAAGGACGACCGCTGTTGAGGTTGGCTGCATGCAGAAGGTTGGCCTTCAGCGCGCAGTGAGGGTTGCACATTTGTGGCGACTTAGGCACATGGACTGTAGTCAACTCTCACTGCGCAAGGCAAAAGACCTGCACAACAGGGGTTGGACATCCATGACTGACTGTGCATAGGGCCTGCCTGGAGGAGAGGCTTGCTGCCCTCTAGATGCACAAACAAAGGCCGTTGAAAAACTAAACGTGTTACCCGCACTATGCTGATCTGTAATTCTTGATGAAGTAAAAATGAAAATTATTGTGCGAAGCTCTCCATTTGAGCTGGTATTTAATGGCTCATTGGAGACATCCCTGCCTTACACCTCGATCAACTCATCTTCTTTGTAATTTGGCTCTCTTCAGTAAGCATTCTCTTCGTCCCCTACCATCAAATTAACCTTCGCACCTCTACAAATGCTCCTAAAATGTCTATTCTTTTTACATCTGTTGGCAAGTTTTATCCCAGCAAAGACACTTTTTGTGAAAATGGATGCTGCTGTCACACCTATAACAAACGCCTTGGTTTTATTTTTTTCCACTCTCATCCTTTCCTCAGTTTATCATCACCATTTTTTATTTACCCCACGCACTTGAATGAACTGCAGACAGGTTTGGCCTTCTACTTCATCCACAAATTCTTCTGGCTTTTCTACGCTGTTGGCAATGTCGTTGGCATTCTTTAGTCCGTTCTGAACCAGGGCACAATCATTCTGGGTCTTTTTCCCTCTTGGTCTCGATGAAGATTTAATCTCTCAACACTTGGTCATTGGTGATGTTTCCGAAGCCCCTAGTTAAGATCAACGATCTCAGAACAGAGACATTTTCCTCTATTGATTCATTTATTTTCCTCTATTGTTCCCAAGTAACATTGCAAACCATCAACGCACTTTGAATTGGTACTGTTTATTTTCATTTCTATTTTGACCTCATTTCTCAGCATGGACTAGATCTTCTTCACAAACCTGATCACAGAGGTAAGTAATCCTGCGGTGTTTGAGTTGGAGGTGTGACATCTATTTTATTGCCGTAGTCTTTTACTTTTTTGAAGAATTATATACTGCAAGTAATTCTACGACCATTTCTTTCTGCTACAGCAAGAATTTCTATGGCTATTTCTTTCTGCTATAATCATTGTCCATTGTTTCATATATTCTTCGATTCAAAATGTCTTAATTTTCGTGCTAATCATTTTTTTTGTTGTACAACTATGTGTGGAATTCTAGTTTCACTGATTTACCAAGAGCAGGTTGCTCTGGAGTCATCCCGTTAGTACAGTGTGGTGATGTGCTGTAAGCTCTTAACAGTGAACTGAAGGTCTGCTGTAGCGAGTCAGCGTTTGTTGTGCAATGCACAACCATTTTTTGATGGTTTGTATAAAGCGTTCCAATCCCCCATTTGCCTCGGTTCAGTACGGGGTGATCTGCTATATGAAAACTGTGTTGCTGCAGGGAATTTTTCAGTTTAGTCTATTGAATGATATTTTTATTTCGGCCACAACACTATTTTTATGGGGTTTTGCGTTCCCAGGAGTACGTTTCAAGGTGGCAAGATTTCTTCTAAAATGTTCACAGTAATTTGCTAGTCCCAGAAGCCTGCTCATTTCCATTGCATTAATTGGAAGTTTGGCATTTTTATTACTTCTTTGGATCTGGTATAATTCGATGTTTTGAGAACAGGAACCAAAAGAAATCTATCTTCTCTACCTTTTATTCAACGACAGTCATTTGTCAGGCTGTTTTGTTTAGTGCAAATACCAGAATGTGGAAGCTCACATTAAGCACACCTGGGATACATGCAAACACATCTTCAATGATATTTTAGAAAAATTAAGTGACTGAAAATTTAGGCGTTTGTATCTAAGTAACACAACTTGCATTGAAATTTTGTGAAAAATGTCGCTCCCATTCAACTTTGCTAGTTTAACATTGATGATGGGTGTTCTATGCCTTTGCGTCAAATTGTTTTGTTGGCATTCGCATGTCAAACACATAGGGGACGATTACGATGTCGGTTGAAAAGCCTCCGACCGACAGTCAGATTCTCCTAAACCATGTCGGAACCCATCCGCCCGACTCAGTCGGAAACAATTCCGACCGACCGATTACGATGCTCGCGGTCGGAAGGGGAACCGTTCGGTAATTCCGAATCGGTTCCAACCAGCACTCGCAGAATCAGAGTAAGTCGGAGCGGATTTGTACAGCTCAACGGACACCGTTTCCGACCGACCGATTACGATGTCAGATTCTGACAGTCTTTCCGACTCGGTCTGTCCGACATGAAAAGTCTGTCAGAAACTGACTTTGGGGGCCCTAGCAGGCCCCCCATTCATCCTGAGGCCTCCGGTTGGGGGCCGTGGGGGTACCAAAGGGACCCCCCTGTAAAACCATGCACTGTGTGGCAGGCACCATGGGGTGCTCGCGACAGGGTGCAAGGTTTGCCGCAGACACCCATTTTTCCCATAGGAGCCTGTGTTGTCGGTTGGAACACAGGCTCCCATTGAAGTCAATGTGAGTCCTTCCGAACGGTGTTCGGAAGCATCGTAATAGGTCGGGAGAAGCCGCTGACTGTGAGTTGGTTGGTCCCGATTCTGAGTCGGTGTCGGAGGAGGAAACTCCGACCGACATTGTAATCAGCCCCATAGTCTTATTTCATTTGGCCTTTTGGGTTTTGATGTCACCATTAAAGGTGACACCCTTGGTGTAAGGCCAGCCACTTTTTCAATTATAGTAAAAAAAAAAAATTAAAATCTAATTTCAAGCTTTTCCCTCAGCATGGTGGGAATTAACTGGTGTAGAAAGGTTAATGAGGGCTTTATTTAATACAGTATTCTGCCAAAATATAGAAGACAAAATATAGTGACACAAGAATATTGTTGCAATAATATTGGAAAGTCAAAAATATTGTTGACTTTGATATTGCAATAAGAATATTGTTTAAGTGGTTTTGTAATATCTTTACTTATATCATTGTTTAAACTATCATATTTAAATATTCTTGTTTTATGTTACGTAGTTTGTGTATTTTTTTTTAATTGGTTAAAGTTTTTAGGAACTGGATGTGTAGTTTATAGGAGAATAGGCTGAGGAGTAATTTGTATTTTAAAATGTATGCAGTTTGTTTATGTTTCTTTCAAACATTACATTTTTGTATTTATTTAAAACATGTTTATTTAGTATGTATAAATTGATATTGTGGGGGGGCATAGCCAAGATGGCGGCGGAGTAGCATCGACTCTTCGGGGCTCCGCTCGCCAAGGCCGACATTCAGTGTCCACACTGACATCCCGGGACTCCGTATGCTGCAGAGGGGAGGCCCGTGAACCGGAGCACTAGCAGCTGGTGTAGAGCTACGAATTGGCTGCCCGAGCGGCTCCGGAGAACGTGATGAGGAATCGCGAGCGGGCGGCCCTGACACCGGACTGTGGCGCTGCTGAGCAGTCGCAGACCGCAGCCCCCGCTCAAAGAATTGACCACGCAAGCTGGGAAGACGGGCAGTACGCCTGAACTGCACCCGGCGGTGCGGCTGGAGGCATGGACAGCAGGGAAGGACCCGAGCAGAAGCGGGTGGCCCGGACACGAGCGAGAACCGCCGAGAACGTCTGGCGGCCATTTTGGACGGTGGGTCAGAAGTGGGCCTTGAGACCAGAAACGACACCCACCCGAAAGGGGAGAGATCAGACCCAAGAAACGCCTGGGGCTACTTGCTGCAGAGGCGACAGCCTGAAATTCCCGGTGGGCCCCGAAGAAGACAGGCTCCAGCAGTGATCACAAGGGCCACTCAACAGGTAGGCCGGACTCCTTGCTGAGAGGCTAGAGACCCGTGGTGGGGCGGTTTTGCCACAACCAAACGAGGGGGCGGTAGGAGCACCCCTCCATGGAGGCAACTGAGGTCCTCCCCCCACGCCCCAATTGACCCCATTCGCCCGAGGAGCTGACCACACACGCTGGGGAGACGGGTGGTGCGTCTGAACTGTACCCGGCTGCGGTGCGGGAGGCCTGGACTGCAGGGAAGGACCTGAGTAAAGGCGAGTGGCCCAGATCCGATTGAGAATTGCCGCAGCCATTTTGGATGGTGGTTAGGAGGTGGGTTTTGAGACGAGGAACAAAACCCTCCCGAAAGGAAAGCGATCTGGCCCAAAAAACGTCAGGGGACGCCCGTTGCAGAGGGGACAGCCTGGAGTTCCCGGCAGGCCTTGAAGAGGGCAGGCCCCAACAATAAGCACGAGGGCCGCTCCACAGGTAGGACGGGCTCCTTGCTGAGGGGCTGGGGACCTGTGGAGGAGCTGTGAGGCCACAGCCAAATGAGGGGGCGGTAGGAGCGCCCTTCCATAATGACACCTGAGGCTTTGACCTCCGGGCAACCTACTAACCCCATCTGGACTCTCCACCGTACTGTAATACGGATGGGTCGGGTGTGAAGGTCCTAAAAGGGGCGGCCCATCCCCCAGGTGGAATCGGGGATAGTGTACAACGCGCCCCTGCCACCAGGGGAGATCGCGGGGCTGAGACTACACGGCGCGGGAGAGAAGGAACACGGGCGCACCCTGCCGACTCACAGTGGCCCGAACTAAACCTGATTACTGAGTGAGGATCCCTGAGCCCCCATGAAGGAGGCCCCACCGAGATGACTACCCACCGTGCAAGAAAGGAGCCCACAATCAAGGATCTCTTGCAGAAGCAAGGCTCTAAGAAGGCGGACGGACATGGCCCTGAGCAGCTGCAGGCCCAACCCCAAGAGAAGGACATGGACCCCGCGGTGAACACACGGAGGAACCGATCACCCTTGGCTTCCTGGAACAACTTTTTGGCACGCTCAGGGAAGACTTTGCGGGCCTAAGGCAGGATGTCCCCTCTGACATTAAACAGATTCGAACGGAAATCAAGGAAATTGGCGACCGCGTGGATGCGCTTGAGAGGTCCGGCGACCATAGAGAAGAGGAGTTCACTGAACATGTCCGGGAACTGTTGGAACTCAGAGACTGCAACGAGGAACTCTGCCTCCGCCTGGAGGACCTTGAAAACCGATCGAGGCGATCCAATATTCGCATGAAAGGAGTGCCAGTCCAGGCGGATGGCGGGAAACTGGAGGAGTGGGTGACTCGCTTTTTCCGTCATGCCGCGCTGGCGCTTGGGGACAAGGAGATTATCCTGGATCGTACTAACTGCGCAGGAAGGCCGGCCTCAAGCCCAGGTCAACAACGTGACATCCTCACCTGCCTTCATTCATACAAACAGAAGGAAGTCATAATGAATGCGATCCGGGACAAAGCGACCATCTCGTTTGAGGGTCTTCATGTCAGAATCTATCAAGACCTCTCACCCCTCACTCTACAGCAGCGCGAAACCCTGAAACCGGTTATGATGCATCTGCGAGACAAAGGAATCTGCTATCACTGGGGACATCCCTTCAAACTGACCTTTGTGTGGAACAAGGAGTTGCAGGCGGTGCAGTCCCTAAAAGAAGCACAGGATGTACTCGGAATTAACTTGGAGGAGGAGGGAGCCTCTGAGTTGCAGAAAGAATGCACAACAGCTCGAGGGCCACCAAAACCGGGCCGGCGGCGGGGGGCCAGGAGGCAGAAGCACACAAGACCTTCTGAATTTGAAAGCCAGAAAGAAAGAGAAGCTTTGCTTCGGCGAAAACAGAGTCGAGACGGTACAGGAGAGTCCTCTAATGGTAACCTATTCGGTGGTGGTCCTAACGGCTTAGCCGAATAGGTTACCAGCGGGGCAGGATCTTTGGAGGCAGTGTGACTACAGGACTACCCCGAAAGTGTGGTCTTAGGAGATGCATTACAATCCCCACATAGGGATGGAATGATCAATTAAGTAATTTCTTGTTCAATTCAACATATAAGGAGCAGCTATCTGCCCTTAATTTAAAATAGTATAGGGCCTTTCCCGTTACTTCTATCCAGGGGATACACTTACTGATACCCTGAAGAAAGTCTTGCACCCATTAGGGGCGATTAATGACTGAAACATGTCGGCACAAGGGTCCTAGGACCATAAAACTCCTGAAGATCCTTGGTTGGTAAATATTATTTTAATAACACAGTAGAGGTCCAAGAATAAAGGGAAACTGGGACTTCGCTGCGTTTTTTATCTATTTTCCCCTGGTCTTTACATATTTTAAGAGCTCCATGAAACATTGGTTGAGCCCACCCTGACTTTTAGGCGTCAGGGTGACCCGATGATGAAGCATGACACCACTAGGGTGTGTGAGGGTAAATAAAACCAAAAGGACTTGCTTCCTTTCTTCTAATCAGAGATAGGCAGTATAGTTTTCATCTAGGGATTTTTTCAGATCACCATCTTTCTATACGTATGTATTACTAAGGGAGTACTCGCTGTGATTTAGGTGTCAAAACACGGGAGACTGTACCCCCTTTAAGTTGTTCTCTCTGCCCCTTGTGACGTTGGTCACTTTTGTGCTCTAAGATAGGAGGTACACCCCTATTTACTGAGGTCCTGTTTTCTTGGGCATAGTTCTGTGTATAGGCAGAATCCCGCAACATGGCGCCGCCAACGTTTGGTCTGGTTCTTATCTGCGAGACGCTTGAGTAGTGCTCGTGCTGGTCCACAATACCCTCACTTCTGTTTCCGGAGACAGCTGTGACAGAGTAACCTCCTATATTGACATTTTTATAGGTTTATTCAAGCTTGAAGTTTTAAAAAGGTATTTCTTTTCATTATAACCCGAGTTTGCGCTGCCACTCTTTAAGTTGTTCTACTGTCTTCCCTGTAATGGCTGTTGATATTCCGGCTCATAGCAGAGCCGCGCTGAAGGCGCACTTGACTCATTATGCAGTCCCTGATGCTGGGGCCGCGCTTATTTTCGTGGTGGAAGCCGATCCGGCTCACCAGTTTGAAGTTTTTTACTCTTGGGTCACCTTTCCGGCGGTAGAGGGGACTGATGATATGTTTCACAAATATACTCCCACTGCCGTTCCTCAGCAGTATCAGCCTTATAGAGCTCTTGAGATTCCGCTTACAGCTTGGCAACACCGTATTTGGTTTAATGGCGCCCTTCCTCACCCATTAACGGCAGTCCGTTTAGGCCCTTTATCTATAGATGGGGCCCATGGCCCGTTTTGGCTGGGTTTACCCCACACCCACGTGCTTTTACAACTGCGACTCTGGCAGAGCTCCGCGTCTTACATACATCGTTAGTGCGCGTATATAGAGCTGTAATACAGTACGTAACCCGCACCGACCAGGTGGGACCACCTGGCACTGCTGTACAACCTGCGGGTCCTGGTGGCGTGACCATCAGTCCCGTTATAGTTAATTCTGTCATGGGCAAGCGCCCACAGAATAAGGATGAATTTCCTTATTGGCTTGCCGAGAAATTTGGACAGATAGAGGCTGTCTTTCCTAATACCACTCCTGTGGAGAAACACAGGTTCTTAACTATTAGTTTACCCAAAGACTTAATTCCCGAATTGGCTGATTATAACACCTGGGGCAGGGTGTTTGAAGCGGTATATTCTATGTGTTTCGGCACTCCCTCCATGACCGTACTCCCCTCTGTGATTAAACGCGTTCAAGATGAACACGGAGCAGAAGCGGCTGTCGAGCTGGGGATGAGACTGGTGGGAGTGTTCAACGTGGTTGCTGATATGATCCTTGCGAATGTCAAGGGCGATGCAGTTAGCTTTCAAGTAGCTAACCGCTTAGAAGCGGTCGCGGAGGCTGACAGACCACGAGAATTACCAAAGATTATTGCGAAGGCTTATAAAACCACAGGCCGCAATAGTCTGGGGAATAAGCCTACAACTCAAACACAAACGCAGTCTCTAAATCAACAGAAAGCCCCGCCTGATAAGGAGGGGCGCCCTTTCTTTCCTAAAAAGAATTGGCAAAGAAATAAGAAACAGGGTTCCCAACAGCAGAAGCAGGGTTCGCGTGCCAGTTCACCGACCCCTGATGCTTCTGAACGTACTTATGACTGCGCGATCGCGCTAAAATTAAGGCTCCTGATAGATTTCAGGTTCCTGATCAGCGTTCTCCTTGTTCTTTACAGGAAACATCAGGCTCACAAGCCGGTGGAGGTGATCGCCAGGATCGGGGTAGAAGTCAACCTGCGTCACAACTTCGTGAACAGCCTCGCCAGTTTGAAGTCAAGGACAAGCAGGGTGATTTCGCTCGTACCCGACCTCCTTTTCAAAAGAAAAAGGTTGCCGCTTTAACGGCGAGATATGCCACAGACGGTGAGGACGCAACTCCTGGATTGGACTTGGGCAGTGACTCTGCTCGACAGCGCAGCAGAAGTTACCATAGTCAGGGAGGCTCTGCGTCCCCGTCTGGATGTGACAACAACTGACACATTTGTTACTATTGAGACTGCGAATACCCAGGTTGCCACCCCGGATAGACTATATGAAGTCCTTTTCCAAATTGAAGGTAATATACTGCGTCCCATTAAGGTTGTTTTCTGGGAGAATCTAACCGCTACATATGACATTTTATTGGTGGAGAAGGATTGGCCTCCACCCTTGTGTTAGCCTCTTCTAGAGGGGAAGATGTGATACTTCCGAGTTTTTCACGTTGTGTCCCTGAGGAACAAGCGCAGGCTTTCGTGGAGGAATGGGCTTTGGCCTTGGTCTCAGCGGTGTATCGCAATCAGGTGGGTTGGGACGTTGATTCGCCAGCTCATGAAATACCATTGCGCTCTATGCCACAACCTCAACCTCAATATCCCATCAAACGAGAAGCGAAGGCTTCAGTTTGTGACATTCTAAGACAATTGGAGTATCAGGGGGTCATTGAGTCATGTGTATCACCTAGGAATAATCCTCTCTTTACTGTCCCTAAACCTGATGGTTCTTTTCGGATTGTATTGGATTATAGAAATTTGAACAGCCATTGCCGCACCTTTGCGGTGCAAAACACACACAGTTCAGCGCTGGTGAATAATATTGTTCGTAAAAAATACAAGACGACCCTTGACATTTCGAATGGTTTCTACAGTCACAATCTCGACCGTGCGTGTGGTGACCTGACAGCATTCAGTGCCGTCGGAAATCAGAAAATATTTACACGATTGCCTATTGGTATAAGAATAGCCCCGGGGCATTTGCGGCGCGCATTGTGTCTTTGTTGCATGACATTGACCCTGAGGCCTTGTCGTACGTTGTTGACATATATTTGACTGACGACGACCTCGCCCCGCATCTTGACCGAGTCGACCACATAATCTTATCTTTTGCCGATTTCGGTTATAAATTCAATTTTGCAAAGTTACACATTGCCCATCTGGCAGTGCTCTTTTTGGGCTATGAGCTCAATAACGAGGGAAAAGGTCTAGCACCTCACTTCCTAGAGAAATGTGCACATTTGCAACCATCTTCTTCTTTGAAAAAGTTACAATCCCTGCTGGGTTTTTTGAATTTTGGGTAGACTAAGATTCCCAATTATGCCCAGCGTATCAAACCACTTTATACTTTGATACAACCTAAGTTTTCATCTGCCAGCTGGCTTCCGGAACATACTTCCGTTCTGCAGTCTTTGCAGGCGGATTTGCTTGCGACTAACTTCTTAATGACTTGTGATAACACCACCAACCTGGTAATACGTATCGTTTCTGGGGCAGTGGGTTCCACGTACTTAACATTCAATGAAGGAAACACAATACCTATTGCATACAAATCACACTTGTACACTGCAGCTGAAATGCGTTTTTCCTCTGTTGAAAAAATCTTGACGGCAGTGCAGATGGCGAATCTAAAGGAACGCTCACTGGCGCAGGGCAAACGCATTCTTATGGTCACTCCCTTCCCTGCTTTGGAAGCGGTGACTCAAGCTAGTGTGCCTAACTCGAAGGCATTGCACCCACGTTGGATTCAGTGGGCTACTTCTTTGATGTCTTCGGATGTCACATTTGTCTTTGATCCATCTCTTCAGACTCAGGAGTTTTTGCAGTATGAATTTGTTCATCCTCCTCCTTTGTCGCTTCTTCCTCTGAGTGAATACAAATGCATCATTTATACCGATGGCTCGGCGCTACCGGCCACGGGTTCCAAACATGTTTATTCTGCGGCTTGCGCTATTCTGGCTGGCTCCATTGAAGATGGAGAGTTTAAGTTGTCCATTGTGCACACACAGGCACTAGGAGACTGCACAGCGCAATTGGCCGAGCTGCGTGCTCTTGTTCTAGCTCTAGAGTTTGCTGATCCTCTTGTGAATACTCTTATTGTTTGCGATTCTTACTACTGTGTCCAGTCGTTCAATGACAACTTATTCTTTTGGTCTCAAAATGATTACCGCGATTCTAAAGGCAGCGCAATTAAGCATAAAACGCTTTGGGTTCGAGTCGCAGATCTTAAACAACGTCTGCCTCTCACACATGTTATTCACACTCGTGGCCACCAACATCTCGGAACGCACGCTCTTGGTAATTCTTTGGCTGATGAAGCAGCCAAGTCTGCAGTAGCCACGTGTTCCGTAGCAGCAGTTACAAGATCTATGTCTAAGGTTGATAATGAGATTCTGGCAGCGGTCGCTGCAACTAAGTAGGGAAGTGATTATCCTGCGGGTTTCCTTCTAAATACTCTTATCATGTAACTCCCGAACAGGTTCCTTATGCTACCATTCCTTCGGTTGGGGATCGGCTGATTCCTAATGTGAGAAGTTGGCCTGGCATATGCTGTCCACTAATTATAGTGGGCACCTTGCACCAGTCCAAACAACCCCTTATTGGAGATAGGTTAAAGACAACCTTTAGTGAAAGCTATCCTAGTGGTAGCTATGGAGAGCAGCCTTCAGGCTAAGTCTTGAAGGAATGTAAAGCAGCTTGTTTTACCAGTCTATAATCTCTTGAGTGACCAAATGAAAGAGGACCACACCAGGTATATATTCAAAATATATGTATTTATTGCTAAACACACCCCTCTAGTCTCTTTATGAGGCTAGAGTTCGAAGTACATAAGTTATAAGTTAGTTATCTACAGTAATAGCCCAAATACACGTTTGAGCCCTAGGGGCGTACCAAACCATATACTCAATAAAGTGGTATAAGAACCACGACTGAGCTAGACACAAGGCCTAGAGCCTGTAGAAGTGCTTGGACCACAAGGAACCACCCAAGGTAGTGACACAGGGGACCCACGGGGACGCGTGCAGTGTGAGAACACAGCCGCGAATCGCCGTTGACTTCTATGGGGAAAGTCGCGGTTGGAAGTTTAAAGAAAAGGGACACTTAGAGGAGGACTTGGAGCAAACCCTTTTAGAACTAGGCTGTTCTAGTGTCAATACCCACGGGAGCACCGGAGTACTCGAGTTACCTCACCCAGGGGAGCCGGGTGCATAGGTGTCTTTCGGGGTCGGGTTTCGTCGTCGTTTTCAATGGCGATCTGCTGCAAAGTGCTGCTGGCGGCCAAGTCGAAAGTGTTCGGGTGGATCCAAAGGTGGATCGAAGATCTGAAGAACCTGAAAGCAGAGGGGACAGAGTCTGGGTCACTAGCCAGTGACTAGGAAGGCGATGAGCAGATGCCCACCGATGTCGAGTGCTTCAGGTAGGTTGACGGTCGTCTTGACTCTTCAGCCACGAGGTCCAGGAGGCGTCGACGACGACCAGGAGCTGGATTCGAGCTGTCCCACGACGTCTGTCGATTGCAGGGGTGTCGGCGACCGGATTGGACCCAACAAGCCTTGGCAACGGCAAGTCTCGTGGAAATGGAAGAAGGACGATGGTGCAGACCAGCAAGGTCTGAGGGACTCACCCAGCGAGGGTAAGTCAGGGCACGCCTGGAGCAACCAGGGAGCCCAAGCAGAAGAAGATTGGCCTTCGGGAGGGCCTACTAGCCAACGGACTAGCGACCGCGAAGGAGCCTCGAGTGGACGCACTTGGAGCTGGCTCACAGGACACTCGTGGAGTGGAGGCCAGTGATCTTCGGTGCAGTCGGTGCTGGAGGCTGGGGCTACTCGGAGCCCAAAGCACAACTTCATGGGAGACCCAGAAGAGGATGCACTTGCAAATGCGATCGGTGTCCAGGGGTCACGGTTCCACGTTACCCACGACAGCTACGGGCCTCAGCTTTGCTGGGGACTCAGGGCAGCCTCGGGGAAGTCTGGAAATCCACCTCTGGTGATGCAAAGACTTCGGCGTCCGTCGGGAGCTTCAGCGATGCAGACCGGACAATTGCTTCTTTGGTGCCTGTCAAGCAGGGGAGTCACTCCTTGACCCCAAGGGAGATTCTTCAGTCCTCTAGTCTTAAAGTAGAGCGTCGAAGGTCCAGGATTCTGTGTCAGAGTTTCGTCCAGGTAAATCTAAAGTCCTAAGGACTGGGGTCCCATACTTATACCAAGTTAGGGGGTTGGACATAGTCTGGGGACACACCTATGGGAGGGTCAGGGCAGAGGGGTGGTTACACCCTTTCCCTTTGTCCAGTTTCACGCCAGAGCAGGGGCTGGAAGCCCCTGAGCCGGTTTGAACTGGGGTATGCACAGGGACACCAAATGTGCCCCCAGTGCAGGACTTCAAAGCACCAGAGAGTGCTCCCGCCCAGCCCCAATACACACTATCCTGTCTGGGGAGGTGGTTACACCTCCCTGGGACAGGAAACCTATTGTCCAGGCCTCCCCTGCCGGAGTTTCGGTCAGCAGCAGGAGGCCAGACTCGTGTCTGTGGCAGCGGCATCCATTTTGTGATGCCAGGGCTTGGAAAGAAGTTACCGGGCAGGCCGGTGTGTACATGTCTCTCCTCTAGAAGGGTGGAATGCTACCCCGCCGCCAGAACTGGCGGGGGGGTAGTATTCCAAGATGTTTGACACCAAACACGACATGTTTCCGTGCAGCCATCCAAAAGTTAGCATTTAACTCGAGGTTATAATGCGCTTAAGAGTATATGGTCAGGCTGCACTACAATCAGCATCAGAGAAGGGTCTCCGAACGCTGCAGAGGGGCTCTGCTCATGCAGGGGCACCCTCTCACATAGGAACCAAGCACTCTGCCTTCAGGATTGATAAGGCCTGCCATAGGAGTGACTTATAGGTTTATATGTGTGTATGTATGTAGTGATATAGGTAGCCTATATCACAGTAAGGGGTGCATGCACCACCTTACCCAGGCTGCAGTAGCAGACCTGTGGTGTCATTTTGGATGGCCTTCCAGGGGTGGCACAATACATGCTGCAGCCCCTGGTAGGCCTCTGAGGTACCTATGCCCTGGGTAAATAGTATACCATATACTAGGGACTTATAAGGGCACTCCAGATTCCAATCAGAGATGTGCCTAAGGCACATGGAAACCATTTTAGAGAGGAAGCAGCTAGGCTGGGGTTCTGATTAGCAGGGCCCCAGCCAGACTAAAGTCGAAAAACAGTGAACCATCAGCAAAAAGTGGGGGTACCCATGCGAAGCAGATCCTACTCTCCTACACAACACCCCCCCAAACGTAGGGACATTAAACTAACCTTGCCCAGTTAAGTCTTCATGTTCTAAGTGGAAGTACCTAGAGAGTCCATCTGCATTGGCATGGTTACTCCCAGGTCTATGTTCCACTGTGAAGTCCATCCCCTGTAGGGAAATGGACCACCTAAGCAGTTTGGGGTTTTCACCCTTCATTTGTTTTAGCCATAAGAGGGGCTTATGGTCTGTTTGAACAAGGAAGTGAGTACCAAACAAGTATGGCCTCAACTTCTTCAGAGCCCAGACCACAGCAAAGGCCTCCTCTCAATGGCTGACCAACGTTTCTCTCTAGGGGTCAGCCTTCTGCTAATAAAAGCTACTGGCTGATCCTGACCTTCATCATTCAATTGTGACAGTACAGCCCCTACCCCCAATTCAGATGCATCTGTTTGGGCAATGAACTTCTTGGAGTAATCAGGACTCTGTAGAATGGGAGCAGTGCACATTGCCTGCTTTAGGTCATCAAATGCCTTTTGACAGCTAACTGTCCACTGAACCTTTTGGGCATTTTCTTGGAAGTTAAGTCATTCAGGGTGTCACTATTGATCCATACCCCTTGACAAATCTCCTATAGTACCCAGTCAGGCCTAAAAGGCTCTCACCTGAGTCTGGGTAGTTGGAGCAGTCCAGTCCATGATGGTCTGGATCTTGCTCTGCAAGTGGTTGAACCTGGCCTCCACCCACAAGGTGGCCCAGGTACACAACCTGACTCTGCCCTATCTGGCACTTGGTGGCCTTGATAGTCAGGCCTGCTTTCTGCAGGGCCTGTAAAACATTTCTGAGGTGGACCAGGTGATCCTCCCAGGTGGAGCTAAAGACAGCAATATCATCTAGATATGCTGCACTATAGGCTTCCAGACCTGTAAGGAGTGTATTCACCAACCTCTGAAAAGTGGCAGGTGCATTCTTCAGACCAAAGGGCATCACCACAAATTGATAATGCCCACTAGGGGTTGAGAATGCTGTCTTTGGCTTTGCATCATCAGCTAGTCTGATCTGCCAGTAGCCAGCTGTCAGGTCAAATGTGCTTAGATACTTGGCTGAGGCCAAAGTGTCTATTAGCTCATCTGCCCTAGGTATTGGATGGGCATCAGTCCTAGTGACTGCATTGAGACCCCTGTAGTCCACACAAAACCTCATCTCTCTTTTCCCACCATTGGTGTGAGGTTTTGGCACAAGGACCACTGGACTAGCCCAAGGGCTATCTGAGGGTTCAATAACTCCCAAATCCAACATCTTCTGGACTTCTGTCCTGATACAGTCCCTGACATGGTCAGGTTGCCTATAAATCTTATTTTTAATAGGCAGACTGTCCCCAGTGTCCACTTCATGAGTGCACCAGGTGGTCTGACTGGGTGTCAGTGAGAATATGTGCCTGAACTGATTGAGCACCTGTCTGCAATCAGTTTGCTGCTGGGCAGTGAGGCTGCCTGCCAAGGCTACACCATCCACTGACCCATCATCAGGGTTCTGTGAGAGCAGGTCAGGAGTGGGTCACTCTCTTCCTCCTGTCCCTCATCAGTAGCCATGAGCAAGCCCATGTCTGCCCTGTCCACATATGGTTTTAACCTGTTGACATGGAGAACCCTGTGGGGACTCCTGGGTGTTCCTAGGTCTACTAAATAGGTAACCTCACCCTTCTGTTCAACAATGGTATGGGGTCCACTCCATTTGTCTTGGAGAGCTGCTGGGGCCACTGGCTCCAGCACCCACACCTTCTGTCCTGGCTGGTAAACAGTCAGTACAGCCTTTTGGTCATGCCAGGCTTTTTGAAGTTCCTGGCTAGCCTCAAGGTTTTTAGTTGCCTTTTTCATGTACTCAGCCATCCGGGAGCGGAGACCAAGTACATAGTCCACTATGTCTTGCTTTGGGGGCTTGAGAGGTAACTCCCATCCTTCCTTCACCAAGCACAATGGACCCCTGACAGGGTGACCAAACAAAAGTTCAAAAGGGCTGTAGCCAACCCCTTTTGAGGCACCTCCTGTATGCAAATAAAAGGCAGGGCAAGAGTATGTCCCATCTTCGCCTAAGCTTTTCTGGGAGCCCTTTAATCATGCCCTTCAAGGTTTTGTTGAATCTCTCAACTAAACCATTGCATTGTGGGTGATAGGGTGTGGTGAACTTGTAAGTCACTCCACACTCCTTCCACATTGCTTTCAAGTATCCAGACATAAAGTTAGCACCCCTGTCTGATACAACCTCTTTAGGGAAGTCCACTCTTGAGAAAATTCCCAGGAGGGCTCTTGCCACCACAGGTGCTGTAGTGGTCCTAAGGGGAATAGCCTCTGGGTACCTGGTGGCATGATCCACTACCACCAGGATAAACCTGTGCCCAGATGCTGTTTGGGGATCCATGGGACCAACAATGTCAATCCCCACCCTTTCAAAGGGAACCCCCACCACAGGTAGTGGTATCAGGGGGCCTTTGTAGTGCCACCTGCCTTGCCACTGGCCTGGCAGGTTACACAGGAGCGACAAAACTCCTTGGTGTCTTCAGACATGTGGGGCCAGTGAAAGTGAGGGACAATTCTGTCCCAAGTCTTGTTCTGGCCCAGGTGACCTGCTAAGGGAATGTCATGGGCTAGGGTCAATAGGAAGCCCCTGAACTTCAGAGGTATAACCAACCTCCTGGTGGCACCAGGCTTGGGGTCTCTACACTCTGAGTACAAGAGTCCATCATCCCAATACACTGTATGGGGACCACTAGCTTTCCCAGCAGCCTCAGCAGCAGCTTGCTGTCTGAGGGGTTCAAGAGAGGGGCAGCTCTGCTGCTCCTGGCTCAGATCTGCCCTGAAGGGCCCCTGTCCCCAAGAACTCAACCTGGTCAGGTTCAAGCTCCTCTGGGACAGTTCCTTCCTCAGGACTGAGATCATCCCCTCAAGAGACTGGTCTTCCTTCTGAGCCAAGGGGGAAGGCACTGCCTTTACCCTACTACTCCTCTTCTTGGAGGGCACTTGGTCCATTATTCCAGAATCCAAGGCCTGTTCAGTGTTAGACATTTTGGCTTGTGACCTGGTCACAGCAAACACATCTGCAGGGATGCCCAGCATTTCTGCATGGGTCCTGAGCTCCACTTCTGCCCAAGCTGAAGTTTCTAAATCATTGCCAAGCAAGCACTCAACTGGTAGGTCTGCACTTACCACAACCTTCTTAAGGCCAGTTACCCCTCCCCAGGAGAAGTTAACAACTGCCAGAGTGTGGTCTGTTCTGACATTGCTAGCATTGGTCACGTGGTACATTTCACCAAGTATAATCTGCCCAGGATCCACAAGGTCTTGTGTCACCATGGTGACACTTGCCCCTGTGTCCCTAAATGCCAAAGCCTCTTTTCCATTGATTAAGGGCTGTTGCCTGTACTTGCCCAGATTACTGGGACTCACAGAGGAGGTCACATCCATGCCTCCATCACAGACTAGGACAGCCTGAGTGAGTTCTCTGACTAGGTCAGAGCTCATCTCCTTACCCAGGGTCAACCCTACTAAACCCTTGGCTTGTGTAGTCCCACCACCAACTGTAACTGCACTAGGGGAGCAGGTGTCTTAGGGGCATTGGTGGGGGCTGGAGTAGAGTCTTTGGACTTGGTGCAATCACTGGTCCAGTGGGTCTTTTGCTTACAGACCTTGCACCATGGTTTCTTTTGGCCTCTTCCCTTGTTAGACTGTGAATCCCCACCTGAAGAAGATTTTTGGGGGCCTTGTGAAGACTTCTGGTCTTTACCCTTCTCCCCACCCTTATCAGAGTTTTTAGAATCTTGCTTCTTAGGGTCACCACCTTGGTTCTGTACCTTCTGCCTCACCCTGGTTCTGACCCATTTGTCTGCCTTCTTTCCCAATTCTTGGGGAGAGGTCAGATCAGAGTCCACCAGGTGCTGATGCAACAGCTGATTTTGACAATTATTAAGGATCTGCTCCCTCATGATAAGATTGTACAATCCTGTGAAGTCACATACCTTACTGCCCAATAACCAACCTTCCAGAGCCTTGGCAGAACAATCAACAAAGTCCACCCAGTCTTGAGTCTGTGCTTTTGGGTATCTCTGAACTTTAACCTGTATTGTTCAGTGGTTAGGCCAAACCCATCAATCAGAGCACTCTTCAAGACTGTGTAATTATCAGCATCCTCCTCTCTAACAGTGAGGAGCTTATCTCTACCTTTGTCTGCAAAGGAGAGCCACAAGATTGCTGCCCACTGCTCCTGAGGGACCCTCTGTACTTTACAGGCCCTCTCCAGTGCAGTTATCAATTTGTGGATGTCATCCCCACTCTGGTAGGGAGGGACAATCTTGCTCAGGTTTCTATGGTCATAAGACCTTTCCCTATCTCTGGGGAAATTGCTGCCACCATGGGACTCTAGTCCCATCTTTTTCTCTCTTTGTAGAGATCTAGGGACTCCCTGTCTATAGCCAACTGCTGTTTTCTGAGTTCAAGCTGGGCTTGCTCATACTGAATCAGTCTCTTTCTCCTGTCATGAGAGGATTCTCTCCTATGAGAAGAGACAGAGGTCCCTATTGAGGTGTCAGAATGGTTAGACTCATGAGAAGGAGATCTAGACCTTCTGGGCACACTCACAATTCTTCCGGGGGGGACAAAGGGGAGGTCATTCTGATCCTCCTCCTACACAGGAGGAATTGGGTTCTCCAGGTCAAGGTCATTTTCACCTTCCTGGCCAGTTTCAGAGGGGGGGGCCTGGGTTTCTTCACCCCTGACCCCTTCCTCATCTTCTGCCCCACCCTCTCTGCCTACCCCTTCAGACCCTAGGGGCCTGCTGAGATTATCAGCTAGTAGCACCTCTCTGAGGTGTTGGGTGCTGGCACTTTTGCCTGCCTTCAGCTTCCTAGTATTGCATAATGCTCTCAATTCCAAGAATGGGAGTTTATCATACTTGGAGGGAAGAAGCCCACTGGCTTCTGGCAAGGACTCACTGGGTCATGGCTTTGAAGACATTACTAGTGAGGTGTGGTGTATGCACTACCTACTCTAGTGTGGCCTACTAAACTCTCTTGAGTTGTAGAAAGGGTGTGCTATCCCTTAACACACAACTCTAAGTTCAGTAGAACTTACTGTATACTAAGCTTGATTTATATGTACCTTAGGTACCCTTAGTGGTTTTCAGTTGATCAATTCAATTGAGATTATCTGGTAAAACAATAGCAAGCTGGAATCCCACACGCTGCACACCAATGTGAGAAGTTGGCCTGGCATATGCTGTCCACTAATTATAGTGGGCACCTTGCACCAGTCCAAACAACCCCTTATTGGAGATAGGTTAAAGACAACCTTTATTGAAAGCTATCCTAGTGGTAGCTATGGAGAGCAGCCTTCAGGCTAAGTCTTGAAGGAATGTAAAGCAGCTTGTTTTACCAGTCTATAATCTCTTGAGTGACCAAATGAAAGAGGACCACACCAGGTATATATTCAAAATATATGTATTTATTGCTAAACACACCCCTCTAGTCTCTTTATGAGGCTAGAGTTCGAAGTACATAAGTTATAAGTTAGTTATCTACAGTAATAGCACAAATACACGTTTGAGCCCTAGGGGCGTACCAAACCATATACCAATAAAGTGGTATAAGAACCACGACTGAGCTAGACACAAGGCCTAGAGCCTGTAGAAGTGCTTGGACCACAAGGAACCACCCAAGGTAGTGACACAGGGGACCCACGGGGACGCGTGCAGTGTGAGAACACAGCCGCGAATCGCCGTTGACTTCTATGGGGAAAGTCGCGGTTGGAAGTTTAAAGAAAAGGGACACTTAGAGGAGGACTTGGAGCAAACCCTTTAGAACTAGGCTGTTCTAGTGTCAATACCCACGGGAGCACCGGAGTACTCGAGTTACCTCACCCAGGGGAGCCGGGTGCATAGGTGTCTTTCGGGGTCGGGTTTCGTCGTCGTTTTCAATGGCGATCTGCTGCACAGTGCTGCTGGCGGCCAAGTCGAAAGTGTTCGGGTGGATCCAAAGGTGGATCGAAGATCTGAAGAACCTGAAAGCAGAGGGGACAGAGTCTGGGTCACTAGCCAGTGACTAGGAAGGCGATGAGCAGATGCCCACCGATGTCGAGTGCTTCAGGTAGGTTGACGGTCGTCTTGACTCTTCAGCCACGAGGTCCAGGAGGCGTCGACGACGACCAGGAGCTGGATTCGAGCTGTCCCACGACGTCAGTCGATTGCAGGGCTGTCGGCGACCGGATTGGACCCAACAAGCCTTGGCAACGGCAAGTCTCATGGAAATGGAAGAAGGACGATGGTGCAGACCAGCAAGGTCTGAGGGACTCACCCAGCGAGGGTAAGTCAGGGCACGCCTGGAGCAACCAGGGAGCCCAAGCAGAAGAAGATTGGCCTGCGGGAGGGCCTACTAGCCAACGGACTAGCGACCGCGAAGGAGCCTCGAGTGGACGCACTTGGAGCTGGCTCACAGGACACTCGTGGAGTGGAGGCCAGTGATCTTCGGTGCAGTCGGTGCTGGAGGCTGGGGCTACTCGGAGCCCAAAGCACAACTTCGTGGGAGACCCAGAAGAGGATGCACTTGCAAATGCGATCGGTGTCCAGGGGTCACGGTTTCACGTTACCCACGACAACTACGGGCCTCAGGGCAGCCCCGGGGAAGTCTGGAAATCCACCTCTGGTGATGCAAAGACTTCGGCGTCCGGCGGGAGCTTCAGCGATGCGGACCGGACAATTGCTTCTTTGGTGCCTGCCAAGCAGGGGAGTCACTCCTTGACCCCAAGGGAGATTCTTCAGTCCTCTAGTCTTAAAGTAGAGCGTCGAAGGTCCAGGATTCTGTGTCAGAGTTTCGTCCAGGTAAATCTAAAGTCCTAAGGACTGGGGTCCCATACTTATACCAAGTTAGGGGGTTGGACATACTCTGGGGCCCCACCTATGGGAGGGTCAGGGCAGAGGGGTGGTTACACCCCTTTCCCTTTGTCCAGTTTCTCGCCAGAGCAGGGGCTGGAAGCCCCTGAGCCGGTTTGAACTGGGGTATGCACAGGGACACCAAATGTGCCCCCAGTGCAGGACTTCAAAGCACCAGAGAGTGCTCCCGCCCAGCCCCAATACACACTATCCTGTCTGGGGAGGTGGTTACACCTCCCTGGGACAGGAAACCTATTGTCCAGGCCTCCCCTGCCGGAGTTTCGGTCAGCAGCAGGAGGCCAGACTCGTGTCTGTGGCAGCGGCATCCATTTTGTGATGCCAGGGCTTGGAAAGAAGTTACCGGGCAGGCCGGTGTGTACATGTCTCTCCTCTAGAAGGGTGGAATGCTACTCCCGCCGCCAGAACTGGCGGGGGGGTAGTATTCCAAGATGTTTGACACCAAACACTACATGTTTCCGTGCAGCCATCCCAAAGTTAGCATTTAACGCGAGGTTATAATGCGCTTAAGAGTATATGGTCAGGCTGCACTACAAACAGCATCAGAGAAGGGTCTCCGAACGCTGCAGAGGGGTTCTGCTCATGCAGGGGCACCCTCTCACATAGGAACCAAGCACTCTGCCTTCAGGATTGATAAGGTCTGCCATAGGAGTGACTTATAGGTTTATATGTGTGTATGTATGTAGTGATATAGGTAGCCTATATCACAGTAAGGGGTGCATGCACCACCTTACCCAGGCAGCAGTAGCAGACCTGTGGTGTCATTTTGGATGGCCTTCCAGGGGTGGCACAATACATGCTGCAGCCCCTGGTAGGCCTCTGAGGTACCTATGCCCTGGGTACATAGTATACCATATACTAGGGACTTATAAGGGCACTCCAGATTCCAATCAGAGATGTGCCTAAGGCACATGGAAACCATTTTAGAGAGGAAGCAGCTAGGCTGGGGTTCTGATTAGCAGGGCCCCAGCCAGACTAAAGTCGAAAAACAGTGAAGCATCAGCAAAAAGTGGGGGTACCCATGTGAAGCAGATCCTACTCTCCTACACCCAACTCAAACCGCAGACAATCTTTGATCAAGGCCGCACACGAAGGCATTGCTTCGGCACATGCTGGTGTGTCGGCAACAGTCTCTATTCTTCAGCAACGTTACTGGAGCGTGGTTTATATAAACAGACTCGTAACTATGTTCTTTGCTGTGATGTTTGTCAACAAATCAAGCCTTCTACAGTCCCACGACCGCCACAAACACAGCTATGTATTTCTAATAGACCTTTTGGCAGTGTCTATCTTGATCACTGCGGTCCTCTCTCTTCTGATACTGCATACAAGTATATCTTGGTTGCGGGTGATTCGTGCACTTGATTCCTCTGGGTATGGCCACAACGTAGTGCTGACGCTCGAAATGTCATCAGGGATTTGCGTTTCTTTATCGGGATGTTTGCGTGTGGTACCTTCCATTCTGACCAAGGTCCAGCGTTTGCCTCTAAGGCTTACAAGGATGCGATGAAGTCGTTGGGGGTACAGGTGCAGTTTTCGTCTCCATACAGGCCTGAGGGCAATTCAGTTGTGGAGCGAATGAGCTGTGACTTAAAGCAATCCTTGACAGCTAGAGTCTTAGGTACTGGCAGGGACTGGCTGTCCCACTTGTATGGGGTCCAACGTGCACTAAATAATCTCCCTAGAAGATCTCTGGGTGGGCGGACCCCTTACGAAATGCTCTTTGGCTTTCACATGTTTGTTCCTGACCTTGATGGTCTGGACATTGTGGCGGCTGCCTCTCAGTTTGACGTAGATAATCATTCTGCTATGTTACAGGATCTACAAAAGACACGTGATCCTCTGGCTACTGAGCATTTACCATCTTCGCCTGCTGATGCACAACTGATTCCTGTTACCGGTTGGCTTCCTAAAGTTGGAGATCTAGTGCGGGAGAAGATTGAAACCAAAAAGAATTTGGTCCCTCTTACCGTGCTCCGGTTTCCGTACTTGGACTGAAGGGTACTCGTACTGTCATTCTACCACCATTGCCAGGTCGCAAAGACAACAGGTACATCTCAGTGGACCATGTCCAAGTTACACCGTGTGGCCGATTCTGAATAGTGTGACACCTGCAGTTTCGTGCAACGCAATATCCTTAGCACCGTTAACTTTGTCGTCACCTGCTGCCACAAGAATGTCTGCTCATATGATGGACACTGTAATTGATCTTCAGCCTTTGCGACAATCATCTTCTGCAATGGATATTGTGTGCCCTTTTCCGGCTATTGATTCCGTGAGTGAGATACCATCTAGCCCATGAGTACGAATGGACGATTCAACGCTTTCACCTTTGCTTGCAAGTCCAGTGAGTACCTGTGATGGAGAACAGGCACAACTTTCTTCTGGCTCGTCCTCCTCATCATCCAGTTTGTCTGAGGCACCTAAGTCTAAATTGCGTATTTTTTACTCCTAGTTCAAAAAGACATACTTCGTTCCCCCATGGACCTACATTTGGTTGGTGCTTATCCTGCTATTTCTCTTCATGTCAATCGGATTTGTGACAGTGTTCTTTTTACTTATAAATGGCCATTATCTCCCTGAACGCTCTGCAGTAAAAATGGTCAATGGAACTTTGGCTCCTCACACGTCATCCCATATCATGAAATGTGACCAGTCTTTTGTGAATATTTCAGCTTTCCCAGTTCCTGATGGCATAGTTTGGGACAAAGTAGCTTACGAAATTCATGGCCCGACTGAGGTCCTTAGAGTTCCGTACGTATTTCGAGTCTCATTAGGAGATGTGGTGACACGGGACATACATTCGGATGATTGGGATGTGCAGGCAGTTCATGCATTGTTTTCTGATTTAAAATATTATGCTGCCTTTGATGCTGAAGATTTGTATTTAAATTCTGCCAATTATGGTGATCTCTTTTGCTATCAATATTATGGGCATCATTTTTTACACAAATCAAACACCATGAGACCTGTTTTTAATTTTACCCAATGGGAACATTGTCCAACTCCCTTACAGGGGAGTTCTAAAACGCTTAGGGATAAGTTCACCTATTTTTCTAACTATGATTTGACTAATCCTGAATCCTATTATTTTAGGGTTCAAAAATCCCCTACATTGAAGTACCTGTTATCCCATACTAAACTAATTTACGCCAACTCGTTTAGAACACAGTTGGCCACACACGGTTATGACCATTGGGAACAGACTATAGATTTAAAATCAATCTGGGGCTCAAAGCCATGGCAGGTTCAGGGCACTGAGGCATTACATCGTGCCTGCCTGATCCCGACTCAATTGCTGTTTTTAAATGGAACAATTTACCAAACATCCTGTTATGGCCTTGCAACTGTCAAAAACCTTAATACCCCCTCCATTCCTTCATTAGCTGAATATGACAATTGGCGGTTACATAATAACTACAGCATTGAGGCTTTGCAGGTTCTCCTTCAAAATGCCTCCTTTAATGTTTCTGAGATTGATTCATTAGGATGGTTGTTGTGGCAAACTAATACCAATGCATGCCAGTTGCGTTTCTATAATGTTACACCTGGTTTCATTCAGACTAAGCCTGTTCCTCGTTATCCACCTCATCATTCTGTGACTACATACTCGGTAGGTAAATTGTGCCAGCAGTGGCTAGAACATTCTACCCTTGCATCTGTCAAACAGCACCTTTCGATCCTATCGAATGATATAGATTTGGCTGATTTTCTCCTAGGCCCACGTAATCCAAGGGCCAAGAGATTTCTTTATGCCTCTTATAATGAAATTTGGAAACGTTCACAGATGGAAGCCGTCTTCCGTCTGCGTCAAATTGACCAGGCAAACTTGAAAAAAGTCCTTGCTGTAGTGGACAACAGCATTAACACGCTTTCTTCACGCATCTACACCTTAGATAATATTGTTTCTTCTGTAATAGATATTGTGCAAAGTGATGTTTCTGTGTTATATCATGGTCAGAATCAGTTAAGGTCGGTCATGCAATTTGCTTGGACGTTGCAGACGCTGAAAATGGGTAAAGTGCCTTGGGATTATTTGAATGCCACTGCTTTATTTTTGCCTTTTAACCTGACTGATAAACAGAAGTTTATGTCCATGAAAGATGCGGTATATACGCTGTTACATATTGAACAATTAGAGCCTTTGCCGTTCTCCGTAGCAGAAACGGACTCTGCTGTTTGGTTAATTCATGGCGTTATCACTTTGCCCTTTTCGCTTTTTCAATTTAAATCATGTATGCAACACTTTCCTGTTGGCCGCTTTGAACCGCTTGGCAGTGCTTTTCTGCATGAATTGTGGGTCCTGCCCTTTGCTTATCGGTGTTTAAGGGAGGATAAAGAAGTTTTCCTCACAGGGGAGGAGTGTGATTCGGTAGAGGGTCACTCTCAAGTGTGCAAACACGTTAAATTACACGGCGAGTGTAACTTGTCCGCGCCCAATCTAGCTTGCTTTTTAAAAGGGACCCCAGTGCCATCCGTCACGCCTGTCTTTACATTGCTTACTAACGGCAGCTATCTCATTTTAAACAATCAAGACTGCTGTGGTTTGCGGGCGGGTGTCCCGTACTTGGTAACTGTTTCCCAGCGTGTGACTTGTTGTAGCAATGTCCTTTTCCCACCCCCGCAAGGGAGTTTAGTGTCTTCGCTTTGGCCTTCCATTCCGACTTTGAAAACAGAGTTCAACAAGTTGAGCAGGCTCAAAGCCCTTTTATTCCAACAAGAGGTGGCCCTCACTTCCGCCCGTGAAACATTCAGGTTGCAGGTGGCTCGGACCTCGAGTGAGATACAGTCGCTTCTTAACACTAACCTCCCACTTCATTTTGGGGAACTAATTCACCAAATATTTAATGCATCTGATACGACAGGCCTTGCCCATTTTTTTAAATGTGTGGGATCTGGCCTGGTCTCTTCCTTTCAAGCTATATTCGGGGTAATACTGGCTTTTATTCATTCTATATTTTCCAGCGTTTTCAGAGGGTTCCCCTTAATATTAGCGCTGGCAGCTGGTGTCCTGCTTCTCCTCCTTGTGCTTCGTAATGGATGCTCACTTTGTGGCTCTGCACAGACCGGCCCAGCTACAACTGTGCCGTGATCGCCTATATGAGGCTTTTGGATGCTTGCCTTTAGCAACGCTTGGCGTGAGTTACGACTTGACATTCCGCTTTGCCTACTTTACTTGCGTGCAGCCAGTGCTTCATTGCAAAAGATGTCATTTCTCCTGGGCGATGGAACTTTGCTTATCGAACACGTGGTGTCCAATCCCTGATTTCAGCCGGTTGATGGGTCCCTTAAAGACGCATGACGAGGCTTGTTCTGTGGATGGTCAAATGACGCGTGCAGCTTTACTTGGAATCTTGGATCAATGGGATATCTGTGCGGCTGCGCAGACTTTCCTACAACGAAGTTTCATTGAATATCACGCAAGTTTGCCTTTTCTACTTTTGGATGCTCCTGCTTGTGAGGAACATGATTGTTCCTTCGACTTACTAAATTGGATGTCATCGCTTTTTTCCTCCAATGACAAGGATGAACTATTGGAAGGAATTGCATTCCTTTGCACCCAAACCTTCATGGATTGACTGCTTGGTTCGTTCCTACTCCACTGTCTGGAATACAGAATCTTTTTTCAAGCTCAAAGTGCCTTTAGCTTTTTTTCAAACTTTCCCTTTTTTCTCCGATTTGATTTTTTTTTGGAAAGTCCCTCACCAATATTCTAAACAATGCCAGACTTTTGAACTCTGTTTTTGTGCTTCTGTCTATGTCCTACTGACCTACCAGGGGGAGGGTGTTATATGGGGTTATGTAGCTCTTAGATTCATTGTCGACATTGCTAGGTTAGCATGAGTTTTGCTTGCCCTATGCTGCTGCTTTTGCGCACGCCTCTGCTAAGAGTTTGTTTTCGCGACACTTTGCCTCTGCCCTGTACATGATAACAGATTGTTTTTCACGTTCTCAGCTTTCCCTTCAATTCTGTCTGAACATAATGTGCAAGGTCGGTCAACAATGTCTCTTGTTATTCTGTTCTGGTCAGTCCCTATTACCTAGACAAAACATGTTACCAACAGCTGCAATGTGGAAGAATCGAGCTTTGATATAACGTTGTTGCATGTTTTTGAAACACACTCGAAGAAAGCCGTTCCATGGAGCTGAGCTCTGCTGTTCCTATGATGTAAACCTTTGTGTTTAAGCTTTGAGGTAGGAGTCTGCTAATAATGCCTAGAGATCTTCTGTTATATAAAATAACTTCTTACTACCAAGGGGAGGGTGATTAGGCCCAGTTATTTTGCCTTTTTCACAGTCTTTATAAAATGACGACTCTTTTGTATTCTATGGTATTGTAACAATGCTAATGATTCTTGCCTTATGCATTTTGCTGCTTGTTGTGGTTCGCATACTGTTTTATGAATCACTATAGTCAAAATAAACATTTTGAACTTATTTAGTGACTCTGATTATTTTTTATTGAGGACAAGTAAGTGAGAGCGAAAGAGTGTCTTGTTCCCGCGACTCTGAGGTGAGTCGGGAGTGCTCGTGTTCTGGGTTGTCTAAACATTCGTAGCTTCTTGATATTTGTAGGAGACCGAATGAGACACTATTGCTAGTCGGTTGGGATTTTGGGTACTAAGGTGAGAGGAGGTACACCCCTATTTACTGAGGTCCTGTTTTCTTGTGCATAGTTCTGTGTATGAGCAGAATCCCCGCAACAGTGGCTTTTCCCCTAAACCTCCCCCATGACACCCCTTAAGGTCATGATATTGAGCTCTAATATCTGGGGACTCTATTCACCTATTAAACGGGACACGCTTCTTACTTTGCTTAGAGACACAAAATGCGACATCTGCCTACTGCAAGAGACTCACCTAATGGGCACCGACTGGAAACGCCTCCGGTCCAAATGGTTTGACCCACAATATTTTTCCTCTGTGGTGGGGATGAGGGCTGGGGTGGCCATCCTCTTAGCAACATATTTTCGGGGAACAGTGCTAGGCATGCATGCAGAAACGCCAGGTAGAATGTTAGCGAATCGGGTGGCACTGGGGACTCATACATATACTATAACTTCTATCCACAGCCCAAATGAGCATCAGGAAGCATTCCTCTGGGAAACACTAACCACCATCCTCGTATCCCCGAATGAGGACTTGATACTGGGGGGAGATTTTAATATAGTACCCGATCCCCAAATGGACAGGTCTGTGCAACGGATGGGACATTCAGGGTCACTCTCGGATTCTATGATACAGAAGTTGGGAGAGGTAGGATTGACAGACGCCTGGAGGCATCAATTTCCCACTGCTCGAAAATACACGTTCTTCTCTGCGGCCCATCAAACCTATGCACGCATAGATCTGTTTTTGACATCCCCGCAAATCACGAGGGACACGCATGAGGTCATGATAGGGACAACTGCTCTCTCAGATTACTCCCCGATTTCCCTGGTATTACAGCTAGCCGGGGGACCCCCATGCCAGAGAACGTGGAGATTAAATCATAAACTGCTCACACACGACACAAACATTAACGAAATACGGGCAGCCATACAAGCTTATTTAACAACCAATGATGACGACTCGGCCTCGGTTTCCCTGGTGTGGGACACACTGAAGGCAGTCATACGAGGGCGGTTTCTAGCCATAGCAGCTGGCTTGAACAAGGATAGGAGGGACAAAAGGGAGCACCTGGAGTCACAGATCAGGGAGTTGGAAGGGGTGCATCGCCGTATGGGCGCGGTCCAGATCAGGTGACAACTCTATGCCTCGCGGCAGCAATTGAGGGCCTTGGACTGCGACCGAGCGGAGTATGCGCTCCTGCGCACTAGGCAGCGCTACTACGAAGGGGGAAACAAGGCCGGGAAACTTTTGGGACACCGACTTCGCTCTCAGGCAAATGCTCGTCGCATTGCAGGGATCAAAGGCTCCCAAGGTGAGATCCTCCAATCCGATAGCACCATTGCTGCCGAATTTGAGTCCTTTTATACCAATCTCTACTCAGCGGATCGCTTGGATCCGCCGGCGGTCGAGGCTTATGTGCGCCAGGCGTGCCCGCTATCACCTCTACTTTTTGCTATATACATGAAGCCATTTGCTGAAAGAGTCCACCAACATCCCACCATCACCGGGATCCGGATGGGAGATAGGGAACACAAAATGTTGCTTTATGCGGACGATGTGGTGCTCTTCCTCATGCAGCTGTTGACTTCCTTACCTACCTCCCCTCCTAGGAGAAATAGAGGCCTTTAGCCAGGCCTCTAGCTTTAAAATTAACATATAGAAAACGCAAGCCCTTAGCTTAACCCTCCCCAAAGCTGAACAAAATCAACTAGCGATGCAGTTCCCATTTAAGTGGGCTCCCGAAGGTGTCCCCTACCTGGGGCTGCGGATATTCCCCACGATCGAAAAGACGACCCAGGTGAATTATTCGAAACTTTTAGCTGAGATTCGGGGGGAGCTCTTGACTTGGAAGAAACACACAATGTCGTGGTTGGGCAGGCTAGCTGCTATCAAAATGACTCTTGCCACGCATCTTTTATGTGATGCAGACACTCCCATTGCAACCCCCGCCTCGGCTGGTGGCCCAGCTGCAGCACCTTATCTGGGGCTTTATATGGGGAGGGAGGAGAGCTCATATGGCACGACACCAAAAGTATCTGAGGCAGGGGGATGGGGGGCTTGGTGTTCCGCACCTGGAGCGATATTTTCAGGCAGCATAATTGCGATACCTGATCGAATGATATAAACTGGAGTCAGAGAAACACTGGTGCTTTATTGATCGTTCAATCGCAGGTATGCATATTTGGAAGGTAACCTGGCTCCCTAAACTACATCGCCCGACCGAGGTTTATGTTTCCCCGGTTCTGCGAGCCACCCTCGGGGTGTGGGATAGGGTGCAGGAGCCTTGTGGACTCTCAACTCCCATGTCGCCACGGACCCCCTTCATAGGCAACCCGGACTTCCCCCTGGCTAGAGAAGGGAACAGCTATCTTAAATGGCAGGAGGCTAATTGCAAAAGAATTGGCGATCTCTTCGACGAGAAGGGAGTGATGGAATTTCCCCAACTTATTTCAGACTTTGGAGTCCCCAGGGATGCGTATTGGCATATCTTGCTCTGCGCCCCTGGGTGACTCAAGCACAGGTGTACCCCCACGCTAGCCGCCCCCCAAGTTTGAACAATGGTACATAACCCAAAACTCGAATAAGCGCCTGCTATCAGATATATACACCTTCCTGAATACGCCTACACATAGTACTAAATCCCCTGCGCAGCGCTGGTGGGAGTCTGAACTTGAACGTGAGTTCTCCCCCAGGGAGTAGCATGATATTATTCATAGGGTCAGGGCTTCCTCCTGTAGTACCACCGGAAAGGAAATGTTCCTCAAAATAGCACATTATTAGTATTACACTCCGGCCAGAACTACACGGTGGAAGCCTGGAGGGGACAATCTTTGCTGGCGTAGCAGCGGACAGCTTGGCACCCTCACACATATTCTCTGGCAATGCCCAAAGATACAAGACTATTGGGACTCAATTATGCGGGACATACACAATTTACTGCACGGAAATACTCAGATTCTCCAGCTATATTCTATTGGGACTCCCCAACACGCTAACATAACCTCTCAAGTCCTGTCGAGGGAGAGCGATCACTTTAGCGCTGGGCACCGCTAAGCAGGTGTTGCTGTCTAAATGGGGAACAGAAGAGATCCCGACTAGACTGGACTGATTACATAAAACTGGGAGGTAGTGGGCATGGAAAAGATTACGGCAAGTCTTACAATTACACTCCCCAGATTGGACAAAACTTGGGGCACCACCATAGAATTCTTATCCTCGGAATTTACAGAGCTCATGTGTCCGAGATACCTCCGGGTCCTCCGACTCCCTAAGGCAAATCCCTCTACGGAAGACCACACCCACACATGATAAAACACTCCCTCTGTGGACAGGAGTTTACATCACTGGGATACAGAGCACCCCTAGATACCTGAGTACCATCTTTTCTGTCTTTCCTCTACACTCCATCTCCTCTCACCCTAATTACGAAGTTAAGCATTCCTCTATTGTTCCCCAACGGCCAGTGGATGTAGGTAGTGGCTATTGTTACCTTTACATTCTTAACCCTAATAAAAAGATTTAAACCATAAATTGATAGTGTTTTACATATTGGTTTACAGTTTTAAAATGTAAGGTTTATAGGGGAATAGGGTGGGGAATCTTTAAAATTTGGTTTTTATGGGGGCGTGGCCAAGCCGTTCAGCATGGTGGACGTGCTCTAGACGGGCTCCCGTAAGCCATCATTAATCCGGCCAAAATCCTGCCGTTTTCCTGGCCCTTACCTGCCCTGCTGCGTGGGTAAGTGATCCGCTAGCCGAGCGGATCCTAGAAAGTTGATTGCGACCCGTTCTGTGGGTCTGGGGCCTCCTGAGCCCGGTGGCGATATGCGGCCTAGCCGTCCCCGATCCTGCGTGGTGGGCGGTGCCGGACGGGCCTCAGCGTGGTGCCGTTGAGCTGATCCCTGTGCCGCGCTGTAGAAGCGGCGGGGAGGCGCATCTCTACTCTGCCGTCTGGTGACTCAGCGGCATCATCGAGCTGCGGTGGCGGGATTGCAGCGAGGGGTGCGGAGCTTCCTCCCCTCCTATGAGGCTGCGGCGCTGCCTTTCTTCGACAGCCATGTCGGGCCGTGGCGCTCCCTGCTACCGGCCAGCTACACTGCCTGCTTCGCTGGGGCCCCTGCAGCCGGTTGAGTGCTCCTCCCCGAGGATCTCCCTGTGGGCGGTGGCTGCGGCCCGGTGTGGGGTACAGCCGGGTTGGTGAGTCAACTGCCTGCCTGGTAGTGCCTAGCCCCCCGCACTAGGGTGCTGACGCCAGCCAGACACATTCAAACGACCTATACAGGTTCCTCCACTCTTTCCTTGGAGCACAGCCCGTACCTTTGCCCCCGCTAGTCACTAGAAGCCCCGGCGCAGTTGCTGCTTGGAGGTGCGGCCATCTGGTGGAGGATGACTCGGCGGCTGTTGAAGGCCGCGGCGCACTGCCTTCAGCCCCTAGAGACCTGGCATTGTACCTCCGTCCTTGTGTCGCCACTCTGGTCCCTATTGGCTTGATCCGCCATTTCCGACCCGGCCCTTGCCTGCTTGGCTGTCTGTGCTGGGGTGGGCCTGTCCTGGCCGCCCGCTGCGGTGTACGTGGAGGGCTGCAGTTAGAGGACATCACTGCAAGTGCTGTATGACGCTCTATTTGAGGAGTGGAGTCTGGGCCTGGATGGTTGCCCACGGTTGCTGTACTGGCACGACCCTGGACTTTTGAGGTCTGGGCCCCTACTGAGTTGGGATACTTACGTGGGCACGTTGCTTTGCCGGGGCTCTGGCTTTGGTGGCTCCTTCTCTCCATGTTTCGAGGTCGCCTGCCCCCTTGGCTCTGCTCACCTGCTGCCCATTGGACTGGCGTGGCCTGCCTTGCGAAGTGATACCGCACCATGTCTAAAGATAAAACCTCTGGCTCTTCGGGTCGACAGAGCACCCTGGACAAGTTTGCTGGCACAACTGCTCAGCCCCCTGCATCGGGCGACGCACAGCCAACTATGCCGGACAACGCAGCCATCTTGGCCGCTATTACACAGTCCTGTGACATGCTTGAGGCTAAGATTGGGGCTGTTGGTTCTGATGTGATGCTCCTCAGACAGGACCTCCGCAACGCCGTTCAGCGTATCACCGAGGCCGAATCCAGGATATCCACGGCGGAAGACTCGATCACGACGTTACAGAAGAAGGTCTCGGCCTTAGAGTCCATAGCCAAGGGGCTGGCGACGCGAGCTGAGGATGCGGAGGGGCGCTCCCGCCGCAATAATCTACGCTTTGTTGGCTTCCCAGAGGGGTGCGAAGGTAGAGATGTGGCTGACTTTCTGGCCAAGTGGCTGGCTGACTGGCTTCCTCCTGGTCTTCTGTCTCCCTGCTATGTCATCCAACGCGCACATCGAGCCCTGCTGCAGAAACCTTCCCCGGGCGCGAGGCCCAGACCAGTAATTGCGCGCTTTCTAAACTTCAGAGACAGAGACGCTATCCTACAGCAGGCCAGACTCAAAGAACCTCTGTTGTTTGCATCACAAAAGATCATGATATTCCCGGATTACACCAAAATGGTGCAACAATGCAGGCAATCCTTCACCAAGGCGAAGGTCAGACCGAGGACTCTTAAGATCCAATACTCTCTGCTATTCCTAGCCAGACTATGGGTGGCATACAAAGAACGAACATACTTCTTCGACTCCCCTGCAGAGGTCTTTGTGTGGACTGATGAACATGTCAAGCCTCGACCGCACACTCCGCCCAGACTTGACTCCGACTCCTCTTCCAGTGGGCTGGGCTGGGAGCGGTCTCAGGTCCCAGGCGAACAACGCCGACGTTCTTTATCAAAGAAACGCTCCACAACACGTACTAAATCACATGTATGACCCGCGTTGCTTGACAGGTGAAGCTTCTGTACTCCTTCGCCCACCATATGTGCGAACTGGATTTGTTTATTGATGGCATTTATATATGGGCTACACCTCCAATTGCTCTTCCTGGACTCTGAAATATTGTCGTGTCTAGGGGCTGCAATTTAGGGATCCATTGGCTGGGAGTTTCTCTTGACCCCCGGTGGGGCCTGGAGTCCTCTCATGCCGCTACAGATGCTTCTACTGTTTTGAGGTATTGGGGTGGGGGGGTGGTTGGGAGTTGCTTTAGTTTATTTTCATTGTTTGTATTTAAGTGTCATACCTATGTCCATTTTGTAGTCGTAGCAAAATCCATGCTTGATACTATCTGCACCCCGCATGTCTTCAATGAAGTCTGCCCCAAACTTTGCTATGTCTGGAACAGCTGAGAGACGGCTTTGAATCCTCTGCTGGAATGTGCGGGGATTACTGGATAAGGTCAAAAGAGGTGCGGTTTTGTGCCAAGCTAAACGGTATGGTGCAGACATTGTATTTCTGCAGGAGACGCACCTGCTTGGCAATAAGCTTCCATGTTTAGCACGCTTTGGGTTTGTCCAAGTCTTTCACTCTGGCTTCACTCGAGGTTCGCGTGGAGTCGCTATATTAATCCACCGTAGAGTCCCCTTTGTCCACGAGAAGACGTGGACCGACTCGCAGGGTCGATATGTGGTTGCCACAGGCTCAATTTATGGCAAGCTGTTTGTCCTGGGGAGTGTCTATGCCCCCCGCCCCTTACATGGAGTCTGACCGAACGCTTGCTACGGCTTTTGGTGGAGATACCTCAGGGATTAACCCTGGTTGGGGGGGACTGGAACGATACACTGTGTCCCTCCATTGATAGGTGGCGAGCTACTGGAAATCTGGCCGAGACCCGGGAGTCTAAACTTGGGACCTTGCTGCGGGGTTTGGATTGGGTGGACTCTTGGAGACGGCTGCACCCCAACGCACTGGGCTACACTTACTTTTCTAGCGTACATGGCTCCTTTTCCCGCATAGACCACATCTTCTTATCCGCCGCACATACACCCAGCCTGGCGACAGCCGAAATATTGCCCCGGGGCCTGTCTGACCACTCCCCGCTACAGGTTGAGTTGAAACTGGACTCTACGCGCCCTCCATTCCGGTGGCACCTTTCACCGTGGCTCATGTTAGATGATAAATATCGGTCACATATACACTCATATCTTACAGACTACTTTTCATGGAATATACGACGTAACTCCGCGTACAAACCCCCCGCATACCATTACCACGCATTTTTCTCAACGCAAATGCAATGACCCCGCATGTTTTTATAGCGAAGCAAATACAACGAATTTTGTATTAAAACTATTAAAAGTACATTTACAACGCATTTTTAAACAACACATGCCAGTACAACGAGAAAAAAAATGTGTCAATATGTTTAATTTTATAAATTAGTCTCTTACGACCCTGCCACTACTCCCAGTCCCGTCCATACACTGAAACACTACCCTGCACAACCCCCCGACACTACCCTAAACCCTAAAACACTACCACTCCCAGTCCCATCCCTACACTGAAACACTACCCTGCACAACCCCCCCAACACTACCCTAAACCCTAAAACACTACACAAACACCACAACACTACCCTAAACCCTAAACACTACCCCCAGCACGACCCTGCCCCTACCCCCAGTACCGTCCCTACACTGAAACACTACCCTGCACGACCCCCTGACACTACCCTAAACCCTAAAACGCTACCCTACAATACACCAACACCACAACAGTACCCTAAACCCTAATACACTACCCCCTGCACGACGCTGCCCCTACCCCCAGTACCGTCCCTACACTGAAACACTACGCTGCACGACCCACCGACACTACCCTAAACCCTAAAACACTACCCTACACTACACCAACACCACAACACTACCCTAAACACTACCCCCAGCACGACCCTCCCCCGACCCCCACTCTGCTCCCTACACTGAAACACTACCCTGCACGACCCCCCGACACTACCCTAAACCCTAAGACACTACCCAGCAGGGTAACACAAACACCACAACACTACCATAAAAACTGCCCCCAGCACGACTCTCCCCCGACCCCCACTCTGCTCCCTACACTGACACACTACCCTGCACGCCCCCCCCCCCCCAACTTTTCCATAAACCCTAAAAAAGTAACCCACACCCCAGGCCCAATCCCCCTTACCTCTCTCCTCGTGCTTCCTCTCTCCTGGTTCCTGCTTCGTCTGAGGGGCGGTGCACGTCGTTGTGAGGAAACGGAAGAGCCTCAGTTTCCTCACAACGAGGTGGATCGTCATTACATCGCATGCGTTGTAAAAGCGCATGCGATGTAATGACATGCGGAGTAATGGTATGCGAGGTAGGTGCATCATGCGGAGTAATGGTATGCAGGGTGAAAGTATTCGGTGTGAAGGATTCGTTGTTAAGGATATTTACCCTTTTCATGTAATTCACAGATAAGGAAGGTGCACTCAAAAAAGGAAGTTATTCAAAACAAACAATTATATTCCAAAAATCTTCTTTTATTCTTGATTTTGTAAAAACCAGCATACAGCCAACGCGTTTCGTTCCTATTGCCACAGGAACTTCTTCAGGGCTAAAAGTCAAATGAAGTGAAGTACTTTGGAACAACTAGTATAGGATGTCCGTATTGTCCAGATAGTAACTTCATATAGCAATCGAAATAATGTGTGATAATATCACATCAATATTCAAAACCACTTGAGTATGTTGGACGTAAGAATATAACATCCATAGTTAATGAAGCAACTGGATCAACAAGGGGATACATTCCTGGACGGTACAGGGGACTCTTCTAAAGTATAGTACATAGTTTGAGCAGTGCGGATATGACAGGCAGCATGATAACCGGCTGCCATGTAATGTTGGATCTGTAGACTCGCCTGTGACTGTGTGGGAAGCAATGAAACCCACATTGCGAGGGATGGACATTGCTTACTGCACGGCGCAGCGTAGGCTGCGTCGAGAGCGACTGACTCTTTTAGAAGCCCAGCTATGGTCGCGGAGCGCACGTGTCGGGAAGTGAATAGACAGGATTCGCGTAGACAATTATTGTATACCCAACAGCTTTACGCTGGGGAGTTGATGGATGAGGCCCGGGCGGCCTGCTTGGCTACCCGGAGTAGAATTTATCAGTGGGGCGACAAATCGAGCGCCTTGCTCCACTGCCTTTGTCAGAGAGAGCTCTGCCCTGTATCTATTCCATGTGTGCATGATTCGCAAGGCACTGGGCTCACAGACCCGGCCCAGGTGGCCGCCAGCTTTGCGACTTACTATGCGGAGCTGTACGCCCCTCGCGAAACTATCTCGCCACAGCTAGTCCGGCAGTTCATCGATTACTTTCCTCCCCGTGCCCTCACGGACCAGACTAGACGCACTCGATGTTCCGATCACAATTGAGGAGGCCCAGGAGGCACTAGCAGAAATGTGCTCGGGTAAGGCTCCGGGCCCTAACGGCCTCCCTTGCGAATTTTATAAAAAATATCAGTCCCTTCTTATGGTCCCCTACCTTGCCGCTCTTCAGGCCGCGTTTGACTGTCAGTGTCTTCCAGCTGATTGGAGACATGCAGAGATTGTAATCTTTCAGAAGCCGGGTAGACCCCCTGAACTCCATTCCTCCTATCGCCCGATCTCGCTCCTTAATGTTGAGGCAAAGCTGCTCGCCAAGATTATCGCCAATCGCATAGTTCCACATATACTTGACTTAGTCCACTCTGATCAGGCTGGATTTATGCCGGGTCGCGCTACGCGACATAACATTCGGCGTGCTCATAACGCCATTGCGTCGGTAGATAGATTGGGCGAACCGGCTGCCCTCCTGCTGGCGGACATAGATAGGGCATTCGACTCTTTAAATTGGACATACCTATTTGCGCTGTTGAACCGCCTCAATCTTGGCCCTCGTCTCTTACGGTATATTGAACTCCTATACACTGACGTTACCGAGTCGGTCCGAGTGGCAGACTCTGTCTCATATACCTTTTCTGTTGGACGCGGCACCCGTCAGGGCTGCCCCCTCTCCCCATACCTATTCGCGCTCGCTATGGAGCCTCTTGCGGCCTGGGTTCGGATAGACGCTCAGTACCGGGGATTTGAGTGGCCTGGGGCGACATCGGATCGCATAGCGCTGTATGCAGACGACGTATTATTTTTCCTTACACATCTGGATAGTTCCGGGCCTCGACTCCTCAGGATCATGCAGGTCTTTGGCTAGACCTCAGGCCTATATATGAACCCCCGAAAATCCTTTCTATGGCCCTTACGTAGCACGGGACAACTTGGCCCATGGTCCAACGAGGTCACGGTGGTGTACGATGGCTTTAAATATCTTGGGGTCTTCTTGGCTGATTCGCAGTCTTTGTCGTGGGAAAGGAATCTAGCACCGCTGGGGATTCAGATCAAAGAACAAACTCACGTTTGGTCACATCTTCCTCTTTCGCTGCTCGGTAGATCCGCCATCTTTAAGATGGTCTCCCTGCCTCAACTACTGTACCAGCTTCAAAATCATCCCTATTTGATCCCACCTAGCTGGTTTACACAGCTCAATGCTACTCTCCGACACTTTCTCTGGGGGGGTGGGTCTGCCCGGGTCGCCTTGAGGACCTGTTTCCAATCGACCTACTGCGGTGGATTGGCAACGCCTGATATCCAAGCCTATTATGCGGCCTCACACTTACTCATTTTAAATGACTGGTGGTACGGGGATAGGTCAGATCCCGCCTATGCAGTCGAGCGCTGGCTCATGGGCACCCAACCGCTGCACTCCGTCTTGTATGCAAGCGCTGTCCAGAAGGCATTGCCCCCGGCGACTGCCACGGTCTTTAGTCTCTGGAAGCGCACTCTCTGGCAACTCGGGTGGTGGGGCAGAGTAACGAAAGAAGTTCCCCTCTGGGGTAATGGTCTCCTGCCACAAATGGCCGGTCTTCCCGGCTTTTCGGGATGGGATAAAATAGGTATCTCTACCGTCGGAGATGTCCTTCATGGACAGACTCTGAAGTCCTTTCAGGAGTTGCAACAAGAGTATGCGATGCCTAGGTCGCAGTTCTATAAATATTTGCAGTTCCGTCATGCCCTCGCGCCTTATTTAACATTACAGGAGTCCATACCCGAATTTAGTCCCATTGAGGCTAAGGTGTTCATGGGGGAATTGGGGGGAACACAAGATTGCGAAAATCTATTGCACGATTGTCACCAATAGTCACACAACACTTTCCCACACAAGGGAGGCCTGGCAGGCTGACCTGGGCCCACTGGATGATGAAGATTGGACCGAGGCGCTTGCGTCCCCGCACGGTGCAGCCATTGCAGCGCGACTCAGGTACATACAGTTCAAATACTTACACAGGGTGTACTACACAAGGCATCGGCTGAGGCGGGCGGGACTAATTGCCTCCCCGCTCTGCTTGAGGTGCGGTTGACGGTACATTCCTCCACACTGTTTGGTCATGTACATCCCTCTCGAAATTTTGGCACGGTGTCATTTCCTGTTTGTCACAGGTACTGGGGTGGGATGTCCCTAATACGCCCAGATTGACCCTCCTACATATTATTGATGACATAGGGGGAAACGTGTACAAACGACACCTATTGTTACTGGGTCTCACACTTGCAAAGCGCGACATTGCGAAACACTGGAAAGTCACCTCCCCGCCCTCTTTAGGGGTCTGGAAAAAGGGTTTAGATTTCTGCATGGGGCTTGAGATACCTATCTTTGCTGCTCGGGGCTGCCCTCGGAAACATCCCAAGATATGGAAGAGATGGGCAGATTATCGGGGGATTTACCTGGAGCCCATTCCTGATCCACCAACAGAGTGACTTGAACACGGTTGATATGTGGGGATTTATAGATGGTCGTGATGTAGACCTCTCAGTATTAGATGGACCTTCTATGCTTTATATTTATTGTAGATGGGCGACACTGTTGTTATTTGTTATTATGACAAGTTGTTATGTACAGAATTCTTCATTATGTAACTTGCTGCAAAATGTCGACATCAATATCCGTGATATGTACCTAACGCTGTTTTTGTGCAATGCCCTGTTGTCTGTTCACAATAAAATTTTGCTGTGAAAAAAAAAATGTGTTTTTTATAAAAAATGTATTTATATTTTTTCAAATATAAAAGTATTTTTTAAATATTTGTTTTACATATTCTTTTAAATGTATTGTTTTTTTTAAAAAAATGTAAATAATTGTATTGTGCAATTTATCATTTATATTATAGACTGTCAGAACCCCTTTCAGAGGGCCATGGGTCACATGGGGGTTACTGGGCCCACTGTAGGGGTTGAGGCCTTTTACTCCGGATGTCCCGGGCCCGACCTACTATGGGTCCTGAGCAACTGGGCCAAATACTGACTCTGCACTTGACTCTCAGTGATAACTATAGTTGAGCTTCCCTTGGAGTGGAAGTGTGAAAACAGGTTAGTGAACAAAACTCATAACTCAAAGAACAGTGGAGTCTATAAATCAATGTCCAGTCAAATACATATTTTCATAATAAAAATAAGTATTTTGTTTCTAACTCTACACATTCAAAGCAATGTTACGACATGTATAAACAATGACATTTCCCTCTGAAGTCGGGGCTCTAGTGTTTTTCTGGTAAGTCCCTGTCTCACCCACTCTTTGTAATGAGGTAGGGGTTATGCCGGACCAGTTCGAAGAGTCGGCTACACGGGGCTCACTTCTGAGCTCACGCGGACAGCTCAAGCAGCGATCTGAGGTGCTCTCGTGCTCCTCCTGCATTTAAAGTTTGGGACTGAATTCATATCTCCTGGCTGGGGTCTTGGTGATGTGGCAATGCATCCATGTAGTCCTCCTCAGTTCACAGGGGCAACCCAGCCCCTATCCTTGATGCTTGGTGGTGACCTATGGGCCACACAGTTAGCAGTTCTCAGCAGCCCCTCCTGGCATACGGAGTTGCCATAACACTACCAGCCAAGGCGAAGGCCCTAAACCCATGGTAGTCCATACCACGGCACACCCTCTTGGCATATAGGGACACCACTAGGATCCTCACAGGATTGGGTCCTTATAATCCGGCAGCAACTTTCACAGCAGCACCTCTTGGCATATGGGGATGCCGCAGCTGGTGCCTCACAGGCTTCATTCGACCCGCCTAGCACTCTGATCATGGCTATCTTCATGAAAGCCCTCTCCTAGCATACAGGGTTGCAGACTGGAAGCTGCAGACTGGGCAACAAACCGAACGGTCCAACAGCCATCTCCTCCCACCGGGAAACCACTCGGTTGGGCTCCCAACTGGACCTTGCTCCCTCCAATGCTCTACTCTTCCTCACAGGGCACACTGGTCTTTGTTAGCAGGCAGGCGCAGGTGCTCCAGAGCAGGTGGTCATGATTTCCTTGGGTGATGTCCCCCCTCACCCAGCAGGGAGAGTAGCAGGCCTTGGTCCCTAGTCCTGGTCACAGGCAGAAGTCTTGTAGAGCTTCCCCTTCTCCCACAGCCCATCTGGCTGCTTGGTAGAGGACAATTTTTGGGGTCTCAATCTCCCATCATACTCTATTTCCAGACACCAAATGTAATTTAGGGTCTGGGTATCTGAAGTTTTACGTGGATGTTCTGCTTCATTTGAAGTACACCCCCTCCTATCCCTCTGGAAAGGCTGTCTGTCACAGCAGAAGTGACTCTGAAGCGGACAGTCCCACAGTACATTCCATGAGAGTGACTAGAGTTCACACTTGGATGTCAGCCATAGTAATAGGTGCATTAAAGGCTAATAATGGGCTCCCAGCCCTACTCTTTATGATTCCCTTATCACCCCCCCCATCTCCTTCCTGAGATGAGTACAGGCCCTTTCCTTATGATCTCTCACTGAATCAAAGAGCAACCTTGGAAGTGTACAGGGTATGCCCCTCTTTCCCTTTTTCAGTGTGTCCCGTCCAGCTCATAATATGATGGGATACACAAACCTGTCTGTGGGGGATTCCTCTACTCCTCATGCCTTCATTAGGCAGGCCTGCATTTCCCAAAATGGAACTCAGTGTCCTCCATGTAATGTCCCATTACAGGTACACTTGCGCTCAGTGTGTGTGTAAGTGTGTACACACACACACACTTGCTTCCATGCACTGTACCGCCTTAGGCATACACACATTCAGCACACACATTCACTCTGCTCGCACTTGTCAGTACTGTAGCCTTTCTGTTTTGTGCCATGGTATGCTACTTGCAAGCACACACACTGCTAGCACACACATTCACCATGCACGCTCCACAACGCTTCGCCCTTCATGTATTGTACTTGTCACATGTATACATAAATCCAGCACATACATTCACTGCAAACACACTGTAAGGCACTACATCTCTCACGTAATATATTCCTCACAGTTATACATACACACATTCACCATTCATGCACAGCATTGCTCTACCCTTCCCAGGCACATGTACATCCAGCACAGCATCACCATTCCTGTGCAGCATTTTATATCTAACTGAGGAAGGCCAATGGTGAGTTAAGCACATAACAATGGAACTTTAAAAAGGTGAGTGACCTTGTAGGCCTCACTTCAGTGACATAGGTTAAAAAGGACCTGTTCACTCCTACTGATCACCACACGGTTTGCTGCAACCAACGCGCTTGTGCTGCTTAACTCTTAGTGAAGGCAATAGCCTTCCACTACTATGATGGTAGCACTTTGAGAGCCACTCCCGCTCCAACAAGACCGCAATCCATGAGACAGGTCTATGTCATGGCGCACATGCATTTTCCATGTTTGCCTACGACAACAAAAATAAGCCTTAGCGATCCAGACAACTGTACAGTCTGGCACTAAGGGCAAGGATACATGTCCATTACCATGCAGAGGACTTTTCCGTCCCCAATATAGTAATATTTATATGTCAAGTTCTGTTAAGTATTTGTTTTATATTAGTTAATTATGTTATTTTTATTAGGCAATTTTTATTCTACTAAAATTGTATGTAGATTTTAGTAAATTATTTATTGTAATATCTATTACAAATAAATTTGTATATATTTTTACATATTTATCGTATTTTAAAATATTTTTTTGTTCCAATTTATTTTATATAGTTCATGCATCTTTAGAAATGTCCTACAATTTAATGTATATATTTTTAATCTATAATATTAAGAGCATTGTTTTAATGTTTTGGTTATAGTCTGTGAACTTAGTTATAGTATTTTATTCTATTTGTTTTGCATTGGATGAAAAATATTTAATTTAGATTTTATAAAGTTTAGGTATTTCATAAAAATGGTTTAGATTACAGTCGGAATAGCAAATCTACACACTCAAAGTCCAATACTTTCCCCAGTGTGGCTTAGATTAGAGTAGGAATAGTAAATGTATACCCTTCAAGTCCAACACTATCCCCTATGTGGCTTTGATTAGAGAGGGAACAGTAAACCTACCCCTAAAAGACCGGTACTTTCTTCGATGTGGCTAAGGTTGGAGTGTGAATAGTAAATCTACACTCTTTAATGTTTAAAATTGTCTACAATATATTGTAGTTTAGAGTTAGAATATTTAATTTACGCCCTTGTAAGTTGAATACTAGGTTTTACTGTGTGTATTTTTTGTTGGGAAGAAATATTGTTTTTCAAGCATGGTTAACTTTTTTATTTTCCTGTACCTAGTTTTATAGGCGAAAATAGTGTTTTCATGCAAATGTAAAAGTTTTAATAACATGCCTTGTAATATATTTCAGGTGATCAAGTGAAAATTCAAGAATGACCAACTGTTTTTGGAACCACACAGCAACAGTGTTATAAATTGTTTTCGGCATTTACTCTAAGACCTGAAAAACATGGTGAATTGGATAGTGTCATGTAAAGACACTAGGTCGCAGCCACAGATAACTACGTTTTTGAATTGGTTCCACCCTTTGGGTACAGCCAATAAACAGTGCAACAAGGTTAGCCAAACCTTTGCTAACAAATAACTATGGGCGTCATTAGTAACAAAGGGAAGATATGGTTCAGCATATAGGGATGTTTTTAATACGCTATACACCCAAATAGGGGGCTTGGATCATTCACAACATTCCCTATACCGTTGTCTAAAGGAAATAAAAGCTGTTTTTGTCCCCCCCATGTCACTTTTTGTTATGTCTCCGTATAAGCAGAATTCTAGGTGTCCCAGTGCCGTAAACAAGGTCTTAATATATTTTAGTCAATAAATATGCTGTGCTGGGGTGTGGCCGAACGGACGTAAAGCACAAGAGCTCCGCTGGCCCCAACCTGAATCTTTTGGTGTCCTGCAAAGAATTTGGCCCTAAAAACCAAGAAACAGCTGCCCTCAGGCAGTCTACAACTGGCCCCTTGGAGCATCAATTAACAGCCGCAGACGAGATTCTGGGACTGCCATGGCGGGGATGACTGACTGGTTGTGCCAGCGGCCATTTTTGTTCAACCCAGGACGGGCAGCGAGTGAAGGCCCTGAACTGGCTACTGTGGCTAGGAGAGCCGATGGCAAGTTGGGGTGCCCCAGGGCCAGGAGAGACTAGCGCGCAGCAGCGGCTGCGCAAGAGAGGAGCGGAGGCTGGGGAACGCCATCTGGTGGAGCAGATGCGGAGCGACAGGTGCCGCAGGTCGGGGAGGATCGCGGCTGCCTATGGTAGCAGACCTGAATGATGTGCATTCCAGAAGAACTGGGCAAGGCAAAGTCTATGCGTTTCTGGAGACTTTGGAGGGAGACACTGGGTAGACATCACACTTAAGCCACTGGAAAAGGCCCTAAAAGGAGTGCATGAACAGGCGTATTCGGGCATGTGGTGAACCCCCAGTGCTGGTAGGAACCCCAGTAAGTTGATTGGCCCCAACTGAGAGACCCTGAGGCGGCAGTGGCGCATACTGTGGACTGTACTGCAGCGGTCCCAGGTGGGGCTGCACTATCTGGGAACTCTTGCTTGTTGGTGCAGCCTTCTAGCATCATTTGCACAGACCTTGGAAAGCTGAACACCGAGATATATTGTAAAGGTGCAGACTAACCCCTTGGAGGGGCCCAGGCCTGGTGGAGAAAGTACAAAAGCTTCTAGAAAGGTGAAAGAGAAGGCACCTAGGGGCCCTATGAGAACACCATCACACAATATACCACACCCTAGAACGTGCCACAGAAAAACACGAGACTGACAGAGTAGCAGAAAACACAGGAGTGGGAGAAGCCGCAGGAGAAACGATCCAAGGCAGAACTCCAACTGGCCATCTAGGGCAGTTGCACAGCCTTAGAGGGAAAAAGAGAGTCTCAGTTGATGCTGACTTGCTGCGGGAGGACCTGCATAAGGTGGTTGAGAGTCCAGACAGTGGAAAACACGGAGACGGAAATGGAGACTGAAGTGAAAACTTTGAACAGACAAGCATTTGCAATGCAATAGGTCTCGTATTTGTGAGAGTTTGAACTATTGCCATTGACAATGCCTTTTATTTATGTTTTGAAAACCTGCAAGCGATGCGTAAACACACACTTTGTACTTCTAGTCCTTGCTTACAAGAAGCAAGGCCGTCAGTAACTGCGCATCTTTTACTGCCAGCCTTGCTTCTTGTAAGCAAGGACTATAAGTACAAAGTGCATGTTTACGTACCGCTTGCAGGTTTTCAAAGCACAAATAAAAAGCATTGTCATTTACGATACCAATAGCTTAAACTCTTACAAATGCGAGACCTATTGTATTGCAAATGCTGGTTTCCATTTCTAGCACTACTGATATTACAAAGTACTGTGGGAATGGACAGGGTTTTAAGTGGGGTGAAAAAAGTCAGAGATCTCTAAAAGGGGCAGGGCCTATGTAATTAAGGTTGTGGCTTAAATATGTAAACTATATATTTTTATTCCTATGGTCTGCCACCCAACCAGTATTGGTGCAAGATTAAGTGAAACATGTGACATATTAACAGGAACGAAATCATTTACGCGTAACACTGTAACGCTTTTTTTTACATGAATTGTTCAGAAACCGATCAGTGTTATTTGAAAGTAAAGTTAAGGACATGAGTATAGGGCCTGATAGAAACCCGTCTCAATGTCTGTTTTTAACTACTAAGGGGTATGAGACCCGGAGCAATCCGGCCCACTGAAAGCCTGGTTATGGCGATTTACCAAGTACAATATGTGCATACCCACAGTCCTTTGCAATGTTGCCCTCATATAGAACATACGGAATGTAAAACTAGGAAGCACTGCTACTTTTCCGACCTCTTCAGAGATAAACAGTATTTTTTTTGTTGATGAAGGCGTGTACGCTTCCGGCATCTAGAATAACAGCAACAGATGCTGCACCTCTTCCCCAGGCAGTTACGGCTGTGTGGGTCACGGGTGAGCGCGGGAAGAGGGCGGGAAGAAAGGCAACAGAAAGTATGGCGGCAGGAAGAACGACAACACAGACAGCGGGAGGGGGTGGGAAGAAAGGCAACAGAAAGTACGGCGGGAGGGGGCAGGAAAAAAGGCAACAAAGTATGGCAGGAGGCGGTGGGAAGAAAGGCAACAGAAAGTACGGCGGCAGGGGGGCGGGAAGAAAGACAACAAGGACAACGGGAGGGGGCGGGAACAAAGGCAACAGAAAGTGCGGCAGGAGGGGGGCGGGAAAAAAGACAACACGGACAACGGGAGGTCGCTGGAACAAAGGGAATACGGACAACGGTAGGGGTGAGGGAGCAAAGTGAACACGGACAACAGGAGGGGGGCTGGGAGCAAAGTGAAACACAAATAGGAAAGTTACAAAACAAACCCAGGCAAAAGAAGAAGTAGTGCGCATACCATAACATATGGCCCATATCGAAAGGATCCATGTAGCAGGGACAGTCTGCAGGGCGGGAACAAAACAGCCACAAGGCAGGTCAAATGTACTCTATTCACCAACAAAAACTATGGAATTTATAAAGGCGCACCAACCAACCAATGAAAAGCGGTGGACATGTGGTGGGTGTCTTCAAACTCCACAGAGGGATTACAGCATTCCTCGCAGAGCAGTGCGTGCGCTCTGCCTCTAGACTCGACCTAACAAGTGGTGCGCCATATGACGGCCACCGCTATCCTGGAGGATCAGGCAGAGGAGTCTAAAAACCGCCCGACAGAATAACCTCTGCATCCTCAAGTTACCGAAACAAGCAGAGGGGGCCAATGTAGAAAGCTTCTTTGAGAACTGGATTCAGCGAGATCTCAACCTTCTGGGACTATTAGCCGTATTTGTGGTAGAGAGGGCATATCGCGCATTGGTAACATAGCCCCACACTGAACCCTGCTGAGAGCCCTGAATGCGCATATCTTATACCCAGATTAAACTTGAAAGGTCCAAGCCCAATAGAAACCCTACAAAGGGGTCAAGCAGAAACTCAGGGAGATGGATCTGCAGTATATGCTGCTCTTTCCCGCCTGTTTGAAGGTTCTGGCATAGGGCAACAGTCACTTCTTCAATGGCCTGGAGGAAGTGTGCTCATGATTGACGATGTAGGACAGTGCAGGGGAGGCGCTCAGCGGGGTTCTTCTTCCTGGAGCGTGGTGTAAAAGTAGAGGATATGACCTGGGAGGTGTCGCCAGAGCTGCTCCTGACAGACTCATCAGATCACATCTGTAGATGATGGCACCATTGTGAGGGCTGAGGAATCCTCCTTGGATGAATTTGGGACCCTAACAGCTGGCCCGGCACTGCCTCAGAGAAACAAAGCAGACAAGACTGAATAGGGGACGCCCGTGGAACACTATGGACCGGCCAAGCAGGGAGCTGGTCAAGATGCCCTGCACACAACAGTGGTAACATAAGGCCTAAAAAATTTAGACTGCCAGCCTCTCACCAACCTGCTGCTGGGCACAACCGTAAATGCAGACAAGGGTCAGGCTACCCAACAAACAAGCATTTGCAATGGAATAGGTCTCGCATTTACGCGAGTTTGAGCTATTGGCATTGTAAATGACAATGCCTTTTATTTATGTTTTGGTTTTTAAAACATAAATAAAAGGCATTGTCATTTACAATGCCAATAGCTTAAACTCGCATAAATGCGAGACCTATTGCATTGCAAATGCTAGGTTTTTTAAAAGCTGCATGTTATTGGCAAAGGCAAAGCTGATGTAGCTGCTGCACGCGGTGCCTCGCGGGATGTATGTGTGTTATGGGGGCTGGGGTGGGCCATCAATGGAGACATTCTGCAGAGAAGGAGATTCGTGCGATATGCCCGAAGATGTCAAAAACTGTCTGAGAATGATTTGCAGCTCCAGAAATGCCTGGGTTTGGAGGCACTTCGGGGATCTGTTGTGAAACCAGAACGCTGCCCGGACGTGTTCGCTTCTTGGAACGTATGCGGAGGAGGCGCATAAGAAATATTTCCAATACTTGACTTTTTGAAAGCATCAAAGTCGATGTTTAAAAGATGGAGTCAAGATGATGCAGTGTGACATGCAGTGACTCGCCGAGCTTTGAGGTGGGTGATGCGGTGCGCAGTGCCTGTGGTTGGCGCTGCAGCGAGTGTAGCATGGTGGCACTCTCCTGGTGTGGGTAACGGGAGGCCTGTGCTCCTTCTACACAGGTGATCAGAGCTGTGACAATATCAAACCTCAATTTTTGAAGCATTCTCTTCATTGGTTTCTTCTTTCTGGATTACTGTACGAGTCTCTTGGGCTGTTTTACTGTGAAATGGTGCACCTGGCACACACTGGCGCCGTGGAACATATTCCTAAAAATGTCCTGTCCGCACTGCACGCTCGAACTCCACCCTCCACTGAGCACTGAAAGACTGAGGCCAGTCTGTCCTTCACCGCAGAGCATTGTACAGTTTGTAGCAGCGAGTGCGGTGTCCCAGAAGCGGGTGCCGCGCTCAGTCTTACAGTTTAAAAAAATAAATACATAAACTGAGCGCGGTGTCCCAGAAGCAGGCGCCGCGCTGTCTTACAGTTTAAAAAAATAAATACATAAACCGAGCGCGGTGTCCCAGAAGCGGGCGCCGCGCTCAGTCTTAAAGTTTAAAAAAAAAAACAAAAAAAAACGAGCGGTGTCCCATAGCGCTGCAGCCGCCATTGTACCCATCGGTGTCCATTTAAAAAAAAAAAAATAGTGCTCACCCACCAGATAAAGCCCACCGTGTAACGCCGCAAGGAAACGATCCAGTCGGGATGGGCGGGGCCAAAAGGAGACAGGGCGGTAACAAAGAAGCCTCATTTTCAATCGGAGGCCAGCGTTTAGCATAAATGATGACGCCAGCCAATGAAAATGATGGGCGGGGCTTCAAGTCCCCTTAAGAAATCTTATCGATTACAAGACGCCTCGCAGAGCGAGGAGCGCATGCGCGCTCCAACGCCAGGCGAGACCTAAAAATATTGGTGGCGGCCTATAAACTGATCGTTGTTTGGACCATGTATACCCCCAGACAGAGGGCAGATCGCAGAGTGTGCTCCTACTTCAGGCGATATAATGTACAGATTGCTGTTGCGGAGGTGGATACGGTTCAGAAGAAATGGAGGGAATCGGTGTATGTGGCCGCTTACTTGAACTATGACAGGGGAGTGCCAATGTGGATTGCTGCTGGGGTTCTCTTTATGGACAGGGAGGTGATCACAGACCCTGGAGGCCGATACATAATAGTTACTGGGGTGTTAGATGGCTTTGACACCTGCCTGGTAAATACGTACACCTCAAACACAGATGACAAGACAGTCTATCCAAAATTGATATGGCTCATACCCTCATACATGCATACAAGGCTTATATGGCAAGCTTTGAAAAATCTACTGGCCCACTTGCTATGGGGAGTCAGATTTTATCAGGTCGAGCTATTTTAAGGACTGACTGGTCCGTTCTGGTGAGTGAACTTAAGCTGGAAAGGAACAGGTGTTCTGTTCATTCAGAAAGTGAATGAGTAATAAAGATGCCTTGAAATCTTGTTTTTATCTTGACACATTTGCTGTTTGTTCACGGACAGAGGTCAAATATCACTTTGTCTTTTTACTAATTGCTGCTAATGTAATACCCGGAAATGGTGTTTACTTTTCTTTCTCTCACTACAGTTAAGTTTTTGTGAAGTGAGCTGTCTGACAATCACAAAAGGCTGAAAGATGTGAATTGTTTGCCAACACGCAACATTTAACCCCTTCCCTGCGGATGACGGAACCACGCCGTCATGAGCCACGGGCGGCGTGTGCTCATGAAGGCGTGGTTCCGTCATGCTGCGGCCGCTCCGCCCACGCGGGACTGATTCCCCGCCTGTGCGGGCGAATTAGTGAGTGGGCGGGGTCGTGACGGAACCACGCCGTCATGAGCACAGCTCGCCCGTGACTCATGACGGCGTGGTTCCGTCACGAGCATGGCGGCGCCGCGCTCACCCCCCGCCCCCCCAGTGCCGCGGCAGAATTACCACCGCGGCCAAGGGGTTAAATAGCTTGTAAATGAATAGTACAAATATTTACAAAATATATCAGGAATTTGTAATTCAAAAGTGTGAAGCAAACAAAGATTTAAATCGGAGCAAAACAAATAAGAACACTTTACTTGGTGATGTGTAAATGACAAATATTTGCAGAAACTGGATCTCCAAACATTGATTTTATATCAGTAAAATCGCATGTCAGTAGTAAATTTTGTGGCCATTTCAATGGAAAATCTGCTTTTTGCAAATAACAGTGTGCTACCATTCAGGCTTTAGTTATGTATTTTTTAAAAGTGATAGTTTTTAAACATGATTTGGGAAACATTCTTGCTCCGTCCTGATGAAAATGCTGTCAATGAACTAAGAGGCAAGTCAGGGGTCATGTGTATCCTATAGGTGGCTACCGAGCAGGGCGCTCCGCTCCTCGGATGCCGGTTTGTTGACCTGCCCCCGCTTTAGCTTGACCTCTAAAGGAGGAAGAGCTTTTTCAAACTCTATCCCTCCACTTTGGAACAAGCTGCCGGAAAATCTGCGCAAGGACCATGCCCTTCTGCCTTTTAGGAAGAAGCTAAAAACAGTTCTCTTTGCGGAAGTCTGGGGCTCCACCTAATTTATAACAGCGCGGCATTCGACACGGTATGCCACATCACACTAGTAAATACGCTCAGCTCTCTTGGCATTGGCGGCTCGGCCCTGAATTGGCTCATCTCTTTTCTCTCTGACCGCACGTTTCAAATCTTTTCTTCCATTGCCAGCTCTGACTCTCATTCTCTACCTCATGGGGTGCCCCAGGGCTCCATCCTCAGCCCCCTACTTTTTAATTTATATGTTAGACCTTTGGCCAACGTTGCGGACGCAGCTGGGCTGTCCCTGTTCACCTACGCTGACGACTCCCAAATTATCTTTTCTCTCTCCACGAACAAAGCAGCCGGGCCCTCCCAGCTTCAGCTGGGCCTGGGAAAAATTGCATCCTGGATGCAGACCAATTACCTCAAATTAAATGGAGAGAAAACGGAGGTTCTGGTCTTGGGCAAAAATAAAGATCTTTGGGGCCCACAACATTGGCCTAGTGTGATGGGTGCTCTTCCCCGCCCCTCTAGTAAAGTCTGTAACCTAGGCGTCATCATTGACGACCAACTCTCTATGCACCATCAGACAGTCAAGGTAGCAGCCACCTGCTTTACCATCTTGAAGTGGCTAAGAAAGATCATCTGGATGCTGCCAGAGTACACGCAGAAAACAGTAGTCCAGGCCCTTATCACCTCGAGACTGGACTACTGTAATGTCCTCTATCTCGGTTCTAACAAGGCGGTGACACGCAGGCTTCAGCTGGTCCAGAACTCTGCCGCTCGACTACTTTGCTGGGTACCTAGAATGACCTCGGTCTCTGGCCACTTGAGAGACCTGCACTGGCTCAGGGTGGAGAACCGTATTAAGTTCAAAGCCCTGAGCTACATGTTCAAAATTAAAACTGGTGTTGCCCCCAAATATCTTCAAGCCATGGTCAAACCTTACGTGCCCTCTAGGTGCCTCCGCTCATCTACTCAAGGGAACTTTACTGTGCCTAGAATAAAGTTATCCCGGATGGGAGGAAGGTCTTTTTCCTACCTCGGCCCCTTGTTATGGAACTCACTTCCTAAAGCCATCCGTAACAAAACGGCATACATCCAGTTTCGGAAATCTTTGAAGACTTGGCTCTTCAACCAGTAATTATTTAGCTGCCTTTTGTTCTTCTTTCTCGCTTCGGCGCCGGGAAACCCTTTTTGGGTAGCTGTTGCGCCTTACAAGTTTAATAAATAAATAAAAATAAATAAATAAAATAACATCTCAGGCTCTAGGGTAGGGCTCTCTCTCACAGCGCTTAGAGACCTGACGGTGATAATGCGCTCTACAAATGTCAGTTACAATTACAATTACATTTGTAATATATATGGAACAAAAGTTTAGCCTATTAAATAAAAACAAAAGAGTTTTTGTATAGCAGAATTGCTGAAATTGCATATTTGAAGGTGCTCTCATATGTGATAACGAAGAAAATGACTGCTCAGTGAATTAAAATATTTGCCCAGGATCACATTCTGAAACCAGTTTATAGGTGAAGAGCATTACAATTAGGTCGAATAGATTATTTAAGTCACTAGACCTACAGGTCTAGTAACATTTTGTTGATTTTTCGATGTCTGTATGGGGGGTGGGGGGGGGGGGTGTTTCAATTGTGTGATGGACTTGCGACTTGATGGGAACCACCCTAGACCCGGCCCTAAAGTACATATAGAAATGAAATAGGGGATGGACATTTTACACTTACTCAACACCACCATCCGCCGGAACACGCCTACTAATACTAAATCACAAGTACCTGAGGGTTACAGTAGAGTAGATTACGACCTCGGACACGGAGAAGACGTAGAGATGTACCAATATTCTTTGTATTTGAATTGCTATCTCTCGGACCACTCATCACGACTGGTCACTCTGCACCCGAGGGGTCCCAGGCCCAAAATTACATTATGGGCATTGAGGTCCAAAGTACTGACAGACGAGAGTTTACCAACCATATTAAAGACTTCACCTCTTGGTTTTTCCAGGATAACCTGGGGACTGTGACGAGTAGGGTAGCGGAATTGGCAGCATGCATAGTGACATTGTTCAGAGAAAGCACGGCCAATGTATGTGGGGTGTCAAAAGAACTAAAACAGGAGATGCTCAGTGGGCTAAATGCCTAAGCAAACCTGGAGCCAGGCGAACTGTGCCAGTTATCTGACATTAAATAGCATGTGGGGAAGTTCTGGAGTAGAGTGGAAAAATATATGCACACGAAGTACAGGCAGAGGTTGTTTTGCGAGGGGGTTAAGGCTGGAAAGGTACTGGCATGGCAGCTACGGAAGGAGTGTCAACAGACGCACATCATACACTGCCATCACTTGAGCAGGGAAAATGGGGAGGACATCATTGACAGAACTCAAATAAACACACCCTGCACACAATACCTCATTTCGGGGTTTGCTGGGGTGCACACGCGGCAGAGGCACTTAAAGAGCACCTGTAGGGAGCGGGGCTGGCAAGGTTAACGGCAGACCAGCGTCAACAAGTTGAGGCGCCGCTAGAGTTGATGGAACCGCAGGAAGCACTTGAGAACCTTCTGCGGGGGAAAACACCGGGAGCCATCAGCTTTCCTGTAGGAATGTATGAACTAATGTCATCCCAATTATCGGAATGCTTATTGGAAGTCTACCTAGAAGCGGGGGGAAAAGGAGTATTGGCACTAAGTATGCGGAAAGCGGTGATGGTGCTGACCACAAATGCAGGGCGGAACCCCAACCACCTGTCTTCATACAGACCGCTGTCCATGCTCAACACAGATGTAAAACTGCTCTGTTAAGTACTTGTAACAAACTAGTTAGAGTGATCAGATAGCTTATACCCCCAGACCAAACATGTATATCAGGAGGCTAAACCACATGATGCAATAACTGACAGACTGTCCCGCACACACCCCACTGGTCATCCTGTACCAAGCGTTCAGTATGGTGGGATGGCAGTACATGGGAGTAGTCCTGCAGAGTATAGGGTTTGGCCTAAATTATATTAAATGGTTGCAGCTGTTATGAATGGACCCAGTGGCTAAGATGCACACGAGAGGTAGAGTCTCAGATGTATGGAATCTGGGTAGGGGGACTAGACAGGGATGCTCGCTGTCCCCTGAGCTATTTGCTTTCACACTGGAGCTGCTGGCATGCAGACTGTGGACGAGACTGGGGTCATGAGGCATTGAGCTCAATAGTAAAACGCATATTGTTTCCTTATATGTGGATGATGTCCTGGTTTACCTAAATAGCTGGGCCAGGGGCGGTGCCCTTGCTGCTAGAGGAGCTGGACGAGTTTGCAGCAGTGCCTGACCTACAAACAAACACAACAAAACTCCACCTGTTTCCTCTGGGAAGACTGGGCAGGCTGGGAACAACCATTCTGCAGAAGCTAGGGCTGAGATGGGAGGAAGAAAAATTCAGATATCTGGGAATATGGATAACCCTTAACACAGCAACTCATTGCAACCTCAATGTAGGGGCACTGCTGGGAGGTCTCGACCACTCTATTGAGTTCTGGCTCAAATTGCTATTGTAGCTTATAGGTCGTGTGCCGGCTGCAAAAATGGTGTTCCTCCCTAGAGGTTTATATGAGATGCAATACGTTATGTGCCCGATACAGATGGCGGCATTCCGTTGGTTAGACCAGATGCTTTATCGTGTGGGGTGGGAAAAGGAGCAGAGTGAAATTGGACACCCAAAAATTCCCTTTAACGGATGGTGGACTGGGGCTCCCAGTCTTGTTCCTATACTATCCAGCAACACAGCTGCAACACGCGGTCAACTGGTTTGATAAATAGCACAACTGGGAGTGGACCCTACAGGCAGAGGTGCTTGGACCACTTCCATTCAGGTACTTTTTTAATGGGTGTGGTAGGGGTTACCCTCAGGACTTCCCTTATTAAATTTGACTCTTGTCCATAAAAATGACAAAGCAATCTAGCAGTCATTGCAACCCTGGGGTGGTTCCTACCAGTTACACTGCACTGTTCACATACAATAGTGACAGAATGTAGCAGCTCCCCACCCGGGCCAGCATAATACTTTTGGATAGTAAAGACTTTTTCCAGGTTGTTTATAAAGAATGTGAATAGAACGGGTGCAGAATACATCCTGGTCTTACTCCAGGTTTAATCGTGAAAGCCTCAGTGCACAAGCCATCAACTACCAACAACCGCTTACATGCTAAAATTCAGGTTCCTTAAAAAATAGGCAATATCTGGGTTGCCTTCCATAGTGAGCATAATTTTCCATACTTTATCCTGGTAAACTTAATCAAAGGCAGACGTTGTCAGGGTTCATGTGCAGAGGCGCCTACCTCCGCGTAAACCGTAAGTACACCAAGGTACTACAAATCCCATGATTCATGCAGCCCTGTGCATCATGGGATAAAACGCGTTAGCGCACGTCGCGCACCGTGCGTAATTGTTTCTGTGTTCTGTTTCGGGAGACTCGCCTCGATTCTGAGAGGTCTCCCGTTTGTTGCCGAAACTTCACCTGGGGTTTTGGATTCCCGCCTGCCCGTTTCCTGTGCGCTGAGGATCCGTGCCGGGAGAGGTACGGATTGTGCCTCCTTCGCCTCTGAGGGTTCGAGACTTGAGGTTTCTTTGTACGCGGTCAGACGAGGAGTCTGAACCGCGTTGTAACACCGGCGTCTCAACGATTCTGAGACGGGTGTTCCTTTGTATGGACAGCGGGGGAGAAAACAGGCTTGCATCCCGCTAGTGATCGGAGGATCGTGAGCGTACTCCTAAGACCCAGTTGGGTGTTGGCTTCCAGGTAGGAAGTACATAAAGAAAGGGGGGAACTTGTATTATTTCAGAGGTATGTGGCGATCAACATACTAACGTTTCTGTATTTGGGCTTACTTGATCACGGAGGTTGAAGTTCGTGACTTTTGGCCATTTTCTTTTGTGCACTTGAAAGGATTAGCGTTCAGAGTGAACGTGAAGAGGAGCTCTTTGGAGTCAGTAAAGTTCCGCTTGTATATTAACAAAATCCTCCCTTCATTCATTTTCTACGTTGTATGTATGCATTAAGGAAGTAAGGAGCTCTTTGACTAAAACGATTTATCAGAGGTGTACGTCTGCTCATGTCTTCTGAGGTTAAGGAGCAGTACCAACGCCACGACATGCATCTCTGAATTATTTTCCATCTTATTGTTTATAGGGGTACGTATGGTGTCCTATGCTCCTCGGTGACCGTAGTCTGTTTTGTGTTGAGAAGGGATTGACCTGTGTATATGATTGTTGACTGTTTGTCTTTTGTATTGTCAGGTTCATGCAGGGAGACTCTTACAGGAAGGTTGTTGACAATGGATTTTCAGAGAACCTTTTTGTGTCTTTAAGGTATTTACGAAGTTTAGCGAAACTTACTGAGAGTAGACTTGTTTCCTGTACTATACTAATTCTCTGTGTTATTTTATTTCACAGATTCAAATTCCCTGCAGTTCCCTTCCCTATATTCCCTATCCCTCGCTTGATCACTCTTTACTCTGTGTAGTGTTTGTTCCTACAGAGTTGGGGAAATCAGGAGGTGGACCCCTTTGTGCAGCATTTCGGTTCTGAGGAGTTCCCTTCCTAAGGGCACTGACAGAGGTATGGTCAATACAAATTATATGGATAGACCCTGCTTTTCCCATTGTATACTTACAGACAAGATAAAGGTTAAAGAACTGATTGTCAGTGCCCACCCCTGCCTGAACATATATTGCAGTTCTGATAGTATTTGGCTGACATCAACCCAGGTCAATGACCTGTTCAAGACCACATGCACTATGACCTCAATTACAAAACCAATTGGGGAGATTGGTCAATAGCAGGGGTCTCCAAAGAGTAGCCCTGGAGCTACACGTAGCTCACCAGCACCCTAAAGTAGCTCACAGAAGTGCAGCCCAGCACAGTATGTAAATTAGAGGGTCTAGCCACATTGAGCGGCAGTACTACACAACTCTGGACACTTAGTGGGAGCCAGCCTAACCAATGGCAGAGTGAGCCACACAAACACATTGTGACAGCCTGTGTGACTTGAAAACATGACCACCTGTTTCCACTTTCAATTTTGTAAAGTCACATGGAGTTTTGTCACTTTGAAAGGCACACTCTATCCGTCATCCAGCATGTTTGAAAAAGATAACATGTTCTTCAAGTGGTTTTACTCAAAATGAAAAGGGCTTATTTGATGAGAAAATGCATATTTTGAGAAAGTGACGTGTGGATGCTTGAAAACAAAATGATTGAAAATCTAAAACATATTTAAGACTGTTTTTTGGATGGTAATTCGTGGTTTTTGGAAGAGTTATAGTGGTTAGTGTTTCCTTCGTACCAGTGAGCACTAGCTGCTGCAGCTGTTATTTCATTAGTCATGTGGAGGCATTTTATATTGATAAAAATTTGTCCAACAATTCTGTTGGTATCTGCATCTTGCGTTGGGGTATTCAGTTGTCTATCACAATTGTTGAGTTTTAAATGTCCTGTCAAAACACTGTATCCAGAATATCGCCAACAACATCATGAAGGTAAGTATATATCAGTAAGAATAGTTATAATTATATTCCTAACTCCACATCTATTTATCTCTTCAAGGTACTTATACATAGGCAAGTATAGATTTACTATTCTTAGATCCATTTCTAAGTAACTGTGAAATTATGCAATCAGTATTCTGCATAAGAAATTTTGTCTGACGGCAATAGGTCACTCAGCATCGTGACATGCATTTGGGAGGCCACTACTATAATCCTGCAAGGTGTGGTCACTATTGCGACAATGATCAAAGTCAGTAGTAGCTCAGGACTATTTTAATTAATCAGAAGTAGCTCTCATAGAAAAGGTTGGAGACCCCTGTTCTAGCCAGTGTGTAACTTTGCTTTTAGTTGGGGAAAAATTCCCATAACCCTGCTTTTAGAAGAGGGGACAATCCCCAAGTCTACAAGATAAGGTGTCACGTCATGGGGTAAGGTTCATGGAGGCTACAGCACAATGGATAAATGAGCTACAATTAGAGATCATTCTTTCCTGGTTGTTAAAATCTGGTAATACCCTAACCAGGGGTTCACTGGATAAAAGTGGACCGCTGCCTCGAGGGTAATGATAGATCACGATAGACAAGGCCCAGCCCCTTCTTCATTTCTGGTCTCACTGATACACATGGCTACACTACACAGCCCTAGAATTTCAAGGACCTCATTATCCGGCTTCCCTTTAAAGATACTCAAGACACATAGTATGTACAATATATGTATTAGATAACTCATCAGACTTTTCAATCCCCAACAGTCTTTTATTCCATGTATCAAAAGAGTTCTTGCTCTTTTTTAGCCTCGCCGTATTTAACTTTGGTATTGTTTTAATTGTGCTGCACTGTTTGCTGATACTCTTTTACATTCTGTTGCTGCTGTTACTGTTTTAAATACTGCTGCTATCACTTTCGTACCAGTTTAAAAAAAAAAAAAAGAAAAAGAAAAGGACTTTTTACCTGCTCTTTGTTTCTCTTACTCCCCGCACTTTGCTTCTCTTACACATAGTGGTTGCTGACCCCGGTCCGCCACGGCTGCTGTGCCGATTGCGCGGAGGGCGGACACTCCACCATCATCTCTCTTCCTCATTTCCGCCCGGTCTACACTTCCGGTTGGACGCGGTCTAGTCGTCCACCGGAATCACATAAAATTGCCAGATGGTGCGGGCGCGCAGCGGACTCAAGTAAGCCCTGCTGGCGCCTCGCTCTTTTTTAGCCTCACCGTATTTAACTTTGGTATTGTTTTAATTGTGCTGCACTGTTTGCTGATACTCTTTTACATACTGTTGCTGGTGTTACTGTTTTAAATACTGCTGCTATCACTTTCGTACCAGTTTTTTTAAAAAAAAGAAAGGACTTTTTACCTGCTCTTTGTTTCTCTGACTCCCCGCACTTTGCTTCTCTTACACATAGTGGTTGCCGACCCCGGTCCGCCACGGCTGCTGTGCCGATTGCGCGGAGGGCAGACACTCCACCATCATCTCTCTTCCTCATTTCCGCCCGGTCTACACTTCCGGTTGGACGCGGTCTAGTCGTCCACCGGAATCACATAAAATTGCCAGATGGTGCGGGCGCGCAGCGGACTCAAGTAAGCCCTGCTGGCGCCTCGCTCTTTTTTAGCCTCACCGTATTTAACTTTGGTATTGTTTTAATTGTGCTGCACTGTTTGCTGATACTCTTTTACATACTGTTGCTGCTGTTACTGTTTTAAATACTGCTGCTATCACTTTCGTACCAGTTTTTAAAAAAAAAAAGAAAAAGAAAAGGACTTTTTACCTGCTCTTTGTTTCTCTGACTCCCCGCACTTTGCTTCTCTTACACATAGTGGTTGCCGACCCCGGTCCGCCACGGCTGCTGTGCCGATTGCGCGGAGGGCGGACACTCCACCATCATCTTTCTTCCTCATTTCCGCCCGGTCTACACTTCCGGTTGGACGCGGTCTAGTCGTCCACCGGAATCACATAAAATTGCCAGATGGTGCGGGCGCGCCTAAGGCAAGCCCGTCTGCGCCTGGACCGGGCCCAGGGCCAGGACCCCTGATCTTTCTAATACCCAGGTGCTCAGTTATACCACTAAAGAGTTACGCCTCCTTAACATTCCCATGAAAAACTGCGGCCGATTTATTCCGGACGAGGGTGACGTAAACTCTCCCTGTGGTTATACACTCTCACAAATACAAAGGACTAGGGCTTTCCAGCCCCTCAAAAGATCTCAGAGTCACAACTCTTCTATAATTACAGAGAGTGCCAAACTTCATGGGGGCCTTGTAAATGTCAGATCACTGGCCAAACACAAATACGAGATTGCACACATGATCTCAGATTGCAACCTAGACATACTTTTCATGACAGAAACCTGGGCAGATGCTGCCTCCGACCCTGACTTTGTCATCGCAATCCTGGCCGGATATCGGGCCATCAGGGTCGACAGACCACTTAAACGAGGAGGCGGAGTTGCAATTATCTTGAGGGAACATTTCCCTGTTTTATTTCACCCTACCTCCACGCCTTTTTACGAGGCTCTTCACTTTGTGATTGAACTTAGCCCAAGGCAGACTTTCAGAGGTATCTTGCTGTACCGGCCTCCAAGCTCCAGAAGCACCTTTACTTCAAACCTAGATAGCCTACTAGAACCTACTCTCCTAAATAATGACTTCACTATCCTTGGAGATTTCAATTTCTATCTTGAAGACAGGGGCAACAGAGAGACAGAGGTATTGATAGATACTCTGGGGCTGTCGGTCTTACCCAACTGGTACAGACCCCGACTCATGAGGCGGGACATACACTAGACGGTATCTTCACCTCAGCCCATGGTCTCACTTGCAAAGAAATCCTTCCTTTGACATGGTCAGACCACTCGCTCATTAAATTCGACCTCCCAATCACCTCTTTTGGGCTTGGAGGGACCTCCAAGACCTGTCGCAACCCAGAGAGACTGGAGTAAAATGGATAAAACGATCCTCCACACATATTTGGAGAGCTCTCATCCTCATTTAAACGGTCCCCCAGACTTAAAAATCACCAAATACACAGATTGGCTAAATGAAGCGATCAAGGCCTCAGTACCTATCAAAAAAACGACAGGGAACAGGAAGACCCCTTCAGCCCCCTGGTTTTCCGACGCATTACGGAATGAAAAACAAAAATGCCGTCGATTAGAACGGTGTTGGCGTGCAAATTATCATTCACCTGAGAAGAGAGTGTACAGAACTGCCCTAACACAGTATAAAAACTTACTGATATCAGAAAAGAGGGACCACTTTACCAAACAGATCGAGGAAGCAAAATATTCCTCTAAAGCACTCTTTACAGTAGTAAACAAACTCACAGGGTTCAAGGGCAATCAAAAGTCTTGTGATGACATTGCAGCTGCTTTAAAACTAAAGTCCTGGACATTTTTAAAAAATTTGAGGACACATCAGCGCACCTCTCCACTACCCCTCTGACAAGCCCTGACTCGGATAAGAACACCCTGCTTAGTTTCTCACCTATTTCAACTGAAACAGTGGCAAAATACATTCACGAAGCAAAGTCAGGATCTCCCTCTGACCCATGCCCGCCAGTATTTCTGAAAGAAATCGCAGACCTGGTGAGTCCTGGGTTAACAGAAATTTTCAATTCAATGTCTGTTTCTGGCAACTTTCCGTCCATGTGGAAGGACACCTCCATCCTTCCGCTGTTAAAAAAACCCATCCTAGACGCAACCAACCCAAATAACTACCGCCCTATAGCCCGATTGCCGTTGCCTGCTAAAATAATTGACAAACTTATGAATATCCAACTTACCCAATTTGTTCGCCAAAACAACTTGCTTGATCACTCCCAGTTTGGTTTCCGCCAAGAACACAGTACGGAAACGGCACTTATTAAAGCCACAGAGGAGATCAGATCGGTGATGGATGGAGGAGGTACGGCTGCTCTAGTACTCCTCGATCTGTCAGCCGCTTTCGATACCGTTGATCATTCCCTCTTGCAACAGCGGCTGGAGAGTCTGGGAGTCAGGGGCACAGCTCTGGCCCTACTGTCCTCCTTTCTCAAGGATAGGAGGTTAACAGTTTCGGTTGATGGGTATCACTCTAAGCCTTATACCCTCCCGTGCGGAGTGCCACAGGGTTCCTCCCTGAGCCCGTCGCTATTTAACGTATATGTATCCGAACTGGCCCCTTTGATCCGGGACTTTGGGTTCTGTCTTACGCCGATGACACCCAGATTGTGCTGGCTGCATATAAAAATCAGGTTCCCCCCACTCAGCAATTTCAGAATTGTATGTGTGCCATTAACCGATGGATGAGTACACACTGTCTTAAACTTAATTCTGATAAAACAGAGATCCTGATCTTTGGTAACATGCAACCAAACTGGGGCAATCTGTGGTGGCCGGCAGAGATGGGAGATCCACCAAAACCTGCGGTTAAGGCTAAGAACCTGGGAGTGTGGCTTGACAACAAACTTTCACTTACCCAGCACACAAATGCAACCGTCTCCTCCTCCCACTTCCTTATCAAGAAAGTAAGGAAGATTCTCCCTTATATTCCTGTGGACACCAGAAAAACGGTAGTCACATCGTTGATTCAGTCTAAATTTGATTACTGTAATGGGCTGTACCTAAACATTCAGAAGCAGTGCCTAAAAAAGCTTCAGAGTGTTCAAAATACAGCTGCACGGTTACTGTCCAACACCCGCAGGTGCAAATCCGTATCCAAAGAGATTCGCAGCCTGCATTGGCTCCCTGTAGCACAACGGATAAAATTCAAGGCTCTGTGTCTGGCGTACAAAGCATTGAACCACACGGGGCCTGTCTTTTTGCAAAATCTTCTCGCCTGGTACGAACCGACCAGACATCTTCGCTCTACAGGAGCCAAACTCCTGACAGTGCCCAGAATTCGAACATCGCATTGGGGCGGCCGCAGCTTTTGCTATGGCACCTCTAAACTCTGGAACACTCTTCCGAGTGAGCTCAGAAGTCCGAGCTCCCTCTCCTCCTTCAGGAAAGGACTGAAAACCTGGTTGTTCCAGAACTAGACGCCCGAGCAGGTCTACTAATGTCCTCAGCGCCAAGACACCTCCGGGTATACGTGCGCTTTATAAATTCCAGTAACATTAACAATTCTATTTTACAACACAAAATATCAAGAGTCCAAACGGTGAAATTGCACAACCTTTATGGCCTTCCCTTAAAGCCCCGGGTGTCACCTGAGCAGTTTTGGGGACCTGCAGACCTTAAGTGGGCCTCTTTTTATTTTCTTCCTTTTTCTGGCCAGAGTCTGAAAAGTCTAAAAAGTCTTCAGATATCACTTGACTGTCCAGGTGAATGTTGGCCACTACTGACAGGAGATTCTGGTCATTGACTGAACCCTCAGGCTGGGCTTCCAGAGTCTGTCGAACCAATGATGGCAGAAGATCCCAGAGGGGGTTCCAAAATTGTGCCCACTGCATGCAAGCCCAGCTCTTCCTCAACTGTGGTAATTTCGTCGCTAAAGCTCCAACTATAGAGGACAGTAATATCAGGAAACAGAGGAGTGTCCTGTGTGTCTTGTTCAGGCACGGACAGGCTCAGACTGGTTGGCAGTTGGCCCAGTCTTTGCCATAGCAGTCCCACCTCTCCCCCCAGCAAAGGATTTTGGATGCAGACGTCCAGTAGCCCAGCAAGAAGACATACAGTCATTTTAGTAACATACAGGTGTATATTGATTTTTTTATATGTATTTGTATTTCAACACATTGTCATACTTTTTTTAAACAATTATCATGTAAATAATTTTTTAGCTACATGAACACTAATTACTTTCTCTTTTTTAAACATTTTTAAACATATTTGATGAATAATTTAAATTTATTAGATACATATATTAATTTATTCACAGATTTAATACAATATTTTTTCATACATACAATGTATTTTATACATTATATAGCAACACATTTTGATATATTAAAAAGAACTATATATAGTTTAATTTATAATTCTTTTTTAATAATGTTTACATTTTAGTACATTTAGAATTTTATAAACTTTACATCTTTTTCACTTTTTTTTGGGTCAAAATTATTTTTATTGAACATCAAAAGCCAAGGCGTCAGCATGAATACAATAGGGCGTGTAGGGCCGGGGTCGCAAAACATTCATCTAGTTGAAGTTCAGGTTCATACATCCCCTAGTCCATACAACCCCCAACAGATAAAAATAGAAGATGCCAGTTGTGCAACAACAAACTTTGAGGACGATCCTCAGTCAGGAACACCAATTCAAAAAACAAGGGGGGGTCACGTTGTGCCGGTGGGAATGCCGGGTTAAAGTGAATTGGAGAGAATGGGGAAGGAAATGAGGTCCAACCCTCCCTTCTCGTGACCTGATCCCAGATTGTCAGAGTGGTGCGGGTGGGGTGCTGATGTAAGCGTTGGCAGGTCGGTCCTTTTTGGGCTTCCAGAGGACATCCCAGATAGATAGTCCCACAATCGACCGGTCCATGTGAAGCCAATGCTTGTCGGACTCCCGCGCGGACCATTCCATCACCACTCTTAACTGTGACGCCTGATAGTACAGAGTAAAGTCCGGTAGGGCCAACCCCCCCTTGTTCCTCGGCCGTCTCAGGACATGAAAAGGAAGACGAGCCCTCCCCCCTTGCCAAATGAATATAGTGACTAGTGAGCGTAGGCGTGGTAGTAGTTCCCGATCAAGTTCAATGGGCAGGGCTTGAAAAAGATATAAGAGTTTTGGTAAGACCGTCATTTTAACAGCGTTGATCCGCCCAAGCCAAGAGATGTAAAGGGGCTTCCATCTCTTGAAGTCTTGTTGCAGCTGCGTCACCATAGATGGGAAGTTGGCCCTATAAAGATCTCCAATTTTGGGCGTGATGTGGACCCCCAAATATAGGAGAGAATGTTTGGCCCATTGTAGGGACGTCTGGCCTCTCAATCTAGCCACCTCAGCGGCAGGGAGCGTGAGATTAAGTATGGATGATTTGGACAAATTTACCTTAAATCCCGCCGCCCGTTCAAAGTGTCTCAGTTCCTCCTGTACTGCCCGGAGTGAGGAGGCCGGATCCGTAAGCGTGAGCAGGATGTCGTCGGCGAAGAGGGATGCCTTGTGCTCTATACCTCTAAAGCGAATTCCTTGGATTTCGTCGTTAGCCCGAATTTTTGCTGCAAGGGGTTCGATACTGAGTGCAAATAAGAGGGGGGAAAGCGGACATCCCTGCCGAGTGCCCCTGCTAAGGACAAAGGGGAGTAATGGACACCCGTTAACTATAACTCGGGAGCGTGGGAGGTGGTAGTTGGCCCTAATCATGTTAAGGAATGTGTCCCCAAAGCCGAATGACCGCATGGCGAGGAAGAGGAACGACCAGTCCACCCTGTCGAAGGCCTTTTCCGCATCGAGACCCACCAAGATTGCTGGGAGCTTAAATTTAGACACTTTCTCAATCAGGTGTATGGTGCGCCGGATATTATCATGCGTTTGCCTTCCCTTTATAAAACCGGATTGGTCAGGGTGGACTAGATCGGGCATCAGGTCCTCTAGTATAGTGGCTAAGATTGCGGAGTAGAGCTTCGCGTCGAGATTGAGGAGAGCTATAGGTCTATACGAGGCACATAATTGGGGGTCCTTACCGGGTTTGGGAATTACAGATATCACCGCTTCAGCCATGGATGCTGATACCCGGGCGTCTTCCGCTATTGCCTGAAATAATATGGTGAGGTGGGGGAGGAGTTCGGATGCATTTGTAAAATTGCGCCGTGAGGCCGTCAGGTCCGGGGGCTTTATGCAGCTTGAGCTTTGAAATGGCCTGTCTCACTTCTTCTGAAGTGATGGGGGCATCTAGGGATTCCGCGGTCGCGGGGGAAACACGTGGGAGCGTCACGGAGTCAAGGTATTGCTGTTGTAGATCCGTATCAGGGGTAGTACCTTGGTAAAGGTCCCCATAAAAGTCGCCAAAGATGTTAGCTTTAGAGGCCTCAGTGTGAGTGAGTAGGCCTCCCTGATCTAGGATGCCTCCAATGAATTCACGTTCTCTCTTCACTCGAAGCTGACGCGCTAAGTGGGGACCCACCTTGTCGCCTTGGGCATAGGACGTCTGGCGCAGCTTCAAGAGTGTGTACTCCGCTCGACTGGTGTAAATGGAGCACAATTTGCCCCGAAGTGCAGTGAGTTGTCGCTGCAGTGCCCGAGTGGGTGTAGCTTTGTGTGCCTTTTCAACTACCTCTAACTCCCCTTCAAGGGCAACGCGTTCCTTCGCCCTCTGTTTATTTAGGGTCGCGTTAAGTTGGATGCATTTACCCCGCAGCACCGCCTTGAAGGAGTCCCAATTGTTCTGCGGGGATGTATCCTGCGGGGTACTGAGTGTAAAGTATTCTGCGATGGAAGCCCTGAGTTCCTCACGCAAGGTCTTATCCATCGTGATCGCCGTCGGGAAGTACCATCTCGACGTGCTAGACTTAGGCCCACTCCAGGTCAAACTGATGGTGACCAGGCTGTGGTCGGAAATTGAAATCGGCATTATCTGCGCCCCCTGCAGCGGCCCTACCAGGGTTCTGACTGATGAAGATAAAGTCGATCCTGGAATACGTCTGATGAACGTGAGAGTAATGTGTGTAGTCTTTGGTGGTAGGGTGGAGTGACCGCCAAGCATCACATAGGCCTAGTGTGAGTATTTTCTGTTTGACCCCTTTTGAGAAACTACTGGTCGTCGCCCGATTGGAGTGCGAGCTGTCTAATGTCTCGTGCCAGGTTAGGTTGAAATCACCTAGTAGGACCACGGGACCCTCCGCAAAACCACCCATCAAATAAAGTGCGTTGGACAGGAATGTGGACTGGCCTGAATTGGGAGCGTAGAGAGAGATAAACGTGCAAAGGGTGCCCCTCAACCTCCCTTTGACCATTATGAGCCGCCCCTCCCGGTCTCGCTTAGTGGCTTCTGGTTGGAACTTAGTTGCGCTGTGAAAGAGCAGAGCCACTCCGTTGTGCTTAGTACCAGCCGAGGACTTATATATTAAGGGGTATGATTTGTGTCGGAGTCTTGTGTCCTCAGACTTTTTAAGGTGAGTCTCTTTAAGGGCCACCACATCGAACCTACGGTCTGTGAGGTATTTCCAGATTCTCTAGCGTTTCTGGGGGGAGTTCAGCCCCTTAACATTCCAGGATGCTACTGAGACCATCGCAGTGGTAACCCCCCCCCCGAGAGCCCTCCCCCTCAAGTTGCCGGTATCGCAGAGTAACTAGATCTACTGCCCCCGTAGCCCCATCCCATGAAAACTAAAATCAAACAGACCACCACCAGGAACCCCCCCCAAAACCCAAACATCCCCTAGAAAATGTGTGCCGAGACGTCAACAGGTCTTCGGCTCGGTCCTTCGTTGAGAAGTGTAACGAAATTCTGGGCGGTACGGACAAGACTTGCACCCCCTGGTTGCCTTGCGGCAAAAACATAGAAAGCAGTTGCATAGATCATTTATATCGCTGACCTCGGTGTACTCTAGTCCGAAATCAAGATGTGCTTCCTGGGTGGCTCAGTTGCGCCGACAATGAGGTCACCATTAACTCGGTGCCTAGACCTCGTAAATGAGTCCCCGTGTAAGAGAGTGTCTATAGTCCCCTCCTTTCATGGAAGTTGTCACTTAGGGGTTTGCCTGTTCTTTGTGACGGTTTGCCAGGTTCGGGTCTCTCTCCGCGGCGGACCCGAGCTGTGTGGGGGGCCTGCAGTGCTGTCGTCTTCCGGCATTGGTAGGCCCAAAATACGCAGACCCTCGCTCAGTTCGGTTACATGGTGGGGCTTATTTTTGTATTCAAAGGCGAGACCAAAGGGATAGGTCCAGCAATAGCGAATATTGTCCTCCCGGAGCTTGTTGGTGACAGGGCGGAAGGTTTGCCTGCGCGCCAGTGTGGAGGGCGCCAAATCCTGGAAAAGTGTGCACTTATACCCCTGAAAGGAGGTCTCGTCCTTCTTCCGTGCGGCGCTTAAGATGGCCTCTTTCGTCTGGAAGGAATGCATCTTCACCAAGACATCTCGTGTCCTTCGGCGTTCTCCTGTTAATAGGGTCCCCACCCGGTGACCTCGGTCAATCTTTATCTTCAATTGGCGAGGTGCCACGATTTCGGAGAAGAGGCCAATTACAAACGCCTCAAGGTCTGGCCCTTCCGCGCCTTCTTCCAGGTCTCAAATACGTATGTTCTCCCTCCGGGATCTGTTTTCCAAGTCCTCCGCCTTCAGGAGCACTTGCTGCAGCTGGGACTGAAGATTCTGCTGGGTGTCGTGCACCTTGCTGGAGCGAGCCTTGAGGTCCTGTGTCCGTTCCTCCACCTCCAGCACCCTGGCACCCACCGCGTCCACATCTTGTCTGAGGGTCGCCATCCTCTCTGTTAGATCGGCCTTCAGTTGATCCATCGTGGCGCGCATATCCTGTTTTATTTCCTGGCATAGTTCAGTTTTAAAGTCTTTTAGGGAAGCCACCAGGTCCTCCCTGGTGAGGGCCATGATCTTCGCCTGCTCGGGGTCAGCGGTCGCAAAATAGCGAGATACTTTATTTGTCGCCTTTTTTGGTGGCATAGGGACAGAGCGAAGTGCGTCGCCCAGGCAGGCAGTGATCCCTTCCGAGGATTGGCGCCAGGAGGAGGGCCCCAGCCTCCCAAACAACCCGGTGCAATATAGGACCTGCTGCTGGCAGATTACCTATTGGGGGCCATCTTAGAGTCAGGCAACTTGCTTATCGAACTGGCACGAAGGCACTATCAGCCGGGCGCTTACAGAAAAATCAGTTGAGACATATATAGGGGAGAGGGTATCTAGCTCACCTCATCCCCTTTGTCGTCGTTGTGACAGGGTCAGAGCTAAAGGTGGTGGCGTGTTAGCGGGCAGGCGCCATTTTGAGGTCTGCAAAAACAACAGTTGATGGACAGAATGCAGAACAATGTCATACATTCACCCCAGTACAGAGATCTGGGCCTAAATCCATCGTTTTTTTGCTCACCATGCCATTACAGTTTGAACCCAGCCATATGCAAATCAGTCTTGACCATGTGCCTCATGGGAACAGTCCAGCCCGAACTGCCAAGCCAGGTCCTCCCTGGAGGAAACAAGCATCCTAGGACCGGTTTCGGGTGTTCACCCCACTTCAGCCAGGATAGCTTGATTCCAGTGGCATGGAGAGCACGGGACCCACGTCTGGGCATACCCGTCCCACTCGGGGTGACAAATGCAAAAACAACAGTTGATGGACAGAATGCAGAACAATGTCATACATTCACCCCAGTACAGAGATCTGGGCCTAAATCCATCGTTTTTTGCTCACCATGCCATTCCAGTTTGAACCCAGCCATATGCAAATCAGTCTTGACCCTGTGCCTCATGGGAACAGTCCAGCCCGAACTGCCAAGCCAGGTCCTCCCTGGACCGGAAACAAGCATCCTAGGACCGGTTTCGGGGTTTCACCCCTCTTCAGCCAGGATAGCTTGATTCCAGTGGCATGGAGAGCACGGGACCCACGTCTGGGCATACCCGTCCCACTCGGGGTGACAAATGCAAAAACAACAGTTGATGGACAGAATGCAGAACAATGTCATACATTCACCCCAGTACAGAGATCTGGACCTAAATCCATCGTTTTTTTGCTCACCATGCCATTCCAGTTTGAACCCAGCCATATGCAAATCAATCTTGACCCTGTGACTCATGGGAACAGTCCAGCCCGAACTGCCAAGCCAGGTCCTCCCTGGACCGGAAACAAGCATCCTAGGACCGGTTTCGGGGTTTCACCCCTCTTCAGCCAGGATAGCTTGATTCCAGTGGCATGGAGAGCACGGGACCCACGTCTGGGCATACCCGTCCCACTCGGGGTGACAAATGCAAAAACATCAGTTGATGGACAGAATGCAGAACAATGTCATACATTCACCCCAGTACAGAGATCTGGGCCTAAATACATCGTTTTTTTGCTCACCATGCCATTCCAGTCTGAACCCAGCCATATGCAAATCAGTCTTGACCCTGTGCCTCATGGGAACAGTCCAGCCCGAACTGCCAAGCCAGGTGCTCCCTGGACCGGAAACAAGCATCCTAGGACCGGTTTCGGGGTTTCACCCCTCTTCAGCCAGGATAGCTTGATTCCAGTGGCATGGAGAGCACGGGACCCACTTCTGGGCATACCCGTCCCACTCGGGGTGACAAATGCAAAAACAACAGTTGATGGACAGAATGCAGAACAATGTCATACATTCACCCCAGTACAGAGATCTGGGCCTAAATCCATCGTTTTTTTGCTCACCATGCCATTCCAGTTTGAACCCAGCCATATGCAAATCAGTCTTGACCCTGTGCCTCATGGGAACAGTCCAGCCCGAACTGCCAAGCCAGGTCCTCCCTGGACCGGAAACAAGCATCCTAGGACCGGTTTCGGGGTTTCACCCCTCTTCAGCCAGGATAGCTTGATTCCAGTGGCATGGAGAGCACGGGACCCACGTCTGGGCATACCCGTCCCACTCGGGGTGACAAATGCAAAAACAACAGTTGATGGACAGAATGCAGAACAATGTCATACATTCACCCCAGTACAGAGATCTGGGCCTAAATCCATCGTTTTTTGCTCACCATGCCATTCCAGTTTGAACCCAGCCATATGCAAATCAGTCTTGACCCTGTGCCTCATGGGAACAGTCCAGCCCGAACTGCCAAGCCAGGTCCTCCCTGGACCGGAAACAAGCATCCTAGGACCGGTTTCGGGGTTTCACCCCTCTTCAGCCAGGATAGCTTGATTCCAGAGGCATGGAGAGCACGGGACCCACGTCTGGGCATACCCGTCCCACTCGGGGTGACAAATGCAAAAACAACAGTTGATGGACAGAATGCAGAACAATGTCATACATTCACCCCAGTACAGAGATCTGGGCCTAAATCCATCGTTTTTTTACTCACCATGCCATTCCAGTTTGAACCCAGCCATATGCAAATCAGTCTTGACCCTGTGCCTCATGGGAACAGTCCAGCCCGAACTGCCAAGCCAGGTCCTCCCTGGACCGGAAACAAGCATCCTAGGACCGGTTTCGGGGTTTCACCCTCTTCAGCCAGGATAGCTTGATTCCAGTGGCATGGAGAGCACGGGACCCACGTCTGGGCATACCCGTCCCACTCGGGGTGACAAATGCAAAAACAACAGTTGATGGACAGAATGCAGAACAATGCCATACATTCACCCCAGTACAGAGATCTGGGCCTAAATCCATCGTTTTTTTGCTCACCATGCCATTCCAGTTTGAACCCAGCCATATGCAAATCAGTCTTGACCCTGTGCCTCACGGGAACAGTCCAGCCCGAACTGCCAAGCCAGGTCCTCCCTGGACCGGAAACAAGCATCCTAGGACCGGTTTCGGGGTTTCACCCCTCTTCAGCCAGGATAGCTTGATTCCAGTGGCATGGAGAGCACGGGACCCACGTCTGGGCATACCCGTCCCACTCGGAGTGACAAATGCAAAAACAACAGTTGATGGACAGAATGCAGAACAATGTCATACATTCACCCCAGTACAGAGATCTGGGCCTAAATCCATCGTTTTTTTGCTCACCATGCCATTCCAGTCTGAACCCAGCCATATGCAAATCAGTCTTGACCCTGTGCCTCATGGGAACAGTCCAGCCCGAACTGCCAAGCCAGGTCCTCCCTGGACCGGAAACAAGCATCCTAGGACCGGTTTCGGGGCTCTTCAGCCAGGATAGCTTGATTCCAGTGGCATGGAGAGCACGGGACCCACGTCTGGGCATACCCGTCCCACTCGGGGTGACAAATGCAAAAACAACAGTTGATGGACAGAATGCAGAACAATGTCATACATTCACCCCAGTACAGAGATCTGGGCCTAAATCCATCGTTTTTTTGCTCACCATGCCATTCCAGTTTGAACCCAGCCATATGCAAATCAGTCTTGACCCTGTGCCTCATGGGAACAGTCCAGCCCGAACTGCCAAGCCAGGACCGGAAACAAGCATCCTAGGACCGGTTTCGGGGTTTCACCCCTCTTCAGCCAGGATAGCTTGATTCCAGTGGCATGGAGAGCACGGGACCCACGTCTGGGCATACCCGTCCCACTCGGGGTGACAAATGCAAAAACAACAGTTGATGGACAGAATGCAGAACAATGTCATACATTCACCCCAATACAGAGATCTGGGCCTAAATCCATCGTTTTTTGCTCACCATGCCATTCCAGTTTGAACCCAGCCATATGCAAATCAGTCTTGACCCTGTGCCTCATGGGAACAGTCCAGCCCGAACTGCCAAGCCAGGTCCTCCCTGGACCGGAAACAAGCATCCTAGGACCGGTTTCGGGGTTTCACCCCTCTTCAGCCAGGATAGCTTGATTCCAGTGGCATGGAGAGCACGGGACCCACGTCTGGGCATACCCGTCCCACTCGGGGTGACAAATGCAAAAACAACAGTTGATGGACAGAATGCAGAACAATGTCATACATTCACCCCAGTACAGAGATCTGGGCCTAAATCCATCGTTTTTTGCTCACCCTGCCATTCCAGTTTGAACCCAGCCATATGCAAATCAGTCTTGACCCTGTGCCTCATGGGAACAGTCCAGCCCGAACTGCCAAGCCAGGTCCTCCCTGGACCGGAAACAAGCATCCTAGGACCGGTTTCGGGGTTTCACCCCTCTTCAGCCAGGATAGCTTGATTCCAGTGGCATGGAGAGCACGGGACCCACGTCTGGGCATACCCGTCCCACTCGGGGTGACAAATGCAAAAACAACAGTTGATGGACAGAATGCAGAACAATGTCATACATTCACCCCAGTACAGAGATCTGGGCCTAAATCCATCGTTTTTTGCTCGCCATTCCAGTTTGAACCCAGCCATATGCAAATCAGTCTTGACCCTGTTCCTCATGGGAACAGTCCAGCCCGAACTGCCAAGCCAGGTCCTCCTGGACCGGAAACAAGCATCCTAGGACCGGTTTCGGGGTTTCACCCTCTTCAGCCAGGATAGCTTGATTCCAGTGGCATGGAGAGCACGGGACCCATGTCTGGGCATACCCGTCCCACTCGGGGTGACAAATGCAAAAACAACAGTTGATGGACAGAATGCAGAACAATGTCATACATTCACCCCAGTACAGAGATCTGGGCCTAAATCCATCGTTTTTTTGCTCACCATGCCATTCCAGTTTGAACCCAGCCATATGCTTCAGCCAGGATAGCTTGATTCCAGTGGCATGGAGAGCACCTGGCTGAAGAAGGGTGATGCCCTGAAACCGGTCCCAGGATGCTTGTTTCCGGTCCAGGGAGGACCTGGCTTGGCAGTTCGGGCTGGACTGTTCCCACAAGGAACAGGGTCAAGACTGATTTGCATATGGCTGGGTCCAAACTGGGGTGGTGTGGTGAGCAAAAGAATGATGGATTTAACCCAGATCCTTGTGACTGGGGGTGAATGTTTGCATTGTCCAGCATTCCGTCCATCAATTGTTTCTTTTGCATTTGTCGCCCTAAGTGGGAAGGGTATGCCCAGACGTGGGTCCCGTGCTCACTACACCACTGGATTCAAGCTAGCCTGGCTGAAGAAGGGTGATGCCCTGAAACCGGTCCCAGGATGCTTGTTTCCGGTCCAGGAGAACCTGGCTTGGCAGTTCGGGCTGGACTGTTCCCACAAGGAACAGGGTCAAGACTGATTTGCATATGGCTGGGTCCAAACTGGGGTGGTGTGGTGAGCAAAAGAATGATGGATTTAACCCAGATCCTTGTGACTGGGGGTGAATGTTTGCATTGTCCAGCATTCCGTCCATCAATTGTTTCTTTTGCATTTGTCGCCCTAAGTGGGAAGGGTATGCCCAGATGTGGGTCCCGTGCTCACTACACCACTGGATTCAAGCTAGCCTGGCTGAAGAAGGGTGATGCCCTGAAACCGGTCCCAGGATGCTTGTTTCCGGTCCAGGGAGGACCTGGCTTGGCAGTTCGGGCTGGACTGTTCCCACGAGGAACAGGGTCAAGGCTGATTTGCATATGGCTGGGTCCAAACTGGGGTGGTGTGGTGAGCAAAAGAATGATGGATTTAACCCAGATCCTTGTGACTGGGGGTGAATGTTTGCATTGTCCAGCATTCCGTCCATCAATTGTTTCTTTTGCATTTGTCGCCCTAAGTGGGAAGGGTATGCCCAGACGTAGGTCCCGTGCTCACTACACCACTGGATTCAAGCTAGCCTGGCTGAAGAAGGGTGATGCCCTGAAACCGGTCCCAGAATGCTTGTTTCCGGTCCAGGGAGGACCTGGCTTGGCAGTTCGGGCTGGACTGTTCCCACAAGGAACAGGGTCAAGACTGATTTGCATATGGCTGGGTCCAAACTGGGGTGGTGTGGTGAGCAAAAGAATGATGGATTTAACCCAGATCCTTGTGACTGGGGGTGAATGTTTGCATTGTCCAGCATTCCGCCCATCAATTGTTTCTTTTGCATTTGTCGCCCTAAGTGGGAAGGGTATGCCCAGACGTGGGTCCTGTGCTCACTACACCACTGGATTCAAGCTAGCCTGGCTGAAGAAGGGTGATGCCCTGAAACCGGTACCAGGATGCTTGTTTCCGGTCCAGGGAGGACCTGGCTTGCCAGTTCGGGCTGGACTGTTCCCACAAGGAACAGGGTCAAGACTGATTTGCATATGGCTGGGTCCAAACTGGGGTGGTGTGGTGAGCAAAAGAATGATGGATTTAACCCAGATCCTTGTGACTGGGGGTGAATGTTTGCATTGTCCAGCATTCCGTCCATCAATTGTTTCTTTTGCATTTTGAGGTCAGGCAGGCCTCGTTATCCCAGTTCTCCCCTCGGGAAATTACTCACTGCGAGCAAGAGGCGGAGGATAGCCGAGTTCGTTAATCAAATCTCCATGCTGGTGGGAGTCGAGTTCCAGGTGCCCTATTGCAGCCTCACATGGTCAGCATGTCTCCGGCGCGTCTCCGGGCCTTTAAGAGGCGGGCCGCCTCACTTCATGGCGAAGAGCTCTCCTCCCAATACTGCGACTGATTCCTAATGGCGGCGGTATGTATTGGAGTCCGCCTCCACACCGTCTCCGCTGCCGACGGGGCCCACGGCCATTGGAAGCGCAGACCTGATGAGGCCAAGCGCCGCGGGCGCTCACTCCTCCGCACCTGCCCCGGCCGGCGCCGTTCCCCGCGCCATCTTGGCTGTCGTCTTGGCCCTCTGCCTCGTCCCGCCTCGGAGCCGCCTGCGGAGTGCGGGACCGCGTTCAAGAACAACCGATGCCCTCTCGATCAGCGCGGGCCCTCGCCAGGTGAGAGCATTCAATTTACAGCTCTCTTTGTGCGCTGGAAATCACTAGGGGCAGCCACGGGGGTCCGGAGCTGAAGCGGATCACGTCCGCTCAGCCATCTTACTTGGCCACGCCCCATCTTTTTCACTTTTAAAATATTGTTTATTTAATAATGTATAACTTTAAAAAAATGTTTTCTCTGTGGGGTTTGAGTGTTTTTTTTGTTTATTTAGCGCACATTATTTCTGCTTTATTAATTTTGCAGTCTATCTTAGTTATGTTGGGCTGCTTCTGATTGCGGTCAGTTGCAGTTCCTGTTCTCTGGGTCAAGTAAGATTATTTTTATATGACTTTTTAGGGTTTTAGAATTAAGGGGGATGTGTTAAGGATTCGTTTATTTAGTGTTTGTTAGCGTTAGAAATGTGTTGTAGTTGAGTGGGGCAAGCCTCATATTGTAGTTATACATTTACTGTGTTTGTTAAGTTATGGACTGACCTTTAAAATGTTATATTGTATTTTAACATTTATTGAGTTTATGTTGTGTGGCTGGGAATTTTGTTTCTTCTACAGGTTTCGGCTTTGGGTATTTTTAATGCATTTTTTTCTCCAAAGAAATACATTTGGATATTTTTATACAATGTTATTTTTAATCGCTTTGATTTTTTTGGTTTTCTTGGAGCATTTTTTTAAACTTCCATTTATCAGAATCAGGATGGTCTGCATGGATTGCTATTACTTCTTTGGAATTTTATTTTTGTCCTCAATATTTTTGCATTGTTTGGGGGGGGGTGTTTGTTTATTTTCTATTCATTTTTGCCCTTTGGATTATTATGGAGTTTCATTTCAGCTACAAAACGGGAACCCTTTTTTAAAATTCTTAAAGGGTGAGATTTGTTATTGCATTATATTTTATTTATTAACGACGTTTTCATGCTCTGTGCATTTTTAGAGTTGATATTTAATATTTATTACATTTTTAAGTGCTTTTTACACTTCAATCTTATTAAATAATTTTGTATGCTTGGTTTTTATTTAAGATTGCATAGTAACAAAATATTAATAAATACATTTAGTTGTTTATAGGTTTGTTTAGGGTTGTTTTGGGGGACTTTTTTTGGTTTGGTTTGCTTAGAGTAAAGTTCTTGCTATGGAGGCTAGGTATGGTAGGTCTTGATTGTTAGCAAAGAGTTGGACTTTGCTTTGTAACATATTGGGTATTTATTTGGTTGATTTAGCTACTTTGGCTTTTAGTTGGGTTAGTGCTTGTTCCGTTCTCAGTTCTTTATAGTTTTTTTCCTTTTTTTTAAATTTCTGGAATTTGTAGAGTAGAGTGGTTTCATCCTAGGGTCCTTTGGAAGGAATTGTGACACCTTCCACTGCATCGATCTTTCAATCAATCAATCAGGGAATTGTAAGCGCGCTACTCACCCGTGAGGGTCTTAAGGCGCGGGGGGGCGTCCGCAGATCTGTTTAGCCGAAGAGCCAGGTCTTGAGGGTCTTCCTGAAGGTGTTCAGGGAGGGGCGTGTCTGATGTCTGCCGGTAGCTCGTTCCAGGTCTTGGCTGCAATGTGAGAAAGGATCTTCCGCCTGCTCTGGCTCTGTGGATGCGCGGGGTTTCGGCCAGTGCGAGGTTGGAAGATCGGAGGTTTCTTTTGGGTACGTAGAAGTTGATTCTGTCATTGAGGTATTTGGGTCCGTTGTTGTGTAGGCATTTGTAGGCGTGAGGATTTTGAAAGTGACTCTTTTCTCCACGGGGAGCCAGTGGAGACTTCGTAGGTGTTGGCTGGTGTGTTCGTGTCTGGGGATGCCGAGGACGAGTCTGGCGGCGGTGTTCTGTATTGTCTGGAGTTTGCAGTGTAGGGACTTGTTGATGCCGGCGTAGAGTGCGTTTCCATAGTCCAGTCTGCTGGTGATGAGTGCGTGGGTGACTGTCTTCCTTGACTCAGGGGGGATCCACTTGAAGGTCTTGCGGAGGATGCGGAGGGTGTTGAAGCAGCTGGAGGTGACGGCGTTGACCTGTCGGCTCATGGTGAGTGATGAGTCGAGTACGATGCCAAGGTTCTTGGCGTGGTCAGAGGGGGTAGGTGGGCTTCCGAGGGCGGTCGGCCACCAGGTGCTGTCGCATGCAGAAGGGGTGGTACCGAGGACTTCTGTCTTCTCAGCGTTGAGCTTCAGGCAGCAGTTGGTCATCCAGACTGCGACGTCTTGCATTCCTTTCTGGAAGTTGAGTTTGGCAGTGGTGGGGTCTTTGGTGAGGGAGAGGATGAGCTGGGTGTCGTCGGCGTAGGATAAGATGTTGAGGCCGTGTTGTCGGCCGATGGCTGCGAGGGGGGCCATGTAGATGTTGAAGAGGGTGGGGCTCAGTGATGAACCCTGTGGGACTCCGCATGTGATTTTCGTGGGGTCGGAGAAGATGGTGGCAGAGCGGTAGCGAGCTATCGGAGCTCCGCTGCCCGCCACCTATTTAACTCAACCGAGGGCTGCCCTCGGGCTCCCTATGCCCTTAAAGAAACCGTAACGCGGCAGGAACTTACCAGGGCACCCGGCGTGCGTGTCTGGAGGCAGAGCCTGGCGCGGAGGCACTGGGGAACCCCGGACGCCGTCGGAGGAAGAACAGCAAGATGGCGCCAGTCTGCGACGTCCGAGAGACGGAGGACTGAGCCTGCCGGAAGACCCGGTAATCATCCCAAAAATCGACGGTGACAGCGGACGCGGCGGCTGCAGGTACGGAGGACTGACTTTGTGAGATTATTGACAACATCCCAGCAGCCCCCGGTGCCAACAAGGGGGCCCGGGAGCACACCGTCATAGAAGGTGAGCCGTGGGGGGGCCCGGGGAAGATAGCGCCAGCGATGCAGCCATGGGTGCGCGTTCCTGCACATGCCACACGCGATGCCTGCAGTAAGCGGGGGCCCGAGAGATGTTTGGGAAGGCTAAAAGAAAAGTAGAGCACGACACCAGAACAAAGATATCGACTTTGCCTGACCCCAAGATGGCGATCCCTTGGGAAAAACGAGCGAGAAGGGAGTGAATGATCACACAGGGAATGCTGATTTGACAGGCAGTTTTTTGCGGTGGAAAGTGACAAATCTCAGTTGGCAGAGGGAAGCATAGGCGGGAGAGCAACCATAGAAGAGTAGGAGAGGAGCCTTTCGGGGAGGTACCCGCCTGACCCTAAGATGGAGACCAGGGTCCACGAATCACTGATCTGCCGACGATGGAGACAACTTCACCGCGGCCGATGCCCGGTGGTGATGTCTGGATGGCTGTCGTACCGGGAAGTACTCAGTTTCAGGTCAGCAGGAGAGTGGAATAGCGGTGGGCGACGGCCATACCGCACAGAGGGTATGAATACGTCAGCACCTTTAGTGGACTTTGACCAGACCTCGCTCATTTCCCCCACCCTCCATCTGACTCACCCATCATGACATTGAACCTGTGAATCTTGCTACCGACCGTGGAGACTTAGCATTTTGGCCGATGCCCGGTGGAGCTACCTTGATAGCTATAGAGGAGATGGGTTGTGGACTTCCCCCTCTGCCGTCACCTACCCAGCCGGACATTGGGCAGACTTTTCCTTCGTCTCTCCGCCGTATCTCCCTCCTCGTTACCCTTTTACATTACCCCCTTTACCCTTCCACACGCCCTAACCAACAGATGTAACTTGTAACTGATGTATCTTTTGTAACAATGAGTAACTTGTAACTGATGTAACTGTCCTCATGTAAAGCGCTCTGATACCTCCGGGTCTGGCCAGCGCTATATAAAACTCAAATAAATAAAAAAAAAAAGGGTGGGAGTCTGATCCTTTGGCTTCTTCCAGTGAGGAATGATCGGATCCAGTCCAGGGCTGTTCCTTGTATGCCTGCGTCGTGTAGTCTGGCGACTAGTGTGCGGTGGGAGACGGTGTCGAAGGCCGCTGATAGGTCGAGTAGGATGAGGGCTGCGGAGTGGCCTTGGGCCAGGAGGGTGCAGATGTCGTCTGTGGCGGCGAGTAGGGCGGTCTCTGTGCTGTGGTTGCTTCAGAATCCGGATTGGGACGGGTCGAGGACGGCGTTCTCTTGTTGCTTGTTGTGCTGTGGTACTGTCTGTCACAAACATATCACCATGGTATATGATACTTGGGTTGGCATCTGTGACCAGAAAAGTGCAGTCTGCCAACCCAAGATTGTTTATAGTCCATTAGGGGAGGTATATTTTGTTCACGTCTTTGATAGTAAGGTGATTCTATAAATAGGTTGTAATGTTTTGATACTACACATACAGAGACATATGCTAGGGCAATGGCTTGTTTCAATTTCATGGGCCAATTCCACATTTTTGGAAAATTCTACACTTAACACAGATTTCTGTAGGTGTCTCGAGATGGTTTGATTTTATGTTAGTAACACTCTAGAAGAACTGTATGTGAATATATTTTTAAAATGGTAGAAATCATTGCCTTCTCAAAATCAATCGTTATTTTTTTGTGAATTGTAATTGTTAGCTGTGAATTTTATTCCATTATCGTAGTTCTTGAGATATTGCACTTTGTGTTGTGATAAAGGAGCGCATACTAAGGGGGTATTGGCGTTTCGATATTTTGATTGTGTAGATGTGTGTGAATGGTGGAGGGCACGATTTGAACATGCCATCCATAATCCATGTGTTGCTCCAAATGAGTTTTAGGAGGTTATTATTAAGTAATATACATAATTATTCTTCTCTGATTGTTACCATTGCATATAAAAGTAAAGTCTCATTTGTGCGTGCTAAGGTTAAGCTTCCAGGGATATTTATATCCTCAAATTTTTCAGAGCAGCAGGTGTTTCTCTGGATGCTTTTCTAGTTCTGGCAATGAGTCTTTTTAAATTGTGGATTGCCGGGAGCTGCCTTGTAGTATAATCAGGAAGGATGCCTGTTATGTCTTTAAATTGTGCCAGTAGGCTCTTGTGAGCCCATACTACCTTTCCTGAGTTGTTGCAGTAATTTCTTACTTCCATTTCCGTAAAGTTGGGGAATAACTATGTTCTCTAAAATGTTCAACAATTTCACTTTTTGTAGTTGCCTTGCCAGATTATTTTGTATTTCCATTGCGTTCTCTCACCGCTTGAGCTTTTATTTTTTTGCTGTACATATTTCCCATGTACCTTAATTATAAAAAAAAATGCTTAGATCTTGTGTATGTGGCTCTGTCAGACATTTTATCTGTGGTTAATAGTGTTACATTATTAATAAATTATTAACTATTTTACTAGGTAATTATTCTACAGTTGTAAAATATGTTTGTACATTTGTAATTAAGAAGTAGATGTTTGGTGAGTTTTAGAAACATTACTTTAATTGTCAATTTAGATGATTTTTGCCACTGCTGTTTCTTTTTAATTTTTGGAGAAAACAAACAAACATTAGTAAAGCCAACTAGTCCCGCCTACACAAGGAATCGGCTTTGTTAGTGTTCTAAGCATTTTGTACACCAGTGTGGCTGCTGCACAGCATCTCACGGAAAACAACAGAATGACGGAGAGCGGGTGAAGGTGGGGGGGGGGCTAGCAACATGGATAACAGAAGGAAGGAGGGCGGGATGGAGCAAGCAACACAGACAACAATGGAGGGAGGGCAAGTGGGGACAAGCAACACAGACGACAAATGAGTGAGGAGGGTGAGTGGTAGTACGTAGACGGACAGGATTGAGGAGAAGTACACGAAAGAGACAGCTGAAAAAGACACACTAGTATAGAATGCTTAAACAAAGAAAAAAGTAGTGCCTCCAACAATTAGAAGTAAGCACCCAAGTAATGTATCCATGCTCCAAGACAGGGACAAACATATGAAGAAGAAGGAAGCCTAAACAGATGACCAAACAGAAGCAAGTGAATGAGTGATAATGAAGCTTACCAATGTTAAGCAATGGGCAGTCTCTAAGCCTAATGACAGAACACAAAAGGTCTTGAATACACCGCACATGCGCTTTCTCAGCGAGACCTAAAAATGGTAGTATTAGGTTTTCACGGTGAAGAATTAGATTTCGTTTTAATTTTTAAGTCTTATTTTTCTTACGTTTTATTTGTTGTTGTGGAACTTTATTTTGAAATATGTATCAGACTATTTTCAGATTTTATTCATCTGTATTTATGGAACATATAAATCAATATATAGATTAAGTATTTAGCTAAATTAATCATGTTTAGTTTTTGTTAATTTCATTCACTTTGTTTAATTTATACCCAAATAAGTTTGTTTTCTTTGGAGTTGTTCTTTTCTTGTGGTGTGATTCAGGAATTGGAAGTGTTTCGTCTTCTTGAAGTGCAAGTTTTTTATTTTATACAATTTCTTGAAAGTTTGCCTTTTTTTTAATAACTTTATGTTAATATATTAAACTAAGGCAAGTCCGCCCGACATCGTTTCGGTGTGGGAACCGACCGACCGTAGGTCGGCGGTTCCGAACACCGCATGCGACCGCACATGTGTCCGCCCGCAGCACTAGCTCCCATAGAAAAATGGGAGTTTGTGTAAATCCCTGCACCGTGTGCCAGGCATCATGACACAGTGCAGGGATTTACAGGGGGGCACTGAACCCCAACCAGAGGGTGCTGAGGGATGGAGGCCCTGCTAGGGGCCCCCTAAGTCACTTTCCGACAGGCTTTCCATCTCGGAAAGCCCGACATGGAAAGCCTGTCGTAAACCAACATTATAATCCCTACGGCGGAAACGCAGAACGTAAGGTATTATGCGCCGGTTTCCGAGTGGCTAAAGGAGCCCGTCGGAAGCCAGCCAGAATGACCAGCCGGTTTAAACTCTGGACGCCTACATCATAGGTCTTCAATCTATGGTGCTTGACCCCCAGGGGAGGCGTGGAGTCTTTGGAAGGGGGTCGCGCATTCACCTGCCTCACTTCTGCCTCGAATCCAAACACGTTTCCTCTTTGTTTTGGATTCGAAATACTTGCATCTCAGGAGGCTATATGATTGGAGGACAAGTCAAAATAAGCCAATCATAATGTGGCTACGTCATCAATGCCTGTCCTCCAATCAGAGAGCCTGCAGCATGCATACCAGGAAATGTCAGCGAAGTTTGTCCATAAAGATGGACCAGCACCTTTGCAATGCAGGCTTTATTTCGAGGGAGTTCTGCAATATTCGGCGCCGTCACTGCTGCCTTCCACTGGATCCAGTTGTCTTTCTTGGCCGTCGCTGCTTTCACCTCGTGTCGTTTTTACACCTCATCTTCGTGGCTTGTTGCTGCCTCCGCATTAGGATCTCCTCGCTACTTCCCGGCTGGTTTCCAAGGCAACCCGAAGCTTCCCAGAATAATTAGGTAAGCTGCCTCTTCCCCTCCTCATCCCCCATGCCCTGGCTTTTCACCTGCAGACATACACTGAAATTATCATGCAAGCACGCATAGACGCACAGATTCTTATTTGTTTCCCTGATTGAGCCATGTAGGGGGGGGCGAAAGCTCTGGTTCATGACTTTGGAATATTGTTTATTTTCGTTGTACTTTCCGTTTTTGTAGCAGCAGTTTCATATGCATTTTTGTGACATTGAAATGTTTATTTTCTGTGTTCTTTCCGTTTATATTCTTGTAGCAGCAGTTTTATATGCATTTTTATGACTTTTGAATGTTGTTTATTTTTGGTGTTCTTTCCGTTTTTATTTTTGTAGCAGCAGAATAATAGGATGCCTTTGTTCAACTACGGTTGCCACCCTTTCCAAAGAAAAGGGCTGGTCATTTGTTCATGTGCAAAGCATCCATGATTGCACCTTACTTGATGTGGTAGTTTTTGTAGTACAAAAAACTTTTTCATGAGGAGGAATCATTTAAAACCGGTCTGTGAAAGTTAATCTGAGGACATCATTTTTTGTCAAAAAATTCTAAAGAGGAAATATTCCCAAAATCACAATATAGGAGACTGGTGGCCTCAATAGCGTCTAAGTCTTTTTATTACATGTAGCAGTATTTTTTTAATAAGCAAAATAACGTATATTATAAAGCAAATTCACTAGGAGGTGCAATGAAATATTATTGCAGATGTTGCAGTGACAAGTGAAAAATTTGCAAAACCAACAAATCCAATATGTAGTTAAAAAAAAAGTGTTTCACATCCTTTAGTCAGAACCAGCAGCTGTAACTATAGTACACCAGCTGTTTTTTGGCGTTATTCAAAACCATCTTTGCGAAGCATACCCATTATATGGCCCAGGTATAGGGGGATTGGTAATTGCGGGCAAAATATATGCAAAAGGATAATATACATTTGCTCCTTTTCTAGAGAGAATTCTAAAGGCATGGGAAAAGGAAGTAGTTATTGAAATTAACTCCACAATTTGGAATGAAGCTTGTGATCACACTTTTAAAACAGGGTGTGGTGCAAATTGCAGAAACCTGCAGCCTTATACACAATGGCTGATCTATAATAGCCTTGCATATCTTCATAAATGTAAACAAGAGATCACAAATTCATGTCCCTGATGTTAAGGCTATGTAGACTGGATCCACATTCTATGTACTTTCCCAGTTCTAATCTATTAGCAGCAGGTTCATATATATATATACAGGACCAACTGTCTAGGTTTCGATCTAACACCTGATGCAGTCTCAGTATTCATAGGCTGTTCCACCCACTTAGAGATTCCACCTAAAGGAGGGCATTGATGGTGGTTTATAACTACACTAATATCTAGATCGGTGATTATGGGCTCATGGAAACCTAAATAGCCTTCTGAATTTCAGCTACGGTCAAAAACAGATGGTTATATCCTGCAAAAAAATGTATTTTAAAGATATTGGTGCTATACTTTAGAAAAAATGAAGACATTTGTAGTTACAAAATTATGTTTTATTCACATGTTTTGCAAAGAAACAAGATTCCAAAACATGGAGTATTTTAAATTGTGTAGTTCAAATGTATTAAGAAAGCTTACATAAATGACAAGCAATGGAAGAACTATTTGTGGTAATACAGCAAAACATAATATGCCAGAACATTTAGTCAACTATGTAGATACAACTACAGTTTCAATGCATAAGTATCTTCTCATGAGTGAAATCATAGCATTAGTCAGCAAACATGGCCAAGCTCTAATTCTAGAAATGTCCATTTAGTGTAGTCTTAACTTTTTCATACCTCTTTTACTATTCTGACCCCCCAAAACAAGCCTTTCTAAATCCTTCCCCTCTGACTCTTCCCCCGCCACCTTCCTTTTACTCATCCCAAGCCGCCTCCTACTGCTATGAGCTCCAAAACATCCCTCCGCTATCCTTCTCAATACAAATAACTGACTAACATATCCACCACTCAAATTACTTTTGTTTTTCACAATACTAATTCACCACTAATTCTTTATGGGTTCTGGAGTAGCATGTTACTCGCCGAAAAAGCGCTTTGACACCTCATCAGGGGTAATAAGTGCTATATAAATGCAATTACAATACAATATCTTTGACACACTGCAGCAGTGAATGCTTTGTGGGTCTTCAGCTCATATAGAACACGTCGCTATTTGTGTTTGCAATGAGATTTTGTGCCCTAAACTAAGCATGTGACAACGCTGAATGGTACCTCCGCATATATGCTGTTGTTATTGTGGTATTAAATACCAATGTGTGCCAAAACTGTTCTCTTGTGGCATCATTTTCCGTGACGGGTTCATAGGTTTGTCAGCAATAAATCGTCATAAATCACCCAGGTACCAGGGAGGGGAGAAGGAGGAGACCATGGTGTGCGGTAAACAGCTGTCTGTCTCATGTCAAGACCAGGCTCTCACAGAATCACAGTGTGTGCTGATTTGGAGGCTACCCAGCTCCTCGCCAACTGCCTGTGTGATCTTGAATAATCTAGTTTACTGGTCTGTTAGATTACCGGCCTCTGGGTTCAATGAACGTCACCCACAAAAATGAAACAACTAGTGTCTTTTGACTTCCATCTCGACGAGTGTGCTTTGCTACCTTTCACAACCTCTCTTTTGACCCTCACGCTGCGAAGGCCTTCCCAAGAAGGCTCAGTTGAGCTAGTCTGACCGTGCAACATGTTGTCCTCCACCTGCACCAAGTGCATGGGCACACGTGTTCACAATTGATGCCATTCTCCTTCCAGACACTAAGCCTCCCACAGTACTGGACGTCTGGCCTGCATAGAAGGGCACTTCTAGGGGCACTGACGTGAACGAGGTCATAGGTCACCTGCTAGGGTCCGGAGATGCACCGTTAGCATAGGTAGTCTACTTCAAGATGACCTTTGTGTATAGCCCAAGCACACACATCACAAGGGCATACCCCGTGGCCGTCCTTTCGCCACGTGAACATAATTATAGCCCAGGTTACTGGACACAGGGGCAGCCAGCCTCTTAGCATTTTCTCGTAGCCTTCAGAAGTTACAGTTCACTTGGCCAAAATGATTACCAAAAGCCGAAACAAATAATACCCAAAAGAATATCAGGTGATTTGGCATGACCCTGTGACCCCAGCCAAATAAATCTGAAGCACCCTTCTCTGCACATAACAAACACATAAGGGCAGTGATGATGAATGGATGGGAAATGAGAGACCATATTACATATCTCATTGGACTTTCACCTACTCTGGTTTTAGAGGGAATCTGGCCTTCAGCCAGGCATTGCCCAAGCAGACCCTCCCTGTCTCCCCAAATACAAATTGCAAAACCCTTATTGGAGGTACTCAGGTGAGGCGAGAAAGGTGGGGTCTCTAAAAGAATTTGGCCAAAAAGGTTAACTAGGAATCCTTTACAAAAGGTGTGGCCTGTGTGCTTATGTGTGTGGCCAAAAAAAGGTGACCGAATCCTGTGCTTGTGCATTTGAGTTTTCTGTTAGCGGATCTAGATACATCACACAACAACAAACACATACACCTAAAACTAGGCAGACCCATTGGCTTTACCAATGCTTGTTAGCTATGATTTTTATTTAATATCACACAAATCAGTAACAATTCCCATTCTCTCCTCCACATCTCTGTCCTCTGCAATCAGCGGTATTCATACCAATGTCGAATGTCAGAAGACTTTACATCACACATATAGCAAATATTCCATAAGAAAATAAAGACTACAAGGTGTAGGAGTCACATGTCATCCATTCTGGTAGACATTACATTTTAAGAGTGCTTGATCAGGAGAAGTTGCAAGTCACACTTTAAAATATAACCCAGGGGTTGACTTTACTAACAAGAATTTATTTCCAGACAAACACAACCCTTTTAGCAACCGTAGGATAATGAAAGACGGGAGGGGGAACTATATGTTTTTAACTTATGTCTTGCATGCAGCTGTTTGTTGCCAATTCATAGTTCACTGTTCTACATTAGGATCTAAACTTAGTAACAAACGGATCTCTGTGACAAAAGCAGTAACCCACTGACATAGCTATATAGAATACAATTCTGTGATCTGTATGGTACACATTTTTCAGCAGGCACATTAACCCTTAGTGCTACTTTATGGTGAATCAAAACAGTGACTAGACAAACCTTGATCTCTCTCCAGCAGGTACATTAATAACCAGAGTTACGGGTCATTTTTTGATTTTTATTAACATTCCTGTTTTTTCATTTTTGGTTTGGACTTGTGTTAGTGCAGTGCTTTGTGGTATTTACAAGTAAATTTAAAATATCTTATCCATATTTTTATAGTACTTTATAATGCAGTTTTGCTTTTTCTAAGTGTTGCAAATAACCAAGTTTACTCTTACTCAATTTCATAGTCCTCAATGTTCTGACCTAAGAAAGAATGAATGCGAAGTTAGCCATGCAAAGATGTTTTCTCTCATTAGCAGGTGCATGTCATCCACCCGTGTTACTTTTTGCTATCAACGCGTGTGCGCTCAAGGCAATGGGAACCTTGGTAATGGCACACACGGCCTGCTCACGTAAGGAAGCCAGGACCAGCTACAATTTCAGTTTTAAGCATGTAGAAGAGACCTAATGTGTTATTCGTGTTTTATGCATCCCAGATGCGAAAATATTTTAAAGACATTTTAAGAATTGCAAAGAGTTTAAAAAAAAAAAAAGACAGCTATACCCCATGCAGTAGCAAGTCTGCGGTGTCCATTAATATTGAACTTTGGAATTTTGTATCATAGATCAAAAGCACATTTGACATGGATCGTTTCCCGATGCCAAAAGATGGTAGGATGCACAAAAGAAATGCCGAAACAGATGGAGAGAACAAAGCTGCAAAAATTAGGAAGCATGACGACTCCGACTTGGACTTTGGATTCACTTGTGTCACCATAACTGCCAAAATTAGGCCACAGTGTGTGGTTTGTGGCATCACCTTGGCTAACGAAAGCCTGAAACCAAACAAATTAAAGCGGCACTTGGAAACTAAACACGGGTCACTGGTAGGAAAGAATAGAGATTTTTTTGCCAAAAAGCTGGAAGACATCACCCACCAAAAAGACACTGTGAAAAATGTGGTCTCCACACTAGCAAATGCCTTGAAAGCATCTTACCAAGTGGCATACCACATTGCTAAAAACGAAAAGCCTTTTACAGATGGAGAAAAAGTGATTCTTCCGACAGTTCTCGACAGGGCCAGGACAATGCTTGGTGATAAAGCAGCAGAGAAGTTTAAAATGGTGCCCCTCTCAGACAACAGTTTGCCGCCGCATCTCTGACATGTCAGAGGATATCAACAGACAACTCATTGCGCGCTTGAAATTGAGTTTGTTTGCTTTGCAATTGGATGAAGCGACTGACTTATTCAAGGAAGCTCATTTAATTGCTTATGTATGATACTGCCACAAAACTTTAATATTGGAGTATTTTTGTTTGTAAACCAATCAAGGGACAGGCAACAGCATCAGCCCTATATGATATTCTAAATGACTTTCTGTTCTCCAATGGCTTAAAATGGGACAGCTGTGTTGGGATCTGTACGGATGGAGCTCCTTCCATGTGTGGGGCTAGGACAGGCCTAAAAGCCAAAGTGTTGAAAGTGGCTCCTCATTCTATGGACCCACTGTATGATTAGGGCTCCCGGTTTTATGGTATTTATTTTTTTGCCATTTCCGTCTGTATTTATCCATATTTATTTTTTGGGCATTTTATCTGTATTTATCCACATAAACGTTTGCCGCAACCTAAAGACAGTGCTGAACCTAGTATTTTTCCACATTTAAATAGACAATGCACACCGTTTCCATTTCATTTTAATATAGGTGATGTGTGAGACTCTATTACAGACATTTCTTTTAGATCAAAACAGACCTCACCTATGAAAAATGGGCGGGTATCACAGTGATTATTTGCAGTAATATAAATAAGCTGCTGCTGCTGTTGTGCACTCAGGTGAGCACTGCCGCGGCTTCCTTTGAAGCCTGTTTGTGCTTGTGCCTTAGGCCTTTGAAGCCTGTTTGTGCTTGTGCTTGGTTCATGGAATCAGAAAGCTGACTTCCTGGCTCAAGGCTTCCTCTGGGGTGTGCTTGAAACCAGGGTGCTAGCAGCGACGAGACCCCTGTATAAGGTGGCCCCGGCCTGGCCTGCACGAGGAATATCGACGCAACAATAAAAAAAAAAGAGTCAGATGCTAAATATATTCAATTTGTTTGAGCAGCAGCCTAAAAGGGTACATTTGAGGCGCCTCGCACCCCTGGACCAACTACTGCCCAAGTTAATGTATCACAAGAGGCAGGGATCCACCTAACTCTAGGGCTTTACGTGAGCTGGGTCCTGCGGGTGCTCAGCATCAGCAGTTCTAAAAAGCAGGTGCAGAGATGGGTCCCTATCGGGCTCTCCATTTTTGCCCTCACCCTCGGGGTGGGGAAAAAAATCTTAACAGCAGTATCGCCCTTCATTGCTTTGATGTAACTTGAAAGAGATTCGTTATAGTTCTTTCACAGTTTCACCATGTCAGAATTGAAACATTTTTAATATTATATAGAACAAAGCCATAGTTGTTGCTTATTTATCTTATGCACATAATTCAGCCTAACTCTGCTAAATGTGCCAATGTAGATTTTTTAATCCTCCTAAAGAATTTTTTACGAAGTATTTAAAAGGACATGAGTGAAAGGAGGCTCAGCCCTTTAAATCTCTATTAGCGTCAATCCCTATCCTCATGACAATTGTGAAGTTTCTCAGCTCCCTTACCACTCTCCTTCACTACACAAGTAAATAAACAAGCATGTGCAGCAATTATGTAACACAAGGACATATTCATTTTGGTTGTTACAGGGAGATTAAGTGACAGTACACAGTGTACTGCACTGCAAGAACTACCCGGCCACAAACTCAGCAAACACTCCAGACCCTGCGAGTAGACTGAAGCTGCCATCAAGCTTCGCTTGGCTTTGTAGATGCAGTGGCTGGAGTATTTGCCGAGTTTGTGACCGGATTGTTCTAGCAGCCATATGTTGTTGCAGATTTATATAGCGCGATCTCGGCACGGAGGTATTTGAGCGCTTTACCTTTCCGCACCAATTACATAATGCAGGGACACATTCATTTTTGGCAGTCACGGGGAGATTACGTGACAGTACACAGTGCACTGCATTGCAAGAGCAACCCAGCCACAAACATGCAAACACTCCAGTCCCAACCACGATTGGCTCAGGGGCACGGCAGCAGGTCAAAAAGACCCTAATTGGAAGGAATCTCCAGCAAATCACAAGCTGTAAGGCCCTGCAGCTGAGGGCGTGACAAGTCAACTCGGCTGGAGCACGGCAGCGCGCAAAATTTGCTAGTATTTTACCGCTTTTAAATATAAATACAGACAAAGGAAAAATAGTTTTCCGTCTGTATTTATATGTAAATATCCGTTTAAACGGAAAACCGGGAGCCCTATGTATGATACACCGGGAAGCCCTTGCAGTCCGAAACATGGATAGAGAACTTGGGGATGTGTTGAATTCTGCTGTGAAAATTGTTAATTTCATAAAGGCTCACCCCCCTAGAGCTCGTCCGTTTGCAATTTTATGTGCAGAAATGGGAGCTGAACATGATGGTTTGCTGTTCCATACAGAAGTCCGGTGGTTATACAGAGGGAAGTTGCTGTATCGCATTTTTAATTGAGAAATGAAGTACGACAGTTCCATCTGGATTTAGACCCATACAAAGCAGAGCAGTTGTGTAATCCCCGTTGGCTTGTGCTTTTAGCATACCTTGCAGACATCTTTGATAAATTAAATTCCTTGAATGGGTCTTTGCAAGGAGCTGAAAGTACATCTTTCACCATGAATAAAAAAAACAATATCTGCCTTCAAGAAGAAGCTAGAGTAGTGGAGAAGACTACTAATTCAAGGTGGCCTGCTTGAAGAATTTGCATGTTTAGCAGAAGCTCTTGAGGACACTGGATATGAACTTGAAAGTGCTACTAAGGTCATAAGAAATCACTTGACTTCTCTCAGGGACAGCTTAGAAAAGTACTTTCCGGGGGACAATGATCATGTCAATGACTGGGTCTGTCAACCTTTTCAAGCGGATGCAGGTACTCATCTCCCAGTGCACCTTCAGGAAGATCTAACTGACCTTCAGAGTGACCGCGTTCTCCAAATGCAATTCAGCAAAATCTCACTGGGGGAATTTTGGCTGAAAATGTCTGAAGAACATTCAGGTTTGTCGAAAATTGCAGTCAAGACACTTCTGCCTTTTAGCTCATCATATTTATGATTGGGTTCTCAGCACTGGCAGTATTAAAGACGAAGTACTGTTCAAGACTTAAAGTGGAGCACAACCAGAGGATGGCAGTAGCTAGAATACATCCACAGATGGACTGTCTCTCTGGAGAAAAACAGGCACACCCATCACACTAGTTCAGGAAGGTGTTATCATCCAATTGAGTCAAATTATGTTTTGCTTGTTTGTGAAAAATAAAGTACTGTACCATTTGTGCATTTTTGGGCAATTCGTTTTGGAGATTTTGTATTTGAGCTGTGTAAGCCTCTGACACAGAACCACAGTCACTGACAGACCTTTGGTTTGCTAAACACTGTTTAATACTAGTTCCCCACCGTAAAATAGTTTTCCGTAGGAATTGGGGGTGCTTTTGGTTGTCGATGATGAGTACCAAGTTCTAGAAATTTGTCAGGAGGAGGTCCTTACGCCTAACATTTTTTGACGGGGGGTGGGGGGTTTCGGCATCAAAACGTTTGAAGACCTCTGGCCTACACTGTAATTAGGCGGTCGGACTTTAAACCATGGATGCCGGTCGAAGGCTTTCCGACCTTCATCCTAATGAGTCCCTTAATATTTAAATAATGTATTTATTTTTTGTTCATTAAATGTATTACATTTAAAATGTATTATGTTTTGGGTGTTTAATTGTGGTAGCAATATTTAGTGTTTTTTTTTTTTCTTATATTGGAGTATTTTAGATATTTGTAGACAATATTTTTCTTGTCAATATTATTGTTTTTTCTTTTAAGTATAGGAATGTGATAGGAGGGCATTAATATCATTTGGCAAGATTTGTGGAGTTAGAAAATATCAAGGAAACGATATCCAATACATCTATTTTATCCAGAAAAAGCCTAACGTTTCTTTTCAGTTCACCAGTTCCTTGAAATAAAAGAATAGACAGATTTTCCTTTCTTGTTTTCTTGTACCAACTTTAGTTTTTGTGCAGTCCTTACTAGTGTTACAGTACCATGCACTACAATGTAGTAGTACACTTGTGTTTTTGAATAACCATTGATAACCTTATTTTAGATACTCCAATGTCTATTACCACTTTGAATTGTATTCTCTTGTTTTGGATATTACATCTGTGCAGCAGATTACTTGCTGTTGCTGAAGGGTACTAAAATGTTTATTCCGAACAGAAATGCATTTTCTTGGTCATACTCACTACAAACATTTTCTTGTTCTTCATAATACTTGCTCTTCTGCTATGCAACTTACATTCCTCGTGTGTGTGCACGGATAACCTCCAAATCTGTTGGTGTTTGACCTGCACACTGATGTGATTTGCCACACTGCCTGCAAATCTTCAGAGCCGCAGTGCAGTTTCTACTGTTTTTGTGTGCGCATCCTCAATTCCCAAAGGCTGTGTAAGTCTCACAATTACTTATCCTTCTTGTGCCGTGTGAATTGTTTCCCTTGCTTTTTTCACTTCTGGCTGGTGTTTTTGTTTTCAGCTCTTGTTTTGTAGTTGCAATGTAGCGACTGTCATATAATCTTTAATGCTGCATTTTAGTTAAGTTTTTCTAATTGCCTGTTGGCTGTATTTAAACCAGTTCTTGTGCTCATGCTGTTTTGATGATGTCTTTTCGGTTAATAGTCGGACAGCTTAGATCTTATTAGTAGTGGTAATTTGTAGCCATAGATTATTTATACTTGGTTGTTCTAACTTGCAAAGGTGAAAGATGGGGTGAGGTGTCTTTGGTGAAGGTGATGTTGGTCCATAATTTCTTCCAAGCCTTGCTTGCATTTGTAAACTTGAACATTTCTAAAGTAATCATGGAGTTAATGAATAAACGCCTCATTACTGGTGTTCTTGGCTACATCTGGAAGGTATCCAGGAAGGGCATAGGTTATCAAGCTTAAGAAGTGTACTAGTAGATTTTGTTTTCCTTGATTCATCATGTATTTCAGCTGCCCACTGGTTGCTGATGAACTAAGGTATTTTTGCCCCAATCACTGTGCTGCTTGTTGGTGCGGTTTCCCTATTATGTGAAATTGGGTTATGGATTTGGGGGTGGGGGGGGGGGGGGGGGTGAACCTTTCTCAAACAACAACCACAATTCTTGTCAGGGTGAACCACAAAATTAACATGTGCTTAACCCTCTGGTAGCTTGGCACAAAAGCATGTGAGGCTTAATTTTACAGGCAATCCATAAAGTATTTATGCAGCCCTCAAACAACAGTGAAGTGAAAACACGAAAAGAAAAATCCCACACCAATAGAGATAAAGAGAACACATTTTAATAGATAAAATTACACCAGAATGACAAAAATTAAATCAGTAGAAATGAAGATATGCAATTTCCGAGACACAAGTAAAAATAGTGCCAAAAAGCACAAAGTGCCAAATGGGGTTATCTGATAGCGCCGGACCGAGACAAAGTCACAAGTTCAAGGTGACCACGATGGAGCACGGGCCGGGTACAGGACTGAGATGAGGCATCCAGTGTTGTGCTGTGTCAGGTTGTGTTGCGCTACTTCGGTTCCAATGAGGCCACTGATAAGGAGCTGAAAAATGCTGCAATGCGAGGCCCTGTGTTGGTTTCGATGAGGCCACCGATCAGGAGCTGTGAGGTGCTGCAATGCGAGGTCTTGTGTCGAGATGCTTTGAATCACTGCAGATGAGGCCACCAACCAGGAGCTGTGATGCGAGGTCCTGCGTCAAGATGTGTCTGTGGAAATGTGCCTTTTTAGGGGCACACCGGTGCAGGGGTCACCCTTCTCTGTCCACGGGTCCTTAAACCAACAAAGAAGAAATTGGCACTGAAGCTGGAATTCAAAGAACAAGTTTATTCACTCATGAGTGAGACCACGTCCGTACAACACCCTCAAGTGTTCCAGGAGGTAGTGGCTTGAATACACAGACCATGGTGCTTATATACTGTGTTTTCTGCACTGGTAAGCATGTAGTTACAAATAGAAGGTACAAGCATACACAGGAATAGTTACAGCCAGACATGGGCAGATGAGTAATCACTTAGTCAGCAAAGTGGGAGGGGGAACAAAACTGCTTACATCAGTAGGATATGATAGACAGTTACATTCTCAAACAGGTGCATTCTAGCAGCTACAGGCCTTTCTGAGCTCATACATGCTCTGGCTCAGTACAGAAGGAGTTAACTAAGGTTGATGACTCAAGCAGAATAGAAAGGCAAGCAGCAGTGAAGACAGAAGAATTACATAGCTAACAAAATGGATGCCACAGACAAGATGGCTTCAGCTTATGCTAACAGAAATTATTACACGTTTTCCACAGACGGCCCTTTTAGCATAAGCTAAGACATTTTGTTATGCTTCTAAAGGGGTACGATAAATGTTATACATATCAATTAACATTATGTTGCTAACTTCTTGATCTACTGCTAAACGGGCATTTACATTTTGGACGTTTGTTTTAAATGGTAGACAAGTAGTACAAGTGGAAATACAGAGGGAACAAAACATCTGTCTGGTCGACTACAGAGACATCGATTGCACGTTTTCCCCTACTACCAGCATAGTGGTTGAACAACTGCAAATCTTGATGGTAAGTTGGGGGAGCTAAAAACACAGGTGGTAGAAGGAAGACTATGTAACAGGTACCAGAGCAGCCTGGAGGTAGGAAGTAGTATGCCTTAGTTCCACACAAAAATAAGCATGACGAAATGCAAGGAAGCTGCTTCGGCCTCTCGTAGACATCTGCAACACTGCAGTACAGTTACTGTGGCCCACTGGCACATCGCCTGTACTTTGTACAGAAAGGGGGGCAGTGGTCATGGCAACAGAGATAACAAGAGGTCCATTTCCTTTACCCAACCTAGAATTTGAATACACAGTTTGTTGCTGCACTTCTTTTACTATATTCTTCCATTTCTAAAGCAGTCCCTTTTGCTTGTAGGTCCCCATCTTTGTTGGGGTAACAGACTTTGTTCATTAGAGGCATGTAGAAGTTTGAACCAAGCTGGGCATGAGCCATTGTTAGAGAATGGCAGCGGTGACAATGGGATTCCTTTTATGTTCTGATGAGGAGGAATCTTGCCACAAGCCCAACAGTTGGTAGCATTGCTTAGCTGGTGTGTCTGATGCAACATTTGAAGAAATGAATTATTTCTCAAATTTTGCCGGTATCCCTGTTCATGTTGCGGCAAATCAAAATGATGGTGCTCTTTTGCAGCAAGTGATGTAACAGTAATGTTAGGTAAGGAGGCTCCAGGCATTACTTCCTCCACTACCCACATTACAGTAGCGATGATGGCAACAGTCAAAGTTAGACCAAGAATGCAGATTGTACAGCCGTTGCATTGTCGCAGCGATCTCCTTCTTAGGCGAGCTCATTTTTATCGGCAAATAACAAAATAGATGATGCCCTAAGGTCCTGGGCAGACGGTCTCTTCACGGAGGTTGAGACGAGTAGCCACTAAAAGAGTACCCCCCTTTGTAACTCAGTCTTTCACTACCCAGGACAGTGGCTCAAACAGTCTTTCAGCAATGAAGTGTCTTTCTTCCGGGGTCGCAGCCGATATCGAGATGTACCAGGGATCGTGTGGTCCGGGAAGACTTCCTCAGGTCCTTCAGGTGTCGTAGCTTGTCCTTTCTCTATGACCAGGATATCGCGGTGATCTGCCAACGCAGCTGGGCTCACGACAGCATGCAGCATGGAATCGCCAGGCCGCAGATCGTGGCCTTCACCCTGCGACCTGTCTGGAGGAACTTCCCGTACCTACTGATAAATAGAAGACAAGCTGTCAGTTAACTGAGACAAATAGTCGTTCAACAATACATAGGGTACATCATGTATAGGGCGTGGGTTAGGAATCCCCCAAATATTCATTGGCCTTCCAAAAACCACCTCATACGGTGTGAGGCCAGATCGTGTATGTGGTACCGATCTAATAGATAGTAAAGCCAATGGCAGTGCATCAGGCCATTTCAAAGATGTGGAAGCTTGCATTTTAGCCAATTTTAGTTTTAGGGTAGAATTGTAACGTTCCACTAGCCCTGCTGATTGTGGGTGGAAAGCAGCATGAAACTTCTGCTTAATTCCCAACCCTTTCATGAGATACTCAACAACTTGCCCAATGAAATGGGGTCCGTTGTCCTTTTGCAGGACCTCAATAGGTGCAGTTGGTGTCGCAAGTCCTCCTGTTGGAGTTTGCGTTCACTTTCTAGGATTATACTGGAGACAGACAAGACAAGACTGGACTATCTTTTTAGCAGTGCTGGCAATATCTGGATGATCCCAAACTTGCATAAGTTGCTTTGCTATTGAGGATGCTCCAACATGTGCCGGCCCATGTGCCATGTGAATCATAGGATGTAAATAGGCAGTGGGTAACTTCCATTTTGTCATTTCTTTATTCCTCCAACAGCCCTCATCATCCAATGTTCCCTCCTTAGACCATTGGTCTAATTCCTCAACAGAAGAGATCGTTGCATATCCAGTACCTCTTGCCTGACATTATGCCAACGTTCAGCCTGTGACTTAACTACATACATAGATAGATGTAGTACTTTGTTGCATTGCAGTCTCACGAGCTGTGTAGTCTGCAAAGGCATTTCCTTTTCCTATTTTATCAGTCACTTTCTTGTGTGCGCTACACTTAACAATTGCCACTTTCTTAGGATATGTCAAGGCAGTAAGGAGATTATGTACTAATTCCCCATGCACTATTTGTGTCCCATGTGAAGTGAGAAAATAATGTATGAAAAGCTAGGGATCCACTGCCTACAGAAAGTAGTAAGGCCAATCAATGCACGGACGTCCTTCGGAGTACGGGGCACAGGTGTGTCTAAAATGGTCTGAATGCGATCTGGTGTTAGTGCACGTACCTCCTTAGACAGGAGGTGACCTAAATAGGTAACCTGCTGTCTACAATATTGCAATTTCTTCCGAGAGACTTTGTGATGATGAGAGGCAAGGAATGATAACAAGGACAGTGTTCCTTTCACACTAGGTAAGGACGCCAGAGCGGCATCCTCATTGATAAGACAGGATCTCTCAACCATTGGATAATTGTTATTTAAAATAACACACACACCCTCTAGAGAGCAACGTATTGTGGCACGAAAATATTTAAGCATATTGTTACCCACACTGTTGTCCGGCGTATCAGGAGAAAGCAAAAATGGACATGCTGCAGTGAATTTATCAAGACTAAATGCAAGTGGCTGCGACAGTGGGCTAAGTGTAGGTGTCCCATCGAATCCTATCGATGTTATCATTGCGCCAGACAGGGAAGCCCTAGGAACCAATTCTTTAGACAGAGCACTACGAGTAGCTCCTGTATCAACCAGAAACCGATCAGCAGAACCCAAAACGTTTGCATCAACATATGGACCCTTCTGATCTACTGGGACCTCAACCGGTTCCTTACCCCATCCTAGGCATTCCTATGCATAATCAGAATCCCCAAGACCATCAGCCGAATAATCAGACATTTGGTATTGGTTTCGTCTATCAAAAGTATTAAAAGAATTTGGGTTGTTTTCAACTGCCTCAAATCTGGTACGATTATCCATGCCTCCCCTAAATCCCATGTTCCCTGGGCGGCCTCTCATGCTTCCTCTACCACGCTGATACTGTTGACCTCGCAAAACGGGGCACTCAGAACGCCAATGTCCAATCTCTTTACAATAAGCACACTGATCAGAAGACAAAGTTGATCGAGAGAAAGGGGGTACACCAGGGGTATATACACTGCACGTCCGCCTCTACCACCACCTCTGAATGGTGGACCATATACTTGAGCCAACATAACTTTCGTTTTTAAATCCTTAACCTTTTTATCTTCCTTGCCTTTTGCTTCCAATTCCTGACGCTCATAATACTGGGCCATAGTCAAAAGGGAGACTGGAGAAGACGTAGTCCATGAACTCTCGCTGGCCTTTAGGCGACTAGCTATTTCTGGCAATATGTTAGCGACAAATTTGTCGACGAACCGATGCTTACCCGTGTCATCTGTCAATGACTGCCCACTAAAATCATGGAATGTCTCTTCAAATCGTGTAAAGAAATCAGAAACCGACTCATCCGCTTTCTGTTTACAAGACGCTAATGTAGTCCAATCTATTTTCTTAGAGGGTATGAGAGTTTTTAACTTAGTTACATAGCTTTGGGAAGATCTAATATCTCCTGTTGTGGTTTCTGAGCAGGTTCCCTAGCTGCATCTATTTCTTCTAAATGCACCCAAGTATCACCATATGCTACATTATCATCTACCTTCCGAATTGATCTCCACATACCAGGGGGCAAAATAAGTCCAAAAAACATATCAATATCTGGCAAGGTCATAGTGCAGGAGCTAATGGCGCCTTCCACTTCTTCATAGAAAGCGGCCGGATTTTTCCGTGGGTCGGGTAAAGCAGCTTTAAGAGCCATAACATCTGCTCTACTCCAAGGAGTATAGACCCAATTATAAATAAAATATCCTTTTGCATCATCTGAATCTTTATCATCATTCCTTCCCGCTCCCTTTGGGGGAACATACAGAGGCGCAGCTTCGCGCATTGGTTTCACAGTAACTACAGTATCACTAGTGTCTTTATCTGTCCCTGCAGCTCCTTCTTGTCGCGCCGGGGACTGAACGGTTTGCTCAGTTGTAGCTTTACCAGCTGCTTTTTTCTCCTCTCGCAGGCGGAACGTGTCAGTGCGCAATTTAACCACTCGCCTAATTAGATCAGGCACCTGTGAAGGAAGAAAGGTGCTATCACTTAATTGTTTATAATCAGAATTTATATCAGAGGGCTCTAGATCATCAGAATGTTTTCTAAAACTGAGTATTACTTCCCAAGTAAACGTCTCTACAAAATATAACTGCTCTAAATCTATCCACTGCTGAACCATCGCTACGAGTTCTGGAGCAGAGGCACTCCCACGAGCTGCTTTACGAGCAGCGGATCGAAGAGTGGCCTTGCGCCTTCAGTAGTCAAAGTAGAGCGAGTCTTCCGCCCAGCTTGCTTATCTTCATCTTTTTCTTCTGAAGACAAATGCTCCTCATGAGAACCCTCATTCTCAGGGGCACTAGGGAATCTATACGGGGGCGGAGGTCTATCTAACAAGATGGAATCATCCTGAGGTTTATTAAGTATGGGATAAAGAGGGCGCCTAATAGGGTACTGGCCAGTTACCTCTAAACGATGCTCCCCATCTTCTTTTTCTTTTATTTCCTTCATCTCCTTATTTTTCAATTCCAACGTTTTTTTATATATAGTTTTTTGGTGTTCTTTTTCTGCTATAGCTTCTTCTTTCCTCACTCTCTCATGCACTTCTTTCTCCCACATTCGTACACAATCAAACATATCTTGTCGACTCTTTCGTTTAAACAGACACTGCTCTACATACTGAATCTTTTGAAAGTCAAATGACCCATTCACAGGCCATCGTAAATCAGGATCCTTTTTCGTATATTTGTTCCACAGTGTGCTATACATTATGGAAGAAATACCGTATTTAATATACATGTACCTATTAGGTGTCCCCTCTAGGGGAGCCGGCTGACTTCTTTCTAAATCCATTTTGGTACCTCCAAGACAGCAACACAACCTACGAAGTGCGCTAGGAGCAGGCATGCTGCCAAATTTGTAAAATATTACTTATTCCAGAAATATCAAAGTAGAGAAAAATCTCCACATTACCTGCCTTTATCGATTGCAACAGATAAACAAAACCAGATTCTTGGCCAAGCAAATCCAAAATCAAGAGTGCCGCTGCAGCGACCTTACCAAACAAAAGTCTCCAACCGCCAATCTCTTGGTCGACCTAATGGTCACTGCGAAACTTGCGCCAAAAGGAAATCTCAGTCGGGACCGGCCACCACCTGGAGGGTCAAATCGGGAAAACCGGAAAAGTCACTTCGGTCTGCAAAGACAAGGTTCTCCTCGTGCAGGACGTCTCCTCAGCAAAATTCCATTCCTCCGTCAAGACCACTCCTTCGGGCAGCCGCATCTCCGATGAGCCCCATGAGTCGGGCGACAAACTGTGGAAATGTGCCTTTTTAGGGGCACACCGGTGCAGGGGTCCCCCTTCTCTGTCCACGGGTCCTTAAACCAACAAAGAAGAAATTGGCAGTGAAGCTGGAATTCAAAGAACAAAGTTAATTCACTCATGAGTGAGACCACGTCCATACAACACCCTCAAGTGTTCCAGGAGGTAGTGGCTTGAATACACAGACCATGGTGCTTATATACTGTGTTTTCTGCACTGGTAAGCATGTAGTTACAAATAGAAGGTACAAGCATACACAGGAATAGTTACAGCCAGACATGGGCAGATGAGTAATCACTTAGTCAGCAAAGTGGGAGGGGGAACAAAACTGCTTACATCAGTAGGATATGATAGACCGTTACATTCTCAAACAGGTGCATTCTAGCAGCTACAGGCCTTTCTGAGCTCATACATTGCTCTGGCTCAGTACAGAAGGAGTTAACTAAGGTTGATGACTCAAGCAGAATAGAAAGGCAAGCAGCAGTGAAGACAGAATTACATAGCTAACAAAATGGATGCCACAGACAAGATGGCTTCAGCTTATGCTAACAGAAATTATTACACGTTTTCCACATGTCACGCTGCCTCGGTTTCCATCATGCCACTGATCAGGAGCTGCTAGTGCTGTGATGCAAGGACCTGCGTCAATATGCGTCACACTGCGTTGATTCTGAGGGAACCCACAGTTGGGCCATGAGGAGTACAATCTGATGCCAAATGAGGTCTAGGACGGGGGGGGGGCACCTTCAGGGGATCAGGACTCACTCCAGCAGAGGCCAGCAGCAGGGCATAGGCAGGTCCAGTTGAGTCTGGACAGCTGGGCACCTGCAGGTCTCTGGAGCATGTTATAGCACTGTAGCACAGAAAAGGAGGCCTGTCAGCTAGCATTTGGAGTCACTCTGGTGGTTCTGGGTTTAAGGAGCAGGTCGACTCTTCTTTCCTCAGGAAACAGGGCCGTCCTTACAACAGGACATCAGGGAAGTCTTTTCAGCAGCAGGGCAGTCCTTCTTCGGAGTCTTCCACGGGTCCAGAAGTGATCTGAGGAGTTGGTCTGATGGTCTACTGTTTATACATTGTGCCAGCTTTGAAGTGGGAGAAACTTCTAGACTTCCCTCCACATCTGGTTCTGGAATTTCCCTCCTTCCCCGGGGTGACAAAAGACTAGTGTGAAACTCTTTGAGTGTGCTGAGGCAGTCCCCCTTGAAATACAAGTATGCTAGGTGACAGCTCCGTCCCTCTCATCCTGACAAGATGGTCCATCATGACAACACCTAGGCTACCTTTGTATCACTGTCTGGGAAGAATACACAAAAGGCAACTGCTAACTACACCTAGTCATGTGACCCAAGATGCAGGCACCAAATGGTTATGGCAAGAAAATGACAAGTTTCTAGAAGTGACACTTTCAGAATTGTGACTTAAAACCCGACTATCATAAAAGGGGGTTTTCAATTACAATTCATGAGAGACCAAACTCGACATTCCTCACTAACTGTTTCCAATCAAAAGTTATCACTTTTTAAATGTAATAAGGAAACTCAATGTTATTCGATGGGAAAGGTAGGCCTTTCAATAGGTAAAAACCAATTTAAGAGTTTCTTACTACCAGAAAATGTAAAACCTAAAAGTACATGTCCAACTTTTTAAATACACTGCACCCTGCCCTGTGGGCTGCTTAGGGCCTACCCTTCGGATGACGTGTATTAAAAAGGAAGATTTAAGCCTGGCCAAAAGTTTGTTTTGCCAAGTCCAAGTAGAAATGGCAGTTTAAAACAGCATACAGGCTGCAATTGCAGACCTGATGTGGGAAGCTGGACTTTTGTTGTAGAACCCCCACTCTTTGCCTGTTTTTTTATGCAACTTTGACTAAGGTGTACTGGGACCCCATTTACCAGGTTCCTAATACCAGTGTTCTTTCCCTGAACAATTGGCCCCACTTCAGCCCCTTGTAAGTCCCTAGTAAATGGTACCCTGGTGCCTAGGGCATTGGAACTGAAGAGGGTCTACTAATGCTGCAACGTGTATTGTGCCACCCTAGGGGCCCTCAACAAGACCATGCAAACTACCATTGCAGGCTGCGTGTCTTGGTGCAGAGAAAACTGAGGAGTCGACATGGCACACATCCCTGAGGACAGGCGGAAAAATGTGTTAGATTAGGAGGTGTGCCCACATTCAGCCAGCTCCACCTCTAAGGTGGGGCAGGTGATGTGGACACCACTTTTTCAATTCTTCCATCTTGGGATGGAGGGAATTAACATATAAGGGTCAGGGTTGGGTCCCTTCCCAAAGTAAGTGATCACATAGAGGGTATAGACACCCTTAAGGTAGGTAGTCCATTGGCTACTACCGGTCACCCCCTTTAACACCCTTAGATTTAGTATTTAGGTGGCATCCTTGGACCCTGAACTTCAGATTCGACGGACCTAAGAAAAAAACAGACAAAAGAAGAGCTGCTGACCTGAGAACGGAGTACATGCTGCAGAATTTTGGCACGAAACCCCGCCTGCTGCCTCAAAGAACTCGACCCTTGTGGTGTGCTGACTCGTCCTGCTGCTGTAAGGCCCCCAAGAACCCCAGAGAACCTCCAGCTCTTCGACAATCGCCAGAGAACTCCCTTGGAGAAGAGGAACTACTCCCCTGCAGCCACAGGCACCGAACCCGCAGAGACCGACTTACCGCTCCACGGCGATGCAGTAACCAAACCAGTAGCAGTACACCAGCTACCGAGGGTCAGATCTACCCCCCCCCCCACAAAGTGAGAGGACACCAGGACCTACCGGAGCCATGCCGTAGCAATGCCAGAGTACCGGGCCACCTGCAACCGAGACCAAGAGTCCAATTCGGACTCCAACTGCCCAGGAAGCAAGCGTCCATCGAGGGACTTCGAGACCCCTGAGACCTACTCAGTGAGTGGCTCAGCTGTCCCAGAATCATCCCTACAACTTGCCCGCTCCTGAACGCAAAGACCATCTTGACGCACAGAGCCTAGCTTGCCAATCTGCTCTGCACTCAGGCCGCCCGGTCTGGGTACCAACGAACCAGCTGTGTTCCCGTGGCTGTGAGGCCCTTGTGACCCGATCCCTCGTTTTGGGTTCCCTGGACTTACATGTAAGGCCCCTTGTGCAGCCTGTTTTGAGGTGGCCCCCTTCTTCGTAGCGCACCTGCTACAAAAAACCTCATCACCCTGCTCCCAGCCAAGTCCGGGAAGCTCCTGACGATCCGCTGGTGGGACATTGGACCTTGGCCTGCTGCTACCCTAAACCTCGAAGGTGAAACCTTAGAACCGACTGTACGATTTTATATACATTTATGTATTTTTCTCTATAGACTTTCATTGTACGTAATTGCGCACAAGAGTTATTTTCCGAAAATTCATAACTAAAAAAGTACTTACCTGTGAACGAAGTTCTTGGTGTTAAAAAAATTATATAAAAATCAGTGTTATTTTGGCAAATTGTTCTCAAATTTATTCTCAAGTGTGTGTTTCATTTATTGCCTCGGTCACTGCAACAAATGCTTAGCACTACCCTCTCATAAGCCTCACTGCTCACCCACACTAATACAAATAGTGTTAGTATTATCTACTTTTGCCTCTGTATACCAATCTGGGCATCACTGGTCTCTATCCAGTGTACTTTATTTAAGTGCACTATATAGAGAGCCAGCTTCATACACCTGAGATATGTTTAAAAAGGCTAGTTAAGTGGGTGGCACAATAAGTGCTGCAGGCCCACTAGTAGCATTTAAGTTACAGGTACAAGATACATGTAGTACCACTATACTAAGGACTTACAAGTCAATTATGTGCCAAATGGGTGTAAGCCAACTTTATCATGTTTAGAGGAGCGAGCGCAAGAATTTTAGCACTGGTTATCAGTGGTAAATTGTGCAGAGTCCTAAAGGCAACAAAAACAAATTCAGCAACACAGAAGGGGAGAAGGCCAACAGTTTGGGGGGTGACCCTGCAAGAGGGTCAGGTCCAACACCAATTTTGGGCTGTGTTCATTTGGTTATATCTTCACTTTTCTTCCCTCACCATCATTTCTTCCTTTATTTTCCTGGGTCTTTTCCTCTGTTGTTACTGGCTTGGTTTATCATTTTTTCTACTTTTTTAACCTGCATTGCCCCTTGACCTAAGCCCGAGAGACTCCCCTAACTTCAGTACTTCTGCCTCACAGCAAGTTCCACCTCTGCTACCACCAGATAGAGTAGCTACCCTTACCTAGACACCCTCCACGAAAATGAACTATGCCTGGTCAGAACGCTTCATATTCAGTTGGGCTGCAGCTCCAAACGTGCCAAGTTACTCCGTGCTATACCTCGAAAAGGTCTTACCTTTTTGCCCAGTAGCACTGTTGCATTTCAGGATCCCATACTTACAATGATAGCGTAGCTGTAAGCTCTGAAATGCAGCCCGCTTTAGCTAAAAGTCAGGACTCAATAGGATGTTCCATATGACATGACACCTCTCATCCTTGTCTTTTATCAATGACTAAAGCGCTTTTTGAGTATGCCAGAGTTTGTCTCTTCACTGGGGTTAGTTTGAATTGTGCCCCATACACCACAGGAGCATGCATCGCAGCATGCAAACACCCTGTATATTCAGCCTAAAGTGTCGACTTGCAAGTGGCTGGTAAGTCACCTACGACGGGGTGATCCTTTCTCAGGAGGTAGCTGTAATGGTTTGTGCATGTCAATCAGCTTAAAACTAGCTTTCCTATTACCTGTCCTTGCCTTCAGTTGGTCAGGGCCACAATTAAAGCAGAAGCATTTTATTCCATCTATCAGACCCCTGAGGTAAATCCTATGATCAGCAAACTCCCAATAGATATGACACGGCTGGTAGGTACGCATGTACTGCATGCCTCTCTACTTTAAAATCAATCAATCAGGATTCTTATAGAGTGCAACTACTCACCCGTGAGGGTCTCAAGGCGCTGATTGGGGCAGGGAGGGGGTGGATCTGCAGTTCAATTCAATAGCCAGGTCTTAAGGTCCTTCCTAGATTGCGGCAGAGATGGTAATTACATAAGGTGCAGTGGCAGGGAGTTCCAGGGCTTTGCAGCGAGGTAGGAAAAGGATCTTCCCCCAGCCGTGGTCTTGCAGATCTTTGGGATGGTGGACAGGGCCAGTTGGGCGGAGCGGGGGTGGCTGGTGGGGGTGTAGAAGGAGAGGCGGTGGTAGGGGTATGCATGCCCGGTGTTGCGGAGGGCTTTGTGGGCGTGCGTGACGAGCATGCAGGTAATTCCTTTGTTGATAGGTAGCTGGGGATGTGGCTGCGGTGTGGGATGTTCAGGTGAGTCTAGCGGAAGCATTCTGGATGTTCTGCAGTTTCTTTTGGTGTGTCTGGGTGGTGCCGGCGTATAGTGTGTTGCCGTAGCCCAATCTGCTGTTGACAACCGCATGGGTGACCGTTTTCCCGGACTCAGTGGGAATCAACTTGAAGGTCTTACGAAGCAGGCGGAGCGAGTGGAAGCAGGTAGATGAAACTGTGTCCGTGGGTGTGGGGGGTTCCAAGTGCTGAGGGCCACCAGGAGTCATCCCAGGCGGAGGGGGTGGAGCCCAGGATGAGGACTTCAGTCTTGTCTTAGTTGCGCTTTAGGCAGCTGTCCTTCATCCAGGTGGTGACTGCCTTCATCCCTTTGTTGAAGGTGCACTTGGCGGCTGTGGGTTCATCTGTGAGGGAGAGGATCAGCTGGGTGTCGTCAGTGTAGGAGACGATGTTTAGTTTGTGGCTTCAGACGATGGCTGCAAGCGAGGGCATGTAGATGTTGAAGATGGTGGGGCTCAGAGAGGATCCCAGAGGCACTCCGCAGCTGAATTCTGTGGGTACTGAGTTGAACGGTGGAAGTCTGACTCTCGGTGTTCGTCCGGTGACGAAGGAGCGGATCCATTTTAGAGCTTTGTCGTGGATGCTGGCGTCATGGAGTCTGGCGCAGAGGATGTGGTGAAGACAGTGTCGTAGGCAGCTGAGAGGTCCAGAAGGATAACGGCTGCAGTTTCACTTTGGTCGAGGAGGGTGCGGATGTCATCGGTAGTAGCGAGGAGAGCTGTCTTAAAATAAATGTACTAACTTGAAACTTCCATAAAAGCATTTAACCAGGTGAAATTTCTGAAACGTCATGCCAGGATAGGGTGACTACATGGCATGGAATTAAGTTCTGGACAAAAAAAATATTTCATTCTGTACAAAGATTCAAATCTAAGGACATACCAGACAAATCATATTTAGGGACCGAAATTCTGGACAAAAGGTCTACAATCTTGCACTCAAAGCAAAATTTGACAGCAGCCACAATGGTGAATATGGGATAGTGTGGTCACAGGAATCTGCCCTTAGTATTGCTAATACCGAAAGCAGTGCTATATTTTTAAAGGTGGACACCAAATTTTCTAACACTAACAGGTCCCCAACCAATAGAGTCTGAGGAATGGATCAATATATTTGAGAACTGCTCAGCGATACTAGATGGGTTGGATTTTAGACTGAATGGAAAGAGAGCGTTATTAGAGAACGCCCTAGGGAAGGAAAGACATGTTTTTACATTTTTTCCAGTTCCATGAGGTCCCAACAATGTAGCAATTGTAGATGTGTATGAAAATGAAAAGACAAAGAAAAAGTTAGACACACACCCTGGAAAATCTTTGACTATAGCAATGCAAATGTATACATTTTACACCCAGACCCAAAAAAGCCAAGAAATTGTGGATTAGTGTAGTGCAAGGCTGAGAGAACAAGCCATCAAATTTGACTTTGGTGACATGACATCAGATGATAAGAGACCAATGTAGTGTTCAGTGTAACAAGGTGATGCAAAAAGGCTGTGGGGGCAGAAATCCAACATTACAAAAAGTCACTAGCATAAAGAAATTTGTAGAAGAATTGGACTTTTGCATGCGAAAAATAAAACAAATGCAGTGCAGATGATGTCAATTTTGTTGATAAGTAGTAGGGATCCAATGATGGAGAGTCGAAGGTGAAGGGTGGTGTGGAAAAAGATTAATCTAAAAGTAAGGCGGGGGAATGCAGACAAAACAATTTTAGAGAATTTTACAGGTGTGGCAGCTTAGCACAACACAAGGATTGTGCAAATGTGTCAGGAGAAGTCAATGAGCTACAATCTGTAAAGACTTGAACAAGGCTTGGGAAGCCTATGTAGAAGAGGCGGGAAAAGGGGTTGACAGAATTTTGTGCATTGAAAGTATGGAAAAGGAGGCATCTGATCTAAGGTTAGCTTTTTTACACCCAAATGGTTACGAGGGAGGGGTGTCGGAGAAGGTCTAAGTATCTTACATATGGGCTAGTTTTCTGTTTAAGGGGAGGAAAGTGGAAGGTAAATTGCATGTAGTCCACAAGGGAATGGCCATTTTAGGTTCTTCACAACAATATGATCTTATTTTGTTAGATCGAAGATCTGCTGAGCAAGTACTAGTATTTCAGGGAGGTAAACATCTGGATACTGACCTGGATAAGCATGGTGACATCTTTCAGGATAGGATTGGCACAGTGAAGAGGTACGTGTATAAAATTAAGTTAAAGAGGTAGCCTTACCAATGAGACACGTAAGGAGGAGTTTGCTACTGGAGGTCAGGGAGGAGGTGAAGAACATGCTGGTGGACACGGAGCAAGAGGGTATCAGGAGCAGTGTAAGCCTCACATTGTCCATACACAGTCACCATGGGGTGGGGAGACTGACTGACGCTGGGGGGGGGTAAAGAAAAAAAAACGAATCAGGTGGGCGGTTGACATAGGGAGTTTAAATAAAAAAATTATGTTGGACAGCTCTCCACTGGCCAATATCAATGAGATATTGTAGGAGGCTGGCTTAGTATATGGTGCACACTTATGTAAGTGTAGCACCCTGCACTAATCCAGACAACCCTTATGGTGTTTTTAGTGGTCTCAGACAACCTTAGAAAGCTCTCCAAGTGGTAGTTGTGGAGAGCAGCCTTCAGGCTTAGGCCAGAAGGAGTGTAAAGCAGCTTGTTTTACCAGTACTTAATCTTATGGTGTAGGTTAAGTGAAAAAGAAACAGTGTAGTTATAAAAATATTTATTATAAACACTCTCCAACACATTGCAATATCTCCTACCCGGAGATATAACCACAATACTTGGATAATAGAACACGTAAGTAGCACAAATACACAGTGGTCTCCATGGGGAGACCAAACTATATACTAAAATAGTGGAATGCGAACCACAACTTAAGTTGAGACTGGACCCAGAAGATGTAGAAGAGCCAAGGACCCAAGGAACCACCCATGGTAAGTACCCAGGAACCCCACGAAGGGTGCAGAGTGGGAAAATGACTGCATGCTCAATACAAGTCAATGGGTAAGTCGTGGTTGCAGTTTTAAAGAACAAGCATTGGCATAGCCAATAAGTCTCACCTTTGGGGCCTTATAAGTATTTAGTTATGCAGCACAATATCCTTGGTGCAACAACACCAACTGTTGCATGGCTAAACACTTATAAGGTCCCAAAGGCTAGACCTATTGGCTATGCCAATGCATTCTGATCTACTCTGGAGGAAAGCAGTGAGCCCTGAACTTGCGACCTTCCTGCCAGCGGACGCCCTTCAGAACCTTTGGACTGGGAATTAGCAATCGGAGACGCCTTGTGTCGTTAAGGCGGCTCAGAGAGTCACTGCGTAATGGCCGACTCCGTGTCACGGAGATGGAAAGGGGCCCACAGTGACGCTGTCAGTGTTTATTAATGTCGCGCGGGGCCTTAGTGTCTGAAAGTTGAGAGAGCAAGGAAAACACCGCAGCAAGCGAAACACAAAGCGCGTTAGTTTTCAGACGAATATTTTATACCGAGTCGTTCTTCAGTACAAATTGGTCTAGACAACACTAGTTTCGAATCGTCCTTTTATTTTACAAAGTAATGAGCAGACGTTGGTTGCTGCTTGTTAAACAGACAATGGCTTTTGTCGGCACGCATTCTAGTCACATCTCACTTGTCTTAAGCACGCCATTTCTACATTCGCCTTTAAAGTGGAAAATAAAACACTATCACTAATTTTGTGACCAGCCGCTACAACGAAATGGAATATAATCACGCAACATCTCGTCTATTGATGGCATCTATTTCTAATTGCACTTCTTTCAAATACAATTTTCCATGCCAAGAAATAAGCAGTTGATATGTGATACCCAACCATTAGAAAGTGATTAGCATATAAAATAGCCTTGGCCTGTCTCACGTAATTATAGCACAGTGGTGATTAATAATATCGTACAAATGCTAATTACTCTAGAAATGTGGAAGCAAACCTTCTGATTACTGAGAGTGTCGCATACTTAAAAAAAATTTAAATTATGCAGAACACAGAAGGGACTTTGGGGCACCGCAAATTTAGACGGATTGGCGGGCGGAGAGACGGGAGGACGAGAGAACAGGGGAGGCAAGAGTAACGGAGGGTATACAAAGAGAGATAGAGAAGGGGGCAGAGAGAGTAGAGGCGCGAAGAAAAATAAACAGAGGGGCGATATTTAAAGAGAAAGTAGGGCAGAACGAGAAAAAGAGAAAAGGGCGCGGACGCAAAAAGTAAGGCGAGAAAGACGAAAATTACAACATGAAAACGAAAGTAAGAAGATAGCAGGGGAAGAAAGACTGAACCGAGAGAGGGAAAGACAAGAAGAGCGAGGAAAAAGAAGACGGAGAAGGCGGAGCGAGTGAGTGGCCGGGACGTGTGGGCGAGGAGAGAGGCGCGCGCGCGCTTGGGAGAGCAGTCTGCTCATTTTCAAGTACTGCACTCGTGCTTGTGGCGCGCCCCTGCTCGCTCCCGCAAGGTGGATGCCGCCACAAGCACGAGTGTGTGCTTGAAAATGAGCAGAGCGACGGCTAAAGGCCCTCCTAAGCAGCGCATGCGCGCTGCGTAGGCGAGACCTAAAAAGGAACCTTCCCAGAGGACCCTGAAGAAACCCTGTGGAAGATGGAAGGTTGGAGAGTCACTCCACCCGTGGATACCCCAGGAACCAGGATACCTACACCAGGGAAGCCAGGTGCATAGGTGTGAAGTGACGTCGGAAACCGCCGTAGACCACAATAGAGGAATTCAGTGAAGATGCAGCTGGTGAAGAGGGTGAAAGTCCGGTGGAACCAAAAGGTGGATTCAAGATGAGAGGTACCTTCAAAGGGGACAGAATCTATGCCACTCAGGAGTGACCAGGAGGCACAGAAGACGAATGCCCACCGATGTCGGAGCTGCAAGTGAATTGACGGTGCCCTTGAAGTTGCAGTTGTGCAGACCAGGCGACGCTGTCAAAGACTAGGAGCTGTTCACGAGTTGTCCCACGACGGATGTCAAGAGCCAGGGGGTCAGTATCCGGCAGGGGCACCAACAAGCCGTGGCAACGGCAACCAACGTAGTAGTCGAAGAAGGTACAGTGTCAGGACTAGCACGGTCCAAGTGACTCACCATGAGCAGGTAAGTCAGAGCAGGCCCCGAGCAAGCAGGGGATCCCTCTTGAGCCAAAGAAGGCCCTCAAGAGGACCCAGGGGCCGAAAGCACAAGAGTACCTTGAGCAGCTCACCAAAGGATGATGGCCCACAGTGCAGAGGATGTGGTGCAGGCGAAGATCTTGGCTGCAGGAGATGCTTGAGGCTGGAACGTCTTGTAGCCCTAAGATCTCTGGTGAAGAGAGTCAACAAGCTTTGGCAACGACAAGTTGACGAGGTGCACAGGGGTACTGCTCCAGCGGTTCCGACGAGGGATACTGGCTTCAAACTTGCTATGAAGACAGTGCAGGCCTCGAGGGAGTTGCAGAACCACCACCTGTGTTGCTGAACCTTTCAGAGTCCGTAGAAGCTCAGGAACAGCAGACCAGTCAGCTTTGTTGCGGTGCCTGCAGATGCAGGGAAGTGACTCCTTCACTTCAAGGGAGATTCCTTCGGGTGTCTTGGATGTCCACAGGCCTGTAGAAGAACCTGTATGGAGCACAGGCCCAGACGACGCAGAAGACTGGCAGGACAACGAGACCAGGATATTCCCAGTTGCAGTCTCAGTTCCCAAAGTGAAGTCCAGCAAAGTCCAAAGTGCCCAGACAGTTCAAGATGAAGTGATTTCAGATCTGAATCTTGTCCCACGACGAACCTAAGGACCCACCCACAGGTAAGCCCTTAAGTACCCTAAGGAAAGTGTTTTGACGATTCAGGGGTCCTTCCCACAAGAGGGGCTGGACAGTGGGGAGGATACTCCTATGTCCTTTGTCTAGTTTCGTGCCAGAGCGGGAGCCAACGGCTTCCTGACCTGGTTTCAACTGGAGTATTCAAGAAGGGCACCAAATGTGCCCTTCAAAGCAGTCTAGTGGCGCTGGCAAGCGCCCCCACGCTGTCCAATACACTAAGTCTTGTCTGGGAGGTGGTCATACCTCCCTGTGAGAGGAAACCTATTGTCCTGCAATCGTTTCTCTGGTCCGCAGAAGCCATAGTTTGCTGTCCGGTTCTAGAAGACTGGTACTGCAAGCCACCCGGAGGAGCTTTACAGTGCATGGAATCATACCTTCAACACCGTTTACATTGTTGGGGTATGATTCCAACATGTTTAATACCAAACACGACAGGGTTCGTTTCAGCCAGTTTAGAGTTAGCCATCACGTAATGACGCATCGCCACTCTATATATCATAATGGCTGATGCACTTACAACCCGGGAGAAGGTACTCCGTGGATTGTAGGGGTGTCCTGCTCATGCCCGGGCACCCTCACACTTCTAACAGAGCACCCTGCCTTCAGGATTGAAAGGCCTGCCTTAGGGGTGACTTATAGTTTTTAAGTGCAGTGACCTCTGATAAAAGGAAGCATATCTGTCGTAAGTAGCGATAGCACCAGCTTACACATGCTGCAATGGCAGGCCTGTAGTCATAATTTGTGTGGTCTCCCATGGGTGGCATAATACGTGCTTCAGCCCAAAGGGGACCCCTGGTGTACCTATGCCCTGGGTACCTTAGTACCATATGCTAGGGACTTACAAGGGTACATCAGTAGTCAATCTGGGGGGTACCCAAGTGCTCACATATCCAATTTAGGGAAGAAGCAGAGACTGGGGTCCTGATTAGCAGTATCCCAGTCAGACTAATCAGTAAAACATAATGGCACCAGCAAAAAGTGGGGGTGACCATGAAAGCAGATCCTACTTTCCTACAACGATGCTATTGTTAAGGAACACAAGGTTTTTCACAAGGGTTGATGTTAGGGGGGGGGGCAGGAATGGGCATGGTGAGGTTAGCATGGTTTGCCTACAGATTGCAGGAATTCAGGTAGGAGATGGCATATGTTGCAGGATGGACGAATGTGCTAATGAATTGTTTGTCAAAGATGCCGCTGAAGTGGGAGAAGTAGACATGAACTCAGTAAAATTGGGCCTTTTGGAGTCCATAGCAGGAAATGTGGAGGATGCCTTAGTCTGTGTTTGCATTGTTCAGCATTCCGTCCATCATTTGTTCCTTTTGCTTTTCTCGCCCTAAGTGGGAAGGGTATGCCCAGATGAGGGACCCGGGCTCCCTGCACCACTGGATTCAAGCTAGCCTGGCTGATGAAAGGGGATGCTCCAAAACCAGTCCCAAGATGCTTGTTTCCGGTCCAGGGAGTACCTGGCTTGGCAGTTTGGGCTGGACTGTTCCCATGAGAAGCAGGGTCAAGACTGTTTTGCATATGGCTGTGTCCAAACTGGGGTGGTGTGGTGAGCAAAAGAACAATAGATTAAACCCAGATCTTTGTGACTGGGGTGAATGTTTGCATGGTTTAGCATTCTGTCCATCATTTGTTCCTTTTGGATTTAGTCAGGAGGTTGTGCACTAATATGAAAAGAGAGCAGTGAAGCTGTGCGGGCATAAGGTGTGTTGCAGCACGTAGTGAACTGCATAAAAATGCAGTGGAAGAAAGAGAGTGACTGTCGGGATCCAGCCTCCCTCCTCCCCAAGCAGTTGTGTCATGCCGCACCTCACCGGCCCACCCCTCTCTGTCCCTTACAGTCCCCGATCACGGTCCGCTACTGGAACGAACAAGGCGAGTGTCAGGACCCACAGGACTGGCCCTTTAACACACTACAGCCGGACGACTTCAGCTCCACCCCCTGGGGGTGGGATCCTGCAACGTCAGCCCCGGATAAGGCCGCCGGGACCTATCGTAGGTGGGGTGGCACCCAGAAGGAGGAAGAAGCTGAGAGCGGGACCGCCGAGACGGAGTAGAGAAGCCGAACGCCAGGAGAAGGAAGGAGGAGCTGGAGCGGCCCGGACGAAAAGGACTTGGAGAAACCCGGAGGCCAACGACCCCATTCAGCGCCTCCTGGGAACAGGGTGGAAACGGCATCAGATAGGGCTGGGCAGGCTTCCGAGACCTCGCAGCGTACGGAGGCTGCGACCTAAAGAACCCCGACATGCCCCACACCTGCTTGTCTTTGGTGACGGTCCCCCCCCCCTTGCACCACTTCCAAATAGGCGGGTGAAAAAAACCTCACTCCCTTCCCCACATGTGTGCCAAAGTCAGGCATTAAAACAAGTGCCTTTTCCTTTCTTTTTCCCCACATTGGATCCGAACCCCTGAGGGAAGCTGCTTCATGAAGACGCCAAGGAGGGCTAGGAACCAATCCCCCTGAAGAAGACGTCGCTACCCGGCATATTGTTTGAGGACTTATTGAGAGCTATTCCCCAAAGACCAAATAAACAAAGTGTTTACCGCCTACCATATTGTCACATGTTTTCCTGCCCAGCGCTACAAGTGGTGGAGAATGCGGGCACCGTGACGTCCATTGGGAGCCAAAAATGGAAGCACTAATACAACACCTGGTTGAGGGACAGAAGAAGCTGGAGTGGGCGGTAGAACGCCACATGACCTCAGCCCAAGCGGACCGTGATACCTCTAAGGATCTGATGACATCCCAGCTGGACACGCTAGTGAAGGGGACCGAGGAACAACCACAGACCGCCGCAGCCCACAAGCTCACCAAGGGATTTGCGACGGCACCAAATGTTTCGCTGCAGAAGTATGTGTCAGGAGAGGATCCAGATGCCTTTCTTCTGAATTTTGAGAGAGCGGCGCACGCATCTGGATGGCCCATAGGGAAGTGGCCTTTCTTCCTTGCCCCCCTATTGTCAGGTGAAGCCCAGGCCGCCTATCAGGTCGCCAACGCTGGGGGTGTTACTCCCTACGAAGAAATAAAGGCCATCATCCTAGACCATCTGGGGATGGACTCGGAGGCGTATAGGCTCCGGTTTAGAAAGGAGAAGGGATCCCCCGGCAACAACCCCAAGACCCTATTTTTTAAATTAAAACTTGCGGCTGATAAGTGGCTCAAACCTGCGGACCGCACCAAGGAAGAAATAATAAACGACATCTACCTGGAGCAGTTTCTGGAGGCCTTGCCCTACCCCACTCAGCGGTGGCTGAAACAACATACTAACCTCACGGCAGAGCAGGCGGTAGAGATGGCGACTTCCTTTGCGCGTGCCCAACCTCGCACCGCGCCCTGGGAACAGAACAGACCCACAGAATGCCTCCTAACCCCCGGAAACCCCTTAGGCCCATTAAGGAACCCGAGAAGGTGCGAGCTCCGAGACCTGAGTTGCCCTCACATCGTGGACCCCAGTGCTTTGACTGTGGAGAGTGGGGACACATAGCCTGGGGCCTGCGCAAAGAGAAGACCGGATGAACCGATGGATGTCAGTTACGTTCCCAGTAATCTTCTCTACACCGAAGAGATGGGGGCCTGCTTCTATGTAAGTTTAAGTGTTAACGGGTCTCTTGTGTCCGCTCTCCTTGACTCTGGGTGTCGTCAATCAGTGATCCAAAGCAAGCTAGTCAGACCCAGTCAGGTACTCCCTGGAAAACAGGTCCTTATCCGGTGTGTACATGGGGAAGTGTGCTCCTACCCCATGGCTCACGTACCTCTGAAGTGCCCCGGTCGCCCCCTCTCCGTGGTCACAGTGGGCGTACTTCCTTCTCTACCGGAGGAATTAATCCTGGGTACGGACAATCCAAACTTCTTGTCCCTCTTCTTGGGTAAAGTAGGAAAAAGCCAAAGAGACCCCGACACTCCCCGGGGTAATGCCTCTACAGCACTTCTGTCTCAAGAACCATGGCAAATAGATAAGGACTTTCGTTGGGCACAAAGCAACGATGCCACCCTATCTCAAGCTTGGCAGGAAGCCCGCTTGACCCCAACCAAGGCTAGACCAACCTACCCTTGTTTCCAGATATCCAACGGTCTTCTGTATAGAGTGGCGGGACCGGATGAGAACCCACAACTGTTGGTCCCCCACGAGTTCCGAGAACAGATACTGTTCTTCTCCCACTCCCACTTGCTGGCTGGTCATTTGGGGGGGCCTAAAAACCACCCAGAGCCTTCTCCGGTTTTTCTATTGGCCGGGTATCTATGCACACACAAAAAAGTATTGCCAGGAATGCCCGGTCTGTCAAAAAAAGAATCCGTATCGCCCCCCCCTCCCCTCACCCCCAGTTCCTCTTCAACCCTTGCCTATAGTCGGCAAGCCCTTTGAAAGAGTAGGCATGGACCCGATTGGCCCTTTACCCAAATCAACAAAAGGGTTCCAGTACGTGTTAAGTGTTGGTGGATTACTGTACCCGGTTCCCAGAGGCCTTCCCCCTTAGAGCTCCCACTACATCTAACATCGCAGACAAACTGTTGGAGTATTTTTCCCGGGTGGACTTTCCCCAACAGATCCTAACTGATCAGGGTACACCTTTTGTCTCGAAACTTATGTCCCAGGTCTGTGGGATGTTGGATGTGAAGCACATAAAAACCTCCGTCTATCACCCACAGACCGATGGACTGGTCGAGAGATATAACGGGACCCTTAAGTTGACATTGAAGAAGATGCTTTCGGGTGAAGGAAAGAACTGGGACCGTATTCTCCCTCTCGCTCTCTTTGTCATTCTAGGACAGGTCCAGACCAGCCTGGGGTGCTCCTCCTTCGAGTTACTCTATGGGCGGCAACCTAGGACCTTGTTGGAGATGACACGGGAGACCTGGGAAACCGAGAATAACAAAACCAGTGATCTTCTAGAATACAACCAAAATCTTCGCTCACGGATAGGAAAACTACGGGATCTAGCCCATACGAACCTGGAGAAAACCCAAGCACGACAAAAATACGTCTATGACAAGGGAACTAAGTGGAGAACCCTGCAGGTGAATGACTGAGTGCTTGTCCTCCAACCAACCTCCCTCTCCGCTATCAAAAGGGAATGGAAGGGTCCATACAAAGTGGTAGCCACCATAGGGGAAACCACCTATAGACTCCAGCTGGGTCCCAACAAGTACCAGATGTACCACATTAATTTACTCAAGAAATGGACAGGACCTCCTCCCCAGAACAGCCACCTGGTCCTGTCCACGAAAAGTACATCGGAGGATCTGATAGTTAACGACTCCCTAACGAATGACCAACAGATAGCCCTGTTAGACGTGTTAAGAGTCCTATGCCTCCCTTTTTTCTGGCCTCCCGGAAGGACCAACTTGGTAGAGCACTGTATCGAAACACCCCCTGGAAAGGTGGTCCACCAGCGACCCTATAGGATACCGGCTGCTCGCCGGACGGCCATTTCTGAGGAGGTCAAAAAAATGCTACAGATGGGTGTAATCCGGCCCTCACGGAGCGAGTGGACCTCCCCCCATTGTTATGGTGCCCAAACCGGATGGGTCCATCCGGTTCTGTATCGACTTCCGCCAAGTAAACGCCATCTCTAAACTGGACGCTTACCCCTTGCCCAGAGTGGATGAATTGATTGAAAGGTTGGGGAACGCCCGTTACATATCCACATTAGACCTTACAAAAGGATACTGGCAGGTACCTTTGCGGAGAACTGACCAAGAGAAGACCGCCTTTTCCACCCCTGACGGTCTGTTCAAATTCATGGTGCTCCCTTTTGGCCTCCACGGCGCGCCCGCGACCCTTTCAGAGGTTGATGAATCAGGTCCTACTGACACATCAGGGCTACGCCTCCGCCTACTTAGATGATATCGTCATCTATTGCCCTACCTGGAAAACCCATCTGGAGCACTGTTCTCAGGTACTCCAGGAACTGGAAAAAGCGGAACTTCACATTAATGCAAAGAAATCCTGGGTAGGGTTTCATAGGGTGAAATACCTGGGATATCTGCTAGGGGACGGGTGCATACAACCACAAGAGGAAAAAGTCAAAGCCATCACGAAGGCTCCCCTTCCGACAACAAAAAAGGAAGTAAGAGCTTTTCTAGGCCTTCTCGGTTATTACCGAAGGTTTATTCCAGGGTACTCAGAGATCGCAGCGCCTCTTACCGACCTCCTGAAGAAAAATGTTGACAAAAAGGACAGTTTCCCCTTCCACCGCTGTCCTGGATGCCTTCAGAAAACTTAAACAGGCCATAACCAGCAGTCCTGTTTTGATCTCCCCTGACCATAACCAGCCCTTCATTTTGAAAACGGACGCCTCCGATGTCGGCATCGGGGCTGTCCTCTCCCAGGTTTCAAAAAATGGACACAAAAGGCCAGTTCTCCTTATCAGCCGAAAACTGTTTCCCACGAGAACAACACTATCCGGTCATAGAAAAAGAATGCTTGGCCGTCAAGTGGGCCATTGAGAAGCTCCGATACTACCTGGAGGGTAGCAACAGGTTCACCCTGTTCACCGACCATGCCCCCTTAGTCTGGATGAGTAGAAACAAGGGTAATAACCCCCGGGTGATGTGCTGGTTCCTATCCCTCCAACCTTTCTCCTTTGAAGTGCGGCACCGAAAGGGAACACTCAACTCTAATGCGGACTTCCTCTCCTGTGTCCCCTTCATCCCCGAACGGGAAGACTCTGGGGGAGGGGTGTGTCGGGATCCAGCCTCCCACCTCCCCAAGCAGTTGTGTCACGCCGCACCTCACCGGCCCACCCCTAGCTTTCCCTTACAGTCCCCGATCATGGACCGCTACTGGAACGAACAAGGCGAGTGTCAAGACCCACGTGACTGGCCCTTTAACATTCTACAGCCGGACGACTTCAGCTCCACCCCCTGGGGGTGGGATCCTGCAACGTCAGCCCCGGATAAGGTAGCCGGGACCTTTCGTAGGTGGGGTGGCACCCGGAAGGAGGAAGAAGCTGAGAGCAGGACCGCGAGAAGCCGAACGCCGGGAGAAGGAAGGAGGAGCTGGAGCGGCCCGGACGAAAAGGACGTGGAGAGAAGCCCGGAGGCCAACTACCCCATTCAGCGCCCCACCACGTTACTGGAGGAACGTGGCTTGAGCAGGTACGAGCGCGCCTCCTGGGAACAGGGAGGAGGGTGGAAACGGCATCAGATAGGGCTGGGCAGGCTTCCGAGACCTCGCAGCGTACGGAGGCTGCGACCTAAGGAACCCCGACGCGCCCCACACCTGCTTGTCTTTGATGACGGCCCCCCCCCCCCTCTTGCACCACTTCCCAATAGGCGGGTGAAAACATCCTCACTCCCTTCCCCACATGTGTGCCAAAGTCAGGCATTAAAACAAGTGCCTTTTCCCACATTGGATCCGAACCCCTGAGGGAAGCTGCTTCATGAAGACGCCAAGGAGGGAGAGGAACCGATCCCCCTGAAGACGACGTCGCTACCCGGCATATTGTTTGAGGACTTATTGAGAGCTATTCCCCAAAGACCAAATAAACAAAGTGTTTACCGCCTACCATATTGCAGGGCTCGAAAAATCATACAAATTGCACTAGACCTGCAGGTCTAGTAACCTACAAAATCTCCTCGACCCAACTGTAATGCACTTGACTTCTGACTCTGAAAGCTGAGCAAATGTGACAAGTTAACATGATTTAAAAGCATTTTTATTGCTCATTTACTTTGTGAGCAATAAAGATGCCTTTAAATCTTGCTATCTTGTCACATTTCCTCTGCTTTCAGAGGCAGAGGTCAAGTGTCAGTTTGTCTTCCTACTCGCCAGAACGGGCGAGTAGGACCTAAAAATAGCTCATCCTGAATGAATCTGACTCGCAAATGCGAGCGGTCGAGTGCATTTTTCGAGCCCTGTATTGTCACGTGTTTTCCTGCCCAGCGCTACAGTGACCTAGTTCAAAGCCTACAGCATTATGGCAAGCTGAAGGTTCAGATTTTGAGTGAAGGGGTTGGGGAGAGATTTGAACCACTGTAGGGGAATAGGAGGAAGCTCATAGCATAGGCACATGAAGGACACTTGGGCCAGACTTTAAGGAAGAGGAGACATTGAAAGGAACCATTTTGGTGAGTGGATATGGATGATTAAGTGAATGGGGGGGAGAAGAGATGTGCTGCGGGAGGGGGTTGTTAGGTCTGGGTGTTTGTTTGATCACTTTTTATTTGCTTACCTTTGTATGTTTACTTAATTTGTCATGATGTACACCAATTTAGTGGTGGCAAGGTTTTTTGTGCATATGCCTTGCTAGAATGATTGCATATATATTTTGTATTGTTAACTTGTATCATTCTGGGCGCTTAAAGTCTCCTTTGTTTGAACTGGTTATTACATGAGAGTATAGAAGTATATTGTACAACTGAAAGTGCTGTTTTACTTCAGTTCAATAAAATTCTGTTTAAAAAAAATGGATGATGTGAAAGATTGGATGGGGAAATGTAGCTTACCTGTGGCAAGTGAGTAGAGATTAAAGGTAGGTGGAGGGTGCAAGGGGCAGCAAGAGTCTTCAAAGTTGCCTTGGTAGAAGGTTTGTTTGGACTTTACTGGGCCTACAGATTACTTAGGGGGGGACTCTGAATGGCTTGAAGTAGTCATGGTGGATGTATGGTCACAGTTGTTAGAAATGGTGGATGTATGGTCACAGTTGTTAGAAATGGAGTTTGTAAGAAATGTTAATACTGAGACAGCCATCAGACTCCTGGAAAGGGTGATTTAGGAGGGAAGGTTACCTGTTGTGTGGAAACAAATAACGGCATGCACCTCACTTTCAGCATGGGACAAAACTACTTAAAGTCACAAAGGATTAAGCATATGAGAACTTCCTTGCATAATTCGTAGAGCAAAGACATTGTGAGCAATCTGGTGACTTGGTTAAAGTTGGAAAGGAGATGAAGAGATTACGTTTTCTGAACCATTCAAGGTAGATAGTGTGCATGGATATTGAGCAATGGGCAGAATATGAACCGAAGGAGAATAGCACTTTCTCGCAAAAGAAAGACAAGAACTAAAGCAGTGAATGGGGTGCAGGAGAGAAGAGCAGTGAAACGTGCTTGATTCATGATGATAACCAATGCAGAGCTGGAGAAAGAGGTCGGAGCGAGAGAAGAGAAGCAGAGGGAGAAGATATGAAAGAAAGAAGTGGGTTGGAGAAGAATTCCAGAGTTGAACAGTAAAGCATAGTCGTGAGAATACACAATTGCATTCTGTTATGGTTTTCGTGTAACACATGCATATTGGGTATATTGTTTTTATTCCAGTTCAGGCCTCGCAAAATCATAAAAATGTTACTAGACCTGCAGGTCTAGTGACTTAAATAATCTACTCAACATAATTATAGTATTCTTGACCCCTTAACTGGTTTCAAATGATGTGATCCTGGACAAATGTTTTAAATCACTGGGCCGCCATGTTCTGCTTTATCACACATGTGTGGCAGCAGAAAGTGGGTGCAGAGAGGCGGAGTCATGAAAAGCAGAGATCAACCATGAACTGCAAAGAAATTTACAAGGACCATGATGACAGTAAATCTGTTCTGGCTTACCTAATTCATCACAAACAGGCTGCATTTTAAAATATAACAAAGTTAAGGTAACAGCAGAGATCTTTCTGTGCCCCCACTTTTCAGGTGATAATATTAACAATGTGCCTGCTGCAAAGCACAAATTGTACCAGGCAGATCAGAGATTTCTATTTTATTTTGCTAGCTCAGTGGGTTACTGCTTTTGTTACAGAGATCCATTGGTTACTTGAACTATCATTCTTATAGCACCGTGAGCAATGAACTAGCATCAAGGGGTTGCTTGTAAACTTCAAGACATAGATTAAAAAACGTATTTTTTTTTCAATGCATTACCCTAGGCAGCAAAAAAAAAAAAAAAAAAAAGGGTTTCCTTTGGGTAATATCCAAGTCTTATTAATATACCAAACCCCAAGCATTGTGTTTAAAATGATTTTGGGTTTGCACTCTTAACATATCATGTCAACTAGTATGGATGGTATGTGACTCTCACACCTTGTATCCCTCATTGTCTTATAACATTTCCTGCGCGTTAATGTACACACTTGAAGGATTCGTTGTCTCTGTAGAACTGTATGTGTGTGATGTGAAGCTCTCTAACATTCTACACTGGGATGAGTAGCACTACAAAAGAAATCAAATAAAAAAATTAATTAGTGCTATTTAAATCGTTATTACTGCAATTACCCACAATCATACAGATTGAATAAAGTCCAAAATCTACACCAAAATCATAAATTCTCGAAAGCATTCGTAAAGTGATAACAACCTAAGTGCTTTTATTGCCCTCCTTTGCATTGGCATTTCGGTAATAGGCTCCAGATAGCTCCCAGTCAGGATGAGACACCAACGAAAGCCTGGCGGCCTTTTAAGTTAGGATTTAGTGAAAATAAGAACTGACAGCGCACCCCCCAGCTCGGGGGCGGAAGAAATGCGAAAAACGCAGAGGAAAAAGATAATTGAGAAGGAAAGGCAGGCACAAAGAAAATTTGCTTTGAAGAACAATTCCATCTGACCGTCCAATTAAGAGTCAGAATCGCACAACTGCCTCACTCACTGAATGTGTTTGAAAGTGGGGTATGTTATTTTTGTGGCTATCTTCTGCTTTCCTCGTTTTGTTATTGCCTATATGGTTTTACTCTACCTCTCCTGTTTATTTTTGTAACGTTCTATTTTGTACCATTTCTCTCATGTAACGTAACTGGTTCTATTATACAGCGCTCTGACACCTTCGGGTAAAGTCCGCGCTATATAAAAATGCATTAAATAAAATAAATAAACCCAGAACGCCAGGCACCAGCAGCCTAAACAGGTGCCGAACAGACTCACCTCAAATAATACTTCAGCGACCAGCCCGCCCAAAACAAAGCGCCCCACATAGCATGTCAGAGCGGAGGACGGGTCAGAAGCAGGCGTGCGACAATTTCACAGCCAATCAGCATTTCGGAATGCTGTGAGGCGCTTTAGGATTGGCTGAAGATTTTTCTGATACTCCAATCCTAAATCATTTTACATCTGAACAGCACTTCCCACCCAAAGGACAACTCACGAATTATGTTCAGCCGTAGGATTGGACGTTATGCGGCCCGGAAGTGTTAACAGAATGGAGAACTGACATTTGTTAAAGATCGACGACGGACGACCGATATTAGGCTGACTTAATAGAGTAAGTATCAAAAAGGTGGTTTTCTCACGCCAGGTACCTTGTCTTTTTAAGACCAAAAATGTTTTCAAAAAAATCAACGGGCTTTCCAAATCAGCTTAATAAAAACTATGTTTTTGGTTCAGACGAGGGCATATTTATAGGTCACACGTGAGGGTGTATTGCATGCATGCCAACTGACCCGATTCAAACAGGATATTCTCATTTTTAAAGCCAAAATGGCTTTAGTTTAGATTTCTCTTTCCTGAAATTGCCCTTAATTCAGTGCAAGTCAATGGGGAAAATAAATCCGCCGCTCCCATTTTTATTTAAATCTCCCACTTTCTGCTTTCTCAACGTTGGCATGTATGATAATGCTAAACGTGTTGGGCTTGTTTGCGTTTCGTAGGGGCAAAGACGCAAATGTGGGGTGTGTTTGACTGCAGTTAGAGATGCAAGAGTCGCGTGTGGTGGACTTGTGACGCAAACGAGAGCAAGTTTGTGACAGAGCCCTGCAAAATAGGGGCATGCTAGTGCACGTGAATGTATATGTCCTTCACCAGGTCACTTATTTGCCTCTGAATAAAGTCTTATGGGTACTAAAGAGGGATATGTTGAGGGACAAATGAGGACCATGTCTTGGTGAAAAACTAGAGGATGTTTTGTAACGACCAGAGCTGCCGACGAACTGGGGAATCAGGTTCAAGTTGCGGCGTTAGCTTAACATCCTGTGGTTGTGGGCAAATCACCCAATCTCCCCGTAAGAGACAAACAAGACAAAAATCAATGTGTCCTTGTGTAATGTAACTGGTGCTCATGTATAGCGCTCCAATACCTTCGAGCCGAGTTCGCTCAATATAAAACTACAAAAAGAAAAAAACAAGGCTTTATAGTTGGTGGCGAACGGTACATGGTGAAAATGAAAGACATAGCTTATATATTGTATTGACGTGTATGTGGTACATTTTGTTTACCTGCATGGAGGCCAAAGGCGCAGAGATAAGTGTAATTCCATGCGACGATGATGATGTCTCTTCTCAGTCAGGATATTTTTTAAAGTTGATAAAACTGGTTCAATTTGCCAGTGATAAATTCGGATTGAGTGCTAAAAAAATCAGTTTATATTGTCTGCTACTTGAATGGTCCATTGCTTAAATGGGCACACGAACAGCCACATATGACATTCCTACATAACACACCGGGATCAACCTTATCTTACTTTGCATAACGTACTTAAAGGGCTTGAGAATGTCAAATCCACTTTGAAATCTCACTTGAAAATTGTGAAGCATCAGGCTGTTTCTTTGTGTTTTTTTTTTTTTTATTAAAAAGGCCTTTTGGGTCTGCAGTAAGGTATGAGTTGTTTCATTTGATCTGCAACTACTCTCATCCAGGGCAGAACTGGTACAAAATTAATTACTAATTGTCAGTGTATTTTTAGCAATACTGGAAAGGGAAATGAGTTCTAGATCTCCTCTGCAATCTTGCTGAGGAGAATGTGTGCTTATTGTGCATGTGTGGTGGCCCCGCGGCATGTGTTTCATTTTTTTGGCACCGGGACAGAGTAGGGCTGAGTTAAAGGGGTTGGCATGCAACTGTTCTGGCTTGAAATTAGGTCCATCTGAATTAGAATTTGACTGGTTCTCACTCAAAGCTAGCATTGGTTATCCTCTTTATGTACATGCGGTACGCCCTACCCCCCCTTTATTTTTTAAAATAATTTTTAACATTGCTAGTTTGCTTTGGCAGTTCTGCAAATGCATTGTTCGAACCAATTGCAATTACTTGCCCGGCAGTGGCATTGGAGACTGTATGTATGTATGTATGTATGTATGTATGTATGTATGTATGTATGTATGTATTCTTTCTATTGCGCGAACCTAGCCAAAAGGCAGCAGAGTGCTCTGCAGAGTCAAAGACACAAATAAAGGCAGATTGATAGGAAAAATAACTGGTTTGTGGATAGTTAGTGCATTGAGATGTAGTGTATTTTTAAAGAGGCGCATCTTCAACTCATTTCTAAATTGGAGCAGAGTTGGGGCGTTTCAGAGAACCACTAGAGATGGGGAACTTGTCGGTAAAATAAGCAGGGGTGGTGGTTGTGATGGCTTTGTAAATGAGCAGGTGCCTAGGCCCAGCCCCTCACCCTCGTACTTGTGACTGGTCCTCTGACCAGTCTAGGCCCTATTGGATCTGGCTTCTTCAGCCTGATGCTGCCGCCTCGCCCCTCCCTTCAGCTCCTTTTCTCTCTTTTCTGCTCTTCTACCTATCATGCGTCTGCTTTCTCCTTCAAGTCTCTTCTTACTTCTCAAGCCTCTTTTCACGCCTTTCACTCTTGCTTTTAATCCTCTTTTCTACTACTGCCTCACATCTGCTCTTTTTTATCTTCTGAGACTCTGCTTTTTTCACCACTTTTGTGCATTTGGAATATTGCCTCACTTCTGCTCTTTTTCACCCTTTGATCTTTACACCACTTTTGTACCTGTTCAGCTTGTGCACCCCTTTCCCCCACTCAGCCCTCTGTTGCATTCCCCGCTGCCCCCTTCTAGCGCATTTCCTGCCTCACCTCCTCCTGCTGCTTTCCCACTTCTTCCCGCAAAGACCAGCACCGCCCACCTCCACCACATGCTCCCCTCACCCCTCAGAACCTGCTTAATGGTGGCTGCTGCACGACCCCATTGAGCAGATGCCTAGGCTTAGCCCCCCCTGGTCCTCCCACAGGTCTAGGCCCTTTCGGATCCGGCTTCTTCCACCTGAGGCTCCAGCCTCGCGTCATCTTCTCTTCTCTGTTCTGCTCCTTCTATTTCTGTGTGTCTGCTTTCTCCTCCAAGTCTCTTCTCACTTCTCAAGCCTCTTTACACTCTTCACACTTCTCAAGCCTCTTTACACACTTCACACTTCTCAAGCCTCTTTTCACACCTTTCTCTCTTGAGCCTCTTTTCTACTACTGCCTTACATCCGCTCTTTGTCACCCTCTGCTCTTTTCCCCACTTTTGTGCCTTGCTTTTCAGCCTCTTTTCAACTGTTGCCTGGCTTCCTCTCTTTTTCACCCTCTGAGCCTCTGCTCTTTTCACCACTCTTGTGCCTGTTAAGCCTGTGCGCCCTTTCCCCTGCTCAGGCCTCTGTTGCACTCCCAGCTGCCCGCCTCCCAGGTATTTCCTGCCTCCCTTCTCCCCTGCCTCGCTCATTATCTGCTCCTGCTGCTCTCCCTCCTATTCTGCCCGCAAAGACCAGCTCCGCCCACTACCACCCCACAATCCCCCACACCTCAGAACCTACTTAATGGTGGCTGCTGCACAACCCCATTGAGCGGATCCTAGGCTCAGCCCCCCACACCTGTGAATGGTCCTCCCATCGGTCTAGGCCCTTTGGGACCCGGCTTCAGTATCGCCCCTCGCTTCATCTCCTCTTCTCTGTTCTGCTCCTTCCATCTCTTGTGTGTCTGCTTTCTCCTTCAAGTCTCTTCTCACTTCTCAAGCCTCTTTACACTTCTCAAGCTTCTTTACACTTCTCAAGCTTCTTTTCATACCTTTCACTCAAGCTTTTGAGCCTCTTTTCTGCTAGTGCCTTGCATCTGCTCTTTTTCACTCTCTGAGCCTCTGCTCTTTTCACCACTTTTGTGACTGTTCAGCTTGTGCGTATTTTCCCCCGCTCAGGCCTCTGTTGCACTCCCTGCAGCTCCCCTTCCCCACTTCCATGCATTTCCCTCCTCCCACCTCTCCCCGCTCCATACCTGCTCCTACTGCTTTCCTGCTTTTTCTTCCTGCGAAGACCAGCCCCGCCCACCACCCTCTCACACTCTTTCCCCCTCCTGGGACCTAGTTAATGGCGACCGCATGAAGCACGCGTGCCAAAGGCAAGCCTGTCTGTGCCTGGACCGCGCTCAGCGCCAGAAACCCCTAGTTGCGATCACCGCTCAGCAATATTCTGCAGCTCTCCTTAGGTCACTCAACCCCAGACGGCGTTCCTTCAACTGCTGTTGTGCCTCAAATCATGGTGGGAGCATTCACCGGCACACGCTGCTGGTTCTCCTGCAGCCAGTCACCCACACACCCCATGCAAACAACACCTCACTTCACTGGCTCCCCAGTCACAAGCACAGCCAATTCAAACTTCTCACACACGCATACAAATCCCTACACAACACAGGACCAGAAAACCTAAACAGTTGTATACACTTTAACCAGTCTACCAGACATCTACGCTCTGCTTCACTCGCACACATTCCTCACATCCACAAAAGCAGAGCAGGAGGTCGCTCTTTCTCCGACATCACACCCAAAACATGGAACAACCTCCCTCCACACATCAGAGCCTCCTCCTCACTTCTTGAGCTAAGCAAGAAGCTGAAGACCTGGCTTTTCGATTAAACACAGAGGAGGCAAGCACCTACACACCTGCTCAAGCACCTGGATACTCACAGGTGATTAGTGTGCTATACAAATCAACATAACAGAACATGCAGCTGGTTTTGAAGATGGTGTGGTCTGGCAAGGGAAGACAACGAAGTTCCTTCAGCATAGGAGCAACATAATCATATTTCTTCAGGCCCTGAATGAGATGGGCTGCGGCATGTGTTGTGCCCCTGAGGGGTGCCAGTGTCAAGTCTAGGAGGCCGTGGAGCAGGTTGTTCTCACCATCCAGACTCGCGAGTATGAGGGCTTGACCAGCAGCACTGAAGTCTCTTTCTGGAAAAAACAGTTTTACTTTCGTTAGATGAGAGAGCTGGTACCAGGCCATCTTTGTCTTTTGGCAATGTGTTCCTTGAGTGTGAGGTTGGTGTCCAGTTTGAATCCAGGTGACTTATCGTTCCGTGGAAGTTGGGGTTTGCAACCATCAAGGTTCATGTCAGTAAGACAGGTGTGCACAGGTTCATGTTTGTTATTCTTGGCAAATAACAGGAATTTTGGCTTTCTTGGATTTAGCATCCGGTAGGCACTGGACATCCAGGTCTGGATCATGTGCAGGCACTGTGTGAGGCATTGGATCTCTGATGGAGATAAGGCTATCAAGAAGAGTTGTGTAACATCAGCATATTGGTGGATCGTGATGCTGTTATCTGTGAGTAGAGCACCAAGCAGCTCCAAGTAGAGGTAGAAGATGACAGGGGCAGTATGAACCGCTAGGAGACTCCTCAAGTGATGGGGATCTTTTGGGACATGGAGGTGCTCATGTGAGCAAACCAGTGTTGGGTGAAAAGGTTGGCAGAGAATCATTGAAGGACATTGCAGATGAATCCCATTCAGGATTCTAGGGTGAAATGGTCGACTGAGTTGAAGGCAACTGAGAGGTCCAGCCGTATTCGGAGGCAGGGGGTCATCTTAATCTGTGGTCAGGAGGGCATCGTCTGTGATGTGTAAGCTAGCGGTCTCTGTACTGCTGCGTGTTCGGAAGCCAGATTAGTAGTTGTGTAGGCAATGATTAGATCAAATGCAGTCTTTGAGTTGAACATAGAATGCTTTTTCAAAGATCTTGCTGATTAATGGCAGTTGAGAGATGGGCCGGTAGTTGCTGACGTCATGGTGAGAGAGCGCCCCCAGTGAGTGCTTTGATGAAGGGTGAGGGTAGAACATCATCTTTATAAGAAGTGGCTTTGACGGAATGGAGTTTGTCAGCGAGATCTGCAAGAGAGAGGCCTTTGAAGGTTGACCATTGCAGGATTCTATGGAAAGGGGTGGGTGTAAATGATAAAACAGGCTTGGTGTTGTAAAGGTGCTCTTGGTTCTTACGCTTTTATTTCACTGAAAAATAGGTTGATGGTATTGCACTTTTCTGTGGAGTGAGGAATAGGTGGGTCCAGCAGGGGCTCGATGCAGCGCTTGATTGTCTTAAAAAGTTTTCTGCTTCTGTTGGTGGCTTCATTGTTGGTGTTAGTATATTACTTTGCTTTGGCTGATGTGATGAGCTGTCTGTATAATGTGCGAAGGGACTTCAGTATCCTGAATTCATCAGTACTTCTGTGATTCATCCGTTTCATCCCTGTCTGAGGATGGATAGTTTGTCAGCAGGGCCTTTCGTGTATCATGGAGCTGAAGGCTTTGGCTTGCACTTGCATGGCTATTCATAGTTTCTCAAAAAAAGTTGGAGTTGGATGTGGAGTTGTTAAGGTGAGGGATGAGTTCATGCATTTAGTTGTCTATAGAGAAGTTTTAGAAGGATTTGAAAGTTTGATCTCATTTGTGTTGTACCTTGGTTTGTTGGTAGGATGCTGAGTAGAGAGATAGGGATGGCAAAGTAGTTGGTCCAGTTAAGGGATAAGTGTGGTTTGCATTGGATTGTTGGTGATATTGAGAAGATAATTTTGAGGATGTGGCCTTTGGAGTGTGTTGGTTGTTTGACATGCTGTACAACGTTGAATGTTTCAATGGTGAAGAGGGTGTCTGTGTTTTTTTTTTTTTTTTTTGACCTTGTGTTGTCTGAAATGTTAAAATAACACCAAGAGAGTGGCATGGGGTCGTTGACTGGACAAGAAGGCTTGGAGATCTGAGGAATCATCAGTGAAGTCTTTGTTCTGACTAGAAGGTGTGTAGATGAGATGGAAGGTGGCAATCTGATTTGCAGAGAATGGAAAATTCTATGCAAGCAGTGCCATAGAGTTGAGTGTTACTTGCTTGTCCAAGATGCACTACCAGGAGGATTTATGGATGAGAACACGGGTCCTCCCTTCTTATGTGCGCGGTCCACACGATCAACGCTGTAAAATGAGGGAAGATTGTCCAAGAAGTGCGAAGGTGTGGGAGTGAAACATGTTTTTGTAAAGAAAAGGGCATCAAACTTATGATAAGTGATGAGGTCTACACTGTCTGGTGCGTGGAGTACTTCACAGCAAGCTTGGTGAGCATGAGTTGGAGTGTGTCTTTTGTAGTATGAGGGTTGTGGTAGTTAATGGGATGTGTATGAGGTTGGCTCTATGTGTTGTGTGAATACTGTGTGCATGTTTGGGTCATCTAGGTCTTGATCTGATTGTGAGGTTTGGTAGTACGGGGTGCTCTAGGATGCACATGATTTTATCTTACCTTGTAAGTTTCAATGGAACATGGGTTCTGGCCCAATATATTTTTTGGCCCCAACAGGGCAACCAGGCTATTGCCTTGTCCGTGCCCACCCATAAAAGGCTCCACCAAGCCTGTTAAGGACTTACATTGAGAAAAACTGTTATTATCATTTAGTATAAATGTAGCAATGATCCCGACTATCCCTCCAAACTCACAAGTGAAAAATATTAACATCTCTCGGTTGAGATTATTGGGTTACAGCAGTTTCATTCTGTTGTTGCTCCTAAAATTCTGGTGTGTGTGCTGCAGAGTGTATACTGAGATCACTTTAGACCATTGGTACTTGACACAGATATTCCGTTATTAAACCTCAATCCTTTGGTACATGAATGGTAGGCATATGATGTTACTGTCGGTTTTAGGATTACTTGAATGTATGATCTCTCAGAATCTGGTAATAAAGAACAATGTTCCTTTTGGGATTTGTTAGATGCTATTGAGGCCTTTTATCAGCAAGCATATAATTTAGCTTCATTTCAATGAATTCTCATAGTACTTGATTTTTGTGCAGAAACATTTCAGAAACAACCTTGCATATATAGTGATATGCCTCAGGTTAGTTGTTATATATATATATATATATATATATATATTTTTTTTTTTTCCACAAAAAAAGGTTGCCCTCGAGGTAAGACGCACTCATAGATAGGTATGCCTCTTTATTGAAGACTGCAGCGAAAAACAGCAACTGTCCTCGAACCATTGAAAATGGTTCGAGGACAGTTGCTGTTTTTCGCTGCAATCTTCAATAAAGAGGTATACCTACCTATGAGTGCGTCTTATCTCGAGGGCAACCTTTTTTTGTGAAAATGTGTGACGGCTGGTCCAGCCGTAAAGACGCACCGCCGCAAGCAAAAGCGGATCTGGAGTGACTCGAGATAGCGAGCCGCTGTTGGAATGGGAGGCTCTTATTGAGTGAATTTTCATTGGCAGCGAATCCAGGAATGGGCCCTTGAATCGACCCACTGGAGGGTATTGAACTGGTGAATATTTTTGGAACCACGGCAGAACCCACATGGGGCATATTGCAGTACCACCATGACCAGAATGCTTTGCAACTCACATGAGGCCCACTGTGGGCTGGACTACTATTTAAACAGGTGTCTGCATTTTGTTTGCTGTTTGTTCTGTGCTGGCCTGTGATCAAGAACTGTAGAGTTCGAAACACGTTAGGCCCCCTTTTTTAAATGGTTCGAGGACAATTGCTGTTTTTCGCTACAGTCTTCAATAAAGAGGTATACCTACCTATGAGTGCGTCTTATCTCGAGGGCAACCTTTTTTTGTGAAAAAATATATATATATCATTTAACATGTCATGAGTGTTGAAATATGTGACGTCATAAGCAGTTTATTCCGGTGGAGCAAGTTATAATTAACTCCTTAAGCTATAACTGGTGAATTTCAGGCATTTTAATGGTTTTTACCTTATTTCAAAACATAACTATTACGTCACTTTAACCTTTTATTTAGTCGGAGATATATACTAACAAAATGCCTGAAATTCACCAGTTCTAGTTTACTGAGCTAATTATAACTTGCTCCACTGGCATAAACTGCTTATGACGTCACATATTACAACACTTATGACATGTTAAATGACATCATTGATTACATCACTTATGACCGCATGCAGGTGTCCCAAGTACACCACAGAACCCTGCCCGATCTGGCACTTACTGGCCTTGATCGTGAGGCCTGCACCTTGCAGAGCCCTCAACACTTTCTCAAGGTGCTGTAAATGTTCTTCCCAGCTGGAACTGAACACAGCAATGTCATCCAGGTAGGCAGCACTGAAATCCTCCAGCCCAGCCAACACCTGATTGACCAACCTCTGAAAGGTGGCAGGGGCATTCTTCAACCCAAAGGGCATCACCCGGAATTGGTAATGACCTTCTGGGGTTGAGAATGCTGATCTCTCCTTGGCCCCATCGGTTAAGGCAATCTGCCAGTACCCAGACGTCAAATCAAACGTGCTGAGGAACCGGGCAGCTCCCAACCGATCAATGAGCTCATCAGCTCTGGGGATGGGGTGCGCGTCAGTCCTGGTGACGACATTGAGCCCACGGTAGTCCACACAAAACCGGAGTTCTGGAGGGGCACCGGGCGCCGCAGCCTTTGGGACCAAGACCACTGGGCTGGCCCAAGGACTGTGGGAGGGCTCAATCACCCCTAACGCCAACATCTTAGAGACCTCCTCCTTGATGCTGGCTCTGACCCGGTCAGTCAACCTGTAAATCTTGTGCTTCACAGGATGGCTGTCACCAGTGTCCACGTCATGGGTACACCAGTGAGTAACACCGGGGGTCAGAGAGAACAGTGGGGCGAACTGTCCCAACAACTGGCGACAGTCCCCCTGCTGCTCCTGAGTCAGAGTAGGGGAGAGGATCACACCCTCCATTGACCCATCATGCTCCTTGGTAGACAGGAGGTCAGGGAGAGGCTCACTCTCCTCTTCCACCCCATCATCTGTCGCCAAGAGCATACTCACTTCGGACCTCTCGAAGTGGGGCTTGAGGCGGTTCACGTGAAGGACCCTCAAAGGGTTCCTTGGAGCCTGCAAATCCACCAGGTAGGTGACGTCACTTTTGCGCTCCTTTACCTCATATGGCCCAGTCCACTTGTCCTGCAAGGCACAAGGTGCTACTGGGGCCATGACCCACACTTTTTGCCCAGGTTGAAATTCGCCCAGAGTGGCATTCTGGTCATACCATCTCTTCATTTCTTCCTGGCTTGCTTCTAGGTTCGCCTGAGCGAGTTTCCTGAAGCGGGCAGTTTGGTTTCTAATGGCCAGCATGTAGCTAAATACATCCTGGGGAGTTTTCCTGGGAGCTGCCTCCCAGCCTTCCTTTACCAAACTCAGACACTCTAAGAGTGCTCCGGACCCCTCCGTCATCCGCACCAAGATCCCCAAGCATCAGCAGCCATCCATTGATCAATGCTGCAGCCAACGCCTTGCTGCCACCTGCGCCACTCATCCACGAAGGAAAATCACTCAGATATCCCTGCATTGCAGCGTAACCCTACTAGCTGTGGAGTACCGGCGCCACTACCCAAAATGGCGGCACCCGATCTCTAAGCTGCAGTGCCCTAACCTGCATCATCACTGCGGGACCCAGGCCCATCCTTGCTCTATCTGAGGCCGGCGGCCGGCCCGTCGACAAGAGACGACAGCCGAGCACAGCAGGGCAGCCCTGTGACCCGGAGCGGGTCATCCAACCGCGCGGCCCGCAGAGAGGCCTCCTCCTTTGGCCCGGTGCGCAGTGAGACTCAGCCAACGGCCGCCTTGTATCTCTGCTTTTTTGCCGCCTTTTCGGGCGGCGGAGGGAAGGAGGGTGGAGGCCATACCGGTCACTGTCGGCTCCCCCCTCCCACTGAGGGTGGCCTCCCTGCGGCCCTGCCAGACCCAGAACGAGACGACCCACCTGCGACACCCCCAGGCCGGGGGCGCAATTCCAGCGGCCCGGGCGGGACCCAACAGCTCCTTGCAACACCTGGTGAGTGGGGCGGCCGCCTCGTATCTCTGCGGCTGACTTCGACGCCGGCCGGAGAGGCCCAGCATAATGCCTGACGGGCCCGAAGGCTCACTGGCCGTTCAGAGGACGGAGGCTGAGGCCCGGGACCACCCTTGATCCCCCTAAGACCTGAGGGGTAGCGTTTGGCTGGTGCGGCCCGGGGGGCAGATCCCTTGCCCTCAACCGAGTCCCGTGCTCGCTGTGGGGCCGGGCGCCGAGGAGGCCGCGCTGTGACATGTCTGTTCTTCGGCCGCCATTTCGGGCGGCGGAGGGTAGGTGAGGACCCTTCGTGACACCATCGGCGCCCTCCCTCCCACTGAAGGCGGCCTCCTGACGGCCCTGCCGGACCCAGATTGAGACGGCCCATCTGTACTACCCCCAGTACCGGGGACTCGATTGCAGCGGCCCGAGTGGGGCTTGACGGCTCCTTGCAGCACCCGGCGAGTGTTGGGACAGCGGCGGGAGGACGCAGGGGCCCGCGCGGTGCAGTCTTTCCCGCACACCATTGATTGCTTTAGGGGCAAGACTGTGGGTTCCCCGTCAGCGGCTATCCCCATCTGACGTTTGGGGGCCGGATCGCGGCCCCGCGGCCGCCCGGGCGATCTCGTGGCCCCCGGCCTGTTGCGGCCTGCGACCCCCGACGTGCGAGGCAGAGGTGCCGGTTGTCGGCGGCGTGGAGAGGGCCTGAGCGGCTGCGGGTGCCTGTTGAGGCCGCGCGGCGCCTGCCGCTACTATCATCCGGACCTGAAAGCAGCCCTGCAACGCGGGGGGCCCGGCCTGGGATCGGCCGGTACATCGACCGGCGCTGGGACTTAGAGGCGGTGGCAGCGGTGTAGAGGGCTCCGAGGCACGCGGCGGGTGAGGCCGCTGGAAGCAGCCAGTGACAGAACCTGTGATGAGTGGGGGGATCGGCCGTCAGTTCGGGCGGCGGTGAGGAGCCGGGTCCCTGGTCCCCCCCCCTGCCTCGCCCTCAAGTCCGGAGCCTGTCGAAATTGGCGGCCCGCCCCAGAGCGAGAGGCCCCCTGACTGCTGGGGCCGTGGCTCTGGGGAATTGAAGATCAGTAGGGGTCCGGCCGAAGATAGCGCCTGACGAAGCAGTGTATGCTCCTGGCCCGGGCGGGCGCACGTCCCGGAGGGGCGGTCGACCCAGTGGCATCGTGAGGCCTCCTGTGGGATCTCGGCTGGCGAGTCGGCCGGCGCCGGAACAGATGTAGTGGTGGAGGCAAGGCGGCCATCCAGACCTTGGTCGTGCAGCTGACTCCTACGGTGAGTGGGGGGGGTCGGCTGCCAGATCGGGCAGCGGGCCGGGCCCTGGACACTGGGTCCCCCCCTTTCTCCCCCAGCCCCCCCACTCCGTGTTGACTTTGTGCTCGAAGGAGCCGCTGCCCTCCCGCTTTCTATTGGGGCTGTGCGAAGGTTTGACTGCGGGACCCCGTGCGGTTTGATCTGAGGGCCGGACCCGCGGAGAGGGCGACCCGAGCTGGGGGCCCCCGGTTGTCAGAGCGCGGGGTGGAGGTGCCAGGGGTGCTGCCCCCGCTTTCGGCCTTGGGCGCCTGGGCTGGTGGTGGGGTCAGGTGGCCTCCCCCTTCTTCACTTCTCATACTGCGGGCTTGTGTGGGGGCCCACTGTCTTGGTTCTGGAGGGCCCTGTTCCTTAGGGATTCCAACGGTGACTGGCAGGGCAGGTGAGGCCTGACCCCCGTAAGTACAGTCGGCCATCTTGTCGGGTGGCGGAGGGCGTCCCATACGCAAAGATAGCAAGAGAACTATCCCCCATCAGCTGGGCCTCCGGGTGAATTCGGAAGCTCGCGCCTACAGACGGCTGCCGTCTCTCTGGATCTGTGACCCACGTCGGCCTCCCGCTCCTCCGAGTCCCAAGTTGACACAGTCACTATCGGCTGGCCTGGGTCATGGGGAGGGATAAAGGTACCAAGCCTACGCCGGCCCCCACCCAGACAAAAATGGACCGGTTTACCACCTCCGAGCCCGAACCTCCCGGAGGGGCGGCGGGGGGGCCGCCCCCTCCTCCGGACAGGGACCTCGACACTATACTTCAGGCTATTAAGGCCTCACAGGCGTCCGTGGAGGGGAAGATCGGAGAAATTAAAATAGACGTGTCTCTCCTCAGGCAAGACCTCCGCAACGCAACCACGCGGCTGTCGGAAGCCGAGTCCCGCATATTTACGGCCGAGGACGATATTGCACGACTCAAGGACCAAGTCGCCCACCTTTGTACTCATACCAAGGAGCTCCATAGGCGTGCGGAAGACGTGGAAAACCGGGCACGTCGCAACAACCTCCGCCTGGTGGGGTTTCCTGAGGGGGCGGAGGCAGGTCAGGCTGCCACTTTCGTGGAGGACTGGTTCAAATCATGGATGCCTGGAGATGCCCTGTCGGCATGGTTTGTAGTAGAAAGAGCCCACAGATCCTTGGTGCCCAGGCCCCTTCTGGCGCTGCACCCCGCCCCATCATCCTAAAAGTACTCAACTTCAAAGATCGTGACGCCATCCTGCGGGCTGCCAGGGCGGCCGGCCCACTCAAGTTTCAGAACCATGTTATTATGATATTCCCGGACTACACTAGGGAGGTCCAGGACCTCCGGCGCTCTTACATGGAAGTCAAGAAAAAGCTGGGCGCTTTGGGCCTACAATATCCGCTCCAGTTCCCGGCCCGTCTCCGGGTCATTTTTCAAGGCCAGACGCAATTCTTTGACTCCCCCCCCCCCCCCCCAGGCGGCATGGACATGGCTGACGGAGGAGCGCCCCCTTCGCCAGCGACGAGACATCTCTCCGGAGCGTATGGAATCGCAGCTTGAAGGGCAGCGGTCGCCGGGGCACCGACGCCGGCGTCGCACGCGGTCGCGCAGGGGGCGCCAGACACAGGCACCAGCACTCAGATCTTTAAGCGCAGCGGCTCCTGACCGTCACGACTCCTCCAGCCAGTCGGGCTCCCCGCCACGCAACAGACATCCCTCCACTGTGAGCCTCGGGGTCCCGGCCTCGCCACTGGCCCAGGTGGACTCGGACCTCTCTCGCACCCCCACTCTTTAGCAGTAATGCAACTCAGATCCAAATGCATGTCCGCCGTTGAGGGGGGAGGGGGTCTTCAGACCTAACCAAGCACTTGTTTACTTTTCTGCTCATTGCTGATGTACTGTCTATCCGTTCTTCTGGAGGGGTCCTCCACGTTTCCACTCCGAGCGTTTTAGTTTGGTCTAGTTAAATGGGGGGTCGACAGATGCTTCCGTTTTCGAAGTATAGGGAGGGGGGAGGGGGTAGGGGGCGGGTTCGCTATTGGGTTCTCTCTTGGTTGTTGGGAGATAAGATTGTTTTCTCCACAGGTTTTACACTGTTCATTGTTGTTCTGTTGCACCCTCATGACACGCGGAGCTATTCAGACAGAGGTCCAATATACGCGCCCCAACCAAACGGTACATCTTCACACCTGAGCCAGGCCCCGCATTTGCTGTCGGCCCACCGGGGTCCGATGGGCCATCGTAGCGACTTCCAGCCCCCATGACTGATACAATATCTTCGTCCGCAACCTTTCAGATTTTATCCTGGAACGTTAACGGCCTCCTAGACCGCCACAAGCGAACGGCCGTACTGCGCTATGTGCAGTGCCTCAATATAGATGTGCTGATGCTCCAAGAAACACACCTGTTGGGCAACCTCTGCCCCTTCCTGGCACGATATGGTTACGACAGGGTCTGGCACTCGGGCTTCGCTCGAGGTTCCCAGGGTGTGGCCATAATATTGAAGCGCTCCCTTCCCTTTGTCCTAACACAGGTTTTCCACGACCCGCAGGGCACGTTTGTAGCTATCAGCGGGGCAATCGGGGGTACTCCACACAACTTTGTGTCCATGTACTCTCCTCCCTCAATGCTCACCACGACCCTTAAACACTCCACTGCCCTAATGCCCACCCTCCCCCTGGGATTCACCGTTCTAGGGGGTGACTTTAATGCGGTCTCGGCCCCACTCTTGGACACAACGGGCCTTCCCTCTCCATCCAGACTGACGCAGGCAAAACTGCTCACAAACTGGGCCGAATCCCTAGGCCTCTGCGACGCGTGGCGAACTTGGCACCCACACGCTAAACAATATACACACACACACCTCCGCTGCGCACCACACGCAGGCGCGCATAGACGCGATTTTTATTCCGTCAACGGACTGCTCTACACTCCAGGATGTTCGCATACTCCCAAGAGGCATTTCCGACCACTCTCCAGTGCTCCTTAGCGCAGGGTCCCCTCCTCACCATTCACGCCCAATTTGGCGGTTGAACGCCTGGTTTCTTCAAGATAAGGATTTCAAGAAGGCGGTGGGTCTGGAGTTGGCGCAATACTTTAACACCAACTCGGGGTCGGTCCCTTCCCCGGGTACCCTGTGGGAGGCGGGTAAGGCCACCATCCGTGGATTTGCCAAAGGCCACGTCCAACGGCAGCGACGGGCCCAACTGTCGCGGATCACATCCCTGGAGGCACAGGCCCTACGCCTTGAGCGCTCCTCCCCCGCGGGGGGCGACGCAGCTCAAGAGAGGCGCCTCGCGAGCATCCGCAACGACATCAAGCAACTCTCGCTGGAGGCCGCCAAGCTCATGTGGAGATCTTCTGTGGCCAGGGTTTATGGTTGGGGTGACAGGAATGGAGCGATTCTACACCGGCTCGCCACGTATCCCAGAGCGAACCGCATTATCCCGGAGATACTAGATCAGGAGGGGACGACGCGACGATCCCCGGTGGCTATAGCGGGCGCATTCGCAGCCTACTATCGCCGACTCTATGCTAAGCGAACCCCGGTGAGACCGCTCCGGAAACTAATGGAAATGGCAGGTGCTCAACTCCCCAGCTGGACTCCACGGCTAGAACTGATCTAGACCGCTTATTCTCCTCGATGAGATTAATGAGGCCATCGTGCATACCGCGGCGGGTAAGACTCCTGGCCCGGACGGCCTTCCCCAAGAATACTATGCAGCGTACCGCGAAGCCCTTGTACCCCGCCTAGCCGACCTGTATGCCGAGGCTTCAGAGAAAGGTTCCTTCCCACCAGAGACCTGCGTTGTACCGTCGTACTACCATAAACTCGGGACAAAGGTTGAAGTTACTTGCACTCCCAAGGATAAACTTGGAACAAAGGTTGGAGTTACTTGCACTTCCAAGGATAAACTCGGAACACAGGTTGGAGTTACTTTCACTCCCAAGGACAAACTTGGAACAACGGTTGGAGTCACTTGCACTCCCAAGGATTTGGCACTACTATTCTTCAGAGAAACACAGAGCTAAAATCTTTAATCCTTTCGCAGTCTCAGTTCTAGCGCCAAGGTTGCAGGAAGGTTCCAAAGTATAAACACACAAGAAGCGGTGGAGTAAATCACAGAGAGGGCATGCAGGAAAAGTTTATAGTCTTTGTAGTTGCGGATACTATGTCTTGCTTACCACTATAGGAGAATTAGTGTGCACCAACCTGGTATCAAGTACTTAATCTAGTTCTTCCGCTTGACCGAAGTTTGAAGATGATTTTGAGGCTTTCACTCAGGGAGTCACAAGGGGTCTGGAGTGGCTTTGCAGGAGGGAGAGAGGAGGAAGACGTCCAGGGAGCTAGGGCCATGGGAACCACCAGTTCACTTGGACTTGAAGGAGACTGGAGCTCTTCTCGGTTCTGGTTGGATTCTTCAGGTGAGTTGGAAGTGTGAAGCTTGTTCTTGCGTTAGTACACTTGCTTTGACCTTACAAAACGGGCATGTGCAACTTAATGATCAGGACCAAATAACGGGAAACAAATGTATCGTTTTCGTTTGAACGTGCACAATGGAAGACAACACCAAGGCCCCAGTAACAGCGGGAGCAATGCTTGCCATTGGCTCATGGGATTCTGGGGGAAGCTTGCAGGGATTCAATGGAAAACCACACCAAGGCCCTAGTAACAGTGGGTGCGGATAATCTATTGGTTCACGGGTTCTGGGGGACGCTTGCAGGGATTTACGCCAACAGGGAACATCAGTCATGGTATCCTAGCACGCCATAAAGCACCACAGGGGTAAGGCAACATGATCCTGCGCTAGACCACTACGCAGAGGGCGCTGGAAGGGGTTGTGACCGAGAGGGTGCAGGAGGGGATTGTGACACTGTAAGAAATTCTTTCAGTTTTACAGCTTTGATTCCTTCAAGATGGTGGGTGTTCATGTCCGTCACATTTTGTCATAAATTCAGAATGTAAGCACTCTAGTTGCTCATTAATACTTAGTGGTAAAGCTGCAGTCGATCACTAGGGAGTTAGCTGACATGCTACTGCTGCTGTTGAAAGTACATGTTTCAGTTTTCATGTCAGAATGTTGTACTGAAATGGATGAGGAAGATACCTGAGAACATATAGAAAATGTGTAGTCCTTTTAGCTTTCTAGAGCATTAACCGTAATTTCTATCTCAGAAAGAAACCGTTTCATTTTGTTTATTTCTAAAGGAAATGCTTTTAAGTTTTACTGCTTTGATTCCATCAAGATTGCTTCAGATGTGCCACACTTTTGTTATAAATGCAGAATGTTAGACCTCCAGTTGTTCATCAGAACATTGTGAAAAATTGCAATTGATTACTAGGGAGGTAATTGACACACTGCTGCTGGTGTTGGAATACATTTCACTCTACGTGTCAGAATGTTTTACTGAAATGGATGAGAAAGATATTTGCGAACTCATAGAAAGTGTGCCCTCATTTTAGCTTTCCAGGGCACTAACCATAATTTCTATGACAAAACAAATCCCTCATTTTGTTTAGCACTAAAGGAAATACTTTAGGCTTTGCAGCTTTGATTCCACCAAGATGGATTAAGGTCTGCATTACTTTTTTCATACATACAGAATGTTAGCACTCTAGTTGCTCATTAGAAAACCATGGGAAGCTGCAGTAGCACACTAGAGAGTGAAAAGGTTCCTGGCTATTGTGAAGGAAAGTTTAAATTCTATGTTAAGGGCATGGAGGCAACTGTTATGCTGGGCTTTCTCTAATCAAACTCACAGCAGGCAGTAACAATAAAGACTACAATACTCAAAGTGCATTTGTGTACGAAAAAACTACAGAACACATGACATTGAATGACCAATGACAATATGTCTAGTCCTATAAAGCTTACTTCTCATAGTTTTTGTTCTTTGATGGTGAACGATCTTGCAGTATTGAATGTGACATCATCTAAGCCTCTTTACAGCTGCTTCTCTACCATCATAAATTAATGTTTCTAATACAAAACTGCAAAATTGAGAAACAAAGTTAAGAAACTCCCTTCTTTATGATTGTAGTACAAATCATCAGTTTGTTATTGATCAAAATGTGTCAGTCAGCAAATACAATCCACTTTTATAAATCAACCATTACAAGTGGAAACACAAGGATGTACTATAAAACTGACATTTGCAAATGACATCAAACACATCATAGTAAAGCATTACAATTACATTTGCCATGCTCAAGAAGGGAGGGCTGGGCATGTCCATTTTTCGAGTGGAGTAATCTTTGCCTTGATGTCCTTAATAGAATGGTAACTTTCTTTCACAATAGCTAATGAATTTCTCATTCTGTATCAGGACCAGTGGCTCTGATTATGCTTACTCAAAGATTACTGACCACTAAATTAGCCATCTCTGACTTTGGTTTAAAGCAAAACTTCTTGAAGGTGGAATCGGAGGGCCAGTCTGCTGATCTTAAAATATTCTCCAACCTAGCTCCAAGAGTAAATGCTTTGAAAGACATGGCGCTTCTGGTAGAATGTGCACCAAAAAATGAGGTATCAGGTCCTGCTTCTTGCATCACCCACCTGATCCATCTACCTAAAGTGGGAGATGAAACCACTTTATGGGGTTTTGTGATTGATATTAGTAACTGATTCACCCCCCCCCCCTTTGGATTCTAAGGTCCCTTGAAACATTCTAATACTTTTTAACATGGGCAGCACATCACAGTGAATGATGGCTTAGGAACCGTTTGAGTTCTGGACTTGTTAGATCTAGCAATGGTATACATAATTGCTTTTGAGGTAAATGATCACCCTGAAAAATCCAACGCCTTCATGTCAGAGGCCCTTTTGTTGGAGATGAGGCATAATGACATGGTCAGTTTGACAGAGTTGTTTTCTGGAGAGATCACTATTGTCTGGCCAATTACAAAAGACATTCAGGACCGCATTCACATCCCACATCCTAGAGATTTTGGAGGGTGGGAGAAACTGATTCCACTCATAAATTTGCAGACTAGGAGATGAGCAACCACCGTGTTGCCTGCGACTGGGATATCAGTTGCTGGGATCAGAGACCTGAATGAATTGACCCAGGAGTTTGCTCAACCCACCTTTACTAGTTCTGAGAGGAAATTAAAAATTAATACAATGTCAGCCCCAGAGGGATTCACTTGAGTCTCCACTCACTCGTTGCACTAAGCTCACCAGGCTGATGATCTGTATCTTTTGTGAGTGCTTGAAGCCCAGGATTGCTTGATGTAGAAGTAAGCCTGCTGCAGAAGGCCTGGAAGATGCTATCTTTGTCTGAAATATGGCAGGACATGAGATTCAGAAGGTTAATTATAACCATGTAGTGCACATCACCTACCCTCCAGGACCCCGCAAGATGTCTCGGTGAGATGGAATCATGACTGGTAGGTCATAAGGCAACTCCAGTAGAAGGGGAAACCAGGGTAGCGACATCCAGATCGGAGTCGCAAGAATCATCTCCACTTGTTGATTCCTGGTCCGCTTTGCCACTATGGCTATAAGCTTGAAGGGAGGAAAAGCATAGTTGAGACACCTCCATTCCTCTAGGAATGCGTCCACTTAAGTCACTTCCGGGTTTTGTCTCTAACTGAAGTACTGTAGAACTTGTTTGTTTAGTCTGAATGCAAATGAATCTCCAACTAGGATGCCCCATCTGTGGCATAAATGACGAAACAGCTGGGATTGGAGTTGCCCTCAAGAAGTGTGAATTCCAGTCTGCCACTGTGTTGGATTGACCGGGAATGTGAACTACTGTAATGCTCATTCCCTTCTCAAGGCAGTAGTGCCAGAAGTCCTTGGCAATCTCCAACAGAGTCCTTGATCTCAGACCTCCTAATTTGTTGGCATACTACTACAGAGGTATTGTCTATCTTCAGGATTGTACCACAGTTCACTTTGTTCCTTGTTAGACTGCGTTTTTCAAACGATCCTGCCTGTAGTTCCAGACAATTGAAGTGGAAGTTCAATTCTTTCTGAGACCATCAACCCTGTGTGGAAATGTCTCCACAACAAGCTCCCTAGCCCCATCGGCAGGCATCTGATTCCGTTATGCTGTTTGGATCTGAACCAAAGATCACCCGGCCTTCTTTATGGGTGTGATCATGTGTGAGAGCAGATCCAGAGTTGTACATTGTGAGTCTGTCAAAACCCCAGGAAGACCATCTTTTTCTATGGATCCAAGTCTGAATTTTCCAGGTTGATTAGGAAATACAAGTCCTGCACAAGAGCAATGGCCATTGCCACTTGCCACAGAACTGTGAGTTTGTCCTGTTCCATGATGATGAAGTCATCCAAATAAACGATTATTCTCCAATCTTGCGCACAGTCTGGGGGACCCATGTTTCTGAAGAAATCTGTTATTTGCAGAGACACTGTGCTGTCCTGTCCCCTAGTTTTAATAGGGAAGAATATTTAACTTGTATATGTGGAAATGGGGGTTCCTCTGCCAATGCCTCTGCAGCTTCTATTATATTTGCTTTGTGATGGAAAGAAAGGGGAGTACCCTGTTTGTTAGATCTTCTTGCTCTTTGGGAACTTTGGTTAAAAGGACAGCCGGATGAGCGTCTCCTTCCAGGTCCAGCACTGCCAAAAACTCAGGGAGTGCATACCCATTTCAAGGAAATTTGAGCTTTGTCCAGCACCATGAAGGCTTGGACAGATTAGATAGATCCTTCACCAAGGCCTCCCACAACAGATTGCCTTATGCCTTGTGGCCTGCTTCTGTTGGGGCTCGCTTTCCAAGCTTGGGATCCAACCAGAGTAAAATTTAATGTTTGTGTTCAACAGAGCGGGCACAGTTGGCATTGGCCAAACTGCACGCTGGATGCAGCTTGACAGAACCTCAAGAGCTATCAGATCTATGGTCCATGCCCCCCCCCCCACCTCATGATTTTGGAGAGCAGTCCTGCAAGGTCTAAAAGCTTGTCCTGGCAAACTTGCTGTGACTAGTCTGTTCCCCTTTTGGGGCCCTTAACTAGTTTTCCAAGGAACGCTCCACTACTTGGTAGTGTCCAGTTCTGGGGTAGTGCCAGCTTTGCCCTCGAAGGGGGGTCTTGGACAGTCCATCTTAAGCCTGTTCCTGACCACCTTGTCCATGGTTTGGTGGAGTATTTATTTTAAGTAGTACACCACCCTGGACATTGGCTCCCACTCCAAGGAGCAAGGCTGCCTGATGTCTTTAGGATTGTGTAGGTCTCGATACTGATCCCTGTCCATGGAGGATCTAGCAGGCTCACTTTTGAGCATCTTCTTTGTCCCCACAAGGGATGCTGTGCCCTCAACATTTTGGACTCCCTATCAGAGTCATCTGATATAAGGGGAATCAGTATCTCCCTGATCGTGGTCTGAAACATAAGATATAATTTTAGGTGTGGAGTGGAAGCCACTGGGGCCTGCCACCGCCTTACTCTGTGCCTTCAGGGATATGTTTAGGAGTCTGCGTAGGTGTGCAAATGATTCCGCCTGGTTTGAAGGGCCTTTTGCCTCTTGCTCCCGATTGGGGAGGCCCACCTGGACCTGTATGGCTCTTCTGTGCGGAGGTGCAGGCATAGAAAAATCATATATACCAGACCGTCCGGTCTAGTGACTGGAATAATCTACTCGACCTAACTGTAATGCCCTTGACCCATAAATTGGGCTCAGATGTTGTGATCCTACTCAAATATTTTATTTTGAGTCATCTTTTTCTTCATTGTCACAGATGAGAGCATCTTCAAATATGTGAGTTCAGCATGTCTGCTGTAACAAAAACTCTTTTGTTTGATTTAGTAGACTAAAACTTTCCTCCATGTATAACAATAATTTAGCCCACATACAGGGTACACATGACCCCTGACTGGCCTCTTAGTTCACTAATCGCATTTTCATCAGAGTGGGGCAGGAACGTTAATCAGTTCATGTTTAAAAACTCTCACTTTTAATGCATATATTACCAAAGGATGATGCAGTAGTGCACTCTCATTTACAGACAGCAAATTTTTCATTGAAATGGGCTCAAACTTTCCCACTGACATAAAGATTTACTAATAAAACTATGTAGCATACAAACGATAATGTGTGGAAATTGGGTTTTAGCAAATATTCATCATTTGCACATCACCAAGTAAAGTATTCTGATTTGTTTTGATCCTATTAAAATAATTGTTTCCATACACTTCAGAATTACAAAAAAGTGATATTTCTAACTCCTGATAAATTTTGAAATATTTATACAGTCCATTTACAAGCTATTTAAATGTGTGCTAGAATAAAACGGACATTGTACAGCCGTTCTTTTCACACTCCTTGTACCACAAAGTCTCTCACTTTAGAGTCAGAGTATAAAAAGTAAATGGCAATCTCTAGGTTTAAATAAGCAGCAATTTGTCAGAACGCATAAGCTGACATTGGACCTTTCTTTGAAGGCACAGCAATTGTAACAAGATAAAAATAAGATTTAACGACATTTGTATTGCACATTCACTTTTCGTATGTACAGTGCACCTGTTTGCCAGCTCAAGCTCTCACTAGAACGGACCAGTAGTCCCTAAAAATAGCACGCCCTGATAAAATCTGACTCGCCATAGCGAATGGGTGAGTGGATTTTTTGAGGTCTGGATTGTCCTGTAATTTTTGTAAGGCCTTGGACAAGGCAGCCTCAAATGATTTAGAGACCCCCTGGCATTGAGGCCAAGGACCAGAAGCGTAACACCAACAAAAACAGAAACAGTTTTTCTAGAACTATAATTGAGATGCTATGCTATGCTATGCTAAGGATTTGTAAAGCGCGTGGCTACCCGACAGGCTCCCAGTGCTGAGGAACAAGACGATCACATAATGGCTGAGACAGAAGCAGGTCATTCAAAAAGATATGTTTTGAGTGATTTCCTAAATTTGGATCTTCTCTATTCGATCTAAGTGCTTGTGGGTAGCGAGTTCCAGACCTCTGGTGTAAGGTAAGCAAAAGAGCGACCTCCACTTCTTGCTTTCTTGATCTTAGGTACAGTAAGAAGTTTCTGATCAGAGGAGTGTAGTAGTCTATTAGGTTTGTAGGGGTTTAGCAGCCGCTGGATTAGAGGGGAACTCTTATTGTATATTGTCACGTGGGCCAAAGAGAGAGTTTTAAATTTGATTCTTTTGAGAACCGGCAGCCAGTGCAGCCCTGCCTGTGATGCATAAACCGACTGAATCTTGTGGATCTTCTAGGATGATGCATGCAGCAGTATTCTGAATGATTTGTAAGCACTTGGTTACATGCAAAGGGCTTCCTAGGTAAACTGAGTTGCCATAGTCAAGCCGGGACAGCACTAGACCCTGGACTACAGTTCTTCTGGTGGCCTGAGGAAGCCAACTCAGAACATTCCTTAATGTCCTAAGAAGGCCGAAGCAGGCAGCAGCTAAATTCTTGACTTGGACCTCCATGGTGAGTTAGGAGTCGATCCAGAAGCCCAGGCTTTTTATTTCCATTTTAGGTGAGGGTAGGTTACCTAAGTAGCCGGGCCATGAGATACGAACCCAACAAGTTTAACAAGGCAAATAAATATACAGATAAAAAGCAAGGTAATTATCTCAGCTACTCTGAGCTGCAGAGGAAGAGAGACTAGAGAAGAATGTTTTATGGAATTGGACATATTGTTATTGGTTATTTCATGTCATGAGTTGTGTAGCTTGTTTGTATACATATGCCCTTTGGGTATTGTAGTTTTAATTGTTATTGGCTGCTGGCAGTTTAAAGAAAGAAGCTCACCATAATCTGAGACTGAGTCCTGTAATAGCCGTCGCAAAATATTGTTCAAATTGTGGCCAGACAACCTTTTTTTTGGCCCCCTCCTGACATATCGGTGCAAAATGTTCCCAGAAGGAGCTGTGGTGGATAAACGTTTTTCAATAGGTTTGTGAAGATTCGTCCAATGGTGCGAAAATTATAAGTGAAACAAAAAATATGGAGACATTTTACTCCTGTTGAAGACTCGATCTGCTAGCGTTTCTATAATTTTCATCTTATTATTGATCTAGTTGTCATGCATTGCTTTGTCATTGATGTTGGTTTCCATATTGCCATTCATTATATAGATTGAGTATTATTAAGGTTGCTTCCCAAACTCCAAATTAAACAACTTGTGTATTAGAGTGCACTAAAGAACTTCTGTTTACCGATTTGTGTTGAAATCTAACTCACACCTGTTAGGGTTTTCAACCCTGCCTTGAATGGGAAACTCTAACCTATTTTTTTTTTTAGATATGTATTATTTCTGTGTTTTCTGGAATTACTTACATTCTCTTTATTTCTACTGAGAGAAGCTTAATTTTTTATGTTGAATGTGGTTTGTACACTGTGGAAGTGGCTGCGATGTCCAAAGGTCTAGCTTTAGTGTTTTTTGCATTTCTGTTTAAGATCAACTTTCGGATTTTCGAATTTTGGATTATGATGAACACTTAATTCTTACATTTTTAAACCCAGTAATAACTTGCTTTTGCTGCAGAGTTGCACTAATGCATTATGACTCATATTTATTCCTAACTTTTATGGAAGCCGAGAAGCATGATTGCTTAGTGGTAATCTGAAAAAAATAGGTACAAATTGACTTGTTGAAATTGGGTTCTGCATGACAAGTACTATTTAGGGGCTACTTTTTTATTTGTGTTTAGGCAGTCTATGAGAGTGTGTTTTTGAGCGGTCTCCCTCGTGTACTTGCCAGCCTTCATGTTCCTCCTGTTCACGGTCCTCTGCGGTCAGTCTTCTTGCCCCACCCCTTCCCTCCCACCATTGTCCATCTGCTTTCCCCAGCCCCTCCTTCCTCCATTGTCGTCCCTTGCCCCAGCACCTTCCTTCCGCGCTCCGTTGTCCCTGTGCTAGCCCCTAGCCCCTCACATGTTGCGTCCTGCCACCCCTCCCTCCCTTTGTGTTGTCTCTCGACTCCTTTCCTCTGTGTTGCCTCCTGCCTTCAATAAAAGAAAAAAAGCAATATGACACAGCCTCATCATTGTACTTTTTTCTTACATTTCAGTCATGCTGGACAACAGCATTGCTGCTGTACAATATTGCTAAAAAACATTGGCAAGGCTAATAATAACTGCCTCTCTCTTAGCTTTGCTAATGCCTGTTTTGAAGTGGCAGTGATGCTAAGAAACCTGAAATGAAGAGGCTGATATCATTTGTCACTGTGGTGCAAGACGGGCAAGGTGTATATGGCTGCTGATCATCATCTCAGCCTGCTCAGGCTACTTAGACGTGTGCCTCGCTTCTCCCATTGCATTACATTCGAAGATATTTCACGTTTTGTGCTGTATGCTCTAGATGGGCATAACCTTTCGTATCTGTCAGTGCATTGTAGTCTCAGTAGTATTAAACTGTTTAATCGCTTTATATGTCTTTGTGTTACTAAAATATTTGAGTATTTAAAGAATATGTGTCTGCAGTGAAGCTTTGATTGTACGTCTTACCATCCTTTCTAGGGAAATGGTCCAGGCCAGTGGTTCTTAACCTTGAGACTTCTGTAGAACCCCACTTAATCATTACTGGAACCCAGGGACCCCCAGTGACTCATTATTGAAATCTGGCCTTGTATCAGTAAAACATTGTTATTGAAGGTAGTTTAGAGCCAAGGGCCTTGAAGGATGTTTCATCCTATTTGGAGAATTTACACTTGGGAGCAATAAAAAGTTTAGCGGCTACAGATGTGAGCCTGAGATTAGTGGCGAACCTATTACAAATGCTGTGCTGTATACGATGGTCGAGCAGAGGAAAATATTCTATACAAAATGGAAATAGTCTTGAGGACAGTTCTCTTTTTGACAGGAAGCCCATGCACAGTTTGTTTAACAAAGAAGGGTTCAAATTCTTGAACCTGCTGTGGCAGTTTGTATGTATGGAAGTTTGAGTAGGTTTTTCTTAGTAAGACCCAATAAACTGAATTGCTGTAATCCATTAGATTAGTTAATGAAATTACTATTTGTTGATTTTATGGGCCATAGATAACAATGGAAAAATTCCCCAGAGAAAACTGAGTTGAGGAATATAACTACTCACCTCAGCGGAGACGTGGGAATCTAAGGGTGTGCCATAGACTAATAGAATGCCTAAATTACGGACCTTCTGAGCAGACAAAGGACACTGGCCCACAGGAGACCACAGTGCAGGGGCCTATGTATTTATAACTTTGTTATTGATCTTGACGCCTGATTTGAGAGGGTTCAACATTAGACGTGATGGGCTTGTGAACGGGTCCTGCGTGGACCTGGAGAGTTAAAAATAAGTGGTTCTTAGGAAGGAAGACACAAGATGTTGAATGAGCTACCTGGAAGGAGCAAGTTCTTCATAAGTATGACAAACCGTACTTAACTGCATTGGAAACTAACTACAGACATAATTGAAGATTGGAATTTGGCGACCCCATCAGTGAAATATTTATTGTGGTAGTTTTGGTATCAGAAGAGAGACTCCCTTTGTGTGCGTATGTGGAAGGCCTGTTAAAACACGTTGCATGAACAGCCCCTGAGTGTTCTAATGGTTATTCCTCAGTGATTTAATATACTGCGAAACAGCAGACGTGATGAGAAGTTCTAGCTGTGCCTGTTCAAAATACACACTTTACTAGAGAGATGATGTCATGTGATAGGGAGATAATGCCTGATGATATCAACTAACTCAGGCCTCAGCAAAGAGAAGCTGGGATGACAAAAGATGGCTTGAGCTTAAGGTGGCCTGTGCCTTAAAAATCCCAAGGAATTTTGGAACGTCTACAAATGGGGGAGGGGAGGGAGGCTCAGCAGCCCCTGAATTATGTTTCCCAACAGGACTGGGTGACTCACTTTAGACCCCAGTATGCCTCAGAAATAGTCTATGAGGAAGGTGGCTTCACCATTACACCATATCAAGGCCCAGTCTTTTGTGAGGAAGAGGTCAACATTGCACTTAGGGCAATCACAGCGGGAAAAGCACCAGGGCCGGATGGTATACCGGGGGATGTTTTCCTTTATGATAGAGATAAGTGGAACCGTTATATCCTCTTGCTGACAAATGCTATCGCTCAGGGGGCGCCAATACCAGAATCCTGGAGAGGAGCAATAATTATACCAGTCTATAAGAAAGGGGATAGGTCATGCCCGGGAATTACAGGCCAATCAGTCTGATTGACTGTATGCAAAAGGTTACGGGGAGATTGGTATTGAATAAAGTACAGACCTGGATCGATGAGCTCAATGTTTTATCTCCCTTCCAAGCAGGGTTTAGGGCATTAACCAGCACCATCGATCAGGTGTTTAGATTTGTTTTGCTTTATTGGAAAACTGTTACTTTGGGTAAGGGTAGATTATACGCCGCGTTCGTTGATCTTAAGTCAGCATTTGATCTAGTTCCCCGAGCAAAACTATGGAAGGTGCTACATGAGTTAGGGATGCCACATGAGCTTCTGTCACTTATTATTAGGCTGCATGTTGAGAATAGTGCCAAGATAAGATGGGGGAATCAAGATGAAGTGACTGAGTCGTTCCCTGTGGAAAGAGGGGTGAGACAAGGTTGTGTGATGGCCCCGACACTATTCTCATTATATATTAATGGAATAGTGAATAGTATGAGCTCTACCCCTACGGATGCCCCAAGTTTAGCTGGAGTAAAAATCCCCATACTGTTGTTTGCGGACGACACTTTAATCATCTCCAAGACCCCTAGCGGACTGCGAAAGGCCCTCAAAATATTTGAGGAGTTCTGTTTACAGCGTGGATTAGAGGTTAATGTATCGAAAACAAGAGTGATGGCATTCAACACACAAAAGGTATTGAAGGGCGGAATTGTTATGAATAATAGACCGTTAGAATATGTAAAAGAGTTCACTTATCTGGGGTTAACATCCAAAATAATCTGAAATGGAATCATCAGATAGAATTGGCATCCCTTAAGCATAGACAACTTGCGGGGCGGTTCAACTTGAATATAATAAATCATACACAAAACCCATAAGTCCAGCCCTGGAGATTTACAACACAAAAGTTATTAGTTCAGCCCTTTATGGTTCGGAGCTGTGGGGCTGTGAAAATCTGGTGGTGCTTACATCCTCTGAAAATAGATTCTTGAGGAATATTATTAAACTACCCCAAAGCACTCCAATGTGCCCATTATTGAATGATATGGGGAGAAAACCGATTGCAGCTCTAGCGAAATTGCGTCCTCTACTATATTGGCGTAGAGTATGGAGTGTACCAGAACTTGTAGGTTATGCAGTAGGGTTTCTGGATATAATTAGAGCCGACACCTTTCACTCAATAAAGTGGCTACGGACAGTTAGAGACATTTTATTTAATATTGGCATGATCCAGTTGTGGAATGATCCAGAAAATTCTGTCTTCCCTTCAAAAAATGTATGAAGGAGTTATATTGGGAATGGGTCTATTTTAATGTTTTTAGATCCAGTGATTCTTCCACTTTGACTGGTTCCTTTTTGGAATTTAAAGCTACCCCGAGGATGGAGTCCTATTGGGACCTCATTACAAAGCCATTGGACCGGAAATTGTATTTCCAGTTTAGGGTAGGTTCCCTACCCTTGAGAGCTTTTACTGCGGGATGGAAAGTATCTGGTGATAAAACTTGTCCATTTTGCAAAGATAGTGTTGAGTCTCTAACGCATTTACTATTTGTCTGTGTCGGATATGAAAGGCCACGCCGTGTTTGGTTACGGCCAATCTGTAAGCTCATAGGTACAAGAAGGGCGCAGGAGGCTGAAAGAATATTGCGCTCGGATACTACAGCACCTGTTGTTATAGCAATGGCGAAATACCTAGGGTGGTCGTGGGCTTTAAGATCAAATCACCTACGAAATGCATAAGCTAGCTATATTAAGAGCTGCCCTGCAAGTCTTGTAATCATAAATATTTCTGAAGGGAAGGTCCTTTTAATGTATTATTAAATGTACATGTTATATGTTTTAAAAGTTGGTTTTAACTTATTACTTTTTACAACACTGTATATATTTTAAAATATTCTTTTAGGTCATGTATTTTATGATGGATGGTTCCTATATGCTTTTATGACTTAATTTGTCGAATAAAGCTATTTGAAACTGAAACTGATATCAACTGCATTGGGCGTAACAGCGTCAATACATCTGGCGTGGTGGCCATTTGGAAAGATTGTGCTTTCAGTTGGAATACATATTTGGTACCGCTGTACTGAACTGTATCGGTCTGCAGAGTCTATCTTTATAGATGTCCGGTCACAGATATTTAAGGCATCAAAGTCACTTATTGGAAAGCAAAAACCTAACTAAGTATGCAAGTTACTTTTTATGCTATTATGCAGCACAGACGAGCCATAGTGATATTAGTGTAAGAAGCCTGGCTCCCACCTGGGTTGAATGGTGAGGACAAAGATGAATGAAAGAGTAAGTTGCTCTAGTTGCGGCTCATCTTCTGGGATTGCAAATGATATTGTAGCGTCCCAGCATGAGTATATACCTATTGATAAAGATAGACAGTAAGGAAACTGTGTCACAGAATAATGAATCAGGCTTTTCTCAACTAGTTTAGAGAAGAAATGTAGCAAAGAACTAGTCTTCCATTGAATGTGTGAACGATTACCGTAGAGATCTGTCATAGAAAAACATAGCAGGGCTAGTATGTTGCCACCTCCACTCTTCCTCTCAGGAGCAGTAGCGTCCTTCTTCATAAAGACTACCCTATACTTTTTTTCCTTAGGATGAGCACATTTGAATTCACTTATGAGTCAGGCTAATCAACTTACTAATGAACAATTGAAAAAACAAGTAGTTTTTTGTTTTTTATTTTAGTGGCTCTGGGCTGGCTTGGGGGCTATGGGTTTCCAATCTCTTGCGGCCAAGCCATCCCCTTCCTCCACATCCATCTGAAGCACAAAATGGCATGGGGGAGAGTGTGGAATTTAGATTAGAGAGTTGTCCCCTTTTACCATCCTTGCCTGATTAGGGTAGGGGATGTTGACAGCACTACTAACTATTCATAATGGCCGAGATTAGAAACCGCTGGCACAAACCGCATCTGGCCACTTCATAGCCTTGTAAACTGTGCCAGGAACCTCATAGAAATAATCTACAGCCAAATCCCTTCCATCTCTCTTCTCCTAATCTTCTCTGTGAGCTGCGGTCTGAGAACACATTTTCTGCCTTGCCGATACACCATTCCCCGCACCGCTCAATTTGGTGAAGCACCCGTTCTTAAATCTACTTGATAAGCTTCATCAGAGTAGTTGACTTCACCTTTGTCAGGTGACAGCCTCAGAGAGATGAAAAAGCGACTGGAAGCAATCTATACATTTATCTAGGAGATACCTGTGTATTTATAAATTGGGATTGTGGCAGGTGCTTACTCTGTCTGCCCAATCTTGTGCATCAGCTTGCTTTTGTAGTACTCCTTGGATCGGTCCACTTCCTCACTCATGGTAAGATGACATCTTTGTTTGGGAAGGAGATGAGTCGACTTTACTATCATTCATCTCATGGTTGAACATCAGTGACAAAAATCTGAAATTTACAGCTCATTATAGCACTGATGCAGTTGAATTTCTAGACATGGTTATCACAGGCAGCACTGGCGAAAAAACACAATACTACAGCATGACAGTTATCATCCAAATAGCCAGAAAGACTCCATACCATTTGGAGAATTTCTAAGGATCAGGCGTAATTGCTAGAGTATCAAAGAATATGACATCCATGGGGATGAGTTCAAAAAGAGACTCTTACACAGAGGATACCCCAAACGTTTAATCAGGACAGCGGTCAGAAGAGCAAGATACTACGATCGGGATGCGCTTCTGTCAGGAACCACTCGCAGGAAGAAAGAGAAATTGGTATGCGTCATAAGTCACTCGACCATAAACTACAAGGTAAAGAAAATTCTGGATAAAAATTGGCATATCCTAAATGTCAATGATGATCAAAACAACCTGCAAAAACCGATTGTAGCATACCGCAGAAATGCGAACTTGAAGGACAAGCTGGTTCATACCAGAGACAGGCACAACACTAAGCAAACCCAACAATCGATCACGGGTCTTCCACCCATTAAGGGCCATCACAAATGTTGGACATGTGTGGCATGTGACCATGCATTAGTCACAGATCGGTGGGAGTATAAAGGCCAAGGTGGCACACTAAAAGACATTACGAACTGTAGGAGCTACAATGTAGTGTATCTCATTTTTTGCCCCTGCAAAAATGGGATACGTTGGCGAAACAGGCAGGGAGTTTAGAGTTCAGTTTTCCGAACATAAATCGTCCATCGGGACTAAGAAATTCTCATCTCCCATGGTCCAACATTGCATTGAATTCAATCATGGTAAAAATGATCTCAGATGGCTAATATTGGAGAAGGTCAGACCTATCAATGGTCAATCCACAGTAGATGTACGCAAACGCAGAGAAACGTTTTGGATATTTAGACTCAACACAGTAAAGGAAGGACTCAACTAGGAGATTGTGTGGAAGGTCACATGATTCCTCCCCTCATTTCCCCCATGTTACATCAATGTGTAAGATTATCCATCACTATGATATGTACACAAAACATTTCCTCCTGTTGTGTGTAATGGTAATTGGTAGATACTATCAATACCATTAGTATTTTCGACACACGTGTTGGGGACGAGATGTAATTGCACTTTACTCTTATCATTAGTGTCTATATTTATCCTCTTGCACTATATGCATCACAGGATTTAGTACTCTGTCCCATTGGTCACTTTGCGTATGGAGCAAATTGAGGCCTCCGCACCACATGTCTGTCTTTTTAGACTCCTCATACTACCGGGAATTCATTTTCCTATATTTTAGACAGTACCATATACTTTCTGCACTCTGGCCAGCAGATACTGTTTTAGCAGAGGCACAATAACATCTCTCCTTAGTTATCCAATTTCTTCCCGCATCGAGTGATTTTCCTAATTGATCCCATGATAGTGTTTTAGATGGTTACATATTAAGTATGCCATACTATTTTTAGATATCGTCCCTGCCGGAGACACCACTATTGTGTTTGTAATAAAGTAAGTGCCCCAAGTATTTTAAACACCTTAATATGGACCCTGATAACATCACAAGATGGTGTTTAGGAGTAAAATACCACGAGCATTGGGTTTGATATATATTATCACATTCGTAGACCATGCCTTTAGTACGCACTATAATCGAGGCAGTATGTTGTCAGTCCTGCATGGTGTCCGATTCTTAAATATACCATCTGTAGACTATGTCCCTGCATTGGATATGGGTAGAATGACTCCGATAACACACTGGGCTTATTATAACTTTTCATACACTTAGGAATATATACGACACAATTCGAAGATGGCGCTCCTGATAGAGACGCCAATACAAGCGCCTCCGACACATTAAGCGTTGTCATAATTTTGCCCCACACTAAGATGGCGCCTCAAACTTGTACGTCTATCGATAATGTGACGCAAGGACATCATATCGCGAGAGTTAAAGCACTCCAGCTGAACCATTTCCGTTTAAATATGGGCTCAGCGCCCGGGTTTAATCTTTTGTGGAAGGTCAGACGGCAGGCAAACGACCGAAGCAACAGGAGAGATATCCGAATTCAGGTAAGACGCAGAGTCAGCGCGCTGTTTCTACCAAGGGATAACATTTAGGTCTGGCCCTTCTTTTAAAGAGGTTGTCTAAGTGGGGGTATGGGCTAATAACCAACCGCTATTATTGGTAGGCAATTTTTGCCATACCTTCAGGCGGAGCGCGTACCGTTGTTCTCGTATTTCTCATAGTATGTCCATTCCTGACGCCCGTCATGCAGTCCCTGTATCTGTTATAGTATGCCGATAACTAACGCATGCTTGGTCGGCACCAGTAATGGGGACTATCGCACAGGGGAGGACTGTTATCTTTAGTAATATAGTACTATCTTGGTATCATCTTGTATTGTAGATTCCCCGCACCGCTCAATTTGGTGAAGCACCCGTTCTTAAATCTACTTGATAAGCTTCATCAGAGTAGTTGACTTCACCTTTGTCATGTGACAGCCTCAGAGGGATGAAAAAGCGACTGGAAGCAATCTATACATTTATCTAGGAGATACCTGTGTATTTATAAATTGGGATTGTGGCAGGTGCTTACTCTGTCTGCCCAATCTCGTGCATCAGCTTGCTTTTGTAGTACTCCTTGGATCGGTCCACTTCCTCACTTATGAAACCTTCTCTGGGGATGATTGGAATCGTTTTTGTGTGTATAAAAAGAGGTTTTTTTCTTCTTTTTTGGCTGAACTGTTTCATCATTTTCACAAGGGAATGTTGAGAAGAGAGGACAGAAAGCAGGAAAGCAGCCTTTTCATTTATTTTTTGAGAAGGTGGTCGAGAAACAGGTGAGTTTATGAAAGACGTGCCGTATCCTGCATTTAGTACAGCTGAGTAAAATAATATCTATTAAATACACATTACATGTGATGTAGGTATGTAAATCTATGTTTGCAAATATCCAAATAAAGACAATTTATGTAGCACACAATATATACTGGATTGCTTTTTGACACTTAATATGCAGTAGTATGAGACACTTGTAGACATAGTAAACATTTGATTATAAATTCTAGAGCTCAACAGGTTAACCATGGGCAAAGGACTGCATTATTTTATGAGATTAGTAATGTACAGAAGTGTGACAATAGTGCAGCTAATTCTCACTTTTTCTCTATTTCTGGTTTACTTTACTTATTTTTATTGACATATATGTCCGTTATGGAAAACATGTAAGTGGGTGATCCTTAATAATTGATTGTGGACATTGGAGTCGCCCTGTATGTTCACTAATGTATTATTTTGCCCAATTGTTGAAGCTGTCTTGAAATATTCATTTGCACCCTTGGTGTGGAGATTTATTGGGTGGTTAAAATTGATTAGATGTCCAGAAAAGTTTACTTAAGTACCGATTGCAGGTTTATGCACCAGTCCCACCATTTGTTAATTCATCGCTTGCAGACCTGCACTTAATGAGACTTAAACAGATTTTTAAAGACTCCACACTGATGGGTCATCCGAGTCGTCACCTTGTCAAGCCAGGTCCTCTCACTGCTGAAGAAATCCACGTTATACCCTCACAACCTTACCAACTACTGGCCCATCACTCATCTACCCTTTATCGACAAGATCATCGAAAAAAGCATTTATTCACATCAACAGCAACTACCTCCTGCATGACTATCAATGTGGCTTCAGATCATGCTGCAGCACAGAGACGGCTACTTTAAAACTCATGCTCTCCTGACCAGAGATAAAGATGTCTCCTTACTTTACTGGACCTCTTAGCTGCCTCCAACACTGTCAACCACGATACTTCCATCCACATCTTGAAGTCTCAGATGGCATTCATGGGAAATACTCTTTGCCGGTTCTCTTCTTAACTACCCAACTGACACCAGTTCCTTCACATGGGCACTTTCATGTCCCAGAATATCCTTATCTTCTGGAACTCTCCCACGGTTCCATATTGTCCTCCGATATGTTCATCCTCTACGTGGAACCCCTTGGCATGCTACTCACTGACTACAGCGTCAAAATTAACCAATACCCGCAATGACCCACAACTATATTTGAAAGCCTCTTCATCTCCATTCAGCCATTGCCTCACACTTCCTCTTGCACCTCATCCAGACCTAGATATCCAGCACCTACCTGACGTTTAAACCCATCACAACTAAGACTGCCTGGCACTAGCTCTTTATATTAAAGAAAGTGAAACCATCCCACTAAGAAAGTGCCTTCAGAACTGCTGTTCAAGACCTTACACATTTGCCTCTTGATGATGGCTGTGCGCTGCTCCATTGAATCTTAGTCTCCATACTGGTCGCCTTAAAGGCCTCCTACATGCAGCAACACGCTTAATCAAGTGCCTGAAGAAATGTGACCACAGCATCCCCCACTCTAATGGAATATTACTGGCTATCCTTGCCAGGCCTCACTTTCTTCAAAACCAGCTGTATCATCTAGAAAGCATCCTCAACTGCAACCCCTGCCTATTTGGCAGACATCGCACCATCTCAAGTGGCTGTCGACACACTCAGCTGGGACACCATCAGTCTGGAGACCAGTGCAAAAAGAAAAAACAAGGCAACAACCCTTCTCCATCTGTAGTATCTGAAACCACATCGGCTCACCCTCAGGAGTAGCCAAACACTGCACCAATTTAAGAAAGAGCAGAACCTCACCACTTTAAGAACACTAACTGCATAAAGAGTCCACTTTCACTCTTAGAGACCAAATACCCATCGAAGCACATGTTGAATGTGTCTTTGATTTGGACCCTGTACAGTGCTGTGCTGCCTTTTGCCTAGATTCGCATTGCATGAATGCCACATATATCCAGGCATACCTTAGAAAGCTTGTGAAGGCAGATTAAACGTTGATTTACATAGCCTTGTGATGTATTACCTGCTATGATTATCAGGAATTACCTTTAATAGATTTTTAGTACATTTTCTATTTTTCTCAAACCTTGGAGTTAACAGCTTTGCTTTACGCAGAAAGTAACTAATTAAGCCAGCTATCCAGAAATGTGTTGACGTGTATGAATCAAATCCGTAAAGTGACACCCTTTTTTGTATTCTTGCTTTGCTTAGTAATTGGTGTTAACTTCTACCCAACTTATGGGCTCTGATTCTATCATGTTCAGAAAAGTAAAGAGTTAAGTTGGCCATAAAAGGATACAAAACTCACTACCAAATTCCACTAATATTTGTCCATGTGGAGTTCAATAGGTGCCTCCAGTAATTTCCAATATTAGAGCGCCCTTCCACAGCGACATCATTAACAGCTTGGTTACTACACTCATTTGCACCCACGTCCATTTCTTAGTAAAAATACATTAGGAAGCAGATAATATGTTGTCGCCATAAAAGTTGATAACATCTGTTATCACAATAAAGATCCATTTCAAAGTAGAAAAGGGCTTCTCTGAAGTGCACGTTGCATAGTAAAAACATAGGAACAAAAAGGGTGACAGAAGAATAAAAAAATGTAAGTAGTACTTCAATCACAGTGCGATCAGCAGAAGGATAGCAATCAAGCAGAAGCAGTCGGCATTTGGCCCATTCTCAAGCTGAAAAAAGAGATGAAAGAAGTAAAGCCAGCATGCGCCGGCCAATTAGAAGGCAGCAGATAAGAGTGACAGTTTAGCCAATGAATGTTAAGCAATGGGTGGGTTGCAAGAGCTTTGTTGTGTGCAATCTCCCTTTCAAGCAAGAGAGATGCAGCACATGCGCTGTCGCAGATGAGATCTAAAAATGACTAAAAAAGTGTTTTAAAAGGAAGTTATGGTTATTTAACCAGAGTAGAATATTCTTGTAATTCAAGAAAAACAAAAAGAAATCTCACTAAAGCTTCTGAAACTTTGTGATGATTTGGTTAGGAACTCAACCACAACCTGTCTTCTCCACCCCCTTCCCCCCGCCCTTCCCAGTTGCATGGTTAACACTCGCCCACCGCAAATTTGTATAAAATGTCAGAAAATTACCGGCCCGCCATCAATTGACTTCCAGCCTATATTATGACTACCACTTGCCTCAAATCTTGATGTGTTTCTGTGGACATCCCCTTTCTTGATAAATCAACATGTCTATTTTAGCACAACAGTCAACCCTCGCTCGCCCTTCTACCATGGGGGGGGCGGGGGAATTTTAATCTGCAAGCAATACCTTGTTTGGCAACCACTGTGGCCACCCTTAACATTATTGGTTCACACCGGGGACCGCCGAGGTCTTCCAGTATGCCAAGCAGTCCTTCCCTCCTGGTCAGGTCGAGGGTCTTTTCAGGATCTGAGACAGCGACTTTTCAGTTACTCACCAGAAGCCTGTTATCCGAGGGCAGGTCCATACCATATGAAAGAAATTTGCATCTGCATGAGTGCATCAGAAGCAGGTGAGTTGGGGAATCATACCGGCGTACCACAGTTACTTGAAATAGGTGATATTCAAGTAATGTAGTTGGATCAGCCGCATTTTGGTGGAGATGGCTATTCCCCGGGGAGTCATCCAGTCATTGTGCCAATCTATGTCCTCTAGGGGACCTGCCAATTCCTCCATTTTCTATTTAAGGGGTAGGTACATTTCGGGGTAGTAATTACCAATGTGTGGTAGATAAAGGGATATTGCTCCCTTTCCTAGTTGGCCCATGAGGAGTTTGGCTTTGAGATGGCTATTTTCATGCAGCTCGGTAACTCACAACACATTTTATGCTAGAGCCTGTCACCCCTCTGCACCAAAACATTGTGCAAAATTTCACACATGGTGTTCTTTTTGATATTATTTGCAATTTCCAGAACGTGAAATGACACAAATTATTAAAGCGTATGCAAAGATTGTGCATGGTCCTAGTCAACGCCTCTGTTCTCCAGAGTTTATTGGGCTCAGATTTTTGACCCACACTAAGATGGCGCCTCAAACTTGTACGTCTATCGATAATGTGACGCAAGGATGCATCATGTATGTTTTTCGGTCAGGCTAGGTACCTAATAGCACTTTTCTTTCACGGGGGGCAAACAATTTGGCTATGCCTGATTGGCTTCTGATCAGTGCATGAACATCAGCTCAAGGTCTGTGGAAACATCATGCTTTTTTAGGGTATTTTCCAAACCTCTGAGTTGGCCACTCTCAGGTAGATGTGTGCTCTCCTTTTTAGGTCGAGCCTCGAGTAGCGCGCAAGCGCTGCTTAGAGGCGAAGACTTAATGTAAGCGAGTTTGAAAAGCAGTCCAACAAACGCTCGTGCGTCGTGGCTGGCCTTTTTGAGATGGGTACGCGCGGCAAACATATGTTTCCAATTATCGTGCCCAGACGCGGGCGCGATAAGTGGAAACACATGTCTGCCGCGCAAGGCCAGCCACGACGCACAAGCGTTTTTGGGACTAATTTGCAGGCTGCCGCGCCTCGCCGCCCCCGCTCCTCCGTGCTTGTTTTTCTAGCTTTGCACCATCTGGCATCTGGAGTGTCGCCTCCTCTTGTAAACGAAACTACAGTTAACACGAAGAGAGAAAAGGAGCAGCCTAAAATTGTCGCGATGCTTGTTTAATCCCTTGTTTTAAATAATTGTGAACATACTGTAACTATTAGCGCTGTGCCCATTTCACGATCACCACTCTTTATGTTTTACTTTCATTCTCATGTCGTGTTACTTGTTGGGCTGCATCTCCTTTGGGGTGCCCTCCCTGGCGCTGTCTCGAGTTCACACCAACATGACCAGAACTTTCCATTTGGGTACCTTCTCCCGGCTCACTGATCCCTCACACGGCTGGCTGCGCTATCACACAGAGGAACTTTAAAGCCATTATTAAAACGCAGGCATGTGCTCACTATTCACTGTGCTCCTGTCCCGACAAAATATTCGCATGCATGCAGCGCTCCTCTCGCCGCAAAATGTCTGAGACTTAAGGGTTCCGACAACAAAAAACAACATCTCTCCCTCAGCACAATAGGCGACCGGCAGACCTGCAGAACCCGCTCCTTCGGGACAACCAGGACTTTGACCCTATTTTTGTTGCTCCTTCTAAAACCTCAGGCTGCAACTCGATCCACGTCTGGGTGAGTGGCCGCATGCAGGAAGGGAGGTTTGTGGCTCTTTCTGCGCCTCTGAGCATCTAAACTTACTTCCAGGCGGCACACTTTTATGGTGCAAGTTGTGCGGTATACACAAGGCGCACATACTATTTTCAGTTTGTTTGTGCTGTGAAATCAGTGCACCCTCCGTGTTCCTGTAGTGTCTGTTTTGCATCTTTTCTGTGGTTCACATTTTCTCACTTTTCTACTTCTTGCTGTGTTTATTTATCTTTTGATTTATAGGGTGTGAAATACTCACACAACCTTGTTGGTTTTGTATAACTTTCGGGTTGATGGTGTTCTTTGTAAATGTCCCTGCAGTGGAATTTTCTGGTGTGTTTTTGGCTACAGCCGGCCCACCAAAGGGGCCCTGGTTTTGCATCCAGAGCCTGTTTTGGTGTAGAAAACACAAGCAGACCCACACCAGGCCGTCATAAATCCAAAATAAGTGCATGCCTGAGTTTTCAGAGGGGTGCTTTCCCTGAGCGAGCGTCACCCTTTCCCTCGCAGTGTTTCGCAGTGTTTCGCAGTGGTAGAGAGACCAGTATGTTTGTGTGTGTAAAATATGTATTGTTCCTGCTAACTAGACAGTTTTTGTTAGTGCTCCGTGTCTGTTGTCCCACATGGACACTGCCATCTCTCCCCCACATACCCACTTCTCCTCTCATCTCTCTCACACTCCCACTAGGGACTACCTGTCTCCTCCTTATACTGCCTACTCAAACATGCTGCCATCCTCTACCTCCTCATGCTGTGCACTAGTCCACCTCTCGCCTCCCCCTCTGCATGCCCCGTCCACTTGTTCCTCTATGTCTCTCTCTCATACTCTTTCTTACCCATCTCGCTTTTTCATGCACTATTCCCGCCTCTCTCTTGTGGTTAACTTCAGGTCTTCAAGCACAGTTTCTTTTACATAACGTTTCAAAGTTTTTGTCCCTCAAACCCACTTTCTCCTCCTCTTCTTAGGGTGTCTTCTGCATACACAAAACCTCCCTCTTCATGCGTCTGCTCTCCCCTTCGTTCTAGCTGTCTCACACACTATTTCTGCTCCTCTGTCTCAAGTTCAATAATTGCTTCCTACGCAAACTACCTATCCCTCTCATTCTTCCTTTCTGCCTATTCTCTGCAGCTCTCACCACTATTTTGTCACCATGCCACATAATTCCACTACACAACACACAATTCGACAACTCCAATACAACCCACATAATTCCTCTCCACATCGCATACATCCACTACACTCCAAAAAAAAACACATAGGTTAAAACATTATCATTTACAACAGCAATAGCTCTAATTCTTACAAATATGAGACCTATTGCATTGCAAATGCCTGTTAAGTGTAGCAATTCAAAACCGTTCATGTTACCTATGATATTTCGAAAAACTGATTGATATACTTCTAGAGGAATCATTTAACTTTGTGGGGTTTGGTCCTAGAAGCAAATGCTGCTTCACATCTTGAAATATGAGAATCTCGCTGCAACCATATTCGTTTATTGTACCATCTCACCAGTTTTGTGGCTCTCAAGTAGTAGATAAACGTCGGATTTTGGATATTTTTAAATAAACAAGGCTTCCTCTAAGTTTAATCGAGTTTGCTTCAGTTCTCTAGGTTTTGTCCACTCCTTCACAGTGATAGCTGCAATAGGATTCAGGAAACCTGTGGTATCCTGCAATGTATCACGGTCTTCCCTTCCCTAAGATTATTTCAAGACCTCTTCTTTGCCTACTTGACTGGCAGTATCGTGAGGACCATTATTAGCTGCTCCTACAAAAGGTACAATTTCGGCAGGACCTCAGAAACATCATACATATAGCACTACTCAGAAAGCTGAGCCCGGACACCTCCTATCCTGGAAATCAAGATCAGTTGCAAAAGGACAATTTATGTTTCAACTAAATGAAAAACAAGCATTGGCATAGCCAATAGGTCTCGCCTTTGGGACCTTATAAGTGTTTAGCTATGCAACAGTTGATGTTGTTGCACCAAGGATATTGTGCTGGTTAACTAAACACTTATAAGGTCCCAAAAGCGAGACCTATTGGCTATGCCAATGCTTGTTCTATGTGGCAATGTGAACTTTTTTACTGGAACTTCAAGTTCATGCACCAAAACTGATCTCAATCATTTTTCCCCCTGTGAACCGCTAGTATTTACGATATGTAGATTTAATAAAAATGTATAGCCGTTTGTGTGTTTTGAGGGCTGCATTTGTGTGTGTAAACCTACATCCATTTTCAAAGCTTTTGGGAATGTTTCCTAATCACCTGATAGTTTTGAGTGTGCTGATATGCTCGCACATGGGGTCCACCGAGTGATCACGCCAACTTTTTTTGTCTTCAACTGCCATTGAGAACTACTCTGGTCAAAGTTTGTGAAGCTTAAAAGCATGATGGGGATCAACAAAAGCCTCTGTCAGTTAGCTCTTTTTACATTTTCAAAACTGGTTTGTATGCCTGATATCTAACACCCCATAAAATTTGACAGATGCACATAAAATTTGGCAAGATGCATTTTTGTAAAACTCTCATACAACTGAACACATCTATACCAAATTTGGGAAAGCACATAGGAGACGTTTGTTTCTGTGTGTATGCCTAATTTGGTATCTTTTGTTCTGATATAATCTTCATATATTCCATTTGGGAGTCCCCCTTTCTGCTCACACATGATCATTTATTCAGATGTATGCTTTCACATATAAATGCACAATTGCCAATGTCCTTAAAGTATTTGTTTTAGTGCAATGTGATATTTTAGCTTGCTTGATTATACTGCTTAATGTTTTGTTCTAACATAGCCTAATTCTTGATTTTCTATTTATTCTTGAATAGACAACAAGGTTTCATAGACTTTGATCTCTTAATTTCTCAGTTATTGTTTCCAAACAGTAAACATTGTTTCACAGAACATACGTAGGTGAAAGGCCAGAGGGGATTTTTCTTTATTGATTGTTTGTTTTATTATATTTAACAATGCCCAAGGCAGAGTAATCAAGCTGCATTGAAGCATTGTGAGCTAGAGAGGAACTTCGATCCAGGGACTCCAGGCTGAGGGTCGCACAGTAGCTGTTAACACCTTTCCTATTGGGTGGGTACGGAAAAGTTACATTGAACCTTTCAACAGGCTCATCTGCCTGCTCGAGGACAAAATAGTTGCTGAAATGCAGATACAGGAACAACAGCTGCCTCCTTATTGAACACTGCTTCTGTTGTTCAAAAAAGATGTGCAGGTGCGGCAAGGGTATCTATAAAACTCGAATAAGCTATTTTTGGTGCTACAATAAGTTTAGTTAGCCAAGGGAAGGTGGGGGTTGAGAAACCAATGTGGAGAAATCATAAATTGCTGTCATAATGTTATAGTATGTTCTGTTGTTCTGCCTATTGAGACATTTTTTGCCAGTCTTGTTCATTTTCATAAGTACTACTATTCATACTGTGGTACTGCAACAGTGAATACATTGCTAGTGTGAATTCTTGAACGTTTCTTTTCCTGATGAATGAGGTTTTGGGGGTCCACTAAGTACTCCTGTAAGTCTCACAGGACTGGGTGTTACCTTATGTGCACCTTACTCATGTAATACTGAATGGGCTATTGGAAGTTGCAGTCCACTGGGTTCGCTTTCTCATGTAGGCACCTTAACTAAGTCCTTGGTGCTGGCCATTCTCGGGTCTTGTTTTGGAGAGAATTTCAGACATGGCATCAGTGCGTGTGTTTTTTCTTAAGCTCTTACCAAACCTTCCTACGGGTGTTAATACAGAACTTTTCTGTTCACTTACACTGCCCATCTCGACAAATCTGTAAGAAACTTTCAAGGTTGATCAAAAATAAATTCCATTTAAAAAGGTTTTTATGTAGATTTATTAAACACTTATTAGCAAAAACAAAAAATGCTTTTCCGATAGACTAAATGATTTGATCATGACTCCCAAAGCAAAATTGTTACCTATTATATCTGCATGGGCTGCTTTAGACAAACGAGGCAGAGTTAAACACAAACTTCACACCTACCGTCCATTTCTGTTGTCTCCCCTGGACCCACCCACAGGAAGTCCGACTAAAACTTAGGGCTCCTTACGTCTTCGTGAGCACTTCTTAACAACTGGACAACGGTGGTGCAGCAGTGGTAGCAATGAACACAAGCTCTCACCAGTCCCATAACTATTGTTTTGCCTGTGGTATCCTTGCCTTTGGGGCCAAGATATTGCCCCATCGGCCTTCGCCCAGCGTGGTTTGGGCCGATGGCTCCGATTCCTTGGCACATTAGCGATTTAATTGCGGGTACAAAAAATCTTTGCACCGCTTTTTAACTTCTTTAAGTAACTACATGTGTGTATATTCACTAAAAAGTAAGTTATGGAAAGTTTCATTTAAATTATAAAAACTAAAAATGACCAGTTTTGGTCACCTCCTCTTTGAAATGCATACTTGTTTCTTTTATTGCTGTCATATGTTTTAGGGATACTAATGGTGTCTGGCCAGTCAGTTTAAGAGGTTTTAAGTTATTTATTTTAATTTCTCTTAATGATAATGTTATTTAATGGAAGTTTTGTCTGTGAATATTGAAGGCTTTCTAATGTAATTTACTTTTACAACACTGTGATGTGCAGTTTTCAGCTGATAATTTTGGTACCAGGAATGTTTAATTTCTGTTCTGTTCTTTTTTTTTTTTTTTTTTTTTTGGGATAGTTGGCGGTTTGTGTGCAACCTAGTCATGTACCTGCTCATGAAGATTTTGAAATTTTTAAACCAATAAGGGGTTCTCAATAGAGGCCTACTGGGTTTTAAAAATCTCACATCACATTCTATGTGTTAGCACCAGGGAATTCTGGAATTTTCTACAGGGTTGTGATTCTTCCCTTCTGGATGCGAGATGTGCTACACCTGTGCCTAGTGCTGTTTAGCTGTTCAATTATATTCTAATTCTGTATTCTAAAGGTGGTCACAAATGAAAATGTTTTTATATATAATGGTTGGATTATATTCAATTCCATTGATTGTGTAGTTGTAATGTACACGTCTAATGCAGTTATTTTAAATGGTATTAAAATGGCAGCGTTAAAATGTATTTATATAACAAATAATATAGTTCTCTAAATTCCATGTCAATGTATGTCAAAGTCTTGGCATGACACTTTCAGGTAGTGGTAATTTAATGAATAAATCCTTACACAAGCTTCAATCGTTGAAGGGCTTAAAGTGTTTTAACATAAACAATTTAGATTATCTGCTGTGGAACTCAAACCACTATAATCTTTTACGTTTAGCACGCTTTTACTATTAATCTTTTTTGTCACAATACCATTCTGTTTTACAGAGATTTTTGTGGAGCTCCTCAATTGATGGTTACGCAAGAAAATAGACCTGGGAGTAGTTTTAAATATGCTCGCAAAATTCGCATACTTCCTGAATTTCGTGCTGCAAGAAATTCCCCAACTTACTTATGACGCATTTTCATAGAAAATGTGCACACAAAAGACTTGCTTGCACAGAAATAGCTCTGAGACATTTTTTTTTTGCTCGAAGCAGTCTCTTGGCGCAGTATCTGGTGAAACTTTTACTCAAAGTGTGCAGAAAAAATCATGGTGATACTGGCACACCACATTTCACCTTAAAAGCATAATTTTTTTAAATGTGTGTGGTGTTTGGTGAAATTTTGCAGAGAAAACATTAAGCAATTTCACCTTCCATTAGAATCAAGCTGTTAATTAATAATAACTCGTGTATTGATTAGTCCCAATTTGCCTTGCTGTATTAACCTGTGCATTTACTCGCTGTGGAAAATTAGTAAGACCTTACTGAAAACCAAGGAGAATAAGGTAAAACTACCTAAAGTCCTGCCATCACAAGTCAATTGTGTTTGGCTGCATTTTCTACTATAATACGATTTTATATTGATAGCTGCCCTTACAGCAGAGATATTGAATTTGGTCCTCCTTTTAGACCATCATTATGAGTGGCACTTTAATTACAATGGAGCTCGAATCATCAGTTACCGGCCCCATCGGAATTATGAGATATCCACGAACACAGTAGATCGATTCCATTTCACCCAGATATTTAGGCTGCTGAAATTTCTAAGTTAAGGTCTGGGGCAAAAAGGAATTACCAGTGGAATTGAACCAAAAATGTCAGATTCCCCTGGTAATTCCTCATTTAGTCAACCGTCTTGGATCAACTTGTAATGAGCCTGATTTCTCTCTGCTGTGGGGTTACAGATACACCCGTTATTTATAACTGCAGGGGTGGGAAATAGTGGCCCATATCACAGGCCACTCTTCATAAAGGCTTGAGTGAAGTTACCACACTCGTTTCGCCCGCCACTGTTATGATATGGCAGTGGAAGTTAAAAATTAATGATTTAACACTTGGCGAGGACCTTAGAGGACTGACTTCTCACTGTGCCCTCACAACAGTGACATCAAACTGCGATCTGCCATGACTGCATAGGAATGGAGTTGAGATGCCCTCCTACTACAGTAACATCTGACTGCAAGCTACTCTCAGTATTATGACCTTACAGTGGCGGCTGCCAATACTGAGGTGAAATCACAATGAGAGCTGATCAGTCATGTGACAAGTCAGTTGGAGATGATCAAACAACCGTGACGTCATACTTTGAGCCGTGAAGGGGGCGGTGCAAAAAGCCAGACCATAGCACCCAACCAGTATCACTTCCCCTGACGATCCAAATCCAGGTATATGAATGGGAGTTGAAGACCGAGCTTGCATCCCTTCTCCTCTCGGCCTCGGATACCCTTGTCGGTGCAGCCCTTACCTAAGTAACATTAATGTGGGTGCACTATAGCAAAAGCATCCCACTAAGAGCTACCCTCTCGCCTATGACATCATACTAAGAAATACCTTCCCCGCTGTAGTTTCACCCTGGAACCTGCACTCGCTGCTGCCAAATTTTGGAAACCTGTTTTTAAATGAGTCTGACTATAGAAAGAAGACATTGATTGAATAACTGCAGCTATACCATATATGCCTGTAATAAGAGGTGACAAAACCAAAAGTTGATTGGTAAAATTTAAATGTGGCAAGCTAACACTGACAGTAGGATAAACAGGGAGAAGCCTCTAGATTGGTTGTACTCATACCTTAGATTGGTATAGTTAAATTCCCTAATGCACTGCCTGCAGAAAGCAGAGTCACCTGCAAAACACAGGTTCAGATACCAGCATCATCCCATTCCTACATGCTTCTGATTCAGAGTAGACTTTCCTCATGTCTTTCCATTACTTAAATCTTTTTTTTCTTTTGACCTGCAGGTGGCAAAATGTCAAAAGCTTCCAGGGCGGTGAAGGCCGTGAAGAAGGCCGACTTGGGAGGCGTGATTCGCGCCATCGTGCGGGCAGGGCAAGCGGCCCCTGGGCCTCCTTTAGGACCGATCCTCGGACAGGTAAGACACGTTGCTGCTTTTCTGCCATTTGACATCAGATTGAAATGATGCCACTAACGTCTTTTAAGTTGAGTAGTAGATGAGGTTTAGTCACAGGCACAAGAGCACTACATTCAGCAAAGCCACGCCACAGAGTATTTAAAACTCAAAACGTGAGCTGAGCCATTCCTTTCAGTCCATTCACTTAGAACGTTCTCTTAATATTCTGTGCAATAAGCACATTCTTAAGCCTGCACATGCAAGGATGCAAGAAGGCACTTTCCTTTTGTTTAGCTTTTGGACGTTTTGTAGTGGTAAATTATTTTTTAAAGTTTGCTAACACTTAGAGCATCTGTGTTCAACACAAGTCTAGAAGTCCAAAATCATTACCAGATTTCCATGATATCCACATAAGATACATTTACATGCATTAGAAATATTTCATGTAGCTGTTACCCAAATTTCAGCTTCCTCGTCTTAGTTGAGTACAGCATTGCAGAATTCCTGAACTGGTGTATGTCTCTGCATTTAGTGCTATTAAAAAAAACAGCTGTAGTGGCAGTACTCTCAAAAGTGTGTGTGTGTGTAATCTTTACAATAGTTATATGAATGCAAAACACATTGTTTTACATACTGTGATAACCTAAATCTGAAGTACTTCTATTTGCATTGACAATTGTGAAAAACAGTTTTAAATCAACGTATTGTCTTCCAATCTTTGACTAGAACTGCAGTAGGTATGATTTTTCATCAGGGCAGAGATCCTGCCAGCCATGAGAGACCTACTGATTTGAGCTGCATTTTTGATCAAGCTCAGAGAAAACAGCAAAGCTAGAGGAATATATCCCAAGACAAAAGTTACCTGAAAGCTGCTAGACCGAGAATAACTAGCATTCATCTCACAATATAATGCACTCAATTATTGTAGAAAGTGGGCCTGCATTATATCTTTCTGTAAAGGAAAGATTCGACTGTGCCTCTTTGGTTTGCGCCTACAGAAGAAGGTCATAACTACTTAATATGAAGTTGCTTCTGCAGCTGGGTCTTCTTTTGATTTTTCCTCCAGCAGTCTGTCTGCCGCCTTTTCCTTGTATATTTACATGATCTGCATTTATTATATGGCTAGTGAGAGCATGTGATATTGGATGAATAAAGCGATCACCTGAGTTAAAGCAAATGAAGCCTGCTTCTTGGCTCCCTGGGTGGATTGCTGGTGACACATTGGTGATGAAAATTACATACTGTATATATTAGTTGCCTGCGCTTTAGAATTGAATGGGCCCATGTGAACCATAACACACAGAAATGTAACATTGGCGTAAGAATGCATACACTGAGATGTGTACCACCTAATGCAAACATTGCATAATAAGTATTTAGATGTGGGCATAGAATTTATAGACATCTTTAATAAACCTACCTTCTAAAGTACAATTATTGTGTACAAAGATAAATATTTAAAGTTGTATGCACAGTCCCCTAGATTGGCATGATATCAGCCTCAGAAGAGTGCATCTAATAATGGTTACCAGGTTGAGTCAGAAAGTAGTCACTTTTTTGTGTGGGTGACTTGTGAGTGTGAGAAGAGGTTACAAAATTGATAAGGGCTGCCGACCCCTTTAATCTTAGTTTTCTCTTCTGCGATACGCATGGTAGATGGGTGCTCGTTTTGTCATAAAAGGTAGCTGTTAATCTTGGTTTCTATTGTGACCCAAACTAGGGTGATGTTGCAGTCATATTAAGTGGCATTTGTAATGTGCCTTGGATCCCGATGTGGATCATACATTTAAGTTTGCTCATATGAGGGAAAAAAACAGGCCGTTAAATGGTGAATACAAAATGTAAATGTTATAGCTATTAGGATGAAGAATAATCCTGTAACTAACTGTTATGTCATGTGTATTTTCAAAGCGCACTATCACCCGTGAAGGTATCCTTGCGATGAGCAAGTGTGTGTGTCCCTAGCCCTACTTATGGTAGGTTGGTTAATTGAAAGGCCAGGTCTTCAGCTTCTTGTGGAATTCAAGAAGAGAGGAGGAGCCTCTGATGTGCAGTGGCTTTAGGAGCAATGTAAGAGAACACCCATTCTCCTGATCTGCTTCTGTGTATGCAAGGGATGTGTGCGAGTAGGAGTCCTGCGGAGTGGAGGTGTCTGGATGGTTGGTAAAAGGAGGTGTCACTTTCCAGCTAGTTAGGGCCTAAGTTGTGTAGTGCCTTGAATGTGTATGTGAGGAGTTTGAAATGATCGCATATGTGTATCGGAAACCAGTGGGCTCCCTGAGGTGTGGTGTGATATGAGTTCTGTGTGGGAGGTTAAGGATGAAACATGCTCTATATTAGTCTGGGAGATATGGGCAGCAGTCTCAAATCGACTTAAGTATATTAGATTCTATGATGAATGATCAGATTCTAAGATGTATGTAAGGAAATACCTATTTTTTCATTATCACCCCAAATGTTTTGGACTGATCTTGCTGGTTTTTCGACTCTGAGAGTACACTGAGGCCTTCCACCAGACCTCCGTGCCGGTGCTCCAACCCATCCCAAAATGTATGTTGAATTGGGTACTCCCAATTGGGATAAGCTTACTTACTTATAAGTCCGTAGTATATGGTACCAAGGGTAACCAGGGCATGTAAGTTAGAGTGTCCACCCAGGGCTGTAGCACTTATTGTGCGACCCTCCGTATGGCAAAGTGCAAAGTGGCTCCCAGCCTGCCACTGCAGCCTAGAACAGCAATTTTAAAACTGCTAGTTTGACTTTTGCCATTTAAACCAATGGCAAAGCCCCCACTTCCCTTAACAATATATGTAAGTCAGTAATGCAGAGTTAAAGGCTGACATCTCAGTCCTGCTACCTTCTGAATGGGACTACTAAAATGGGTTCTTCAAGGTATCAAATTAATTGTGGCATTAAACTCGACTTGATGCCCAAATTGAATTTAATGTCACTTTTAAGGAAGGGCAACTGGGCCTGGCAAGAGAGGTTGCACCAACCACTGAACTGCACCTGCTGCTCCTTGGGCAAGCAAAGAGAGGACTTTGTCTGTGGTGCCTGGCTCGAGGACAAGTTGCTCCTGAACCCCAGACCGAAGTTGTGACTCAGCTGACCTTCTGTTCGAGCACCAGGACCATAAAAGTGAAGTTGCCCGTCCTGGCCAGTCAGTAGCCACTTGCAAGAAATTGAGAAGACCTCCACCTTGGACTCAAAAGTTGGACTCCTTTTCTGCCGGACTCAGGAGAGTCGTCAGAGTGTGTATTGGTCACACTCTGACTGGTATTGGTCACTAATGACGGAAACTAGCCCTCACCAAAGGGTATCGCTGGACCCGCTATGTACGGAGATCGGTAGCCTAGTCGCAGCTGGACTTCTACTGGCTCAAAGAGGACTTCGAGGTACTCCGACCCCTGTGACCAAAGTCGCCGCCACCTTACCCGTGGACTGAGAAATAACCACAGGAATACCCCCGTTGACCACACAGCATCCAGAGTATCTTTTAGCATCTTGCATCCCAATCATCAGGACCACTCCATTGAAGTCAGTGGCCGTCTTGGTGTAAAGTGTGGAACTGGACTTGAGACTGCTTTAGTGACCAGGTAACTGGCCAAATACTCCTTATTGCCCCCCCGATCTTCTACCTGTCAGAATTGTTCACCCAGTCCATGCCTGAGTAGCCAAACACAACTTTTTCAAACTTTTAAAAAGTCTGTAAACGTTACGGTTACCAATGTTTGTTTGCTCTTTGGACTTAAAAGCTGAGCTTTACATTTTCTTTAAAATCTATATGTACAGAACCCATCTGTGGATTTTTCTCATCTGAGTGTTTAAAAATTAATTCAAACTATAATCTATTTTTATAAATTGGTGTTGGATTTCTTTTGTGTTGTGTGACTTTATTTCATTTTTTGGCGCTTCTAAATGCTTTACACTAGTTCCTTTGTTTAAGCCTTACTGTTCGAAGCCACAGCTACCCAGGGTTGAGCTAGAGGCTAGACTGGACCCAAGTTGGTTTCATGAGTGTATCACACGGCAAGGTCGCACAACCAGACCGTATAATACACCATAATCCTCACAATGTAGATTTGTAAAACCATCAGCATGCTCCTAGGACTAATTAATGATTCACAAAAAAGAGATGCTACGTTGATTCAAAGAGTCTACTGGAGTTAGTGCTCAGGGAACTTGGAAGTAAATCTGCTTAGTTTTTCGCAGAGAATGAAGGTTCAGTTGAGGCCAAATTGTCTGGGAAACTTACAGAGCATTTTTCATGGCGCAGTAACCAGTTATTTCTGGAGGTTATCAAGGGCTGGGAAGTGGGACTGGTTATCAACGAGAAGCAGAATTAACACTTCATCTGGAGCTATTGCTCTCTGGAACATTGTCAAATAAGATGGTACTATGTAGCTTAAAAATTTTGCAGAGTTATGAGGAACATATGCTGCTACTTTTCAGGCACAATTTTCTATGAGGAAGAGAAAGTAGCTCTTTAACGGGGACTTTTTATCTTACTGATTAGAATTAGAATATCAGTCTGCAAGAACGTACCATAAATATTAAAGATGGCAATAATAAAAAAATGGGATGAACTTCAATAGAATTTACATGGTTTGGTACTTGACATGTTAGAGAGATGTAAGACTTGGAAAAGACCCAGTGGTGGGGGACCTGGAATTCCTGAAGTTTTGGTGCCTGTGGCTGGATGATTATTTTCCCTAGACGTTAGCCAGTGTGGTTATATATTTTTATTATTTGTAGTTTTGTTGTCCGGATGCTTCCAGCATCATTACACCATCCCCCTGTGTCTCTTTTGTAAACGTGAGATAGCTCGTCTCGTAGTCTGTTTTACGCTTTCCTCTAGCCCTCTTTAAGTTATTATAATAAGGGTGAATTTTCATTGCACTAAAGGGCAAGACCAAAGAGTTTTCTTTGGTTTGTTCTCCTAAGATGTCTTTAGTTTTGAACACGAAATGTGTAGCGGGGCCGTCCATGATTTTACAGCGAATCAAGGAGAGGGTTGCAAGTGCAGACCACCTTTGCTTTCAGCCCTCAGGTAGTCTGTGCATATGTAGGCAAACTGTTTTAATTCTTACCATTGACTGTACAGTACTTAGGACAACTGGAAAAGAGAGCGAAGGGGTCTAGAGAGAAGAAGGAGGTAGGTATCAGGGAACCTAGGGTTGTCAATGAGTTGAATCTGTAGTCACCATTTTAGTTTGCAGTAGGAACAAGTCAAAGTTTCATCCTTTGGAGGCGAGAATGAGCTTTGAGTAAGGTTTTAATAAGTATCTTAATGTCAAGAGTCGATTCCGTTTTTGTTGTGCACTGTAAAAATGGTAATTTATTTATTAGAAAATACACAGTGCCGTTGATCTTGGCATAGGGGGCGCAGGATAAAACGGTTCGCTGAGCGTATAAATATTAGATAATAACCTGAAACATGACATTTCTGAATTTTCTGCTTGATGGTCATCCATAGAAAGCTAAAAAAAGAAATCGGTTGGAAAATGTGGTCAGCCCGTGAAATTGAAAATGTCGTTACTGTTTTGATGTAACCTGATGTGGAGAGAAATTTAGGCTGCTCTGCAAGAAGTCTCTGTTAACGGCTTTCTCAGCTGTCTAGGTCTGCGGTTCTTAAATATGTGACTTCTGTGGACCCCATTGCACCCACTATTGGAAGCCAGGAACCAACAACTAAGCATTTTCTACAATTGGAACCTAATAAAATAAACAAAAACAGAAACAAGCATACATCAAACACTCAGATGACATTATTTTATTTAATTCACGAACAAAAGAAATACAAAAATAGGAATTTTTATTTTAATGAGAAGGTTGGAGATTTTCAATATTAGTTTTTTATTTCTAAAAGATGAAGCAACATGCTAGACTCTAGCATATTGCTTTGTGTTTCTTTGTTTATAATGCGTCCTTTTTACAAGTTCATAGCAGTGATTTGGGGCTACCAACTTTCCATAGAAACTTCAGTTTTTAGGTCTCGCCTGAGCCAGCGCTTAGCGCTGTCCTGGCCGAGACATTTAGTAAGTGGGTTTTTGAAGTGCTACCAGAGAGGCTTTTGCTGGCTACCAGCTTGCGTTCACGCGAGCGTGCACGCGCGCAGCCGCCAGCTTTCAGCGCCCGATCAGACGCCATCTGGCTTTCCTCTCGCTTGCTGTCTGAATGCTCCTCCGCCCCTCCCCTGCCGCGTCGCGTTAATTAGAAACATATGCTGCTTTCACTTTCAGCGCGGCGGGCGCTCGCGCACCACTTTTGAAGCCGGGCTTGTCTTGTTGAATGTGAGTTTAAATCATCGTTTTGTTTTTATTCTGTTGTGTATGTATTTGTTTATACATTTCACACCTCTGCATGCAAATCTAAACATGTGGTCTAAAAAAACATGCGCTAACGTATTTGTCATAAATGTCGTCTAGGTGTGCATCGCGGTGTTTGCATCTCTAAGAACAGTTAGGTATCGAATCATGCTAAACACAACTTCCGTAGATGTGTCTGACACTCAAACTGATACTGACCTCCTGTGCGACGCACGTGCAACAAACACGTACGTTGAGCACTCTCTCATTGGGTGCATGCAGACATTGACAAACGAACCATTAGGTGCACTGCACCAAATACAATTAAATAGCTAAACGTAATTAGTAGAGATCATTCCGGCGTCAGTTTCTTTTTCTCAGTGAATGTCTTTTTCAAGGTACCAAGTTGCTTTAGCGTTTTTTTTCTTCAGAAATATAGTGGATGCTTTTGTTCCACGTGAGCTCCTCCTGAAGTTGCCTGACGGTCAAGATAAAACACGTTTTATTGAACAGGAAATATGGTCAGCACTTGGATGATGAATTCTCTGAATACAGAACTTTTTGTTTACAACATGTATGCGAGCTGCAGTTGTTTGAAAACATTTCAATTGGTCTGTGTACGGGGGCTCCCTGTTTATTGCTTTTGATACCACCTAGTGTACATATTGTGTAATGCAGGCTGAGAACATTTAACAAACGCTGCAGTTTATCAGACCAGTTACAGGAAATAGCGTCGTACTCAAGAGACAATCTTCTGAGAAACAAGCATTTGCAATGCAATAGGTCTCTGTGTTGCCAGCCTGCTTCTCCCCGCCCTCCTCCCTCTTGCAATACGTTCCCCCTTATTTCCTATGTTTCCCCAAGCATTAGCTCCAGCCCTCCCTGTTGCTTTTGCCTCTCCTCCAGGATCCCCTGCACTTTTGCCCCCTCCCACATTGCTTCGGCATTCTCTCCCCACCCTCCCTTTGTTGCATCTCCATTCCTTCCTTCTCCTGTTTAAACGCTTCTGCACATTTTCTTTCTAGTTACCAATCAAATTCTGATTAGTAACTAAAGAAACAAGCATTGGCATAGCCAATAGGTCTCGCCTTTGGGACCTTATAAGTGTTTAACCATGCAACAGTTAACGTTGTTGCACCAAGGATATTGTGCTGCATAACTAAATACTTATAAGGTCCCAAAAGCGAGACCTATTGGCTATGCCAATGCTTGTTTATTCTTGTGCTGCGTACCACGAACCAAGCTGGGGACACCAACGTAAGTCAAGTCAAAGATTCTTTATTCGGCCGATAAACGCCATAAATGCACTCAAGTTAAAACAAGTATACCAAGGACACATATAAATACAAAAAGCTTAAGAGGAACCATGAGTGCATAAGCAGGACCAGTTAGCATGAATAAAAAACATCTAGGACTATTTATACAAAAAAGGCAGGAATAAAACTCACTGTTAAAAAGAGGGAATACAAAGCACAAAATCAGGGGTATAAAATTCAGCGAATAAAGTGCAGGTGCGACAAGGCATTAACAGGATCAAGAGACAGCAAGTTCAATCCATAAAATATACCTTTGTAAAATAAACGCTGATAATGCCCATGGAGCTCAAATCAAGTTCAGGCTTTCTGGTCCATGAGCAACCTCTTCTTGATTCTTAGGTTCCTGAAAATAAACTTGTGACCCCGAAGCAAACCATGGGGGAGGAAAGCATTTGTAGATACAATAATGCAGCCCTTACTTGGACAAATTGGCCAGATCATAGCAGCGGAATGAGAAACGTAAGTTTTAGCTTCAAATTTCAAATTCATTTATTTACAAAGCATTTTAAAATATTAAATTTTAAACTGTTAAATATATATATCAAAACAAAACCCTTTTAGGCATAGAGTGACGCATAAATTATGCAAAAAAAGATGCAGAGAATTCTGGGTAGTTCTCAAGTTTAGGTGGAAAGCAGCTCCAGTAGCGAGCACTCTCAACACCAGCGACACTCTAAATTTGCTCCCCTCAAATGTCTGCTTTTCTATTGAAGTCTTTAAGCGTAAGATTAGCACAGTGCCATCCAGGCCGAGATAGAAAGGGACAAAGTATTTTGCCATTTCTACAGCAAAGGTTTTAAGCATAGGACTAGCACAGTGCTATCCATCCCGAGCTGTAAAATGGCCAAAGCCTTTTACCACTCCAGGCACAGTATTACAGCTTTGGACTGGTAAAATACCATCCAAGCCAACCTGAAATGAATAAAAGCAACCCCTGACACGTGTTTTGCTCTCATTGGAGTTCTTCAGAGAGGTATAGCTTTGTCCAGACACAAGGGAGTACTCAGTATAAGTCAAAACAAAACCCTTTCAGGCATAGAGTGACGCATAAATTATGCAAAAAAAGAAGCAGAGGACTCTGGGTAGTTCTCAAGTTTAGGTGGAAAGCAGCTCCAGTAGCGAGCACTCTCAACACCAGCGACACTCTAAATTTGCTCCCCTCAAATGTCTGCTTTTCTATTGAAGTCTTTAAGCGTAAGATTAGCACAGTGCCATCCAGGCCGAGATAGAAAGGGACAAAGTATTTAGCCATTTCTACAGCAAAGTCTTTAAGCATAGGATTAGCACAGTGCTATCCATGCCGAGCTGTAAAATGGCCAAAGCCTTTTACCCTCCAGGCACAGTATTACAGCTTTGGACTGGTAAAATACCATCCAAGCCAACCTGAAATGAATAAAAGCAACCCCTGACACTTGTTTCGCTCTCATTAGAGCTCTTCAGAGAGGTATAGCTTTGTCCAGACACAAGGGACCACCCAGTATAAGTCAAAACAAAACCCTTTCAGGCATAGAGTGATGCATAAATTATGCAAAAAAAGAAGCAGAGAACTCTGGGTTATCTCAAGTTTAGGTGGAAAGCAGCTCCAGTAGAGAGCACTCTCAACACCAGCGACACTCTAAATTTGCTCACCTCAAATGTCTGCTTTTCTATCAAAGGCTTTAAGCGTTAGGATTAGCACAGTGCCATACACGCCGAGATAGAAAGGGACAAAGTCTTTTGCCATTTCTACAGCAAAGTCTTTAAGCATAGGATTAGCACAGTGCTATCCATGCCGAGCTGTAAAATGGCTAAAGCCTTTTACCACTCCAGGCACAGTATTACAGCTTTGGACTGGTAAAATAAATATAATTTTTTACGTAGTAGTAATATATATATATATATATATATATATATATATATATTAGACTTTATTACTTTATCAATCTGCTAAAATTAATTCCTTTTCTAAACAATCGCAGACCCCATGAACAAGGGTTGTGGAACCCAAGTTAAGAACTGCTGCTCTAGGTGGTATTATTTTGCAGTTTGATTGTAATTATAACTTCATCTTCTAGTGATTTTATTTTTTCTCTCAGTACCATTGGTTGAGACTCAATTGGCGTTTTCTGTGCATGCAAGTTGCATTCTTTTTGTAAATGTTCCTGAGTAAGAGCAGGAAAAGTGAGCTTCAGGTACAGCACAGAAGCTTTTCTCAGACAAGTACTCAATGGACCAATCCAGATCAGATTGGATGACCGAATATAATCACTTATCACATTGCTTTCCCACAAGTCCCTACGTTGGAAAACAGTAACATTCTGTAGTTAGACGTCTTAGCATGATCCTTGCATCCTCTCCTAGGGAAAGGTCTCTTTGGTGGGCTAACTGGCTCCTCCGAATCTGGATTCTGAACTGACCAATTTCAAGCACTTCGTGACTGTTCTCTTTAGAACCCATAGATGAAGTAGAGAATCTGTGCAGAACTTGGCCTTCTGACTTTCACAGTTCAAGAAATTCTAGCTACTTGATCTATTAGGGCAACAAGACCTTAAAAAAAACATTAGCAGGCCGCTGCCTCTTACCCTGTTATTCCGGTGCATCTTTTTAGGTCAAAGCACAGCTGTCTTGTTTGCTAATGACTTCTTGGGGATATTTTGAAAGCTTCCCTGGGAATAGATTCCGCCCAATGCTTAGAATTGGCTTTGTGTTTTGTAACTCACATTTGCTTGCTTTCTATTTGCTGACTTTGTTTTAGGCTGTCCAGCTTGAGTTCGTTCCTCCTGTGTAGCATAGCCTATTTACTGTATTCTTCTACGAGTGCTCGCTTGTTGTAAACAGACTTTTAAATCTTGTTTTTTTCTGGTCACATTTGTTGTGCATTCAAAGACAGAGGTCAAATGTCAGGCACACAGCAAAATGTAAATGTCAGTAAATGAACTGTGCAGATATTTTTAAATATGAGAATTAGGAAAGCACAAATAAGCACATTTTTGTCATTCTGAAGTGTGGTGGAAATGAATATTTTAATACAAACAAATCAGTACACTAGGTGATGACATTTCCATACATTATCGTTTGTGCACTGTATACTGTTATGCGTAAAACTGTATGCCTGTACAAAGGTAATGTGTTATATACAAACAAGGGAGCCCAATTGGATCGGTCAGGGACCTTGGGTACAGGTATGTTACAAACACAGTGGTCCCTCACAGGAAGAATAAGGGAGAAGCAATGATTATAGAAATACAGTGAGATCTATATTGCGTTGTCCAGCCGGACAGGAATATTTTGTGAATTTAGACAAAAACAATAAAGTGGAAACACAAACTCTGCAACAATAAGAACACAAAAAAGAACAAAGGCTCAGGCATATCTTAATGCTTGGAAAAGGAAATTGGCAAGCATTAATGAAGGCAAACACCATAGCACAATTCAATGATACATATGATAGTGTCAAGGAGTCGACGATGTTTCGATCCCTTACATGAAATATCGGGATCATCTTCAGGACATTGAGTTACATGCCTGAGATGGATGCCAGCTGCAGGGAACAGTTACTCCCGCAGTGGATCTGGAAAAACTGGGAGGCAAGCTTGTGCTGCCCACATAACCACAGAGACGGTCCAAGGACTGAGTGAGAACCGTGAGTTATTGGTTCGATGAAGGAATCGGATTGTGAGCCCAGGCGGAGATAATCGCACCTCGGTTCTAAACACTGCGAAATCGATGTGGCTGTCCAGATGCCTTCACACAGGCATCTAGACGGCCTGGATGGTGTGATGCATGGAGTGGCTGAGGCAAGATGCCTCAAACGACCTGACTAAGTTTCTCTCGGTTTTCTTTCAGCCCCAAATGATGTGACTATCCGCTGTGAAGGGGCGCTTCTCTGCAGCCAGCGTTTGTCTACATGTTGGCTAGACGGAGGAGCTGAATTAGCACAGGTGTCTAATACAAAGCTATTTTAATGCTGTGATTACTTACCGGTAATAGCATTACTCTGAGTCCGTCACTCGCCGTGCTGACTCGCACAGTGAGGCCCCTGTGCCTCCAATCACACACCTTTCCAACTTATAAAATTCCGCCCCCCCCACCCCCCATACCTCCTGTTCCGTACCAAGTTCAAACACCACACAGTTGGACTGGGCCAAAAGAGGGTGGGAGGGAAGGCCTGGGTCAGCACGGCGAGAGACTGGCTCAGAGTAATGCAATTACCAGTAAGTAATCACTGCATCACCCCTTCGTCCTACTCACCATGCTGACTCACACAGTGAGAAGTACCCAATCCAACAAACAGACCAGGACAACAACACCGAATGCAAACATCAGTTTAATCCAAAGGCAAAAAACTGTTTACAATATGGAGGCCAGCACCTTGGAACCCAATGAATCTGGGACTGCAGGACAGAGGAGAAGACAGACCAATCTGCTTGTATGCCAACAAAATCACTGACTTGATCCACCTGCTCAAGGTCTAAGTTGAAGGCTTAGCCCCCCTTCCGGGCAGGCCCAAAGTTGACAAACAAAGAGGAAGAGACCCGGAATCCCTTCTCTCAGTGTAGGAAGCTGGCTCTGTATATACTATACCAAAGTAGGGATAGTGTGCACAGAGTCCAGTGGATCTCCAAAGGTATAGCAGAGGCTGAATTAGGTAAGTACTAACAGCTCTCTCTGTGGTAGTGTGGGCGAGCAGTTAGGCTTATCCTGAGGGTGTTTTAAGCATTTATTGTATTCACTCACTCAAGACTGATTGCACTTACTCAGAGACTGAATCCAGACCAATTATGTAAGTATAAAAAGGTATACTTATGTTTTATTTGCTAGAACCAAGCAGATCTTGGTACAGGTAGGTGGAATATACTTTCAGTCATAGAACATTTCAAGAAATGCAATTGGGAATTGATTTGCAAGCGTTACAGGTTTGTATTGGTTCAAAAAGCAGTTTAAATTACACAGTAATTACTTTGGGATTACATCGATTACTCAGGTGGTATGCCTAGATACCACTCCGGGGATCTTACAGTACAAGGTATGTAAGACTTTTAAGGTTTGCAGTTTAGTTACTATTTCTTCCATACAAAGTCAGCTCAACACAACGTTTTTGGAAACAAAAACTCGTAACATTGGTTCCTATGGGAGAACAATGGTTATCGGTTTTACAGGTAAGTACTGGACTTACGAGTGGGAGTTTTGGGGGTTAGGACCAAGGTTCCCCAAGGTCTAGGTAGTCACTCAAGTTGCACCACCAGCGGCACTGGGGCAGCTGGGTGCAGAGTGCAGGGGCCCAATGTTAGCCAATGGTGCGAAGGGGGGCCTTCGGTCATAGACTGATACGAGCAGGCCACTCAGATTCGGGAGCCAAGCTCCTGGGGTTAAGGTCAGCACTGCAGGAGCCAACAATTAGCACAGGAGCTGCACCACCAGCGGCACAGGGCGGCTGGGTGCAGTGTGCCAAGGAGACGTTGGAGACCTTGTGGATTCCAATGGAGACCTTCGGTTCGGCCAAAGATGCTGCAGGCTCAGGCAGGTAGGTTTCCTGAAGGCGACCACCGGCTGGAGAGGTAAGTTGGGTTCTTGGGGGATGCCTGGACACCATTGGTTGGGCCACCCAAGGCCGTGAGGCGTCAGGTGCAGGGGTGGCTTTTGACGTTGGGTTCTTCTTACAAGCTCCAGTCGCAGTCGGGGGACCCTTCAGGTTGAGGCTGCAGGCGTTTGCTTGAAGCTTGAGGGAGTTCGGGGATCACCAGATCCCAGGTCAGGATCGCTGGGGAGACCGCCTCGTGGTGTTGGGCCACTCGGGCCGTGGCGTTGGGTGCAGAATGGTGCAAAATTGCGTAGCCGCCTGGATCCGGATTCTGTGGGTGAGTCTTTGCTTGAGCAAATCCGGTGCTCACAGGAGAGTCTTAAAGATGGTTGCAGGGCAGGTCCTCCAGGCTCTTGGTGCTGCAGACTGCTGGACTCGCCGGGGTTCTCGCTGCAGGCAGGTCTAAGTCAGAACTGGTTGCTAGGGCTTGGGCCAAAGCAGTTGGTGTCCTCTTCTTCCTGGGTGAGCACGGCTCTTCAGTCCTTCTTCTTTCTTGAATCTGAGGTAGCAAGGTTCAGGGTCGCCCCTAAATACTAAATTTAGGGGCGTTAAAGGGGTGTGCATGTCAGGACCAATGGGTCCTTACCTTGGGGTGGGTGCACCCCCTATTATGCCACCCTCCAGTGGGAGGGGGGCATGAGCCTCTCCCTAATTGGCTGGGTCCCCTCATCTTCAAGATGGAGGGTATTGAGATGTTTGCTTCACCTCGCCTTCCCCACCTAAGGGGTGGGGTTGGCAAAGGTGGGTACACCTCCCCTCCTAGCTTTGCTTTCCCGCTGATTCTCCCGCCCAGAGTGGGGGACAGAACAGGTGGGAGCCAGTTGCTGGGGGCAGCAAAAGGCAGGGACGGCTTACAAAGGCGGCCGGCCTTTGAAGCTTCCCCTCCGTGGACCCAGCCCATCCTAGGAGAGGAGGCATGACACCTCTGCCCAGGATGGGCTTTGTTTCTGGACCCAGAGAGCGGAGTCTTTCTACCCAGGGATCCAGAAACCTGTCTGGTGGTGGCAAATGGCAGGCAGCCATTCAGGAACCACACCAGGGCTGGTCGTTTTTTCAGGGGAAATCTCTAAGATGACCTCTGAGTGCATTTTACATTAAATCCCACACTGGCATCAGTGTGGGTTTAATGTGCTGAGAAGTTTGCTACCTAACTTCCCCAGGTTTTAGTAAAACCATTATGGAGCTGTGGAGTTCGTAATGACCAACTCCCAGACCATATACTCTTTATGGCTTTACTACACTTACAATGTCTAAGAATGGACTTAGACACTGTAGGGGTACATGGCTCATGCCCCTGTACCCTCACCTGAGGGCTAGTGCACCCAGCTAGAGGGGTGACTTACCTAGGCCTCAGGAAGTGGGTTGCAGGCATGGCACACAGGGATGTGTGCCATGTTGACTCTTAACTTTTCTCTGCACCAAAAGATGCAGCCTGCAATGGCAGTGTGTGGGTGTTAAGGGACAGGGCCTCTAAGGGTGGCACAATAGGTGCTGCAGCCCTTAGAGGCCTTCCCTGGTCACAGTGCCCTTGATATCCATGACAGGGCTCGAAAAATTCACTCGCCCGCACACATTTGCGGGCCAGATTTAATTAGGGCGAGCTATTTTTAGGTCCTACTCGCCCTTTCTGGTGAGTTGGAAGGAAGACTGATATTTGATCTGTCTCTGAAAGCAGAGCAAATGTGACAAGATAGCAAGATTTAAAGGCATCTTTATTGCTCACAAAGTGGATGTGCAATAAAAATGCCTTTAAATCTTGTTAACTTGTCACATTTGCTCACAGAGGTCAAGTGCATTACAGTAAGGTCGAGTAGATTTTTGAACTTACTAGACCTGCAAGTCTAGTGAGAATTATTTGATTTTTTGAGCCCTGCATTGTACCTTTTACAAGGGGCTTACCTGTGGCCAGAGATGTGCCAATTGTGGGTACAAAGGTACAGTTTTGGGAAAGAGCACAGGCCCTGGGAACCTGATTGGCAGGGACCCAAGGCACATCAAGTCAAGTTGCATCAGATGTCAGGCAAAAAGGGGCATTTTCCTAGACCCGGTCCAGGTAAATCAGAACTGCACTACGCACATCCATCGAATGAAGAGCTGACTCCTCGGGGGACTGTGGGTCTGGACAATACACCAAAAGAATAACTTCCTGTTGACGATGGAAAAAAGAATTCACTTTGGGCACAAACCTGGCCCCAAACTAAGAACAATCCTGTCTTTAAACACACGAAAGAAAGGAGACAAACAAGACAACAAACCCAACTGCCCCAGCCTCTGAGCAGATGTGACGCCTTCAAAGTCAGAAAGCTGACACCCACAGATTCTAGCGGTTAAAAAGGGGGATACTGACGAGCCCGCAACACCAGCGGCAAATCCCAAGACGCTCACGCCACCTGGGGAACTGGACAGAGTTTGAAAACCCCTTAAAGATCCTAGAAACCAGACCCTGATCGTCCACCAGCCCCCTCCCCCACCCCCTTCCCCCCATGGAGCTCGAAAAGCCTTAATCGCCGCCCATTGCACCTTAAGAGTTGCAGGGCACAGACACAGCTGGAAACCGTCCTGGAGAAAATCCAGCACCTGAGGCAGAGAAACAGACTGAGGCTGCAACTGCTGTGGAGCACACCAAGCCTGAAACGTCTTCCAGTGCCTAGCATAAAAAGACCAGGTAGACCACCGTCTGGAAGCCTGCACAAAAGAGGAAACAGAAGCTGAGAGGCCCTGCAACATCAACCCTCCCCTTTCAACTGCCAAGCCGTCAACTTGAGCCTCGCCAGGGAGGACACCCGGAGACACAGAACCCTCAGGGGAGACGGAACCAACGGAAACCTCCATTCCAGACCCACCATCATCTCCATCAACAGAGGAAACCAGACAGAGGGGGGCCATGCTGGAGCCACCAGAACAACCTGAGCCTTCTCCCTCCGAACCCAACCCTGAAATCTCTGGATTAAAGGAAACGGAGGGAAAGCAAACAGCAGGCCCACTGGTCACACACATGTCAGGGCATCTATCCCAGAAGCCGACTCCCCCCTCTCCGGGAAAAGAACTGGGGAAGAAAGACAAAAGTCCTGAGAGGATGGAATCTCCCTGCTCAAGCGATTGGCCTGACAATTCAAAGCCCCCTGAATAAACACAGCCCTCAACGAACCCAGGTTGGACTGAGCCCAGAGGAACAGACGATCCGAAATTGCAGCCAACGACCGGGCCCTCATCCCTCCCTATCGATTGACATATGATTTGGCCGTCGTGTTGTCTGACTGGACAACAACAGCCCTGTCCTGCAGAAGAGGAGAAAAATAAAGGAGAGACGGCCAAATCGCCTCCAACTCTCTCCAGTTGGAAGAACGGGAACTCTGGCCTGCATGCCACAGACCTAGACTGTTAAAGACCCCGACCAGGCCCCTCCAGCCACTCTCGCCTGATCACCATTTTCCCATCTTTCAGGACCAAGCAAAGCTTAAAAGAAATTGTGGATTCTCATGGATTCCAGAACTTTCCCTTACAGAGCTATAAGGAAAATGGATCATAGCTGAGGTTTGCAGGGCATTCTGGGTAAGAAAACAAAGAAACAAAGGGGTTTCCATGCAAGTCCCATCACCCTGCAGTCACCTGGGTGTCTGTTTTTCAGAAATGTCTGAGTTTGGCAAGTTTTCCCTGGGTGGCGACCGAGCCTGTGCCGAAGTACTCCAGTCACATCCAACCTTAAATTTAATAGATGAAACCTTTACCCAGACAGTGTTAACACATAAAAATCTCAAAATAATGAGGTAATACATCACAAAATGTGCTGCATTACACAGCATGATTTGCCTTTTCTTGCCACATAGTTTAGTCAACCCTGCTGCATAATTTGGTCCACCCCTGCCTCATAATTCAAGCGGCCCAGATTGTAATACACTTATAATATGGAGGACAGAACATCCGCCACATTTTGGCCAAGGATGAAGGTGGCAAGCAGGCCACAAATATGACTAATGTGCACTTATTTACTGGAGTCAATAAAAACAGAGTGTCTTAATTGTAATTTAGTACAAAAAACTGCAAGAATTTTAAAATTAGATGTAATAATTTGAAAGGCTGGATAGCTGGTCTAGTAATAGTCCATGGAAGATATATATATACCCCTTGCAGGTTAAACTGTCGTATGTGTCCTGATGTTTGTTTTATCTTTGGCCCAGCAAGGACTTGCAATAGGCATGATTAAAGGTTATTTGTCAGCACTTTCGGCCTTTTTGCCCAACCGTCCTTGTTCAAATCACTTCTTGTGATGCAATTTCTCAAAGGTTTGATCCACATTTCCTCCTAAACCCTTTGTGATACCACAGTGGGACCTTAAATTGATCTTCACTAGCCTGTGGCTGAAGTGAGCAAACCTATTGCTCCATGCTGTTGTGGACTGAATTAAATTATAATGTGTCCTGTTGGGGGATCAACCCATGAGCACGAGAGGCAGATTTCCACCCCACCACCAAAAAACAAACATTACAGTGTCTAGTGGGATTCCTGGTCCAGGATTGCGGTTCCTTTAGCGATTCCTGAGCAGGAATTAATGGCAGGAGGGCATGATTGGAAAGAGGAGAGCCTTCTGTTTCCAGTGGTGCCCCATTGTCAAGGTTTCTGCCTTGGCAGGCAGCCCAGAGCCCCGGACAGGAGCGACAAAAATACAAAATGGCCACCATTATTTTATAATCTACGGGGGTCCTGCTTGGGGGGCCAGAAGGCACTCCTTGCCCAATAGAATGGAAAATACTAATCATATATTTAATACCTTCCCAGAAGCAAACATCCCTGATGTCTAGTGCAGAATACTGCTTGTGAGTTTTGCTTGGTGGCACTGGAAAGCAGAGAGGCTTCCCTTTCCAGCGATGCCTCTCATTCTCTCAAATTAATAAATGCTTGCTGGTGGGAGGGCCAGTATCGTTCGGTTGATGAATTACATTAATTAATTGTACGGGTTGTTGACATTAATCAATCAGAATCTTGTAAAGCGCGACTACTCACCCGTGAGGATCTCAAGACGTTGGGTGGGGAGTGGGGGGGGGGGCTGGGTCTGCTGTTCAGTGGAAGAACCAAGTCTTGAGGTCCTTCCTGAATTGCGGCAGCAATGGTGATTACATGAGGTGTAGAGGCAGGGAGTTCCAGGTCTTTGCAGCGAGGTAGGAGAAGGATCTTCCTCCAGCTGTGGTTTTGCTGATCCGTGGGACGGTGGCCCTGGCCAGTTGAGCGGACTGGAGATGTCTGGTGGGAGTGTGGAAGGAGAGGCGGTGGTTGAGGTATGCAGGTCCGGCGTTGTGGATGACTTTGTAGGTGTGCGTGAGAAGTTTGAAGGTGATTCTCTTGTTGACAGGTAGCCAGTGAAGGTCTCTCAGGTGGCCGAGGATGTGGTTGCGGCGTGGGATGTTCAGGATGAGTCTGTCGAAGGCGTAGAGTGCGTTGCCGTAGTTAGGTCTGCTGCTGATGAGCGCATGGGTGACCGTTTTCCTCTACTCGGTGGAGATCCACTTGAAGATTTTATGAAGGAGGAGGAGTGTGTGGAAGCAGGACGACGAGACGGCGTTGATTTGGCGGTTCATTGAGAGCGAGGAGTCCCGGATGATGCTGAGGTTTTGTGCGTGGTCCTTGGGTGTTGGGGGGATTCAGAGCGCTGCGAGCCACCAAGAGTCCTCCCAGGCGGAGAGGGATGAGCCCAGGATGAGGACTTCGGTCGTGTCTGAGTTAAGCTTGAGGCAGCTGTCCTTCATCCAGGTGGCGACTGCCTTCATCCCGTTGTGTATGTTGCTTTTGGCGGCTGTGGGTTCGTCTGTGAGGGAGAGAATCAGCTGAGTGTTGTCGGCGTAGGAGACGATGTTGAGTCTGTGGCTTCTGACTATGGCTGCAAGCGGGGCCATGTAGATGTTGAAGAGGGTGGGGATCATGGAGGATCCCTGAGGCACTCCGCAGCTGATCTCTGTCGGTTCTGATTTGAACGGTGGAAGTCTGACTCTCTGCGTTCGGCCTGTGAGGAAGTAGCAGATCCAGTCTAGGGCTTTGTTGTGGCTGCCGGCATTGTGGAGTCTTTCACAGAGGGTGTGGTGAGAGACAGTGTCGAAGGCGGGCGAAAGGTCCAGAAGGATGAGGTCTAGTCTTGCCTCGGTGGAGGAGGGTGCGGATGTCGTCTGTAGCTGCAAGGAGAGCGGTCTCAGTGCTGTGAAGACCGATTGGGAGAGGTCCAGGATGTTGTTTGTTTTGACAAACTCAGAGAGTTGGGCTTTGATGGCTTTCTCGATAACTTTGGCTGGGAAGAGGAGCAGAGAGATGGGTCTGTAGTTCTTGAGGTACATCGGGTCGGCAGAAGGTTTCTTCAGCAGGGAGTTGATCTCTACGCGCTTCTAGTCTTCCGGGAAAGTTTGGGACTCGATGGAGCAGTTGATGGTGCGGCAGAGTTCGGGTGCATGGAGGTGCTGGCTCTGTTGAAGATGTGGTCAGGGCAGGGATCCGAGGGGGCTCTGGAGTGGATGCTCTTCATGATCCTGAAGGTGTCGTCAGAGGTGAAGGTAGGTCAAGGTCTGCTGGAGGCTGGAGCCTTTGCGTGCTGTGGCTGCGGTGGGGAGGGTGAGCCTTAGGTTGCGAAGCTGTCGTAGATCTCCTTGATCTTGCGATGGAAGAAGGTGGCAAGGTTGTCGCAGAGGTCTGCTTTCTCCGTGCTGGGTTTGGTGAATTATTTGACAACGGCAATGAGGCGGTGGTGTGCAGTGATGGCAGATTTGAAGGCTGCGTAGTCTGCTGTGATCTTGCTGCTCCTCCATCTTTACTTGAGACGTCTGCGAGTGCACCTGGACTCTTGGAGGGTGGAGGAGAACCAGCTGGCTTTCTTGGAGGGCTGCTTGCCTGAGGGTTTCTTGAGAGGGGCCAGTGTGTTGGCGCAGTTGGAGATCCAGCGTTGGAGGTTGCGTGCTGAGGTGTTGGCGTCTGTGGTGGGGTCTTGCTGAGGGCGGTAGTGAGCTGGCTTAGGTGAACTTGTTCCAACTTCTGTGAGGATTGCGGTAGACGTGGTGGCGTACGGTTGGTTTGGTGAAGGAGAAGTGGACGCAGTGGTGGTCGTTCCAGTGTGGCTCGGAGGTGGGGCTGACTGAGATGTTGTTGCTTGCGGAGAAGATGGAGTCAAGCGTGTGTCCTGCTGTGTTAGCTGGCGTTGTGACCAGTTGTTTGAGACCGATGGTGGCGAGGTTCTCCAGTAGGGCTGAGGTGTTGGGGTCTTCGAGGTTGTCCAGGTGGAAATTGAGGTTGCCGAGGAGGATGTAGTCCATTGAGGCGAGAGTGTGGTGAGCGATAAAGTCGGTTATGACTTCACTGAAGGCGGGGCGGGGTCTGGTAAGTCTGTAGATGAGGGTGCCGCGGAGGGTGGCTTTCGGGTTGGTCTGGATCTGGAAATTGGAGGTGCTCAATGTTGGGTGAGTAGTCGGCGGAGCTGTTTGTGAGGTTGAGGGTGTCTTTGTGTACGATGACGATGCCTCATCCTCTTCAGTTGACGCGGTCCTTGTGGATGATTTTGAATCCGTCTGGGATGGTGGTTGCGATATCCGGGGCTCAGCTGGAGTTCATCCAGGTTTCTGTGAAGAAGGTGACGTCGAGGAGGTCTCAGATCTCCACGGCGTGTCTTTTGAGGAAGCAGGTGTTGAGTAGGACACATCTGAGGTGGACTGGTCTGGTTCTTGAGGGTCCTGTTGGTGGTAGTTCTTGTGTGCGGAGGCCAGCGAAGGTGCAGTAGCAGGTGCGGCAGGTGAACGGGCCTTGTGTATTCTTCAGCGATGTGAGGTGGAAGGCGGAGTGGCGTCCGGTGTTGAGGGCGTGGAGGGTGCTGGCTTCGTAGCGGTGGTTGGTCCGAGGACCAGGTTCCATGGCGTTGGGCGCAGTCCAGGCGCAGACAGGCTTTCTTTTGGCTCACCAGCGGTGCAGCCATGCAGCAGCCGCCATTAAGTAGCGTGAGGGGGAGGGCTGAACAGCTAGGAGGCGGAAAAGCAGGAATTGGGAAAGCGGCGATGGAGAGGTCAGGCTGCGGAAGACAAGTAGTGGCAGGGACATGGTGAGAAAAGATGCGCAAAAAGTGCAGAAAGTGACAGAAAATCAGAAAAGATTAAATTAAGGGAAAGAAGAGATCAGAGGAGAAAAGGAAGAAAGCAGAGAGACAGAGGGCAGAGCAGCAGCAGAGCATAGATGCTCCCCACTGGACCACCAGGGATGAGGCGCAGGCTAGTACCTGCGGTTCTGTTGAGGGCCTCTTGAAATCAGGACCTGGAAGGGTCAAGGGGCAACCGCCACCATGCGGAGTTGTACGGCGAGAGAAGCTACTTACTGACGTCATTGATGGGGGCAGGGGTGCCCGCATCGGTCATCACTATTCCACAAATGGGGGAAGCCTCAGGTGCATGAAGGGCTGGCGTTTGGCATGAACGAGCTGGGCCCAGGCCGCTTATAGTTAGAGGGCACACATAATAGCTGACCGCCCGAGCTCCCTTCACTAATGCTTTTATTCCTGACCGCCGGGTTAGTTCATTACTTTCAGGCGGTTTATAAAATCTTATTCCCTTTACTTTAGTTCGCCGCCCCCCCCCCCCAGTACTATTCTCAGCCCCCCACCTTCTCCCAGTCACCCTCGCTGCATCTCATGAAATCTCACCTTTAGTTTAGCAACTAAATAGGTGGGTGATTAAATGAGGGGACATGGGGCAAATATGTGTACAGGCAGGTCACTGCTCTGAAACATTCAGCCAGGACTTGATCTCTGAGCACAAAAGGACCCCCCCCCCTCCCGGATCACAAAAGGGAGGGGCGGATAGGGAACGGGTGGAAGAGGGGCGCCAAAATTAGTCTCGCCCGGGGCACCTTTTAAGGAAAGGCCGGCCCTGGGTGCATGTACCAGTCAGTCAGTTCTTTTATTGCATAATTAATCAAAATCATTACAATGTGTGTATAAAAACTTCAATGTAAATAAGGTTTTGTTCGGTGCATGTACCACAGGTGCCCCCGTGGGCCCCGGGACGACGAGATGTCCGCGTCATTCAAATAACTCGCCCTCCGCCGGAGTAACAATAGTCCAAGCATGATCGGGTGAGTTCTAGAAATGAGCCTTCTCTATCGCCATGGACCAGTGACAGGCAAAAAGACATTAGCCCCAAGTTTCCTTTTTAATGGACCTATTATACGTTGCTGTTGTTTGTGACCCGCACAAAATTGTGTACTTTAGCTGTTATTGATTTTCCTGTCCTTCGATGTATAGGAGTGTTTTTTCCCCCAACTAATATGACGAGGTAACAACAATGTGCTGCAGGTTAGTCGAAGCTCAGTGAAACGAAAGAAACTGAAAGCTTTTGTCCTTTAAATGCATAGCCTTGAGATTGCCTTGGAGTCCTGCACCCGTAGGTCCAATCAGCGTGCGGGCCTGCTGCTAGAGCACTCTGCACAGTGGGCCCAGTACTTCCCTGCATCCTGGATTCTGTGTTTTTTTTTGCCTATGAACAAAAGAGGGTTTTCCGCCATAGAAGTGTGGCGATTATCTTTAGGCCTTTTCATTTCTACGCCAGATTGCTGCCCGAAAGATGTTATTTTGTTCTCTCTGTGGATAAACAGATTAGCGCTCCAGATGCATGGGTTCCCCCGTGCTCCAGATTGTGCTGGGGGTAACAGCAGGGAGAGACCCGTGTTGTGCAGCAGATGGCGGCGCATTTGCTCGCACTGAGCGAACGCTCTTGTTTCGTCCCGTTGGGAGGTATAAAATGGGCTTGCAGCTGTAGCAGCCGGGAGCCGAAGCATCCCACCGCATTATCCCTTTGCAGGTGAGCAAAACACGCATCAATAGTATGTCTACCCGATGACTTCTTGTCACACATGCTGTAGTGGCAATTCTATAATTATGCCAAAATCACTGCGGCCGCACAATTGCATAATTCCAGTGGCCCTGGGTATAACTTCAGTTCCAAGGAGGTTTTAAATGCAAAGGGAAACCACTCTGCAATCACCTGGTGTTGACGCACTCTCACACAGTAGTCATTTTCTCGCATCAGGTGTTTCCAGAGTCTACATCTGGATTACTATGCCCTCTTCATTCAAGCAGAGCTTGGTTCCTGTGGCATAGTGAGCATGGGGCCACATCTGACTATACCCTTTCCACTTAGGGCGCTACATCGAACACACAAAAAAGTGATAGGACAATTGCTTGCAATTTGTCCGACCACTGGAAATCGTCCGGGTAGCATTCCAACCCATCATTTTTTGCCTTCCATCAGGGTTGGATTGGGCTCAAAAATAGGCCAGAGACACGCTAAAAAAAAGTGGCCCACATTAGCGGATTGCGCCTTTCCGCAAAACACTGCTACAGTGTTTTAAGTTTTATGAAAAGAGGCAGGGGGTTTCTGTAAAAGAGGCATGTTTTCTTAACTTCACTGACAAAAAAAAATGCAAATGTTGCCTGCACTCTTTGTGCACAGCTCAGTTCCCACTGGTGAACCACACCTGAATATAAGTGAGGCCACTTCTGCTCAGGCTCCCTTGCCCCTGCTCAATCTGCATATATTAATGGCCGGCCCAGCAGAGACTGGGAATGACACCTCCACCCATTGGTAAAAGGGAGGTAACAGAGCCCCATCTGCCTCCAGAAAGACTGCTCAGGCCCCCACTGGGCTGGTGGCGGCATCTGAGCAGCACAGACAGGCCAAATCGGCTACCACCCTGGCCAAAAAAGCGGTCCACAGTTTCAACTCAGATACCGGTCCATTGCCCGAGTGCCCGCTTTAGCAATCCGACCCTGCCTACCATGCTACCTCAGATGACCCTGCTATATGCAAATCAGCTTAGGTCACGGTGCACCCACCACCTCCTAGTAACCTAAAAGGTATTTACCGTGAGCCTGTTTGAAGTCAAACAGCACCTTTTACTCTTTTCACATCCGGTCTCAGAGTCTTAATTCGTATACTTTCCTGATGGTGTTGCTCTTACCCAGGGCCACTGGAATTATGTGGCCAGGGAGGGCCAAAGTATGCTGCCGGGTTGAGTAAATTATGTGGCAAGAAAAGGCAAATTATGTAGCGTGACGCAGCACATTTTGTGATAGTATTACTTCACTATTTTGTCATTTTTATACTTATTAACACTGTCTGGGCGTTGGTTGCACCTCAATTTAACATCCACATATAACAATAAGCAACTAGTGAACCTTTTTAAACGGCCTTCCACTGCGCGGCAACATATGTCGCTGCATTTTTAGTAACTTCTGAACCATTTGAGCTAGAAACAATTTTTGTGGTTTAAAATCTGCAGATTATGTAGCAGATTATGGATTTAGTGACAAATGTGGCTAATTTATAATTAGGCGAAAATCACCGTGACCGCACAATTGCAAAATTCCAATGGCCCTGCTCTTACCCCTGTCCAAATAAAAGAAGTCTCTCTTTCATTAGAGGGAAAGTTCTGCTTGCGGCCTTCACTGATAACGTACTTGCCAAAAGTAAGTACTGCTGTTGATGTAAAGCTATTTGGCAATATTTCTCCCAAAGTCTACCAAAGACTTCTCAGCCATCTTCTGCTGTGCCCAAGCTAAATCCTTCATTCTGAGCCCCTGCCTACTCTGAAATTAGTAGTCCGTGCACAATCTGCTGTTTCTGCCTCTACAATGTTTTATATTTTACACAGTCCTTCAAAGTGGTGGTAATGACCCAAAGGCGGTATGAATTAGGCTTGAGCCCTTGAACAGGGTTTACACCTTAGGTTTACTTGCAGTTCCTTCCCTTAATGCCGGAGCGTACTCACTTTGCATTAATTCGCCTTTCACCATTAACACATTTAGCTTCCTTAAAACCCCAAATGCCTTAATGAAATACTGCACATGCAAATTTTCATAAACTGTAGGACTTCAAGAACTTATTTAAAAAATACTGCTTTCTTTGTACATCCCTCAACTCTCTTTGCTGTTTCTGTTCAAATGTTATATCGCCGATTGACATAAATCTGAAGACAAAGCAGTTTGTGCGAAAATAAGCCACACAAATATGTAAACACAAGTGGCATGCTTCAGCAGTAAGCTGAAATCATAAATAATGAAAAACACATAAAAATAAAATAAGCGTTGCTTCCTGTAATTAGATGTATTGTTTGCAGTGAACACGCTCGTCTTGCAAATTGAATGACTGTCTCTGTCATATTTATTCCTCAATTATGCTGAAGAGGACTGATTACGTCTCTAGCCCATGTAATGCCAGCTTTGATTAATAATTCTCTGAAGAATGTCAGCCTCCGTTCCTTTTCAAAAAGGGCGGAGCACGCTGCTAAAGGCCGCCTTGTGTTTTGCTGTTGACAGCGTTTTTTCCTTATGTACAAATTAAAGCTCCCAGTCAAAGAGCCCCTCTGCATTATACCCCAACAAAAGGCCTGGAAAACGTACTGTTCCGGATTGGTGGACTGTTCATGGTAATTTAAAAACAAATATTTATGCCCGCACAACAGAAGAAAAATTGAGCTGATACACTGAAATAACTCAAGCTTCTAGATTTCTTAATTTAAGTGATTTTAATTTGCGGATTTGTGGATCCGTGTCTCCTTTGCTCGCCAAGTTTTGAAGTTTTTATATACTTGCTTGACAGTTGAGTTGACCACATTTGTACGTGTTGTGTGGATCACGTTCTGGAGTTTAAAAATGTCTTGCGCTACCGGGTTAGGGCTTATGCTCCTGAATGTGTGCCTAAATGTGGTCCAATTAAAAGTAAAAAAACACTATATTGATTGGAGTGCAACTGATGCAGTATCTTTGAGTCTCCTGCTGAAATTGACTATTTGATACGCTCAAGCACTATAAAAAAACAAATTAAACATTTCTGTACCACTCATTGTTCTAACTGTATTGAACACTACATCCAGCACTACAAGGGAAGTTTTATCCCTCCATTGTTTCTGAGCTATTAGCACTCGATTGTAACAACTCAGGCTTTCCATGGGAGAGTTTTGTATTAATGTTGCTTTTTTTTTTAGTATAAAATAGATGATATACTTTAATCCTGTATGGTTACTAACATTACTCTTACAGTTATTCTTCACTGAGTATCTTTGTCTACTTTAGAACATTTGCAAGCCCCTCTTAAGACTTTCTCTCCGCTTGCATGCACTCCAGTTTATCTAGGCTATGGTTAAGTCTATAAAGTCCAGCTATATGTATATATGTTATCCAGTGGCAGTCGTCACTGGATAGTTATAGTTAGGTCAGCGTTTCCATAGGAAATGCTTTTTTTGTGTTTTTAATATTTTGGCCCCATTTGACGAATCTCCACAAAACTTTCCAAAAAGGTGCTACTTTTTGACTAGTTTGTGCATGGAAAGTCGGGGTGAAGCATCATACAGGGGCAGAGAAAAAAAGGGGAAGTCCCAAAACGCAAAATCCCCATGCATTTACCCATAGACTTCTTTAAGAAGCACTACCACAAAAAGTGCTGAACGGAATTGCTTCAAATATGGCAGGAAGCTAGATCTTGGTCCGCTGATTGTGCTTTTTCTGATTTGGTGTAAATCTGTTAAGTAGTTTTTGAGAAACCAAGGTTTAAAAATATTTGAATATCTGGAGGGTTGGGTCCGTGAGAGTCCCTCGAGAGTCTCACAGGAGTGCTAATTTAAAAATAAAGCACTGTAATTGGCCCAGGGATGTTTTCATCTGACTTCCGCAGGAGTAAGCACTCTGAGTGGCTGCCAGCAACATGAGAAAAATGTTGCTGCCAGCCATTATAGGACTCAGGGACTTCGTTCCCTGTCCTGAATTAAAAAAAGAATTAATAACATAAGGGGGCAGAGTAGGGATACCCTGCCACACTAGGCTCTATGGGGGACACCGAAGGACCCCCCCCCCCCTGCAGGGGCTAAGGTGCAAAAAGGGTTGTCAATTTTTGCCATAATCCTGCAGGACTCCTGTGGGATCGCGGCAAAAGTAATCTAAATGGCTGCACGAGCCACATTGTTTAATTACAGAGAAGGGGGTGCACCCCCCTCCCTGAGCCATTATAGGCTCATCCCTGGGGCTGAAATGTCTAAAAAGGGCCCCCCCCTCCCGAGCCTTCAAAGGTCTCATTGACCCCACCCCTCAGTGCTGGTTTCTTTATTAAGGGGATGGGCCCCCCGCCCTAAGCCATTATAGGCCATGGGAACCCCACCCGGGCCCAAAATGTCCAAAAAGGGGGAGGGGTCCACGCGGCACGACGTACTGAACCTTCAAAGGCCCTTGGACCCCATCCCCTGGGGCTGATAAACTATTAAAAAACAAGTTGGGCCACCCAGCCCCTTCCTGAGCCTTTAATGGCCTTGGGGACCCCAACCCTTGGGGCGGACACACTTGCTGTGTCCCAGGGAGCGCACCCCGGAACACAGTGGTTTCTCTGCCCACATCGGCGCAGGCGGTGAAACGTGTTTGCTCCCGTTTGGTGGGAGCATTTTTTTAAACTCCCGCCAAATGGGAGCAAACACAGTCTGCTCTCAGCGGGCTTGAACTTTAAAAACTACAGCTGGGAGCAGATTTGAGATCTGTTTCTCTGCCTGCACTGATGCTGGTATGAATCAGATCAACAGATTTCCCCCGCCTGGAGGGAGCAGCATAGATAGCTGCTCCTTCTGGGCGGGAGCAATGCTCTTCCTGCAGCATGCTGGTGCCATGGTTGCCCTGGGGCTCCACCAGTGGCCCCCAACATTGTGTGTTGTGGGGGTCCTGTGTTGGCACCAGGGCACCCACTGTTAAATAATAAAGGCTAGGGTCCCCAGGACCTAATGAAGCTTGGGGGGGGGGGGCACACAGCCCCTCTCCCTTTTAAAAAAATAAGGCACTGGGGGATGGGGTTCCCAGGGCCTAATAAGGCTTGGGCAGGGGGGGCACGAGGCACTTCAAAAGCTGTGCGCAGTGTGGGGTTAGTAGTCTGCTGGGGGTTTGGCCACAGGGCCTGGTGGCAGGCCAAGCCCTGTGACCAACACCCGCTGCACACGGCCAAAGGCTGAGCGCAGCATGGGGTTGGCTGCCTACGGGGAGTTGGAAGCAGGCCCTGCGGCTAACCGCACACCACTCACTACCCAAGGCTGTGCGCAGCGTTGGTTTGGCTGCCTGCGGGTGGCCACCTACGGGGAGTTGGACGCAGGGCCTGGCTGCAAGCCAAGCCCTGCGGCCAACACCTCGCGTGACAAAAGCCTGGGTGCAGCATGGGGTTGACTGCCTCCAGGTGGGTTGGCAGCATGGCCCGGCTAGGCCCTGTTGCCAATCTCATTCTGTGCATGTCCAAAGGCCATGGGCAGTGTGGGGTTGGCTGCTTGTGGAGGGTTTGCTGCAGGGCCTGGCCACAGGCCAGGCCCTGTGGACAACCCTGCACCATGCACGGCCAAAGGCCGTGCGGAGAAGGGGGTTGGCTTTTCGTATGGCAAATAAAATATTACTTTACATTTTTTTAAAAACTAGAAATTAACTGAAAGAAAAAAAGGTTCAAGTAATGTTATAGTTAGGTTTGATAAAAAAAGATCTGTTTAAAAAAAAAAATTTGAATCCTGGGAAATTCACTGATAAAACCAAAGGTTAAAGTAACGTTATAGTTAGGGGAATATGTCAGTGACAACATTACGTTTAAACCCAAAAAGCCACAGAAATACGCCAGTTAAGGTTAGCAGCTCTAACTATAACTTGCACCCCTGCCATGGACTGCCTATGACTTCACATATTATATCACTCATTACATGTTCCGTGACTTCGTATATGAATTGGATAAGCAGGAGTAAGCATAGTGTGAGAAAAAGACTGAGCTGCAGCAGACAGAAAATGGGTGCCATAGCTACCCTTACAATTCTAGTCCCAATCTCACATGAATTTCAAAGGTAGAGTACCGTCTTTTTTTATCAGGAAGAAGGCGACTTAAGGCAATAAATAACTCCATTAAGTATTTTCCATTTATAGTGCTGCCCTACTTGCTAATTGGTAAGTCCCTCCATTTTTTGGGGGAGGCTTACGAGAGAGTTGGCCTTACCCCTTGTTGCACTCTACTGCCTACTTGGTGCATTTTTGCTACGCCTTAATATTTATTGAGTTACTTACCACACATCCAGCTCTGTCATGCCATGATTCTTACCATTGTCACCTCTCACCCGTCCCTCTTCTGATCTCTCTTGTTGCTTATTTTTACTTTACTCCTCTTTTAATCTCTATCTGTGGGTCAGATACGTAAAGCTCTTTTGCGTGGTCTGGTGGATTATTAATGATGTGGAAAAGACCTGCTGCATTCATCTGATTTACACTTATTTGGGCCTTTAATTCTTATCTCCTAATATCTTTTATTTCCAATTTCCATCTCCTTCGGTGCAAACAGGTAACTGTTTGGTGGCTTAATGAGCTCTACAAATGAGAATCAAAACATCTCGGGGTAGCCGGACCAACTACTAAAGTCTCATTGCACTGAAATTCTACGTTAACCATTTTTTTTTTTTACTTCACAAAACTACTTGTGCACCCTGACTGCCTCTCTCTCTCTCTGGGCCTTTCGGTCTCTCTCTCCTTCCCTCTCTAGGCATCATTCTCGCTCTTTCAAGGCTTCTTTCAGTCTCTGTCTGGGTCTCTATTTAAACAGCCCCATGTTGGCCTGTGCACAGCAACATGCTAGAACAGATGTCATTCTCTAGATAAATTGAGATGGAACATTCATTTTTATTGCCCTTCTCTCAATCACCCTCCAGCACTCCTTATTCTTCCCTCATTCTCTGTCACAAAATCCTTCCTTGCTCTTTCTTTCTTTCATTCCATACTTTTACCACATGGTTTATCACTTCCTTGTCTTCCAAGATCCTCTCCCCTTCACCCGTCTCTCAATCGCTCCTCTGCTCGCTATAACTACATAGCACTTCCTTTCCCCTCATCCATCTTCCTTCAGCTCTTCGCCAACTAGCCTTAACTTTTCAGGTCTCCCGTCCCTCTCTCAACGCCTCTTTCACCCACTTCTTCCTCAGCTGTACCTACCTCTTCATTCACTTCATCGTTCCATTTCTGTCCCATGAACATCAATTTACCAAAATTCCATGAGTAGCAGAAGTGACTTCACACGCCATTTGACGTTTACTTTCATTCACGCACACATACTTACACATACACACACTGTCTCTCATATAAACACACTCTACCTGCAAGCATGCACACAACATACTTTACAAGCATGTGTTTGCTTACTTCAGCTAACAGGGAAAGTCATATTCTGATAACTGTAATATATTTCACTATTAGTGTAATAAAAAAATGACATAAAACAAGGAAAGTGGAGCCCCAACCGACGCCCATAAGGATGCTGCCCCTGTGTTCCTGTCACTGATTTTGCCACCTCTTTGGCCAGGAGTCACAAAGGCAGTGCCAAAGGTCGCAAGGGGCAAACCAGGGGTCGCAGCCGCGACCTTTGGCAACCCCCTGAATGACGTCAATGTTCTAACCTCATCCTTCTGCCTTCAGCAGTTCCCAGACCTCCACCAAAGTCCATCAACTACCTCTCTCCTCAGTACAATACCCCCGTCACTTCTGTCAACTCTTCCTCTCCTCATCTTATTCCAGTCAGCATTTTCCTCTGATGAGCTACCGAACGGCCTTTCTGGCCTGCTTAAAATTCCTGGGAGAGGGGATCTCTCTGGTGAACTTCAAGTTAGGGGGTGGGGCAATTTACTAGATGAAGGCCAGGCCCCCACCACCACCTGAACTTTCTGGAACCTTTAATCTCTTCCTATCCCTCAAGTCTAGCACACACCAGATGTTCACATTTTGCTTTCACCACTATCTTAAAAGATATAAAATATCCACACTTAATTTACTCCATTCAGCACGCGTCTCACAGCCATCTGCTTTTCAATCCTTTAGCCACCATCAGCCCACCCTCCTCACCACCTCTCCTTACTGACCTAGCCCATGCTTCACTCTGCAAAGCATCTTGCACCACATCCAGGCCCTTCATGCCCCCAATAATCCAAAGTCCTTGGTCACATTTTATGAACCCTCTCAGCGGTCACTACTTTACTGGCATTAGTCCCACCTTCTTCAAGTCAGCTGTTATCCCACTACTAAAAAAACATCCACAAGCTTGATGTTCTCCTCCAACTACTGCAGTTTACAACTTTCTGAAGGGGGACTACCCTCTGCTAAGATCTCTCTCACCTAATATCTTCAACTTTCTCACCATGGTCCATCACAAATATCTAGGCCCCATTCACATCCTCCCGGACCTCTCTACAGCCTTCGATACAGTACACCATCCTACTCTCAACCCTGTACAGTCTAGTTATGAAGGGCGCAGCACTCTGATGGTTCAACACTGCAATACCTTGGTGTTTATCCAACTCTTTATTGAATCCCTGCTTACAAGTGTGTCCCCCGAGGCTATCTTTCCAAGCCCTCACCCAATCTTCTCTGTATGCACGATACACCTTGGGGCATCTGGTTTGTAGTTGAAATGACAGCTCTTCCCTGACCCCTTCTGTACACCTTTCCTCCCCCTGTCATGACTGAAGTGGTCCATGTTCGCTCCCACTGTTTCTCCTCTACGCTGTCAATCTTGCTTTTCCATAGTATACCCCTTCGGACTGTTTAGTGCCCCTTTGCTTTGTAACTAAGTTCACGAAAATAAACTAGCACCCAAATATTACATTTACATAAGATCGTCCTGAAATGATGTATCCTCAGCTTATCCAAAATTGATATTTCCAATTCCCCACCATCCGCTGATCTTGTAGCTACACCCCATATTCTTTCCCGACCTAATGGGCACCCTGCTACGACAACCACATTCACCTACCCTCAATCCATCTCCCTCTACCGCCACACTCCTGGGTTTTTACATCAACATCAGTAAGATCAGCCCCACCTATAATTCCACACCCCATTTTAGTTCCACCTCCTGGAGAAAGTTGTTAACTTTTCACCCTGGACTTTCCTCATCCTCAGGACACCACTTCTCCATTTTTAGCAAGTGACCCGTTTGACCTTTGTGCACAATTGCTCCCTGAACAAATGTCATCAGTGGTTATTCAAACCAATGAAAGACGTGGCACCACTCGCTCTCACTGAGGTGCTTTGGTTGTGCACACCTGAACACCAGCTCCTCTTACAAAACACACATCTTTCAGTTCCCTCCAAACCATCCTGGCGTGTATCTAGTGCATGCATGTTGACTGCTATTCTGTAGCTCCTGGTTGGGTTGTACGGAGAATTTACCAGGGCTATATATCTTCAGCACATGCCTGTGAGACTCTCCTGGGTGGAGAGTTTATCCTGGTTTGCTGTAACTAGTGCATACCTGTGTTGTTCCTCTTTCAATCCAGGATGGATAATAGAGAGTATTTGTCATGAATGACTGCAACTAGTTTGTCTAGAGTTGCTCCTGTCGCTGCTGGAGGAACCACAGAGGACTTGCCATGCCTGCCTGTAATAAGTGCATGCACTTGGCTGCCCCACTTGCTGCTGGGATGTCCCTAGCAATCAATGCGTGAAATCTGACACTTCAAATTGATAATGACATAGTTGAATGTTGTTTATATGAACTGGGCATTTGGCCATAGCCTCTTTAATGACTGTGCTCCTTTTGTCTGAATTCTTTATTGGATTGCACGTTTGATTGTGACCTTCTGCCTGTGGGAGGCTATCAGCAGGGTCTGACTGTAGATTGGTGCTCTATCACTTCTGGGCTCTAAACAGCATTAACTATGTAATTTCTTCTGTGAGTAATTGACGATTACACTGAGTTTCTCCATGTGGACCCTGAAGATCATATAGGTTGCCTGCATATACAGGGCATGCTGTGTTTCTGTTTCTCTGGCACTTCTGTGTGGATCACACAGTGTATTTATGAAGTGTGGCGTTAAATCACTTCAGTGACTGCCGTATCCATGCTGGCTGCGGGCTTTCACGTCTCTCCTAGGCGGTCTCTATACATCTTTAGCTTTCGCCTACACAGCACATGCACTGTGCTTGCGGAATCTCTTGTACTGAAAAAAAGTCTTAAAAGGGGTTTAGAGCAGCCCATTACTTAACTTTACTTACCATTGGTTGGCTCGCACGTCACTCTTGTTTCCTTGCTTCCTATTGGTCAGGGCCTCCATCTTCCTCCTAGGCTTGAGTCATCAGCCTGCTGTGGAGCCTAGACCAAGAACTGCTTCCGGGGTGGCCAGTGTCCTTCCAGTGCAGGGTCCTGCAGATACTCTCCTTCACCGCTGTCCTCCTCCCACTTGTTATTTTTTACCCACCCACCTCCTGGTCTGTTGTTTTTAAACCCACCCTGCTCTCCCTCGTTTATAGAATGCCACTTCAATTTCATGTGGACTGCAGCAGCATGGAATGCATGAAAAATTTACATATCTATGTCAATTAAGCAACAGACGCAGACTAGACTCCTCATTTTAGGGTAAAGATTCATGCGCTCACTTGCACAGGCTCCAGTTGGTACTTTTTAAAAATCATGTCTGTAGTCTGTCTCCCGCCCCTTCCTCCTCCCCTGCAAATTTCTAGTGTTGCTCCTCCCATGTTCCTTTCCCTGTGCCTCCTCCCACGTTGTTTCTTAAACTCCACCTTGCGCTGTTTTATATATGGTGTTGTAGCACCTAGAAGTTGAAAGGCCATTGGCAGAGGGGCCGGGGAGGGCAGAGTCCGCACCCCTGCATTGGTTCTCATTGTCTCCTCTGTAATAGGCACGTTACCCCTTAGATCCACCCCGCCCACCATCTCTGAAAGAGTACCAGCAGGGCCGGACTGGCTGTAGCAGGCACCGGGTGTTTTCCCGGTGGGCTGGAAGAGTGGGGGCTGGTTTTGGAGTGGTAGGGGTTGTTTTTGTTACTGGGGGCCGGTTTTGCAGCAGTGCTGCAATATCGGCCCCCTGTAACAAAAGCAGCAGCAGTGTTACCTCTGGTAGAGAGGACAGGTAGTAGAGCATTCATTAGTCAGTGTACCCACTGGGTCACCAGCATGACAGTGTTTTCACGTGCCCACTTTTCTGCAGGGCCCGAAATGCAGCATGAAGAGCGATGGAACTGTTTAGGGTGATGCCTTTACTACCTTGCTTGAATTCCATAACTTTCCCTTTTTGGAAGGAGATACTGAACAATGGTGGCAAATGCAAATAATTACTCAATTATCCTATTTTTGTTTCAACACAATTGTTTGCAATTTTTGAAACTAAAGCCTTTATCCAGTCAGAAAAGCATCTAGTTTTTTTATATAGAGATCTTGTCCTCCTTAAACCATTGCCAAAGCCAATACATGTTGAATATTGGCAAAACCTATTGACTTTGTCAGTGCTTGTTTTCTACGGCCACCTGTAACTAGTGCACCACAGTTGACCTCTCCTCTGTCGCTCCATTGTAGCTCCTAAAGAACATTTATTATGGCTGCATTTTCCCTAGTGCATGTCAGTGGGTTACTCACCTGTTGCTCCCTGGTATTATAAAAACATCCGCACTGACGGCCTGTATCCACTGGATGCTCATAATCATTCAATCATCATTCACAAAAATCAATGAGTATAAAGTGCATGTGTTCTGTCCCGACATGACACGCCTAAGAGCAACAACCTAAGAAAGGAGACCACTCGTGTATATTTCATGCTACACTAAAAGAAGGTCCCATGGAGACCACACTGTAGTTCAACACTCTTCCAACCAAGTACTCCTCCATGGTGTACCTTGCTGCCCATCTCCTTAAGTGCTTTGATGCCTGGTCAGGGGTCTGAAACACTATAAAAATGCAATTCTGAAACAATACATCCATGAGAAAAAGTTCCACAATGCCAAGAAAAGTTCAGTTCATGAGGAGTTACAGCTTGCTTAGCACACCCTGAGATCGCTGTCTAAACATCACTCTTGTGTATTTTAACATTTCCTGATTTGTAGCCTATCTGCAGTTGCGTCGCTAGACATATTTTCAGTTATTTTGCAGATTCTGTGTAGTTAATGATTTCTGACATTCACACTCACACCAGTAAATGTCTCAAAACAGTGATCCCTCATATAACATCAAACAGCCAGAATTGTAACAACAAAAACAATTCAGAGGTCGCAGGACAGCCAATCAATCAATCAGGGAGTTTTGAAGCGCGCTACTCACCCGTGAGGGTCTCAAGGTCCTGGGGATGGGTTGGGGGGGGAGGGGGGCGGGGATGGTTTGGTTCAGCTCCGGGTCAGCCGAAAAGCCAGGTCTTGAGGCTCTTCCTGAAGGTGTGCAGAGTAGGGAAGTGTCTGATGTTGACTGGGAGCTCGTTCCAGGCCTTGGCAGCGACGTAGGAGAAGGCTCTTCCACCTGCTCTGGTTCTGCGGATGCGCTGTGTTTTTGCTAGGGCAAGGTTGGCGGAGCGGTGGTTTCTTTTGGGTACGTGGAAGGAGACTCTTTTGTTGAGGTATTTGGGTCCGATGTTGTGGAGGGATTTGTAGGCGTGGGTGAGTAGCTTGAAGGTTACTCTCTTCTCGACGGGGAGCCAGTGGAGGTCTTGCAGGTGTTGGGCCAGAAAGGAGCAAAAGCAATGAGGTGCAACAATAAGTTCGAGACCATGTAAGGTCTGTGATATGAAATAGCTAGATATAGATCTAGCAAGTGCATTTTAAGCCAAATCTGGTGGGAAAGGCCATGTTTTCTATGCTAATGATCCAAAATTGTCCGTGTGCTTGGCACTGTAGGGTATAAACATTCATGGCATGGGAAAATTGGCAGCTGTGCTGAATGAGAATCTGGGCTGGGTGCATTAACCAATTGTACAGCCTCATTAAACACCCTCTCGGACATTGGATTGGTAAAAAGACTTACAAGAAAATATTCAGATTGATTTTTCCCTTACTTTTCCTTTTAAAGTTGGACTGAGCTGACTACTGACCTGTGAATGGTATTCTTTATCTTGTTGCGCCCCTCAATAAAAATACCACAAAACTCTTTTTTGCAAATACACTTTCAAGCACTTTTTTGTTCTGTTTATAATGTACCGCTCCTAGATTCGCATCTACCATCTTAGAATCCTAAATTAGAAAAAAAGCCAGGGCATGTGGCATCGCACTGGCCAATATGATCTCTGCCGAAGCTAAGAGGCAAGACCCATTGGTTTGCCAATCCACGTTTCAAAGGGGTCCCTAGGGAAGCAGTTTCTGCTTGTTGCAGACTTCCAGTGTGGTCTGCTGTCTGCAATTTCACAGCTAATGTCTTGCTTTCATGGTCACTTTAGGTGACAAACTAGCAGCCTCTTACTGCACAGCCAGGGTTCTTGATAAATGAAGTTCTGACAGAGCTTAACTTGTAGAATAAAAAACAAAATAAATAAATGAGGGCAGGAGCACCCAGGCTTTTCTTAGGAGCCCACTGTTGATGCTGCCAAATGTTGGAGTTGCCGAATACCAAGAGTGCTTAGACTTGATTCCAACTACATGCCTCTTTCTTGCTGCTTTCTTCCACCGTCTTACCCTTCCTTCCGTTTTATCACTCTTGCAGGTTCTTTTGAATCCCTGCTCCCACCCATTGTGATCGTTTTCCTATGTTTATCTCCCTTCTTCTAACTGTTTTGCCTTCCTCTCTCTTGTTCTGAGTGGAAGTCTTATAATGAAAAATAAGCCCACGTCCCCAAAAATTAGTGTTGTTGCCCACCAACTGCAACCACTGCCACAAATAAAGTACTTGGTTCTGCTCAGTCGGCAAAACCCTCCTGCATGCCTACGGTAGACCCGAAGGGCCAACCTTGCCCTTCACAAGCTTGGTTGTCCTCACACCTCATACTAGTGAAACAGATAGGTAGTTTATAAGCCATCAGGCACTTTGTTGTATCGGGTGCAGCAGACACAAAACTTTGGCGCACAACTGTTTGCAACCAGGTGTTTTAAAAATAATGACCACAAGGTGGTAAACGTCTTTGAATTTCAGGAAGAGTGGCAAAAGTGCCAGATTGCAACTAATATTGGCTAAGCCAATAGGTCACGCCTTTATGCTTTTGCCAATGCTTGTTTGCTCTGACGCATTTCAACCATATCGGAACAGTAAAATCCATATTGGCCACAATGCATCACAACGTAATGCGTGCTTTGTGATGCACTGGCATGCATGTGCCATGATACATGTTCACAAATGTGCAACGGTAGAGATCTTGGAATGGTAAAGATGGCCACTGTGTAACAGCCTCTTGGCACAACAGTAGCTATTTTAGCTTTAACCATTTGAACAGGGCTGACAGCCAGGTCTAGAAGTGTGTCCACGCAAGCTGTGGACAGGACGTTGCCAAGCTCCATACTGAGATTGCATTGAATGCTATTAGTGTGGCACCAGCTTCAGGTCTGAGATCATAGGTAAACAGTTGTGGTGGTGCCTCTGCCAACTGAATCATAATTGTGAACTTGCTCTGGCTCTTTGGAGAATGTCGAAAAGAGTTCTCCCCCTGCACCCACAGTGACTAACAAGGTGGCTGGGATCACCACATCACTATGAAATACCATACTCTCTGTGCTCAGAGGCTGCCATCAAGATACCATGGGCATAACAGAGAAGTGCAAGCTTGCAGATGAAGCATGGCTATGAGTGACATACCACTCCACTGAGGGTGCAGCTCCAGAACAGAGATAATTGCCACAATTCACTGCTGCAATAATAGGGCTGAGTGCTTCACCCCACTGGCCAGGGTTCCAGGGGAAGGCGAGGGTAGGCGAACATTGGCAAATTGTTCAATCGTTTGGGGTACAGCTCTTCTTAAGAGCATCCAGGAGGCAAACTTCAAGGTTCAGTCGTGTTTTAGCAATGGGGAAAACTCATAAAGCTGGCTCTTCGATGCTGCAGTTCCATCTGTAAGGAAGTACTGCTGTCCCATTGGAGGCTTTTTTCAGCCTCTATCTGAGCGGGGAAGGGTTTACTGGAAATAACGCTGTTGGAGCTAATTTGGAGGCTGGCTTGACGGCCTCCCATGACAGGCTGCACAATAAGTGGACAATGTAGAAAGTAAATTCACCGTTGTGGAGGGCAGACTGGATTCGATTACAGTGGCGGTCACAGTCACCAAAAAGGCTATCCAACCTCTGTAAGAGAGCACCAGCACACTGCAGAACTTCATAATCCACCAATGTGAGAGGAAGAAAAAAACGACTTATTTTAAGAACTGTACAGTAGCCTCCATAATCTCTTGGTAGGATGGACTTTAGAGACTTTAACAGTCACAGGGCTATACGCCTTAGACTGATTCTTCGTGACATGCTGGTCTCGATTTCACAGTTTCTAAGAAGGGAAATGGACCTGGACCTGAACATTTTCGCATCCCACTTAAGTGGGCCCACAGACTGCCAACAGGAAGGCAGCAAGATCATAGGGTGGGTATTAATAGTGTAAGCGACATTACAGAATGAGATTCATCATGAGTAAGGCTCCCTATTTTCCATTTGTACTGATTTTTACAGATAAATGCAGACAGAAAACATTCATTTTCTTGTCTGTATTTATTTTTAAATGTTGATAAAAACGGAAATTGGGTTGCATTTTGAGTAATTCTAAATACTGTCTGCCATGACTGCCAGGCCAATAGATGTGTGGATTGATAGATAAGGGGGTTAAAAAACGAATGGCATTTTAGTAAAGAGGATTTAACAGCAGTAGATATGCACAAAGTTGATACTGAAATTTGCATATTTTCATATAAGTGCACTGATTTATCTTTTGCGGGTGTTCACAGCATTGAAACCTGGCAGACATTCAAGCATGAGTGCATATTTATCGGTTAAATAAATGTGGAAATATACTAATTTCAGCCAAATTTTTCCACAAAACCCAAACTAAATATGGATAAATACAGATAAAATTAGTAAAAAAATAAATATGGATAAATATAGAGGGAAATGGCAAAAAAATAAATACCATAAAACCGGGAGCCCTAATCATGAGGTGATGTTGAGGTGGGCATCAAAGAAAAGGGATGTTTTATACTCGAGTGAAAAGGGTTTATGCTCCCTGAAGTTTGCCTAGTGACTATGGCAACAAGCATTTGCAATGCAATAAGTCTCGCATTTACGAGAGTTTGAGGTATTAGCAATATAATAGCTTAAACTCTCGCAAATGCGAGACCTATTGCATTGCAAATTACTAGCACCCATGCAACACTTTCACATTCATGGAGGCCGCGCCCCTTTCTTTAGACAAGCCGCGTCTAAAGAAAGGGGCTTGGCCCACATTAACGTGAAACCGCAACATGGGCGCTTTGACAAAAAAAGCATTTGTTTACCAAGTTGACAAACAGATTTTTTTTTGTAAAAGCGCCCATGCCACGCTTCCACTTTAATAGCGGCCGCGCACCTTTCTTTAGATGCGGCTTGTCTAAAGAAACGGGCACGGACTCCATGAATGTGAAAGCGCCGCATGGGCGCTAGTATACAAAAAAAAAGTACGCGCGGCCGCTAAACTTAAAGCGGACCACGCTGCTAAAAGAAAGAAAGAAAGAAACACAGGCGCTATAGTTAAAGCGGATCGCCATTAGTAAATAAAATAACAGCGGGCGGCGTGCTGCGACATAGTGGGTGGTATAGGGAAAATCATTCAACAAAATAGTGCTCACATCCAAGATAAAGCAGACCGTGTAACAAGACAAGTAAAAGGTCCAGTAGTTTTGGGAGGTAACAAATGCAGACAAGGCGGTACCAAGGAGGGACTAATAAGCCTAATAACGACTCGGAAGCCAGCGGTTACGAAGGACAATGACACAAGACAATTAAAAATATGGGCGGAAAGTGGGCAGGGCTTTAAAGCCATACTGCATGCCTCGCAGCAGCACATGCGCTGCCCAGGCTCGACCTAAAAAGGAGTGTTTCACATGCTTTGGGGAAACACTTTGTCAATCATCGTGCCAATGCCAGTATATTATAACCTGCCAGATTAAGGTAGGTAAAGCCTCATCCACACAGCCAGAAGCAGCTGCAGCATATCTTCTGCAGAAGAATATTCAATTCTGGCTAAATATTTTTGCCCTTCACCTTTTGTATAATTCTTCTTTTTACAATTGTATGATCACCCAACATGTTTATGTTCTAGTCCATGGCCCTGTGTTTTTGAAAGTTTGTTAATTTAGTCGCTGAATGGCACTACCAAAGACTATATCCCCTATTGAACCCTCTATTGGGGGTGGGGACGGGGGGTGTCCAGTGGTGAAGCCCATAGTCTCTTTTATCCATCCGAGGTGATTTTACTTATGTCCGAGTTTTTCATTTCTGAAGAGCTTTTTCTCCCAAGAGACATGACAAGTTTTTCATATCAACGTGATGTTGTTTTTTTTTAATGTATGAAAATATTCGGTTTTTTATTAATTAAAAAGAGAATGATGCCTAGACAAGAGTGTGGGAGAGAAAGATGATCATAGTCACATGCTTTCGCAAACAGCATTGAAGTAGATTGTCAGCCCACTGGAAGGCACCACTTGAGCTACCCTAAATGCTGATCACTGTATGGTGTGCCCACCCTCAGCCCCTTTCTGGTAAACTTCCGGTTGCACGCAGGATAAAAACCACTTTCAGATAAATGTTCTTTCTTTAATATTTTTCACAAACAGAAAACAAGTGGTGAACATAATAAAACGTAACAAGGATTCTATGAGCCATGACTCCCCACACACAACCCCTTCCCCCATTTGTGATCTTGCCCTTCCTCTCTGTTGGCGTTTCCTGTAGTATTTCCTGTCTTTAACAAAGAGTAAAGAATCTAGTCGACCAAAGAAAACTGTGGTCAGAACCCAGGATCCATGTCGCCCTCCTCCACTGACATTTGTGCTGCCCATCAATGTTTGATTGCACTGGGATTGCTTAGTGAGGCAACTAAACAGTTCCATGAAAGAAGAGGGTGTGCAGTTAGGAAAATATTACACAATATTAGGTACGGTTTACCACAAAAAAGAGAAACCTTTGTGAATAAATTGTAGAATGTGGTGTCTAACATATTAACTGCTGCTAATTTTGCAGTTGATTGCATTCGTTAAGGGTAAGATGTGCTGGTTTTGGGTAGAGTGTTTCTTCGTTGTGGTTAGAAGATTGCCAGAACTAAGCTGAGCAAGATACAGAAGTGATAGAGGTATATATTGAGCTATGTGCTGCCACATCCCTCACAGCTTTAGGTACAAGAGTTTCAAATGAAAACATAGAGCAGTAAGGGAAGGAAGCTTAATTTTGAGTGGTTGCAAGAACCATGACTGTAGTTACCAGATAACAGAACAAAGCAAGAGATGATTTGGCAGTGAGGGCTTGGGACTTAGTGCTTCATTAGAGCCTGGGCCATAGTCATGACATCAAGCTTCAAAAGTGTTCCAGGTAACCTATTCAAACAATATGTAAGAAAACGTGATTGATTAGAACAGGCACTTGTGACTCCATCCTGTTCTGATGGTGGTTTCTTGATCTTCACCCACGTATGCAACCATCTTCCCCTGTTTGAAGGGTGTTGCTCGACAACATTGAAGGCAAAATCTCTAATGCTTTTCAGTATTGAATTTAGTTTCACTCCCCTTGACTTCTTCCAACCTCCAAGATTCCTAGAAGTGAAATAGTCCCTGTGGAGGATCCTCTGTGTTTCCAGGACCGAGGGACGTGGTGTGTCGAGGTGTGGGCAGAGATGCCTGTGGGATGTGATGTGGTGTCGAAGAAGAGTGTGGGGAGGATTCCTCCCCGCTGGCACTGGCCATGCGTCTGTGGTATTGCAGCACAGTGCAGGCCTTGATGAAGATGGCCAAAATGTTCTTGCCCATAAAGACAGATGAGACCCGCTGATCTTGGTAGAGCAGCATGTTCCCCCCACGGATGAAGAGAGTCACAATGTTGATGGTCACCAGACTCAGGACTGGGTACAGCATCATCTTGTGCGGTGTGATGTGCTCCCCTTGCATGCTGATCTCGCTCAGGGAGATGCAGGGAAGGATTAAGAGGAGGCTGTAGCAGTAGAAAAACATGAGCCCCTCCACCCAGAGAGGAAGCCCTTTTTTCTGCAGTTCCCACAGGTTGGCCTGGATCTCCAGGATGTCTAGTAGGTCAATGACCACCCAAAAGAGACGGTTCCGCAAGTCCTCCTTCTTACGGAAAGCCTGTACATACTCCATGTGATCAGTAGCGACCAAAATTACATAGAGTGAGGGGATGCAGATGGACAAGAGCAGGGTCAGTGTCTTCCTCGCGAGTGGGTCTGGTACCCTCCTGTCCACCTTATAGTTCTGGTAGATGAAATATAGCTTGATCTCCAGCACAAAGATGAAGAGAAACCAGAGTATCATGGCGTAGCCACGCTGGGCGGTCTTCACTTCAACACCAACCCAGACAGCCACATACCTCAGGACCACCAAAAAGCATAGGTCTCCCACAAGGACCATGATGCCCACCCCAATCTTCCTGGGGCCGATGTTTTGCTCTGCCAGATAGACATCAAGAGCTGCCATGGTGGACATAATGACAATGGCAGACATGCAGACATGAGGCTTGTTGGCTGGAGCGGTAGGTGGTGCCATGGTATCGGGCTTCAGGTTCTTCTTTATCAAGGGTCTCTAGTTAAGGAATGGACCGACTACTTCCAAGAGACTGTTTTTCAAGATGTTTCCACCTAGGCCAGGCCACTTTGTCCAGTCTGGGGAATCTGCAAGGACAAGACAAATAGGTTAGTTAAAGACCAGTGGTGTGGATCTTGGGCTGTAATGATATCTGTCATTAAAATGCCAAGTTTTCAAAGACCTTAAAACATAAACAGGAGACCCCCAACATCTGTTGTTGGTTTCTAAGTTGCTCACACGCCAGGCAGTGCTTATTCTGTGTACCTAATGCTTCCTTTGTGGGTCCTTAGATGTGAACGGAAGCAGTCTTATGCCCTTCATAGTTGGGATTTTAGGGGGAAAGTTTGTATTTTGTTCAAATGTGCTGTATGTCACTTATAAGTACAATCATTTGGACATCCGTCTGGCCTATTAGTGTGTAAATACTATAACACACTGCCTACAAAAGTGATTCTCCCCTTTCATCTTTTCCTATGAAATTCCGTTAAATAACGCGTTTGCTCCTTAATCTTTCCTCAAGTATATTTCATGATTGATTTCTGTAAAATACCAAATCTTCTATCATTAAGCCGTTCAGAACACAGCAGCCCCACCATCTATGCTCTAGCAACACTCAAGCCACCTTCAAGTCCCTCTGCCTTATCCGCAAATAAATACAACGAAAAGCTTAAAATACCTATGCAACTAGCAACATACCTGCACGGGTTTTGCTGATCCAACCAAAGTCTACTCCACATTTTCAGAAAACGCCATCTAAATAATGGACATTCGTCACACTTCAGAACCCAGTCTCTGGAACATTGCTATCCCTTGACACCTGCTATGAGTCAAAGCACAGCACTGGGCCTTCAGAAAGGAATTGAAAACCACTGAAATTACCAGGTGTGCATTGTATGGTATAAATCTCTGCTTAGCTGGGTGGGTAACAAGGTTGATCTCTGTGTTGTTTCGAAACACATTTCTGTAATATTTTTCTATAGTATTTTTATGTGTGTGTGTCATTTTTGATATACATGGTGTGTTGTGTTATGTGTACTGTTTATGTTCAGTGACGTGTTCAACAATCTCTAGGTGCTACTGGTTGCAGAGCATGAAGTCACAGTTGTGGGCTTACCCACGGTTGACCTCCTTAGTTGGGGTATGGTTGCGCAGGTTCACCAGACTATCCCTGGACTCCGTGAATGTAGATGGTGTGGTTTGAACTGCGACAGTTTTCCTTAGGATGTCGGTGTTTGTCTTGCAACTTGATGGTGAAAACTGGGTGAGAGAAACTTACTGCCTTCCACCTGTCCTGTGTCAGCAGTTGCAAAGTTGTCAATCAAACGTTTTGGGTCTTGGGTGGCCCATTATGAGTTATTCGTGAGTTTAGGTGAAAGTAGTCATGTGCAGTGCTTTATTATGAGCTGACCAGATGTTGAGTATTCCATAATGGAACCAGGGTCTGGTGGGCCAAGGCAGTTGTAACGGCCTGTTTCATTCTTTGAACAGGGACCCGATCTTTAACATGTATCCTCATTCATTGGGCTGCAGGTCATTAGGTCTCGCCTACAAGACAGCATAAGCTTTCTGGTTTGTGAAGAGACCTATTGTCAGCTTGCAGTGGACTTAGAGCCTGCCCATTACTCACCATTTATTGGCATTATTGCCACACTCATTTGCCTGCTTCTTATTCCTTCGCTTGTGTGGACTTTATTTCTTCCTCTTGTGTTTGTCCCTCTGCGGAGTATGGTCACATTACGTGTGACCTTACGCTGCTCATTTTTTCAGGCACTACTTTTTAGGTCTCGCGCCTAGCGTTGCAGTGCGCAGCACTGCTCGCACAGCGCGAGACCTTTAGAAAGGGCTTCTGAAAACGACCCACACGCTCGTGCATGTGGTTTTGTTTTCGGAAGCCCACATTGACTGGAGCGTGCGTTTTTAAAAACGGCACGGCGATTAGGCAAAGGCGGGCGCATGTCCCGCCTTCGCTCCTCCCATTCCCGACGGTGGCCAGAACGCGCAGCAGCGCGCGTTCGCCTCGCTGTCGCTGCCGCGCTCCCTCCCTCCACTCCTCTGTGGTGCGCGCGCACCACTGGTTTCGCGTTCGGCTCCTCTGTGGTGCGCGCGCACCGTTTCTATTACGTGCTTGTTTTTAAAGTGTTCAGGGACTCGGCTGAGCCAGCCAGTGACTTCTGGATGATGGATCACAAAATGTGACCAAGGATGAAGCCGGGACCGGAACTCGGGCCTCCTAAATCAGTTTAGACGCACTGCATCCACAGCCCAAGTCAGTCCCAGCTTCCTCTCAGCAGAGATTCGAGAACTGTGCGCCTCTCAGAAGTTTACTCTGACTGTAACTCACTGCACCGAGGAGAGCTCTGAGTTCCGGCGAGGGCAGCGCTGCACTGCTGTCACTGGCAGCGCCCGGCCCCTCTTCACCGGCAGTCTGGAAAGCGGGTGACTCACTTGTTTTAGATTCTTTTAGTATCATGGGCAAGGAATCTGTCAAATTCGAGAGCGTGTTTACACACCGCCTAAGCGCATATATAGATGTAATTAAGACCGGGCACACAGTCGGAGATATCTGCCGTCAAAGGTACCCTTTCCGAACAGACTATTAAAAGATGCCACCTTTGCACAGGCGTTTACTGTCTGTTTCCCGAGTTTATTAATAAACTAAACAACTCGTGCTTTGTTGTGTACTGTTTCTTTAAATCCCAAGCCTCCTCCACGCTACCAATTTCAATGTACTGCAACCATACTTGAAAGAAAGAGGCCTGATCTCCAAAACAACAGTGAGTGTTCTCATTGGCCGATCGCCTCATCAATCATGTGGATCAAGGTACTTTGCACCAGTGGACGCACTTGAGCTGTCAGTTGTGTTAGGCGGTGAGGATGTTCAGACAGTGCTCACGAGTGAAATATTAACTTTAACTTCGCAAGGAAATGTCTTCGTGGTATGGCAAAAAAAGGGGGAAAGGCATCAAGTAATCGCTCATAAATATACTTTGGTAAATGATACTTTATGTTCCTGTTTTAAGGATGTCGCTTCTAAAAGTTTATGCTCCGATTTTGTTTCACATGTCAGATTATTATTTTATTTTTTTACTTAATTCATTCCATCTCTTCATATTCTCCATCGTGAAACCATGTTAATTAAATTATTGGCGCAGGTTTAGTAGTTAGATGCACCGTGTGCTTCAGGTTTGAACATTGTGCTTTTACCAGTTTATCACCCGAAAACATCGATCATAACTGGGCGTATAAATTAGCTAAATGAATTTCTCATGGACTTTATCAGCCCCGTAAAATATAATTATGTGATATTCCCCTGGCAGTTGAGGTTTCACAAATAAACCTAATCATGTTGTATTATTTGCCCCGAACAGGCCGGCTATATGTCTCGAGCTCAGTGTGCCAAACACGCATTTTAAGGAAACACACAGGGATTAAAAATGCTGCAAATTGCTGTAAAATCATATCTTCTCAAAGTTACCATCGACAAACGTTTTTTATCTCAAGGCCAAAGTTAACCTTTTTCTTATTATAAATACTTTGTTTTATTTAGCATTTGCAATGCAGCAAGTCTCGCAATACTAAAAGTTTGAGCGATTGGCGTTGCATTATTATTTGCAATGCCAATAGCTCAAACATTTAGTAATGCGAGACCTATTGCATTGAAAATGCTTGTTTCTTTTTGGTTAAGCACTCCATGAGAATGCAGGCATTTTCCAGCTGTCTCCCTGATGTACTTCTCTTCCCCTCTCCGCTGCACTTCTTGTTGCTTTCCTCTCTTGCCATGTGCTTCTCCCTGGCACCCTTTGTGATGCTCTTGCCATCATGTGCTTCTCTCAAGCCTTGCTTTCTAGCATGTGTGCATCTACCCCAGCTCCACATTGCTGTCTCTCTGACCCATTTGCTTTTATCCCCCCACACTCTACGTCGCACTGTCTCTCGCCAGTTTATTTTTTGTCCGCCTGCCCCTCATGTTGCTTTTCTCCCACCTGTGCCTGCCATGGTGCTTCACCTCATCCCCTGTATTGCTTGCCCCTTAACTTGCTTCCAAAAAAAAAGCTTTCACATGTTTGTTGTTTTTATTTACAGATTCAACTCGGATCGGTAAATAAAATGGAAGAAAAAGGACCCAGTCATTTTGTGGGTGCGTTCATGCGAGGTGCGCACTCTTACAAAATGACGAGGCTGGCTTCATCAAAGGTTTTTTTAATTCCTCTAACCATGCTGCACAAAATTTGTGATGCTGTACAGCATCTCTAAAAATCATTGGCAAAGCCATTAAGTCCCAAAGATGTGACATAATGGCTTTGCTAATGCCTTTTTCCTCAATCTTTGTTCTTGTGTCAGGTTGTTTTGCCAATTTTCACTCTGGGTGTTTCTTCCTAGCCCCAATTCCCATATCTCCCTATTATGTGTATCCTCTTCCTTCTTGAGGCTATGGCAAGCTGTAGCCTATTTCATCCTAGGTCCCTGCTCTAGGAAACTTCCCATCTTATGGCTCCTTGTTACTGTGGATTTTATCTGTCCTGGGTCCTTCTCTTTCATACTTGGCAAATTTGTTCCAGATGAAGCACCTTTAATCGCTGTAGTCGCATAACAGCGAAACCAAACACAGACTACAGAGGCAAGGTCTAGGATAATGCCACATTTTGATATAAGCGAGGTGATTGTTCTATTCAGTGAAGGTGTTGTGTTGGTGAAAGTGTGGGGTCTGTATGGTTTTGCCTTTGTGGTTTTGAGATGTGGGTATTCTAATCTTGAATGTGTTATCGTGTTAGGATGACATATATAGCAGTAACATGCCGCCTTGCGGATACTTCAGAGCGTTCTGAGACACTGTAGGCATGCAGAAATGTCACAACTAAAAGGTATCCAGAGAGTTGCAGTCAGCATTGTGCATCAAGAGGTATGCAGCGGAGAAAAAGCACTCTCCCTGGTGGATGCAAATGAATCCAGGTGATCGCTTCTCCAAAATCAAGTTCCCCAACTCCAAGCGAACAGCCAGGTTCTATATGTAAGTGAACTGCATGGGATGGGAAGCTTCGATCTAAGAATTCTTGTGATTAAGTTACGCTAAATTGGATTGTAGTTAGTCTTCAAGTAGCCTTTGACAATGAGAAGGCTTCATTGTGGGGACTGGTTTTAATTTCTGTTAGAGTTATGTGTTGCGACAAGGTTGTGCTACACAATGTATGTTGTTTAGATGCAGTGTGATGTCTGTTAAATGGTGAGGTGCACACATGGTTCCCATTTGCTATGTGTGCGTAGGGACGATGTGCTGAAGTGTAGAGTGGTTTCGTTATGCCTTGATGTACTATATCATGTGGATTGTGATCATATTTCATAATCATAATCCTGTTTTAGTTAACTGCCTGACGTTGAGAACATTTATGGTATGTTATGGTTTGGTGTGATCCCATGTGAAGTTGAATTTTGTCTTAATTTGAGGGTGTGCTGTAGGGACTGTGCCTACTGAGTTGTGATGTTTGATGAGAAGATGAGTTTAGTGGGTGTCAGCTATCGGTGCAGGGGGTAGCCGCAAACAATCAAGGAGGGAGCACTATGTTTTTATAAAGGGGTCTTTATTTCCAAAGTAAAGGCACAGTGTCCACTCGTCAAGGGTCCGGTTGGGTTACTCCCGTCTTCACCAGGACCGCTCTTCCTCTATATGCGTCTCTTCGGTTCTCCCGTTCACGTCGCTGCCGGTCGTAGAGACTCCGCATGAAAAGGGGGGGGGAAAGAAAATACCGGGGTCAGTGGACTGGAAGGAGGTACTCCTTAAGTCAGGGAATCGGGAGTGAGGGAAGTTGCCACCGCTACTACAAAGTGGAGCCCGTCGTGACCTCCTCTATAACGCCGCCGCCCGCCCCTCCCGTGCCCCGTGAACCCCTGGAGTCGTGCCCGCACCTTCGCAAGCCACCCTCCTCCTGGAAGGTGGCTGGGCGGAGCGTGGTCCGGCTGGCCTCCTGGCTTGATGTCCTTGTCTCTTGCACGATCTCCCGGCTTCGTGTCGTCCCCTACGCTCGCTCCTCCAGATTCGTCCTGGTCCTCGCTTTCTCCACCACTCGATGTCCACGCCACGAACTCTCCTCCTCCGGGACTCCAACTTCCGTCCTTGGCCAGCGGTCCGGCCCTCTTGGCTCGTTTGGCTGGTCCTCTGATAGGCCGGTGGCGGGCAACGTCACTGGCCACGCCCCCAAGGACACTTCCTGATGGTTTCCCTTAAAGGGCTCCAGACCTGCCTGTAAAGAGGGCGATACAACGCCAGTGAATGTCCCATCCGTGTCGAAGGGTAACACGGTCCGTAGTTCATCAACGGAATCGTGACACATGCCCCCTCTGGCTTTCCCCGATCGGGGGTAAGAGGAAACCGGGACAGGTAGTCCGCATTTCCCTGTTCCGTGCCCTTACGGTGATGCACCTCAAAGTGGAAGGGTTGAAGGGCTAAGAACCATCGAAGGACTCTGTCGTTGGTACCCTTATTTCTCTGGAGCCATGTGAGTGGAGCATGATCGGTATACAGTACGAAGGCTCTCCCTTCTAGATAATACCTGAGTTTTTCTATGCTCCATTTCAGGGCCAGGCATTCCTTCTCTATCGTGGGGTATACTTGTTCCCCTAGGGAAGAGCTTCCTGCTGATATATAGGACAGGTCGTTCCAACCCCTCGCTGTCTAGCTGGGAGAGAACGGCACCGATGCCCACCCCCGAGGCGTCTGTCTGGAGAATGAATGGTTTCTGGAAATCTGGGGTCAGCAAAACCGGTGATGTAGTCAGAGCAGTTTTCAGAGCCATGAAGGCCTGGGTTTCTTGTTCAGAGGGGTTTCTTATGCGGTGAGCTGTTGTAGACTTTTAGGAGATCGGTAAGGGGGCAGCTGTTTGGGAAAACAGGGGAATGAACCGTCTATAATAGCCGACCAACCCGAGGAAAGCTCTCATCTCTTTTTTGTGTTGGGAAAGGGGGTGTCTTGGATGGCCCTCACCTTCTCTGACTGGGGTTCAATTAGCCCTTTTCCCAGCAAGTATCCCAGATATTTGACTTTATGAAAGGCAAACTTTGATTTTTTTGCGTTAATGTGGGAGGTTGGCCTCCCTTAACTCTGCAAAAATGGCCGACAGAATGGGACTGATGTTCTTCCCAGGTTCTACTGAATACAACAATATCGTCTAAATAAGCGGGACGAATAGTTCGAATGGCTTCTCAGGAGGGTGTCCATGAGTCTCTGAAAGCTAGCGGGGGCACCATGGAGGCCGAAGGGCAGCACTGTGAAATGAAACAGACCATCAGGAGTAGAGAATGCTGACTTCTCTGGTCTCCCGGGTGGAGAGGATCTGCCAGTACCCTTTTGTGAGGTCGATGGTGGATATATAGCGCGCCTCACCCAGGCGTTCTATTAGCTCATCCACCCGGGGAAGGGGTACCCGTCTTGTTTGGAGATGCGATTCACCGCCCTGAAGTCGATACAAAAACGGGTACTCCCATCAGGTTTCGGAACTAGAACGATTGGCGAACACCAGTTGCTCTTCGAGGGTACCACCACTCCCAATGCCAACATCTCTTCCACCTCTTTCCGTAATGCCATGCGACGGGCTTCGGGGACCCGATAGGGTTTTTGTTTTACCACAACCCCGTCACGGGTAGGTATCGAATGTGTGGTTAAACTGGTCTTTCCAGGTAGGTTGGAAAAGACGTCGGAAAATCGAGAGGAGAAGAGTCTGTAGCTCTGCTTTCTCTGTCACAGGAAGCGTAGGACTATATACGGTCTCATGAACAGAGGTTTGCCCTGGGGCAGCAAATGACACATTACAGGGTCTTCTTGGGGTTGGACCAAACCATTTTTTTAACAAATTGACATGGTACATCTGGGTTTTCTTAGGGGAAAGGCGTAGCAGGTAGGTGGTTTTGCCGATTTTCCTCAGGACCTCAAAGGGGCCTTGCCACTCTTTCCTTAGTTTATGTGAGGAAGAAGGGAGATGCAGGAGAACCCAGTCACCATCCTGGAAGACCCTCAACCTTGTCCCTTTATCATATTGCGTTTTGTATTGCGTTTGTTTTCTTTCTAAGTTGTCGTGGGCTAAGGTTCTTAGTTTGTGAAGCCTCACCTTTATCTGGTTGGCATAATCCAGCAAGGCATGGGCCTCAGTGATGCCCTGTTCTTCCCAGCTTTCCTTCGTAATCTCGAGAAGGGTGCGAGGCCGTCTTCCGAATAGGAGCTCGAAGGGAGAAACACCCAAACTGGACTGGACTGTACTGCGTATAACGAACAGCGCCAGAGGAAGGAGCTGATCCCAGCTCCTCCCATCCCCTGACAGGAGTTTTTTTAATGTTAGCTTCAGATTCCCGTTGTACCTTTCTACGAGGCCGTCTGTCTGGGGGTGGTACACCGGAGTTCTGATGTGTTGGATATCTAATTGCCTACACACCTGCTTCATGAGACGGGACACGAAGGGCGTGCCTTGATCGGTAAGTATCTCTCTAGGGAACCCCATTCTGGAAAACACCTCGATCAGTTTTTGGGAAATGGTGGTGGTTGTGGCTGTCTGCAAGGGAAGGGCTTCAGGATAGCGAGTGGCATAGTCCACGATCATAAGGACATACTGGTGTCCTTTGCTGGACTTGGGAAGGGGCCCTATCAAGTCCATTCCTATACGTTCGAATGGGCGTCCAATAATGGGCAGGAGGCTGTAGGGGCGCCTTTGCTGGGATGTATGGGTTTTTCTTCTGGCAAATACTGCACTCCTGGCAATACTTTTTTATTTGAAGATAAATGCCAGGCCAGTAAAAGCTATCTAGTATAGCTTGACTGGTTTTCTCAGCCCCCACATGTCCCGCTAACAGATGGGAATGGCCGAAATAAAGGATCTGGTCCCTAAAACACAAAGGGACCAACAGCTGAGGTGTGGCCCTCCTTGGCGACCCGGTATAGGAGCCCATGTTGCTCCTCAAAAGAAGGATAGGTTCTCTTTTGGGTGTCCTTCGTTTCCTGTGCTCTTTGCCATGCATGCTTGAGGGTTGCGTCATTTAACTGGGCCCCCTGAAGTTCTTATCCATAGCCCAAGGTTCTGAGGTTAGCAGGGCATCATGAGGGTCCTCCGAGGGGACCCCGATTTAAGGGCACTGGCAATGAGGAGGGGAAAACAGGGATTGTCTACCCCCAATATCAGTGGCTCCGGAAGAGACGGGAGAACCCTCACCGTGATGGTGGTGTGTATACCCCCCTTGGTGCGCACTCGGTAACTGGGCTACGGGGTAAACACGTACATCCCCATGTACACAGCGTATACAGACAGTCTTCCCCGGGCTTCTCTGTGAGCTGGGGACCACCTCCTCCCGGGCTACTGAGTGTTTGCACCCTGAATCTAGGAGGGCCCTTACTTCCTTGTTGTTAACAAGGAGACTCACATAGTACATATGCCCCGTCTCCTGTGCATAAAGGACCGAACGTGGGGCGTAGCTGACGTCCATAGGCTCGTCCTCTGGTCTCTCTTCTTTCTCCTGCAGAAGCGGGCTATGTGTCCCCATTCGCCGCACTCGAAGCATTGGGGGCTAGGAGGTAACTGGGAGGTCGGGCCTCCCAGGCCGGAACTTTGGGGGTTCTGGTTGGCTCTTGACGGGTCTCTCTCGAACCTCAAGGGTAAGGGACCCTTGTGTGGCTTTTCCGGTTCCTCAGGCGTGCAGCGGCCCTGGGCGCGAGTGAAGGAGGTTGCCATTTCGACTGCTTGGTCGAGAGTCAGGTTGGCGTGCTGTCGAAGCCATCTTTGGGTGTTATATGGGAGGATATCAATATATTGTTCGAGGTAGATTTTGGTCATGACGTCCTCGACGGTGGATTCACGTGGCTTCAACCACCGGTCGGCGGCGTCCTTCATTTTGTGGAAGAGCGTTTTGGCAGTGTCACCAGTTGTTCCCCTTTCCTGCCTGAATTTGAGCCGTAGCGCCTCCTCATCGACCCTAAGGCGGTCCAGAATGTGTTGCTTTACGAGCCCATATACAGCAGTGCCGTCATTGTTTATGAACTGGTAGGCCGCTTGGGCCTCTGCAGTGAGCAATGGAGCTAGGTAGAAGGGCCAGCGATCACTGGGCCATCCACTGGCCCTGGCCGCCCGTTCAAAGTTCAAGAAAAGGCCATGGGGTCCTCCCGGGACATACTTCTGCAGCGGCACAACAGTACCAGGCGGAGCAGGGCCTCTCCCTTGTCCCAGTGTCATAAGGAGCTGGTTCTGTCCTTCTGCCAGCTTGGTTAGGTTGTCTGCCTGGGTCTGTATGGCGGCCGTAAACACCGCCCTGTCCATCTCGGCCTGGTTGGTGCCCCGTTCTACGGCCCATTCCAGCTTGGCGTGGCCCTCCTTCAGCTGATACACGAGGTTCTCCATCCTATATCGATGGAGGCGATGCCTGCATTCTCCACCACTTGTCAGCTATCGGTGCAGGGGGTAGCCGCAAACAATCAAGGAGGGAGCACTATGTTTTTATAAAGGGGTCTTTATTTCCAAAGTAAAGGCACAGTGTCCACTGGTCAAGGGTCCGGTTGGGTTACTCCGTCTTCACCAGGACCGCTCTTCCTCTATATGCGTCTCTTCGGTTCTCCCGCTCACGTCGCTGCCGGTCGTAGAGACTCCGCATGAAAAGGGGGGAAGAAAATACCGGGGTCAGTGGACTGGAAGGAGGTACTCCTTAAGTCAGGGAATCGGGAGTGAGGGAAGTTGCCACCGCTACTACAAAGTGGAGCCCGTCGTGACCTCCCTCTATAACGCCGCCCGCCCCTCCCGTGCCCCGTGAACCCCTGGAGTCGTGCCCGCAGCCTTCGCAAGCCACCCTCCTCCTGGAAGGTGGCTGGGCGGAGCGTGGTCCGGTTGGCCTCCTGGCTTGATGTCCTTGTCTCTTGCACAATCTCCCGGCTTCGTGTCGTCCTCTACGCTCGCTCCTCCAGATTCGTCCTGGTCCTCGCTTTCTCCACCACTCGATGTCCACGCCACAAACTCTCCTCCTCCGGGGACTCCAACTTCCGTCCTTGGCCAGCGGTCCGGCCCTCTTGGCTCGTTTGGCTGGTCCTCTGATAGGGCCGGTGGCGGGCAACGTCACTGGCCACGCCCCAAGGACACTTCCTGATGGTTTCCTTAAAGGGCTCCAGACCTGCCTGTAAAGAGGGCGATACAACGCCAGTGAATGTCCCATCCGTGTCGAAGGGTAACACGGTCCGTAGTTCATCAACGGAATCGTGACAGTGGGTCTGCAGTGTTATGTGGTGCTGGGTGATGTGTTGCCTTGTGGTGATCTTCGGTAAGAGGAGATGTTAGTAAACTGTTCTATCTTATGTGGCATTTGTACAAATTGCCTAGTTTTGGAGTCTAGTCACAGACTTTCAAGTGCTTTTTATACAGCTGGGTGAGCCAAAGCAGGCCAAAGGTGTGGCTCTGTCTCTGAACTGGGAGCCAGAGATGAGCCAGGGCACTGTCCTCGCTCCCTCTCCATTATGCAGCTCCGTAAAATATATTTAAAAAACACAAGCAGTGCCATGAATAATGTAGGTGCTATAAAATTGGATGAACAGGAATAAAATATGAAATGTGCATCTTTTATACTAACACTGAGCTTGTAGTTTTAATTAAATGCAGAAAAAAGAAAGGGAAAATGTGTCTAGCAGGCATGACTGGTGTATCAATTGCTTGTCTCGTGCTTCGGTTCTTAGGCCAGACCAGACCCATGCCTCTGGCTGTGCATTTGGTGATTTGCGTTGCTCTACGTGCCTAGAGTGCCACAATTCTTTCCCCAGAACAACAGAACCTGAAAGTGTTCGCACTGCTGAAATGCCTTGATTGGCCAAGTGCCTGATTATCTTGAGAGCCCCAGGCGGCTGTGACCTCGAAGTCATCTATCTGCCAGAAGGATTCAACTTTTCGTTTTTTTTTTCATTGCTGGAGATTGGGTGGGGAAGGGGTATGGACAGGACAGTGAAAGGAGAGGTAATTGGGAAGGTGAAGTGAGTGAAAATAGAAAGCAGACTTGAGAGGGTTGATGAGCATTCTGGAAAATAGGTGAGTGGAAGACGATGAAAGGTTAGGCGAGAAAGTGTGGCAGAAGTAGTGAATATATATATTTATGTATTTAAAATCTGCAGCTACAGAATTGCACAAATCTACTAACCCTCACCATTTTCCGTTGTTTTATAAAAAATGTGTTCATGAAATGTATACACAGCATAAGTAAGCATTGTGATTCCAATCAGTGTTTATTGTTAAATGCATTTAGATGAAAGCAACTTTTTCAAACGTACTATAAAAATGTGCACAATGAATAATGTGTAAAATGGTCCCATTTTGCTAAATAGGGGTTCTAGCGACATGTACACAACACTTGGCCTTCAGTCTCATTGTTTATGATGTCACCAGAACCCCTATATGCAATATTGGAACATATTACATAGTTACCCTTTATGTATTAAATATGTTCACACAAACAGCCACGGATACAGGGATGTTCTAGTTAGAAAACAAAACCGGAAAACCTCTGACATTTGCCAGTTAGGATTAGCTCTGCAATCCACAACTCACACGTCAGCCATGTAAACCAAAATACGTGCATCATATGCAATGCTCATGACGACTCTTAACATGTGACAAATGATATGAGCTATCACTGCTCTTAGGTGTTGCTACTTATTGATATCAATATAGTGAGGTCACAAGAATTGCATTTGGTGTGTGAGTTAAGAATTGCATGGCTGCTGTGCAAAGTTTGGTTTGCAGAACTAACTATAACTATCAAATCTCAGTGATTTGTAGGCTTGACTTGACAACATGTGAACAAAAGAAAACAAGCTTTAAGAAGCACTGCTAAAAGAGGGCTTTTGATTCCACCCACATGTTGATGATCTTGAGTACAGCATTTGATTGGGCAGAAGTTCTGTGCTTCCACTGAAAAGAGTGCTTGTATTGCATTTTTTTGATACTTGAGGAAGCCTATGCTCAGTACAGCAAAGCTGAGTTGCTTATGGTGGTAAACCAATGATTAAAACTATAGTCCTGATCTGTTTATTATGAAAGGTACAATAAAGACAGCAGGCCTGACATATTTATTGTGAAAAACCTATGTTAAAACCAATAGGTATTTAAGGGAGTATTGTTATTTCACTGGGTTAGGCCTGATGACAGGCATTTTATTTGATAAATCCTCACAGATTACTGTAGTAGGCAACAGTTTTTATATTGGTTACTCACTTGGCAAACCCTGAGGGTGGAAGATTTCCCTGGGGATAATACTTTTTAGGACTTCTTGGAAGGGGTTGCATATTGCATTGCCACCTGTGAGTCTGAACATAATTGCATTTTTTAATTGCTATGCCTGATGGTTTTTTGTTTGCGGGAAAGGTTATGCTCCGCATGGTGGGCATGAAATGGTGATGAGGACAAGCAAATAAGCACCATACTCTTTACTGGTTCATCGTTGGGTGCCAAATGTCAGATCTGTATATTATGAAAATGTATGACAAAAGCAATATGCCTGATTTATTTGTTGTGAACAGCAGATAATAAAGCCAATGGGCTTTTAAAGATGGATTGGTATTACACTGTGTTAAATCCTTAGACCAGCATTATGGTATATGGATTCTCACAGATTAAAATAGTAGGCAGCAGTTATTATAGTTTGTTACACACACTGAAAGTTCCTGGGGGGTAGAAAATTTGCACTGTGGGGAACCTTATTATGCCCTCTTAGTGAGGGCTTTATTTTGTTTGGCTAATTGTAATTTTGTACAGATTTGTAATTTTATGACTGTATTTACTGATGATTGATTTTCGAGAACCTTATACTCAGTACAGTTGGCCTTTAAGGATGGATGACCTATACACATTGCTGTAGATGCGTATTTGTAGGAAATCTGCCTTTTCTGTGTGGTCACCCTGGTTTTTGCCTTTTGCTTCACCCTATAGTTTTGCTGGCTTTAGAACTTTCTCCACGTAACCGCTGCTAACCAGTAGTAAACTGCCTGTGCTCCCCCTTTAAACAAGGCATATTCCTAATTGGTATATTTAACTTACCTTTAAGTCCTTAGTAAATGGTACAAAGTGCACTGAGTGCCTGTAAGTTAAATGTGCCTAGTGGACTGCTGCGCCTATTGTGCCATCCAGTACAGTGACATTTAAAACATGACTTCAGGCCTACCAGTGAAGCCTGGCCGTTGCAGTGTAAAAACTGCAACTCGACCTGTCAAAATAAACACTTTTGATTGATCAAAACCTACCTTTTAAATATTTATAAGTCAGCCCTATATGTGCCTTGTAGTCCACAAGGCAGAGTGCATGGCATTTTAAAGTAGGGCACATAAAAATTTAATGTTAACATGTCCTTACAGTGACTAGCGCCCAAAAGCTATTTTTCACTGTGGCAGACTTAGCTGTCTTATGTAAAACACCAGAGTACAGATTAAAATCCTGATACTGTACTTTGTGAATGGGGCTAGCTAGAAAGCCAATTTAAGAACTATTTTTAATAGCTATTTAAATCCATTTCAATGGTGAAATCAGATTTTTAATAAATATTAAGGAAAAGTACCTTTTAGACAGTTACCTTTTTCTCTCCATGCAATTCCTGGAAGCTTATTTGCATTTGCTCTCAAGCCTCTCCCTGCCAGGGATCACCATTTGAATAGGTGTGAAAAACATATGATATGCCTCCCAGGACAAACAATAGGCTGATCCGAAAGGGCAGAGGTGACTCCTGTGAACCTCACAGAATATGAGTGGTGGGGACTGTGAGCATAATCTTTGACATTACAGTGCCAAATCCTGATTGACTGTCAAATCAGTCTAGGTCTGCGGAGTTGACATACAACACTTTGGGGGTGCATTTGAAAGGCAGAGGACAAGATGCCAATACAATTCTTCTGTATCTATTGTCTGGTTGCTGAAAAGCCCTGCTTTGTCTCACCAGACTTTTGCCTCTTCGCTTTACAGATATCACTGGTGGCACACTTGAATGGACAGGAACAGAATGGCAAAAGAGTTCTTGTGTATCTATTATCTGGTTTCTGATAAACCCTGTTTTGTTCTATCAGACTTTTGTCTCAGAGATTATTGTAGGTACATTGCGTCTTCCAAACTAGATTTTAGTTTTAGATGATGAGGATACTAGGATTACCGTAGTAAACTCCATAGTCACACCCAAGCCCTCAGAGCTCATGTTCCTTGTGGCAGGAGACTTTCACCATCTTGAAACTGTGGGCATGGATCACTCCAGGAACTTTTCCCCTATTGGTTAGGGAATACCAAGGAGTCATTGCTGCCCACTAGGCCATTCAAAGCATAAATGTGGCACCTCCAGGCACCCACCTCAGAACACTTTCTGAACTTGAGGAATAACAGAAGAGGACTGAACCTGCTGTCTGTGACCTGAGAGGAGCCCTGAGGAACTGAACCTCCACTCTCTTGTACCCAGGACAAAAATGAGGACTCAAGTGGTCATAAGGCTGACCTCCTGTTCAAGCTGCAGGGATAAACAAGCTACAAAAGGCCTTTCCTGCAACTGCCCGGCTGGCCAGTGGCAACTGGACTCGACTTGATGTTGGCTTCTGCGCGATACCCTGTGAGTCTCTAAGTACCTCCCATGAGGTCCTGGGAGGGAGGGGGCGTAGAAATGTACTCCTTTGGTTGATTTGGACTTAAAGAATTAGTCTGAAGAAAAATCTTTGACCAGGCCGAACCTAGTAGGTGTATACGACCAGTGTTCTATCATGACCATCCTCAAATTGCCCCAGGGTCCCGTAGTACCACCACCAATGACTGTTATTAGCACTTTATGCGTCTTGACAGTATTCATACTTAAAACTTTAAAAATTCATATCTCTGGTTCATTGTATTGGATTTTTGTCATTTTGGTGTCATTCTGTTTATTAAATTTTACTCTAGTTTTCTAATTCTGTTTGGGATTTTTTGGGACTTATTTACAGAATTTAGGGATTGCGAGTTCCTAATTACGATTTTTTTGTGAATTGCAATTAGGAAATCTTAATTCCTAATGTACAAAAATGTACAAGCTAGTAATAGCGATTCCTAATGGGGTCGCAGTAGACCTAGCTCATGAATATTAATGAGGTAGGTTGTAATTTGTGACCCATTAGGAATTGCTGCCATCACAGGGATTGTGGCCTGCTGGGGTCAACAAACCACTATGTCTGTTATTGCTTTTTAATAAAGCAATCTTTTTTTTTAATGCAGCCTGTTTTCCCTTTAAAAAAACAGGATGCGTTTCAAAAAATAAAATGAAACATTTAAGTTTCATTTTTAAGAGTACGCAGTAGTCCCTTGGACCACTGCCTGCTCTTAAAAATATTTGTTTCTGCATTCACAAAGGTGAAGAGGTCCTGTTGGGAGCCCTTTCCATTTGCGAATGGTTACTACCACCCTTGAGGTGTTGGTAAAAAATGAATTTTTTGTGACCACAATTCGGTCGCAAAATATTCATACATAGCGCTGCAATTCGGTATTTGGAAGGAACGCCCTAAACACGCCCCTTCTAAATACCGATACCGAATCTCTAACTACAAATTGGTAACATGTTACAGAATTGTAATTTGTGCTATGTACTTATGGAAAAGCATGTTTGCGGTCAGTAACGGCCCGATTCTTCAAATCGGGTCCGTTTCCATCCGCAAAAATCCTTTTGCATATATGCTTCTTAATTGTTTTGCATTTCAACTTTATTACTTTTTTGTTACTGCATAAATACGTTACACATTGCCCTAAGTTAAGCCTGTCTGCTCTGTCCCATAGCTACAAGGGTGATGCGCTCTGGTAAATTTAGTGACTTTGAGGGTTCACCCTGACAAGGGTTTTGATTATTCCTTGAGGTTGGTAATTATCCACCTCAAATAATAATCCAGTTTCTTTCTACTCATGAGATGTTACAGATTACTGTAGCAGGCATGGACCTTGGTGTGGGTCACCCCTTCTAACAAATGATGGGGTAGAATATTTTCACTTTGATAATCCATGTTAATTCTCTAAAGGTTTTATATTGTTTTGTGAACTGCACTTTTTCCATATTTGTAATTTTATGACTGAATGCTGCAAAGTTGTCTTGTGGAAAAGCCTATGTGCAATACAGTAGATGAGTTGGTTATGGTGACAAGCCATTGATAATGGCTACAGATTATGATTGGTTCATTGAAAAATGTTACTTCTGATTATGAAGGTCTCTTCTGCTTATTATAAAAAAAAGTACGCCAAAGGCAGTGGGCCTGACCTATTTATTGTGAAACCATATGCTTAAGCCAGTAAGCTTTTAAAGAGTGAACTGTAGACAAGTATTTTGTCCCATTGAAACTTGCAGATTACTGTAGACAAACCCTGAGGGTAGAAGATTTTCACTCTGATAACTCTTGCTAGCACTTTAAGGATGGGTTGTATATTGTTTTGCAAACTTTAATTCTGAATATATTTTTAATTTTAGTATTGTATGCCTAATGATTGCCTTGTGGGAATGATTACACTTCATACGTCAGGCCTTAGATGGTTTTGGTGACAAGTCAGTGATAATGGATATAGACTTGGTTGGTTTACAGGGAAGTGATATGACTGAGGTCATAGATCTGATCTGCTTTTTCTGAAATGTTGTGACAAAGGCTATAGACCGGACTTATTTATTGTGAAAAGCCTTTGTTAAAACTAATAGCCTTTAAGGGTGGATTGTTTGCACTGCTAAAATCCCTGTTACCCCCTCTTAGAGGAGTTGTATATTGTTTTCCCAAATGTAATTTTGTGAATGGTTATAACTTTAGGACTGCATTCCTGAGGGGCATTTTGTGGGGAAGCTTGTTATCAATATATTAGGCCTCAGTTGAGTATAATGTGAAACTTTTTTAAAGGCTATTAATGTGATTGGTTAATTGGGAAATATTATGTCTGGTGCGGTAAGTCTGATCTGAATGTTACGAAAGGTTACAAGGAAGGCTGTAAGCCTGATGTAGTTATTATTAAAGGCATATGTAAAAGCCTATAGGCCTTTCAGGGTGGATTGTTACTGGACGGTGTTAAAGCCTGTGGATGGGTATTTTGTTGTATTATGTGCCAGTCCTTTATTATTCCATTTATTTTTCTCTTTTATAGGTCCCTTTCATTTCTTGCTTCCTACATTTTTTATTTTTTATTTTCAAACCATCCAGCAACTCCCCAGATGGTGCTAGCAGGTTGCTTGTCACATCACATGCAGCCAATGCTTCTAAACTGAGCAGCCAACTTAGAATGGCATTATCCATGGTGAATCATTGTTTTACCATTCAAAGATGTCCCTCACATTTAGAAGCATTATGTTGGTTAACTTGGATTGATTGGTACAGCAATGATCCATTAGGCACAATACCATTTCAAAATGGCTGCCCAGTGTGATGTTTTTATTTTTATTTTATTTTTTATAAATGTGTTTATTAGTTTGGTGACAGACAGGTACAATCAATAAATGCACATTCGATGCAGAATAATAAAATCAAACCCTCTTTTACCCCCCCCCCCTTACCCCCAGGCAGAATGTGGTCAGGGTCGAGAACATTCGGACAATGCGTGCTCAATAAGAAACTATCATATAGAAACCAATAACAGTGATTGGAAATGAATTGGCATATTCATGTGGCCCACTACTCCAGGTATGGGGAGCATTATAAAAGACACAAAATTACATGCCGGGACGGCACACGCCAGTGCGTGGGGCAGGCACCCCCAAGCAATGCAGTAGTCTGCAGAGATAATAAGTAAAAAATAATTAGAGACTCACAACAGGTCCGGGTTGGACATTAAATATGCTGTAAGCGGGGCCCAGAAATCCTTGGGGCGAGATGCAACTGGCAGCTCCTCCTCGTAGATCAGGAGCTGGTCCCTGCAGTAGGTCAGATCACGTAGCCATTTTTTTACCGTAGGAGTAGTTTTAGCACTCCCAACATTGCGCAACAGCACGTTTCGCTAATAAAATGGAGACTGCAACTATTCGTCTATTGCAGGGTTTAAGACGCTTGACATACCCAAGTAAGCAGATTTCAGGAGTACATGTCACGGGCTCCAGCACAACATCAGTAAGCATTCTTACCACAGCCGTCCAAAAGCAAATATACCCGCACACAGCCAGGCCACATGGAAGAAATCAGCATCCGCCATTCCACAACGCACACAATTGGCAGTCTCCCGTAGACCATACCGATAAAGTTGTAAAGGGGTGTAATAGAGCTGGTGGAGGAATTTAAAATGAATAATACGGAGATTACAGTTGGCCGTTAGTCGACCAGTGAGTTGACAGCACGCCGTCCAGTCCTCCGGCGCAAGAGGAGAACCCAACGATACCTGCCAACGTAGATAAGAGGGGTGATCAACCTGCTCCCGTTCACGTAGGGAAGCATTATATAGTTTCGTGATTAACCCCTTGCGCCCCTCTCCCGACAGCATCGCCTGCAATGCCCGTAGAGTAGTGGGTTCCATAGGGTAATCCGGATAAACCGCCCGAATCGCCTGTCGAACTCTAACAATTGTAAAGCCAAACATAAAGCCCCGGTCAATACCATTTCTAGCCTCCTGTAATGTTTTGAATTGACCATCCCTGTACAGATCACCCAACCGGGAGATACCAGCCTTAGCCAACTCCCGTAGGGCCAATGGTTCCCGTGCCGCAGAGATCTCTGGGTGAGATGCTAGGGGCAGCAGCGGTGCGTAAAGATAGGGTAACTGAGCTCGTTTTGCAAGCATTCGCCAAGCCCACTCAGTGCACTGTACGTGGCTTATTTCTTTGTTCGGGCCTCCTGAGCCCCCCGAGAGAGTTGCTGCCTGCAGTGGCATGGGGAGAACAGCATCCGATTCAATAGCCACATGAAGCTGAAAACGCTGAGGAAAATGCCAATAATGCGCGAATTGCGCCTGTGCGCACAAATAGTATAAGCGAAGGTCAGGGGCCTCAAAACCACCACGATCAAAGGGCTGCACCAGGAGGTCCCATTTACAGCTAGGTTTCTTACCACCCCAGACAAACGTCAGCAGGGAAGACTGAAGGGTACGAAACATTGCCACGTTTAATTTAATGGGGATATTAACAAAAAGTATAGCAATTTAGGGAGAAAGGCCATTTTCACAACTGCTATCCTGTCTGCCAAAGAGAGGGGCAAGTGTGCCCATCTTTCGGCCAATTCCGTGATGCGCGTGACCGTGCGGCCGTAATTCTCAGAGATAACCACTTCTGGATCCCGGTGGAGCCAGACCCCAAGGTATTTCACAGGATCAGATGTCCAGGTTAGCGGAAACTCCATCTCCACTTCCCTCGTGTTCGCTGTAAGGGGAAACACCACTGATTTCGACCAGTTGATCCCCAGTCCCGAGAACCCCTCGAATTTAACATACTCCCGGAGAAGCGCAGGTAGATGCACCACTGGGTCGCGGACATAAAGCAGCATGTCGTCCGCATAAAGAGAGACCACAAGCGGCCTCTGTCGAAACCGCAAGGCCGCTGCCGCGTGCTTTTGACGCAATTTGCATGCTAGGGGCTCCAGGGCGAGCGAGAACAACATAGGAGACAGGGGGCACCCCTGCCGTGTACCTCTCTGAATGGGGAACAACGAAGACACCCAGCCATTGACCCGAACTCGCGCCACGGGGAGTCATACAAAACCCTAAGCCATTGTAAAAAGAACGGCGGGAAGCCCATCCTAGTCAATACCGTGAACATATAAGGCCATTGTAGGGAATCGAAAGCCTTTGCTGCATCGAGTAGCACAGCAACTGCTTGAAAATCAGGGTCAAAGTAGTGTAGGGTTGAAAAAACAGTGCGCAAATTATGAGCCGTGGATCTCGCTGTGATGAACCCAGACTGATCTGGTAGAACCAAAAGAGGGACCAATGGTTGTATTCTAGTGGCGATCATTTTTGCGTCAATATTAATAATTGATAGGGGCCGATATGACTCGCATAGATTGGGGGCCTTGTCTGGTTTCAGCAATGTGACGAGCAAAGCTTCACGAAGGGAAGGAGGTAATTTCCCCGTCTCATAAGCTTCCGCATAGACTTCCAAAAGTCTGGGGGCAAGAACCGACGCATAAGCTTTATAAAATTCACTAGGCAAACCATCTATGCCTGCAGCCTTACATGTCGGAAGGGACATTATGGCCTCCTTAACCTCTTCTTCAGTGAACGGCTGCGTGAGATATTCACGATGCGAAGTAGATAGCCAACCCAGCGCGACATCCTCCAGATATGCGTCGTTCTCGATAGTCGACGGAGAAGCCCTCGTGGCATATAGTCGAGTGTAGAATTGTAATACTATATCGCAAATCTCAGTATTCGAGTTGTGAGCTACCCCGTCTTCTCCTATCAATTCTGTAATATGCTCCTGGCTGCGCGGCTCAGTTAGTTTTTGGGCCAGAGACCGGCCCGGACGACCTCCCTCTCCATAGTAGCGGGCAACTCTTCGTCGGGAGCAATGAAGGAGCTCCTGATCCGCTGTAGCATTATACTCCGAAACAAGGTCGCGCACTAAAGCCAACGTAGTTGTGGAAGGATCAGATTCATACTCACGTTCTAGTTTAGAAATATCCGAAGCTAAGCGTTGGAGTCTCCGCCGAATATCTCGTAACACGCCGGATTGTGCCCCTATGCACGTCCCACGAATAGTCACCTTAAAGGCCTCCCACATCAGTCCCACACTATCCACTGATCCCTCGTTTTCCCTAAAAAAGTTTGTAATCGCCTCAGCAATAGTCAGGCGAAAGACAGGATCCATAAGTTCCGACGGCTGTAGTCGCCACGCAAAAGGCGGGCGTTCGCAGGCGGGAATACGCAACTGGAGGAGCACGGGAGAGTGGTCAGACAAAGTGCGGGCTTCATGCGACACCCCCACCACCCAAGGACAGACCCGCTCCGAGACCAGCCACATGTCTATCCGGGACCAGGACCCATGCACTGAGGACACGAAGGTACCCTCCCGGTCAGTGGGATGGCAGTTGCACCAAACATCGCACAAGGTGCCTGCGTCCATCAAGCCCTTCAGAGCCTCAGCAGCTTGTTTAGGTCGCACCTCTCTACTACCCATTCTATCCATTGAAGCATCCAGACTAAGGTTGAAATCTCCACCCCAAATAATAGCAACAGAAGGAAATGCAGAGATTCTATGCCATACATCAATATTAGGGCCATACACATTCACCAGCAGCACATTTTCACTACCAAGTCGTCCATGTATAATCACCACTCGTCCACATTCATCCACGTCTGAGCGAATCATCGTAAAGGGAACTCCTTTTTTCACCAGGGTTAACACGCCCCTAGAGTAGGTAGAATAAGAGGACGCAGCTTTGGCGCCCGCCCAGCGCATCCCTACTTTCTTAGCGGAAGCCTTGGTTAAGTGAGTCTCCTGTAGTAGAGCTATTTGCACTCCCATGCGATCTAAATAAGCAAATACTGCTCTTATTTTTTTGGGAGAATTAAGGCCACGTACGTTCCAGGAAAGAAGCTTAACTGTATTAATCATGGTTCTAGGCCTTCCATAACAGAGCACCTAAATAATAAGGCATTCAAAGCATGTCCGAAGTACCATGTTGCACCACATCGGTAGAGAACCAACCCAGCTACATTACCATTCTGCCTACCCTGTAACCACCCCCCCAACCCCACTCCCACTTCAGCCTCCCCAACACGCCAAAGCCATCCCCAAAATATCCCACCCCTCCCCCAACATACCCAACAGCCACACAGTGCATTTGGGGTACTCCCAATTTCAGGGGCGCTGAGTGCTACTAGCCTCCCACGTAGTGGGAGGTGGCTGAGCAGGTCTAGTATTGCGCCAATAATGGGCTACCTCAATAGCATGTAGCAGAATGAAGCAGCGTATAGTATCCATCAGGTCTTCTAGACGCCTCATCCTCTATTCAGCGGTGTTGGCTGAGCATGCAGATGAGAAAACACAACTTTTTTGAAACATTTCTGCGGACAATCCCCTTTTAACCCTTTGCGACTTGAACTAAACTTGTTGGAATTTAGATTCTGGGCATTGACCGAATATCCTAAGCCATTGCCAGATTTTGTGCAGGTCCATCCACGGGGTCAAAGGTTCTAGGCAAATCAAAAGATGCCTTTTCAATGGAAAGTGCAGCTGAACGTGTTATTGGGTCACTTTTATTTTCACTGCCATGGCATAAATATATTGAACAAAACATTATTTCACTGTTTTAAGGCCCATAGAAAAGTTATTGTCAGTGTCTGAAACGGCCTAGCTGGATTTGGACCAATTTTGTCATTCAAAGAGGCCCCTGAGTTATGTGTGCTCTTTAGGTGTTGCCTTCCAGACAGCGCAGGCGGACAGGTTGTGAAAGCCTTTTGGTTGGCTTTCCAAAAACTTGCAGTCGGCTTACAACCCCTACCCAATGCTTACCATGGTTGGGTTTATTGTTACTCTCATTTGCTTATGTTTTTATTTGATAACTTGCCTTCCTCTTCTTGTGTTTGTCCCTCGCCTGGAGCATGTCCGCTTTACCATCCTTCTGACTGGTGATATGTATCCTTCCACTGGTCATTTTTTTTCTGGTTGCACATTTCATGAGAGCGCATGTGTTTTCCAGCTCTCTCCTCGGTTTGCTTTTTCCCTGGCAAATACCTGACATCCCCATGCTGCTTTCTCTTTTATGTGCTGCTCTCCATTTTTCACATGTGCTTCTCCCTCCTCCAAACTCCCCCACTCCGCGTGGTTCTCCCCCCGCTCCGTGTGCTTCTCCCTTCGCTTCTATCCCGTGTTGCTCTCTTTCATATGTGTTGCTTTTCCCCTCTTCTGCCGATTCTGCTTTATAGCTGCCGGTCCCTCCGACTTAAAGACGCTTTTGTGTTAGTAATTTGTATTTTTTGTATTACTCGCAGAACCATCTTGGATTGGTAAATAAAAAATAAAAGGCACATGCATCCTTTAATGGTGTGTGCATGATTGGTGATGCACGTGTGCGCTTACGAATAGACAGCCAGCCGCTGTGTCACTGCGCCTTTTTTGCACCCTTTTTTGCACCCTTTTTTCCCTTTTGCTCGGTGCAGCACAGCATGGTCAAAAAATGCTTTCCGCCGATGCTATACGCATCGGCAAACAGCACTGGCAAAGTCAATAGGCCCAAACAGAAAGCCATATTGGTGTTGTCAATCCTTGTGTAATATGGCGCCATTACTTTTAGTGTTATGAGATAATTGCTGAATCTGCTTAAAATAAAAAGTAATCTCCTGGTCCTGTTGGTGCAGGGGTGCTTGGTATGCTGAGAGGTAACTAAGGATGTATGTTCTGTTGAAAGTCCTGTAAGGAGTTCATTGGTGGGGAGGGAGTATAAAAATATAAATGCTACGCAAACACCATGCCCACTCGTTGTGTGTGGAGCTGCTGGACACATTATGGGCCCTACATTCACAACCCGTTAGTACGTACGGCTGCAGGTTGTTTCCAGGTAACAAAGCCACATTACGGGCACAGGAACGGAAGTGCAAGGTAGTGAAAACGAGAAGAGTGAATGAAGATGAAAAAGAAGAAGGGAGGCTGAGGAAGGGTGGAGCGAAGAAGAGGAAGGATGGAGTGAAGGAACGAAAGAAGAAGGCGGGAGAATGCGAACACTTGCTCCAACCGAAGGAGCTTCCCGCCATTAGCATATCTGACGGAGCTGCAGGCATTTCTTGGTCCGCGCGGCCGTCAAAGTATCCTCATTGTAGTGGGAGAAATGGATCACTGACCGCGCCAAGGAAGGCGCCGGGGGCCCTCTGTTCCGAAAGACTGATGCTCCCAATATGTCGGCGTGCTTTATGTTCCGGGGCCGGCGGTGCTCTCTTGCTGAAGTTCAGACGAGAGAACACACGGGGGAAGGGGGGAGCAGGCGGGGCAGGCGTAATTCTTCGAAGTCCCTCCAGTCACTACGGTGTTTTATGTGCGTGGCGGTCGATGAATGAGTGACGCAAATTTATTTTTAATAGACACCTCAACCAGCTTGACTTTCCCTACTCTCAGCCGAGGCAATGGAAGTTCGGCAGTGTGCGTGGCATCGCAAAGTCCTTTGCTCTGGTGCAGTGATTTTCGAAGCCTAGGCAAAAACATATTTTGCCGTTCAGAAACGCCCTTTGCCCCAGCACCAAGACCTCATTTGAGACCTTTTAGTGCCGTAAGGCAGTGGCCTTAATCAAGCACTGGCCCTAATCTGTCAGCTGCTGTAAAGAGAATGGAATAGATTATTGGTTATTAGACAGGCACTCATGATATTGATGAGTCCCCCCAACTTTCCCAAGCTGTGTAGTTGTACTTCCTCTGTGACCTCAGAGGTCTACCTAGACCTCTGCACGAAAGGTTTGAAGGTGAAGATCTTACAAAGAATAGTTAAGTACACTACACTCGAACTTCCAAAGCGTAGTACAGGCTTCATTGTCAAGGAGTGCTGACTGTGGTGGTGCTTTAGAAACCCGCCCATTCATGATAGGGCTCCAGACAGCAGCTTGCCAGCATGGCATGCATTGCTCGCCAGTCAGACCACATTACCCCAGTCCTATTGACCATTCACCGCCTCTCTGCAAAATAGACCCATTTCTAATTCAAGTTATCAGTCTTGATTACCCAATCTTGCAAAGCATTTGAGAGTCCCAGGTGGCACTCTTGATCTGTAGACAAAGCAGCTTATACTTGGAATCATTCCACTACGAAACAATCATTTGTCATCATTTGGCATTGGCTGCCAGCCTTTTGGTTTTATTAATGCTTATTTTCTTTGCCCTTCCTTTTTCCTTAAGTTTCTTGTTGGGAGAGGCGCGGCCCCATAATAAAAGCAAACAAGCATTTGCAATGCAATAGGTCTCGCATTACTGATAGTTTGAGGTATTGGCGTTGCAAATAATAATGCAACGCCAATAGCTCATACTTTCAGGAATGCAAGACCTAGTGCATTGCAAATGCTTGCGTAGTGAGCCAGGAACCAGCATTGTATGTCTCAGTGCAGTACCGCAAGCTGCTCCTAGAGGTCCCCAGTGAGCAAGGCACCAGCACTGCATGTCTTAATGCAGTACCGCAAGTTACTCCTAGGGGTCCCTAGTGAGCAAGGCACCAGCACTGCATGTCTCGGTGCAGTAACGCAAGCTGCTCCTGGAGGTCCCTAGTGAGCAAGGCACCAGCACTGCATGTCTCGGTGCAGTAACGCAAGCTGCTCCTTGAGGTCCCTAGTGAGCAAGGCACCAGCACTGCATGTCTACAAAGTTGGAGTTATTGGCATTATAAATGCCAACGTTTTTTACTTAGCCATATGTGGCCAAAAGGGGACCTCTTTTGGTCACATATGGTACTGACCCCGGAGAAGATGTGGTAAATACCCCCTACCCATAATGCATTGCATGCAAGACTGTACTACGAGTACATTCAAATAGCATATATACAATTAGTAGCTTTGAAATGTGACAAAATAATTATTACATTAATTTCGGATTAGGTTGTACTCTGTGTGGAGCTGATGAAGGGAAATTTATAGACGGTCTCATATAAATGTGAGATGTTCTAGTGAGTGAAGTAACCACTGCTAGTCTAGCTTAGGACCAAGCGTGTGTCCTGCCTGAAGCCTTTTAAGAAAATAGTGCCTTGAGGCTGTAATTAAAACCTAGGTTGTAACAACACATGTAACAGGGGGTGTCCTCATGGGAGGTAACAAGAAGAGACAAGGCGGTACTAAGGAGGGACTACTAAGCCTACTGACCAATGAAAAGCCACCATTTACAAAGGACAGGGATAGGAGCCAATTAAAAAGATGGGCGGAAAGTGGGCGGAGCTTTATGCCCATATCCTGAATACAGCATGTCTCGAAGAGACAGCGCAAGCACTGCCTAGGCGAGACCTAAAAAATATTATTTTATTCCCCAAAAAACAAACCTTGATATAGTAGTCTTTCTCATTGAAGGGAACCACTTGGTGTGTGAATATGCTCCTTGTGAAATTGTAAAATGCCATCATTCACAGTGAAATTAGCCAGTGGCTAAAGTGGGCTCTCCCACTGTCCCATGCTGCATTCGGAGATGGCCTGAAGAAACATGTGAATGACACAACAGGAGACCCCTAAATTAAGCGACTTGGCTAAAGCCTGTAGAAGTAAGCATAATATATGTTAGTGTGAAATAAAAATATATATACATATGTGTATATATATATATATTTTGCTTTCAGCAAAATCAAAAGGTCTTGGTGCTAAAGCCAGACCTAAACAAGCTTTGACAAAGCCAAAAGGTCTTGCCTATGAAAACATTTGGCTGTGCCAGCACCTTCTGTTCATGCCTTAAAGCATTGGCTTGTCAGTGCTGTACAACATGAACAGAAGAAGAGAAAAAAGGAGCAGTAGCGCGTCTGTGGCGGCCACATCATTTTGTATGCAAGTGCATGTGTCATGTTGTAGGCTTGTGACGCAGGAGCCTGTTTGACTTGACCCTCTCTGCAGAATCAGTGCTAAACTTTTTGCCTTTACCACTTTGGTTTTTCTGAACCCATTTTTGTTGGCCTTTAGGACTCTGCACACTTTACCACTGTTAACCAGTGCTAAAGTGCTTGTGATCTTTCGTTTACACATGATGGAAATGGCTTACACCCAAATGGCACATTTAATTTACTTATAAGTCCCTAGTAAAGTGAAACTACAGGTAACCAGGGCTAGAAAATTAAATACTACTGCTGGGCCTGCAGCACTCGTGGTGCCACCCATTTAAGTAGCCTTTTAAAACCTGTCCCCAGCCTGCCATTGCATCCTGTAGGTGCAGTTTTAATCTGCCATTTCGACCTTGCAAAATAAACCTTTTGCCAGGCCTAAGCATTCCTTTTTAATACATATAATACATATGTAGCCCCTAGGGTAGGCCCTAAACAGCCCATAGGGCAGGGTGCAGTGTATTTGAAACTATTTTTTCACCTTAAAACAACATTAAATCAACGTGGCACAAGTGACACCTGTGCTTGTGTGCAGCGAGTGAGTGTGTTTTATGTCACATGTGCCACAGTTGTTTTTAATGTTGTTTTAATGTGCAAAAGAATGTCAATGTGCATTTTACTGTACCATACAGCAATATAAGTAGATACAGTTGTGTGTACCGAAAAACTAGGTATACCTTTTGTCCCTACCACTACTGCTATGTGTTTATCTTTCTTCCCTTGATTAGGTACTAGGTCCTGGTGATTGCTTGAAGAGAGGTAGGTTCTCTCAATATTTACCACTGTACCCTCACTATAAAAAAAAAACCTAGGGATACATAACTTTAGCCCAGATGAATGCCCGAGACCTCTTTTAGGCTCTTTTAGAAGGGCAGAAACATGTTGGCACGACAACTCAGAGGCATGTAAGGGTCATAGTAACCACGTATGATCTTTGAAACTACCTTATAGTATTTTTACCTAAGCCTAGGGTGCCCCCAAAATAAAGGATACTTTGTGGTATGTCCAAAGGTTTTTTTAGACACTAACTGAATCCAAGTATTTTATCCAGAGAAAAAATTGAATTTCTAAGAACTCCCCAGGCCAGCCCCCCTGAGGTTTAGTCCGCCCTGGTAATACTATCTCACCAGGGTGGGACGAGGTGGTCTATGATGAAGCATGTCACATTATGTGAGTGAGCCCACCTCGTCCAATTCTTGGAATCGCCTCTTTTCCCCGTAGGGATGCTATCAGTAGGTAGGTAGGAGAGCACAACCAGTGCTAGGGAGACAGGTCCCTATGCACTTCAAGAGGGCATCACCCCATTTTTATGTTTGGACAATTTTCAGCTGGCCTCACCTGATCCCTACATCTGGCCTGTGCTCCATTGCAGTCAGCCTGAACTTGTGACTTTGTTCCGGTACAGCTCAACCAGATAACCACTGTTGGCGCTTTGTGCTTTTAAGCACTATTTTTACACAAACAAAATTGCATGTCTCGGGTTCTACTTATAGGATTTTTATCATTTTGGTGTCAAATAATTATTTTATTTTCCCTTATTTTACTAAATTGGTATAGGAGTTTTCTTGTGTGGTGGTTTCACTGAATTGCTGTTTGTGTGCTGCATACATACTTTACACATTGCCTCTAAGCCTGATTGCTTTTGTGCAAAGCTAACAGAGGGTTAAGCACAGGTTAATTTAGTGACTTTTTGTGGTTCACACTGACGAGGATTGTGGTTATTGCTTGAGTAGGGTTTCACCCCTCAAACAACAATCCAATTTCTCACAGAGTCATTTATGTTTTGATTTGACCACCCGAGATGGATCGGTAAATAAAAAAAAAAATACATGAAAATGAATCAGTGCGAAAGCGCTTATATTTCTAAAGCAGAAGGCCCAGCAGCAGTGTGCTTCCTGCCCGCCCCCCCCCCCCCCAAAAAATGTTCTGAAATAAAAACCAAAATGACTGGAGAAGGTGACCGCAATGGAGGAGCGGGTCGGGGAAAGGGAGTAAGGACAAAGAAGCTCACTTGAGTAGGAATGCCAAGGAGCTTCTTGGAGAATCTCACAAGTTGAGAACAACATGTTGACAAAGGGAGAAATGCATGGTTGAGGACAAATCAGTGTGTGGGGTAGAGAAAAAACCATTGGCGGAAGAGAGAGCAAAATAGTGTGGGGGTACAGAAGAACACGAGGGAGACAGCTGGAAAACAAAATGCTTAAGAAAAAAGTAGTTCCCTAATAGTGAGCCGTGGAAGTATACAAATAAAGGGGTATGCTCAAGGGAAGGGACCTGCACAATATGGACAAGGCAAGCCATCATTTAAGAAGTAAGCAAATGGATGTGACATTAAAGTCAATCAGTGGTAAGCAAAGGGTGGACTTTAAGCCCAATGTAACTTCTTAGTAACATGACAGTAGGGCTTTTGCATGCAGACAGCTTGGCTCCTGGGTAGGCTTGACCTGCAATGGAGCTGATGCAGTCTCACTGCACTGGGAATGTTACGGTTGATTATAGATCTGCCCACAGCCAACAACTTAAAACGTAAACTTCTAGACTAGATGAGAGTGAAAAAACTATTGGTACAGGTACTTTTCTCCTTACCTATTTCACTGCCAACTATAATTAGCTACAGACCTGGTCTTTTGTGGTAATAAACTGAAAATCTAGCTATTCAAGTCTTATCTAATACAGTAAAAACTGTGGCACTGATTTGCACAGCCTAGACAATTTTACAATGACCAGGGTTCTCCTTAATGAGCATGCTTAGCTACTAATATGCCAACTCCAACATGAACACTGCCATTGTACCCACTACTCTACTTGATATTGTACAACATTCTTGCTCCTGCATTGTCTCGTGCTAGCAAAAAGGTTACCCTGGGGAGGTCGCGAATACCTAATAACAACTGTACAGGTACGTCTAGACTAGCTTTTTTTCAGCTTCTTTAGTGTTGAACACCTCATCCATTTTGAAAGCAACAAGACTAAGCATCAATTTTGTGGCAACAAGAGTACCTCAGGGAAAGAGTTAACGGTGGTTATGCACTAAATGATAAAAACCCATAACACAACCAGTGGTGGCCGCCACAAACAATGGGTGGTGGGGCAGGTGGAGGGAACACGGGAGGGGTAGTGTCGCGCGGCGGGTGGGTGGGTGTTAGTAATAAAATTTTAATGAAAAAAGAACTTACCTGAAGCCGACGGCCGCCTCGCCTCCCGCGTCATGATTCCTCTTCTCTTCCCGGCAGCCTCTGTGACAGACTCCCATCCAATCCCCGCGCTGCTCTCCTAAGAAAGCAGCGCGCGGATTGGCCTGAGCGGGCTGAAAAGAGGCTCCGCTCAGATCAGGGAGTCTGTGGGGTTTCTCCGGCCTGGCTGCTCAATGCAGCTGGGCTGGAGAAACCGAAGCGCTTGTGTGTTTTGGTCAGCCTGAGACGGCCGGCCAAAACACATATGCGCACATAGCACTCCTCTTCCCCCTCCCATGCCTCGGCCCGCTCCACCTTACAGTGCTGGCTCACTGCCGGCAATGAAAAATAAAACGATGCTACAACATCGTTTTATTTTTCCATTTGCTGGCTGTGAGCCAAGCAGTGGGGCGATGCTCCTCCGTCATTTCGGAGGAGTTGCCGCTGAACACAACTTGCAACCAACCCTAAGCATGACATTTTTCTCATGGTCTTTTGCTTGTGCCAGAATATCTACTTATAATCCACCCATCTTAAAAGTGCCACACAAGGCAGTTTATAACTCTGTGCCTGCTTCAATGCTTAGCTAGCATTCCCAAATAACCTGTTCATAAAAAGATGTGGAAATTGTACAGCGATTTAGCTTATGATAAAATTGCAGTGAGTCGCAATCCATCTGAGCCAAGGAGAAGAAAGGCTGAGTCTGTGTACAGGCAGATTTCTTTTCATAAATGTACCCTTTCTGTAATAAAAAGAAATCACTTGTATTCAGAAGCCCTGCTACTGACCCACTTTTTACAAGAGAAAAGACATAATGCCTGTGGTGCTTTATGGCCATTTGAGACATCCATGCATATTTTATACGGAGGAGGACAGGCATCTTGCCTTGAGCTTCCCTTGGTTTTATTCTTCACATTGCCCCCGGCAAAGCACATTATCGGAAGAGAAGGCGTTTTTTTTCTATTTGCAAGACTTACTTAATCATTTCACATGCCACCTCCGTCGTCCTTCACTTCACTTGCCCATATTCTGTAACTAACAGGCTTTGAGTGGAAGACAGCATTTTATTCATTCAAATGTTGATTAGCTCATGCCTGTCTTCGGTGTGTAAGATAAACTCACAAAAATAAACATGCCAGTGTTGTGGTGGCGGCTGCACATCTGGAAGATCTAATCTACGTAGATGTCTCTTTAGCTAGGGAGAGAGTTCCGAAGGGTGGTGGCAGGCCCTGAAAATGGTTGGTGGGAGATTCTGAATCGAGGCCTTTTGAGTAAGAGAGCATTCTTGCTTCGTAGTCCTCATTTGCCACCACAGATTATGAGTAGGCCCTTGAGGTACGAGTGCATGTTAAAATGCAAGGGATTCCAGTTTGAACTTCGTTCTTGCCTCAGTAGGAAGCCAGTGTAATGCAGAGGGATTTAAGAGACGTGATCATACTTTTTTCGATCAGGATAGGAGTCTCCTAGTGGCACGAATGTGGCTTTCAATGGGCTGAGTAAGGCTGTGGCATGCCCTCAGGCCTGCATTGCCAAAGTCCAGTCTGTAATATTGTGAATTTTTTTCAGAGACGTTTTGAATGTTTTATTTATTTGTATTAAGTAGTACACACTTTATCTTAATAAGTCTCAAATCACTTTATAGATATTATGTTGACAAAGCCACAAATGGGTCCATCCATTTTCCAGGAAATCATAATGAACATAAAACAAATTAGATTCATGAGAGCATGAGGTGTAATAGTGGAAGGAATTGGATACACAAGTCCGTGTAGCGGGCGAGAGGGAGTGCCGAGAAGAATGCAGGATGTTCTGCTTTCCTAGCATTTGCATCAGAGATGGTTGGATCGGTCTTAAAAAGTCCCAAATTGAGGTGGCGGATCCTGAGTGGGATTTTGTGAGAAGTCACGACATTCTCAGTTTTTGAATTCTGAGTTTAGAATCTTTTTGCGCCTCAGAATTTGAGTCTTATTGAGAATATTCATTTGTCAGTTAGGTAGGCAATAACAGAGGTGTATATTTTTGTGAGTGAGACGCCGTTTTGCTTGTTATTGTGCTCTCCATTGGGCTTTAACGTGTCTGTAATGTTAAAAGTAATGGGATACACTTCTTAAGTTTGTTGCCAGGCCGGCAGCTACAGACCGGTTCTCTTTAAGAATGGCCATGTTTTAAGATGACATGCTTAACCGGCTGCATCACAGGTCTGTAGCTTGTAGAAGAAAATGTGGCCTAACAGCTAGGGCGGTCGACTTCAAGTCTGGAGAACCTGGTTCGAGTCTCGGCGAAGACGTTCAACATTCTGTGATTCTGAGCAAATCACTTATTCTCCCCGTGCCTAACAAAAATGAAGGTGTCCTTATGTAACGCAACTGGTTATCATGTAAAGCACTCTGATACCTTCGGGTCAAGTTCGCGCTATATAAAACTCTGGGGGGAAAAAAGTTGAAATCTTTGATCTTTTTGATAATCTACAACTGTAATTTTGCCCGTTTGATCTGTATATTTCCTCCGTGGTTAAGACTATAGTGTTAGTCCATATCTAAACCTGGAGATTTTACCTGTAAATGTGGTCGTTGTTTCCTTCATAGAAAAAATATTGGCTGAAGGTTAAATATTGGTATGTAGATTTCTTTAAACTTTCAAGAAATGTTTTGTAAGGGTTCAGCCTGCAGAGTTGCTGGCCATCCAGGATTTGATCTAGGAGAGGCAAGTCCTGAGGTGCTTGATGTCCTTGGGTGTTGTCTATTCTCTGGTGGATAGTGACATATGGATTCTCCATCAGAATTCTCAGTGGCTCTAGGAAGAAGTCTAATCGCAAGGGACTTGGAATAGAGCCCTGTGAGTGTCTTGTGCACCCGGCTGAGTTTAGAGAATGCTATTTGAATCCTAACCAGTTGTTGGCCAGGAAAGAAAAGAATGATTCCACTGCTTTATTTTGTAAGCCCATGTTGTAATTCAGGCGGTGTGTTTGCTTTCCACGGGCAATGCTAAGGCTGCTGAGAGATCCAAAAGGTTGAGGAGATGGATGTTTCCCTCATTAAGTACACAGAAAATGTTCAGTTTTTTAATGTGGGTGTTCTTTGCTTCAACCTAGGCAGTATTCTGATTGATGCAATGCCTGGAAATTGCTATTTGTGACGTTTTGGATGGTTGACTGGCAATGCGTATAGTTTTGCCTTAGAAAGTTTGTTTGCTTTTTGGATAGTAGTTAATGATCATATCAGACTTTGTGTTTACTTTCTTTTGTATTGTTGCTGTTAGTTGGCAGGCATTAATAAATAAAATAAAAACCATAGGGGGTTAAGTTATCTGTTCCATTTATGGATAAATATTCTTAAGGAGACATTTATGGTATTGGTTGGAATTAGATTATCATCATAGATTGTCAGTTTCATGTTTTTAGGATTTTAAGTAGACCTTCAAATATTGAGAGGAAATTAGACCAATCCAACCTTTTATTAGGAGGCAGGTTGTGATGATGGTTGGCAATTTAGAGTGCATTTTGTTGATGATTTTTTTCTTTAATAAAATTCCCAAATTCCCTACATTATCTAAAGGAGGTCCGTTTGTTGAGAAGAAGCCTTCACCACTTGGACGAGAGTGATATTGTGGTTTTGTACTTTGGATCTGATTTTGAAAAATCTGACCTTCCATAGGGTTATTAGAGCATCAGACATCTTGTTCTCTTTTCAGTATGTTTTTTAGATTTACTGGCAGATTGCCTTTCCTGAAATGTCGAACGCACCAAGCAGTTCTTTTGTGCATTGGCATTTCAAAGCAGGTATTGCTAGACTGCATACCAAACGGAGGATGGTATTTTTGTAGCCTTTCACTATTGGGTTCATAAATCTGTTTTGAAGTTGTTAGTTGCAAGCATGAAGAGTCATATTTTAAAGGTCTTCACTATATTATGGTCCACTTGTCTTGTTTGATGCATTGGGGTAGTGAGTCAGAAGGGGAGGAGATGAACTGAGCAGTTTACTTCTATTGTGGGTTTGCAATTAGGCCTGAGATGATCTCTCTGCATAGAGTGCTGCATTGTACTTGAAATGGTTCACACTGTTTAACGGTTACCCTGCTTCTTGTTGCTAGCAATTGTTGATTCCCCAGTTAATTACTGAGATTTTATGGGAAGAAGCTATCCTTTGATGGGTTTATTTCCAGTTTGATAATATATTTATACTATGAAAAAATAATGAGCAGGTGAGGCATGTTTGGGTGTGGAAAATAAATTTTAAGCAGATTTCCAAATTTTCTTTTCGTTTTCTTCTCTCTTTTTTGCTCTTTAGGCTAATATTTCTGCTTACTTGGCTGCTGTTTAGATGGCCTCTCATTTCTCACAATTAATCCTAAAAACCTGTTTTAGGTTTTTCTCCCTCTGCCCTTTTCCCACATTTCTGAGCTGTTTATTTTTTATATACTTACCTTCCTTTTTAGGTTTCACCTGCACATCGCTTTGTCTGGTGCTTATGAAATCTCTTGTAAACAATACTAAAACGCTTAAAGCCCACCTGTTACTTAGCATTGGTTTGCTCCTACGTCACTCTTGTTTCCTTGCTTCTTATTGGTCAGAGCCTCCTTCTCCCTTCTGCTTCTTCCTTGGGCTTTGTGTGTGCCCCTGTCATGGAGCATGGACAAATACAGCTTCCTTGCTGCAGCCAGTGCCCTTCCACTGTTTTTACGCATATTGCAGAGCAGCGTGAGCTGCTGTGCATAGTGGCTAAAAGGAAAAAACGTGTTATGCCGCGGTCAACGCTGGATGCACCACAGCACTTTTATTTTTGCAACTTGTGCTGCTGTGTAACATGTTCAAAAAACATTGACAAAGCCAATAGATCTGGCGTGGGCAAAACCTATTGGCTTTGTTGCTGCTTGTTCTTAATCTGCTGATAATTTTGTTTTTGCTTTGGATTCTTCTCTGAATCTTTCTCACTGGATACTTAGATTGGTTATGATAGTCTCAATGTCGATTGGAATGTCCACTTTCCATTTCCCTAGGGTGGGCATGATCCCAATCCCCACTCTTTAGATTGGGTATGATCCCCAGTCCCTCTCTTTAGGTTTATTTTTGTCACCAGCCCCCCCACCCCTAGATTAGTTGTGGTTACACATCCATTCATGCTACTTCACTCCTATAGTTTGTAATGCCACCATCCCAGCCTCCTTAGTTTTGATATGATAGCTCATCCCTTTTCCATCACCAGGGTTTTAATGATCCTCCGGTCTGCTCCTTCGAATCAGAATCATTGCCAGTAGTGTATGCTTTGGGGGGGCATGGCCCCTGGTAACAACAGCCTCATAATAGGTGAATATGAGAATTGTACCCACCACTTAAGTCAGATGGTGCCTGAAGGAAAGGTATTAAAGTGTGAAATGCATTTTCTTTTGGTGGTCTCCAGATATAGCAATATTTTAATTTGTTTCCCATTGATCGTATGGAAAAAAGACATGCAGACGGCGAACATTCCCGACTTGCAACTTATTTTTTACTTTGTGTAAGTAGGGCTGTTTCCCAGGCTAGCGCATTAAACAGATTTTATGAAACTTGTGGGAGACGCCATTTTGGCCATGTTTTGTCAGTCTTCAAGGTTAAAATCCCCCCTTCATTGACATACGCTGCTGAGGTGCTGGATATGAACCATTGGCTTTCCTTTGATAAGGCCGAAGGTCAAATCCTGCGCCAAATTTGTAATTTAAACTCTCTGGCTGCCCCTCATGTTTTACGTCTTGAACTTGGCTTACTATCCTCATATCTTATCCCTGGCAGCGGTTCTGAGGTGGGGTAATTCCCTCTTCTGGGGGATGAGGGTACTCTTAGGGCTGCCTTGAGAATGAAAATCTTTGATAAGCTAAAAGAACAATCAAATTTTTTTAGGTCCTTTGCACAAGCAAACGATTCATTTGGGCTTAGCTGGAACACTGACTCCCCCATGCCAAAGTCTGTATTAAAGTTGTTTATAAAGAAGTCTGTAACCTCTATCAGTCTGGCCAGAGATATTGCTTTAAGCCAGCCCAAGTCGCATAATGAGGTGGTCTGTGGGAGCTCACTGGGGAATAAACCACAGCCTTATTTAACTTGGAACCTACCTCACGGGACTAGAAGGCTTATATTCTTATTGAGAATCCACTTGTTGGCCCTAAGAGAAGTTACCGGCATTTGGGATAAAATACCGAAAGAGGAGAGAATTTGTGAAATGTGTCATTTACAAATTCAAGATTTTAATCGTGTTATTTGTGTGTTCGGAGTTACAAAAGGCCAGGCACATGTTCTTAAGACCATTATTTATCAAATTTAATATTCATTCCGCCCATGAGGCCCGTTTATTTGTTTTGTCCCCACCAAATGAAATGGTCTGTTATAGGATATATCAATTTTTTAAAACTTTTTTGGCTATTTATTAGGTAATTTTTAACTCTATTTTGTATGTTGTAATACTTTGATGGCTGGATATTTGATTGTATATAGGTTTTAATATTTCTCCTCTTGTTCCATAGGAATGTTTTGACTCATTTATTTATCTTTCTCCCACACCGCACAGTATGTTTGATAAAAGTCTTCTTTAGGAGGCTGCTATGTACAAAGGAAGAATTATGTATTGCATGTAAAGTATTTCTTGTTTAATTTGTAGTGTATATATTTGTGGACCTCCGTAGGAGTTCCATATCAAAATAAACTAAACTTGACTTGCAACATATTTCTAAGGGAAGATATTGACAAACAGTTCAGAGAGTTAAGGCATGTAGTTAAGATGTTTGTGTCTGATGGTTACAGTTTCTAAACATACTAACCTAGTTAAGGTGGCTTATGTGCAGGGATGTATGTGTAACGTGCATGCTCTAGGTTCCAAAACAAGCTACAGTTCCATTAGCATATATTTGTGGGCCAATTTCATTTCTGAAAAGATCTGTATGGGATAGATTTTGTCTCCTTTTTATTGTAGCGAACGTGCTTAATCCCACCCCAGTATTCATAATTTAATATGCTCATTTTTAACTCTCCCATTCTGACCATAACCAGAAGTCCAGATGCAGCTTTGCATGATATAAAATGCCATCCATTACAAAGCAGCTGTCAGAGCAGCTGTCCTAAAAATAAACTAAGTGTGAAAAACATAGGACATATTAAAGAGGCAAATAGGCAGTTTGCCTTAAAAATCATACTTTACAACGCAGGGCTTTACCCCTCAAGCTTTTACCCTTGGGACATTACAACACGTTGATCTTTACAAAGCGTTGTAATGCAATGTAGGGCTTTACAACACATGCAGTGAATTGTCGTAGATATCTATCTATCTATATATCTATTTATATATATAATCACCTCCCAAACCCCACCTATTTATTTTCATTTCCCCACCAATCCCCTTTTTAAAAAAAAAAAAACTGTACTTACCTTTACCCCATGAATCCTAAAAACCCTTTCCTCCCTTTACCTACCCCAGAATCCTAAAAACCCCTTATCTCTCTTTACCTCCACATGGTACTGCACCCTAAAAAACCTTACCTTTTGTTATCTACCCCAGAATCCTAAAATAAACCATATCTCACTTTACCTCTACATGCATCTAAACCCTAAATATCTCTTACTTCCTTTTACCACTTCCTGTCCCTGAATTAAAAAAAAGAACTTGCATCCCTTTACAGCTACCCTCCCCTGAACCCTAAGAATCCCTTATCTCCCTTTACCACTACCCAACTCTAACCCCTAAAAACCTCTTACCCACCTTTTCCTCTACATTCACGCACCCATCCCTTAAATAACCATTTTTTAAATGATTTAATAATTTAAATTATATAACTTTTAAAAAAAATGCTTACCTGTGTGGTAAAGTACCTGCATGGCACTCACCTGTGGGGTAATGTGCGTATGTTTCTCTTAGGGTCACTGGGTGCACATGCCTCAGTGGAGCATCGAAAGATTTGCCTCATGGGAGCACTGGGAGATGTGCATTGAGGGAGTACTGGAAGCCATGGCTCTTAAGAAGACTGGGTGTTCGTGATAATGACCAGTTCAGGGGCAAAGGGTGTGTGCATTAGGATGGTACATGGTGATGTTCAGCTAGGGCCACAGATTGACATACAGTGGGAGCACATCCTGAGTACAGTTTAGTAAACCTGTTGATGTGTCCCAGTGCGTGTTTTTTGTCGTCTTAACTGCAATTGTCTGGCCAGTAACATTTTGCAAGAAGGTTAAATATCCTCCAAATCCATTCTTCAGGTTACACAAATCATATAAACCTAGTATAGCAGGCCACCACCAGCTGCCTGGAAGAGATCGAGAGTACGGGGAAGCAACAAACTGCTGCATAGATATTTTGAAATCGGTCTCATTTTTGCAAGCCTCAAGGGATTTTTAATGAGAGAAAATGGAAGCTTCAAAAAACAACGAGCACCTTGTAAATGCAGTGGTTTACAAAGGACAGACTGCTTCCTGTGTGGGACCGTGATATAAATGAAACTTTGATGGTAGAGTACATTTCTGACTGTGATACATTTTCATTGTGGAGGAGGATTGAATGTACAAAAGTTCAAGGCAGTCGTTGACACATACAAGTGACAACGGGGGTGAGACTTCTTTCAAATAAAGGCGTCAACCAGAACAGGACAATGAAAGCCCTCGTAGCAGAGTACAAGAGTGACCGTAAACCTAGCAACACTAGAAATGAACTGGTGTCATTTTCAGTTACTTTGGGAAGCTTCAAAATATTTCCCCAAAATCTGATGGTTAGGAAGAAAACTTATACTGTCTTTTTCATCCCTTGGCTTGACACACCTCCTGAATCATGTCTATTTCTGGAGAATAAAAAGTAGAAAGTGGATAACCATTCAAGCACTCTTTCCACACCTGCACGACTTGTGCATCCTCTTTGCCTAGCACCATATTTTTTTTTGTAGTGCAGAATTTTTGCTTTTGGGAGAGGATGTAGCCTTACGGCTAGAGCGGTAGACCTCGAAGCTGGGGAACTGGGTTCGAGTCTCGGCCACGACGCTCAACATCCTGTGATTCTGAGCAAATCACTTAATCTCCCCGTGCCTAACAAAAATGAATGTTTCCTTCTGTAGCGAAACTGGTGCTCATGTAAAGCGCTCTGATACCCGATGTATCGGGTCTAGTTCGAGCTATATAAAACTCAAAAAAAAAAAAAGTACTGTAAAGCCGGGAGGAAAAATTCATATGCTTTAAGGTCTATTTTTAAATGCATATTAGATTGTAGAATATTGCACATTATTTGAAGTGATGGGAATGTTTATTTCTGCTTGGAACCTTAATAGCAGTCGCAGAGTGCACTCTCGGGGAAGGTTAGCAAACATTCACTGCCCTGTTTTGATATTGTTATAAGTTGATGTTCCATCAGGCAGATTTGACCAGGCTTTGTCCAAAAAGCAATCAACGTGGCAGGCATCACAGTACAATAAACACGGGCCCCGGATAGTTCAAAGCATTGCTTTATTTTCATTTGGGGGTGGCCCGGCACTCACAGGGCCTGGCCATACGGCCTTGCTCGGAGCGGAAACCCGTCCTCACCCCCTCTATGGGGCTGCTCTCTCGTAGCTTCTCATGGCGCTCCGTGCCCTTAATCCCGGGTTGGGTGGGTAATAATCAGGGCTTTAAGTGGGATGAAAAAACTGGGGGGGGTCTCTCAAAGGGCCGTGGCCTATGTAATTAAGGGCGTGGCTTAAAAACACGTAGGGTAAAAATCTGTGCTTAGCATAGTGTACCGCCCGACTCATATTTTGCTGTTTCTGTCACTGCATCCACATATATGATACAACAAGTAACATCATACCTACAACAAGTCAGGACTATTGGCTTTGTCATTGGTTGTTAGTTGCACAAGATAAATAAGCACCAACTATGGCTTGTATATAATATTGAAAAAGCTTCCACTTAAAGCCCTGGGGACACCACCACAATGTTGCTGCTCCTGCGTTTCAAAAAGAGAAGGGAAACCCAGAGAGAAATTGACTCTCTTTAAAGGATTTTCAACGCTCACCTGGCATGGCGTCATGCCGTAACTTCTCCACTAGTGAGAAGTGAGCAGTGTGAGCACGCGCACATCGATGTGCCTGCTGTCACTGCAGTCCAGAAAAAAACGGACCGCCTGTGCCAGGGCACAAAACAGAGCCCGATAGAGACCCGTTTCGAAGCCCCCTTTAAAAAACTGCCGGTGCTCAGCACTGGTGAGACCCGGCCCACTTAAAGCCCTGGTAATAACAGACACCAACCCGCCTCCTTGGGTTCAGTGAGTCAAACCTGGACCAAGCAACACGCACATTAGCCGCTGTCTCGTGCCCGCGCTAATGCTCCGATATCGCGTCTTCGGGAAGTCCCGGCACGTGTCTTTCCCTGAGATGTCTCTGATCCCCACGGGGACGCGGCTGATGAGAGCACTTTCCAGCTCTCTTCGCTCCGGCATTTCTTCCATTAAAAGCTTTTCTCTGGGGGCTTGTCGAGCATCTAATGGGCAAGACTACTGTGCCCGTGTGCGGAGGAGGCGGCTATGGCACCCCCTTCTTCTCACGGCAGCCTTGTTTAACATCCTTGTGATGTGGCATTTCCGCCTTCCGGCCTGAAAACGCCTGTTCCTTTTAGGAGCGTTGAGTTTAGCCTTAGCACGGTGGCCAGGTATTTTGGGGGTCTGATCTTTTGGTTCTGCGTGACTTAGCTCTTAAAATATTTGTCATGTCGATCATGCACAAAGATCTTGATAGAATATGATAAGGTGCCTTAAATTTTAAAAAAAGTATATTTTGTAACGTGTTGAAGCGTTTCACCTTCGTACATCAGATTATGTCTCCACATTGAGAAACCTTTATTAAAATTAATAGTTCTTAAACAAGAACTGAGACGTGTTCCTGCCCCTCCCCCCCCCTGCTTTGATGACAATGCTACTAGTGAACTAAGAGGCAAGTCAGTTGAGATATGCACCCTGGATGTGGCCTAGAATGTTATTATTGATATAGCAACGTTATAGCCTATTAATTGAAATACAAGAGAGATTTTTGCACAGCACACATCCTGAACTCACCTATTTGAAGGTGCTTTTATATGTGATAATGAACACAAAGAAGGTTCAGTGAAATAGTATTTGCCTAGGATCACACAATTTGGTAAAGTGGGGAAGCCGAGAACGAGCCCAGATTTTTCATTTTCAATCCATATAGTTCACCCACTATGTGGTAGCTCTTTCTGACCGAAAAAGGTTACTGGTTTAATTCTTGAAGAATGAAATAGCTTGTGGGAAGGGAAGGCAGTTTCACATTTTATTTTTGGCAGTTTCACAGGGTGCATCCTTTGCCCCAGGACATAAGAGCCCTTCTCAACAGACACATACAATGTTATTTTTTTTTTCAGCACAGGGAAATTTGCCAGGATTCAAAACTAGTTCCCTGGGTGGGGTACATGGTTGGCAGCTGTAGTCACTAGGCCACATTGCCTCCACTGAAAGCTCTTCTCGTTTTTGGCTCAAGGTTCTAAGAGAACCTCGAGTTGAACCAAAAAGCCAGGCAAATGGCTCAAGCCTGGTTCAAGCCAGTGGCGTCTCCTCCGCTAAGACGAGGAGCGTCCTCCCACTGCTTTTCAGAATTGGTAGGAAAAATAAAATGATAACTGAACGTTATCATTTTATTTTTCCTATTGCAGGTGCGGCATCTTTGCCAGGCGGGGCAGGGAGGGGCTGTTCTGCTGACAGAGCAGGAGAGGGGAGTAATGATTTGCACTCCCCAAAGTGCGCATGAATGTTTGGTCGGCCCTCTGGCTGCGAGGAGGTAAATTGAATGTATTTATTTATTTACACCTCGTCCCCGTCCGTCACATAACCTCCCCGTCTCGCCACCACCGATCTGTGCCGGCCGCCACTGGTTCAAACTTTCAGTGGCTCACCCACCTCTAGTTTCAGCCGTTCCTTTCCTGTGAGCATGCAACTAAACTTGTGAGCAATAACAGATCTGAAGTCAAGGGTACCAGATTAACTTCACTGCACTCTACTGTATTCAGTTGTATTGCTTAATGTACGCTTACGAAGCACTCCGACTGACACCCAATTACTGTGCCTTTTTCTTGTGCTGAGCACACAGGCTCCTCCATCATCCAGAGACCCAGCTGTCTCTCATTTCTTTTTTGCCATTTCATTTCCCTTTTTCTCATTCATTTGCTACACATTTCTTACTCCCCTTTGCTTCCTTTCTATGCAACTCTGTATTTTTCTTTCTCTTAGTTGCTCCCTCTCTTGTTTGTTATCCCCTACCTTTCTACTCACGTTCACCATCCTTTATTCTCCTGTTACGCTTTCTTTCTCTTGCGATTTTCCACTTTCCTGTTTACTCATTTTGCGTCCTCTTTTTCCTTCTCCTTCCTTTATTCCAGACTCTACTTTTCTCACATTTCCCTTTTCTCTATTGCTCTCTTTTATACGCCTTACCTCGTTTTCTTCCTGTTACTGACAATCTCTACTTTACATCCTCTATGACCTATTTGCTTACTCTGTCTTTTGATCTGTCGGGCTACAGGCTCTTTACACCCTCTCTCGCCATCCACTCTGTCCCTTGCTTCCTCTCTCTCCCTTTTTTACCTTCTCACTGTTATTTAGTTCCTTTTTTTCCTATCCTTTCTCTCTCATTTGCTCCCTCTCTATTTCATTTGCTCCACTGTCACTTGCTTCTCTGTTGCCACCTCTCCTCCGCTTCCTGTCTCTTTCCAATAATCATTGTCTTTTTGTTTTTTTCTTCTTTACTTCCCTCTTCTCGTCCGCTTTCCCTCTGCCCTTTTGCTTTTTACTCTTTTACCCACTTTGCATCCTGTAGCCTATTCATATTTACTTTCTCTTGGTCCGCTTTCTCCTGCGCTCTCGCCTTTGCTGTCCAGCTCTCTCCTTTGCGTTCTCACACCTTTTTTTGCTGTCTCCTTTTCTTCTCCTTTCTTATTTGCTTCCACTGTCTCTCTCCTTTTCTTCCTCTCTACAATGCGTTTTCTTTCTCTCTACTACGTTCCTTCTTCTCCTCGTTTAATTCCTCTTTCTTTTGCTTCATTCCAGCTCACCCGGTTTTACTTCCCCCGCCTCTCTGCCCTGCGCTTCCTCTCTCGCCTTTGCTTCATGTCTCCTTGGTCTCTCCTTCCCCACTCTCTTTGCTTCCACCATGTCTCTCCTCTGCTTCCTCCCTCTTCTTTGCTTACCCCGTGCTTCGCGTCACCCGTTTTCCTTCTTTTTTCCCGCCTTTCTCCCTCTCCTCGCTCACTCCATAGATTATGCCGGCGCCTGTGCTCAGCACAGAAACAATTATATGGTCTAAGACTCTGTTTAATAGCGGGCCTCCCGCGAGTGCTCCCTCTGCAGCAATCAGTGTCTAACCCGCCATCACTGCTGACAGACGCAGGCCCCGCGTGCTCCGCTCCTGTGCTGGGTTCCTGAATCCTCTCAGTGGGTCCCAGATCCCAGCGTGCTCGTGTTGAGTTAACTGCAGTGCAGTGCTCCCTGCTCCTGTACGCTGGAAATGATTTTTCCATTGGCTCTGTATAATCCGGATTTATTTGCTCTCGTGTTCCCTTTGAGGGTGCTGTGACATTTGGCGAGGTCCCTCGGGATTCCCCTCTCGACTTCGAACGTTAAGCAAAAGGTATAATTATTAAGATACCCCCGGAAATGACAGAGCCAATGGTTGGAGCTACAGAGACTCTTTGGGGCTAAGGAGGCGCCTGGAAGCCCACGGCACAGCGAGATGGCACAACAGAGCTGCCGGCCAGTCCTTCGGGCTCACCGGGCACGTGAGTAAATGTAATATCGATTTATCATACAGAACACAGCAGACTAAATTGTGTCCTTCTCTTAAATAATAGGTGTTATTACTGCCCAAATCAATTGTACCCATTATATCGACCTCTGAAGCCTGGAAGGCTGAGTCAATCCCGCTGGGATGGGAACTGTGAATGCTCAGTGGACACAGATGTAGCCTCTAGGCGCCCAAACTACTATAGTGTTTTAATAGTAGAATTAGTTTAATTAAGTGTACTGTGCTGAACCCAACTGTGGTAAATTGCTGAAAATCAGTGGTTCCTCTGTCAGAATAAAGTGTTTTAATAATACATGCAAGCCCTGCCTATGAAAGGCCATTTGTGCGGGTCAAAGTCCCTTAATCTATCTTCAAGGGTCCATTCAAAATTCTGTGTGGTTGTCCAGGGACCTGACATTCTTAAAGGCAAACATGGAGCTAAGAACCAAAGAATGAACAACATTGAGTACAACTCATCAAACTAAAATGGCCTCAGGGTGCTCCTGGCTGCTAGCAGCACCCTTACTGAGAATTCGGACAGGATGGGTTTTTTAGTTGACTTCAGTACAGGCCTGTTAGTTGTTGCCGATGATTTGCCTGAGATCGTCCGTTTGATCAGGTTTGTGACAAATGCTTGTTAGTGGGTAACTAGACTGTTCCCTCTTTTTAAGATTGGTCAATGAGAGGATTGTTAGGACCGAGATGCCAGTACCCTCTGCAGCTGGTTAAGTGTGATTTGGTGATGTACTGTCACTATTATTTCTGATGAAGTACTTTGGTGTCACTCTATGGACCCAGTAGGGAGGCAAGTAGGAATCTATTTTGTTGTCTTTTTTCTTTTTTATTCAGGGTTGTTTTCTGGGCGATTTTTGACCGGGGTTTTGCAAAATTGTTATAGGGCATTAACTTTTCTAGATTTTGAAGGTTGGCCGTTTTTCACCAATTGCCTGGTTTGTTCAGTATTTCATTGTGACTGTTGGTATGTAATGTTTGAGAGGGGGGGGGGGGGTTTAGAATATGCCCATGGCAAAGTTTGGAACTTTCTATTTGGTGACAAAGTATTTTTTTTTTTAAGGGGTTTCTATTGTTGAGATGGCTTGAAGGAGTTTTTGGGAAAGTCCATTTTTCTTGTGCAAAGTTAGATGAACTTGCTAGCCCCAGGTTCCTTCAGTTCTCTAGATATTGTTTTGGATACTAGTGAGTTTTTGATATATGAGTGATATTTTGGCTTGGAGGGCGTTTGTTGTGAGGGTAGGCGAGTTTGTGGTTGACGGATATTATTTTTACGATTGTGTAATGGGTCACCCTGAGAGGGGATGTGTGCGTTGCACTCAAGTTATTGTGGAGGGTGGATTGGGAAAGTGAGTAAGGGATCTGTTGTGGTGTGTGATAGTGCTGTATTGCTGATCAGTGAGGACTGTGAATGGATGATCATGTGTGGATTGCTGCTGTAGTCTGTCTACTCTCTGCGCAGGGAATTTTTTTGTTGTTTTCACTGTGACATGGAAATAAACGCTTTAATTTGACATTTTGGTAGAATGGCTCTGGGACAGCCTTGTCAGGGCCACTTCCAATTATGGTCCAGAAGGGGTGTCCCTGTGGGCAGTGCCAAAGGATTTGCAATTTAAATTATTCCGATCCTTAAAATTCATCTAATTGTTACTGCGGTCAGTGAATCTAAAATGAGCGCTGGGTATTATTTTTCTGATCTTCTTCACTGCTTGGCCCATAAGCAGCTGTGCTGCGGAAAGGCAGGAGCCGAATGCTTACGGGGCTTCATGTCAAGTGCCAGCATGGAGGCAGCCACCTGTTGGAAATGGGCCTAGGATTTCAGAAGCCCAGAAGGTGTTGGTGAACACGATGGAAAAGGAACTGGCTCAAGGTGGAACAAGATGATGAACAGCTGGTAGGCAAAGGGTTAATAGGAGCAGGGGGCTGAGTAGAGAGGAGCACGAGGCTGGTGAAGACAGTGGAATGAAAAAGATGTTGAGAAGATGGGAATGAGCGATGGGTGAGGAGGAGCAGTTCATTGACAGTGGTAGATGAGGAGTAGCAAGGGGAGCAGAAAGATAGAAACAGCACAGTACCAAAGAATGTTAAGGAGCTTGGGCTGAGCAGAGTGTGTGAAGAAGTTTGGGATCAGCAGAGGGTAAGAATTATTGGATTAGGGAGTTACATTGAGCAGCGATCATAAGATGGTGAGGAGCAGCCCTGTGTTGCCAGCAGTGGAGAGTGAGATGGAGGGAGGGATGTCTGTCGTATTGGCCAAGTTGCACACAGTTAAATCCAACATATTGAAGATCGAATCTCCTTCCACACATTTGACCACGATGTGTGGTCCTGTGGAGGTCCACCTGCTTCAATTTTGGGAAAAGTCTGTAGACAATTCATTTTTAAGTGTTTGTTCCTAAACTCACTAATTGACACTCTTCATTTCTCCCAGAAGCAGGGTTTTAAGTGAAATGGTTCCCTTTCAGGCTCTATATTCACGTACTTAATTGTAACGAACAAAACTCTATTCGATTTCTCAACAAAGATTGTAAAAATCCTTGAGGTAATCCATATCAGAATGCACTCCTTTTCATTTCACATATTTTACATTATCTTGTATAAGCTAATAGTGTTTGCTTTTTCCAGGTATTGAGTTTCTAAAGTCTTTTTCATGCAGCATGTGACTATTGAATAGCATACTGTGGCCCGAGTCTCCTCTGGCTGTCAGGTTGAGTTTAATTTGTGGGTGGGTATTTGACGAGTCACGACTGAGAGCTTTGGAGCGGAGGCTGAAGGGAGTGCAAATTTCGCACAGTGCCTCACAGTCATAAAGGTGTTCAGACTACAAGCACATTCAATCCTTGGCCTGTCTGAAGAGCGCACAGAGCAATGGCACATATGTGCCAGTTGCAAATGTGAGTAGATTAGATTTGAAAGTGTTTGAAGGAGGCAGACAGTTGTCAACATTTTAACAGTACCAAAGGAAAAGGAAATGCAGGGCTTGCAGGTGGCTGGGATGTGTGTGTTTGGGGTGTTGGCAAAGTAGACAAGATGAAAGAAAGTGTGTGAAAAGGTGAGAGCAAAAAGGCGGTGCTGAAAAGAGAAAGAATGTGAAATATGCAGGATGATTTCAGAATGATACACTGCAGCAAAAGGGCAGGTGTCTAAAAGAGTTAGAGACTACAGAAGAAGGTGGTATGAAGGGGGAGACGGGAGTGACTGAGACACTGCCCCCTTGCAGATCTTAATACTTCATTCTACCATGTTTTCAGAACTGAACATTTCCAATCCTAATTGTTCGCAGCAAAGACTTTCTATTATTCATATATTTGCTACTGCTAACAAACATTGGAAAAGCCAATAAGTCAAAATTGTTTTAGGTGTATGACCAGGTTTGTATGACATTGGATGCAATAACAGAAATATCAAAGAGTGGCACTGAAATACTAGTTAGGTGGCCTGCTGTGATAAATACACAATTTTAGTTTACATGTTGCAAGCCATGCCCGTAAAGGCACAGGCCCCAACCCTTGGAAAAGATTCCTCGTTATGCTCCTTTGGCCATACCCCTGTTAGAAACCCCCTATCTTTTAAATCTCACTTAAACACTGCCCCAAAGACAACTTTCTAATATTCAGGAAGCGTTTGACCACTCGCTTTTCTTGATAGGATCGTGCTCTGCAACACAACTGATAATCCTGGCTCCAGCATATTATTGTAACTTCCATTATCTATCTCTTATCGTATAATCCTACGAATGTACCCCTGTGGAATCCCATTCCCCTCAAACTAAATGCTTAGAGGCAAAATTTGCACTGCATTAGTTCTAATCAAAAAGTAAAAAAACAATAATCAAATTTAGGGTGTAAACGAGTACCAGAAAGCACCCGGGTTACATATCTGGTTTATATAGGTAATCAAGAAGAAACACACAAGATTGTATCCCTCATTATTGCCATTCAGAGAGAAACCTAAAACTCACTGCTTCTTAATCCTCTTACCTTCCTAGTAAGTATCCCTTAACCCTGCCCGCCATCCTCTGCGATAATTGTTTCTGTTTTTCACACTGTGTCTTTCACATGTCGGATATATGTCCTGTTTGCTATTAACAGCTCTCCGCTGACCTATGAAGGTAGACCCACACTTCATAATTGCCAATTTGCCCCCAGTAATATAAAATAAGGTAGCGAAAGGCCTCCATTTGCCAAATGGCGGGTAAGTGTCCACTGCGGATCCATAGGTAAGTAATAAAAAAATATTGCAGCCTTTAACATTCTTGCTTTAATTACAGAGGTGACTATGAGCCATCTGTTCCCCGTATCGTGATCATAGTACTTTCTGATCAGCCCTACCTAATATCATAGAACTTTGGTACCCACCAATGCAAGGCATCTCAAAGTCATTTGTCTGCTAAAAGTCTTCCATGGTGGTGGTGAATATTAGCACTAGGGAAAAACGGAGTACATTTCTTTCATTTTTGCCCAATATGTAATGATTCAAATTGGTAAAACCGCGAGCCCACTTTACATGAAGGCTTTGCACTGTGGCAAAATAGTTTCCTTTAAATATCGGAAGTTCAGTTCCCTACAATTTGTCATATTATGTGAAGTTTTGCACTATCATGAAAGGGAGCAAATGCATTTTCAAACTGGTTTGAAGCTTGTGTCGTAGAAACCGGGGCACGAACCCCCTTTCTTGTCAAAAGTTCGGACTGGGATAGAGATCGTGGTCCCTACTGCTTTTGCAATGTTTTGCGCTATTTCTATTACTTATACGGTCAGACTAGGGAATACTTCTTTTGTTCAAGTTCCTTCCTACATATTTTAAAGTTGAAGCAGAATATGGTTTCTCTGCTCCCTATGTTGTGCGCAGCAAGATTACCTGCCAATCAATATGGCCTATTCATTACCATATTAATGCCATGGTACATGGAATACTATTTGTGCAACACATTTTTCAATCACCTCCCATTATGCAAACAGAAACATGGTGCAGGATTGATGCTGTAAGTACCACTTCTGAAGTACTAATTCACAGGAGTACAACTGTAAGCATGTGAATTATATTTACCTCTGACGGTGACTAAACCGCTTTATTTCTAGCCTTAGTCTGTGAGTATATACTATTTATTGCACGTTGGCAGGAAAGTTTACAACTAAATCTTGCAGTTGTTTAAACAACTTCGAAATAGGGCCTTGGCGTGGCCATGGTGACGTAGAGCTTTACAAAACTCTTAATAAATAAAATAACTTGGGGTGCTAAATCTGACATTGACACAGCCTTGGTTTGCAGTAGAAAACCCTTTTTGGAATGCTGTAGTTTTCATAACGCACACAGGAAAGTAGTTTCCCAAGTATTTGGAGGCATTAAAATCTGATTATCTACTAGTGAACATAACAACATTCGTAATTGTGTTGTTACCAAAAATGCAGCGACTGCATCCCTGTGTTGTAGCTAACAGCAGTGTTATTCTTAGGAATAAAGCAGAGCAGAAGCAAATTACAAACTCCAGGCCTAACCGTGCCTGTGGGAAGTTGCCCTTCATGTCCATGTGTTTGTGAAGAAAATAAGATGCGAATCGAATCATAGAGCACAACAGGAAGGGACGAATATGGCCAAAGGTACATTGTGGGAGGCGAAATTATTAAGGATGTTGGAGGGCAGAGTTGAGAAGAGGCACGTGGGGAGGGTGTCAATTAAAAACACACACGGGCTATGCAGTGTGCATATTGTTTCTCTTGTAAATGGAAGTCCAGTACGCCGGCACATGAGTGTGGCTGGGAATAGGGAAGAGGATGTAGCCTTAGGGCTAGAGTGGTCGACCTCCAAGCTGGGGAACCGGGTTCGATTCTCGGCAACGACGCTCAACATCCTGTGATTCTGGGCAAATCACTTAATCTCCCCGTGCCTAACAAAAATGAATGTATCCTTCTGTAACGAAACTGGTGCTTATGTAAAGCGCTCTGATACCCAATGTCTCAAGGTCTAGTTCGCGCTATATTAAACTAAAAAAAAATAGTTGAAGGGATGGGAACACGTATTGTGGCTAAAATTCTTTAAGGATGGCATTTTGGTGAAAAAGGAAAATGTCAGTCTAGTTCTCTAGGGCCAATAGGACTTGGGGACATGTGGCAATCTTTTTGAAAAGCCTTTCTTTTGGCCCTGAAAAAAGAAACCATATACTACTGCAAGCTCACTGACTTGCCAAGTTTCTTTTTTTAGGCATTGACCTTCAGGGACTAGTGAGGTCGACAGCCAAGGTCCCACTCTGAAAGTTGGTTTAGAGGTAGATCATCAACATCGGATAGCACATGTATCACAATAAATGGATGACAAGACAGTCCTATGTTTTTAAGGAAAAGAGTGAAAACTTCCATTTGTATTAAATATATTAAAGTTAATATATTGGAAGACGGTGTCATTAGAGGGTGGGAGCCTCTATTTGATTTTCGTTGATCTTAAATCAGCCTTTGATTTGGTACCTCGAGATAAACTGTGGGCGGTTCTTGAGCAAATGGGCATTCCGCCCTACTTGCTGTCCTTGATCAAGCGTCTGCATACTGGAAATTTTGCCCAGGTGAGATACTTGAAATTTGGGGAATTAACTCCCCGTTTCCCTGTAAATAGAGGTGTAAGACAGGGGTGTGTTCTGGCCCCCACATTGTTCTGTCTTTTTATTAACGCTTTGGTGGGTCAATTAAATGAGGTAGCTGACAATGATGCCCCAAAGCTGGTCCGTGACAAGGTGCCAGCAATGATGTTTGCGGATGACACTTTGTTATTATCTAAGTCTCCCATGGGCATCCAAAGGATTCTTGACAGCTTCTCTCTATTTTGTAAAGACAGGGGGCTGGAGATTAATACATTAAAAACCAAGTATATGGTGTCTAATCCAAGCAAAACATCTCGCCCAAATCCCTCTTTAAATGGTACCCTGCTAGAGAGGGTAGCTGTTTTTGATTACCTCGGTGTTACACTGTCCGAAACATTTGGATGGGGCCCGCAGCGAGCTAAAGCAGGTTTAAGGCTAGCACAGATGGCTGGGGGAATAGCAAAATCTTTCAGGAACTCATTATATAGACTTCCGGGTCCCCTGGCCGAGATTTATAAAGTTCAAATCAGGAGTGCCATAATGTATGGGGCTGAACTTTGGGGACATCTCCCTGCAGGTGGATTGGCTAAAACTGAGAATAAGTTTATGAGGCAGCTCTTGGGTCTATCGCTAAGTACCCCTCTCATCCCTCTACGTATGGATCTTGGGATCAGATCCATAGAAGAGGAGATTGGTCTGCGACCTTTGACCTTCTGGCGTAGACTATGGGCAACCCCGAACTAACAGTCTACCAGTCTGAACTTAAGGCGATTCTGGGAAAACTACCCTGGTTCGTACACATAAGAGATATGTGTTTTAGACTAGGTTGGCCAAACATATGGACCCACCCTGAGGAAGTGTCCCCGACAATATCGAGGCTGGAACTAGTTAAAGCGTACAGACTGCTTAGACTGGCTGAAATTCAGGGGAGCACAAAACTAGGCCGCCTAACTACTGACTTCCTTAATTTTAAAGACCATTACCTATTTGAGTCTTTCCTTGATGTTGTTCAACCATTTATGGCAAGGAAGTTATATATCCAGTTCAGATTGGGTTCCCTGCCGGTTCATGCTTTTACAAACAAATGGTCAAAAGCTACTCCCATTGGATGTCCTGCTTGTAGTAGCCAAGAAGAGTCAGCCATCCATGTTTTTTTCTTTTGTCCTGGCTATAATGCAGCCAGGAGGCATTGGCTCTTACCACTTTGCAGGAACTTGGGGTATAGGCAGTGTCTGGAGGCCTATAGAGTCTTGAGAAATGACACCCATCCTTTGATTGTTTTTGCTGTGTCCCGTTTTCTAAATTCTATGTGGCATAGGCGCCGTAAGTTTTTTAATTCCTCCAGCATATGTTAAACGTCCTTTCTGTATTTTTTAATGTTTTAACACTATCAATTCGCAAAATTGTTGTTTTAACTTCTTTTTAAATTTTTAACCTTTAGCAAGTATTGCTATGAAACTCGACTAAAATATTTGCTATCTGGTAATATTTTATAATGTCCAGTTGATGTTTTTATTGCTTAAATCCAGTGATGTAGGTATTATATTTTCTGCTTTTTGATCTACAATGACCGAAATAAAGCTTGGAAATGGAATTAAAGTTAGCAATATAGGTTATAGCCCATAACTAACAGGAAACCAACAAGCACCAGCATATACTTTGTACTGAATTCTCAGCTGCCTGCAGTTTTCTTCTTTCAAGAAGGGCTACACTCAGAAGTAGACATAATATTATGCTCAAGTTAAAACAAGCATTGGCAAGACCATATGTCTGGGTTTTAATCAGCCAGGCCCACAGCCCAAGCATATTAAAGTCCACAAGACGGAGAGATAGTGATGTAGTTGCAAATTAGTCCCTGATGCAAATTAATGCAAGCATTCCAGTGGAGGAAGAAGGACACAATCAAACAGCCAATAGCCTGCAGTGAGAGATGCATGCTCCCCCGGGTTAGCCAAGAACTCATTGACAAAGTCTACAGCCAATGGCTAAAAGAGACTAGTCGAAGTAAGCCAGTTGTTAAAATATGAAATATATATATATATATCGCCCAGAGCTCCGAAATGTGTTGGGTAGCGTTGTTGCTGGGATTCAATATACACGCTTGGATAAGCATTAGAGCCGCGGTGTGTCTTCTCTTTGGTTTCCGAGATTTTCATCTGCAATTGAAGGTCCACACGGTGTTTGGATATATTATATTTCTCAATCACTAGGTCAGTCGAGTTGCCAAACAAAACCAGTCCTGAAAAGAAACTAATGCATGAGTGGCAGGGAAGACTTACTCAACAGACCATGACCAGTACAATCTTCGCTGTAGGTTTCTGAAGGATAGGGGATCACAAGGCTCAAGCAAAGTTCGGCATAGTGCTTCAGTCACTTATAGTGGTTTCATGTGGGTGGTATGAACATAGATGAGGGACCTGCTTGCTACTCATTTCTCTGTTCTCTTGTGTGGAGTGACAGCTAAGCCTGCACCAATACAGTGGACGAGAGCAGGTTATGATGGGGGTCTCACACAGGCACTGGGGTCATGCTGGCACTCTGAGGTTTCATCCTTGACAGTCCAGTGCAAAGGGTGCAGATGAGGCCTTGCACACATGCATTCATTGGAGATGACTGTTATCTTGCTCTTAGCAGTTGAGTGCAGGAGGCGTATGTTCAGAAATCGTCTCTTGGGCGCCAGTTCTTGTAGAGATTTCAGTCATCATCTCAGCGTTTGTTTGCTTCAAGGAAGCCACATAGCGCATCTTTTATATGCCGGTTCTTGGGGTAGTTATGGTCTTGATCTCAGCAGTTTGGTGCAGGCAGCGGAGACACATAGGGTCTCTGAAAGATGTTAGCTCTGGGGATGGTCGTAGTCTAGGTCTAAGCTGATTACATTCTTGGACAGACTATGCAGCAGAAATAAACCTCTGATATTGACAGTCTGTCTAGTAAAGCTCTTCCTGATAGTGCAGAAGGTAGCTGGACTCAGGCTCTGGGCTGAATAGAGTCAGATCTGCCGCACACCAACCAGTCTATCCTGTTCTTTTCAGATGCAATAGCAATGAAGTGTTATCTTAAGACATGCACTATGTTCCCAACCCATCTGTGGTACACAGACAAAGGGTCCAACCTCTGTTCTTGGCTTGCTTTACATACGTTTGCATAGCTTTTTCAGGTCAAAAAGTGAATTTCTGAAAAGACAAGGGGTCAGCTTATAGCCAGAAACTGTGGCACTGGGGCTCCAACCACTTGTCACTCATGTTCAAAATATGCTCAAACTTTTGGATGGAGCCAAGTATACAAAAGTACATTTTATTCGGGTGTGCCATAGATCACTGTCAGCTGCTACTAAGGAACCTGTCATTCTGAATTTGTTGGTTTTAGTTCATGCCACTTATTTCTTATGCCAGAGGTACATAGTCAGCCCATTGCTTTGTTGTAGGTATGCAGCTTACCCACACTCTTTGTTCAGGTGTTGCTACTCTCAGGTTATGGGCTGCCATGCTAGAACTAGTTTGGTGTAAGGGGAGGTGAACACAAAATAATCTTTGTGCTTCATCCAAGTGGATGCGATTTAGGACTAGACACATATGTTTGGGTTTGCATAGATTTGACATGAGGTGGATGAAGACGAGTGAAGGGGCACAGACTTGGTTAAAGGGACACAGCATATATATATATATATATATATATATATATATATATATATATATATATACACATACACACCCCAACCTCGGTCACCAAATCTCATATGGACCCAAGCACTACTCACACAGACACACCACACAGAATCAGGGGGTCCAGTCATCGCGGACTACATGCATTTACACAGAGCGTGTCGGAAGGTAGTCTCCCTGCAGGGGGTTCAGGTAAAAAGGTCTGCAGTCCTTGAATATTGATCAGCTACCATTAATCATGTCATAGCTTGGTCATATGGAGAGAGTTTGCCCAAAAAAGATGAGCCCCACTTAGGGGCTGTCAACAGAGTCTAGAACTCTGTTGGTGAGCAAAACGCAGAATCATGTAGAGAACCTGAAGGGGTATTCACGACCTCAGTCTCCTGCACAAACCGAAGGAGAAAATGAGAAGCGTGTCACATGACTCCTGGGCTGCGATTTACGAGGCCACAACTGAGTGACATGTAATTTTGGTATTTTTTTCCCCCACTTACAACTAACAAGATTGTTCCACGTATCCTTGTTATGGAGGATTCTTACATGGAACCATCGCATAAAGGTGTGATGGTAAAATTACTTCTCTATCCACATATTCCATGAAAATCTGATAGTTGTCGCATGACAATATGCACTCAAGCCCAGCTCGTTGTCTGAGAGCACTCGCAGATCCTTTGCTTAACTTGTGCCCTCAAGTACGGCCCATGTAGATTGTACTTGGCCTGTAGATTATTGTGACCCTAAACTCATCGGTATCAACCTGTCCATGCTTGTCCCACCTGCTCCTGTCTTGGCTATGTTCTCAGGGTATTACACACATATATAATCTGCGATATGTCGCATACAATTGTATACAGCTATAACATGTTGTCCATCGCAGTGCGTGGTATTTCACAATTTTGCAGTAGTTCAACAGAATACAGCCATTTGAGCGGACAATCCTTAATGTTGCTGGTGAATTAATGTGGTTCTCTTGGTATGCTCCCCACTTAAAATTAGAGCATCCCAAGAACATATTTTTATTTAATTTATCAGGAACATATCTTTCCCTACTAAATCTTCAAAAACAAATGCTTCCTTACATTTTTGTTTGCCTGCGTGCATTTTTAATTTCTTTGAAGTCACTTTTTTTTTTTTTTAAAAGCTCGATTTTTTTCCCCCGCTTTTTTTCAGTCAGCATTTGTGTTCCAGATGGGATCCTGCTATTGTTGCAGTTCTCTAAGCGCTTCATAATCTGCATTCTGCACCTGTGACATCTATGTGGTTTGCTTACACAGGCTCTACGTGAGCTTGCACCGTCCTTTACACTCCAGGTGTCCTTGAGAGCATGGGTGAATCCTACACTCTTTGTTTTATCTTTCCAATGTATTTCAAGATAGCTAAAGTCACTGGTTAGAGTGGCAGGAGCAGATGTCCCAGCTTTGTTGTGCCTTTGATCCTTGGAGCCTCCTCTCAGGCATCCTTCGGACTCCACTCATAATGGTTCAGTTCTTCTACACCCTTGAATAACTAAGTTTTATATAGTCATTTTGATTGGGCACATACTCCCTCCCCTACCCGCTGCTATTTTCTGGTGTGCCCCCTCTCCTGTCCATTGCTACCCCTAAACCTCTTCTCATGAGTCTTTGTGATACGCAGTATATCCATCAGTGTTAGCAAACCAGGCACAGGTCTGGTCACAACACACTTGTACAAGTGCAGTGATGTGTTTAATGTGTTGTGTGCCTTACATAAGTTGTCCCAATACTTTTTCTCTCCGAATTGCGTGTGTGTGTGGGGGGGGGGGAGGTACTCGGATGACAAAATCCCTTGGTATAGTCTCACCTCAGTGCCCAGCCATAATTTTTTTCGCAGATACAGCTTCCTATCCTATACTTTCCTTTTTACAAATATGGTTCTAAGGTGTGTGAATCAAATTCGCTCAAGTGAAACAGTCTAAGCCCACCTCCCACAATGCATTAGGGGTTTCACGTGAAAGACAGTTACTAGAAGCATGGTGTCATGATGGCATAGAGACAGGTGGTGATCCGAGTTCCAGCTTACAACTGACGGCCTGTGTGATCTCTGGCGAATCCCTTACATGCCTATGCACACCCATAACCTTGTCTTTGGAATCCAGCAGTACCGTTTGAGAACAACCTATGGGGTTGTAAAAGCGGTACCGTAGATGTAGGCCGTCCTACAAGACTCGCCCGCTCCCGAGGTTTACCTGCACGGCCTCCTTGTTGGTAGCGCCTTCCAGGGCTCGAACTTCAGAGCGGGGCTGCATCCATGGCATCGGCTTTCTTCGGCCTTCCACTTCATCCATCAATGCTTTGCATTGTAAAGACCGGCGTGCAATGGACAAGTAAGTGGCTGTAAAGGAGGACCCACCATCTGTGGAGAAAAAACTGTGGTTAAGTGGAGGTGAGCTTACCGCTGAAGGCTCGGTGAGCGAGAGACTCGCACCTAGGCCATTACCCCTTGATGTCTTCCTCGCGCTCTGTCGCTTCTTCTCTCCTTTCACCCATCTCCCCTCTCCTTTGGCCCTCTTAGTGGTTAATTTGTAAAAAAAGAAGTGCTGGAGCTCTCGTCGGGAGGCAGCTTCGACTAGCCTCCTGTTAGCACTGTCTAACACAGAACCAACAACCCTACAAGTGGGGAGGGGATATGGCTTAACGGTCAGAGCTGCCGACCTCGGAGCAGGGGAACCAGGTTCAAGTCTTCGCATGGGCTCAACATCCTGTGATTCTGGGTGAAACATTTAATCTCCCTGTGCCTACCAAAAATGAATGTGTCCTTAACTGGTGCTCAAGCACCGGGTTGATGATTAAGTGCTGGTGCTGAGCACCAGAAACCACCAGCTCAAATTAAGCACTGGGCCCTCTACTTCGCTTGTCCCAAGTCCTTTACTCAGGGCTTTAAGTGGGATGAAAAAACTGGGGTGTCTCTCATATGGGCGTGGCCGCTGTAATTAAGGGCGTGTCTTAAAACGCTTGAGCTAAAAATCTGTACTTAGCGTAGTGTGCTGCCCCACTGTATTTTTCTGCTTCTGTCCATTGATCCAGATATATAACATTACACCTGCTACAAGCCAGGACTATTGGCTTGTAGCTTTGTTGCATAACATAAATAAGCAGCAACAACTATGGATTCGTTGTGTATAATATAAAAAATTATTTAGTACTTGGCATGTTGTGGCCTATGGCTACAGCAGCCTTCGAGTTGAGAAAGCAGGTTCGAGCCTGACGTCCTGTGAGTCAAAAAAGTATCATGTCCTTGTGCAATGTAACTGATGCTCATGTAAAAGCGCTCCAAGTTTGCGCTATATAAAACTGAAAAAGCGACTCTCTTTGAAGTTGCATCAAAAGCAGTGACTTTTTTTTCACCTTGAGGGCTAAAATGGAGAGCCCGATAGGGACCCGTCTCGGCACCTGCTTTTAAAAACTGCCGGTGCTCAGCACCGGCAGGCCCGCCCCACTTAAAGCCATGCCTTTACTTTTCAGCCTCTTTTTCCAGGTTTGTCACTCCAGGGGTCTTCACCATCTTTCTCCCGCGGCTTTTTCCTGTTCCCTTCTGCTCGCCCGACCCTTTTCTTCTCTCTTCTCCTCAGCCCCCAATACTTCTTTCTGTAACCCCTCCTTCAAAAGCTTTGTGTCGAACATTTTCACTCTACTTTATGTATTACTTAAACGTGTGCTCCTTTCTTCTCGCCGGTCTTAGGCTTGTGTCACTGTCTCGCGCTAGCTGTGCCACCCGCGCTTCTCCTCTGCGTGGTGTTCTCTGCTCTCCCTTTGCAGTTTTACATGGCGCGAGCCTGGCCCAACGGTATTGGAGCGCTTTTCCTGAGCACCAGATTACATTTCACGGGGTCAGTTGTTAGGCACGGGGTAATTGCAGGATGTGGCCAGAATCACAGGATGTTGAGCAAAGGCCGGGACTCGAAAACGCTTTCCCAGGTCAATGCTAGGCAGCTCTGGCCTCTACGGCGACCCTACAGACTCTATTTCACGCGCCCCTTCTTTCTTCCCTCCCTCTTATCACTAGCTTCTTGCTTTTGTCCTCCTCCTCACTCTAAAACTCCCATCCCTCTGTCTCTTGATGTCCCTTTGTTGTTTGTGTGTACGACTCGGCGGCAGTCGCAAGCCTCCCCTCGCTGCGCCCTAACCGTGTGTGCACTCGTCTGGTTCTTGCTCTTTCTACGCATTCTTGCCAGACGTGGCTGTCTGGTTCACACTCACTCGCTCGGGTCTGTCTCCTACTTGGTTTCTCGCTCACTCTTCCCTTTACTGCCGTCTCACACACGCTGCCTCTGCGCTGCTCTGGTATCTATCTGGGTGCGATCACGAGTGTATGTTGATGTGCCTTAAATGTTTCTGTAGCGCTTCCATGAGGTTTTTTCTCGCTTCAAAACACCAGGGGTACAGCTGCGGAGCAATGGTGGAATGGATGGGACAAGAGTGAGTGCAAGGACAGGATGATGAGGAAATGGAGCCGGGGAGGTCTTTGACACACCAGTGAGGGATGGAGGATAGAAAACGGGCAAGGTCTCTCGTAATGTCTCAGAGCTCTCTTGTGCTCTTCACATTTTGTTTTCTCTCTCGGGTTTTCTCGCACTCTCACGAAGACTCTCTGTTGTCCGGGCAGTGTCGCGTACTCTCCAACAGCCCTTTTGTCTCGCTCTGTCACCCAGTCGCCTATGGGATCTCCGCCTTTTAACATTACCCTCGCAGATTTCAACTTTCACCGCACTCTTGCACAGATTCGCTTGCGCTTACAAGTCCAGGCTGTGGCTCGTGGCCACTAAGTGGTTTATATGCCATCCTCACCGCTTACCAGGACTCCTCCGACTTCACCTCCATCCCCGAACGTTGGCAGCCCAAAGCTTGTTCCTTCTCATCTCATGCCCCCAGGAGCTGAAATTCCGCGCGCTCCCGCTGTCACTGGACGGCTGCTGCTGCTATCTGGAGCGTCTCCTAATGCAGCACCCGAGGCGGACCCAGCTGCCCGCCAGAATGAGCGGGCGAGCCTCTAGCCCCGTAGCCGTCCGTGTCCGCGCCTCCCCAGAAGCTGCCCCTGCAAAGGGCACCAGGTCTGCAGCCCTGATACTGGGGTCCAAGGCTGCTCAACAAAGAATACAGCTCCTCAAAGCGAACTAGCAGCTCTCCTCGTCGTCGAGCGTCTGTGTAGCGCCCAGTCCAGCGTGGCAAGGTGTGCCCGCGCCCAATCAAATCAGCTCCGTGAATGGGAGTAAAGCGCGCTCTGCACTGCTTTCCACATCTCTGCCTCCGCCGGAACACGCCCCCTGCTAATAACCGCCGGTTCTGCCCGGGAAACGCAGCCTGGCACGCGTACTTCCAGCGGTGCCAGTGTGCCCAGGCTCTCACTGGTAATCCGTCTCTTAACCCCCGTTCGGGGAGGCTGAGCCTGGCTCCCCCTGCCCAGCCCCCACCCCTGCTTACTACTGTGGAGAGAGAGAGAGAGAGTGCGTGTGTCGCAGAGCGGAGACAGGATACACGAGTCGGAGTTAATCACAGTGTACGGTGGCAGGAGGATAGATTCCCTCCTCATACACCACTATTCCTCACCACCACACGGACATGCTGCCGCTGCCCTGGGGTTTATTGAAGCAGTTCGGTGTTTGACGCCAAGGGGCCTAGGGCTTCATAGAATGCTGAGGCTGTAGGCCACGGTTGGCAAATAAGTTATGGTGGTGAAACGCTGCCTGAACACCCATTCTCGTCAGAGCACCATGCTTCTATTACAGTGCTTTACAACTCGTTGTTTTCAGATGCGTTAATTCATTTGACCCGCCTTTTTTTCTGTATTTTATAAGGAAAACCCTTAGCATTTTTAACTTCACATTATTCTAGTACACTTTAGACGCTTCTTGATGTGTTGAGCTTTGCATCTAAGTCATTTGTAAAACCACGACCCGTCCCTATGTGAAAGGCAGCGAGTCTTCTAAGACCCTCAATGCTGCCCGGTGCAGGGTTCCACCTCTAATTCACTTTGGGTTTGCTATCAAAATAATGAGACAAGCGCTGGAAACTGGAAGACAAGAAAAAGGTTTATTTCTCATGAGGAGATCACGTCAACTGCAGACACCGGGATGTCTGAGGGAAGTGTTCTGCTGATACTCCTTTGGCTCTTCCTTTTATACAGGTTTGACACAATGCATTTGTTTTGTCAACATGGTTACACAAGCTTGGGGTCCCGCCCCGGGCAGGTTGTCACACAAGCCCAACAATAATTCTCTTCCCACCCAGGTCAAACAGACAATCTTATCTTGCAGCTGGACCTTGCTTCAGGGTCTAAAACATTTGAGACCGGCCAGATCTAAGAGTCCGTTCTGTTGATAAAAACAGGTCCCATTGTTGGTAACAACAAGTCTTGCTGTTTGCAGTGCAATAAATCATGTTGCAAGAGTCTTTTTGGTGTTTGGAACCTGTTTGTGTAACTAGGTGCAGTGAGGGGTAGAGTGTCCAAAGGTTTGCCTGAAAACAGAGATGAGAGGAAAAACGAGTTTGTGGCAGCAAGTGGCGCTGAGGTTTGTTGTGGCAATAGAGTTTATAGCCCCCAGCACACATACCAGGTCGGTCAGAGGGTCAGAGGGATGCTAGTAAGGGCAGGGTGAAACAAAGGTGACCAACAGAGTACAAAATGGCTGTGATAGATTAAAATGACTGCAACTTATGTGCACATAGAATTCCACCAGACAAGATGGCGCAGGTAATGTTCATGATTAGCGTTTTGCTTTTAACAGTGGCCCCTTTGAACATAACTAGCCAGCTTGTCAGTCTATTTCGATCTCCATAATGTCCTGTATCTCTTGATCATACATTACTCTCATTTTTGTTAGCTGAGTGTCCATAGTCTTAGGGTGCAAGGTAGTTATGCAAAGAGAACACAAAGGTGGTATACAGTGTATACCCAAACAACAACCACATATTGTCAATACTGGGACCAAGAGAATCATTGATATTTTCCAACCCCACTCCTTCAAGATGCCCCAAAGCCAACTTCCAATTGTCCAAGTCTCTGATCCTTGATGAATTTCTGAAGATAGTCTATGGAGATGTTCGATTGCTTCATAGACAGAAGGTGAATTATCAGGAATGTATACACAGCAGCTGGCACCGATGATGCGGCATGCTCCTCCACGGTCCGCTAGTACCACGTCCAGGACCATGCGATTTTGCAGGGTAACCAGACGGATCGCTTGGAGCTCAGCAGTGTTGTTGGTGAGGATGCCAGCAGTGACGTTCAGGGCGGTCTCTACCGCTTGGGACAGATGTCTGATGGCTCGGCTGTTTGCCATCGGACCCCATAGCGGGACGAGCCCTTTTGCTGCGTCGAGGAACTGTGATGAGGCAGAGTCTGCTTGATCAATGTCTTTAGAACGCTTTTCTCGATGATGCTCTGCAGGGGCTGTGTAGGTTGGTGGCAAAACAAAGGCGATGTAGCACGTGCCCCCCAGTTTCTTGGGAGCCAGGTGTAGGCTTTGGTTCCACAAACAAAGTACATATTGGGTGATGCAACAAGCGCTGGGGGTTGGCAGTGTTCAAAGTCCTTACAATGCTACAGGTGCTGTGACCCACATTCTTAGTCCCACGGCCTTCAATGCATACAAGGCCAGAGACGTTCACCACAGATAGGGCCACAGTCAGTGTTGCAGCAGTTCTTTTCTTCAGGTAGGAAAATGTGGCTCTGTTAGGATTATTGAACACTTGCATTTCCACTCGTTCTTTGGAGGGGACATTAATCTGGAATGTCGCATTGAAGGTGTGAGGGCAGAAGGGGGCGGCTGTCCTTCCTGTTTTGTTTCGCCAGAACTCGTTGTAGAACTGGGCGATTGTTCCGTCGGAAGTGGCATTGTCTTTGTAACTTTCTTGTAGGAGCATCATCCAGGCAAGGCAAGATCCGTGAATAGAAAAGGGCGAAGGGATGAAAGGGATGGAATGTTCAGTGGCATGTGGTAACAGCCCACAGACCCAACAGTTGGTAGCATTGGTGGCAAGATTGTGCTGGTGCAACATCTGCACGAAAGAATTATTCCAGAATTCTTTGCGTCGTTCTCGGAGATGTGGCGGTAGTGATACCAGGTAGTGTTCTTTCTTGGTGGTTGGTTGCATGGTGGGTGACAATGTTCTGTATGCAGGTGCATTCTCTTCAATGATCCAGAGTGCGACCATTAGCAGGAGACAGGTGAGAAATGCGGCTACAAGTGCAATTGTCTTTGTGCTGTGCAGGTTAGCAGTCTTGGTGTCTTTGCGGTGGTTTTGCAGGTGTTCAGTTTCTTCCATCATCTTCGAGGAGCTCAACAACTGTTAGGACCACAGACTTTTGTCTGGCGCTTTCCTGGTAGCGTTGTTTGACTGTGCTACCGATCTGAGACCTTGACTTAGTTGGTGGCCTGGTCGTTGGAGCTCCCTCCTTTCGTCGATCTTAGGTTGTACCCTTTCCTGGATGGCACCGTGGGGTCGGGAAATTCTGATAGTTCGAGGGTGTCTTCTTGTGGGTAGCAACTCAGAGCTGGTCGGTCTCTCGCGAGTACTTCCTCTTGCACCTCCACCCCTTCACAGGTTGCCAGGGTTGGAGGGACTCGTTTGCAGTGGTGGGCATGCAGCCAGTTTCGTTTTCCTTCCACTCGGAGGGCAGTTCGGGTGGTGATCAGGACTTGCCAGGGGCCCGTCCACCTAGGCTCCAGATTCTTCGTTCTTTGGAAGTTGCGAATCAATACATGGTCGCCTGGCTTTATTTCATGTCCCGGGCCCCTGGATACGTCAGGCAAGGCTTGCTGCACCTGTTGGTGGATAATTGTTAGCTCGTTTGTCAATTTATGCAAGTAATCCGACATTAATATGTTCGGGACATCGTTAATGGAGGTGGGTCTTGGTGCCGCCCAAATGCTCATAGGCCTGCCGAAGACCACCTCATACGGGGTCAGTCGGTGTTTGGTTGGGGTGGAGCGCATCGATAACAATGCCAATGGGAGGGCGTCGGGCCATTTCAACCCGGTCGTGGCAACTATTTTGGCTAGTTTTAGTTTCAACGTTGCATTGTGTCTCTCTACCAGGCCCGCTGATTGGGGGTGGAAGACGGCATGGAACTTTTGTTTTACCCCCAACCCTCTCAGTATGTTCTGTATCACCTCGGCTACGAAGTGGGGGCCGTTGTCGCTCCATAAAATTCTGCAAAGGCCGTATCGGGGGAAGAATTCTTTCAGCAATACTTTTGCAGTGGCTAAGGCGGTATTGTCGCGGGTGGGATATGCCTCCACCCATTTGCTAAAAGCGCACACAACCACCAGGACATATTTTAGACCAAGGCATCTCTCTAGTTGAATGTAATCCATTTGAAGGATTTCAAAGGGGTGGTCAGGGACTCCAAACCCTCCCCGTGGTACTACTGTCCCCTTCCCTGGGTTGTGTTGTAGGCAGACTATACATTGTTGTACTAGGCGTTTTGCAGATTCTGCTATCTTGACGTTATGCCATACTCTGGTGATTAGTTCAATCATGGGGGTGGAGCCTATGTGTGCTGGTAAATGTGCCATGGTCAATATGGGGATGAGGTAGGCATTGGGTAACAGCCATTTATTTCCGTCTTTAGTTCTCCAGCAATCTTCCTCGTCTTTTAGTCCCACCTTTTCCCACTCGGTCAATTCGTCTTGTGTGCCTGTAGTCTGTATGTCCCTTACAGTGGTCCTAGCGTCAGTCCATCGTTCAGCTTGTGACCTGGTCACATACATTCGTGTCGTAGTTCTGTCTCCTGCCGTGGCTCGGGCAGTAACGTCTGCTAGTGCATTTCCCTGTCCAATGAGATCAGTCACTTTCCTATGTGCTTGGCATTTTATCACTGCTAACTTCTTGGGGAGGAGGACTGCTTGCGTCAAGGCGGAGACTAAATCTCCATGCAGGATGGGTGTACCGTGTGAAGTCAGGAACCCTCTTTCTTTCCATAAGATCCCAAAATGGTGAACCACCCCGAAGGCATATTGGCTGTCGGTGTATATGTTAACTGTCGTGTCAGTCGCTAAGATACATGCTCGTGTGAGGGCAATGAGTTCTGCAGCCTGGGCTGAACGTTGGGGAATACGGGCTGTTTCCAGAACGGTTCGGGCTGTGGTGACAGCGTATGCAGCTGAGGTGGTGCCGTCGGGGAGTTTGATGCACGAACCATCCACCCATAGTTCTCCATCTGGTTCTAGAAAGGCGGTGTCTCTGAGATCTATTCTACTCTTTGTTTGTTCATCGGTTAGTGTCACACAGTCGTGTAGTGGAGTCACGCTAGGATCATTTTCGGGTAGGGGTAACAGTGTGGCTGGATTGAGGGTGGTGCATCGCTTTAGGGTAATGTGCGGTGCTAGCAGGGTCAACTCATATCCTGTCAGTCGGGCGCTAGTCAAGTGTTGGGTTTTGGTCTGGTTTAGTAGTGTGTCGACTGCATGGGGTACTAAAACAGTGACTGGATTGGAGAGTACTATTCCTTCGCTCTGGCGTATCGATACTGCTGCAGCTGCCACAGCGCGCAGGCACGCTGGCAGCGCTCTGGCTACTGGATCGAGGGTGGCAGAGAAATATGCACAAGGGCGTTGTTTGTGACCAATTGATTGTGTTAGGACAGACAATGCACATCCTTCCCTCTCGTGCGTGTAGAGGAAGAATGGTTTGGAGTAATCCGGGGTTCCTAGGACAGGCGCTGAACAAAGGGCATTGCGTAGTTCTTTAAAGGCTGACTGGCATTCGGGGGTCCAGGGGAGAGGTGAGGGGATGTCTTTAGCTAGGAGGGAGAGAAGGGGTTTGACAATGAGGCTAAAGTTCGGTAACCACTGTCGGCAAAATGAGGTGAGACCTATCAAAGAGCGGACTTGTTTCTGATCTTTGGGGACAGGGGTGTCTAGAATTGTCTGGATCCTGTCAGGCGTGAGTTTCCTCCCTTCTTTGGATAAAAGGTGACCCAAATAGGTCACTTGTGATTTACAGAACTGCAATTTCTTTCGGGAGACCTTGTGACCATTCTCAGCAAGAAAATGGAGTAGTTTGATGGTGGCTGTGACGGCTATTGGTATGGTGTCCGCTGCTAGAAGGATGTCGTCTACATATTGTATTAGTGCCACTCCATCTGGCAATTGTATGGCGTCTAACTGTCTTTTAAGCGCCTGGCTATAGATGCTTGGGCTCTCAGTGTACCCCTGAGGTGCTCTGCAAAATCTGTACGAACGGGAGTTTAGGGTGAATCCAAATAGATAGCGGCTGTCCTTGTGTATAGGTATGGAAAAGAATGCGTTTTTGAGGTCAATTACAGTGAAGGTGGTGGCAGTGGAGGGGATTAAAGTCAAAATTGTCGTGATGTCGGAAACTACTGGGTATTGTGGCACTACGATTTTGTTTATCTCCCGCAGGTCAATGATGAAGCGGTAGGCTTTTCCGTCTCCCTCTCCCTGTCTCTTTACAATCGGTAGTATGGGACTGTTACAAACGTTGCTCACTACTTCCTCTACCACCCCTGCCTCTACCAAAGAGTGTATGATCTCTGTCAGTGCCTTCTCACCCTCTGGCGATATTTTGTACTGCGGTACTTTCGGTAGGGTTGCGTCCTGTCGTATTGTTACGTGTACTGGGTCAATCATCATTCGTCCTACGTCTGAATCAGCCCTAGCCCATAAGTGTGATGGCAAAGTGTCCAGTAGGGATGCGTCAGTCTCGGAGATGGGAAACATGTGCTGAGAAGGGTTCTCTCTATGGCGCTGGGGGTTGTCATACAGGACGACACGCACTCCGTCTGGTGAGCATCTGATAGTCGCATGGAAGTGTTTCAAAAGGTCGAGACCCATAATGGCGTCTGGGGTGTTGGAAGAGAGGAGGAATGTCGTTTCGACGCTATTGTTGTCAAGGTTAAAAGGGATCGGTCGGGACAAAGGGTTGGTGGAGGGCGTACCGTCAAATCCTATTGAGGTCACATGTGAGCCTGACAAGGGTGCCCTTGGAATCAGTCGTTTGGATAGTGCACTACGTGTTGCTCCCGTGTCTACCAGAAATGGCGACTTTGTGCCCAGGACCTCAGCGGTAACATAAGGGCCTTGCTGATCAACATAGAGCTCGACTGGATCCCTCCCTTGCCCCTGGCTGTCCTATGCAAAGTCGTACGTATTGTCATAATCTGTCTGTTGGTACTGATTCTGTTTGGGATGGTCAAATGTGTTCACTCTTCCTGGCCTTTCCTCGCTTGCTTCACTCGCGTACCCTCTCCCACGTCCTCTTCCTCTCTGTCCACTTGCTATTTCCCTCGCCCCTCTGCCCCTACCAGCTCCTAACAAAGCCGGGCATTGGGTTTTCCAGTGTCCATATTCTTTGCAAAATGCACATTGATCCTGTCCTAGGTCTTGGCGTCCTACATATGATGTCGATGAATTGTTTCTAGGTGGCTGTACTCTAGGGGTATTCTGCTGGTATCCTCCCCTATATTGCTCCCTTCCTGTATTCGCCCCCTGGAGTTGTGCTACCATTACCCTTTCCTTCAAGTCCTTCTTTTTCCTTTCTGTAGCCCTGTCATTTTCGTTTTTCTGATGCTCATAGTACTGGGCCATTTGGAGAATGGCCGCCGGTTTAGATGCTGCCCAACTACTTTCGCTGGCTTGTAATTTCTGGGATACATCTGGCAGTAGTCCTTTGACATAGTTCTGCACAAATAAGTGGTGTCCGGTTGCGGTGGACATGTCTTGTCCACTGTAATCGGAGAACACCGTTTCAAATCTGGAGAAATACTCTGAGACATCCTCTTGTGGTTTCTGGCGGCATGCGGTTACTATGGACCAGTCTATCTTTTTCTCTGGGATCAGCGTTTTCACTTTCTGCACTATTTTGTCAGGGAGGTCCAATATTGCTTTAACCGGTTTTTGACCAGGGTTCCGCTGTTTATCTAATGTGTTGAGTTGTTCCCAGGTATGACCAAGCAGTTCGGTATGGTCTATTTTCCTAATCTGTTTCCACACATCTGCTGGCAAACATAACCCGAAGAACAAGTCTATGTCGGCAAGTGTCATTATTGTTGATCCCAGAGCGGTACCTAGCTCGGTGTAAAAGGCGGTGGGGTTCTTTCGTAAATCCGGTAAAGATTTACGGAACGTCAAAATGTCCTGTCTGTCCCATGGTTGATACACCCAATTGTAGACCACCCTTCCTCTAGCGTCTTGATGGTTCATATCGTCATGAGTCCCTTGTCCTCTAGGAGGTACCCAATAAGGGGCAGCTTCTTTTATCGGCATCATGCTATCTGGTTTTTCCACCGGGGGTCCTGCTATCTTAGATGTCCTGTCCTTATCTATCCGTCCTTGTTCCACGAGGTGACGGAATACCTCCAGTGTGGATGAAAAGAGTTCTGTAACATCGTTGTCGCCTTCATCTCCGGTGTCTACCTTCCTATAGAGAGCCACTAGCCGCTCGGGCCCTACATCTTGGTACTTCTCTTCATATGCAGTAAGAGTGTGGTAACAGAGACGTACAATAAAGTATCGTTTGCGGTTTTCAACATAGGAGTTGCATATGTCAGTTACATACTCTTCTGTCTCCTTCCTATCTATGAGGGATTTAACTATTTTATCAATGCCTGCTCGCTCATTTTTACTTAATCGCGGGACCCTGGGCGCTCCTTTTTCTTTTGATCCTACCTCTACTACTGTATCCTTTGATGAGGCATTTGGTGTGGGTGACTCGGTGGGAGCAGAGGCGGTGGAGACTGAGGCGATCGTGCCATCTCCGGCTATACTTTGGTGGTCCTGGCGTTGTGCTACGGGATGAGTAGGGGCGTAAGGGGGTGGCATGTATATGATTGGGGGACCTAACAATAAATCATCATCTACCCTTTGTTTTGCTGGTAACTTGGGGTAAAGAGTCGAGGGCGTTCTAACAGGGCATTGACCTGATATTTTTGATTCCTGTTCCTTTTTATCGATTTCCTTTTCTTTTAGTTTTTCTTCTAATCTTTTACAGGCTTGGTAAGCTGATTTTCGCGTTTCTTTATCTTGTCTAGCTTCGTCCCTTTTCTTTCTTTGAGCTGCCTCTTTTCGCCATAAACCAAAACTGTCAAACATGGCTGGTCTAGTTTTCTTTTTGTGGAGAGCTAATTCTAACGTTTCTATTTTAGCGGGATCGAAAGATCCCGTCAGTGGCCACTGATTTACCCGGTCCTTCCTAGTGTATTTATGCCATAGTTTGCTATAAGCTACGGTGGCTAATCCATACTTTACGTACATGTCCTTGTTAGGGGTGCCTTCCGGCGGTGCCGGCTGACTGACCTCTAACGAACGGTCGGGTCCAAAACAATTACAATCAAACAATCTAGAGAAAACAGGCATGACGTATTTATCGGTCAAAAATGAATATCTCAATCAATCAATTTAGACAAAAAGTCTGCACTACCTGTCCTTCGCTGCCTGCAAAGAGAGAGAATATTCCTATTCTTCGTTGTTTGCAAGCAGGGAAATGTCGCAAATAACTCAATATCAAAAAAAGGAATACTAGTATTTCAATCAAACTATTCAATCAATCAATCAATTTAAGTCGTTTTTTCACGACCTTACCCGGACCGTATGGACAGTTCTTCGTCTTCCCCTTCCAGCGCCTGGTTGTCCTCTCACTCCAACAATCAATGCGGCGTTCCTCTAAGGTCCCAGTCAGGACCGCAGGTCACTCGAGAGAGGTCCGTTCGGAACCGGTGAAGTTCAGTCGATCGGCAGCCAGACAAGGGTCTTCTCAGGCAGGTATACCCCAATCGTTTAGTCGTTCACTCCGTCGTTAGGACCTCTCTACCGGACCCACGCGTCGCTGATGGGCCCCTACGTTTGGGCGCCAATTTGTGAAAGGCAGCGAGTCTTCTAAGACCCTCAATGCTGCCCGGTGCAGGGTTCCACCTCTAATTCACTTTGGGTTCGCTATCAAAATAATGAGGCAAGCGCTGGAAACTGGAAGACAAGAAAAAGGTTTATTTCTCATGAGGAGATCACGTCAACTGCAGACACCGGGATGTCTGAGGGAAGTGTTCTGCTGATACTCCTTTTGGCTCTTCCTTTTATACAGGTTTGACACAATGCATTTGTTTTGTCAACATGGTTACACAAGCTTGGGGTTACACAAGCTTGGGGTCCCGCCCCGGGCAGGTTGTCACACAAGCCCAACAGTAATTCTCTTCCCACCCAGGTCAAACAGACAATCTTATCTTGCAGCTGGACCTTGCTTCAGGGTCTAAAACATGTGAGACCGGCCAGATCTAAGAGTCCGTTCTGTTGATAAAAACAGGTCCCATTGTTGGTAACAACAAGTCTTGCTGTTTGCAGTGCAATAAATCATGTTGCAAGAGTCTTTTTGGTGTTTGGAACCTGTTTGTGTAACTAGGTGCAGTGAGGGGTAGAGTGTCCAAAGGTTTGCCTGAAAACAGAGATGAGAGGAAAAACGAGTTTGTGGCAGCAAGTGGCGCTGAGGTTTGTTGTGGCAATAGAGTTTATAGCCCCCAGCACACATACCAGGTCGGTCAGAGGGTCAGAGGGATGCTAGTAAGGGCAGGGTGAAACAAAGGTGACCAACAGAGTACAAAATGGCTGTGCTAGATTAAAATGACTGCAATTTATGTGCACATAGAATTCCACCAGACAAGATGGCGCAGGTAATGTTCATGATTAGCGTTTTGCTTTTAACACCTATATTCCTACCGCATTTGACGTGTCACCCGTTTTTAGGTCGAAGCCGTGTCTTGTTTGGTAAGGACATCTTGGGGACATTCGCAGTTTTACTGGGAATGCATTCCGCCCGTTGCTTACTATTGGCTTTGTGGTTTGTAACTCACACGTGTTTGGTGTCTATTTGCTGGCTTTATTTGTTTAAGGCTGTCCAGCTTGAGTTCCTGTCTTCCTTGGGCCATCCCTTGTTTACCCTTTCAAGTCCTCGATTTCTGTAAACAGGCCTGTAAATCTTGTACTTATTTTGTCACATTTGCTGTACATTCAAAGACAGAGGTCAAATGTCAGACTTTGTCGTCAGAGGAAGTATAGTGTTTACATTTCTTTCTCTGATTTAGAAGTGAGAGGATTTGTATGACAATCATGCTGGCTACTGAGGGTGTGCTGGAGGAAGGCTGTTGGATGTTATTTCTTTCTAGCACACTACAAAATTAAAATGTCTGTAAATGAGCTGTGCAGATATTTCAGAATATAGGACTAGGAAAGCACAAATGAAGCACATATTTTGGTAATTCTGAAATATGGTGGAAACAGATGTCTTAATATGATTAAAATCAATTCATTAGGTGATGACATTGCCACACATTATCGTTTGTGCGCTGTATACTTTTATCAGTAAAACTGTATGTCTGTGCAAAGGTAATGGTCATTTAAATTGAAGATGTGTTGACTGTAAAGGCAGTGCGCTACCACACCATTCATATGCCACTTTACGCCACTCTACTCTGCGCCACTCCAGGTCACTGCACTCAACTCTGCATGACTCCCTACTCCGCCACTGAACTCTGTGCCACTTCACTCTACGCCTCTCTACTCTATTCTATTCCAATACACTCTGTCACTCTACTCAGCACCCCTGCACTCTTCACTACTGCACTCTACATCACTCCAGTCTAGGTCACAACACTACTCTGCACCACTCCGCTCTACGCCACTCCACTCTGCAACACTGTACTCTATGCCAGTGCACTCTATGCCAGTACACTCTACTCTGTATCGCTCCACTCTACGCCACTCTAATCTGCTCTGCACCACTGCACTGTATGCCACTGTAGTCTACGCCACTGCACTCTACCCTGCACCACTCCACGTCAATTCACTCTACTCTGAACCAATCTACTCTATGCCAATGTACTCTGTGCCTTGAACTCTGCGCCACTCTATGCTACTGCACTCTACGCCACTGCAATCTATGCTGCACCACTCCACTCTACACCACTCCACTCGACACCACTCTACACTACGCCACTGCACTCTATGCCGCTTTACTCTACATCACTGCACTGTACACCACTGCACTCTACGCAAATGCACTCTATACCACTTTACTCAAACCAGTGCACTGTACGTCACTGCACTGTACAGCAATCTCTCTGTATCACTGCAGTCTACTGAACTCTATTCTACTGTGCACCACTTTACTCTATGCCACTGCTCTCTATGCCACCGTACTCTGCACCACTCTACGCCACTGCACTATATGCCACTCTGCTATCCACCACTGCAGTCTACGACACTATACTTGCAGCACTGTAGTCTCCGCCACTGAACTCTACACCACTCTAATCTTTGCTGCTTCATTCTTTGCCACCGCACTCTTTGCCATTGCACTCTTCTCTGCACCACTCTACACCGCTACACTCTTCTCCAGTCCACTTGAAGCCAATCTAATCTACTTTGCACCAGGGCACTCTATGAACTCTGTTCTACGCTACTGCATGCTACACCACTCTTCTGTATTCCACTGCACTCTACCCTGCACCACTCTACTCCACTGTACACCACTTTACTCTGCATCTCTCTACTCTTCCCTACACCATTCCACTCTGTGGCACTCTACTTTTCTTCACTGCACTTTACGACACTGAACTCAATGCCCCTCTACCCTGCACACCTACATTTTACGCTACTGTATTCTACGCAGCTGCACTCTACTCTGCACCAATCTATGCCACTCTACACTAAAGAACTGTGTGCCACTGCATTCTACACCACTGCACTTATGCCACTCTACCCCGCACCCTTCACTCTATGCCACTTGACTCTACTCTGAAACAAATACTCTACGCCACTCTACTCCATGCCACTCTACTCCATTCTACACCACTGCTCTCTTGTCACTGCACTCTAGATCACAGCAATGTACCCTGCACCACCCTAATCTACTCTACGCCACTCTACTCTGCACCACTGCACTCCATGTCAGTACACTCTATACAGTAGCTACCGATGTCTTGATAGAGTGGTGGGGGGAGGGGAGGACAGACGGATGGCGAGACAAACAAAAAAACACTTACCTGCTGCATCACGCTACTCTCCACTGCAGGCACAGGCTCCCAGATTTCACTGCGGCCAATCCTGATGCTGCTTTAATGCATGAGAGCAGCATCCGGATTGGCCTGAGCGCCCTCAATTTGCGCTCCCAGTTAGACTGAGCCTGTGCCTGCTCTCTCTAACCCTGCAACGCAGCTCAGGTTGGAGAGAGCTTCAGTGCGCGTGACGGGTTGGCTGTCTTGAACGACCGGCCATACCGTCATGCGCATTGAGAGCAGTGCAACCACTCCCCCACAGGAGGAGCTGCGGGGGAAGAGTGAGTAAGATGGCGACAAAAGACCAGGGCCCTGAGTGATAGCCTGATGGGGGCCTGTAGGAACGGTTGCCAGCCCACAACAGGGCTTTTTGGACTAGCATAAAAGTCGATTCAAGTCGTCCCCTAAATAGAAAGAGAATGCCCTGCACCAGACTCGCAGGATGTGCACAAAGTATTAAAAATAATACATCAACAAAGTTTTTTTGGAACGTGGAATACAACTGCTCTTGGCCCTGGATACTTTTTGAGCTTCGGACTCCAAACAGACAAGTCAAAGTCTTGTAAGATACCTCCAATGTTGAGCCACCAACTTATGAGTTGTTATCTCATATGGTGGAAGAAGGTGGATTCTCATCATACTTTCCACCGAAATGTACGTAGACCGGACTATACAAGACTCCACCCTACAACACAGCGACGGCTGAGAAAATAGTCATTTTCCCGTTGCCCCTTGATAGTGATTGCAAAAATTGGTTGGCACAAGCATGAATGTTAATAGTGAGGGATTGAATGTGTATGAGTGTGTGGAGTGAGTGGCTCTGTACGTTTGGGGGTAGGTAAATGATATGAGATATTATTTCTTATGAACAAATGTGTACATATGGAAATGTCTTCTTGTGCCTTCAAGGTTCTTGTGATTCTTTCTGTATATGAAATTAAAAGAATTGATTAACATAATTGACCTTATTTACTGGATCAAAATGTATAGTATTGTGTATATATATATATATATATTTTTTTTTGGGGGTCGTGGGGGGGGGGGGAGTTTTATATAGCGCGAACTTGACCTGAAGGTATCGGGTATAAGAGCGCTTTTCATGAGCACCAGTTTCGTTACAGAAGGACACATTCAATTATTATTATTATTTTTTTTTTGTTACGCAAAGGGAGATTAAGTCATTTGCCCAGAATCACAGGATGTTGGGCCTCGTTGCCGAGACTCGAACCCGGTTCCCCAGATTTGACGTCGCCCGCCCTAGCCGTTAGGCTACAACCTCTCCCCTAAATAATTATATAGCACTGTATATATTGTATGTATTATATATTCTACTATATATATATATTAATTTTTTCAATTGAGAAATGTATAATGTATAAAGATATTAAAAGTCAAGATATGAGAAATTGATATATAAATAAAAACATTAATAAAATGAGTTTGACACTAGGACAGAATGGTTCAATTTTATAGTTATTCATATGTGGCCAGTGTTGGGAGCTACTTGTGGCCCTGTAGGAAACAATACAGGTCTAGTGGGACAGTTCATTGTATTTATTGTTATACCACTCCCCCAGTGCCTGTCATCCCCTGGCCCCGTCACCAAGCCTCGGCTCCGAGGGCAAAAACAAAACTATGATAAACAAGGGTTTACTATCGTTTTCTTTTTCTTTTTTCTTGGCTACTGGTGGGAGGGGGGGGGATGCTCCTTCGCCATAGCGGAGGAGCCGCCGCAGACTCCATACCAATGCACTCTACACCAAAGCATGTTACGCTTCTCTATTCTACTCTGCTTCTCTGCAGTGTATGCCACTGCATTGTATGCCACTGCACTCTACACCAATGCACTCTATGCCACTCTATTCTATTCTGCACCACTGTACTCTACTCCATTGCTCTCTACGCCAGTCTACTCTATGCCTATGCACTCTACGCCACTGTACCTGTACAACACGGGCCACTGCAATCTACTCTGCACCACTCTACTCTCTGCCACTCTACTGCACTCTACGCAAATGCACTCTACGCCACTCTACATGCGCATCACTCCACGCCACTGCCCTCTATGCCACTCCACTCAACTCTATTCTACTCTGCACCACTTCACTCTGACAGTGCCCTCTACACCACTCTGCTGTACGCCACTGCACTCTATGCCACACTACTCTACAGCACTGCACTCTACTCTGCACCACTTAATTCTACACCAATGCACTCTACATCCCTTTACTCAAAACCAATGCATTCTACGCCACTTCACTCTAGGCCACTCTACTCTATGACATGACACTCCACAATACTCCCCTCTATGCCACTGTAGTCCACTCTATGCCACTCTATTCCACTCTGCGACGCTCTATGCAACTCCCTCTATGCCACTTTACCCCACTCTATTCTATTACATGCTAACCCACTCTACTCCACTACCCCACTGTATGCCACTCCACTTTACAACAATCTGTGCCACTCCACTCTGAGACACTCTACACAATCCACTCTACGACACTCTTCAACACTCTGCTCCACGCCATTCCACTGAACTACACTATTCCACTCTTTGCCACTCCACTCTGCTACCGCACTACTCCACTCTAGGACATTGGCGGTCGGCACAGATTGAGGGTGGCGAGTCGGGGGGGTGGAGAGGGTTCTAAAAAAATTATTTTTAAAAAGTACCTCTTCGCCGCGTCTCTCCTCTGTCGCCGCTGCGTCTCTCCTCTGTCGTCGCCGCGTCTCTCCTCTGTCGTCGCCGCGTCTCTCCTCTGTCGTCGCCGCGTCTCTCCTCTGTCGTCGCCGCGTCTCTCCTCTGTCGTCGCCGCGTCTCTCCTCTGTCGTCGCCGCGTCTCTCCTCTGTCGTCGCCGCGTCTCTCCTCCGTCGTCGCCGCGTCTCTCCTCCGTCGTCGCCGCGTCTCTCCGTCGTCGCCACGTCTCTCCTCCGTCGTCGCCGCGTCTCTCCTCCGTCGTCGCCGCGTCTCTCCTCCGTCGTCGCCGCGTCTCTCCTCCGTCGTCGCCGCGTCTCTCCTCCGTCGTCGCCGCGTCTCTCCTCCGTCTTCTTGCCGCCAGGAACAGGAAGCACATCCAGGCTCCCTTGACGAATCACAGCGCTGCAATGCAGCGTTGTGATTGGTCTGAGCGCCATGGTTCGGCGATCAGTCAGGGAATGGAAGCCTGGGTATGTTCTCCACCCAGGGTCTTATGCAGCCTGGGAAGAGAACATGCAAAGTACGCATGACTGTTTGGCCGGCCCTCTCCATGTTAAAAGAATAAGCAGCAATTTGTCAGAAGACCTAGCTTGACATAAGACACCTGCCTTTGAATGCACTGCAAATGAGAGAAGATCAAATCAAAATTTAAAGTCACCTTTATTGCTCATTCACATTCTGAACTCCAGCTTGTTTTTTTTGGCGGTGCTGCAGCACCCTACTTCCAGCACTCATGAATAGAGATCCATTTGTCAAATTTATATCAAAAAGTTTCATTCCCCACTGACCTTAAAGGAATCTCCTGCTTAAACACCTGACTTCACCCATATATTTAAGGCACAATGTTGGTAAATATGCATTTTGTTAATGTTTCAAAATGTTCAGGTCCATGCGTTAATTCAGTCCATATTTTTCCTCAGTGTAATGGTCATTACAATCCTACTTATTCCATTTCAAATGTTTCAGTGTAGCTCAATATCATTTAATTCTTTGTAAATTCAGTGGCCCTCAACTGAAGTGAATAAATAGTGCATCTGGCCCAACAGGTGTACAGACCAAGTGGTTGAGACCACCATGTTGGTATCATCTTGACATGGTGGGGCCGATTGGCCAATGATGAAGCATGCCACGAATAAGTGGGTGAGGACTTTCCGTCCAATTCCTTTTTTCATTTTTGTTTCCTATAGGCATAGTCTCTTCATTCCATTAAGGTGTAGGAATAAATAAGCTACCATTTTGTTTGTGGTATCGATCTTGGTGGTAGGAACAGGAAATAAAAAATGACAGAAAAAGTGGCTACCAAAGGCCAGACCACCTAAAGCCAAATTAAAATGCAGTACCTATGACTCCGAGGACCTTAGGGGCCAGTGGCTATGGTTGAGCATATTGTTTTTTAAAAAAAAATTACATCTTTTTATTGAACGTCTTTTGACACAGATCAATCAAATTGTTAGCGCTACATTGGTCAAGTATGTGTCCATCTGTGCAGCACATTTATACATCTATACATTTGTATAATAACCTCAACCGGAGAATTACATATTCAATTCAATTCAACTTTATTCGATTCAGACAGAGAATCATAAAAGCTTACATTTCAATATAAATTTAAAAAGGAAAAAGTTAATCACTTCATTAAAAACAAGTGCAATAAGAACATTTACAGATTTAGGGTGCAGCAGTTATAAGCTTCCTTCTAGTGATGACAGACCTCAAAAATCTTGCCACTACCACACATGTAAACAAGTCCGGGAGCAATTGTAAAAATAAGTAGGCTGGTAACAATCCCCCCCCACCCAACCCTGTCTCCCCCCCCTCCCCCCCACATTACAGTGCGGTCTCCCTCCTCCCACTGGCTTTTCTCCGATGTCCTCTAAAGCAACACATTCTTCGGACAGAACCCCACGTTCAGCTTAGTCCTTGTAATCTTTTGATGCATGAAAATTGCCTCTGCTATACCTCCCCATGCTAGCCCTGACTTGGCTGTGTCTCCTGAATGTCTCCTTGTCGTGTATCCTCCCCTCCCTCCGTGTCTTCGACACTCTTTCCGCTATCCCTAGTCATGCTGCCCATGAACAATACCCACTCGATTATGTCTTCCTCCAGCTTATCATCCCTACGGATCTTCTTGATATATATTTCCTTCGCTCGTGCCTATTCTAATACGTCCTTGCACGGTTGAGCATATTGTTACATACATACTGCACGATTATAGACTTCAAAGTTGAGCTGGCTCAAATTCTCAGAGACCAGTCATTCCAGAGCCTGAGCCATAGGACCAGGAAGTTTCTCCCGCCTGCCCCTTTCATTAAGTCTTAGGAATGTTCAGCAGCACAGCTGAGCTTGAATGTAGCTGTCTCGCGGGGCAGCAGGGGGACACCTCATTGGATAAAAAGGTAGGTCCGGTCTTGAGATAGTGGCTGTTGACGAGGTTTAGGGTCTTCAGTAAAATTCAGTTTTTTATTTGCACCCAGAAAGTATCTTGCATGAGAGACTTGGTTGGACTTTCTTAGTCCCACCACGCATCACCTTCCTCACAGCCAAGTATTGAAGAGGTTGCAGTTTAGCAATGGCATTTTCTGGTCGGCCCAGATATATGGCATTGCAGTAGTCCATATGGAAAGGGCACAGGTGGCAAAAATTGCTGAACTTCACCAGTTGCCGGAACAGCAGTTTCTGATAGAACATCACCCGCAAATTTCTCACTTATTTAACCGGGACAGGGGGTTCCTTGGCCAGATCTCAAGGGGCCAGAGCTCAGTGTCTCCTCTTGCAATCAGCACTTCAGTGTCTAACCATTTAGTTTAAAAAAGATACAGGACATCCCTTGCCAAATGCCTAAACAACACTCTTTGAGTCATGTTATGGATTTAGAGGACTCTTGACATATTTTAGAAGCAGTTGGGTGCCATCTTCATAGGCAAGAGTGTTAAATCCAAAGAACTGAATGAGGCCAAGGAGGGGCTCAATCAATCAGTCAGGATTTATAAAGCATGGCTAATCACCTGAGAGGGTATCCAGGCACCTGCAGGTCCCGGAAGCTTATTTGAAACAGCCAGGTCTTGAGTGCCATTCGGAATTCCAGAAGTGAGGTGATGGTCCAGAGTTGTGTGGGGAGGCTGTTCCAGGTCTTTGCTGCAATGTGAGAGAAGGAGCGTCCTCCACTTCTGCTTCGGTAGATGCGGGGAGTATGAGCAACTGAAAGGGAGGCACAGCGCAGTCTTCTTGACTGTTGGTGGAAGTTGAGGTGGTGGTTAAGGTGGGCTTGTCCTTAGATGTGTAAAGCCTTGTGTTTATGGACCAGCAGCTTGAATTGGCATCTCTTCTGTATGGGAAGCCAGTGGAGTAACCTGAGGTGGGGTGTATTATGTGTGTTCGTCGGGGAAGGCCGAGGTTGAGTCTGGCTGCTGCGTTATGTATGGTTTGAAGTCTCTGTAGGAGGTGTGCGGTGAGTCCTACGTAAAGGGTGTTGCTGTAGTCCAGCCGGCTGGTGATGAGGGCTTGTGTCATGGTGTGTCTCGTGTGGAGAGGTAGCCAATTGAAGATCTTACGTAGAATGCGCAGAGTGAGGAAGCAGGCGGAGGAGATGGCGTTGATCTGTGATTTCATGGTGAGCTTGTTGTCTGATGATTCCAAGGTTTCTGGCGTGGTTGGAGGGAGTGGGTGCGGGTCCTAGGTCTGATGGCCTCCTGGAGTCTCTCCATGTGTTTCTGCTGTTGCTGAATATCAGTACAGATGACAGTACAGACTGGTCTTGGGTGCCAAAAGTACTTAGTAACACGCGTACCTAACGAACAGTCAAAATCACTTACGATTGACAAAAGGTGGGGGCAGATAGTTCAAGCTAATGAGCAGGATTCAATAGATTCCTCGAGGCAGGGCCACAGGTTGAGGGATAGAAGGCAGAACATGATAAAGATTTGTTCATGGAACGTCCACGGATTTAAAAATATGGGGCATGACCATGAAACTCTGTCCTTCCTCGAACAACAAGACATAATACTATTTCAAGAAACGTGGAACATGAACCCAACAGCAATATCAGGTTACATAGAACATCACATTCTAGCAGAAAAATTCACAAGATTTGGTCACCCAAGGGGAGGCTTATCAACATATATATTACAAAAACATGGTTGGCAAACAGAAGAGTTAGAAGCCGGGGTAAACTGGCTGCAAGTTACAAAATTTACCGGAAAGCGAAATTCGAATAAACTAGACTGGCAATTAATACTAGTCAACGTATATGTTCACCCTGCAAAAAAAAATCAGAAGGAAAAATTCACAACACTAATGAATCTGATCAGTGCACTGCAAAAATCACACGAATTCTGCCCTTTGATTAGTTCAGGAGACTTCAATAGTAACCTAATAAAACAGACTGAAAAAAAGAGGCAGGAGGACTGGGGATACCAAATAATAACGCGAAAGTTAGAAAAGTACGCCCTGTCAATCCTGAATGGTAACACTATAGGGGATAGGCCAGCCGCAACAACGTACTCAAATGGAAAAAGTCGATCTACAATAGATTTTACCATCATTAGCAGCAATCTAGTCCCAAGAATAGACTCATTCCAATTCTACCCACGCATAGAAAGTGACCACCACCCGCACATCACAAACCTTAATATAAACTTGGCCCGGGCGCAAGAAATAAACACGCTGGGACAATACGCAGAAAAGTTTAACCTGAGGAAATTAAGATGGCGAGGACTAAACATGACGATCATAATGGACACTCTCAAAGAATACATGAGTCAAACAGGCCCCCCGACAGAAGAAAATCAAATAAAAATCTGGGAAGATCTGTGTCTCTTCCTTACCCGGAACTTTCCAGCTACCAATAGAAACACAAAAAGGATCCATGGTTTAACCTTGCTCTAAGAGATGAAAAGAGAAGGATGGCAAAAGAGGCGCGAACCCACGCCATGGCGGACAAAATGGGTAAGAATACAGATAAGGATAAACTAAAGGATCTACAGAAGAAATATAAGAAGATGCTGAGGGAAGCAAAGACAGAATATAAAGAAAAAATCTGGACAAAACTATTGTGGGCAAGCACATTGCCAAACAGTAGGGAATTCTGGGGCATCATAAATAACATGACAAAGGGAAAAAAATTACAACAAGAAGCGGGAATTGGCGAAAAAATCTGGATACAGCATGTACATAATAGGTACAGCAATGCGAGGAATGATAAGCATGCAACGGCAACAGACGCCTCAAAATCCCCAAAAGATCTAAGACCTGAAGGAGAAGAATATACCGGTCAAGCAGTAAGCTGCAACGATTCAAATGATCTGATCGACATAAAGCAATTGAGAGGAATAATAAAAAGATTAAAAACGGAGGGGGCGGCAGGCCCGAATGGACTGCCCAATGCACTATTTAAACACGCTCCGGACTTTTGGGCTGACTACCTCGCGCCTTTTTTTAATCAGATCTACAGACAGAACAACGTCCCCAAATCTTGGAAAGGGAACATTATTCATCCAATATTCAAACAGGGAGACCACAATAATCCAGAAAACTACAGATTGATATCATTGATGGATGTTGAGGCCAAACTATATGGATCATGCCTACTTCTCCACCTGGAAGATTGGATGGATGAGACAAGTATAATCCCCATGTTTCAAACCGGCTTCAGACCAGGCATGGGCACTTTAACAAACCTGGCCACGTTGGCACTCTTAATCGAAAAAGCAAGAAAAAGGAAAACACGGTTGTTTGCATGTTTTGTCGACTTGAAAGCAGCATTCGACAAAGTAAGCAGAAATCGCCTCTGGGGAAATTAAGAGCATGGGGGCTATCGAGCAAACTACTGGATGCAATAATAGCCCTGCACAGTGACACATGGGCAAGAGTGAAACTAGGCGATGGACTTAGCACCACCACCAGTATTTACACACATCAAGGCCTAAAACAAGGCTGCGTCCTAGCCCCGAGCTTATTCAATTTTTTATGGCAGATATCAGTAAACACATGCAAGCAGCCGATTGCCATCCGCCAAACTTAGCAAAAGAGCCAATACCCTTCTTAAAGTACGCAGACGATATAGTGGTGTTGAGCCAAAGCCCCATCGGGCTACAAAGAGCGATAAACAACCTAGTCACCTATCTGGATGGAGACAGCTTGGAATTAAATAAAGACAAAACCAAGGTTGTACGTCTTGTGGACCCTAAAAAAACCAAGTTCAAATGGTTCGTAAAAGGGACTATAATTGAAGAACAAGCGGCCTACAAATACCTCGGCTTAAAAATGGGGAGAGGCTTAACACACAAGGAACACAAAATGGACCTAAAAGCAAAATCTCAATCGTTAATTTTTGCGTACAGATTATTGAATAAAAAACTGGGTTGTCCGAACCATGCACATCTTTTAAAAGTGATGGCAGCACAAATAGTACCGACATTGTCATATGCCCTAGTAGTTTGGTGTGGCAAAGAGGTGGAACTACTAAACGAACTTCAGACGAAGGTTTATAAAGCTGTTTTTAATTTACCAAGGTCCGCTGCCCCAGCTCAGGTCCGGCTGGAATTCGGCCTTCAAAATCTGAAATTCCGGAGCATGAGCGGCTTCGTGAAATTATGCCACAAATTCCGTGCATCTGAACTGGGGTCATTGAACAATCTATGCCCGAAAGAAATCAAAATTCAGATGGATCAGGACATTCCACACTCATGGGGAGCCTATCTGAGAAAATCATTGGCGGAACTTGACATACAAACGACATGGGACAGCCAGATAGACCGGGCAGTTTTTGGCAAATTGGCAAATAAGTCTGCAAAGAAGAAGTCTTTCTTAGTAGATAAAATAACAACCTCGAAACGTAGGCATGGGTGGACCGTGATTAACTCCTACATATCAACAAAGCTTCAGGCCTACTTAGTAACTCATTTTAGTGTGGAGTTAAAAAAGAGTTTCACCAATTACCGTTTGGGCATGCGTGACTCAAAAGATCTACAACCGTCCTGGAAAAGCAACCAACAAGCAGCACACTGTCGACTATGCAGTTTTTGTAATGAAACGTTAACTCACCTGCTGTGTGCTTGCCCCGCAGTTAAGGAAATAAGGAGGGGGCTTTTAAAACCAATTTTTAACAAATTGAACATTCGCACGTACAGGCAAGCCGTGATACGTTGGTTGGAAGGTTCCTCTATAATCTTGGCGTGCCGGGGGGTAAAATATCTGGCAAAAGTAAGGGAACTTCTAAGGCAAGCCGATTTAGAGGACATTGATAAAGTATGAACAAGGACGGCAGGGGCTTCAAACATGGCTCCCCTTCACCAGCCCAAGTATCAAAAGGACCGCGATCCTATTCCACAAGATAACCGGAACAACACAGAAAAACGGCAGCTGACCAAACTTTATTGGAAAGTTTGGCATTTTATATGGACATTTTATCTTAAATAATTTAACCTTTGGATAATTTCGGTCACTTGAGCTCTTTTGAAAGTTGTGAATAATAGAACTTTCGCAGATTGTTTAACCGGTTTGCCAACATTTTATGAGCTTTATTAATGTGATTCAGATTTTAAATATTGCCAAGCTCATTGCTGATAAGTGGTATTTAATGGAAGATTAAGTTTAATACATTTTAAAGTGTAAATTGTAACGATTTTAAGTAATCATATACAATAAACTATTTTTGACTTTGACTTTGACAGTACTTCTGTCTTGCCTGTGTTCAGCTGCAGGCTGTTGTTCTTCATCCAGTCGGTGACACTTGTAATGCATCTGTAGAAGTTTCTTTTGGTGGTGGGGGTCATCGGTGGGTGAGAGAATGAGTTGGGTGTCGTCTGCATAGGACATTATGTTGAAACCTGGGGATCTGACGATGTTGGCCAGTGGGGTCATATATGCGTTGAAGAGTGTTGGGCTGAGGGATGAGCCCTGGGGGACACCGCAAGTGATCTCCTTGAGTTCAGAGGTGAAGGGTGGGAGGTGAATCCTCTAGGTTCTTCTGGTGTGAAAGGAGGTGATCCATCTGAGACCGTCCCCTTGGATGCCGATATGGTGGAGTCTTTCGATCAGCGTGTGGTGAAATACAGTGTCGAAGCCTGCCAAGAGGTCAAGGAGGATCATAGCTGCTGTTTCTCTTCGGTCGAGGAGGGTTCCGGTGTTGTTGGCTGCGATCAGGGCGTTTTTGTTGCTCTGATTGCTGCAAAAGCCGGATGGGAGGCGCCGAGTAGCTGGTTCTGCACCACGTGTGTCATGAGTTGCTTGTTGATGATCTTTTCCAATATGTTCTCTGGGAATAGGAGCAGGGAGATTGTCTGGTGGTTTCTGAGTTAGCTGGGGTCAGCGAAGGGTTTTTTGAGTAGTGGTCTGACTTCGGTGTGTTTTTCCAGGCATCGGGAAATGTTGCAGTTGTGATAGAGTTGTTGAGCAGGGTGGTGCGCTCCTGGCCGATCGTTTGGTTTCCGAGGTTGAAGATGTGGTGCTGGCATGGGTCTGTGGGAGCTCCCAAGTGGATGGATTTCATGGTGGAGAGGTGGTTTCCTGGGTGGAGAGAAGGTTCCAGGTGGTCAGTCTGTGTTTCGTGTTGGTTGCTGTGGTGGCGTATCTGTCGAGGACATCCGTAGGTGTGGGCTGGGGTTCGAAGTTTCTGCATATGTTTACGATCCTGTAGTGGAAGAAGTTGGCGAGGTTGTCGCACAGCTCCTTTGAGGGTGTGATGTTGTTTTTGCTGGCAGCTGCGTTGGAGAATTCCTTAACAATGTTGAAAAGTTCTGTGGTGGTGTTGGCGCTGGTTTTGTTGCATGCGGCTAGGAGTGTCTTCTTTGTTGCCCTCAGCAGGCGGTGGTAGAGGTTGAGGGAGGTCTTGAATGCTGCCCTGTCGGAGGTGTCTTTACTTGCGCACCATCTCCTTTCCAGCTGTTTGTTGTATCGTTCCACTGTTATGAGTTCTTGGGTGTACCAGCAGGCCCTTTTGGAGGATTTCGCTGGATATTGCTCTTGATGGGGACGATGCTGTTTGCGCAATTGGTGATTCAGGCGTTGAAGTTCTCCACTCCCTGTTCGAGGTTGGTGGAAGTAGCGAGGTTGGAGGTGTTGAGGGCGTAGGTCCAGCTGGTCTCTGAGATTTTCTTCAATCTCTGGTGGGTTGGGCTGGTCGTCTTGGAGGTGGCTGTGCGGGGGCTGAAGTGGACGATGGAGTGATTGGTCCATGTGAGTTCTCTAACATGGCTGTATTTGACACGGTTGCTGGAGGTGAAAATGGGGTCCAACATGTGTCCTGCGGTGTATGTAGGGTCGTGGACAATCTGGTTCAATCAGAGGCTGCTCATACTGTCGAGGAGATGTACTGTGTTGCTGTTGTTGGGGTCTTCTATGTGTAAATTTAGGTCATAGAGGAAGATGTAGTCCTTGAAGTTTAAGGGTAGGGGCGCAATGAGACCTGCGATGCTGTTGCAGAAGATGGCGCGCGGGCCTTGGTCGGTATGTGAGGGTGCCTCTGATACTTGTCTTGTTGTCCGTGTGGAGCTTGAAGCTGAGATGTTCCATGGGGATGGTGATCTTGTCGGTGGTGGTAGTGCACTGTATGGTCTCTTTGTGGATGATGGCTTCTTCTCCTCCCTGGTTTGTTGGTGCGGTCCTGGTGAGTGATCTAATATCCGTCGGGGATTGCTGTGACAATGTCTAGGGCAGATGTGGAGTTGAGCCAGGTCTCGGTGAGGAAGATGAGCACATTCAGGTTGGTGTTTTTGTTCAGGTGGTGTCTGTGGTGTGTTCGGGGTGGGACTGGTCAGTAGGCTGGTGTGTGTGCTGTGGCAGGTGAATCGGCAGTGGGTGCAGGTGAAAGGTCCTACGGTGGGTCAGCGCTGTGGCAGTGTTCATTGCGGGGTCCGGGGCCGAGGATATAGAGCTTGGCAATGGTGTATCTTCAGGGGGCAGAAGGGACAGGGGTCATGTTGGCAGGAGGAACTGTGAGTGGGAAAACCCGGGCGGGAAAAACCTGGGCAGTGGCGGTGTCACTGGATCAGTCTGGAACAAGCAGGAACTGGAGGCCACAGGCAAGTGGCAGGCTAGTTGTCCAGGTGCCTACTCCTGTTGGACTGGAAGTAGAAATTAAATAGAATGTGGTGGTAGAGTGGTTCTATGAGGATATTGCAGGGTGGTGAAGTCTCTATGGAGTAGAAAGAATGCATGAATTTCGACCGCAGTCTGCTTGTCAAAAAGGAGGCAAAGCAAGCTAGTGCTTGCTCCTTTAAACTCACAGATCTCATAAGGTCGTACATCATATTATGGTTGACTGTATCAAGTGTTGCAGAGTAATACAAGAGTAAAATCTCTGTTCAGAACCTCTAATCATTCCAGCTCCTAAACTGATCCAAGCATGACGAGCTGTTACACATGATTTATTACCAGGAGTCCGATATCCGCATTCTGTCCCTTGCCCAGATTTTCCTGGACAGCTCCTTTGTTTATGCTAGTGGTATAGTCTATGTCGGAATGTACTAATCTGCCTTTGGTGATATGATGGTCAAGTGGCTCCCTCTCAGCCTCCTTTTAAGCTGGAATGATGGTTAAATGATAGTTCCACCACATGTTCATATTGATGTTACTCAATGACAGCTTCATTTAATATGACCCTCAAATGTGTAATCCTATTCTCCTGTGATACCTGATCAGTAAAGATCTCAGAGGTTCGGTTCAGATATGTAGCTTTAGCACAGGGAGTATTAGTGTCAAAGAAGAAGCCTTCTGCCTTTGGTGCATTTAGCTGCAGTCAGCTTTGCTTCATACACGCTCTGGTGTCCGGAAACACTCCTAACTAGTCTATTCTTGTGACAATTTCGATTCTTGTTTCTAACAAGTGTTTGGGCACCTTCTGGCTATGAATTGAATTATAGAATTTGCTCTCTAGTTATGTTGACTAGGCTTCATGTAGACGTTGAGAACATGCGTCTAGAGGAGAGTCCTTGGATACCTGCAATTTAAAATGGAGTTTGGCTTTGTACAGTGTTGTAGGTTCAATGTTAGCTGTGTCTTCCCTAATGGAGGACAAGCAAGGAAATAATGTTTCTGTAATACCAACAGGGTGTGTTTAGTAATCAATTGCATACATGCAGTAGAGATGTGGAAGCAACCTAGCAAAATGAATCTCGTCTGCTGCCTTTCACAAATGGTCCATATATTAAGTAGGGGCTTTTCAGGATCACACCAGGGTCAGGCCTGGCTGTGTGGGTCTAGATTGTTGAATTTGTTGAGGTGCAAGCATAGCAGGATGTAACAACTTTCTCAAGAGGTTTACTGACAAAGTGTATCCCAGCTACAAGATAGTAGTCGTTAAGCTTGACTTGGGTCAGTTGGATGTGTTTTTTTTGTTTTGTTTGAAATCTTTTTATTGAACATTTTTCCGCATTTCATTATAGCGGGTCAGACATATGACTGTACAAGCATATGAACTTCCATCTCGTTGTGATCAAGGAAGTAAGTAGCCTAGAGTGAGCCACAATAGCAATAAATAGCAATGCATACAGCAGTGTAATCTCGTTTACAATATCAATATTTTGCCAGCAGGATGGACAGACGGGTCAGTAGCCTTTGCATGAATCTGCGCTTATTACAATATAAGTAAACTAAAAAACAAGGAAAAAAATGCACACAAAACAAAAGGTTGAAATAACAGTATGCAAAAAAAAAAGGCTTAACATTGGGGAGGCCTCCAATTTATCTCCAAAGATAAGTATTTATGGGGTCTGGTCATTCATCGGTTATTTGGGGGAGCCTGGGCAGAGAAATGGAATGTGTAGAGGGAATGTCGGAAGCCTCAGGGTTTCGTTTCCCCCTCCCGGATGCATTTTAATCAAAAAGCTGGAGTTCTTCAAGCTTAGGAGGATTGAAAGCCGGTATATTACAAGCGTGAGAAATAATCAATCAGAGGCCGCCAGATTTAGTGTCCGAGTTGGGCGTGTTTTTTAAAGCAGTGCGATAAGGTGAAGTATCAAAGCCCAGACTCTGACAGTGCAAACAATAACTGCCACTTAACGTCTACATTGCTAGTTACATATGTTAAGCCTTAGTTATACTTCATATGCCTCACCAAGAGCATAGATGTTAGCGGATCTCAAGTTCCAGCTGACAACCTGCCGCAGTCTTTACGCGAGCCGTAACCGAGATCACGGGCAAGACTCCTCACTACGCGGCACTTGGACGTACCACAGAGCAGGGACCAACACAAGAAGCCACACCATGACTTAATGCTTGAGGAACACCACACGGGGGAGTTGGAATAGCTGCATTGTTTGCCTGCTCGGGGCAGTATGGAGTATGGGGTGGTATTAAAACATGTTCATCTTCGTAGACTCCTTTTAGCTCTCAGCCCTGCCCCGCCTCTATGATTGGGGTGAGCAATTTTGGAAGTAGAACCAGAAGCCAACTTGGTTTACAAGGTGTAGGATCCAGAGGGGGGAGTTCTGTGGGTCTAACTTAAGCCCGCTGATTTGGGATTCCTCAAATGTAATAGGTTTCAATATGTTTTTGAGCTCCTAGTCCCCTTTCTCTCCTTCCAATGATTACGAAGGCACTGAGGCGTAGTTGGGAGGCGCAACACATGTTTCATAACATCAGGGTTAGATGTCGCCAAAATGTTCTTTTTTTTACCTTGTAGCTGAAGAAATATTGCCTTCTCTGTGTAGTATACAATCATTTCTGTGAGGTATTTTTAGCGGTGGGGTTTTGTCTTCGGTAACTCAACTGTAGTCTGTTGTTTTCTTTTTTCTGTCATTCTCCCGACACCCCATTGTCCACGTTGACCCTTTCTTCCCTCTCCTTTTATTTGGGTTCTGCTGTAGTGCCGTTGTCCGAGTGAAACTCTGTGGTTACAAGACCTCTGTTGGCATTGATTCCTAATTGCCCACTTTTGGCCCTCGCGATGCTCAGCTGAGTCCTTTTCTGTACCATCTTTCTTTCGAGATGTTCTTTCTTCCACTTTCCATGAATTACATCTTTTGCTTTCCCTTCCCTTTTTATGCTTCTCTATCTCATACTTTTTCTTGTCTCTTCTCTCTCAACTCCATTGTTTCTCTTGTACTCTCTTTGCCTTTCTTAAGATCATCCCGTTTCTTCAGTTGTCTTTCTGCGCTTCTACACTTTTTCCCCTTCTCCCCCTTACACTGATTCTTTCTCACTTTCTTTAATGTATAGTGCTTATGTCACAAAAAAGCTGCTTCAGTGTGCAGCAATGAATGAAGAAGATGGAAGAAGAAAAGGAAACGCGAGTCTAGTTGAGCGAGAAGAAAGGAATATGATGTTTTTTTGTTTTGTGTTGAATTCTGTTCTGAGATAACAAATAAGGACCTGCAGAGCGGCAGTCATAAAATGTCTCAGTGGTTCCTCTGTTCAACTGTCATGCAAAACAATCACATTCTTGACCATAGCAGCAAAAGATCTTGAAAAGAAGGAATCAGCGATCAAAGAACTTGATAAGAAGGACAGATGACCAGCATTCCTTCATGCAGTTGGGTTGAGTCCTCCTCAGAACTTTTAATCTGTTTCTTTCTCTCCCCTCTCCTCTTCAGCACAAGAACTTAACCTGAAGCAGGAGGCACAGACCTGTTTATAAAAATAATTTTAAAGACCTCTGGTTGAGGTATTTTAGTACAAGATTTTGGCCCCTGAGAATTAATTAGATTGCTATTTATAAAAAATAAAAAAAATGCTTTGCTGCAATTTTTAATCCAGTTTACTGCGTTACATTGTATATCCCATGGTGGTATGTTCCACCCTTTTATGATTTTAAGAAATTAAATAAAAGTATATTTTCATTTCTGCTCTGAGGCTGTTTGAGTGTGCCAATTAGGAGCCGGCTGCCAATCAATTTCATCATGTCCATGGCAACACCACACAATGAGATGTCTCCTTGGGCACGGCTTCATTCTGATGAAAGAGTAGCTTGGTATTACCCAGTTTGTGAGAAAAAAATACGAATTCCAGATTTGCTGAATTGATGAATGGTCAATTGTCATTCACGAAGTGACGAAAAAGCCTCCATGAACCAGACATTCAATCCAGGGTCCGGTGGCGAAACAAATAAAAAGCACGCTGAACCTTTCACGAGTTTGAAGTAGGAGGAAATTGTCAGTTAAATTATTTAAAAGAAAAGTCAAAACAGAAATGAAAATTAAAAAAATAAATACTGGTTTTAATTTCCACCTTTGAGAATACATGGGCAGCAGGGAAAAGGGTAAGGCAAAGGCAGAGTGGAGAAAAATGGGGTATCTGAGGAAAACTCAGGAACTGATGAGGCACATCAAAAACAAGCTTTGGAAAAGTCAATAGATCTGGCTCTAGTGTGCTAATGCATACAGCATTAGTGTACTTGAACGAGACACATGGCAGTGAGTTAGAAGGAGCAGACAGAGCTAAAATTATGATCTAGTCATTCATGCAATTCATTGCAAGCACTTGAGTGAAGGTGGAAGAATGAATCCAATGGCATTATGTGAAAAATGAATGCTGCACTGGGCAGAGCCAATGACTGGAAGAGGCCGGTAGAAGAAAGCCAATAGTTGAAGGGGGCAGACACAAAGCCCACTCTATTATGAGCAGTAGCTCTGCTTGACAACTGCATTGTCAACACTAAAAACCGGTATGCTCATTCTAATAGAAATATGCTTTGGAGCACACACATTGGAAGGTAAGAGGTTAAACAGGGTACAAACAAGGACACAGGGAGTGGAGAAAAAGAGGAGGCGGCTGTGGTGACTAGAGATGAAAAAGGGCAGGTATGGTTCTACCTCCTTATAATGAACGCATTAAACTGGATGTCCCTGCAATGCGTTTTTTCCAAAAACAGTATTGATCATGACGTATCCGATCTGGCAATGTAAAGGATAACTTTTTTCCAGGTCCTATATGGATGTTTGTAAGGGAGCAAACATCTCCTGGCACTTTCAGTAGTGTAGTTATTTCCCAACTCATTGGCACTCATTTTTCCAACTTGGGCAGAATGAAAGGCTAAGGCATACTGATGCGGATTGGAGAGCGCGATCCATTTTGAAATACTTGTAGAGGATAATCATAAGGGCCTCCCTTTAATTTTGTACTATCCTCCACACCGACCGGCCATGAGGGCAAGTCCTCGCTATAGTCGGAACAAGGTGGACGCTCTATCCTTTAGCAAGAGAGAGTTAGAGGCCAGGAACGGCCAGTTGGCACGCGTTTGACACTTGTCTAGTAACTCTGTGTCAAGGTATAGCCTTATTTGGCATACCCATGGCCAGCCTCTATTACTGAAAGCAGCTTTCTGATTAGCAGGTAGAACTAGCTTAAGCACAGCTCTGTCTCTAGTCTGCTAGCATAAGCCAGTAGCTTGCAAGCGTTGTGAGGGTCTACCAGTGTGACTGTAGTTAGAACTGTCTAGATCGAGGGACAAAAGGGTATCTCTGAAGAATGGAAGGGTCTTAGAGGTAAGAGCGAGGGCTTCCACAGGGCAGGCGCAAGGTAAGCGAATGCATGGGAGTGTGAGAGCATGGCTAACACGTCACCCCAAGAAGAAAATACAACAAACCTGTACTTCCATTTGAGATCAGATCTGCTTTGTCAAGAGGTTTCCAGGCATTACAAACACGTTAGATTCGAAATTATTGATTTAAAAAAAAAAAAAAAAATTATACCGAAGTTTTCAGCATCAGATAGGTATTCTGCAGCAACTTCTGACAGCTGCGGGTTCTTTCGCTCAAATTAGGTTCCTGTTTTTATATTGAATTTCTGTAAATTCATAATTGCACCAAGGAGATATTTCGAATCAACACCTGCCACAACCCCAATTGGAAGGACTGGTTATGAAACGGGCAAAGCAGCTCTCATTTAATGAATAACGTCAGCTAGTGGAACAGAAAAATATATGTGGCTGTCTCCTCAAATGGAGGTCTATAAAGCCCTGCAGAAATATTGGGATCTGCGGAAGAGCTTAGAATGGAAGTATAGGTTTGCTTGGCTCAGAATCTGCCTTTTCCAATTTTGTGATTGTGCTCTGGCCAGGTAATGGATGAGGAAAACATGCAATGCCATTCATGCTCTGCTGGGGAGGAAACTCGTACTCATATATTCTGTATTTGTCAGGATTTGTCTGGTGCTCGAAGGCAATTACTGAGACAACCTTTTATTTGTCGGAGAATTATGGAATGCGCAGAAGCGGTCGTTGCATGTTTGAGTGACAGCTACCCACAATTACCTTGGTGCTTTTTAAAATGTATGAATTTGATACTGTCCAAACTTGTAAATTGCTTATATTTATTGGTATTGTGCTGTTTTTAGATCCATTGATGTATGTCCGTTGCCGTTTGATTAATCTACAGCTTCTGTAAAGTCATGTACATTGTTACTTACTGGAAGAATACTTTGCAATGATTTCAATACAGTGTGCAATAAGCTTATAATGAAATAAAAAAAGGAATGAATTGAACAGAATTTATGAAAAGCCAGTGAGGCCCTCCTGGAGAATTCAACATATTAGCATTTTTTGTTTATTTTTATTTGGGGCCGTGAACGAGGAAATTATTGCAATTTTTCTGGAGAGCGAGGTGCCAATGCTGTCAGTTTTGCTGACCCTCTGAAGCATGCAGTGATCAGCCTACCCTGGAAGAAACCAACAGCTGAACCGAGGGATCTAAAAACGAGTGCTCAGTCATACCTCTAAACATCTCTACTCAGAGATATTCCTCATAAAGAAATGCAGACGAAAGCCCCTCAGTATTGTGTTACTTACAGTGTCGAATAATTTGGAATTCGAGAGTACCAAACCATCCTGTGGACTTCATTTGTGACAACACTGATGACATCTCAAATGACATCATTGATGACATCACTTGATGCCTTCATCCAAGCTTCTTTTCTGCACATTACTCTATAAACTGGTATGGCATTAGAGGCCTCAAAGTAAGTACAAAATAACTCGAAATAATATGAAGCATCATTAATGCCATCACAGATACACCTCCCTTAGGTGTAGCAAGCATGTGTTATGTGCAACATTGACCTTATACCAGTGGTTCCCAAACTTTTTTTGACCTGTGGCTCCCTTGACCTAATTGGCAGTTGGCCGTGGCTCCCCACCATTTTTTTACCGGTGGACGGGTGGGGGGGGATGTAAGCCCGACCTCGGGAGTACTTCCTGTTGTCTTCCTTAAATTAATTGGGATGCAATGAAGTTATGCCAGCTGCTGTATTCAGTAGCTTTTTGGTACTGAGAGCTCTTGCATTAAAATCCATTAATAAAAACCAATTCTGTTGCTCGAATCTCCAGGAATAAACAAACGTCAAAGCCCCCAATAACGTTGACTTGCTCATTGAGTGTTTAACTCCAGCCAAGTTCAAAGTGACCAATGAAATCGTAATAAGGCGCTTTTATGATTTCTTTAACGAGCTCCGTGGAGGCCGCCTTTTTACAGCTGACCTTTACCACCGATGACTTACTTTCCAAGACAGAAGCCACTTCCTTATCACCCCTCCAACTCACGTGAACTCTACAGTGCAGAAAGGACTACGCCAGCACTAAAGTACCAACACCTGATGTAGTGCATCATGACAAAAACCAACACGGAACGCAAAAGAAACCGGAGTACGACAACCATAATGCAGGACAATGGGCAAGAAGCGAACGGTGGACAGCTGGAAGACCTGTCCTAGGACCTTGAACATAAAGGATTTAAAACACATCTGGCCGAAACTAAATAAAATGCTGTACTTTTGCATGCATCAATGGGAAAGCAAACAAGAACACGTGGGATGAATGAGGATCTACATAAATTTGCATACATTTCCACACATCGTGGGTCAGGAGAAAATGTTCCTGCATATTTCTTGGGTTACGCCCAGTCAGAAACTCATCAAAGCTGCAGTGCTAGAAGCATGTCAGGTGAGCAGATGGTGAGGGAGCAGTCCACAGTGCAGCTCTATCCCACAAAGGGCACCTAATATCAAACAGGCTTTGAAATCCTGATCACAACCACAGTATGACTGAGTGGCTAGTATTGTAGGATTTAAGAAGATCGGCATGGCATTTGATTAATAATTAATAAACAGTGCTTCAGGCATCAAAGGTTGCAAAGAGTATACCATCTAATGTGCAAAATGTTTCTACTATCATTTGTATTGCTTCCACGTCGCCCTGCCTTAAGTATACCATCAGAGCTATATTTCCTTGTAACAATGAGTATCCATCCTCATGGTGACCATGGACGTGCATTACCGAATCCGAATCAAATCAAAGCTTCCAACAGTTCATGATGATTATGGGCAAAGCGTACCGCACAGCGTGGTACAGTTTATTCACCCTGTACTTGTAATTCTCAGTGCCTCACTAAACCCTGAAATAGCCTTTTATTCTTTTACAAGTCATAACTATGGACATTGCATTGATAAAGTTGCAGACAAGAATCCTACCTGTCCTAGGACCTTGATTTCTTTAATGGGCTCCGTGGAGCCAGCCCTTTACAGTAAAAATAATGCTGGTGATACGGGTGTAAAACGGAGGTTGGGCATTTGATTAATAATTAATAAAATGCCATGCCGATCTTCTGCCCAACCTCCGTTTTACACCCGTATCACCAGCATTATTATTCATAACGGCGCGGGATTCCTGTGTGGTCCGTTCAGTGAGTCTGTTGCACGGCAGCCAAGAAGCCAGAGAGAAGGCCTTGGCTTGGCTTATATTTTATGTCTGATTTCTAACGTGCTCCGTTTTTAACAGTAAAAATAATGCTGGTGATACGGGTGTAAAACGGAGGTTGGGCAGAAGATCGGCATGGCATTTTATTAATTATTAATCAAATGCCATGCCGATCTTCTGCCCAACCTCCGTTTTACACCCGTATCACCAGCATTATTTTTACTGTAAAAACGGAGCACGTTAGAAATCAGACATAAAATATAAGCCAAGCCAAGGCTTCTCTCTGGCTTCTTGGCTGCCGTGCAACAGACTCACTGAACGGACCACACAGGAATCCCTCCCATGCCAGTCCCAACACCAACGGCCTACTAACTTACTTACCTTACTTGGGAAGAGGGTCCTACCGCAGAACAAGGCGGGCGGCAGAACACGGCGGGCGACAGTACACGGTGGGCAGCAGTAACTCCCCTCAAATGGCCAGAGCTGCGTATGCCAGTAATGGAGACTACCTACGCCTGTGAACGCACGTACGACGCGTATACGTACGCACGTATGGCGGCAGTGCGCTCTTGGGACAAACCATGTCCCCAGTTTTTGCAGGTGGAACGTATTTTGCGCTGCGGCTGCAAGAAGCTTCACTTTTCCACATCGTGGTCGCGGCGCCCCTGGCTACTCATAACGGCGCACCGGGGTGCCGCGGCGCACAGTTTGGGAACCACGGACCTTATACCATATACTTCACAGGCAGCGTAGTTCCCATTACAATCAACCACAGAAATATGGGAAACCCTTATTGCAGATGGTGTTCAGTATGTGTCGAACTGTTCAGAGAAAGCCTAGTTCCACAAGATACTCAATGTCTGTTCCAAAATTAATGCCCTACTGCGGACAGCTTTTATCTGTATCAAACCCCTCACAGTCACCAAACCTACCCTGACAAATGAAGTTGATATCAGTAGAAAAGTGGTTACTGTAAACGGTGTTTACGCTGTACCACACTGTTTGCAGACAGTAAAATTCTCATGAGAAATACACCACAGAGTATTAAAGAGTATCTACTAAGAACAGTGTACACTCAATGCAACACTTGTGAAAAAAAGACACTATTCGCTTAAAATAACCAAGGTCTGAAGGTGCTGAAGATCATACTATCTGCAGCCTTCATACTGTGGTGAAAACATTTCAGATAACCCATCTTCTGAATCAAAACAAGCCATTGTACATAGGTTAGCGCCTTGTGCACACAGTCTTCTATGTTGTGTAGAAATTGTCATGCTGAGATGATTCTATCTAACAACTCACGGCTGCTTACGATACTTAATCTGGATGACCTCACTGATCATTACATCCACACCATGACAAATATATTCGATACAATTGCACAGAAGCAACTCAGAAGGATGCCGATCAAACAGTCCAAACCCTGGTTCAATTGCTCCCTAAACGAGGAACGACGCAAATTAAGGCTTGCGGGAGATAATGGAGAGCTTGCCTTCCATAACACACCTCAAACACCTGAGGATAACTAGAAGCTTGTATAACAAACATATCCGTAGTGGGAAAACTGATCACCTCAGGGCACAGCTTGACAACGCCAAAAACAGAACCAAGAAACTATTTGAAATCATCAAACAACGAGCTAACAACTCAACCAACCAACACTCTGCAACCAAGATCTCACTCCCTAGTGGTGAGGATTTCTCTGCACACTTCATTGAAAAGACAAGACAAATTGAACTAGAACTGCAACTCGCATCACCAAATGCACAGTATCAGTCCCAGCCCACAACATCACCTTGGCTAACCTCAGCGAGTGCCCCTACTTCCAGATCCATCGACTATACTCCCAAAAAAATGCATTGTGGAACACCTTTTTACCACCAGACGTTGCCGAGCTGCTCAAATCTATGACTTCATTAAAACCCTCCAATCATTTCAACGATCCGCTACCCGCCATGTTCTTCAAGGAGCTCAAATCTGCTATTCTCCCACTCTGGTCCATGATTATCAATGAATCTCCTGTGCAGGGTATGTTCCTGATTGCCTCAAGATGGAACACGTCACCTCCATCCCAAAAAAGCCAAATGCAGACTTAGCGGATCCTAACAACTTCCGTCCAGTTACTAATATGATGACTTTGGCCAAACTGCTTGAGAGATGCGTACACACACAGCTCTGCAACCACATCAAGATGTTTCAGCTCCTTGACCAATACCAGTCAGGTTTCAGAGCAGGACATAGTACTGAAATGGCTCTAACACACATTGTTGATGACGCCTTGAGATCACTTGACCAGAATGTACCCTGCCTACTTATCCTTCTTGATCTGTCCTCAGCGTTTGACACGGTCAAACATGAAAACCTGACTGATCTTCTTAAAAAATGGATGGGGTTTTCAGACACTGTCTTAAATTGGTTTGCCTCAATCTTACAAAATAGAACGCAAAGAATTAAAGTTAACCATTCCCTCACAACCAATACACCAGTCTCAATTGGAGTGCCTCAAGGTTCCACACTCTGTCCCACGCTTTTCTACTTGTTCATGGAACTGCTCTCCGAAATTCTGAACCGCTCTAACATTCAATACCATATGTACACCGATGGCACTCAATTGTACATGAAAATTGCTTCACCGGATGATATCAAAGCTCTTATCTGTGCGCTGCTGAAAACTCAGCAATGGTTAACTCATGATCCCCTTTTGCTAAATACACTCAAGACGGAATTCTTCCTGATTGCCCCCCACAATCATTCTTCACCCATTCAAGACTGGCTCAAACAATTTACAGCTCTCAACTTTGTTCCTCATATTGTTGACTCTGCGAGATCTTTAGGCTAACTCTGGACAAATACCTGAATATGCAAGACCACATCAGTGCAACAACAAGGGGAATCAATCATCATCTCAACACATTAAGGAAAATCAAGCCATTCCTGCCTTCTGAAGACATGCAGCTAGCAGTCCAATCCCTAGTTATCTCCCGCTTAGACCATGGAATTGTGACCCTTGCAGGGTTACCCAAACCTAGACTGGCACCGCTAAGAGACACTCTGCACTCTGCTGCCAGACTCATCCCTGGATCTAGAAAACATGATCACATCACACCATACCTAATTCAACTCAATTGGCTGTCGATCGAAGCAAGGATTCGGTTCAAGATAGCCTGCCTGACACACAAAGCTCTTCATTATAACACCCCCTTTTACCTGGCTAAAAAACCCGAACTATCTGATTTGAATCGGACCCTAAGCAGCTCTAACACTCTCCTGCTGAAACCTCCCAAATTCAAAAAGAAAATAACCTACAACCGTGCTTTCTCTGGTCTTGCACCAAGAATATGGAACACTCTTCCTCCCGAGATCAGATCTAACCACTCAACCTCCTCATTCAAAAAACAAGTCAAATGGTTAGTCCTGAATAACCACTTACAGCAATAGTCCCGAAGCCTCCTTGACTAACTTTTATTTCTTGTTGGCATCTTTGTTCTCTAATTCAGCGTTGCAATTTTTGTCACTCAGCAAGCACCATAAGATTGGTTGCTCTTTTGTTACTTTACATGTACCACAAGGTGGGTTGCTCTTCTTTAGTATTTGTGCTTGTTAAGTTCCTTTATGTTGTTGTATTTATGCCTTTACTTCCTTATCGCTACTGCTCCTTTGTACAGTGCTCTGATACCCTAATGGGTCATGTTCGCGCTATATAACACTTTTCAAATAGTATCTACTACTTAGAATCTTTGCCCTGTTGGAAACTTTTTCTGCAGAACCAATCATCTGCACACAGTTAATCTTGAATACAAAGATTTATTATGTGTTCAATACCTCTACACACCTATGGTGCATCAGGAGCACATGTGCTGTGTAAACACTTACACCCATTAACTGGACACAGGCTGTTCAACAGTAGATAGAAAAGTAATATGGTGGTTACCCACCACTATGTAAAGTATAAAACAAATTAACACACTCATTGGATGGTGTCATCAGTAATGTCATCATTGAAGTCATCAATGATGTCATTTGAGATGTCATCAGTGATGTCATAAATGATGTGATAGAATATATCATGAGTGATGTAATTTGTGAGGCCATAAGCAGTGTATGGCAGGGGCACAAGTTATAGCTAGCTCTGCTAACTATAACTGGTGAATTCCTGTGTTTTTTTGAGTTCAGAACGATAATGTTGTCAGTGAGATATTCACCTAACTGTAGCGTCACTTTGACCTTTGTTTTTTTCAGTGAACTTCTAAGGTTTTTTAAAAATAGAAACAGATCTTTTTATCTTACCTAACTGTAACGTTACTTAAACCTTTGTTTTCTTTCAGTGTATTTCTAGTTTAAAAAAAAACACAAAAGTAATATTTTATTACTATACGTAAAGCCAACCCCGCCACTCGGCCAAAGGGCTTGGCCCTGCAGCCAACTCCATGCTGTGCGCAGCCTTTGGCATGAGGCCAGGCCCTGTTGCCAACCCACCTGGTGGCAGCCACCCTGCAGATAGCCTTTTGTCGTGCTTGTAGAAAGGTTTGGAAGTAGGGCCTGTCTTGCAGCTGGGCCCTGCATCCAACTCCCAGCAGGCAGCCAATTCCATGCTGTGCAGAGTCTTTTGCTGCCTGCCCCAAGCCCTGTGGCCAGGCACCCAGCAGGCTGCCAACCCCACCCTGCGCAGAGAATTTGGTGTGCACAGCGTAGGGTTGGCCTTTTAGCCACAGGAACCCAATCCCCTGGGGCCAAAACATATATATTAAGGGGAGGTGGGCATGCAGACCCCCTCTCTGAGCCTTAAAAGGCCACGGGGACCACATCCCCTAGGACCAAATTCAATAAAAAAGGGGAGGGGCGTGCAGCCCCCCTCACTAAGCTTTATTGGGCCCTAGATACCCCATCCTCTGGGGCCAAAATCTAAGGGGAGTGGATGTGCAGCTCCCCTCCCTAAGCCTTAATAGGCCCTGGGTCCACGTTCTCCTCGGCCTAATGCACTTAAAAAGGGGAGGGGGCTGAATGGCGCCCCCCTCTCTGAGCCTCCTCCCTGAGCACCAATAATCCCTGGGGACCTTATCCCCAGGGCCAAATATAATAAAAAAAGGGAAGGGGGGCATGCGGCCCCCCTTCCCAAAACTTCTCTGGCCCCAACTACTCCATCCCCCAGGGCCGGCCATATTTAGAAAGGGAATGGGGGTTGTGCGCCTGAGCCTATTTTGGCCCGGGGGACCCCATCCCCACGAGACTTGCGTTATAAATAGGTGGGTGCCCACCAAGCACATGTAGGGGACTTCTGAGGGAACCCCAGGACCCCCACAGCCCCAACCGGCTCTCCATAAGGTGAGGAAGCCGATATTGCTCCCGCTCGGAGGGAGCAATATGTATGCTCTTTCCCTGCCCGAATCAGTGCGGACAGGGAAACAGAACACAAGCCTCGTCCCAGCCTGTGGGAGCATCTTTAAATCTCCCGCCGGCTGGGAGCAGACTTAGTATCTTCTTCCGGTCGGTGGGAGATTAAAAAATGCTCCCTCCAGACGGTAGAAAATTCATGTTTCAGGAAACTACTGTGTCCTGAGGGTGGGCTTCAGGACAGTGCAAGTGAGCCGGCCTGGGGGATGAAGTCCCCGGGGCCTTTAAAGGCTCAGGCAGGAGGGGCCAAGGGGCCCCACTCCATTTTAATTAAAGAAACCGCCTTGGTGGGATGGGGTCCTGAGGGGCTTTTTAAGGGCACCCCCTCCCTTTTATTTTTGAATGCAACCTGGGGGATGGGGTCACCAGGGCTTCCTTAGGCTCAGCGAGGAGTGTCGCGTTGCCCCCTTCGCTTTTCAGCTTGAATTTGGCCCCAGGGGAGGAGATACCCGGGACCTCTTTAGGGTAAGGAGGGGGGCCGAGCACCCCCTCCCCTTAATAAATACATTGGGCCCTGCAGGATGGGGTCCCTGGGGCTGAAAACCGCTTGGGGAGGGAGGCTGCGCACTCCCGTCCCCTTAAAAAATATACCTGGCCCTGGGGGATAGGGTCCCCGAAGCCCAAAATTGGCTTGGGAGGGGAGCCCTACTCATGCCCCCCTCCCCATATACATTTAAAAAATGGCAGCCGCCATTTTTTATTTATTTTGCTGCGATCTTGCGATACTCCAGCAGGATCATGGCAAAAATTGGCAAATTATTTCGAATTTTGGCCCCAGGGGAGGACCCTCTGCATCCCCCCCTTCTCCACCCCCCAACTTTATATTCAACCTTCTGACTCTCTGCACTTTGTGATCCACATTTATATACTCTATATACACTGCTCTTGTATTACTGTCTTTCTGTTCCTTCCGCTTATCCCTCTTTCTCCCCAGCCATTCTTGTAATTTTTTCTGTCCCACATCCTCTGTTCCTCACCCATCCTTTTCCTGGATTAACTCTACCTGGCTTTCTTTCCAATAAGCTTCCTGAGCTCTTTCTTTAACACTTTTCCTGTCCCACCTTTTTCCTATGTTGTCTTTGCCTGGTCTGTCTTCTCTCCACCCACGTCAGGTGCCCTCTCTAGCTCCCCTTCTCTCTTGTGCTCAGTCCTTTTCCTGTAACTTCTCAATACCCCTCAATCATTTGTGTTTGCCCTATCTCCTGACCACTTCTGTGACTGACTTCATTCCCCTCAAAATTCTCCTTTCATCTGCATAATGCTTTATGGTGTGCCTAAAAATGCAAATTCAGCAAAAGCCAGATGTCTTTATTTCTTTGATTTACAAGCAGTGTATACATTTCCATGGTTAAAGAGTAATAACTAGAGCGATACATGCAGATTTAATTTTGTAGTAGAGGGAAATGAGTGAGCAGGTATGGTTAGTAGTGGATGGATATCAACAAAAAACGCAAAATAAGGTTAACATCTTATGTGAGGCACTGGTCTGCAAAGGGGTCATGATTGGATTGTCTGGGAGGTGAAGGGAAAGTTAGGCTAAATTGTAGAACTAATTGACAATCGATGAGTACCAAAACTTGAGCAATGATGTCATTATCAAACAACAAAGTGAAAAACATTGCCACAAGTTCTACATTATTGGCTAACTGCCCTTGTTACGGCATCGTAAGACATTCTTAATCCAGGAGCCCTTTTGTGCGTATCTGAGAAGCCATTAATCGGCTGTGCCTATTGGTGTTTGGGCATGCGATTGTAGTAGAGAATGTTCAGTATTTACTTTACGGGTAATTTGTGTAGCTTAGTGAGCTCTCGATATCAGTTTTTTCCCTTTGACGAAATACATAGGGAATATTGATGGATTTTTTCGGTAATGTTAATGAAGCGACCTGCCCTATACTGTTTTAGGGAATACTTTTGCAAGGTTCGAATCATATTCCAGTCATGTGTAGATGGCTGTTAGACCTGAAATACTTGGCGTTGTTTTCAACCAAACGTTTTGCCTTCACTCCTCCTATGTTGCTGAATTTGTTTTTGTTAGCATTAGGACTCTGTGCACTTTATCTAAAAGAAACACGTTAGTTATATATTCCTTACCTTAGAATTACCCTCAGGCGTCAGACTGGATCCGGAATTTTTTTTCGTCAGCAGTACCTCTGCGCATCGGAAGGTGGCGTCGGTCAGCTCCGCGTCCGTCGTTGGCGTTGTGGTCACCGGTATGACGTAGCGGTAGCTACTTAGACGCCGCCCTCGCGCGCTGACGTCAGTTCTTTCTTTTTCCGCGCCAGCCAGCGCAGATCCGGGAAGAGCGGTACCTCCAGTAGTTTTTTGACTGACTTTTTGTCGACTTCTTTTTCGAGTCTTTGACTCCTAAGGTGCACGAGGGATGCCCGGCTTCAAGCCATGCGGTTCCTGTCATCGGATGATGTCGGTGACGGATCCGCACCGCGTGTGTCTCTTTTGCCTGGAGTGCGACCACGACCCCAAGTCGTGCTCCAACTGCCGGTTGATGGCGCCGAAGGCTTTGCGGGAGCGGTCCCGAAAGCTGCTTGAGCACCGGCACGGAGCCACCACCATTCGTCCAAGTCTTCGAAGTCTTCACACTCGGGGTCGGGTAAGTCGAAGCATAAGAAGTCAAAGAAGCATCGTCGCTCTTCGACTTCTCCTCGCCGGTCGGCCGATTCGATGAGGGACGCGGGTGGTGCCACTCCCGCGGCTCCGCGCGCGGAGTCGATTCAGCGTTTCCCTCCTTTTCCGGGACCCGGAGCGACTCCCGCCCAGCTTCGTATGTTCTACGAGGCGATGCATGCCATCTTTGGGCAGACCGACCCCGCCGGCGTGCCTTCGGGCCCCGCGGACTCGGTTGGGGGGCCTAGGCCTTCTCCGCCGACGGCTCCGGCGCCGCAGACCCCCCTTGGATCCAGGCCTGGATCCGGATCGGCGCCAGTTGACCTGATTACGCCTCCACCGGCGCCGCTTCCTACGGCACCACTACCGCATTCGACGCCGGTCGCCCCCCCCTGGCCGGCGTCGACCCCGGCCGCCATCCCGACGTAGACCCGGAGCTGGACCGGTGTCGTCCGATGCCGGATCCGGCCCCAAGAGGGGTTTTTATGCCCCTGTTCACTCCTGGGGTCCCTTTTCTACCAGAATGGCACCCAGAGGATGAGGGGTAGGACTGGGAGGGGTCAGGTGACCCTCTGACTGACCAGTTGGACAGTGAACAGGACTGGAGAGAGGAACTGGGGGATGCCAGTGGTTTGGACACCTCCCCTGACCGTGGCATATTGTCTCCTCCTACCGTGGCTACGGAGGAGGGAGCGTTGTACGCAGTGGTGTTGCGTAGGGCGGCCGAGGCTCTCAACCTCGAGCTTCCTACGGTGGCGGTCAGGACTAACCTCCTGACAGAGGTGCTTCAACCGGCTGCGAGCTCTTCGGAGCCCTTGCTACCGTTTAATGAGGCCCTCACCGACGTCCTTTTGGGCACGTGGTCCAGGCCCAACACGGGGGCTCCCGTGGACAGGATGATTGCCTGACGCCACCGCCCGGCTCCGGGCGACCCCACTTTCCTCTCCCAACACCCCACCCTGGAGAGCTTGGTAGTCCAAGCCTCCACTTCCAAAAGCGCATTCCCTACAGCTCCACCGGAAAGGGAATCCAAGAAGCTGGACCATCTTGGAAAGAAAATGTTCTCTTCCACCAGCTTAGGACTGCGGTCGGTAAACTCTGCATGTCTCTTGAGCCGTTATTCCCACTCGGTGTGGGATACGGTGGCGCAGGTGCTGCCTCAGTGTCCGGAGCTGGCCCGTGCAGTGCTCTCCCAGGCTGTTGCCGCCGGGAGGGATGCAGCTAAGTTTGCCATACGTTGTGGGCTGGACACCGCTGACTCTCTGGGCAGGACCATTTCAACGTCAGTAGCACTTCGTCGCTATGCCTAGATGAGGTCGACTGGCTTTTCAGGGGATGTCCAGAACACCTTGATGGACATGTCCTTTGATTGCGTCGCCTTTTTGGCGACAAAGCAGACACCGCTCTAGAGCGTTTCAAGGACTCATGGACTACGGCCAAGTCCTTGGGCCTCTCCACCTGCCCTGCGCAGTGTGCTTTTCGCCCCTTTCGTGGCTACGGAAGGGGTGCCCCGCTACGTCCCGCCCAGAGCCACAGGCCGCAGCAAGTTACCCAACCTTTGCGCGGCCGGGGACGTGGGAACAACCGTCGTGGTTCCGGGGGCCAGCGGGCGGGCCAGTCCACCAACCCCCCCTCTGCAGCAGCCTCCAAACCGTCCTAGTCCGACCTTTCAGGCCCATCAAACGCCAGTGGGCGGCAGGATTCGCCATCACCTCCCCCACTGGCGCACCATCACGTTGGACAGGTGGGTTTTGCAAATAGCCCGAAGGGGCTACTCCCTCCCCTTCGAGACTACCCCTCCAGCCATGCCACTGAGATACCACCGCATGTCGGAGGATCATCTGGCCCTTCGCCAACAGGAAGTTACGGCTCTCCTGGCCAAGGGAGCCATCGAGCGCGTTCCTGTACCAGAAGTAGGTCGTGGTTGCTACTCCCACTACTTTCTGGTCCCCAAGAAGGACAAGGGCCTGCGTCCTATCTTGGATCTCAGGGACGTCAACCGCTTCCTCCGGAAGGAGAAGTTCAAGATGTTGACGCTTGCTCAGGTCTTGTCTGCCCTCAACCCGGAAGACTGGATGGTAGCGTTGGACTTGCAGGACGCTTATTTTCACATCCCCGTCCTGCCGGCCCACCCGCGTTACCTGCGGTTCACGGTAGGCCACGAGCATTTTCAATTTACCGTGCTCCCCTTTGGCCTTACCAGCGCCCCTCGGGTGTTCACGAAAGTGATGGCGGTGGTCGCAGCTCATCTGCGAAGATCAGGGGTTTCAGTCTTCCCCTATCTCGACGACTGGCTGTTGAAGGCGGGCTCGCCCCAGGCAGTCGTCTCCCACCTCTAGACTACAGCCGACCTCCTGCATTCGCTGGGGTTCTCCATCAATGTGCCGAAGTCACACCTGATTCCCTCTCAGAAGCGCCTCTTCATCGGAGCGGTTCTGGACACGACGCGGTTTCGGGTCTACCTCCCGAACAGCGAGTCCGGGATATTCAGGCTATGATTCCGATCTTTCAGCCTATATCCCGGGTTTCGGTCAGCATGACTCTGAGGCTGCTGGGCCTCATGGCCTCCTGCTGGTCGATCATGCCAGGTGGCATATGCGGGCTCTGCAGTGGGACCTGAAGTTCCAGTGGGCGCAGCATCAGGGGAATCTGTCCGATTGCGTCCAGATCTCGGAGGGCATTGCACGACCACTGCAGTGGTGGCTCACGAACCAGGATTGGGTCAATGGCAGATCCCTCTTCCTTCCCCAACCAGACCACACTGTGGTGACTGACTCATCCCTTCTGGGATGGGGCGGCCACATGGGAGAGGCGGAGATCAAAGGCCTCTGGTCTCCGCCGGAGTCCGGGCTCCACATCAACCTTCTGGAGCTCCGGGCGATTCGTCTTGCCCTGAAAGCATTCCTTCCCTCTGTCCGGGGAAGAGTAGTGCAGGTGTTCACGGACAACACCACCGCCATGTGGTACTGCAACAAACAGGGCGGGGTGGGGTCGTGGACCCTATGTTAAGAGGCCCTCCGCCTCTGGACATGGCTGGAACATCAGGGCATATCCCTGGTGGTTCAACACCTGGCAGGTTCCCTGAACGCCAGGGCAGACGAACTCGGCCGCAGGTGCATGATGGATCACGAATGGCGTCTTCACTCGGAGGTGGTGCACGGTCTCTTTCAACAGTGGGGAGATCCTTGGTTAGATCTATTCGCCACCGAAGAGAACGCGCAATGTCAGCAATTCTGCGCGTTGGAATTTCCAAGGCGGCACTCGCTAGGCGACGCTTTTCGTCACGAGTGGAGTTGCAGTCTGTTGTACGCTTTTCCGCCTATACCACTTCTGCCCAGAGTGCTGAAGAAGATCAGGCGCGACCGGGCCCAAGTCATTCTTGTGGCTCCAGATTGGGCACGAAGAGTCTGGTATCCCGAGCTGCTCAACATGGCCATCGATCCTCCGATCAGACTCCCTCTTCGGGAGGATCTTCTGTTGCAGCATCAGGGGACGGTCCTCCACCCGAACCTGTCCAGTCTCCACCTCCTTGCGTGGAGATTGAGCGGCGGCAGTTGACGTCTTTCGACCTGCCTCCTGAAGTCTGTGATGTAATCTTGGCAGCCAGGCGTCCCTCCACTAAGACGGTATTCGCCTGCCGGTGGAACAAGTTTGTGGCATGGTGCACAGCAAAGGCTGTGGATCCCCTTTCTGCCCCTCTTTCTGAGGTTCTCTTGTTTCTTCTTTCTCTAGCCCAGCAGGGCTCTGCTCTGGGCACTATCAAGGGCTATCTTTCGGCCATCTCTGCCTTCCTTCGGCTTCCAGATCAGCCTTCCCTTTTCAAGTCCCCGGTTGTATGCTTCTTGAAAGGCATAACTCTTCTTTTTCCTTCTATTCCCTTCGTTATGCCTCAGTGGGACTTGAACCTGGTTTTAACTTATTTAATGTGTGCTCCCTTTGAGCCGCTTCACAACTGTCCTTTACGGCTTTTGACTCTCAAAACTTTGTTCCTGGTGGCCATCGCATCTGCCAGACGAGTGAGTGAGCTCCAGGCACTTTCTTCTAAGCCTCCTTTTCTCTCTGTACATCCCGGCAAAGTTGTCCTTAGGACTCGTCCATCCTTCCTGCCCAAGGTTGTCACTGCCTTCCACATTGGGCAGACTATCACTTTGCCCACCTTCTTTCCGCCTGCGCATCCTTCGAAAGAGGAAGAGAGGCTCCACCGTCTGGACCCAAAACGTGCGCTTTCTTTCTATCTGGATCGCACAAAACAGTTCCGGGTGGATGACCAACTCTTTGTTGGCTACGTGGGTGCCAAGAAAGGTCGGGCCGTACACAAGGGCACCATTTCTCGATGGGTTGTGTTGTGTATAAAAGCATGCTATTCTCTGGCTAAAAAGGAGCCTCCAGTGGGGCTACACGCCCATTCCACCAGGGCGACGGCAGCCACTACTGCCTTGGGAAGAGGAGTTCCTCTGAACGACATCTGTCAGGCAGCTACGTGGGCATCGCTGCACACGTTTACAAAACACTACTGCCTGGACAGCCAAGGCAGGAGAGACGGCTTCTTTGGCCGTTCTGTTCTCCAGGACTTTCTGGTGTGATCTTGGTTCGCAGACCCACCACCGGGGTTGGTATTGCTGGGGTATCTATTCTAAGGTAAGGAATCTATAACTAACGTGTTTTTTTCAGATGAACAAGTTACCTACCTTCGGTAACGAAATATCTGTAAGAAACATAAGTTAGTTATAGACTCCTTACCGCCCCACCCATCCTCCCCGTTCTGCGAACTGATTTCTAGGGTTAAGGACATCCTTTCAGGGCACTAGTTTTGTGCACCAGTGGTCAGTGTCTTGCATGGCTCTGGCGCGGAAAGTCGTGTACTGAACTGACGTCAGCGCGCGAGGGCAGCGTCTAAGTAGCTACCGCAACGTCATCCCGGTGACCACGACATCAACGACGGACGCGGAGCCGACCGACGCCACCTTCCGACGCGCAGAGGTACTGCTGACGAAAAAACTTTCCGGATCCAGTCTGATGCCTGGGGGTAATTGTAAGGTAAGGAATCTATAACTAACTAATGTTTCTTACAGATATATCGTTACCGAAGGTAAGTAACTTGTTCACCACTGCTAACCAGTGCTAAAGTGCTTGTACTCTCTCTTCTAAACATGGTAAAAGTGGCCTACACCCAGTTGGCACATTTCATTTACTTATAGGTTCATAGTAAATGTACCCAGGGCCTGTATATTTAATGTTACTAGTGGCTCTGCATCACATATTGTGCAACCCTCTTAAGTAAACATGTTTCAGGTCTGCCATTGCAGCCTGTGTGCAGTTTTAAACTCCCATTTTGACCTGGCAAAATAAACCTTTTGCCAGGCCTAAACCTTCCTTTTTAGGTCGAGCCTCGAGTAGCGCGCAAGCGCTGTTATGCGAGACTTTATGTAGTGGGCTTCAAAAAGCTGACCACACGCTCGTGCACAATGGCCTTTTCCCTGCGGTTACCCGCACGTTTCAGGCACGATGCACGAGCGTGTGGTCAGCTCAGCACGCTGCCGCGCTCGCTCGCCTTTTTTTGTTGTAGTTGCTTTCACTTTCGCGGCCGCCGCATTCTTACAGCGCGCGCACCACTCGTTTAAATCATCCAGTGTCTCAAATAATTGCCCGGAAGTTGGTATTAGGAGAAAACTGGATTTGAGGAAATTTGTATTATTTCAGGTTTACAAACTACCTCACTGTGAACACCCGAACTCATGGGTGATGAGGAATATTCATGAATATACTAAAAAGGTAGTTGCTTTCACTTTCGCGGCCGCCACATTCTTACAGCGCGCGCACCACTCGTTTAAATCATCCAGTGTCTCACATGATTGCCCGGAAGTTGGTATTAGGAGAAAACTGGATTTGAGGAAATTTTTATTATTTCAGGTTTACAAACTACCTCACTGTGAACACCCAAACTCATGGGTGATGAGGAATATTCATGAATATACTAAAGAGGCGGATTCGACACTGAGCATGCGTGTAGATTGAAGAAAAACAGACCACACTCTGACAGAATGGTATTTTAAATGCGCGTGCCATTAAATAATCCTTGTTTTGGTGCTCATAAACGTATTTTACATCCGCATGCGGAAATTGCATGATAAATTGGCCAAGCGAAGAAAGAGCAAAGGACGGTTAAGCATTTTTTGCCATGGAGTTTTCTATTTCGCCTGACGTGTTTATGGCGGCCTGGCCTTGGGCAGTATTCTAATTACTCCGAGATGAAATGAGAAATGGGTGATTTGCACATTGCACTTTGCAGCAGTAAAACGATGCGGGAGTCCACCTGTGTGCAGCCAACAGAATGGGAAACCTAATCAGATAAAATGGATTTTGCGGGCGGTAAGTGAAAACTCTTAGATTTGTGACTTCTTAGATGATGTGATTAGGCCCACGCGAAGTCATGTGGCGCAGGACAAAGTGGCCGCGAGCATCAGCCAAATTCGGAGCTTTTAATAAGAATGACCGCGTGCGTCTCAAAGGCTTGAAATAAAACTTAATTTGACTATCCATCATAAAGCGCTTGTTGCATGTCGTTGAGCAAGTAAGCCGACCTTGAGTTATGCAGCGTAATACAATGCTTTTAAGCTGTGTATGCTGTACAAAATTAGGCTCTCAAGCACTTTAAATGTTTGTCCACATGTACACTATTGATAAAGCAAGCTTCCTAATATTTGCGGCCTGCACGTGGACTTTTATTAGTTCCATTAAGGCGAGTTATTTTCATGATGATAGAATTGCAGTGGTATAAGAAAGTTATTCTAGGTGTCACTTTCCAAAAGCACATATAATCCCCGAAAGGTTTCATGAGAAAGACATACCTGGTTTTTTCTTTGCGACCACGTTTAGTTTTGAATAGTACATAAATGTGTTTTTCTGAAATGTACTAGAATATTTGGGGTGAAGCACTCCCTGCCGTACATCATAAAGATATTGCAAGTTTCTTAGGAGCTGCATGATTATATACAGGAACAGGTCGAAGGCGGAGTTGCTTGTTAAAGTCATGGAACTCAGAGGCGACTTTCAATATCTTTATAATGTATGGCAGAAGGTGCTTTTTCCTTAAAATACATGTTCATGCCATCAGGCTTCAGACAAATCACTTAAATCCTTGGTGTCTTGATCTTTCATGTTAATTGTAGTCCTCAAAAATAAAAGAAGAATCTACACAAAATTAAAAAACACCAAAAAGTAGTTGATTATTTTTGCACAAAGATATTAAGATCAGTTTTATGCAAATCAGATTTTTTTAAATGCTGTGGTTCAGATTGTGTTACAACATACAGGGATTCTGTGCTTCTTTTAATGAGCTATACTGTTAAAAACAAGCATTGGCAAAGCCTACTGGTTTTGACCTATGCATAATCTATTGGCTTCGTCAATTTTTTTAACATTTTGAACAGCAGTTGAGCTAGAGTAAAGAAAACAAGCATTGGCTTAGCCAATAGGTCTCGCCTTTGGTACCTTATAAGTGTGTAGCCATGCAACAGTTGGTGTTGTTGCACTAAGGATATTGTGCTGCATAACTAAATACTTATAAGGTCCCAAAAGCGAGACCTATTGGCTATGCCAATGCTTGTTAATACATATAAGTGACTCCTAGGGTATTTACTAACTAGCCCATAAGGTGCAGTATATTTAAAAAGTTGGACATCTACTTTTAAGTTTTACATGCCCTGGCAGTGAAAAACGTACATTCGTTTTTTCACTATTTCGAGGCCTACTTCTCCCACAGCATAACATTGTGTTACCATATTACGTTTAATAAGTGATCACCTTTGTTTAGGAACAGGTAGAAATGTCATGTTAGGTTGCTAATGAATTGTAATTTAAATCCCCCTTTAATCGTTAATGATTTTAAGTCACAATTCTCAAAATGTCACTTTTAGAACTGTGATATTTTCTTGTCCCAACCATTTGGTGTGTGCAGCCTGTGCCCTGAGACACATGACTAGGGGTAGTTGGCAGTTGGCCTTTGTGTATTCCTCCCAGACTGTATCACAAATGTGTATCCTCCCAGACTGCATCACAAAAGGGGACTGGATGTTGGCAGGATGGGCCAGCCTGACCTGATGGGAGGGGCGAAGCTGTCACCTACCACACTTGTACTTCAAAGAAGTTGCCTCAGCACTTACACAAAGAACTTCACACTAGCCTTTTATGACTCCAGACATCCTGGGACCATGGCAAGGGAAGGAAGGAAATTCCAGAACCAGATGTGAAGGGGAAGTCTAGACGTTTCTCCCACTTCAAAGCTGGCACCAGGTATAAATATTGGAGCCTCAGACCAACTCTTCAGTACACTCCTGCATTGCCCTGCTGCCTTAGGCCTGGCCTGTTGTCTGAGAAGGAAGACTGGATCTGCTCCCTTCATCCCAGGCTACCTCAAGTGACTACAAGGGTCAAGTGACTGATATTCTGTTCATAGCTACAGGGACACAACAAGCTCCAGAGGCCTCTTTGCAACTGCCAAGCTGACCTGTTGCACTTGTCCTCCCTGGACCTGACTGAGCTCTTCTGGCCTCTGCTGGAGTGAGTTCCTTACCCCCAAGAGGTGCCTTTCAGGTCCTAGACCCTTGGTTTGGCATCAGCTGAACTCCTCGTGGAAGAAAAGGAGAAATCCTGAAGTTTTAGGCTCTTAGCGACCACAAATGGGCCCATTCGAGCCAAGGTCTTGCTGCCAGCCAACGCAAAGCTCTGGTGAATCCGGGTCTTCATACTACAGTGACCGCCAGTGTCGCAAGATCTGCACTTAACAGTACAGCATCGACTACACCGAGTGACCGCCAACAAGAAGCTCCAGCAATGACTATCCGCGGCACCCGACAGCATGTTTGCACTACAGTGACGACTGTACGCAGCCCCCAACCTGCTGTTCGTGCTATAGCGACGACCATCCGTGATGCTCTCCCTGCTCTTTGTGCCTCCTCCATCGCAAGCTGGACTCTTCGTACTGGACTTTGAGAAGGTAACTTTTTCAGCAGTACTAACCGGGTCCCTGTACCTGGCCGGTGCTCCATCGCGGTCGACCATAACTTGTGACTTTACCTCGGTCCAACACGACCAGATGACTGCGTGTGCCGCTTTGTGCTTTTAGGTGCTATATGTACCTAAATCTTTGAAATTGCATATCTCCAGTTATACAGTTTGTATTTTTGTTATTTTGGTGTCAAATAATTTATTTAATTTTACTCTATTTTTCTAAATTAGTGTGGGATTTTTCCTGTGTTGTGTTTTTACTTTATTACTGTTTGAGTGCTGCATAAGTAGTTTGCCCATTACCTCTAAGCTAAGCCTGAATGCTTTTGTGCCAAGCTACCAGAGGGTTAAGCACAGGTTAATTTAGTGACTTATGTGGTTCACACTGACCAGGACTGTAGCTGTTGCTTGAGAAGGGCTCACCCCACCCCCCCTACCAACAACCCAATCTCTCACAATAGTCATAGCCGGATGATTGTGTGGAAGGTCGCTCATCCTTCTCGGTGTGGAAGTCCCTTCTACATCATTAACAAATGATTTGTGTATGTTATCCGGGAAGGAAAATGAGGCTTGATAGTGTATGCTTGGTTAAAAAAAAAAAAATCAGATCAGAAATTCACGGACCACTTTTCTCCATTTTACTGACTGATCAGATCATGCACCGATCCTTCCACTTTGCAGACACAGGGATACAATATAACGAAGGTCTGGAGTGACAATGAGGAAGTCGTGTCATACTAGGTTCACTTACGAGGCACAGGTTTTCTTTCCATTGCTAATTTAAAACTATTTTTCCAATCTTTGACTTACTTAACTCTACACATTTTCTGCAGTTGAATAATTCATGTCTGTGTAGCAACCTTACGATTTTCTCATTGGTTTTTGGGAAGATTTTTTTATTTTTATTTATTGGTATGAGGGAGCCTATGAGCACTTCTTATTACAGCTTGGACGTGAGGACAGTAGATAGAGTCCTCTGCGTTTGGTTCTACGATTTAGCATTCAGGTAATCCATCAGATGTTAAATAGAACCTCTCCCACCAGATAAAATATAGCAGGCAATTGTCTCTCAAAGTACAATACTGTAAAGATGCCATCCCAGAGATACACACTAAGGTAAAATTTGGGACCAGCCATAATCGAGGAAAACACCACAGAAATGAAGGTATGTAAAACGAAAGCAGATTTACAACTGCCAAATTCTCTCTGCTACTGTGGACACGTGGGTCTCGCCCCCTATTTCTCTTTCTGTCACGAAGAGGGAGGGTGTGATCTCTTCTCGCGCTTCACAGTCGATATCAACTCATCGAGACTCAACAGTATGCTGTGAATGACCTGTGCAAGACATTGCCTTTCAATTGTGTTTCTGGTAGAATCTCACAAAATTACACACGCACACACCCTCTCTCTCTCTCATACTTTTATTATGCATGGGGGCTTTCAGTCAGTTGTCTTTCAGTCATCCATTCTTTTGCTGTGGTGTTCACATCATTTTTCTTCTACCCATTAAGGCATAGGGCAGTGGGTCAGCCTACTTCAGCCATTATATATCTTCTCTGTGAGTGACAGCATTCTCCTCTTTCACAAGGAACACATCCTCACACAGAGTATTTCACTTCATTCACAGGGGCTACTACGGCAGTGCATGTTTTTGAGACCAAAAAATATTTTGCTTTGCAAATATTGGCAAGGGCCCAGAAGCTACCCCTACAATAAAGTATTAAAATACTACAAAAACCTTGATGAAACAAAGCAAGCATTGACAAAGCCAAAAGACTGTCAGTCAGCATCAGACCCATTGTCTTTGCCAGTGCTTATATCCCTTAAGAAGTCAGCATGTTTCCTGTCCAATTAGTTTGCAGGAGAATAGCATACAATGAATTGGGATTTTACACTTGTGAAGGTACAGTTGCTTTTGACCTTCTAAGACAGGTAACTACATCCTTTAATAGCTACTTGAATGTCAAAGTCAAGATTAAACAGGAGAAGCTGTTTAATAGAATTTTTTAAAGTTTTAGAGGCAAATGGATTCTCTCTTAACTTCTCCCTCAAGTCATTATTGCCCTCTGATGTCACTGTAAATTTACTTGCCAAGCTGGATCACGGTGCCTACTGAATAATTCATTTCTAGCTCTTGATTTTCTTTGAGGTTACCCCTGCTGCAAACAAATTAAGGAATTGAGGAGGTGGGATTAAGGGGATTTAGAAGAAAAGCCTTCACCATCTCCAAAAAAGCCCTAGGTGGGTCATTTAATTCCGTAAATGAATACCTGCAGTGTACTCCACAAGTTAAATCTTAAAACAAAATTGCACATTCTGTTTTAACCTTGGTAAATTCGTGCTTGGTTTGTCATTTCTGCAGCACTCAGCATTGTGCCTGCCTTCTTCAATTCATGTCTTTTATGGCACCATCAGATCTGTGAGCTGTGCACGTTGCTTGTCTGTGTGTTGCAGCCTGATCAGTTGACTGATATTGAGCTGGTATCTAATCGCCTAACCCCCTCTCCCACATGCAGACCGGTAGTAGAAGTCAAAGATGGGTTGACTATGCCTGTTCGTTGTGTAACATACCATTGTGCAAATGAAGGCCGTCTTGTATGAAGCCGTTGGTGAGAACTCGGAGAACGAGCTTTTGTTTTTTCTGAAAGTATAGGTGGCTGCTCCCCTATTGAGCTATCAGAGCGGTGGAATGATTACCAAGTATCTGAGACAGGAGCAACATCTGTGCAGTGTATGGGCTATCTTAACACCCAATGGCCGATAGTTCATGTAATGGCAAAATATTGCAAGGATGGATGGATGCCCCAAATAGTGCTCTTCCACAATGTGTAGTCCTTACATGGCATCTTTCTAGTTAACAGGATATGGATCAGTACAGTGAGTTACACAGGGCCAGGTATTTCTATGTGTTTGAAACCTTATCATAATAAAGAAATGGTTATTGAGAACCCTGGAGGAGGACACTGAACAATGCCTACTTTACATGATCTACTATTATCAGTCTGTAATATCGAAAACCATTGCTGCCAAAAGGGTTTTCATCTGCCTTCACCCAAAAAACCCTAACCCTGGCCTAACATTAACTAACACTAACTCTTTTTGAACCTTTTGCAACCTCTTTTTAAAATGGCACTATCAAATACATGTTTAATTCCTTTGATATCCATGTTGTCTTTATTGCATATTAGAAAATATTTATTAGCACTATAGTTTATTGAAATTTAAATGTGGAATATTTTCTATAGAATGCTCTCCATCACTTCTTAATACCCTGGGACTGAGGTCATGCAACTTGGATGAGTAATGGAGTAGAGTCCTACTTATATGTAAACACAATAATTAGTGTATCACTTCAGTTAATCTCTGGCACTGGTAATTACTCAGTCAGCATTCCAGCCTTTTTATGCCCACTATACCTTTCCTTACAATGATCACCCATATGTAAATCAGGTTAGTTCCTAATCGAGTAAGAATAATCTAGCATGATCTACCATGCTAGATCAAGATGGGCACATGTGCAACTCAAGAACAGTTTCAGCCTTGTTGGGCCTCATCAGTGAGATGCATCTTGAGACCTATGCCAGGGGAGCCTCATCTGACCATACCCTTTGGATAGTGGGCATTTCACTTAGAAAAGGCTCCATGTGTCATAGGAGTGGAGCTGCACCTCACTGATTACATACATACATCAAGGCTGAAATCAGTCTGGGGTTGCCTAAGTTCCCAAGCAGACGGAATGTTACCTGGTAGTTTAGGTTGCACTATTCCTGTTGCAACAAGGTACAGACTGATTTGCATATGGTTTCTCCTTATCAGGTTTGTCACGGTGAGGGAAAAAACAGAAGCCTGCACTGTGTCCCAAAGTAATTACCAGTGACTTAGATTAATTCAAGCATTCTATTACCTTTATGTTTTCTGAATAATGTCCTAAGTGCGACGGATATGCCCATAGGGGGTTACAGCAGCTCACTATGCCCTCTGAATCAACGGGCTGAAATAGGTCTGGTGTTTTTCTAATTCTGTAGTGTCCCTATTATTTCATATAAGTCTCCCTTTTGGCATACATTTCCCTGGTAAATTCACCAGATAATATTGATGATGAAATATATGTTGTAAACAGTGGGTTGGTATGATTGCTCCTTTGGCCATGCCCAAAATTTGTTAACGGAAATGAGGTCAAAATCCTAATTTGATTAGGGCAAACTGGGTAGCACACCGATAGATTGTAGTGCTACCCTACTACTAAACCAAGAAACCCTATAATGTACATAGTGCTGTGCAGCGAATCGCTCAGATGTCTGTGTCAGAAAAGGAGAGGTGGGGTAATGGACTTGAAGTCGGGATAAGGAGGGTTTTAGTAGTGATGGAGCCTTTATCGATGCAGTTCCTGGTCAGGTAATTATGAAAGTATTACCTAGTCTGCCATAATTTCAGATTCTAAACAGATGCACAGGGAAAGCAGGCCCTGTGCCTGAACAGTGTAACAGTTTTACCACTCCTACATAAAATACAGCACCTTAGAGCTTTGCTTTCCAAGGAAATATGGTTGGTAAGGCTTGAAAGGAATAGCCCTAAAGCAAACTGAAATAGTTCATTAGTTAAGTTTTATCCGTTTGAAACCATAGCTTTCATCTTTAGGCTACTTTCTTCAAAGAAGTATTGATGTAGCAACAGCCTCCCCCTCTCTAGTTGAAAATATTGTCAGAAGGGAAATGGTGTGATTAGTCAGTTTAGGTAAAACCTAGTCTAACAGATTGTTTTAAGTGGATTTTGTGTCATCCAAAGTTCGTCTGCAGAGGATTTCCATATATTTTTACGGAAGAGTGCTCAAACAGTAGTGAGAAAAGGAAACGGGTAGTAAAGATAGTCAGTACACAAAGCATTTGATTCGATTGGTTAGCAAGTGCTTTGGTTAGCAAGAGATTACTCAAGCACAAAACTCGGCTATGTGCCATTAGGTCTCCTTTTTTGGGAATATGGGTAGATTTGAGGAGAATGTGACTTGTTCTAGTTTTCCAAACCAAATCGCACCTTTTTTTTTCCAATAGACCTTGGTAACTGGGCTGGTGGTTTCCAAAATTCTGTGAGATGGTCTCCAACATATTCAAAATTATCCCTTCAGCGACTGTTTGTGAGTTTTTGGTAAATTTCAGTGCCTCTTGTTTTAGAAGGGGTAGACCAAGCTTTTCCAACAAGTAGCTCGTGAGCTACTGATAGATTTCCACCTACTTGAGAGTATCTCTCCTGTGTGCTGCTAAGCCTCACCTGTAGAACTACCCAAGGCATCAGACTGGATCCAGAAACCTCAAAGCTACGATGTCGCCAGTAGAAGGCGCTGACCTGGTAAGCACCAGACGTGACATTAGGTGACGCCACCGAGGCAATATAGCGCACGTCCTGGTGCACCGTCGGTTCCCTTTTTTCTGTGCCTTTGATACGGATCTGAGGAAAATCTTTTCCCCATAAATTTGTATCACGCAATACCAAAATAGAATGTCTCCCCGTAAAAACTCTGGGCTCAAACTCTGCAGGGGTTGTGAGGAGCAAATGTCCATCACAGATCCCCATGCCTTCTGCTTGTGATGTTTAGAATCTGACCACAACACTAACAACACTGTCATGTTCCTCATACCGCAGCATAAATTTAGAGGCTGTTAAAGAGTGCAAGGCCAAATTGTTTATGGCCCCGACAAAGGATGACCAACGTCACTGTAAACTATCTCATTGCTCCCGTTCTCCGTTGATATCATCAAGTACAAAGAGACATTCACACAAGAAGGACAAGATCAGCCTCGAAGCAGGTCACCTTGTCAATCTACATCTTCAACATGACCTTCGTTCTCGGAGCTGGAGCTCGTCCTTACTCCCTCAGGGAATCCTCCGCTCAGCCCTGCTTTCCACCATGGAACTGGCTCCAGATCGACCTCCAGTACTGATGCCATCATCTCGTCTGGCACCAGCCCTGGAGCTTCCTAACTACCTGGTGCTGGGTGCGGATCCACAGAATTTCTTAGCGCTAAGTATGCAGTTTTCGCAACAGCGTCAACGCCATCCGGTGCCCTCTTGGGCCTAACGGGTCTGCAACTTTTTCCACTCTTTATGCCCTTTGGAGCTGTTCCTTCGGAGCTGATGCCATACTGCTTCAATCCCGCAGTTTGCTTCATAGTGCCGCAACCGGTGCCGTGGACAGGGTTGATGCCGCCGCCAACTCCACCACCTCCTTTGGCAACGGAAACAGCACCACCACTGCCGCAGCCCGACATCAAGTTACGAGTTTACGCTTGTTGAGAGGCCCAGATGCTTCTGGAAGACGAAGGGTATAGAGTACTCCTCTGTGAAATTTTCGGAGACTGACTCAAATCCAGTGAAATATTTCTCTGAGGACAACCTAATCCAGGACTACCTGGATTTCCAAGGCCTGTCATCTGCATGTGGTTTGGACACCTTGCCTGGTAGATTCTTTTGGAGTGACAACTTTTCTAGAGATGGTATGACCAAGGTAGATCACTTGCGTTTTAAACAAACTGCATTTGTGTGGACACAGTACTAGTCCTTGTGTGGACAGTCTCTTGCACACGTCTTGTTGAACTTTGAGATGGTCAATCATGTTCTTTGCAAAGACTAACACGTTGTCTTGAAAAGAGTGGACATTGGCTTCCATGTCTGTAAAGTTGTGATAGATCACGTTGGAACACAGATGCTGCTGAGGCTAAGCCAAAAGGTATTCCTCTATATTGGAGCACTCCAAAGGGAGTAACCAAATGCCAGGAGTGATCTTGATTCCTCAGCACGTTCGAACTGGTGATAGTCACTGTGTAGGTGCAATGTGGAAAAGGCAGGTGCACCATCCAACATTGTTAGGAGCTCATTTACCTTGGGCAACGGATGACTGTCTCTGGTGAAGTTTGCATTTGAGGCAGAAAATTGGTGAAATCCAATCTGATGATTCGGTTTCTTCAATGATACCTTCTCCCTGAAGATTCTCCAGAAGTAATTGGAGAGCCTTGCGAAAAGTGAAAGGGACATTTCTGAGCTTTTGTTTCACTGAAGTTGTTTTTCTCTTTATATCTAGCCAATGGGACAGCCCTCTTAATTTGGCAGTGCCTTCGTTGAACACTTCAGGCAACATGCTTTTTATTTTCTGATCAAAATTCTCCCCTGTGACAGCTAACAAAAGATCCACAGCTCATGGACTGAGGGTTATTTCAAGAGACCTTTGGTCATTCCAACCAACCAAATATGCATACCTCTTTTCTTGCCACATAAATCTTGATTTTGGCTAACCTGTTCTTGAAACAGCGGTTGCCACAAAATACCAAAGAAATGTATAATGTTTCCATCATACGTCACAGCACTTACATCACGTCACGGCTCTTACATGTGGAGCCAATAAACTTGCTACTTTTTTGGAGAATAGAGGTTTTTTTTTTATAGTTCACAATGTGCGAACTGCTTCCAGATCTGTATTTTGTCCTATTTTTCCTCTTCTCCTCTGTGCGATTTACTACTGGTTAAACATACTTCACCAATTTTCTTGTTTTGCTTGTTTACTTCTCTAATCCATGACATAGATTGTTCTATGGCCTTTACAGATTTAATCACATCATCTAATGTCTGATCACCCATTATCAGGGATGTTTTTGAATTTGTTTGCAGTTCATATTGACTGTCAGGTGGTCCCTGATAATCGTGTCTAATGTGGTACCAAAATTGCACGAACTTTCATGGTTTCCTAGTGCGGTTACAAATTTGTCAAAGCTCTTGTTCTCCCTTTGGCACCTAGTGTAGAAATGAAATCTTTAGCGTGACAGTCGGTCTAAATCTTTCCTGTAATCTCAGCATCGCCTTCTCAAACTCATCAAACTCTTCCTCACCATCAGGGGCCTCTATTTTCGGAAGTGATCTGAATGAACACTTACTGCTCCTCGGATGGATTTCTGAAGATTTAAAAGGAGGCTTTTTTTTATTTTCTCTGGCATCCAGTTGGCGTCTATTGCAGCATGCAGATGAGAAACTCTTCTTTCCATTATCTTTCCAGTGGACATTCTCCTTATTTTTTGTAAAAATGTGTTAAGTGGATCAAATTGCATTGTGATCCTGAGATGAAGGTACTTAGCACAATGAGAACAGGATGTGTTGGGAGAAGTTTGTAAAGCTGAAGTGAACCAGTGACAGGAGAGTGGGAGTTCAGATAAGATGTACTCTAAACAGGATGTTAGTTGAATAGTCTACAGTCACTGGTGGTATGTATGGGAATACATTCTAGTTCAGGACTGAGAAAAGGTGCTGTTGCAACTTTAGCCCAGAAAACAGATGGGAAACTGTACTCCAACACACATTTGAGATAACAAAAAAGTAGTCGGCCTGCACAACCTTCAATTTTCCCAGTGCTGAAATGCAAACTCCAATTGACAGATATGGGATCTAAAATGGCCCCCACACTAAAGAAAGGCTTGGAACACCGTAATGAGGCTAAGGTAGTGTTGTTGTATGGAGAAGGCGGCACTGTGTAGATAGGCGGAAACTGGGAATGGAAGTCCTATGAGGGCGGTCTTCAATTATGCCGTGCTGTGATTCCTAATGCGGGCATGGTGAGGGGAACGGCACGCTGTGAGGAAAGGTGCTCCGCATGGAATCGGAGGGAAGAACAGACATGTAAAGATTCAACACCGGAATCCCGCCATCGCCGCCCGATCTCGGTGAGTGGTGGCGAGCTGACGGAAAATCCCAATCCTTGTCACCACAATCTGTAATAAATTGAGGCAGGCGATGAGTTGAAATTCAATCCTCACACTAAGAGATTGGTCCTCACACAAAGAGATCGCCATTACAGAATAAGCGCTGTTAACGGGAAACAGAACACCAACCTCTCATCACTCTATGGTAGGACCAGTGGACCCAGGCAACAAGGGGAGAGGGGTGGAGGAAAAGAATGGAAGGGCACACAACAGGAGAGGCTGGATAGAGAAGGAGGAAACAAATGCCAAAATGTACATTTAGAGGACAAATACGCTTTGGTAAATTCAGTGTGATAACGTAACAATAGTGATTAATAATGCAACAGATGTCCACTGTGGTTTCCTTGCTTGCCGTCGCTGGAGAGTGTATGGCCTGTACTCTGTCACCTTAGCTGTGAAGCCTTGCTGCCTTTCCCGTTGGTTTCTCTCTGCTCGTTACAGCTTTCCTTTTGCAGTAGTGTGGCAGGCACTGTATTCTGCTAGGCTGTGTTCCCTGGGACCAGCTGTAAATCAATCCAGTTTATAGCTGCTGCTTAGGATAATTGGTATCTTGCTGGAAGCTCTCCATGGTCCTGAAACTCGGACTAGCGTGCAGACACGGGGCTGCATAAACGTATAGACATTTTTAAAATAGAGCTGCTTTATCAATAATTAAAAAATACAGCCCCTACAAGGCCAGTTCCAACTGGGGACACGGTTGACACCGGGAGTTTAGCTCAGAAGAGCATGTTATGGGCCATAACCACAGTGAAAATTGAAAAAACAAGGACTCTCGCCTTTCTGTGGCCTCCCCTTTATGACTGCCCGATTTAATTTCCCACCTGCTGAAAAGGGGTGCTCTGTCCTCACCCCACTGCACACCATCTGTATCAGTGCAGCAGATGTCACTTATTAATTCACTGTTCTTCTCCCCTTCTCCCTACTGTGTTTTGACGGCTAAAACACAGAGGATTACACGCCACCAGTCACCGGACAGGTAGCAAATGACTCCCCGGCCTGGAGCATCTGTTTCCCTGACAGATCGACAGCGGTTTACTGCACGTTAGAGGCAAGCAGTGTGAAATGGAATAGGTGTGCGGACGTGGGGTGCAGTGTACGGATCCTAAGTCAGAGGACACGCCTCATCCCTATATACTGATGATGTGTGCATTTCTTTAGTGTTTTACTACCATTTGGGGCGACCTGTACAGCTCTGGAGTACTTATTGGCTGAGTCCATGCTTTATTTATACTGTTTGCCAGTGTTATGTATTGTGTAGAGGTGAGTCATATTGAAGTTGGCGGCGAAGTTAACCTGGACCAGATCTTGGTTAGTGATGTATTCTGTTAGATAGTGACCTGCTTGACTATGTTAGGGACTGGAAACAACCGTTACAACGCATGCATTACAACGCATGCTTTTACCCCACATGCCATTACAACGAAAACGGCTTGCTGTAGGGGGTATAAGGTGTTGGATTTACACCTCCCCTACTGTTGCACAGACTGGAGTTGAAATAGTAAATCATACTATTCCAAACTCCAGCGCATCCCCGACAGCAAGTTGGGGTAAAAAATTGCGTTGTAACGGCATTCGGGGTAAAAGCATGCGTTGTAACGCCATACAACCGTTAAGGACCTGGGTGGAGCATTACGTACTTGGATGTGTGTTCAGGACGATATTGGTGTTGGCTTCATACTGCTGGGGTGTCCAGTTGCCCTTTGGCTGTGACTTTTCAAGGTAACTTTGCCCTGTATGTGACTTTGATGCAATACTATGATTACTATGTGCTTGTGGGTGTGGTAACTGTAAGTTAACCTTTTCTGGTGTGTTGATATTTAGATTGGTGGGAGGAGTTGGATGTGTTGTTTAGATGCCAAATGCTCATCTAATTGACTGAGCTTTTTGTGCCGATAATGGTGCCAGCTGTTACGTCTTCACTGTTGGTGAAGTGTGGATTAGGCATTCAACTTGATCTGCATGAAAGTGCTGTTGAAGCGACAGATGCTTAGCCAACTCAGTGACTTGGAACCTTGTGAGTGTTGTGATGCTAGAGTTTGTTTAATGTGCACTGCTGGTGGGGCATCATGCAATGCTTCAGGGAGCTCTATATGAATGTGATTGGACTCCAGGGCTGTTGGTGTGTCTTGCTGCTTCCATACTTAACTGTCTTTCACCCTCCAGATATTCTCGTGTCACTTTTTAAGAGTGGCTTTAGCCAAGACCTTTTGATTTTACTAAAATAATGTATAAAACATACTTCTCTGGGATTTGAGACGGCCTTCTAAATCCTTCGATCTGTTGTGTCATTCACGTATTTCTCACTCTTACTACTGCATACAGCATGGAAGAGTAGGCCAGCCCACTTCAGCCGCTGGCTAACTTCACTGTCAGCGATGGCATTGTGCTTTTTCACAAAGAACACATCAGCACTCAGTTGTTTCCTTTAGTGCCACAAACTATTATGACAGTGTGTACTTATTGAGACCCAAAAATATTGTTGCTTTCAAGTGGTGTTTGCTATTACATATTAGCAGGGGCAGAAGATTCCCAACCAAAAAGTTTCACAAAAACATGACCCAACAAACGTCGGACCTATTTGCGGTGCCAGTGCTTGTTCTTTAATGTATGCATGGTCTTAATAAGGGCTTGAGAACAAGGAGTGTGCAGTTTCTATGTGGGTTTCTAGGTCTTGTATTGTGGTGCGTCAAGGGGAGTGCTCCTTTTAGGAGAAAGGGCCCTCACACACCCTGTGAGGTGTATGCTTCATCATCGGGCAGCTCCTCATTGGGCCGGCGCTGCACTGCCCAACGGGCCCCTCGAGGGGGCTCTTCAAAGTGTAAGTCAAAAGGTCAACATGTTTCATGCCTGTTACAGTCCCGGAGGATCACGGCATTTCGTCAGGACAAGAAGACCTTATTCTACTCCAACAGGGATGGACATGTAAAGTGTGTGCAAACCATGCACTGTATTACATGGATATTCAGTATATCTCCTGGGGGCAGACCTAGATTTGGGAGAGACAAGAGGGTACAAAGAAAAGATTAAAAACAGGTATTCACGATAACATGCAAATAAATAGTTGAGAAGAACCACCAGTGCTCATCACAGGCAAGCGAGCAAGCAGGCTGGTGCATGCAATCACATGTGTCATAAATTATGTTATGATAACATAATTTATGACACATGCACACACTTACCCTGTTCGAGTAGAATAAGGTCTTCTTGGTCCTGACGAAATGCCGTGATCCTCCGGGACTGTAACGGGCATGAAACATGTTGACCTTTTGACTTACACTTACTGTAGCTAAAATGGACCATTACTTCTATTATATGCTTGACCCGCGTTTATTATCCTTGAAAAAGGGACCCAACAATTAAATGATGGTTTCTTTTGGATCAGATCAGTCATTTTTAATACACACTTTCATTACCCATTCTACTCACATTTCCTCACTCATCCTCACAATTCACATCGGCAAAAAAGAAAAGAACTCCGGTAAAGAGCCCCCTCAAGGGGCCAGTTAGGCAGTGCAGCGCCGGCCCAATGAGGAGCTGCCAGATGATGAAGCATGACACCCCACGGGGTGTGTGAGGGCCCTTGCTCCTAAAAGGAGCACTCCCCGTGATTCGCCACATTACAAGACCTAGATACCCACATAGGAACTACACACTCCTTGTTCTCATATCTGTAGGGGCGCGTGTGCTGGTCTTTACAATAAGCCGGAGTCCCTCCACCCTTGTTTACTTAATAAGGACTTGCCACAACCTTCCATTCTGTGACTGAAGCCTGCCGTGAAACTGTTGGCAGGCTCGTGATTATTTCACCACCTGAGCAGTCTTAATGCAGACTTTCCAATTCCTGGTCGCATTTTTAGCTGCCTGGTTCTTTCCTGTGCGTAAATTTTATGTTGAAAATTTAGTGCCAGAACGTACATCTGTTCTTCCAGGTAGTCTGTGTTTTTTATCAATTTTATTCCCTGCAATCACCCTACCTTCTGTCCATTTGCTTTATTGCACTCGTTTTTTCCATGTTTCTGCCCTCTTTATTTTTCTGATTGCCCTTTGTTCCATCCTTCTATTTAGGACTCTCTAGGTGGTGGCAGACCTCAGACTGAACGCTAGGGCTGAGTGGATGAACAGAGATCCTATCGGTATGGAGGAGTTAGTGCATAGTGGGGTGAGGCAAGGTTGGTTTTGAGAAGCAATGTCAGTACATTGGCTCTTCGAGTCAGCGCTTGCCAGTGGCATCTTTTGTGATCGGCAGATCACAAATTGAAATCCTTGCAGCTCGCCATTTCAACCTTCAGTGGCCAGACACTTGTGTCCCATTCAATTTGGCAATAGTCGAGCAACAATGCTTATTTTAATTATCTAAAAAAGTGATCATGGACTCAGGGGGCGAGGGTCCCTGCAAAGTAACAAGGGGAGTAACCATTGATGTATTTTAACACTTTAAAGTAAACTTGTCTGTAAACCTGGCGCAGACAGTGAGTAGAGGATGGAGTCAGGGGTTGGGCCGAACTGGGAGACGGATAGCTGTATGAAGTAGTGAATGAGGAAAGTAGGTAATTTTGTCTTTAGAGTGGTTCAACAGTGCACAGCGATTCATTGTCTGGTCACTGAGTGTCAGCTTGTCAGGCGGGTGATCTGTGCAGGACGGGAACTGATGATGTCTTTCATCTGTTATTTTACTCTCCTGTCCCCATGGTATCTTTTATTTCTGTCTTTCATCTTTCTACTACTTCCAGTCTGCTGCTTATCCACACCCTCTACTTTTTTTATCTTCCATTGTTTTTCTGTTCCTACAAATCCTTCCACCTTTTTCTCTCCCATTCTTTCGCCTGCATCTTCTTCCATTTTTACCTTTGTTCATCTTTAAACCCTCCCTTCTTGTCTACTTCTTTTATGGCACTGCAAACCTCCCTTCTTGCTTCTTTTAGCCCTCTTGTCATGCACCCTTCTACGCTCCTTTTTATATTTTTCTGCACTTCCATCTTTTACAGAGTCTTTGTCCCTCCTTCTACTTACTCATCTTCTATGCTACTACCTGCTGTACTTCCACTCTTCCCTTCGTTCCTCCTTTCATTCCCCTATCCAGTAACTACTTTCAATTACATTATTCTTCCACTTTCAGTATTCTGAGTCTTTCCTTTGAGACCCTTCTTCTCTTTCCATGCTGTTATTCCGTCTTCCCGTGCTCTTTTACATGTCTGCATCCTCGCTTCTATTCCTTGCCAAACTTACAGCCTTCCTCCCTGCTTGCCTGTTTCCAGGTTAGCTTATCAACTTCCATCAAACTGTGATTCTTTTGCCTTCCACATGCCCTTCTTTTCTTCTAAGGTGATCCCTACCTTCTTTTGCACTTTCACTATGCTCCTTTCATCTTTCCACATTAATTCCTCCCACCCATCATCCTTTAACCCCTTTATCCTTCATGTCATAAATGTACTCTCCTTTCTTTCATCAATCCACCTACACTTAATTTATACTTTTACCATAACTTCTTACATTCATACGCTCATTTCGTCAATAATTCCAACCTTTCTTATCCCTTTCCTCCATTCTTCCATAATTCCACTTTCCTTTTAATCCACTTATCTCCCTTTCTTCTCTCCTTCTACCCTTTGTCTTTCCAACCTTCACCCTCCTATTCCACCTTGCACATTTCCTCTGTTATAGCTTTTCAGTCTTCCAAACCTTTAGCCCATGACTCTTTAATCCTGTAATACACAACTTTAGTATTCTATTTCTGATGAGTGACTCGATTTCTCAATAAATTCAGCTAGAATATGCATGAGGTGGATTTGCATACTATGAATGTAAATGGTAGCAATTTGCATATATTTTGGTTTGACTGAACCGCGTTGCAGATGCATAAATGAGGTCAGATTCGAAGGATTTCAATCTTATGATGTTCCCTAGTGTGCGGCGACAGTAACGCGAAACCCTCTGTCAATTCTGGACTATGAATCTTGGAAATCTGATACAAATAATATTAGCACATGAGTTCATGTTTGAGTAAAGATCTGTATCTGTGAATGCTCTGTAAGTGGGCGCTTTCGCTGCCTGCGAGCTCACTTCAGAAACGGGAGCTCGCCTTAGCACCGGGAGCTCACCCAACCTCTTAAGTGTCTTTAAGAAGGATGGTCGCATGATTGGATGATGCTGGTACTTTCAGATCTCTCATGATCTATAATTTGATGCAAGAAGCTCCGTCTTCCGAATCCTTACTCCAGTAGTTAAGCTACAGGACATTTTAAAAAGAGATTTTCTTAATTTTGGCCTAAAAGTTACCCACGAGTCTGAGGCAGGCAGAGGCCACGCCTCTTCAGGCCAAATACAGCCTTGGGCGCTTGGTACTGGTTTAATTTTCCAGAAGCAACTGCACGTCCAAGTAACACTATTATAGGTCAATTGCATTATTATATGCCCAGGTACTCCGCTTATAAGGCAGGTACATTCGCGTGTATCCATAGTCAATATGTACATACTCAATAATCAAAAAATCTGTAAATCTAAAATGTAAGTTAAACACATTAACAACAACGTTTGATACGTTGATATTTGCTAAAAAATGTGTTTTACCGTGAAATACCTGTCCAGTGCTTGCCTCTTATAGGAGCTAAAAGTCTGTGATGTATTAAGCTTGAAAGTTGTGTCTCTTTCCTGGGCACCTCAAGGTGGCCTGCGAATCTAACCAATGGAGAAACACTAATCGAGTTATCTGGCCCAGGAGACTATACTTCTTGAATGTGCTCGCATCAACAAAACAACATGATGTACGCTTCTCTTGTATTTGTATCCATCCTAAGCTCCACATACTTCTCTTATTAGGTTAGGTTAGGGAATCATGATTTTTCCAAAGGTGAATCAATCCTCTAATGAGAATTCTGAGATGTCTAATATTTTTTGAGGGGCAATGGGTAAATTCCAGCCTTGAGGTCCCGCCACCCGAGACCATACGGTCCTGCGCGAGACTTTCTGGTGAAGTAGATTCCTCGTGCTGGATGGTATTTCATGTTCAGAGCATCCAGTCTAAACTGATTCTCTCTAACAGCAATAAATTCAGGAAACAGAAGCACTAGTCTTCCTGCCCAAAATACAGGCTCATGATATTGGCATTGCAAAACTTAGGGGATCGCTTGTCTGGAGTATGCTCTCCATACATTAGAGCTCCGTTCCCGGATCCTTTGTGTGTCACTATCAAGGCTGCTTCCATCTTACTTGATTTGTCAGGCACTACTGGCAAGAATGGTGTCCACTGTGCCGAACTGTGTCCTGGTGTGTCCTTTTGTATACTGTGCGCTCACTCCGCTTCTCTCGAAAAACAGAATGTGTTAGAGTGCTGACTTCCTGTGTCCAATATGGATATTCCGTTCCCTTTTGATGACCTGTTGGCGGCCTCAGATGTGCCTAGGAGGTAGTACCTCCATGGATTTTAAAACATTACACTCCAGGGGATCTTCTATTTAAGGATATCGAAGGGAGATGGTCGTCATCATCCATCCGGATCAATGCACTGAAATAATTCCTCATCAGATTTCCTGTTCTGTTAAGTCAACAGATGTGCTTTGTAGTGCAGGTCAGTCTCAGAATGATGTGGTGCGTAGGTGTGGTGCGTAGGTGTGCTGCATTGGGTTCGTGTAGCCTGCCTGGAAAGTCAAACCCTGATCAGTGGGTATCCCTATCATAAATTTTACGGGTGTATAATTTGTGCAGGGGGTTGCATGTGTCTGCACCAGCACTCATTTTTAGGACCGGAACATATTCTTCATCATCAGACTTGGACCCAGATCAAGGTTAAGAAAGTCAAAAATGGGAGAAAGGATGAGGAGCGGAAAGATGGGAAAACAGTGGAATGGAGGAAGCAGGGTTTTAAAAACCCCTCAAGGGCGAGATAAAAAGCAGAAAGTGGAGGAGGAATGAGATGGAATCAAGACCAGGCAACGCTGACATTCGACAGCCCCAACATACGGCAGCACTGGCGGCGGGCCTTTTAGAAAAAGTGTGGTTCCTGCACTCATTTCATTTATTTTAGCACTGAATTCTACTTTTAAAATCCTCAACAAGGCAAATGTAATACTGTCATACAGCTCGAGTTTAGTGCCACTGTGTCAAGTGTTTAGCAGGATAACCCTAGCAGTATTTGAGTGTTTTTAACTGGGTCTGATGAATCTTGCATTTGCACATGGCATGTCCACATTTTCTGGATAGCCACAATACGTGTAAATATGTTCCACTTCGTTTTTCTTCTTGTACTTTTTTTCCACATCGAATCCTGGTTACCTATCATAGATTTAGCCCTACTGGACCTCCGTTGTTCACCCTTGATTTAATAAAAACAAAACTATCAGATTAATCCATTTCTGAAAGTGGACCTCACCTTGGAAATATGTCTCAAGGAGCTTTCAAGTGGTGTTGGTTTCAGAAAGGACCTCAAGACTTGGCTCGTCGACTGACCAAAAGCGCCTTCAACGGACCAGCAGCTCCCCCCCTAGCGCTTTGAGACCCTTACGGTTGAGTAGTTGCGCTTTACAAGCCACCTGATTTGATAGATTGATTGGTTTTACCGTGAACTGTCACTCTTTGTATGCCTTCCCTTAATTCTCATTTTTATGCTCTAGCTATAAATTTCACACTTGTTCGTTTATGCGGCAGCAAGCGTTTTGTAGAAGATTGGTTAAGGGTGTCATACAAAGAATCTTTGCTTCTTAAAAATATCTTATTTGGAGCTGGGTCATTATTGCACAAGAGAACACACCTTAAACCGCAAGCATTGGTAAAGCCAGTAGGTTTCACCTTTTGGCTGCCAATGCAGACCTATTGGCTTTGCCAATGGATCAGCACAAATGTTGTTTGTCGGTTCTGTGCAGCATCAGCAAATAAAATGAGAAAAAAGGAGTATGATGAGTGCGCACATATGGCAGACTTGCATGACATATACGCAGGGCTATTGGACTAATGGCATTTTGCAGCCACTGTTTTTTTCATAATTATGGATTGCCGCATTTGCCGTATAATCCATCATCTGCAGCATAATCTGCAGATTTTAACAAAAAATGTTTTTAGGTTAAAGGGATCAAAGCTTACTTAAAACATGGCAACACGTGTTGTTGCGCAGTGGAAGGCCCTTTGCAAAGCATGACTGGTCCCCTTTATGTTGCTCATTGCTGCATTTGGGTGTTAAACTGGTACTAATGGGGTGAAACCTTTGCCCGCACACTGTTAACTTGTGTAAAAATGACAAGATAAGGAAGTAAAACTATCACAAAGTAAAACTATGCTAGATAATCTGCCTTTTCTTTACGCATAATAGTAATAATAGTCAACCCTGCTGCATAATTTGGTCCTCCCCGTCACGTAATTCCAGTGGCCCTGCATGTATGTAAGGATGCTTCATGTCCGGGCGGCCATTTTTTTTAAATGTATCCTTTTACGAAGGAGGATGCCAATCTTGGAGCAGTAAATAAAATATATATAAATAAACGAAAGTGTGCAAAAGCACAGTTTGCAAAAGGAGTGACCCAGCACAAAGATGCAGCTGCCGGGCCCTCCAAAACATTTTTGAAAAAAGCTTTTTTTAAAGAACGCAAAGATTGGATGGAAGGGGTTGGGGCAACGATGGACTAGACTAGACAGATGCAGGGGGTAGATGAATAACAAAACTTAAAATGCAAATAAATCCAGACAGTGAGGTGTGGGGAGAGCAACGGACAAGCTGGGGATGAGTCGTAGGAAGCAACAACACAGGCACAGAGTGATTATTTAAAGGGGCCTGCTGCACACGGGTGAGAGAGTGAGATAACAGATGCACTCCCATGGAGTGCTGGAAGAAAATGAAAAAGTAGTTCACTGAACGGGAGTTGAAGAATACCAGTGATCCAAGCAAAAGAATGGTAAAGAAGCTGTCCTCCTGGGGAGGGACAAACACAAGAAGAGGAAGGAAAGCCATCTATTTAGAAGCAGACAAATGAGATTGACATGAAAGCCAGCCAGTGATAATCAATGTGCTGGCCCAAAGCCACGTTAAGTATTGGTATTGTCCACAGTATGTCACCATGCACCGCTAAAAGCTGTGTGTAGAGCACTAAAGCTGTGTGAACTACACCGTCCACTAAGACATCTCTCAGCACCCCAACAAATTCAGATTGAAGGGGTACCGGTTTATTAACTGGACGGTGGCATTAGGAGTCTGGTAAAACTGTGACAGTAGTCCTAATATTTAGCATCTGAAATATTGTGTCAGGAGAGGTTGCAACCGTGAACCAGTCTCCGTGACGTATATAAAAACACAAGATTTCATGAACTGCCAGTGAGATGGCACTGCTGGGTAAAATGCACATACATTTCATCACTCGATATACACTTAAGACTTGAATAGGAACTGGCATGGGTGCGTTCTGCTGAGTAGAGAATCTTTATCTCTTTATGCATGTTTGTTTTCTTCTTACTGGTTCTCCTCTGCATCATCTTTTTAGTAGGGGTGGGCGGAATTTGCGTAGTCGCGCTACGCAAAGCTCCGCGAAACGGTAAAAAATCTCCGCGAGCACGCAAAAGTTCCGCGAACACGCGGAATTGCTTGTTCCGCCCATTCGCGATGCTTTTTTCCTGTTCGCGAACGCTGTTTGCGTGCTCGGGGAGAAATATCTCGCGAACACGCATTTTGAAAGCGCGAACAAGCAAAAAACTCCGCAAAGTCGCGGATCGCGGAATTTGCGGCAATTTCACGTACTCCGCGGAACGCGAAATTACCCAAATTCCGCAAATTCCGCGAGCGGAACGGAATTTACCGCCCAGGCCTACTTTTTAGGCGATAAGTAGCGAAGAATCACTTGTTTATGGCAGCTGGTTCTTAATCCCATTTAGGACAGTGTTTCCTAAACTTTTGGTGGGTTGCAAAAGTCCAAGCAATAAATCTTGATGCCCTAAAATTCTGTATTTATCTTGTCACATTTGCTCCTTTGCTGTGCTTCAAAGACAGAGGTCAAATATCAAGCTATGTCTTCTGACAAATTGCTGCTAAATTATTTAACATGGGGGTTGGGGTTTACAAACTCTTCTCACTTTGCTGTCAGAGAAAGAAAAGTACAATTAATTATGTGACAATCTTGATGGGGTACACTGAGTGTGAAAGGAAAGGCTGTAGGGTGTCATTTTTTGTAACACAACAAAATGTAAATACGTGTAAATGAATTGTACATCCCGGAAAGCAAAAATGAAACACATTTCTTTGTAATTCTGAAGTGTGATGGAAACAAAGACTTTAATAGGATCAAAAGAAATCAGGACATTTTACTGGGTAATGTACAAATGATAAATATTCAATGAAACCAGATTGCCACATATTATCATTTGAGTGCAGTTTAGTTTTATCAGTAAAACTATGTGCAAATCAGGTGGCGATTTTAATTGAAAATGTTCTGTCTTTAAGTGGCAGTGCGCTACCACAGAGTAATTTAGTTACTTTAGAAAATCTCCCGACTCATATCCATTAAAGGTAGGTGGGTCGCGAAAGTTTGTCGTTCTAAAAATTGGGTTGTGGTTCTAATAAGTTTGTGAAGCACCCTTTTAGGATTCAATATCTCAATACTCCTATGCCTCATCTTTCTCTCATTATTATCTTATGTGGGGTCTAGCCCGCCTTTTGACAGTACCAAACACTTCTGTCGCTGTTTAAAATTGTTTGTTGTGCACCCAGTACCAAACATGTATAATATGTTCTGGTTAGACACGTCTTTCCCACGCTACATGAAGCCACTGGCTCTTTTTTTCTTTTTTGCTGTTTTCAACTCGACTTCCGTCTTCAACACTTTGGTTCTCTGCCATGTGTATCTTGTGCCCATCCTTCTACTGTCCTTCTGTCTTGTCCCCATCCTGTTACTGTCTTTCTGTCCATCCTTACATCTCCTTTGCATCTGTTTTTAAGTGTAAAATGAGGGACAAGAAAAGGGACATTTTCCAGAACTATCGAAGCAGGCTCCCAATCTTTCCAATAACTATTACATATTTTTGCCACCTTCACTCTTCCTTAGCTTTGCAGTTCAATCTCTTGGCATCCCAACAACTGTGTGGCGATCTGTCTCATTTCTTTATAGAGAAAATTGAAAACAATCAGCAACATTATTACCAGTTAGCACACACCACCCCTTCAAGTGTTTGCTTTAACCCAACTCCTGTCGCCCCAGCTGTCCAGATGAACGTTTTTCAGCCCCTATCTGATGCACATCTAATCATCTGCCATTATAGCCAGCAGTTATCCCTCAGGTTCGCGCAAGGACTTTTGACCTCCCCGATTTATGAAATCTCTTTCTCCTGCATTTAGGACCCAACTTCTCAAACTTTTTAACTGCTCACTAGCTCATGGCATTTTTTCAGTGCCTAGTAGGCTGCGATTGTGAAACCCTTGCTCAAACGAACCCTCATTGTGCCCTGATGACCCGAGAAAATTCCATCCCATTTCCTTCTTACTGTGCTTATGGAAAATTATGGAAAAACCTCCCTAGCTGCAAAGGTTTGTAGAAGAGAACAAGCTGCTTCATTCTTTCCCAGATGGATTTCACCTAGGCAATAGCACCAGTTTAGTGGTGTTGTCCATAATTAACGATCTTCGGCTTTTCTATGGAGGTGATCACAGAGCACTGATCATGCTAGATCTGTCCGCCATTTTCAACATCATTGACTGCAAGATATTTACCAAGTTGCTAATTGAAGCCAGTATCTTGATCACGACTCAGAGTTGGATCAATTAGTTTTTAATGAGGGAGCCCAATTGATCATGCTTCTCTTTTTCCTTCGCCACTTAGAGAGTTGACTGTGGTATCCCACAAGGATCAATTCTATCCCCAATCCTTTTTTACGTATATATGCAAAATAATCAAGATGGGGCATTTTTTTCCATTTATGCAGATGACACCCTGATCATCATCTGGCTGTTACACCTCTTTCCTGCAGAACACACCCATGGCAGGATGTTTGTCCATTATGCAGTGGTGGATGTCCACACCTTTTCTTTAATTGAATCCCACAAAGCCAGAGATTCTGCTAACCGTGACCCTCACTAAACTTGGGTATAGCCCAAGCAGGTAATGGGCCTGCCACCGTATCCCGCAATAGCAGTTGTATAGGACCTTATGCTGTCCTTAGATTCTCAAGTAGCTTAAATGGCCACAGCCTATTTTATGAAGCTTCAAATTTCAAGAAAGATCTCCCTTCATCGATCCACACTCACATTTAGAGTGGTGAATATCCTCATACAATCAAGGCATGATAATACCCATTTCATCTATATCTCCTCACCCTAAAAACTCCTGCATCGTATGTAGCTAATGCAAAACCATGCTGTCCAGTTGATCTCTGGAGCAGACAAGTTTGATCACATCTCCCCTGTACGTTGCTCCCTTCATTGGCTTCCGATATTGAGCAGGGACTTTTTTAAGGTCATGTCAGGTCCATTGGGCCTTAAACTAGAAATCCCTAGATTTCTAGGCCGCCAAATTTACAAGGTAACAATCCAACTGCCCATTATGCTCATTTAATCAGTTTCTCCTCACAGCGCCTAAAGTGAAATATGGGCTGGTTGCTCCTTTCCCATAGCTGCACCCAAGCATTGGCACTTACTGCTCCATAGTCTGCGCTTTGACCACATTCTGTCTGCCTTCAGGAAGCACCTGATCGACTGGTGATGCAGTCAGTAACCCTTTCTCTTTTAGATTGCTCCTTCAAGCTTTGACGTGTGGTTTTTACTGTTAGGCCAATGTCCAGAGACAAGAAGCTATGCAAATATGTGCTCCCTGAATGAAATTTAACCTTTGCAGCCGGTCTTCTGCCTTTATCAGAAATCCATTGTTCAGCTTATCATTTGGCTCACCTCTATCATTATGCTTCTTTCGATTCTTCCACCTGCCCTCCTTCCCAGCCTTCTTTATTGTTGTCTCTTTTCCCTTATTCTTCTATCCGACCCACACCTTTCCACCTCCTTCTGTCCATCCTTCTTCTTATGCTTCTACTCATTCTGTGCTTCTGTCTGTGCTTCATTGTATCCTTCAATGATTTTAGCCATGCTAGTCCTTCTGCCCATTCTTCTCCTTCGTTCCATACTTCTCTTTCCGTTCGTACTTCTCCTTATTCTCCAGCCCATCAAGTTCTTTCTGTCTATCCTTGCTCTTTATTTGTTTCTTCTCTTTCTGTCCATCCTTCTCCTTATCCTCCTGCCCATCCTTAATCTTCTACCCAGTCTTCTCCTGCCGTATTTCACCGTATCATTCTATACTATGTCCATGCTTCACCTTACCCTTTTACCTCTCCTTTGCCGTGTCCTTCTGCCCATCATTATTCTTCTGCACATTCTTACGCTTTGTGGTTCGCTTCACCTTAACCTTCTACCTCTCCTTGGCCATGTCCTTCTGTCCATCATAATTCTTCTGCCCATTCTTACACTTCTTCGCTTCACCTTACCCTTCTACCTCTCCTTTGCCGTGCCCTTCTGCCCATCATTATTCTTCTGCCCATTCTTACGCTTTGTGGTTCGCTTCACCTTACCCTTCTACCTCTCCTTATCCATGTCCTTCTGTCCATCATAATTCTTCTGCCCATTCTTACGCTTCTTCGCTTCACCTTACTCTTCTACCTCTCCTTTGCTGTGTCTTTCTGCCCATAATTATTTTTCTGCCCATTCTTATGCTCCGTGGTTCACTTCACCTTACCCTTCTCCCTCTCATTTGCCGTGTCCTTCTGTCCATCATTATTCTTCTGCCCATTCTTACGCTTCGTGGTTCGCTTCACTTTACCCTTCTCCCTCTCATTTGCCGTGTCCTTCTGTCCATCATTATTCTTCTGCCCATTCTTATGCTCCGTGGTTCACTTCACCTTACCCTTCTCCCTCTCATTTGCCGTGTCCTTCTGTCCATCATTATTCTTCTGCCCATTCTTACGCTTCGTGGTTCGCTTCGCCTTACCCTGCTACCTCTCATTTGCCGTGTCCTTCTGTCCATCATTATTCTTCTGCCCATTCTTACGCTTCGTGGTTCGCTTCACCTTACCCTTCTACCTCTCATTTGCCGTGTCCTTCTGTCCATCATTATTCTTCTGCCCATTCTTATGCTTCGTGGTTTGCCTCACCTTACCATCCTACCTCTCCTTTGCTGTGTCTTTCTGCCCATCATTATTCTTCTGCCCATTCTTATGCTCCGTGGTTCACTTCACCTTACCCTTCTCCCTCTCATTTGCCGTGTCCTTCTGTCCATCATTATTCTTCTGCCCATTCTTACGCTTCGTGGTTCGCTTCGCCTTACCCTGCTACCTCTCATTTGCCGTGTCCTTCTGTCCATCATTATTCTTCTGCCCATGCTTACACTTCGTGGTTCGCTTCACCTTACCCTTCTACCTCTCATTTGCCATGTCCTTCTGTCCATCATTATTCTTCTGCCCATTCTTACGCGTCGTGGTTCGCTTCACCTTACCCTTCTACCTCTCATTTGCCGTGTCCTTCTGTCCATCATATTCTTCTGCCCATTCTTATGCTCCGTGGTTCACTTCACCTTACCCTTCTCCCTCTCATTTGCCGTGTCCTTCTGTCCATCATTATTCTTCTGCCCATTCTTACGCTTCGTGGTTCGCTTCGCCTTACCCTGCTACCTCTCATTTGCCGTGTCCTTCTGTCCATCATTATTCTTCTGCCCATTCTTACGCTTCGTGGTTTGCTTCACCTTACCCTTCTACCTCTCATTTGCCGTGTCCTTCTGTCCATCATTATTCTTCTGCCCATTCTTACGCGTCGTGGTACGCTTCACCTTACCCTTCTACCTCTCATTTGCCATGTCCTTCTGTCCATCATTATTCTTCTGCCCATTCTTATGCTTCTTCGCTTCACCTTACCCTTCAGCCTAGCATTTTCCGTATCCGCCTACAAGATCATTATCCTTCGAACCGCTCTTGTTCTTCCGCCTACTCTTCTCCTTCTGCTTTGTATTACTTTATCATTCTACCCATTCTTGTTGTTCTGCCCATGCTTCTCCTTACTTTGCCGCCTCTCGTACTTATATTTTTTTTTGCCAATCCTTGTCCTTCTGCCCATCATAATGCGATCACAAGATGTGCCCTCATTGTCCTTGTGCCCACCCCTGTCCTTGTACCCACCCCTACCCTTCTGCCTATTCATCTCCTTCCGCCTCCATTTACTTTATCCTTTTACCCATTATTTTGCTTCTGCCCATGCTTCACCTCACCTTTCTGCCTCTCTCCTACTTATTCCTCTGCCCATCATTATCCTTCTGCCTATCATTATCCTTCTGCCCATCATTGTCCTTCTGCCCATCATTGCCTTTCTCCCCCTTCTCTCCATCCCACCATCTCGTTCTCTTCCTCGCTCCTTCCCTCATTTTCTGCCACCAGAAAGTGTTTATTATGGTATCGGTTTCCAGCATGATTTTTTAATTGATCTGCCTTTGTTTCCCAAAAGCACCGCCGCCTACACAAAGCTCTGTCTTTTTGTAATGCCGTGGCCATTTTTCACTGTTTAGGAGGTCTGTTTTTGCACCTGCGGTGTAATGAAATATGTCAAGGAATTGTCAAAAGAAAATGTCTTCAGAAAAAAAGCACCGCCTAATCAGCTGCAGTAAACAGGCCTTTTACTGTGGTGTCGAATTCAGACTGAGCAGAGTTTGCCATAAGTCACTTAAGGGTTGGCTGTGTTGGTAATGAGAACTCGCGGGGAGAGGCAGTTCTGTGCTCATAAATCAGGCCCAAGCAAAGCATTCGGAATAGGAAAGAAACCACAATAAAGCATATTTTCCTAGTGGTTTTACAGTCTAGAATGTAAATGTCGGGCACTGCGGGTTCTAGTCTCCTGTCATACAGTCGTGAAGAAAGGCTGCTTAAGACAGGAGAAAAATGGTCAGTTTCTCTCCAAACCGCCTGGGTTATTGCAGCATGGAATAGGAAATATTGCTGCACAGTAATGAAATTGTACTTATACCTATTGCGGTTTTTTTGCTGCATTTTTGTAATCCTTACCTTTTCATATTTCTGTCTTATGATTTAAGTTAAGAAGTAGTGCAAAATCCTTCAGTCATCGTTTCTTGAAAGTGCTGCAAAGTATCGTTTCCTAACAAAGGAGAGAGGGGACGAGCCATTCGTCTCCTACATGTATGATGAGCAGCCTTAAATTTACATTTTTTTAATTAGTTACTAACACATGTTAGCGGAGAGGTCTGCACATATTACTTAGAAATATGGCACAGGCAGCAACAAAGAAGGGGGAAGGGATATTTAAAAAATTCAATCTGTTTTTGGCAAGTACAAAACGTTTTGAAATCTAATACTTTGCTGGGAACGTCCTGGCTCATTCTGTGCTGTCTCGCCTGACAGCTTCAACTGTCTGGCAACATCTAGTAATCAAAATAATACGTAAAAAATACATGCCCACCACACATTCACAGTGGGGCTTCGGGTCATCCCCATTAGCCATTGATTTGCTAGAGGCTTTGTTGCCAGTGTTGTTCACGTTTGGATCCACCCACTGGCTAGCCAGTCAGTGTTTGGGGTAAAAGGCGGTCATTTTGCCTGTTTACAGGTGACTCCATATTGGCAAGGAGTCCATCTCCCATCACCACAACAGCGCGCGCTCACTAGCCCTCCAGAGCAGCGATGAGGCTGGAGAAGCAGTGATGCACTGGCACAAGTAAAGTGTGTGCAGCAGGTATGGCGCTTGGCTGTCTTTGGAGCAGATTCCAAGGTGCACTCCGGAGCCTCACTCCAATGTGGCTGTCGTGTATCACTGGATGTGATGCCGGAAGTGTCGCTTCTGACTAAACGAGAGGGCGGACCTGGCAATTTCATTACAACACCGGAGGCTACCATTATGCATTATTTCTTTTAATGCAACTTCAAGCAGCCACTTTGAAGTAATACATCATAAAGTAAAGATCTAGAATAGAATGCTCATGTATTACAATAGCCACAAGCTTAGAGATATCTGCCTCTTTTAAATGCGACTTCAAGCAGATAAGTACTACTCCAACGTTACTCTTACTATTACTGTTAAGATTGTTTACGTTATGTGATTTTTGACTGCTTTTTCATCTCTTAATAGATCACCGTTTAGATAGCTTTATACCGCTAACTACATAGTTTTACCTTTTTTTATGTATCCCATGGTGCTTACGCCATTTAGATAGCTTTTTACCGCTAACTACATAGTTTTACCTATTTTTTTTATGTATTCCATGGTGCTCACACTACCTGGTATGATCACTTTCCCTTACTCGTGCTCCAATTTATGGAGACTTCCCCCGCCCCTCGAACTTCATTCCTACCGTTTTTTCGTTGCTAGGGCAGCTTTTCTTGAACCGACACCCGTTCTCACAATCGGTGGCAAGCGGGGCTTGTTGCGCAGCTCCTCCCACACTCGGTGCGCCCACAACCGCCGCCTTCCCTCATCCTCGCCGGCCGAGTCCTCCTCTCCGGCCGAGCGCTCTGCACTGGGCCTCATTAGAGGAAAGTCCCTTGAGCGCGCACAACGCGGAGGCAGCTGTTGGCCTCTCCGGAGCGCGCGCAACACGGAGGCAGCTGCTAGCCTCTCCGGCCCCAAATAAAACATTTTTTAGGTCTCGCGCCTAGTGTTGCAGTGCGCAGCACTGCTCGCGCAGCGCGAGACCTTTAGAAAGGGCTTCTGAAAGCTACCCACACGCTCGTACGTGTGGTTTTGCTTTTGGAAGCCCACATTGGCTGGAGCGTGCGTTTTTTTTATGGAGACGGCACGCGATTGGTCAAAGGCGGGCGCATGTCCCGCCTTTGCCGCGCCCATTCCCGACGGTGGCCAGAACGCGCAGCAGCGCGCGTTCGTCTCGCTGTCGCTGCCGCGCTCCCTCCCCCCGCTCCTCTGTGTTTTTGTTTCTATGCCCCGTTGGACTCAAATGTGAGATTTATGTCAGAGTCATGACGGGAAGTAGCTCCACGGCTGTGCGATGACATACACCCCACCTTAGGCTGATGCGCACGCGCTTTATCCCGTTCAGAGTAAGTTTAATGTTGTGATAAGTGTACACGCATGCGCGTCTGCGCCCTGCCGTTGGGACTCGCGCGTGCGCATTTTCCACCGAGGTGTCCGAGTGTGGAGGAGGAAGGAAGGGCCGAGTCGGGTCTGGAGCTAAGCATTTTGTTGTTAAATTCTTGGGTTAGAAGGTATGCTCCTTAAAAACGTATGTTTAAGAGAGAATTCTTCAGTTGCCAGTCTTTTGGTGACACAAGCTTGATGAATATTTGGCTGTGAATACTAATGTGCATCACAAAGAGGTAGAGGTTACTGCTTACCGCCATATGTGGCACTGATTGGAAACAGTTTAACTCGGGGCAATTGGGTGCAGATCTGAAAGAGGCGCCTTATGGACACGATCCAAATCTTTGGAAGATTGGTGTGGTTCTAACTGTAATATGCAAAAAGGATTGCTTCTCTTGGGGTCAGTAGTGCATGGATTCCTGCTAGCACTTTAAGACTCTCAGTTGATTGTGCAGCCGAGTAACTTAGCAAAGGGACCATACTGCCCTGTGTCTGATCAGTCTGCTTGATGTTTTTTCAGCTGCCAAGCATCAGCTGTACTCCACTCTAGTGCATGAGCCCAAACTGGAATTGGTGGTTGCAAGGAAGCAAATGGAGTACTTGATTGTGTTGTTTATTATAAAGTCATTGCCTGTTTGAAGTGGTGTTGACGTTGTGCACAAACATCATCATCATACACAGGTTATCACTTATCCTGGTCCTTCAGGAACTCATGAAGGCATTGTTGGTGGTGTTCATTTCCATACGAGTGCATACTTTTGTGAACCCCGATTGTCCTCCATCTCGTAAAACTAAAACTTGTGCATGGTGATTACATTATAACTCGAGTTGTGTACTAAGGTTGCATTACTTCAGGAATGTGAGGGAGTGGGCCCTAGTGGAAGAAATACATATGAAATTAAATAGGAAAGACGAGAAGCTTCAGGCAGACCTCACTGAATGGTGACAACTTTGCCCTAAACCCTGATGAATCGGAGAGTGAACGGATGATCAGGAGCTCAGTGAGAGTGGAACGGATGCAGATGAGAATGAACGGGGAGAGTAGTGCGAGTGTGCATGTTTGATGAATGCCCCCCAGTTGCTTACTGATAAATACGGTGATGCCTTTTCATTATCCCTCTTTGTCACTTGTAATATTGCACCTAACAAAATGTTGGCCTTGGAATCTTAAGTGTTGTGCATACGATGTCTGCGTACCAATGTCTGCTGCAACGTTTGTTGTAAAAAAACATCCAAAATAAAGTTTTTGTTTTTTTTGTTTTTTTTTTAAAAAAAAGGTTGCATTACTTCTCTTGCAGCAGCAGATTGGGCCTTTAAAAGTTGTACTAATTGCCGAGGTGGTGTCTGGGCAGTTTTATAAAGCCCCTTTGGTTTCATTGATGTCCAGGGCAGAATTTAGTTGCATTATGACACTTGAGACCAATCTCTGGAACTGTACAAGCAAGTGAGCAACATTCCAGGGTAAACACGTGTTTTCAGTACTTGTCAGTATGGGACAGCCTCTCCGTGGGCCTGTGTTAAGAACATTGATGGTAGACCTTAACCAGAATGGTCTGGTATATGAAAGAACCCATGGGAGGTGGAAAGAGCAAGTAAAAGGTCTATCCCTTTAGGAAAGGAAAATAAGTGAAAGGCTCGATGAGTCTGATGGCCTTTATCTTTAATAGACGTGCCGACTATACAGGGCTAGTAGGCTCTCCCTGCATTGAACTGACAGGCTGGGTTGGCCTGGGGTGCCTCGGGCTAAATTAATTAGACTGAAGGACCACAATGGACATTGACCAAGTCAATTTGGTAATCTTTATTTGTAGAAAATGTATAAACTAGAGGTACCTGCTTGTTGGCAATGACCAGAATAATTAAACTTTTTAAATATTTGTTTATGGGAGTGACCATTTTGGTGTGCTTGGTGGGATTTAGCCACAGAGAATGGACAACCTAGATTGGCATTTTAGTTTTTATCTCTTAGGGAATGGGCTAACTAGATGGGCTTGAATTTTGTTTTATTTGTAGGGAGCTGCGATGGGCTTGGTGGACTTTAACTGTAAGGAATAAATGCATTATAGAAATCTGGGTTCGCCTTGTGTAGGGAATAGACAGATAAACCGGGATAGAGCACAGAGGTCTTGCAATGGTCGTTGATGCACACATATCAGTGCTGTCCAATGGCAGTACTACCCAAGCCATAGTATTCCCAAACTCCTTTACTCCAAGGCAGCCCTGCTAAGTTACCAAGGTCCATGTGTGATGTGCTGCTCAATTCCAGGTTTGTTTTTTTTAATTATGGAACGTTTAGTCTAGTTTGTTCCATAATAAAATAGAACTACAAGTCCCAGAATTTAAACACATTGAAATCTGGCTTGAAGCAGCACATCACGCATGGACCTGGGAATAGCATGGACCTGGACAGCTTGGCAGCTGTTCTCATGCACTGGTACTCACCATTTGAGCTTTATATTAAGGTGTAACCGTCATGAAATGTTGTTTCCTAACGACACGTGCTCAGCAGTTCGGGAGCAGTTCCCACATAGACAGCGCCATGCACAACCCCTTGCTCTCTGTAGTCTGCCAGCCACGAAGCACGTCTTATACCTGTGCCACGCTCATCTTTTGGAATACCTCGTAAGTGGTGCATTAAATAGCCATGTACCCACTAATCTGTCTGCCATTGGCACAGCAAGTCCCAGTGCATAGACACTCAGTGCAGTTGAGATACCTATGCCTGGAGCCCGGCCCTCTTTGTCTCTGCAGTGTGTGCGGCCTCACACTGCTGGCCCTCGTGTCTGAGGTTTAATCATCACGGAGGTATGATTAACTGTGCTACGACCAGAGCTAGAGCATAGACAAACGTCTTCCATGCCAAGGCATAAGAATAGGCCCTCTGTGCCCTTTCCATGCTCAGCGTAAAGTAACTGACCTCCATCCTCTTGTCGCTCCCAAGCAGGGGCGACATGCCCATAGCCCGACCGATTGTCTACCCTCAACCATGTATCTGAAACCACAGGCTTTGTGTACTCTGCCATTCTTGTCCACGGAGCCCAGAGGATATGTCCATGCTGTACCCAGCCCTTTTTCAAAAGCCGCATGCGACCGGGCCAGTTCAAAAGCCGCGAGCGACCGTGCCACACCCAAAGCGCCCCGTCCTTCAGGGTCAGTGCCCAGCCCCTGCTCACGGGTCCCTAGTACCAGTGATAGCCTAGCGTCGGAGCACAGAACGCAATAGGTCTCGCATTATTAAAGTTTGAGCTATTGGTGTTGCATTATTTAGCAATGCCAATAGCTCAAACTTTAATAATGCGAGACCTATTGCATTGCAAATGCTTGTTTAAAAAGGGGAAGATTAAGGGTGATTAGTGAAAGCCCTTTAATAATTTTTTTTAAAAAGGTCACCGTCGTCACCGCGCGCCTCTAGAAGGCAACGTGCGTTACCAAGGATACCACCAGCTGATCGCTCTCGATTCCCTGCCTCGAAGAAAACCGGCAGTTGGGACGCGACCGATCAGCTGTTTTTTACTACAGGCTCCACGCAGGAAAACCCTTATCTCTATAACATTATTTACCAGTAGATTAATATATATATTTAAGGCTGCTCTAATATTTAATATTTAAGCCTTCTCCCTTTATTTTTATACCTACCCTTTTGCCATTAATACAATAAGAAATTAAGCCTTGGGAATCCCTTAACATATGTCTAACATTGAATCAGACGACTCCCAAGCTCCTGCCCCCATTCCTAACCTTAATGAGGAGCATATAAAAAAATTAATCCAACAAGAAATGCGCTCTTGTATGAGAGAAACCATCAGCCAAGTCATTGCAGGCAAAAAAACCCTAACTGAGGAAAGCAACACCTCTGACCACCTAAGAGCGCATAATGACGATTATATCAAAAGTGGGGGCAAAAGGTCAAAGAAAAGTAATAATATAGAAAGACTGAGCCCAATGAGCACATTGGGAGGTCCAAGCACCTCAAACCTACTGGGAGGTCTACGCACCTCACTCTCTAAAGGAGGACTAAGCACCTCAGACTTTAAGGGAGGCCTACGCGCCCCAAAGACCTCAGGTGTCCTTAACGGCACAAATTACCAGGATGCCCCAAGCAGCACACATTACCAAAGTGCTCTACCTGACCCCCGACTAATTGACCTAGAACGACAAGGAGGGCTTGAGTCTATGGATGAATATATTCTTGACCTAGACCCAGACGAGACTGACCCAGATTTCACTTTTTCAGAGGACGAACTTCCCTTTTCCTCTAAAGAAATAATAATCGACCCTCTAGGCGAGGAAATGTTCTCCCCCTATAACATCCAAAATCCCAGGAGCTCTCAATGGTGGCCTCAGAACCACGTGGCCAAATTCAGCAAAAGGTGGATAAGAAACCCCCTTGAGAGAGACACAAGAAATATTTTAAAGGCAGAATGCACAAGACCTATGGTCCAAGACAAAATTTGCCTCAAGCCTAACCTAGACCCAGAACTTATTAAGTTCTTATTTAAACTGGGCAGGGACCTTAGAAAGGGCATGTGGCGCTCCCTTAAGACATGCCAGGACCGCATGCTTGACATGCTAGGTCCCTTGTGTAGAATGATCAACCTAATTGAAGAAAGCCACATTAATGGCTCTTCCCCAAACCTCGAGTTACTGAGAGGATGGAGCCAGAGGACGCTAATCCTTCTTGGGAATGCCAACGCTGCAATTAACACCGAAAGGAGAAGAGTCGTCCTGACAAAAATAGACCCTAAACTTAGCGATATGGCCGAAAAGGAACCCTCTGTCAACCCCAATGGACTCCTCTTTGGGGAAGACATGATCAAGAACCGAGGGAAATATGTGGCAACCTTTACTGCGCTAGATAAGGCACAAACTAATATGCGCAGAGTTTTTAACCCTAGTGTTTTTGCCAGGGCTGGCAGAAGGAGTCGCTCTACCGGCCGTCCCTATCAAAGACCCTTCTTCAGACAACGGGGTTTTGGCCTACTCTACCAAACGAACCCCTCCTATCCACAGAGAAGAAGACCTTTCCGTTCGAGAGGTTTCAGAGCTATAGGTCAAAACACCTCCAACATCCCAAGTAAGTACCAACTCACCTCATCCTTCCGTTTCAGCAGGGAAAGTGGGGAGTCGACTAAAACACTTCTTTCACACCTGGGACAAAATTACTCAGGACCTGTGGGTTCAAGAAACCGTTCAGGGCTTCAAAATAGATTTCATAGAGAAACCAACACAACATACAACCCGAAAAGTGTTAAACCTGACCAAAGACCAACAGAGAATTGTGGCAGAAGAGGTGAATTCTATGTTGGAGAAGGGGTCAATTGTAGAAGTACCTTGGGAATGTATGAACTTCCTAAGCAATATATTCCTGGTGGAGAATAAGGACAAAGGTTGGAGACCTGTAATAAACCTCAGAGAACTGAACAAATCTCTCACCTACAGACATTTCAAGATGGAAAGTATCCATCTCCTCAGAGACATGCTTCTAGAAAAAGACTGGTTAGTGAAACTAGACCTGAAAGACGCCTACTTTACGATTCCGATGGTGTTAGAATCACAATCTTTTCTCCAATTTGCTGGGAACAATCATCTATACCAGTTCCAAGCTCTTTCCTTCGGTCTATACTCTGCCCCTTGGTGCTTCACCAAGGTAATGAGGGCTATCGCCTCCGTTTTGAGGGAAAGAAGAATCCGCCTTATAATTTACCTAGACGACATTCTCCTCATATCTCAAGATCACTCTCAAATACTGAAAGACCTGAATACTACCGTAGATTTGATTGAGAGTGCAAGTTTTATAATAAACAGAGAAAAATCCATTATGACCCCCTCGAGGTCTCTAGAGTTCCTGGGCTTCACAGTAGATACTGTGAAGTCAATGTTATTTCTCCCTCCAAAAAAGATAACCAAGATTCGAAAAGAGATACCACACGTCCTAAAAGAAGACCTCTTAACCTTAAGAGAACTAGCCAGACTCCTGGGCCTCCTCTCATCCTCCATCCAAGATATTTTCCCGAGTCCTTTACATTATTGGGCCCTCCAAAGGGTGAAGGGCAGAGCCCTTCGATCTGGCCTATGGTACGGAGACAATTTATCTAGACACGGAAGCCAAGACAGAACTGACCTGGTGGTTAGAAAACCTGGACGCTTGGAATGGGAAAGCCATTTTTGGCAACTCCCCGGAATTCGTCCTGGAATCGGACACAAGCCTTCATGGCTGGGGTGCTTGCTTTCAGAATCAGAACATGGGAGGCTTATGGTCCTATATGGAGAGTACACACCAAATAAACTTTTTGGAATTAACCGCTGGGCTCAATGCCCTAATGAGTTTCAAACAATCCCTTCAGGGCAGATCAGTTATTCTCAAGATGGACAACATGTCAGCCGTAGCCTACATAAATCGCCTAGGAGGCACCAAATCCCCAGACCTCTCCAACCTAGCAAAAAAACTATGGATGTTCTGCCTGGAACACAAAATATCATTAAGAGCAGAATACCTTCCAGGAAAAAACAATGTTTGTGCAGACTGGAATTCCAGATTCCTAGTAGATCACACCGACTGGAAACTGAATGTGAACGTCTTCAGAAGACTAGAACGGCTATGGGGACCCTTAGAAGTAGATCGCTTCGCAAGCAGACTGACATCTCAACTACAGAACTATTTCAGCTGGATGCCAGACCCGGGTGCTCTGGCAGTGAATGCCTTCCTTCAACCTTGGAAAGGGATTCGGGGATATGCATTTCTCCCCTTTGCAATGATCCAGCGGGTTCTACAGAAGTTGAGAAAGGAACAATGTTCAATAATCCTAATAACACCCTTCTGGCTGTCCCAACCATGGTTTCCGACAACCTTGGAATTAGCTTACGAAATTCCCTTTCTACTCCCAGCCTCACAAGGCCTCCTAAGAGACATAGACGGTTTGGAACATCCCCTACTCCAGAGCGGGACTTTGAACCTTCTTGCCTGGAAAGTGTCAGGAGAGCCCATAAATTCACTAACCTTTCGGCACAGGCTTCAACTCTCCTCCAAGAATCTTGGGCCCCTGGTACACACTACAGATACAACGGCATCTGGAAAAGATGGGTTCGTTGGTGCATGGAAAGGAACCTAGATTCCGTGGAGGCCCCTATCGTACATGTAGCAAATTTCCTTGTAGAACAATTTGAAAGAGGCCTTACCTATAGATCAATTAACTGCTATAGGCCAGCTATTTCAGCAGGTCATTCCCTTTTAAATGGGAGAACTATAGAGAAAAACTCAATAATATGTAGAATTATGAAAAGCATTAGGCTTAAAAGACCCCCTAAACTTAAATACGAAACACTCTGGGACGTCAAATTATTCCTTGACCTCTTCTCTAACTGGCCCGATAACAGTCTCCTAGATAATAAAAATCTCTCCATTAAACTAGCTTCTCTCCTATGCCTTATATCCTGTCGGAGAGTATCGGACGTTAAAGCACTGGAAATAACTAATAGATCTTATGATGCCTTTGGTGTCAGATTTGAAATTATCAAAAGAACTAAAACCATGTCAGACGTGATCTTCTACCCAAGATTTGATGCTTGTAAAAAGTTGTGTGTGGTAGATTGTATGAAGGAGTATGATGCAAGAATGAGCAAACATCGCACTGCTGGCGTCTACCAACTTCTTATTTCCTGTGTTAAACCCTTCAAACCCATCTCCTCGACCTCTATTGCTAGATGGGTTAAATTAGCTATGCAATTGGCTGGCATAGACCTCCAAAGATTTCAAGCACACTCATTAAGAGGCGCTATGGCTAGCCAATCCTTTTGGAAAGGGGGTAAATTAGACGACCTTCTTAAAGCGGCCGACTGGTCCAGTTCCTACACCTTTGCGAAACACTACTGTAAACCTGTTGAACACATGTCTGATGCTGTTCTACATGACTACCAACATGCATAATGGTAGCCTCCGGTCTTGTAATGAAATTGTGATTCTCCTATTACTATGACCAGAGAATCTGGATTTCATTAAAGACACGGAGGCTAACATTATCCCAACCCTTCCCTCCCGGAAGTGGACATTAAAGTTATAATGTTAATTAGTTAATTTTAAACAATGTCTTAATTTTGATGCTATAGAAATAAAAGAGAAACGAGACAGTTTTCTTTGTATAATGTATTCAATAATGCACTGTGCAACATTTCTCCCTTATACATAGGGCTTAGAAGTGCAAATTTTAATCTTTTGTCCTTTTCAGATAACTCCGCTTAGATGGCTCTTCCACAAGGATGCACCCATAGGAGCTTACCTCTGGAGATTCCAGACTGCCTTCTCTTCCCTCCAAGCAAGTTTCGGCGTCTGGATATAATCCTTCACTTGGAACTTACCAGTTACTTAAGAAGAAAGTTTAATTGTTTCATTATAGTTGAACCTTGTTTTCCTCGCATTTAAAAGAGGCAGATCTATCTAAGCTTGTGGCTATTGTAATATATGAGCATTCTATTCTAGATCTTTACATTATGATGTATTACTTCAAAGTGGCTGCTTGAAGTTGCATTAAAAGAAATAATGTATAATGTTAGCCTCCGTCTCTTTAATGAAATCCAGATTCTCTGGTCATAGTAATAGGAGAATCGCAATTCCCTTTCTTTGTACAGCCTCGGGATCATACCGGCCTCACAACTCTCCTGTGCTTAAGCCTGCCAGCCAGTCATATTTGATAAGGCTGCAGCAGTAGAGGCAGCATTCCCAGTGAGACTCAGTGCTATACTTCCCTCCTACAGAGGCGGTGGCACTACACCGCAGAAGAGATAAGACATCCGGTGCCACGATCTGATCCCTCATAAACCGCTCCTGTCACGTGCCCGCTTGACACTGTGGCCTCCCACTCTCCCTAGGCACCCGGACAATCAGGCACGCTCACCATCCACAAGAAACACAGACCTATTTAAATATCTGTTTTACCGGCAACGGAACACAAAACTAATAGCTGCTTCACTGATTAACCGCTTAACCGCGGCGGCAATTCCGCTGCGGTGCGGCGGTTTAGCGGAGTGGGCGGGGCCGCGGCGGCCAACGGACGTTCGCAGCACTACAGAGGTAGTGCTCGCGACGGCCGTTGGCCGACGGACGCACGCAACGGGTTAAATAATCAAGCAAAGCCAATAGGTCTCACCTAAACGAGCTATTGGCTTTGTTGTTTTTTTAAGCCATGTTGCACAGAAGCACCGCTGCTGTACAGCCTGACAAAGTTTTTTTTGTTTTTTTTAAGTGCTACGATGTGTCCAGCAGAGATTTGGCAAACCTAGTTTCCAGTGTACAAAATCGACCGTGAGGCCTGGAGGGTGGAGAGGGACTTCCACTCACGGGGAGTGGGAAAAGATACGTCCTCCCAAATAATATCAGTCAACAAAAAGTATCCGGTCCAGAAAGAACTAGGATATAAGGTATGGGCACAATTCTCAATCAGAGGAGTGATGGTATGCTTCTACCACTATTGGGAGCAGTACCTCTTTGTATAGTAACCCTCACACACTCTAATAGTGTCATGCTTCATCATCGGGTTCACCCTGGCTCCTAAAGGCCAGCGTGGGCTCAACCGTGTTTCAGGGAGCTCTTTGGAGAAAAGGCCAGGGGGTTAAAGATTAAAAACCCACCATACACTCCAGGTATCCCTTTAATATGGAGATATGGTGGGTATTAAAAAATAACAGAAGTAGGGTGTTCCAAGGATATAATGGTCCTATGACCCTAAGAATATGCCAACATGTTTCAGCCAGTGAACGGCCCTATGGGTCCACGGCTTTCTTCAGGGCAAAACTACGTAATAAATCCCTCCCTGGAATTATTAATATAGTATCCCACTTTTAAATTGAAAATGTTTTACCAAACATAAGCGCCCTCTGGAAATACTTATCCTTATTATGGCGTCTATGTTCACAGGTCCGTCTAACCTATGGGGAGACATAACATAACACAAGACTATTGTGTCTCTACCATACAATAAAGCGATTAAAAAGAAAAAGATAAAGAAAAAGAAAAGTGCCTCATGCAGCGTGCAATCCCTCTTATCCTTATTCGATAGGGTGCCGCGCTGTGCTTTAATCAAAGAGGGGACAGAATCCCCCCCATTCAAGTGCCACTCATTGTGTAATCATATATAATTATATATTTTTTGTGCATTGAGCCCCGAAACGGGCTTTTTTTCAAAGAGGTGTACGATGAGTCATAATCTACATAATATGCAAATGAGGGGCCCCCCACGGGGGTGTCGTCAGTGCAAGTTATATTTTTTCGTCATCCAATTCAGTGTTCTCATATTAGGTTAAAAACATATTAAAAACAATTCGTGCCAACGTGTCTCTAGATGCAAGATAAACCCGCATGGGAGAAACAGTGCTGGGATGTTTCGATAGGTATCCGGCCCATGTGGTGATAATAGGTAAAATAAACACAAACAAGGTCTTGCCCAAATTCGGAGGACAAACTACGTCTCACGAGTGCAGACTTAATGGGGCAGTCCTCTAGTCAAACACTGAAGATAGAAATAGTTAGCTGCTCTGTGAGTCGCCGTCGTTATGTTACTATCACATCATCATTGTATTTAGCGTATGGAAACAGAACCTGGTTCCATATCCTAAAGTTATTACAGAAAAATAGAGAGACTTACGTCGTCAAGGATCCTAACCCCGCAGAATAACCTACTCGGTTCTGCATCTCCCGGCTTTGCGAGTGCTGGTGGGTCGGAGTCGGACCCGCATTTGTTATAAAAGTTTGTCGGGGAGGAGTGGTCTCAGTAGGTGGCTCCACTCACAGCCCTCGGCGCTCGTCAATTACGTCACTATCGTAACCGTTCCCATTGAACTACAAGACACCCAGGGAATGCTGGGAAACGTAGTTCGTGGGCACAAGTCGGGCGCGTTTTTGTTTCAAACTTTATTGTTTCCAGACATGTTCAACACCCCGGCCAGAGTCCCGTCATTTCATATCCGTTCGTCACATCTCAGTATTATTCAAGGTATCTTGGGCATGGTATGGGATAGCTCGACCCTATATAATTTTTAGGTCTACCTCTCGAAAAATAATCGGTAGTCTTGCATTATTTCCCTGCAAGTGCCAGATCACAATATACTAATATTTGGGAGTATTGTTCATTCTTTAAAAAGAGAATTGCACCTGGATATACGGGTGTATATGTGTATCCGCAGTGGCTTTTAAGGTGGTTATGTGTTCCCAGGGTCTCATATTCATCCTATTGGCCCACAGGGATGGAATCAGTTACCTGTGTTTATCGTCAAATAGGACCTGTAATGCAGGGCAATCCTTTTACATTATGCCAGTGTCAGTTTATGGTCATACGTGGAAGGGCATTTGTTCCTTTTACATTGGCCAAGGACCTAAGTGTGAAGGTATATGTAAATATTTTTTGTGTATGTATGTGAAAAAATATATATTACATATATATACCCCTCCTGGTCTCTTATGCTCTTCCCAGCTGGCCCCAGGGGATAGAATCATTTAACCCGTGTTCGTGGGTAAACCCATCTTTGTTCCTTCAATAGAAGTCTCCTCGGTAGGTCAAGGCCTCCCTTCACTTTTTCAATGATTGTCCACACCAGGTCTTTATCTGTGTGTTGATGTTCAACATAGTGTGCTGTGAGTTTAGTAGCACTAACCTTCCTACGTATAGTGCTCCTGTGCTCACTGATGCGGATTTTCACCTTCCTTGTAGTCATCCCAACATAACGTTCTCCGCATGGGCAGGTCACCATGTACACACAGTTATCTGTGTTACAATTTGTGTGTGCACGTTGCTCCCACAGCCGGGAGCCGGGGGAGTCCCAAGTCAATGTGGGATGTATGGGTGGTGAATTGACAAGCTATGCACGTCCCACAGGGGAAGTGGTCTCTCACTTGGGGGGCATTCCATAGTGTAGTTTGTCTCTCAGCTTTCTGTTGGTATGAGTCTGTGTGGATCAAGGAATTCCTCAAATTTCTGTTTTTCCTGAATGAGAACATTGGTTTCTCAAAATTCAGATTATTGGAGGTCAGAATATTCCATCTCCGATTGATAATCTTCTTGATGGTGTTAGAAGAAGAGTTGTACGTGGTCACGCAGATTAAAGATTCAGTTTCCTTTCTTGATTGATCTTCCAAAAGGGCCGACCGGGGGGTATTTCGGGATCTTTTCTGTGCCCGAGTTATTATCCTCTTTGGATAATGCCTCTCTTCCAATCTCTTGGTTAGGAGAGCTGCCTCCGATTTATAAGTATCCAGGTCGGAACAATTCCTAGGGATTCTAAGGAATTGTCCGACAGGGAGATTCTCCCTCAGGGATCTTGGGTGGGCGCTGTTGAAACTCAGAAGGCCTGCCCCCTATATTTTTTTATCACTTTAGTCTATGACAGGGGACTGAGTCCCTGAGTTCTAAGATGACTGTACCCAGATTGACCCGCAACTATACCGATCACCAGGTTGCGTACGTTCACAGCTGATTGTCCAGGTTTCCACCTAAGGCGAGTGTGGAGTAAGCTGTTATGGATCAGAATGAGTGTGTGGTTGCGATGGTGGACATATTGGATACATGTAATGCTATCATCTCGGAGAGTGAATGGCTTGATTTTGTTGCCAAGGATGAGTTGTTGCTCAAGGTCAAACAGCATGTTATGAATGGGTGTCCACCAAGTAGGAATATTGATCCTTGCCTGCGGAGTTATGAGCAGGTGTCTAATGAGCTTACCATTGAGAATGATATTTTGATGAGACAGGATTTGTTTGTTCCTCATACTGGTATAAGGGAGAAACTAATTGATTTAGCTCATTCAGGACATCCAGGGGTTTCTGGTACTAAGAAAATACTCAAACAACATTATTGGTGGCCAGGGATGGATGCAAGTGTTGAATCGCATGTTAATAGATGCAAAGTGTGTATCCACTCGGATAAACACTGGAAGGTTTCTTCTGAACCCTTAAGTTTGCAAGATGTTCCACAAAAACCGTGGAAAAGATTTCCATTGATTTTTCGGGACCATATGATTGTTTGGGCAAACAGAGCAGATATATAATTGTTTTGGAGACAATTTTTCTAAATGGATTTATTATACTTTTGTTGAACATCCCAATACGGAAGAAGTTGTCACATTTTTGGATAGTATTTTCTGTGTGGAAGGATCTCCTAAAGTGCTCATGTCAGACAATGGGGTACAATTTGTGTCTTCCAAAATGTTGTTGTTTTTCTTTAAAAAAAAAAAAATAGCATTGTTTCAGAGAAATCACCTCTATATTGTCCAAAGGCCAATGGCCAAGTTGAGAAGGCTAATAGATTTATTAAGGAGGGTATTCAAACTGCACTGGAAAAAAAGGCTGGATGTATTCAAATTTTTTAAAGAAAAGTTGTGGAGTTACCACATTACTCCACATTCAGTCACTGGAGTATCTCTAATTTCCTTATGAGAGGAAGACAGGTGTAACGCCTGATTTTGAAAAATCTAGGAGAAAGAATTCCCTTAGAGATGAAATAGCCAAAGCAAGGGATAACTTGAATAAAGCACAGATTAAAGGGAAATTGTATAATGACGCATGCCATAGAGTCAGACCTAAAGTCATTAAAGTGGATGATTGGGTGTGCGTTGTCAAGCCCATTTCACGGGGTAAAGGTACATCCAAATTTTCAGATCCGGTTCTAGTAGAGTAACTGGTTTTGCTGTATTATTGAGAGATAAAGGGTGGTGGAACAAAAGCTCCGTTGTAATGCTAAAACCGGGGCAGGAGAAGATGTTCGAACAGGAGGAGGCTGGTGGGACAGTATGTTGTTCAATGGTAATTCTGAGATAATTGATCAGGAGTCTGAACAACTAGGTGAAATTGACAAAGAATTGGATCCGGGTGTTGCAAGTAATTTCTCACATAAAAGAAGTGTGAGATTACCTAGGAAATTAGAGGATTATGTGTTGGAGTAACTGATTTGAGAGTGCCTTATGCCTTAGTCTTTTGGCACTCATTTTGGTTTATCCTAGTTTTTTGTTTTGTTTTGTTTCTTTTGCTTTGCTCTGGCTTTCATCTGTTTGTCTCTTTTGTTGTTCTTTACATTATATATGTGTATTCATCAATAATTTTTTTTTAAAAGGGCCATGTGGTATAGTTATGGTTGTCAGGTATTATATCATAGTTTATTGTCATTCTTGGAATGTGGGCCATGTCATGATTGTGTCAGTAATGGAATGGGAACGATGTCATGTAAGTTGTGAATTGAAATGTTTGAAAGGGAAGCGGTTGGCTCTGGTGACGGCTGGACGTGTTTCTTTCCTCCTCACCAGTGGGCCTGGATATTGGCACAAATAAAGTTAACTTGTTATTACTTGCCTGACTCCATTGCTTCATTACAGGTAGATTTACCTGTAGGTGCAAGCTTGGAGTCCTCTCCAAACCTCTACCCTTCCCTACCAAGAGTTGGTGACATATTGCCACATCTGGCAGTGATAATTGCACCGGTGAAATCCGAGCGACAGATCGAATAGTGACCTTTTACAGTGGAAAAAAAGGGAAAATAATGTTCGATGTCTGAAGTGGGCTGAAAGCACGAGGTGTTCCATCTTATCAGTGACCCAGTTACCGCAGCTGCTCGGCCTCCGACAAAGTCTCTTCATGTACTGAGAGGCGTTCTTCATGCGCGCAAACACGTAAAGTGCTTAACAGCTATTCCTTTGAGAGCATCCGCTCTGCGGCCTTGTCTTTTCAACTGCCAAAAAACTGCATTTTTGTTTTCCTTTCTGCTTCTGTGTGATTTCATGCGCAAGCTCCAGCTCTGTCTGTGTATTTCAAAAGCACATTTCTTTTTTTACCTCTGGGTCATTGACCGTGAGGTGAACAAAAATCTGCTTTGGACCCCCAAGTAGCCACATTGCTATATGTATATTATATTTTTTCACTGAAGAAAACAAAGGTTATAGTTAGGTGAAGATGTCAGTTAAAACATGCTGTTTTAAACTAAAAAAAAAACACTGAACTCTTCACCAGTTCTAGTACCTATAACTCGCACCCCCGCCGTGCAGTTTTCTCATCAATAATTTAATTGCAAATGTTGCAGTGATATTGTCAATGATGTCATAGAAGATGTAATGAATGATGTATTATATGGGGTAATTAGTAGTACATGGTGAGGGCCCGAGTTATAGTTACCTTAGCTTTACAAGTTGTAGTTATTTGAGATAACTTTAACTGGTGAATTTCAGTGGTTTTTCTTTTTTAGTTTAAAACAGCATATTTTAGCTAATATCTTCACCTAACTATAATGTCATTTAACCTTTGTTTTTTCAGTGAATTTCTAGAATTTAACATAAAATAATATTTTATTACCATATGTAAAGCCAACCTCCCTCACCGCGCACAGCCTTCAGCCATTTGGCGCAGGGCCAGGGTACTTCACTCCCAGCTGTCGAGCAAAAGCTCCAGCCTGGGGAGTGCATTTAAAAACATATGGTATAGTCTCTTGGGATCATGGATTCAATGACCCAAAAGACTTGATGTTATTTTTTTAGGTTTTGCCTAGGCAGCGCATGCGCTGTCTCTTAGAGACATGCTGTATCTAGGATATGGCCCTAAAAAAATGCCCATCTTTTTCATTGGTTCCTCTTGCTGTCCTGTAGAAATGCTGGCTTTTCAGTGGTGAATACACTTAGTAGTCCCTGAATCCTCCCATTAGGACTGCCCCTCTTAGATGTGTTATTACTGTTCAGGTTATTTATACTTTGAGAGAACTCTTTTTTTGGTTGGGCTGTCTCTTTGCTCGTTCAGTGTTCTGTTTACTTGTGCAATGAAACTTCGGTTCTTTCATTTGCTTGCCGTCCCTTAATCTCCCCGTGCCTCCCCACATACCTCTCCCACAACACTGCTTGCAGGCCCCCACCACCTCTCTGAGGCCACTGCTGTTATGCTCGTTTTTTTGTTTGGTTAATTTAGGCATAATTTGCAGTGCCCTATTTTAATCTCCCTTTGCCCCCACCCACCTGCACAACACTGCTTGCCCGCCCCCAAGATCGCTGCAATGAATTCTTATGTTATTTTACATTAGTAGCTTTTATTTGTATAGTGCACCTATCCATGGGCTCGGGGGAAATTAAACGATCAGCCCATTATTACAGGGTGTTCAGCCGACACCAGACTCGAGCACAGATCCCCAGCTCCTCAGTCAGCAGCTCTCACCGCTGCACCATATCCTTTCCCTCGCCATGTTGCAGGGTGCAGTACCATATGTGGCCAAAATAGGTCCCAAGGGACACCTAGTGACAGCATGTGGTACTATGCCCTCACCTAGTGACAGCTTGTGGAACTGCAACCTCACAACACTGCTTGTTGTTTTTTGGATGCAGATTCCTCTATGGCAGAGCCAACAGCCTCCTTAGAAAATACAGCTGCTCTATACATGAAATACGCAACACCACCTCTTCCTCCAGAGGAGACAGATTATTATATTTCTCCTTTCTGGCAATCGTCCTGCCCTCCATTGTGTGCCGCAGGGTTAAACTCGCTAATGCAGTGTACCTCCTGGTTATATAGTTTTGCTGAGCGACAAACTCTCATTCTCGATAGAGTTCACAAGCCGTAAACACAATGCTGCCTTCCAAGTCCCGCTGTGTGAACACACGTGCTGAGCCTGGCATCAGATACTGCCGAACACAGCTTCGACACGCCCCGAACAGCAGCGCGCAACAAAATGCTCCCAGCACATGTACGGGGAGCACACAGCCGAATGGTGCAGTCTATCTTTTCTAAAGAATTAAATGACACACATCTGTTTATTAGGGTATGCTGCATAATACTGCCATTAAAAAGGAATGTAATGCCATTAACCAGGAGAAACTGGCATTGAACATTTAACCCAACACACAGATGTAAGGTTTATCTTTCCCCATAATTGACTTACAAACTGAAGTTAGAGTTCTCATAAATGAAATAGTCGACAATTGTGTATTATAATTTGCAAACATTCTGATGATGAAGATAATTAATTGCTGGTGTGGCAGCTTCCTTAGAAAAATCCTGGGCTTTTATGTGCCAAATGTTGAAGAGAATGCTTTTAATTTGTTTTGTCCCCTCACAAAAATGATTAAAATTAGTTTATTAAGGGAACAGTCACAAGTAACTGAGTTTGCCCACAAAGACTATTAAAAATAATTTAGGAACTCATAAATCTTTACAAAAAAATTGTCATCGTTCCAAAACAGAACAAGCATTTGCAATGCAATAGGTCTTGCTTTAGTGAAAGTTTTAGCTATTGGCGTTGCAGATAATGTTTGTTAGATTAATTTTTTTGTCAAAAGCTACCCCAGCAGTAGCATAAGTAGTACAAGAAAATCCACTAAGTAAGGAGAGGGTGCAGTACCACAGGCTGTTACTGGGTGTCCCTGCGGAGTAGTAAAGGGACCTCTATTAGCCACATATGGTATTGCACCCTTAATGCAATTATAAAGAGAAAGATTGCAGCTGAGCATACATTTCCATGTTTTTTTATTGGTAGTGAGATTTTTGTTAGCTTCCGTTTTAAAAATGCACCGTTGTTGTTTATTTAGCTTTATTTCACCAAGCTCCGTGGGGAGGCCCAGGACCTTTTAAGCCTGCCAGCTCCCCTGCCTGCACCCTTCCTGGGTGCAGCGGAAGCCGGCATTGCTTCCGGTCCATGGGAGCAGTTTTCTTTTGCTCTCGCCGAGCAGGAGCAATTCACTTTGTTTCCCTGCCCCAGGGGCGCGGGCAGGAAAACGTTTTTACTCCCACCTGGCTGGTGGGAGCACATTGCACTTTCCCCTGCCCCCTCTCTCCAGCAGGGAAATAGACGGTGTCCCGGGGATGAGCTCTCCAGGACACCATCCCTGAGCCGGCCCCAGGGGTTCCCGGGGCCATTCTATGGCTCTGGGAAGGCCCCCCCCTTTGATGAGGTGCGGCCCCCGGGGATGATGTCCCCAGGGCCTTTTCAGGCTTCGGGAGGAGGGCCATATATCCCCCATCCCCTTAATTGAAATGATGGTCCCGGAGCCTCTTAAAGGTTTGGAGAGAGGGCTGTGCGCCCCCTCCCCTTCATTAAAGTAGCCCCAGGGGGATGAGATCCCAAGGGCCTCTTAGAAGGTTGGGGAGGGGAGCCACATGGACCCCCTAAATAATATATGCACTGCCCCCCAGGCCCTGGCCTACACTGAGGGGTGTTTTATTCATATTGTGTGGATTTTCTGTGAATTTGCTGCAATGTTTTTATTTTTTTAACGTTTTGGCCTCAGTCCAGGCTTAGCGTATCCTTACCCTGCCCCCTTATATCTTCTAGGACTTTGGACTGAGTCCTGAGAGGTCTGCTGCCTCATCCTTGTTTATGGGGTAGCAGCCAATCTGATCTCACCATGGGTGAGTGAGGTTGAAGTCTTTGACCACATTGAACTTCAGCTCTGAAGGCTAGGTGTATGTGGGGGGAGCTTATAATGGTAATCCTGGTGTCCTCCGACATGTAATGCTATAATCCAGTTTTAGGCAGTCCCTCAACCCCCCAACACACTCAAAGACTGAATTCTGGTAAAATCAAAGCTGAGCTTTCAGCAACCAGACAGTGGCTATACACAAGGTTTTGGCATTTTTTTGTTTTCCACCATTGAAGTGCTCCCAAATGTTATATGCAACCCAGTATACCTCTTGAACAATCTGTGACTCTGTAATGTCAAAGAGAGTCCCACTGTGGGTGGGGCATGACAGAACAAAAGAAGGGCCCTGCCCAAGTGTCAGCTGACATTTGCCAGTGTTAGAGGATGCCTCTTTGAAGTGCACCCCAAGTGTCATATGAAAATCCCAGCACACATGTGAAACAGGATATGACATTCAAGCAGGACCTGACACTTTAATGTCAAAAAGGATCCTTCCAGCCTCTTCATCATATACTATCAAGTTAGTATAGTCAAACAACAGAGCGAGGGAGAAAAATACAGGGAACTCATCCGCCTTCCCGGACAGTCACTAATATAACACAGTGGCGGCTCGTACAGGTATCGCTGCGGGGCGGTGAGGCGGGGGCGGCGCTGGGTGGAGGGGTAGTGGAGTCCGACATACGACAGGAACGTTTAGAGTAAATAAATAAATAAACAAAACCACTTACTTTGCGCTTGCAGCATCGCCGAGTTGAAATATTTCTCTAGCTGTTTCTTAGGCAAAGATACATTTTATCACACTTAATATTGTATAGCATTGCTTTTCTATGGGGCAGCTAAGCCTGCTGTAGTGAAAATAGTTTTTGGGGACTGTTTCACTGTAAGGACATGTTTAATAATAAACCTTCACATGTCCTACTATTCCTTACCACACACCCTGCCTTAATACCCCACTCAGGGGTGGTTTATTAATATTTGTAAGGAGTGTTTAGGTCTGTGAAAAAGGGTTATTTTGCAGGTCGAATTTACAGTTTTAAACCTGCCCGGCCAGGCCATCGGTGGCAGGCCTGCAGTCAAGTTTGCATTGTCACTGCAGTGAATGCTGCAGCCCAGGGGTGGTATTTAACTTCCAGTTCCTGGGTACATTGAAGGTACCATATACTAGGGACTTAGAGGTAAGTTAAATATACCAGTCAGACGTATACCACATTTACCATGCTGAAAGGAAGAGCAGAAGCTCTTTTCCATTAGTTAGCATTGGCAGTGGCAAAGTGAACATCTATAGCCTGAAAAAAGTTCAGCAAAAAGGCTAAAAAAATTGGGGTGACCCTAAAGAAAGGGCAAATTTCCAACACACATCAAGATATAAAGTAGTTCTCTTCAGTGCCAAGAACTGGAAAACAAGCAATGACAAAGCTGGCTGTCAATGCCAGACTTACTGGCTTTGCCAATGCTTGCTTTATGCGTTTAAGTTTTGTGCATGTTTGGTATTGTAAGGCTGTCTTTCATGCTTTTGACATTTATTTTTCCTTTGGTTATTAGTTTTTTTCTTTTTTGCATTACTATTATGCTTTCATCACATGACTACTAAAGGCCTAAGGGGCAGTAGGCCAATGTTTATGTTGGTTTACTCAATCTTGTGCCAGTGATTGAGTTTGGCCTGCGTCTAGACAATTTCTTTTATTTGTGTTACTCTTTTATGGTACATCTGTATCCTAGCTTGTTTCAAGGCTTAACAATTGTTTATGTCTAGCTAAGGTTTCTTATTTCCTTTAAGGTTTATCATCTTCCATTATCTTTTTTCAAGTGTTTAACTAATGGAAGTCTATTCTTTCATTTTCCTTCTTTTACCATAATATTGGGCGTTTTTTCAGTTGACCTCCCTCAAGGTCCCCCTTGTATTACTCTGTGCCCTGTGTATATCTGACAACCTCACTATCCCCTACTGGGCAAAAATAACTTCTCAGAATTTTCAGTTAATCCCCCAAATCGCAGTCTGCCTCACAGACACCAGTAGAGTGTATTCAGGAGGAGGACAATATTTTGAGCCAAAGACCAACAACACATAATGTACCCATCAGGTACATCCAACCTTCTAATAGTTTTCTCTTTACCCTCTGATGAACACCATTTAACAAATCATTCTGCGCTATTGCGAGTCAAAGCTGCCGTCTACCAAGAAGTATAATCCCCCTAAACTTGTAAAATAAAATATACCCAAACGTGTCCTCGTCTTTCATTCCCACCAATATCAACACCTCCATAGGCAGAGGACACAGTTAAAAGACTGAAGAAAGCACACATTTCCCCTGCACAAACGATCGCCTGAAAAACAACCGATTAGCTGTCCTTGAACTAAAACCCCCTTCCTGTGCATGATCCAAGCCAGTGCAGTCATTATCTGTTGCAAAAAAACGTTAACACAAATTGTTTCACCAGTTCCCACCGCATTCTGACCTGGAGACTGCACCAACACTGGCTCACACAAATCTAAGCCATGTGCAATAAATAGCATGTTAGACGGTATAAAGTTCCTGAGATTGAAGACGAGTTGGTGTAGTCAGATGGATTGCTCGCCTACTAAGAGTAGTTCGCAGCATGGCAGAATTGAAATAGAAAATGAGGATTTAATGAACCTGCCTCATCACCCGATCTGTCACTGACTCGTCCCTTGGCTTGTCACATTCTGCCTGGCAAGGCCCTCTGTAGCCTAGGGGACCACAAGCTCCCTGCCAGTCTGACTGAAAGGCCAAGCAGCCCTCGCTTGTTTAAAGAACAGAAATCTGGGCTTCCCTTCTGTGGGCGAGCAGACTCTGAGACACGGTCTGATTCAGGTGAAAAATAGACGCAGAAATCCCCCCAAAAGTTGCAAACATTTGCAGGTTTCGATCATTCGAGGATCACTATTTTTGCAAAGCTTTGCTTGTTATGTTAAAATTGGGAGGCTAATTTTCGGAGTTGTACCAAATAAAAAGTGATTATGCATTAATAAGCGACGCATATGAATATCCTGTGCTCAAAGAGAAGCCATGTGGATTTAAATGATATTAAAATACCCTCATATATTTTAAATGGAACAGGAATTGCTAACTCACGACTTTCTGCAACTATAAATCACACATTCCCATTCCGAGGTACGGTCAAAAACATGATAATGTCTTTAGAAAACAGACAGGCACGTGCTCTCCACTGTGAACCGGCCCACCTTCCTTTCACACTACTATCTACTTGAAGACTCTATGAGGTCTCCGGTTTACCTTTTCTCACTCAATATTATTGCAGGTGTTTTCAGTCCCAGGCCTTGACTGAAACTTGACATAAAAGATAATACTTTCTTCTCATCCCCAAATGCAGAAATGCTGCAGTTCCTCACACTCTGTTCAATCTTATTGTTTTGTAGTGCATTTTAATTGCATTTATATAGCGCTTACTACCCCTGACGAGGCGTTGAAGCGCTCTTTCGGCGAGTAGCTACTCCGGAACCCATAAAGTATTAGTGGTGAATTAGTATAGTAAAAAACGAAAGTAAATTGAGTAGTGGATATGTTAGTCAGTTCTTTGGATTGAGAAGGATAGAAGAGGGAAAAAGGTTTGCATTTATATAGCGCTTGCTACCCCTGATGAGGTGTTGAAGTGCTTTTTTCGGTGAGTAGCACGCTACTCCGGAACTCATAAAGGATTAGTGGTGAATTAGTATAGTGAAATATGAAATTAATTTGAGTGGTGGACATGTTAGTCTGTTATTTGGATTGAAAAGGATAGTGGAGGGATGTTTTGGAGCTCATAGCAGTAGAAAGAGGCTTGGGATGAGTAAATTAGGGGACACGGGTGAAGTACCAGCTGCTGTCATGTGCCTGCTTACACTATGATGGTTTTCAAGACTGAGAGTGAAGTCTGGTGCACAACTGAGAGTGAACAGGAGTGAGACTGGTTATGTTCCCTTTTGGACCCCATTACATGAACTGAAGCTAGGGGTGCCACTCACGAAGGCTTTGTAGATGAAGCAGCTGGTTTTGAAGATGGTGCAGAATTACGAGGGCAGTGAGTTGTCTCCCATTAGGGTAAGGGTGATCTAGTCCTATTTGTTGTGGCCTTTGATGAAGTTTGTTGTTTCGTGTAGGAAAACCTCAAGGGGTCAGTGTGGAGTCTTGAAGGCTGTAGAGCAGGGCATTTACACCATCCAGTTGCTAGAGTATGAGTGCTTAAACAGCAGTTACAAAGTTGCTTTCTAGGAGCAATGGTTTGACTTTCATTTGCACAGAGCGCTGGCACCAGGCAATCTTAGTTTTCTTGGCTATGTGTGCATTAATGTTTGAGATGTTGAGATGTTGGATGTGTAGGACAGAGGCCACCTTCAAATAAAATTGTGTGGTGTTGGCTTATTGGTAATTTTTCATGTTATCTGGGAATGGAGCTGCAAGGGGCTCCATGTAGAGGTTGAAGATTACAGGGTACAAGATGAAATCCTGGGTAATTATGCAGATGATCAGGATCTACTGGGAACTGGATGTTCCCCTGTGAACAAACTGGTATTGGTTGAATAGGTAGGAGCAGTACCAGTGAAGAATGTTTCTTGTGAATCCCAGTTGAGACTTCAGGGTGTGGATTAGTGTGGAGTGGTCAACAGTGTTGATAGCAGCTGAGAGGTCGAGTAGTATGAGGAGGCTTGGGTCATCTTTATCTGTGTTCAGGAGGGTATCATCTGTGATTTGTAATGTAGCTGTCTACCTGATGCAGCATGACCTGACGCTGATTAATAGGTTTTTGATAGGTTTATTTTTTGATGATCGTGCTAATCAAGGGTAAATCATAGAAGGGCTGGTAATAGGCAAGATTATCAGGGTCTAGTGAGTTTCTGCAAGAGTGGGAGGATATGGCCAGTCTTGAGAGATTCAGAGAGGGTGTTGACGATGCTGAGTAGGGGTCATGGACCTTTTCCAGAGACGTTTTTGATGGAGTGTATGGGAAAGACCTAGTCTCATAGTTGGTGACATTGAGAATATTGACAAGGTCTTTGAGAGCCGGTGGTTTAAAGAATGACTATTGTGCCATGAGCAGGGAGGAGTGGGCGGGTACAGCATGTACCAGGAGTCCAAAACAAATGGGCTGACTCTCAGCAGAGACACCAAGCAATATCAAGAGTGGGAGCTAAACGAGACACTGCTACGGAAGTTATTTCAGTGTTGGGGGTTTCCAACCCTCGATCTATTCCCTACATCCCTCAACAAAAAATGCAGGTTCTACGCCAGCGGATTTCCTCAACCAGGCTCTCTGGGGAACGCCTTCCACTTCTCCTGGGTAGGAACGTTTGCTTACGCATTTCCTCCGATTCCTCTCATTCCAAGAGTTCTGCTGATACTCAATCAAGAGCCCTGCCGCATCATCCTCATCGCCACGGCAAGGGCAAGGCAATACTGGTACACCAAGCTGTATCACCTATCGCAGCCTTCTCCAATCCTGTTTTGGCCAACGTAGGATCTCCTTTCCATGAACCAGGGCCAAGTGGTTCATCCACAAATTCACACACTCCATTTGTCAGCTTGTTTATTGAATGTCAATTGATACTTCAGAAAGCCCGAGCTCCTTCTACGCTTAAATGCTACTTGGCAAAATGGAAAAAATTCTGTTCATGGTGTGTTGAGCGATCTTGTCATCCTCTCTCCTCACCTCCTGAAGATATTTTACCCTGCCTCTTATATCTCGACAAGTCTGGCCTTACCCATTCGTCCATTAGGGTACACCTGGTGGCAATATCCAGATACAGACGACGTTCTGGCCTCTTGTCTAACAGACGGGTGAAGGAGTTTATGAAAGGTTTCTTCAGGGCCTACCCACCAACAAGGCCTCCTCCAGTACTCTGGCAGCTAAACCTTGTCTTGTCACAGCTTCTGAGGTCTCCCTTTGAGCCAATACACAAATGCGACTTAAAATACCTTTCATGGAAAGTGGCTTTTCTATTGGCCATCATTTCTGCTAGATGCATTAGTGATATCTAAGCCTTTACTGCAACAGAGCCTACCTGCAGTTTCATCTGGACAGAGTGGTCCTTCGCACCACTCCTTCTTTTATTCCTAAAGTGCCTTCCACAGTTCATCTAAATGAGACTGTGATTCTGCCTTCCTTTTTTCCCACTCCATCTTCGCCTGCAGAAAGAGACCTACATTCGCTGGACATTAAACGTTTAAAATTCTACTTGCAAAGAACAAAGACTTTCCGTAAGTCAACTCAGTTGCTCATCGCCTTCTCTGCCCCCAGGAAAGGCCAGACCTTGACACGAGCATCTATTGCTCGCTGGGTCTCCTCGACTATAACCTTTTGCCACGAGAAGGCTGGAAGTCCACTTGTTGCCAAGGTCACAGCTCATTCCACTCAGAAGATGGCAGCATCCTCAGCCCTGTTTGTCGGAGTGTCTTTACCCGACATCTGCAGGGCAGCGACATGGACGAACGTCCATACCTTCATGAGGCATTACTGCCTGGACGCATGGCAGAAGATGGATGTAGCAGTCGGACAAGCTGCCCGGCGACGTCAGTTCGCATAAGGTATGCTCGTACTAATGTCTGTTTCTATCCTCATTGTATTATTTGTAGATGTTGCATTTTGGTTACCCGCATCTTAATGAATAACGGATACACTATATGCCTATTGTTTTTCTGATATTACAATATCTGCTTTTCATTATTTTCAACTTTGGGTCGCATGGTGGGATGGTTCACCTTACCCGATGCCATTGTCAATTGGGAACTACTTACTATTCTGATTCAAGCATGTGAATCTATAAAAGATACAATACTGGAGAAAAAATAAGTTACTTACCTGTACACTGTGGTTCTCCAGTATTGATATCTTTTATAGATTCACACTTGGCCCACCCTCCTCCCCTTTCAGGTTTACCATTCCATATGTCTATTGTTCTTCTATTTACACTCGTGCTTGAAATCTGAGGTATGGCGGCCCTGCAGGGGATGGATACTCTATGGTCTATGCTCTGATTGGCTGAACTTTGGATGTTTTAAAACAATGATAATAGGCTGCTAAATGCTATCGAATTTCAATGGGAATTAATTTAAAGCTTTAGTAGTGCTGTTTTACTGTTACTGTGGTACTCCCTCCATGACGATAGGGAAGATTCAAGCATGTGAATCTATAAAAGATATCAATACTGGAGAAACACAGTGTACAGGTAAGTAACTTGCTGTATATATATATATATATATATATATATATATACTAAAAAAAACAAAGGTTACAGGGACGTTATAGTTCGGGTCAGCTTTTACCTATGCAAAACCAGAGAAATGTAGCCGTTCTAGTTAGCTGAGCTAACTATAACTCGCGCCCCGCAATGCATTGCTTAATACCTAACATATTACATCACTCATGACATGGTCAGTGACATCACTCATGGCATCACTGATGACATCTCAAATGACATCACTGATGACATCAGTGATGACATCATCCAGTGACTGTGAGTGTTTTTAAAAAGTTTAGGAGTGTTAAATATATATACCAAGGTGTATTGGTGAATCAGTGGGTGCGTGACTGACTGTATAAGTGAGTGATTAGGTGTCTCAGTGAATGAATAGATGAGTGACTGGTTGTGTGAATGTGTGTATCGGTCTGTCAGTTGATGTCTAAGTGTCTGTAGGAGTGTGTTAGTGGGTACGTGAATGGCTCTATGGGTGATTGATTGGTTGTCTGACTACCTCTATGGATGTCTGTGTTTGTGGGTGAGGAGGTGTGTGACTGCCTGTATGGATGAGTGAGTCAGTGGTTGTATGGCGTACTGTCGCATGTGTGAGAAGTTGTATGGGTGTCTGTATGGCTGTGTCGGAGATTGAGTGCATGTGTCAGTATGGGTGAGTAACTGAGTATGTGAAAAGCAGTATACGTAAGTGACCGTGTTTGTGTGACTGTATGAGTGAGTGAATGTGAGAGTGGCTCTATGGATGAGTGCATGCTTCTATCAGTGACTGTATAGCTGAGTGGGTATGTGTTACTATTTGTATGAGTAAGTAAGTGGGTGGGTGTGTAGCTGTTTGGGTGAGTAAGTGGCTGTGTGATTGCCTGTATGGGTGAGTGTCTAGGTGTGTGAGTAGTTCTATGGGTGACTCATTTAGTGTGTGAGTGCCTCTATGGTTGTATAAGTGGATATGTCAATGGCTTTATTAGTGAGTGAGTGGCAGTACGGGTGAGCGGGTGGATGTGTGTGTGTAGATCAATGAATCAGTGAGTGGGTGTATAAGTACTGGTATGGCTCTGTGAATGGGTTTGTGAATTGTTGAGTGGCAGTGGATGTATAAAAGATTCTATAGGGGTGTGAGTGGGTGCGACAGAGATGCTGTGGATGATGTCATCACTGATGTCATTTGAGATGTCATTAGTGATGTCACTGACCATGTCATGAGTGACGTAATATGTGAGGCCATAAGCAGTGCATTGCGGGCGAGAGTTATAGTTAGGTCGGCTAACTATAACGGCTGAATTTCTCTGGTTTTGTATGAGTAAAATCTGACCCTAACTATAACGTGTCTGTAACCTTTTAGTTTTTTAGTGAATTTCTAAGGTTTTTTAAATTCTATTAGCTAACTATAACCTCCCTGTAACCTTTGTTTTTTTTGTGAATTTCTAAGTTTTTTTTTATTCGATTTGCTAACCATAACATCATTGCAACCTTTGTTTTTTTTAGTGAATTTCTAAGGTTTTTTAAATTCTATTTGCTAACTATAACATCCCTGTAACCTTTGTCTTTTTAGTGAATTTCTAAGGTTTTTTTAATTCTATTTGCTAACTATACCGTTCCTGTAACTTTTGTTTTTTTGTGAATTTCTAAGGTTTTTTAACTAGAAGTCACGTTTGCAGAGTGGTGGAGAAAGGGGGCTGGGCCTCCGACCAGCTATCAGGAATTCTGTTGCGTAGGACTTACAGGAGGTACCAGGAGGGCTTCTTGGTCCCCAAGGTCCCTCAGGAGTAAAGTAGACTTCATCCCCCAACCAGTAGTGCACGAGGAGGCGCGTTTGCAGAGTGGTGGAGAAAGGGGGGGCGTGGCCTGCAAAGACCTCTTAGCAATCCCAATGTGTGGGACTTACTGGAGGTAAGAGGATGGGTAGTTGGTCCCCAGGGACGTCCTTGGGGGCCAACTACCCCTCCTATTACCTCCAGTAAGTCCCACACAGCAGGATTGCTGATTTCTGATAGCAGGCCACGCCCCCTTTCTCCACCACTCTGCAAATGTGCCTCCTGGCGCGCTCTTGGTTGGGGGATGAAGTCCCCTTTGCTGCTGAGGGTCCTGGCGCACTACTATTTGGGGGATGAAATCCCCTTGCCTCTTGAGGGTCCGTGGGGGCCAACTAGCCCTCCTGTTACCTCCAGTAAACCCCACACAGCTGGACTGCTGAGAGGTGGTCAGAGGCCACGCCCCCTTGCTCCACCACTATGTAAGCACGCCTCCTGGGGCGCTTCTGCTTGGGGGATGAAGTCCACTTTAGTTCTGAGGCCCCCAGGATGCAAGGGGACCTCATCGCCCCACCAGCAGTGTGCCAAGAGGCACGTTTGCAGATTGTGGAAAAGGGGGCGTGGCCTCCGACCACGTCTCAGCAATCCCACTGTGTTGGGCTTAATGGAGGTAACAAGTGGGCTAGTTGGCCCTAACGACCCTCAGGGGCGCAGGGACTTCATCCCCCAACCAAGAGCGCACCAGGAGGCGCGTTTGCAGAGTAGTGGAGAAAAAGATCACTCACCCTGCCCCTTTATGTGACCATGTGGCCTTAGCTTTTATTTGTCAGGACAAGTCTCCATATCGTGTATTGGCGACTTTGTCTTTTTTTCAAGATTTTGTAGCCATGCTTGGGTGCTTTATTGAACAATTTGCAAGAGTATAAAAACTATTTTTTATTTTTTACGAGAACCTGTGAAATATCATACATGAGTCACTGTATTTGAGTTTCATCATCATGATAGAAGCTCCTAAACTGCATTGCAAGGGTCGTTCGTTATGTATCAGTGGAGGACTAAATTTTGCGGCAGTGTTATCTAGATTATGTATGAAGAAAAGGAAAATTATGTCTTAAATTCTCTGACGGTATTATTTTTGATCAATGTGAGCTGGAAGCAGTAATTTTTGTTGAAGTTTACGAATTGTGTAGCAACTGCAGTAAATCCATAATCATTCCGTAAACATCACAGAAGCGCATAATTCTACGAGCCATGTTCACTGTTCATTGTTTTATCATATCAACATTCTATTCACAAAAGGTACAAAAAAGCCAAAACATTCTAAATTTAGCTGCACCTTGACAAGAACTGCCTCGACAATCTCCCTTCCACAGACAGAATAGGTTTTTAAAAACGTAGAGTGTTGTCAGGAGGCAGCCACGGTACAGTCAATTGTTTCATTGCTATTTTCAATAAACATTTTCCTATTTGAAAAAACACTCTTTAAATTTGAAGTTACCTAATTGGAAATAAAAATGTACTACAACAAAATGCATAACTGGTAACTTTATACGGTCTTCTATTGCCAGTTCGGGGTTTTGGTGACATTTACAAACTACTTTCCCTTCAGTCTCCTGGTTGAAGATGTCACTAGAACTCCTCAGTGACAATATTGGATCAAACAAACAGAGAATTACCAGTTATGTATTTATCTGTCTATATATTTTTGTCCAAGATTGGGTCATTCATATCTGTGTTGAAAATGTGTATGTGGGACTAGAAGTTTGAGGGTTAAGTTACCAGAGGGGTGAATAGATTGTTTCCCTAAATACGAAATAGTCAAATAACACTAACTCTATTGGTGTAGTTGACTAGGCTAAGGTGACAAAAAGGTTGAAAGTCACGTTTACGTAAATGAATTTGGTTAAGGGGTTCTATTGCTTCTTCTTGATGGGTATTTACGATATACCTTTTCCTTTGGCTATACCTTTTACTTTGGCGGAGTTGCTCTTATGAAACTCAGATTTTGAGACTCCTGAGAACTGCACTGATAGATTTTTGTGATAGTGAGTGAGAGGGGTTTGCAAGGATTCCGCTGAATTAGACCTTCTTTCTTACTTCGAGCAATGTTCAGAAGGCCGCAGCTCTTGAAGGTGTGTCCATGGGGGATTTAATTGCAAGGATTGTAGCGTGTGTTGCACAGATAATGTGCTCCGAGTCTACACAGTAACAGACAAACACAGAGGCATGCATATTTGACCTTTTTACGGACTTAATTGGAAGGGGACAGGGCTGACCTTTAATGCCATATGGGACAGGCAAATGGAACAGACTATCAGAACAAGCATTGGTAAAGCCAATGGTCTTGCCTTTGGGACCTGTTGACTTTTCCAATACGTTTTAGGCATGCTGTACAGCATCTCTGATGTACAGCGTGATTACATTTCTAAAAAGCATGCCGGAGCATCTGCAAAATGATGTGGACACTTTTTTTTCTTTTTATTTGCCGATCCAATTCAGGAACGCATTTGTGTTGTTTTTGGAAAGCGGGTGGTGGGAAGGAACACGGGTGGGGGCATGGGACAACATAGGGCAAAGTGGGTGGTGGACAGCAACATGATCAAAGGGTGCTGAGGAAACACAGGGGGGCTATGGGGGCTGAAGCAACATGGGGAGCGTAAGCAACACAGAGGGTGCAGGTGGGGGGGAGTTACACTGAGGGCGCAGGGGGCAAACAGGCGAGTGGGGGGGCAACCTGGAGTTCAGAGGGCAGTCGAGAAAAGCAAACGGGTAAGAGAGAAAGGAATGTGGAGCTGGGAGAGCGGGGAGAAGCACACAGGCAAGAAAGCAATTCAGGCTTGGTAAGCACACAATGGCGAGCGGGTAGGGGAGAACCACACAGATGAGAGAGAGCATTGCAGAGAGGGAAAAGAGAAGCATACTAGAGAAACAGCTGGAAAACACATTCACTATCCTGGATGTGGAAAAAAGTAAAAAAAAGTAGTGCCGGAAAAAACAAGGAGTGTAAGGACACAGTAACATGTCCATGCTCCAGAGGAAGGACAAAAACAAGAAGAAGGAAAGCCCACACATGTTAACGAAAAGAAACAAGCAAATGTGAGTGATGAAACCAGCCAATGACAAACAATGAGTGGGCTCCAAGCCCACTGTTAGTTAACAATACGTCCTTGCAACAGCCAGCTCATCATTTATGTCTGCTGTTTGTGTTTGGCTGAATGAGGTTAAGAGACAGTGTTGATCTTTAGTTTTCTCTTAGTTTGTGAATATTACTGTGAAGGTAAGTTGCATTCGAGCTGGTGAGAACTTTGTGGTGTTCATGTGTAAGGGTGGATGTTCCAAAATACTTTTCCGTTTCTGGTTTGAATGGTTTGTCATGTGTTGCTCGGCCAAAATAAATGGTGCTGTAGGTGGGCATTACCTCACAGGTGTGTTTTTTTTTTTTACTTACTCAAAATCTGTTTTATTAAGTTTTCCATAAATTGTTACATTAACAGAAAAAAATATTGCAAGGCTCACAGGTGTGGTTTAAGGTACCTTCATCTTATTGTTCTACGTTGTGTGCTGGTGTGGTGTGGTGCAGAGTGGGATTCTATTGAGTTGGCTAGGTAAAGTCAATATGAGGAGACTTTTCTTCAAATCTGCACCCCTACCCCTCCAAGAATCCACGCATGTGGCTGGGTTCCTAGAAAAAGGAAAGGTGTATCTCAGAAAATGTGCACTGGCTTACACAACACATGCTCTCAGAGATAGATGTCAAACCTTTTCCACACTGCTTGGCAAAGCGCCAGTAGTGGCTGGTGTGCCGGCGTAGTGGTGGGGGCATGAGAGCAGTGTCAGGATTGGCCCGAGAGCCCTCGATTTGCGCTCCCAGTTAGACTGGGAGCCTGTGCCTGCTGTCTCAAACCCGGCAAGACAACTTCAGTGCGCATGTTGGTTTGGCCGTCCAGAGACTGATGACGAAACCCACATGTGGACTGAAGGTAGTGCCCGCCACTCCCCTTCATGACCTGCCCCGCGATAGCTTTGCCCCAAGACTCATTCAATGGAAGAAAAATAAAACGATAATAAACACGTTTTATAATCGTTTTATTTTTCATATCTTGAGGCTGGTGGGGGGGTGAAACTGCTAGCCGATAGCGGAGGAGCCGCCACTGCACAGCACTCCCCAGCCCACAAAACAATATTCGCAAACGGGGTGGAAACTAAAGAGCGACATTCTGTCTCTTAACCTCATTCGACCAACAAACAGCAAACATAAATGATTGATACCCTCTGAGGTTTGCAGATTCTTGATGGCTTACCTCATAGCGAATGCATCACGAAGCTATAAATAAGCTAGTTTGTACTGTACAAATAGGAATAACATGACATGCATGTAAGGTTTCCCTCCAAGCGGGAATTCCATGAAGAGGATGTAAACTCAATTCTTTGAGGGAAAATGTGTAAATAGCTGGAGCAGTTTGAATGGCAGTGCTAGTAGGACAGAAACTCTTAAAAGGGAAACTTTCCAATTGTAGAAACTTCTATAAAATGCATGTTTCCATAATGAGGGCCTTATTTTGAATTGTCTAGAGGGGCATCCTGGGAAGTTGGTGGAGGGGGGGGAGGGTGATACTGCTCTGGACAACTACAAGTGGTCTGGTGCTTCAGACCCCCAAATTACCTGGTCCAGAAACATTGAACTCAGTTTCACGAAGAGCAGATCAGTAGTCTGTAACCCGTGGCTGGAGAGTGACTGTGGGCAAAGGCATAAGGATCCAGTTCCCCGGGCCCATCAACACCACTGGGATATGGACATCAATCCCCCGACCTGGCATGGCTATAGAGCCCTGAACAACACCTGCCATCCGCTGACACCCATCACCTGCTCAAAGCAGATGGTAAATGACACCAGTAACTCCCCCCCAACAGTATCGAGGGGCACTTATGGAAAAAGGTCGGGTAACTCTGGGTCTGGTGGGTTATTCCCCATTCCGTGGACTTTAACTCGTGGTGAGATAAGACTGGGATTGATTCTGCTCCTGGTACCTCCTTGCTGATAGAGAACTTGCTATGAGGCCGAGAGTACTGCAGAGGAATGTTAATGGAGAGGATGTAGCCTTACGGCTACAGCGGTCGACCTCGAAGCTGGGTAACCGGGTTCGATTCTCAGCAACAACGCTCAATAATCTGTGATTCTGGGCAAATCACTTAATCTCCCCGTGTTTAACAAAAAAAAAAATGAATGTGTTCATCTGTAACGAAACTGGTGCTCATGTAAAGCGCTCTGATGTCTTAGGGTCTAGTCCGCGCTATATAAAACTCTTTAAAAAAATAGTAATTAAAAAAAAATATGCTGCATACATGTCTGTTTGAGTCTCGTTAACTCCAGAGCTCTTATAGTGCGCAGTGTCCACCAAACAAGCAGTTCCCAGAGCAGAATGTTTCTGTATGCTCGGATTCTCGGAACGAGCACTTTGTCAAATGTCGATAGGGGCGTTCTGGTTACAGCATGAGCTTTACTTTGCAGGGAAGGCTTGCCGCACGGTAGGCAGGCGGTCAGAGCCTCGTGTCTCTGCGTGGAGTAGTACATAGCAGAACAGGTCGCTCCGACTTCCTTATTCATCGCGCGCTTCCAAGAACCCGAAGGCACCGCACGCTCTTTTCACATGAATATTCTTAGTCTCTTCTTCAGTTTCTATCCCCTGTTGATGTTTAAGAAAACGGCGGGGATTGTTAAAGGCCTCCATCCTTGCCCTCGCCGGTTGCCTAAGCGCAGTGACACGGTGGTGGTTCTTTAATATTAGGGTTGATAGCTTAAACTCGCTTTGTCCTAGCCTGGCCTGTGAGCCCCAGGGCAGAGAAGCGAAAACACTCATTGCAGCGTTTAGCCGTCATTTTATCATATTGGGGATCATTATTGACGATTTTTTAAAATCATAATAGAAGCAAAACATGATAAAAACATAGAAGGCGTCGAAAACAGAGTGCTTAAAACACTATTAATGCCATCTACGGTACACCCACTACACATTAAATCTCTCCTGTAAGACATTAGAGATTAGGGAGTAATTCAATGCTTATCCACAGTGCATGTAGAGCTGTTTTTATGTTTTAGAAAAAAAATAAGTAACCTTGGATTTCAGCTTTCTGCGCAATGCAGGTACAAGTCCAAATTCCAGTGAAGTTGGGTTTTAATAGACGTCATTTCTTATGAGCAACTAATATGTTGCTCACACAGAAACTGCAATTTCCCATAGGTTTTCAAATGACCCTTGTCACTTGGTGGTTTGTGGTGCTTCACCCGGTATCGTTCGTCTACTCGACATGATCAGTGTCCTGCTGTTGCAGGTGACAAGCCAAGAAGGTATGCCCCCACGCAGGACCAGGGTGTTTTTTGTTCCAACTGAGTATCTCTTTTCCTTCAGAGGAATATGTCTACCTGCTCCGAGGGGCAAATTAGTTTGCATCGTGCAAGTTTCTAAGACACATTATGACATAAGCATAATGCAACAGCACATACAGTAAGTAGATCTGCGTGCTGAGGGGCGAGTTGCAAAACATGAAGGCACGGGCGCAGGGGTTCCCTCAGACCCAACAAATTACCTTATGCCCAAAATGTCCAGTTCTGATGTTTACATCTGCAAACACAAGGAGAAGATGGACGGAGCGCTGAAACTTTTCAGACACTCACCCCCAGTCACAGATCTGGGTTGAATCCATCATCATTTTAGCTCACTTTGCCACCCCAGTTCAGACTCAGCCATATGCAAATCAGTCTTGACCCTGTGCCTCATGGGAACAGTCCAGCCCGAACTGCCAAGCTAGGTCTTCCCTGGACCATAAATAAGCATCCTGGGACCGGTTTTGGGGTAACACCCCTCATCAGCCATTCTAGCTTGAACCCAGTGGCAAAGTGAGCAAGGGACCCACGTCTGGGCATACCCTGCCATCTCAGGCCAAACAAAGCAAGCATAAGGAGATTTTGGATGGAGCGCTGAAACTTTTCAGACACTCACCCCCAGTCACAGATCTGGGTTGAATCCATCATCATTTTAGCTCACTTTGCCACCCCAGTTCTGACTCAGCCATATGCAAATCAGTCTTGACCCTGTACCTCATGGGAACAGTCCAGCCCGAACTGCCAGGCCATGTCCTCCCTGGACCTGAAACAAGCATCCTGGGACCGGTTTCGGGGTAACACCCCATATCAGCCAGGCTAGCTTGAATCCAGTAACAAAGTGAGCAAGGGACCCACTTCTGGGCATACCCTGCCAACTTAGGGCGAACAAAGCAAACACAAGGAGATGATGGACGGAGTGCTGATGTTTACATCTGCCAGCCCGGCTCAGGCCCAGACACACTCCTCAGTTGCCAGCGCCACATATGTGCCCTCCATCTTTCTGGTGCCCTCAGGGGCACCATGCTCAGCAGTGGTTGAACGGCACTTTGCGATGCCTGTCCTTGCCGTCTTTGCACGCCACAGCTGATTTTGGACTCGTCTGCGGCAGACTAGACGAACCACTGCCGGGCCGCCTCTCACTGTGGTCCCTACTGGGCCCTGTCCAAAGGCTGTAAAAGTGAGGGATGCTGCGGGTAATGAAAGTCGTCGGATGGCCATCCATCTGCCGCCGCTTTATGGGTCTGGAGCTGCGAGGAGCGCTGATTGAAGCCGGCAGAGGGAGAAAGGCTGAGGAGTGTATTGTCACAGACAATGATTGAGATAGACGGGGTAGATCAGAATAAAGCCTCTTGTACAGCAGACAGAGAGGCCTCATGGCGAGAGTGCGCTGCTGCTTCTGTCACGAGGGCAAAGCCTCTGTGTACATCTGGCATGGACATTTAGAAGGCAATATTTAGTGTAACTTGAGCAGTAGCTCTGCTGTCTGACTCTGAAGCCTGGGGCTGTAAGGCCTGTATAACACGAGGGGTAGCTCTGCTGTCTGAGCCTGTACGACCTGCATAATGGAGGCATATTTTAGCAATCTTAGATGACTTACAACCCCTATATTTGCACGCGCCTGGGAGATCTTACTTCCACCTGACCCTGTAAGGTATATGCATCTATTCGCTTCTGTAGTTCGACAGTTTATTAGATTGAGTTTCTTGTTTAGAATCGAGTTATATAGTTAGTAGTGGCTGATGAGCATAAATTAGGCCAGTGTGTAGTCTGGTTACGGGTTACATTGCATAGTGGCCGGCGATATTAGAACACACTTCTGTTTAGTGATGAATTATATTTTACTTTGGCAGACAAGGCACTGGTATGGATCTGAGCGGAGCATTTCGTGCATGGACGCTTGTGCTGCAAGGCATCGACATTTATTTTCTTCACTTGGGGCGGGTATTGTTGCATGACTTCAGGTGGCTTTTGTGTTTCCAGGCATCTTCGTCCATTACGAGCCTTTAAGGCCATCCTATGTGCACGGAGGTGTGATATGTTTAGGTAAATTTATGTTTACGAATTACGATGGTTATTTAGATGTATAATCTGTTGTTCAGTCCCTACTGCTCTTCAACTTGAGTGGAGCTGCAGGCGGACTGGTGCGCGATAGGATTGAGGTGCACTGTCGGAGTCTGAATCCCGCATTATAATGACAGGAGTTGCTGCTGGTCGAGATGTGGTGCATTGTTCGAATTGTGTGTTCATTGTCATAATCTACTACCAGTGGTGCCGTAACAAGGGAATTCCAGGGGGTGCTGTTGGGCACAAGTGAAGTACATTGGCCAAGCAGTTGATGAGAAAGTCACTTATACCTGAAAGTGAGCTGTATATTACCCTCCCTCCCCCCCCGCCATCCAGTTGACTCAGTCTGGCCTCACTATGGTTAACAGACCCCGCCGTAGCCATCCTCCTCGTCAGCGATGCTCTGGCTGAGCTCTGAAGTAATGTTTACCCTGCCGCCTGCTGCATTACCCCACAGGGAATCACAAAGGCTTGCTCTGCTCGCACCCGCTAAGCGCCCGGCCCCGGTGACCCCGGCCATCTTTTCTCCCACCATGCCCTGCCGCGTTGCCCTCCGTTGGCCCGACCCCATGTCCCGCCTTGCTTCGGTGTGTGTATCCCTCCGCCTCAATACCTGCTTCCCCAGGCCAACCGCTGGCCTCGTGCCAGGGCGCACGGCCCAGCGGCGGCGCCGGGCCCAGCAACGCCCCAACTTCTGCTCTTCTGAAGAGCGCAGCTGGAAACGGCCTTTAATTAGACGCCAGGCGGTGCCTGAGGGGCCGGGGCGGTAAAGATTCAGTCTCGCTGTGTGGTGCAGAGGGTCACTGAGGGGCGAAGATGAGACGGAGATGAAACAAATGGGAGACAACAGAAGTTGTGTAATATCAGTGCCATTGGTTGTCTTCGAACCTATAACGGAATAGGGGATCTGGAAGAGACGGTTAAGAAGGGAAGGGGCAAGAAAGATGAGCTAGAGGAAGACGACAGGTCTGTAGGGGAAGAGAGGACAGGATTTTATTTATTTTTTTATTTTAAAAGTTTTATATAGCGCTAGCTAGACCCGTGGGTATCAGAGCGCTTTACATACACACTGTACAAAACCAAAGGAAATTGCATTACTTAGTAGGAAGGCAGTAGGGAAGCAAAAACAGAGATAAAAAATACAACATGAAAAATAGATAAACAGTGCAGCGGAGGGAGAGAAAACAAACGAAGGTGGTTAACACAGACCGGTCACCACCACAGGATGTGTGTGAATGAAAGAACATGGCTGCTGATAACGGTAGGGAGATGCGTATTAGTTGAGAATGAAAGCCAGAAAAGCATTTGATTAGAAGGTGGGGTTCAAAAAGTGGCAACTACGACGTAGGTAAGAACAAAAAACAATGATGGAAGGACAGTAACAGCAAATGACGACACTCAGGATGGTGAACGTAAAGGGAGGGAATTCAACGCCAGTTAAAGGAATGCAGGTTAAGGAAAGACTAAGAATGGAGGAGGAGGTGGGAAGAGAAAGACTAGAGAAAGTCATGTACTGGATGCGATAAGCTACGAGAAGTTCCGGAATCCTTTCAAGATAAAACATTTGGCCGCAGCAATTTTGTAATTGCTCAAAATAATATTTTTTCTGGAAAGAGCACGTCAAAAGAAAGGACATCTCACAGTTGACCTCTTAAAGGTCTTAGTTAAAAAGTTCTGCAACTCCAGGGTCCAGGGAGAAGATGCTCCAGTCTTGGTGGTTGTGCCAGCTGTTTACTGTGCTCCAGGCTTGTGGACGAAATGTATTCCTGCCATGGTGCTGATAAGACGTGGGTTCGAAAAAAAGACTTGTGTTAATTTCCATTGCATCTGTAGCCTCAGCCTAAACTTTAACCTCTCACTCAGAGTGGGACATATTACTTTATTATCACTGTGCTCTCTGCGGATAACTTCTCTGAAAATTGCATTTTGTGCGACATTAGGCACAGCTTCATTCTGAAGGCCAGAATTCATTCTGATTAGACGAAGACTGAAGTGTTCCTCGGCTAAATTGTCCAGACTACCCATTTTTGACGACTGAGGTTGTGAAATGATGTCTGATATGGTCCTGTCAGACCGTTCGATTACGCAGATTTCCATCACATAAACTTTTCTTGACATGTCGTATGACGAAAGTTTGCTCCTCCTGTACCTCCAGGCAGGAATAAACACCAAAGGTTTGCTGCTGCTGTGTAATGTTCACACATTAGTTAGGCTCATTTTAGGTTATAACAAGTGTTCCTCTTCAGTTTTTTTGACGGGTAAAACACACTTAAATCTTTACTGGCACATCTGTCATAGAAGAAAGGCAGTGGGGGGTGAAGAAGGTGAGGTAGATTGTTCTGAATGGTTGTGATTAGTCAAATGTGTCTCCACAAGTTTGAAGATGTCTCTACAGCCATAGGTAAAGCCACCTGTCTATTTTGATGATGGCAGAACTAGGCTGCCTGCTGTTGTGTTGGCAGCTGACATGTAGGGTGGTTATTTGAAAGGTGCAGGGTTGCCCGCAGCCTTTTGGGAATCTATGAATTTCTCTTGAGATTTGTGAGTCTCGGGATTTCTCACCACATTCTGCAGGGAGCATTCTTATTCTGTGTCACACTACTGATAACTCTCCTTACCTCATTCCGCCTGAGCAGCGGGTTACCTTTGTGATCCCATCTCAGTGAATGGAAATGAACCCCAGATTCCAGTGATGGGGCACCAAGTTCCAAGTTAAGATAGCATGTATGGCTTCCTGGGCGCAGAGGGCAAGAAAATAATCTATATACGGTCTCATAGCAGTTCAGTGCATGAAGCATGGTTGAGGAGACCATTTGTGTATGATATGAAATTTACTAAATTTTATTTGTACGTCAGAATATATAAAACCAAGAGAGGGGGGTACACTTTTTTTATTAAACATTGGAGATTGCTGTTCAATGTGCAAGTTCCCTATATGCACTCTGTAAGCTGTGTATCAGTAATCTGCTTACTTAAGAAACTTAAAATCCTATGTTTTAACAAATATCCTACAGCAATGTGTCCTCTGCTCAAGAACACTCCAGTGAACAATCAGGAAAGATGCTGTATACCTACTCGGTATCCTGTGGACAGCAAGCCTGGATATTGAGTCGGTATACAGCATCTTTCACAGTTGTACATTGGAGATTGCACCACCTGTAAGAAAGTGAATTATTAATTGGAGCAGATAGTAATCCACCACAAGTGATAAAGTCACTAGCCTGTTTGGTCCAGGCTAAGTTTCAGTAATTTAAGCCTGAGTTCAACCCCTGGCAGAGATTGTACAGAGCAGACAGGCTTCATTTAGAGGAAATGTGTAAAGCATTTAAAACAGACAAAAAGTTAAAAAATCCCACTGCAATTTATAACATTGAGAAAAAATGAATAGGCAAAATTACACCAAAACGAGAAAAATCCAGTAAGGAGACCCAGAGAGATACATTTTTAAAGATTTAAGAGAAGACGCACCAAGGCAAAGTAAAGTTCCAATCAGTAATCACTGTTCGCGGGTGACTGGGACCTAGGCGCAACTTCAGGCTGACCGCGATGGCACGCGGGTCGGATACGCCAAGCAGGTTTGTCCTGGTCAAAGATTTTACCTTAGGTCTTCATCTCTGAAATGGAAGTCAAACTCCTTCTGTGGGGCAACGTTGCAGACTGTGTCTGAGGATGAGTTCCGCTAAGCCATATACCTTCTCGCTGTGGGCCAGCTTAAACAGATTTGCTGTGGAGAAACTCATAGTGGGAGAAAACTGTTTCTTCAGCCCATTGGAGTAACTCCTTGGCTGGATCTGCTCAGATGTTTGGTCCTGGTCCTCTGGCAGTTGGAAGTCAGAATTTTTTCACATCCCATAGCTTTCCAGGATTGTAGGAAAAGACACCCCTAAGGGACCACAGGGACAGTGCTTAGGGATCAGGACATACCCCAAAAAAGGCCACCATCAGGGTCCAGTCCAGGTCCAGTTAGAGCTGGTAAAATGGGCATTTCAGGAAAAAGGTCTCTTGCTGTTTGTGTACCTGTAACCATGCAGTAGGTCAGCCAACTGACCCTTGAAGTCCACTTCTATGTCTTGGGTATTAGTGGGAGATAGTCCAGCCCGTCAGGTCTCCTCATAGGTCTCAGCTGCAGGTGCAGTCCTCCTTCTGTTCTTCCACAGGTTCGCAAAGTGTTCTGAGGGTGGTGCCTTGAAATGTCACATTTATGGTTGGCCTTTGCCTAGTGTGTGGTAGTGGTTGCTGCCTCCTCCCTAACCATTTGGGTAAAAGTTTCTAGAGGCAGCCTTACCCAGTTTTTAAGCAGTTCCTGTTTGCCATACTGCAAACAATCACCGTGTCCACCCTACTCCTAAAATCGAAGATTGGGATACCCATTCTCCCTTGTGAACGCCTATGTGCCTGCCCAGAGGTGTGCCCAGGGAAAAGATTAGCCCCTCGTTTGTGGTCACTGGTTCTCAGAGTAGCTTCCCTCTCACTGTATTTCGATCCAGCCTTGGGGGACAAAGGTTTGGCTTCCTCTTGTCCCACCTTACATTTTCAGATGAAATGGAAAGCCACTTTTCAAGTTAATGAAGTTCTTGGGCCCATCCTAACCAGTCTTCCTACAAGGGGAAGAAAAGCACCTCCCCAGACACTGGCCATTGTCTGTGCTCTGGAAGACATTGTCACACGTCTTTAAGGCTAAGCACTGACTGCGGCGACTGCTGGAGATCAAATGCAATTTAGCCTCCTTGAGTTTCAGGCGAGAAAAAGCAGTGACCCTGTGTGTATAATCTAAAGAAACAGCAATACAATTCAGCCAAAATGGGGTGACCATGCAAAAATGGAGCATTTTCTCACAGAACCCAATGGCATTCCTGACATGCCTAGAGAAGACGTCCGCACTTGGAGGTCCAACAAGATTTAGTGCTCAGGAGGATGTTTTGCAAGCATTGCTGGCTCAGAATCTGATGTGTTGATGGAAACACCCCAGTGCAAAGTTCTTGCTGTGAGGGTCATGAGCACCAGGTTCTGCATTATTTTCTTTTTTGCGGACAAAAGCGACACCCAGCCATTTAGAATTGGTTCAATTATCTATCATTCTATCCCTTATATTATTCAGATATGCATACAGAAAACTAGTTATGTTTCATTTTCTATATATTTCAGTTAATAGAGTACTTTATTTTTTATTTTTCAAGGCTAATTTTCAATTAGTCAATCAATCCGGAGTTTGTAAAGCGCGGCTACTCACCTGTGATGTTGTCAAGGTGCTGAGGGGGGGCTGCTTATCCTTCTGGGCGTGGAGGTTCAGTCGAAGAGCCAGGTCTTGAGATCCTTCCTGAATTGGGTCAGCGACTGGGATTGCCTGAGGTGGAGGGGCAGGGTGTTCCAGGTCTTGGCGGCGAGGTAGGAGATGGATCTTCCTCAGGTTCTGGTCTTGTGAATCTGTGGAACGGTGGCCAGGGCAAGTTGGGCGGAGCAGAGTTGTCTGTCGGGTACATGGAATGAGAGGCGGTGGTTCAGATATGCTAGTCCTACGCCGTGGAGAGCTTTGTAGGCATGGGTGAGGAGCTTGAAGGTGAATCTCTTGTTGAATGGGAGCCAGTGGAGTTGTCGGAGGTATTGAGTTATGTGGCTGCGGTGGGGGATGTCAAGGACCAGTCTGGCTGCAGAGTATTGAACGTTCTGTAGTTTCCTGAGCTGTTTCTGGGTGGCGCCGGCGTTGAGTACGTTGCCGTTGAATGGGAGCCAGTGGAGTTGTCGGAGGTGTTGAGTTATGTGGCTGCGGCGGGGGTTGTCAAGGACCAGTCTAGCTGCAGAGTATTGAACGTTCTGTAGTTTCTGGAGCTGTTTCTGGGTGACGCCGGCTTAGAGTACGTTTTCGTAGTAGAGTCTGCTGGTGATGAGTGCCTGGGTGACCGTCTTTTGGGATTTTGTGGGGATCCATCTGAATGTCTTTCGAAGCTGGCGGAGCGTGTGGAGGCAGGATGAGGATACAGCGTTGATCCGGCGGCTCATTGTGAGCGAGGAGCCCAGTATGATGCCGAGGTTGTGTGCGTGATCTGTGGGGGTGGGGTTCCCAGTGCGGTGGGTGACCATGGGTCGTCCCAAGCTGAGGGGGAGGGTCCCAGGATGAGTACTTCGGTCTTGTCCGAGTTGAGCTTGAGGCAGCTATCTTTCATACAGGTAGCAACGGCCTTCATCCCGCTCTGAAAGTTGATTCTGGCGACTGTGGGTTTGTTGGTGAGGGAGAGGATCAGCTGGGTGTCGTCGGCTTAGGATACAATGTTAAGTCTGTGGTTCCTTACGATGGCAGCGAGGGGGCCATGTAGAGGTTGAAGAGGGTGGGGCAGCTGAGCTCTGTAGGTTCTGAGAGGAACAGAGATAGTCTGACTCGCTGTGTTCGGCCGGTAAGGAAGGAGTGGATCCAGTCCAGTGCCTTGTCGCAGATGCCGGCGTCATGGAGTCTCGTGATTGGGGTGCAGCTTGAGACGGTATCTAAGGCGGACGAGAGGGCCAGTAGGATGAGGGCTGCGGTTTTCCTAGTTGCAGAGGGAGCGGATGTCGTCTGTCATCTTCTGTCTTGAGCCATCTTACGTTTGTCAAGAACCTCTTCGCTTTTCTGAAAAAAACCCTGTGCTCAGCCTCACAAGCTCTGTTATTTTGAGAGATCCTGTTCTCATTATGTGGTCTCAGCCTGAACCAGAGCTGTATGTGACATGAGACTCAAAATATTTCCAGACAATGTGCATGGAAAAATCACTATTTCATTTGACTCCCCATCCACTATGTTTAGTTATGAAGGGATTACGGATGGCAGGTCGAAGAATTATGTAGCCTATAGCACCTTCTAACAACTTCAAATCAGCAGTCTGTTGCATGTGTAGCATATTTTATATATTTATAGTATTTACATTAAAGTATTGTCATGATACTGTGGTAGCATTATACATGTCAGATACCAAACGCGCTTTTCTACTAAGCTCTTCTGTATTGTCAGATTGAACCAGTGCTATGCTTTCATTCTCTTATTTTAAAGTACACTGAGTTTTACATAGAAGGATTGTACGGTACATGAGCACTTTTAAAACATCTAGTATCGGGACTGCATATGTATTAAATCACATATAACAGTGTACCTGTACGAAGCGGCTATCTAAATATTTTGCGAGCCTCGGAGGAACAACCTTTTGGAAATAAATATTTAGTGGTCTTTGTAATCGGGCTGTTTGCATTGAGGAGCAGTCACCCACAAGGCTTTTTTTGACTGCCTTCTTGTACGAAATCTGTCCAGTGAGATTTTATCTCACTGAATGGGTTTAACCTCTTGCTGCCTGTTCTTGATCATCCTCCAGCCTGAATTCTGAGAGATGAGCAGTCTGTTCAATACATGTTTGGTGGAAATGCTGTTTTTACTGAGCTACTATTGACGTGGTAATTGGTCGCTGATTCCAGCTAGCACGTGCTATTTCATAAACAGTGGCGGCTGGTGACATTTTAAAGTGGCAGGGCGTAAATGTTGTGGGATGAGTGTACTGTGGCGAGCGAGGGTAGCGAGCGAGCCCGACTGGGATAAGGGGGGTTCGGGGTGTTCCCCCCGTGAAAATTTTGAAAAAAGAGAGGGCAAATGGTGCATTTTCAAGCAAATTTGAGAAAGCAAGAAAGTTCATAAAGCAATTGTGAAAGTATAGCTATGACATCAATAAAGAGATTTCATATGATAATGTAGGTGGCTGCTTATCCAGTATAACCAAAGAACTTCATAACAGACTTCGAGATAACAATGCTGAGTACCTCACAGATTTCTTTATTTATTGATATATCTTTAGAAATTAAACAAACTGAGGAAATACAAGCTATTGTGATTTGTTGGTCTGGACACAGTGAGACACTAAGGAATGAACATTAAAAGCTAGCTTTGTGATAGTTGAGCAGAGCTACAGGTGGTGAGTGGCCTGTGTCAGACTCCTGATGTGGCAGAGTAGTGCCACAAAAAGGGGCGCAAGAAAATACCCCCAACAGAGTGTTCAAAGGATGACCCCAACAGAGTGATTGTGAGATGGAGGTCTCACTCCCTGCTACCAGTATAAAACCGAATGCCACTGCCCACTGATCTCAAAATGTTCTTTCTTTCATCCTGTGCCTGCTTAGTAGGGAACCATGTCATTGAAGCCCTCTGAACTCGTTCCATAACCCGGTTGCTCGTCTTGTCATCTTCTTTAAGCACAATTTATAAATATGCTTCTTTTTCTTCGGAAACTATGGAAGGCCACAAACGAATGTTTCAGTCACCAGAACATGCCCTATCTGTTAGATACCTCTGGGATGCCTCGGAACCGGAAGGGTCGACTGGGGTGATTTCCTGCCTATCTGTACTCTAATTAGGATTAAGGGAGTAATTAAGAACAGATATTACTCTGGGCCAGGTGGGGCAGGTCCATAAACTCGTCAGATATTGTAAGAGCAGGTAGTATTTGGTTAATATTAAAAGTCTTGGAAAATAACAAGGGGCCCGATCACAAAACGCCGTCAGCCATTTTTGGGGTTAGAGAGTTTATATTTTGTTTTCATGACACAGAGCCGTGAAAATATGAGAACAGCAGAAATCGCTCTCGAGGGCAGGGTTTGGATCCTGGCAAACTCACTGTACATTTGCGACATGCAGCCATCGAGACAAGTGAGTCCCAGGTGGACTAGGTTCGCATTCAAATGATTGCATGTAAAGAATGGATGCAGCTGTTTATTGTCCTGATAAATCAATGGCATGAATTGTATTGCTTGCGTTTGGAAGCAGGCTGCTTTCAGCAAAGTAGTGTGTCTATTACTTCCAAATGTAAGCAGTAAAATTCAAGCCATTTGGCATGCGATGTAAGCCATTTGTCAGGCCATAAATAAAGACATCACACAGGGTTGAGACCAGAGCTCCTCTGGAGTCAGAGGACCTGTAAACTATAAAATAACACTCCACTCCTCATGTTCCACTTTCCTCTCTGCCCCAGCCCAGTACTTAGTTTGTGTGAATCCTTTCCTTTCATTATTCTTTCAGGTGATTATCTATAATTAATACTCCATTACAAGAGACATTGAGCTGATCGAAATTCTGTCCCTTAAACGGATGTTTTTAAGGGATGATGTTTGTGTTTTTCTTTGTAAAATAGCGAACCACAACGCCATCGTCACACTGCAGTGCAAAAGAGTGAGAACAGCTGTAGCTCTCTGCTGCATTGTGATGATTGTTTTAACCTGAATATTACGTAAAAATATACCGCTTGGCTGCACAATGGATACACAAAGGATTTGGCTTTGCATGAAGCTCTGTGATGGAACGCCATTGTCACACTGCACAACCCTTGGAACAGTCAGCCACGTTTATTTTGAATAACATTTGTAATGAGTTAAGTTTGCAAAAACACAGTATGCAGCTGAAAAACCCTCATTTACTTGAAAAAGATCCATTGATAGCGATTGCAGAGACTGGGAATGAGGAAGAAGTCTGCATCTAAAATTTACAAAACTTTCTTTATCACCTACATTTGCGGGGTGCGAAAAGGTACTGTATGAAGGCCATGGCATACATGCAACCGCACCCAAGAGGGCAGGATTTTCAGGCGCTAGAAAGCACTCCAAAGTAAACCCTTTTTTATCCCGACCCTGATCTGAAGCACCAGAAAGCCACGGCTTCCCAAACATACTCACCCCGGTCAGAGAGGCATGAGATCATTCATTCCACTAGGCCCCAATTAACTCACAAACACCCAACACAATATTACGAAGAAGGGTGTCACTCGGCCAATTTCCAACAGGCGTGATATGAAACGCCAGTTAAACGACAGGCAAGCACCTACACCATTGAGGTACAGCTCACGGCTGCTGCTGGCATTGCTAGCCATCACTTGACATGCACAATATCAGCATGATCACCATAATAGCGCCGAGAGCCCTCACGGTGTGATAACGGCACCTACATCTCTGTCTCCAGAGGTGCTGAGCCGCCCTCGAGAACACCCACCGCTTGCCTCCTCGAACGAGCAGGTCAGCCAACAGAGTGCTTAAAAACACTCGCAGACATAGCCTTACAGATTATTAACTCAGTATGCTTCTGCTCTGACAGTACACCAAGGTTTCCAGTAAAGTAGTTAAATCAGTGACAGTCCCAGTTATGGGCCACCTGGCCCACCCTCTAGAACCGGACCTGCCGCGGACCCCCAACCGGGTGAACTCCGAAGTAGGCCATGCCCCCCCATGTGACGACAGGGCCCTAAACGGGCCTATACTGAAAGTTAAAAATGCCCGCCTGGGCCTTACCTGGGCTTGTGAACTGACCCGAGTTAGTTCAGACGTCAGCAGGCAGTCCGGCCTAGTACTCTCTGGCAGCAACAAAAACAAGCATTGGCATAGCCAATAGGTCTCGCCTTTGGGGCCTTATAAGTGTTTAGCCAGAGCTATTGACTTTGCCAATGTCTTCAAGCTGTGCTGTAAAGAAGTGTGGCTGCTGTGCGGCATGCTGAAAAGTTATAATAAAAAGTGTCAGAAGCATTTTTGTTACTTTATATATGACCAAGAAGGCATTATGTAAAACTGAACGACCATATTAAAAAAGTATTTACAATAAAAATTTCCTCAGTTTTCTTTTGTTCTTGCAATGCTGGCAACTTGTTTCTGCCTATTGCAATGGTTGTTTGTTAAAGCTTTTTTTGAGGGGCATAAACAATCGGAGAGTGAAGGTTGGGAACTAGTACCTGTATTATAACACTAGCAGCGGCCAGACGCTAGGGGAGAATCAACAGATGCCAGATTCCGAGAGCAGGCTGAGGTGGTGCTGAGTGATGCTGAGGTGGTAGTGGTGGTGGTGGTGACTGTTGCGGAGACGATGCTGAGGTGATGCTGAATGATACTCAGGTGTTGCTGAGTGATACTGCTGTGGTACTGAGTGATACTGCTGTGGTGCTGAGTGATGCTGTGGTGCTGCTGAGTGATATTGTCTTGGCGCTGAGTGATGCTGTGGGGGTGCTGAGTGATATTGTCTTGGAGCTGAGCGATGCTGTGGCGGTGCTGAGCGATGCTGTGGCGGCGCTGAGCGATGCTGTGGCGGCGCTGAGCGATGCTGTGGTGTTGCCGAGTGAGAGATAGAGTGAAGATATAATGCCCAATTAGAGAGTGTGGTGAGAGAGAAAGAGAGAGAAAGGGTGTACATAGAATAAAGAGTGGAGCGGGATAGAGAGAGAGAAAGAAGGGGAGAGAGAGTGAATGAAGGAGTTTCAAAGAGAAACAGATAAAGGGGTGAGAGAATGAAAGGCTAAAAAGATAGAGGGGGAGAGTTAATTAAGTAGAGAGAGAATTAGAGAGGGGAGAGAGAAGGAGAGAGACAATAAGAGTGGGTGGGTGGAGTTTAAATAGAGTGAAGAAGTGACGCGGAAAAAGTAACCTTAAATATAGCTTTGTGCGAATAAATATTTAAAAAAAAAAAAAAAACAGTGAGACAAAAATACTGGTAATTAGGCTGTGACTCCCAATATAAAACAAATAGCGATATAAGGTGAAATCAACCCACCGAAGCAATATTTCTAACTAGACAAAAAAGCTTGCATTTCAATGCTAATCGCTGTTGTTTTTCATGTGACTGTAGTCCAGGGCCCTCAGTTGGTAATGTGAGCTGCTGCTGCGATTGAAACATCAGAGTCCAGAGAGTTAATGAGCCATGACGAGGAAATGAGGAAGAGATAGGAAACAACAGATGGCAGCTGCGCGTGCACGCCATCGTGAACTCAAGCTGGTCGCCAGCCGAAAGCCAGTGTTTGCACTTCCAAAACCCACTTACTAAACTCTCGCCAGACCAGCGCAAGCGCTGGTGCAGGCCGAGACCTAAACAACTGATGGGATCCTGGTGCTCCCTGTAGTGGCACCAGATACCATTCTTTAAGGTGCTAAAGAAAGTAGTGTGCAGCTTGTAAAGGACAATTTGCTCCTACTAAAGCTGACCGCACCTAGGCGCCTCTGGTATAAATAAAGTGTACAAAGAAAAATCCAACTTTTCTTCGTGGAGGGGGGCGCATCTGAGCTAAGGGCGGAGTAGGCCCAGGTTACAACAAAAGTGCCTTTCCTTGAAATCCTAAACTGAGGAGCTCAATGGGGACTGGAACGGAGATGAACATCTTACCTTGAAACGCCGTTGTAAGCCTGACCGAATGAACCGACATTTGGGGACAGAGTGATGAGGAGCTCACAAACTTATTTAACGACGAACCTACGTTTGCATTTACTTAAAAAAAAAAAATACTCCTTTGTAGATGGAAAAAGATTTATTTCAACAACTTGCAGGTCCCTAGCCTTTATCTGCGTTTCCTTTTCAAGGCAGGAAGTGCACAAATAAGACCAAGGGCAAAGGCAGTATTAGGATTGTATGTCAACTTAATTTGCATCAGGTTACGTTTAGAAAAAAACCTTCACTATGAGCATCATTATCGGAGAATACATTTTAAAAAGAGTTTAACGCAAACACAATATTAATTGTATTTAAAATCAGTTATGAAGAGTGAAAAATCCTATCAATAAAGCACTCTTTAAAACTAGGCTGTCACCGCTTCTGTTCTACAAGGTGTTTTGTGCCAAGAAAGTATGAGAAAACCAATTCCAATTGAAACAAGCATTGGCATAGCCAATAGGGCTCGCCTGTGGGACCTTATAAGTATTTAGTTATGCAGTACAATATCCTTGGTGCAACAGCATCAACTGTTGCATGGCTAAACACTTATAAGGTCCCAAAGGCGAGACCTATTGGCTATGCCAATCCTTGTCTATATTTGCACACACCACACTGCTCTTTCAGTTGTCCTGGAGGAAAGAGCCTTTTTACTAAAATGCCGAAGGTCAAAGGTCAGTGGAAGCCGGTATGAAGACAGCATACCTATGTTGCACTATAGGTGACCCAAACAACACCTTCAGCAGCTCAACTGACGTCACAGCACAAGGCTCATGCGTCGGCCGTGACAGTGAGTGCCACGCTGCACTGCCCACTGGTGCGTGTGAAAATAACCTCCCACGTGAGGGCGCGGCATATTAGATTTAACGCTTGGAGGGTACGGCCGCCCAATACCCCAGGCGCTCAATCTTCGCGTAGGGTTCTATTAATGTAAAATATGCTTCATAACGAAAACCTGTCAGGGAGAAGCCCTCACGCCAGCCAAATTCAATTGGACAGTTAATTTAGCTTTAAAATTGAAAACACTACCTCCGCTCTGGGATGAAAAAAACACTTTGATAGGCGTAATGTATTTGCTATTAAGGTGCTGAGAGCCCGTTCGGCGGCAGGGAGCGTGGGGGAGGGAGGCAGGGGTGGGGGAAATGACTCCCGCAAATGTGTTTAAAAGCCGAAAGTATATATTAACAAGCACAAGCGAGCGCCTCGCGCGTCAGCAGAGGGAGGGGCGAAAGGAGGGGGCCAGCGCGATTCCCTTGCGGGAGCGAGCGGCAAGGCGCGATAATTAATAACATGGCGCCAGCTGCTCGCTCCCGCAAGTGAATCGCCAGACGTGCACGCGTTGCCATTGGAAGCAATGCAACGCGTGCACGTTTTTGCAGGGAAAGCTGTGCCGATTACTAAAGGTCTCTTTCCTAAGCAGCGCATGCGCGCTGCGTAGGCGAGACCTAACCAGTGCTGTAAGCGGCAAGCAAGCAACGATTGCACTGTGCAGTAATCAGTGCTGGCACTGTCTGCAGTACTGATGATTTAGAAATACTGAGTCCGTCTATGACGCAGTACAAAATGCACTCCGACTGCCACAGTCACTGCAGAGTGCAGACTCATGCGCGGGATGCCTTCTGAGGTGGTTGAGTCTGCGCAGACTCGATTCCTGAATCCCACCGGCCACACCCTTTCCCAACTCATCACAGGGAAGAGGGGTCCCACCCACGCCCTGTAAGGAGTTGGGAAAGGGTGGGGTGACAAGCTCCACTCTCTCTGATTGACGTGGAGGGTTAGCGATCCCGGGCTTGCATTCAAAACGCCCGGGGCTAACTTTACCTCCACGCCATCAGGGGGTGGAGACTGCGCCTTGCAGCTAGGTCTTTGCCGAGCTGATGACATCACAGCCTTCAGGGCTGTGAGGTTCTCAGCCGGCAAACACGTAGGCTAGGCTTGAGCAAACAACAGGGCAGGGGAGAGAGTGAGACTAGTCAGTGAGTCACGTGATGTCAATTAACACCGGCGATATCGGTGAGTGGGGCATACAGTGCCCTGCAGCCCCGTGTTCAAGATCTACTGACAGAGTGTTGTTAATGGCATTTTGGCAGCTCGTAAATGAGTATTTTTTATAAATTACTTTGAGCTGAGCATATCCAGCAATGTAACGGGGGCGGAGCCTCTACGCCCTCATAGAGAAACCGCCACTGTTCATAAATGATGGTAACGGTTGGAAGGTTTGTGATTTAGCCTTAATGGCGGAAGTGAATAAGCTCTGCTTTAAGAGTTTCCTTTTGTAGGGCTGACTGACTTGTGTGATAGCTCAATAGGTGAAGTCTCTGCGTGTAAAATAAGGCGGCACAGTTTGATTTCAGGTGGATATTTAGTATTTATATCATAATTAATATGTGCTTGCTTCTTTTTTTTTTTATTGAAATCAAATTGTAACTATACCAGTAAGCACCAGGCAGTGCCCATGACAACTAAGCATCCTAGATGAATGTCTTGTTCTCTTTTTTGCATGGGCAGGAATTGCTCTGATAGGTGGGCATGGACAGTTTCTTTGGAAACACTCTTTAGGAACTTGCAGACAAGCTCTGATTCAGAGTCTAAGTGGTTCACACAGTTTTAAGCTGCAATTTTCCAAAATGTATATTTCTGTTCATTTTCCTCTGCATCTTTGATGTTGTTTTGCACATATACAAATCAGTTTAATCAAACAAACTAAGAAAATGCATCTTTAATGGTTATATCTGCCTGTTACATCACTTCGTGGGCTTTCCATAATTGTCACTTCTAACAAGCTTCCCTTCAGATTTTATTTGTAAATATTGCATAATTGGATATAATATTTTTGTAACGGTTTTTATTAACCACGCAATAAAGCTTATTTACTAATTAGACAGAATTGTAATGGAGATAGAAAGACTGAATATTGTATTTTAAGTCTTGTAGGACATTCTGGTTTACGCCTCCGTTCGGCTTGAAGCAAGGGGACCAGTGGCATCTCTAGAAAAGGGTTTTAGCCAGAGGAGAGACCACGCAAAGCATCCCCGCTGCGCTATTTGATGACCTTGAAAAAGTTTGTTTTGAAAATTAGCAATAACAAGCCTTGGCAAAGCCAATAGGTCTCGCCTGTGTGAGAGCTATTGGCAGTTTGTTTTATCCAAGTTGTACACCAGTGTGGCTGCTGTTCAGCATGACTAAAAGTGAGTGGAGTGGAGTGGGGTAGATTGCGGAAGGGTGGATTGGAGTGCGTTATAGTGGAGTAGATTTGAGTTGATTGTAGTGATGTGGAGTGGGGTAGATTGGACTGGGGTAGAGTGGGTTGGATTGGAGTTCAGTGTGGTAATTTGAGGTAGATTGTAATGGAGTGGGATAGATTGTAGTGAAGTGGGGAAGATCAGGGTACATTGGAGTGGTGTAAATTGGAGTGCGTTAGAGTGCAGTGTAGTGGGGTAGATTGGAGTGGATTGGACTGGGGTAGATTGGGGTGGATCAGGGTCGTTTGGAGTAGACTGGAGTGGATTAGATTGTGGTAGACTGGGGTGGTAGTAGATTTGAGTGGAGTGGGGCGCAATGGAGTGTAGTGTAGTGTGGTACACTGGGGTGAAGTGGGGTAGAGTAGAGTGGGGTAGGGTAGGGTGAAGTAGAGTGGGATAGATTGGAGTAGAGTGGAGTGGGGTAGATTGGAGTGGACTGGGGTAGATTGGAGAGAAGTGGCTGTTAGGCTACATCTTTTGCACCTAAGTGCTTATGAATGTAGGGCACCTGAAAGCACTTTCGGTGGAATACATGTGAGAATGAGGACTTACTGGAGACAAACTGCAAAGGATGTTTCTGACTTTATCTGGAACACGTTTTAGATGTGAGGCTGAGAAGGGGGACTGGCTCCACATAAGCTTTACTTGCCCAGCACTGTTCGTCTTTTGGAGTAGGGTGTTTCAATAGTTAAGGGCGAACCTACAGACCACAGTGACACTGGAACCATTGGGAGCCCTTTTTGGGATATGCAACTTGGTAAATCTGATGATACATCAGAAACAGCTATACTTCATTGCGACCTTAGCGGCCAAATCACTGATTTTACAGAAATGTAAATCAAGGGAAGCTCCTTCCTATGAGCAGTGGGTATCTAAGATGCAACAGGTGAAAGCAAGGGAAGAACTCTGTCTTGCGAACGGGGCTGTATCCAAATTCCAGAAAATATGGGAGGGGGAATATAGGAGGGTATAGCACCCGATGAAAAGTATCTGTATGATGGGGTCTAGCATCTCCAGGGATGAAACGTTGGATAATGGTCCCATTAATAAACTACGGCGTTATGGAAGTTGCCAGGTTTACTTAAAATGGTATGCTGCTTCTTTTAGGCTATTGGGATTTTTGAGCTTTATGAATTATGATGTCCTAAGTCTACAATGAAATGATGTGCGAAGATAAGTTTCCATACTTGACCATGAATAAATTAAAGGAATTTACGTAGTATGTTTGTTAGAAAAGGGGGGGGGGGTTGGACTTTTTTGCACTTTATAGGAAAATGTTGGAACGTACAATGATTTATAGCTCGTTTTCGTGGGGGAAGATTAAATGTATCCTATTTATTCCCTGTTTTTTACGTGTTCAGAAATAATAAAAATAAAAAGAGAGAATGAGGACTTAGAAAGAGGTTTTATAGAGAAATAGAATAGTTGCTGCACTACTCAAAAGTGAAGCACTTTAAACAGATACATACTTTGTATGCGCAAAGAAGAGTTGGAATACATATGAGACGGAGGACACAGGTTTTAAGGAGAAATGGATTAACTGCAGCATTGCCCAAGATTGAGGCACTTTAAAAAGCCACATACTTTGTGTTTGAAAAGGCCCAGATGTGTCCAAAATGTTTGTTGCTTAGTGGCAGTCTGACTTGAAGCATGTAACTGGACTGCTTGTCTGGAAAGACTATGGAAGTCTGTTTTCACATTAGTGTATGCTTCGAACAGACACATACATTATATGCACAAAGAGGCGCAGCCTAAAAACATATGCAGTCACACAGTCTGCTTTAATATTCTGTGCCATTTGTTTGTTGCTTTAAAAGGAAGCGCTGAACTGTAAAACAAAATCAGAAACTGCATTAATCGTCCATGCCGTTTGTTAGGGGCTGTTGAAGCAAGTGCCGAATTACAAAACAATTTAAGGCAACAACAAACAAACCTGTTGGACGGAAGTCCCAAAGGTGTAGCATGAAAGTGGAAATGATAAACCGAAAAATGAAAATAAAAAAATACCCTGAATCACAGCTCAAGCAGCAGAAGGACAATAATCAAATGAAATAAATTAGTACTTGCTCCATACTCGGGAGAAATAAATGAAAGTGACGTGAGGCATATAGTGGCCAAGTAGGAGGTAGCTATAAAGAATGACAGTTAAGCCAGCAAATGCTAAGTAATGGGCGGGCTCTAAGACCTTTACTGTATACAATACCCCTTGCAGCAACAGTGCATGTGCCATGTTAGGTAAGACTTAAAGAGGCCTGGTGTTTGCATGTTTGTGTTCCAACATTTAATGTTTTAAGAAACACCCCCAGACATTCAGACAGCTTCTTTTGACCGGCTGCTGATAATTCTGGTTTTCCTTTATTGAAATGCAATTTAAAGGCATTTTGTAACTTCTTTTTCAGGGATACAGGTACATGTAAATGTCTAAAGCTAGAGTAAGTCGGTGTTTTAGAACATATATTTAAATAAAACATATGCATTTTTACAAACTAAACGCTTCAAGTATTTTAAACTGTTAGGTATAGTGCCACATATTGAGGCTCATTATGAGACCCACGGTATACTTAATAAACACAGCTGTGGTGCAATATTCACCAGGTGTGCTTTTACCTTCCTTTTCCGAGCTCTGCACCTCGGATTGAGTGGTAAAGTGGTAGTACCACATTTAGTCACATGTTTTGAGTTGCAAACCCATACACATTCCTACAGGTTTTACCTGGCCAAATTTGAGCCTGGGAGAAATCGTTACGTATTTTTGCCCAAACTGGAATCCCGATCCAGGACCAAACCCTATTGGCTCTTGTGTCAGAATGTTGTCTCTTAATTCTGAAGTATGATGGGAGCTGTCATGTTAGTTGGATCAAAGCAAACCAAAACACGTTAGTTTCACTTTGTTTGACGAATACCGCACATATTTGATTTTAAGTGGACACAAGGTGCAAAAACCCCAAGCTGCTGTGTAGCCAAGTTCAATGCATCCTTGCAATACAATGCAATTTATCTTCCATATTGGAGCTTTTGAAAGCTTGGTATTCTCACATATCACTGTTTGCACACATTATATATTTGGTGTAAAACAAGTTGTTTGATACTATTTTACACTGTCATTTGCATGATAAAACCACAACATGGCATGTAGAATCCCCTGACCAACAGCAAAACGCTGGTTGTACACTTGTAGTCAGAAATGTGCAAAAGGAGGCGTAGCTGTTGCTGCTTGTCACATATTACTTATTACTTTAGAAACTGTTAAGTTGGAGGATGAATCCAGCAAAAAGTTGTTAACCTTGCTATTCATCAAGCTGTTTTTTAAGTCTGTGTACTACTGGATAATTAAGTAAGGCTTAATTACTGTTTTTCATTTCCTGGTCCTTCTAGCCTATGTAAAGCAGGCTAGAGTCCTTTGTTATAGGCACTCGCCAAAATCGGCATGCTATTAGGTACAACAGTACTTGAAATATATTTTGTTTAATTCTTTCTTTTTAATAACTAGTGCAGTCACACAATAAATACTAGGCAAATGCACATTTACAAATTTATTTTTTAATAATTAAACATTAAATGGTACAGTAACAGTAATGAATTAATAGGCACTTATCACAACCGGCCTACTAGATTGGAAGCTCCAGCTCACTTTCCGCCCCAGGGATCCGCACCAGCCGATACCAGCAGATATGGTCACTCGGACATATTGGTACCCCACTCACAGGATCTGAGACACGGTGTATCCACAGAAGCCTCCTCTCTCACTCTGGTCTTGCCTGTCCTCAGGATAACAAGTCCTGCAAGAAAGAGCAATGGAGGGGTAGAAGCAGCTATGACCCCAGCCCACTTTTGCCTCCCTGGTGATACCACTGTGGGGACAGAAAGATGGCCCCTTCCAAGCGTTAATTTTAAGCTGGGAAAAAAGATAAAAAAGAAGTTACTTTAGGAAAAATACAAAGATTGGATGATTCTGGAGTTTTGTATTGTAAGCTATTCAGTGTCCAAAAACGTACTGTGTGGAACTTCACATTTAAGCCATTCAAGACTTGCTTCATTACCTGTTCCAACATATCCTTCTCATGTGCTGGTACAGTTAATCATAGCACTGTTTGTGAAACAGACTTCAGCTTTCATAGACACGAGGAAGACATGCGGTTTGGCCAAAGGGCTCTTTGCCATTATGTAACATGTTGAAATTGGCCTTTCATTGGTTGTTTTCCCACCACCATCCCCACCAAATCCACTAAGCATATGACGGATTTGAGCAAAAGGACACTTGTATCTCATTTCCGCTTTGAACTTGTCACTTTGGCAATGATTGCAGATGCTATCTGGCAGCTGTGCAGCTTTGCAAGATTTTATTCTTTGTCAAATTCTTTCTTCTTTTGGGTAGATGATTTGTTGTGATTGAAAGCAGAATCTTTTACATCTGGGTTGTGCGGGAAAGGGCAGTTGATTACCAAAATGCCAGATGTAATAGATGTGAACTCAAGCGCCCTTTCACCTTCAAGATCATGGCAGGTTTGACTCCCGGTCCCAACATTCACACCTTAACAGCCTGTTATTTGCTGTTTTGTGGCTTGGAAAAGGGCAATTTGAAGGAAACCACCATTTTCAGCAGAAAGCAAGATTGAATCTTGTCCTTGTTCCAGCAGCGGACTGCAAAGGAACTGGCAAGGAGGTACAAGCAATTGATATAAAGCTTCTGTTCATGTTCGGACCATTGACCGCTGGTAGACCACTCTCCACAACACGCGCCCCAGCCTAACCTGCTGGCATCGGACTCTGACAAGATCCGGCTGGGAGCCGAAAATCGCCCTCCCGTTCCAAGCCTCCATGTGGGAGAGCCACCATGCGATTTCTTCCCTTGCCTCGTCTGACAGAGGAACCATCTGCGAGTAGATCAACCCCTTCCGGAGGTGATGAGCTTTGAGGTGTAAAGCGCAATAATGAAGGGGACCTGGGAAAATCGCTCTGATAGAAGAGGAGAAAAGGATGACCAGCTGGGCAATCTGTCTCAGCAAGCTCATGGATTTTGAGAGGATCTTGCACAACTCCTAGCATATTTTGGCCATCTTCCGAGAGGGAAGACTCAAGGTAGAAGTCATGGAATTGATGATAAACCTAGTAACGTCATTCTCTGGGCAGGGGCCAGCAGCGACTTCTTGTTGATGACAAACCCCAGCACCTCCAAGAGGTTTACTGCCCTTCGAATCTGTTGGGAGAGCCTCACAGGACATTGATCCAACAGAAGAATGTCATCCAGGTAAATTATCAGACGAATCCCCTGAGCTCACAGATACTCCGTTACCGGCCGGAGGACTTTGGTGAAACACCAAGAGGCTGAAGACAGTCCGAAGGGGAGCATTGGAAACTTAAAAACCTGGTGACCCCTGATGAACTGCAGAAACCTGCGATTGAAGGGGCGGGGGGGTTGGGAATGGGGATTGGGAGATAGGCATCCTTCAAATCCAGACTCGCCATCCATTCAAGGGGTCTCAAGACGTCTCCGAGAAGGTGAAAACCTTCCACGTTGAAGTGGCGGTAAATCAACCACTCATTGATCTCCCGAAGATTTGTAACTGGGCGCTGCCCCCGTAGCTTTTGTCAACCAAAAACAGGTTGCTGACAAAACCATTGGGGTGGAGGACAGGCGGATCGCCCCTTTGCTAACAAGCCCGCGATCTCTTTGTCCACAAGAGCCCCGGCCTGACCCGAACAGGAGGTGAGTCGAAACCGAGTCACCTGTTGGGTAGAACCATATAATTTGAGTAAGAAACCCACAGACTATCTGGAGAACCCATGCATCTGAGGTAAATGCCTCTCATGCGGGGAAAAAGTTGCCAGATAGCCCCCTACGTTTTGTGGGGAAGAAAGAAGAGTGCTTACCGTAACAGGAACCTTGGTTGCCATGTCCTCTGAATTCGGCTCTGCCTTGGAATCTCTGGCCTTGTGAGGGGGAAGAACGTTCCGAAGTGAATTTGGTCTTGGTACTGGCCGAGCCTGGACCCTTGTCCCCTGGGGGGAAGTTGGGAGGCAACACTTCATGCTGAGAGGCCCCTGCCACGACCAGCCCCTTGGAAAACCAGAGGGGTGAAAATGTTCTTAATGGAGGCTTGAGCCTTGTCGAGGGAGGTGAATGTTACAACAAATTTCCCCAACTCTTTGATGAAGTGGTCGTCGAGTAACCCTCCTTGTTCCACCGCACCAGCCTCCAAAGAGGTAAGATCCCACAATTTTGGTTCCACCTTTGTCAGGAGGGAGCGGCACCTCTCAGTGAACAAAGCACAATTTGCGTTGCCCAAAAAGATGACCATATGCTGAGCCCAGCCTGAAAGAACCTCTAGGGGAAATGAGAGACCCTGTCAGCTTAGCTTCTTCGGCCATATCCAAAATGTTGGTGAGGGCCCCAATAACGCCCAACAGCTTATTTTGTCTGGAATGCCAAGACTGGTCAATCCCTTCTTTCGGTCCTTGATGGTAGTTCGACAGGAAAGTGGCCATTTTAGGATCAATCTCCGGTGTGAGGGCTACTTTGTCATCCTGCGACAGCCAAGAATATTCTGACTGCAGGCGGCTACGGGCCTCTTTCTCTAGAGGGTTACGTACACGGCCCGCAACATACTTGCCGACCTTTTCCGCAGGAGCCCAATCTGACGACTTGGGATAAACTAGGTCGTCCGGGTCCAACATGTCATCTGCAGTATCAGAGGAAGACTGCCCCTGAGGATCGTGGATCTGAGGAGGGACGCCAAGGCTGGGAAGGACCTGCATCCACATCGGAGTCCCCATGGAGTCGTCCCCTTTTGCATTGCCCAAGGAAAGAGGGGGTGAAATGGTGGGGGAACCTCCTGGGCACTGGCGGAGTGGGGGGGGGGGGCAGGGAGAGGCTGGATCCGCTGGTGTGGATTGCTCCAGGAATGCCCTATTAAGCCTATCAAAGGCATCATAATCCACTTCAGCCTCCTGCTCGCGCTTCTGTGGCTCAAGGCCAATACGGGCCAGGTGGCTTGGGATGGAGGAACCTGGGCGTCCCAAGGGCGTGGGACCGGGACGCAGTATCAGCGCGCACTGCTCTTCAGTCTGCCTGTGAAGGTGATCCTTCAGAGGGGCCATAGCTTCAGAAACTGCCCTGTAAATGAAGGCGTCTACGACCTTATAGAAATCATCGCCCCAAGGGAGGAATGATGGCACTTCCTCCTCCACGTAAGTACTTTTGGGGGATTGCATGCTGCCCTGCTAGGGCTCCTGCCTACTCATTGACACGATATTGCACCCGCTAGCACTGTGAAAGGCACATCAGATTCGGTTGAGGCTTAAGACCTCAGAATTTTTCAGGGAACAAGGCCCAAATTTATAGGAGACCCAAGGTCTCTAAATAGCAGGCACTAAGCCTGGGGACAGGGAACACCCATAGATACACAGGGTCAACACGTCCCCCAAGAGGCCTATGCAGCCTACACAATACAGACTCCGGAGGGTGTCCTTGTAGACAGCACAGTACACACCCCAGGGGGTGTCAACAGCGATGCGCGACAGGCGTTGCAACAGCGCAGCAAAATCGGGAAAGAACAGACCACTGCGGAGAGGGGCATCCGTCTCCAGGCAAAAATGCGGGCAGAAAACAAAGGCTCGGGGCTCTGATGGTGGCGCAGCCACAGTCTTTCTTCGGAGATTGAAAGACGAACGTCGCAAGAGTCGCCGAGACTTTCTTCTCAATCCAGCGCTACCAGGTGGGGGAGGACCACACCATGCCCAAAGTCACTGTGTGTAGGAAACAGAGAAGGGGACAGCTGCATAAGGAGCACAAGTACACCCTTTCGTGGCCCAAACACGGGAGAAACCTGTATGAAAGAAGCCCCCCGTGTTAAATGCAAAGGTAATGACAAAAGCCAATGGGAGTGAGAAGCACTTAACTGAGGCTGAGAGCAGCGAAGAAAGAGGGAGAATGGAAAGAGAAATGGGATTTTATATGGACTCCTGTGTGTTTATTGGGGGACATTGTTTATGGTGGTCAGGGTGTTCTGGGAAAGTTCGTTTTTTCCATGATTCTCATGGCTGCTGTTTAATAAAATGGTCAATAAAGAGAGAAAGCATAATTCAGCGCCTCCGGTCCTGACATAGAATCCAGTAACAGCGTTGAAGCATATAAGACCTATTTTATTTATCTTGCATCTGCTTGTTTGTACTTACACTGCTCTTCTTAAGGTTTCAGTGAACAATTTGAAGGACATATTGATTTAGCCAATGTAAAGCAATTGTGGTAGTGACTTAATGTCCTTAGTTCCGAGTTCTCAGAGCATAGAGAGGAAGATCTGGAAGATAAACTGTGTTGATGTCAAGGGCAGAATGGAAGACTAATGAGGAGGTGGAGAAGAAAAAAGAGCACAAGACAAAGGATTACAACAAGGGTGAAGAAAGTGAGAAGGAGAGAGAGAGAAAGTGATAGAGAGGAGTGGGAGGAAAACGTTTTTAAAGTTAACTTGAGAGAAAACCGTGCATCCGTTTTCAGCAGCAACGAAGAAATATGACCAGTTTGCAGGAAAAAAATCTAAGCTAGAAGATAAATGCAGAAAAAAGTGGGAAATAGTGCTAACTGCACAATGGCCAGAAATCTGCATCCACAGGGTACCAATAAAAACTTTTCACACCTTCCCTAGACTACGGGTAGCATAGAAAGTACCGGGGTACAAAAGGGCAAGGCATGGATGCATGCTGCTACCCCACAATCAATAGCATGGCAAGGTTGCCATAGGCTCTGTTGCAAGACAGGAAAATGACGCCTTTGACTGTTGCTGGGATAGTAATGTACAGCAATTATCAGGGTTCAATGGGCCCTGATGCAACTACACCCGCTGCACCAGTGGTAACTACACCCCTAAGTAACTGAGTGGTTCATCTAATCAGAAGAGCAGCTCTTCCTGCGGATACCAGAGCCTGTCATATCCATGCAGCGGCTTGGAAGGCTCATTCTTGGCATCAGCTTTCTTGGAGCTGGCCTGAGGGTAACGTAGCAAGGTTGTGGCAGTTCCATGCACGTGTGATTTACTACCTGCGTTTTCAAGCCAAGCGCCATTAACATTGAAAGGTGGGTTGATCAGTTTTATTTTTTATTTTATCCCATTTTCGCACTGTCTTGTTAGAGGAGAGTGCTGACTCTCTGAATGCTAAACAGCCTACAGGAAATGTCCCGCTACTTGCGCAAGCAGGTTTGCTTAAGCGAAGTTCTCTCTCTCTTATAGCTTAAATATTTGTTTCTAGGGATTTGCAGTCTTTTTCACGGTAGTAAAAAAAAATGCCCTGTGTTTCACGCCTCCTGCACTCACCTACCCAAAGTGCACATTGTGGGTAGTGACAGTGCACTTTTTAGGCTGAAGCCTGCTGTACAGCGCAGCTGTCTGCTTGCTAAAGACTTCTTCGGGACCATTGGCTTTGTGGTTTTTAACTCACATTTGCTTGCTTTTTATTTGCTGGCTATATTTCTTTTTAAGCTATCCAGCATGTCTTTGTCCCTCCTGTGGAGCATAGCCTGTTTATTGTGTTCTTCCACAACGGCTCACTTTCTGTAAACAGGCCTTTAAATTATGTTCTTAACTTGCCACATTTGCTGTGCATTTAACGTTAGAGTTCAAATGTCAGGCTCTGTCTTTCAGGGAACTTGGTGTTTACTTTTCTTTCTCTGACTTCAAAGTGGGAGGATTTATCTGACTATCTGGGGGTGTGAAAGTAAAGGCTTTTTTCTAGCACGCAACAATATCTAAATGTCTGTAAATGAACTGTGCAAATATTTCAGAATTTATCTGAATTAGGAAAGTACAAATGAAGCACTTTTAAAAAGATTCTGAAGTGTGCTGGAAACAAATATTTTAATACGATCACTCTATGTGCAAGTATAATGGCCATTTCAATAGAAAATATGTTGTCTGTAATGACAGTGCACTACCACACCATGCATACTCCACTCTCACCCTTCCTCTCTACGACACTCTATGCCACTCCACTCTGTTCCACACTTCTCCACTCTGTGCCACTCCTCTGCATTCCAATGAATGCCACTCCACTCCACTCCTCACACTCCACTCAATGACACTCAACGCCACTTTAGTCCACTCTACTCCACGACACGCTACGCCACTCTAGGCCACTCCACTTTGCGACACTCTGCTCCACTCTATGCAACTCCACTCTCCACAACTCACTCTATGCCACTCCATGCCACTTTACCCCACTCTACTCCATGCCATTCTACGACACACTGCTCCAATCTACTCCACTCTACACTACTCCACTAGATGCCATCCCAGTCTACGACACTCTATGCCACTGCACTCTGAAACTCTACTCTTCTTCTACACTCCTCCACTCTTTTCTACTCTACATTACTGTTCTCCACAATACTATGCCCTACTCCATGATACTCCACTCTACGACACAACACTCTGCTCTACCCTAATCCTTGACACTTCACTCTACAACTCTCCACTCTGAACTCCACGACACCCCACTCTGAACTCCACGAAACTGCTCTCCACTCTTTGCCACTCCACAACCCTCCACTCTACTCCACTACACAACCCTCCACAACACTACACCACTCCACTCTACGCCACTCTACGCCACTCTACTCGTCTCTACGCCACTCTACTCGTCTCTACGCCACTCTACTCGTCTCTACGCCACTCTACTCGTCTCTACGCCACTCTACTCGTCTCTACGCCACTCCGCTCTGTGACACTCCACATCAGTCTCCTCTACACCACTAACATTTAACCATGCTGAACAGCAACCACGCTCGTGTACAACATTGCTAAAACACATTGGAAAAGCCAATAGCTCTTGCATAGGGGCAACCTATTGGCTTTGCCAATGCTTCTTATTTGAAGCTACAACTTTAAATGTCCAGTGGGAAAATATTGCTTACAAATGTTGAGGCTGCAAGCATCAGAGTTATTCACCAACTGTGGTAATTTTGTTTTTACCTTCGCTTCTCTCTTGTTTAGGGGCTAGATAGAGCCCATCTGCTGCTCACTGCCTCACTGACATTCCCATAGCCTATAGAGACCACCTCACCTGATGTCATTTAGATATAGTTTGCACTCCTGGATTTAGGACTTCCCTGCATTTTTAGCTCTTACCTGCGAGAGATATTGTATACAAGAAGGTGTTTTTGGCCTGTCCATTGCTTACTATTCATTGGCTTCATTGTCACTCTTATTTGCTGCCTTCTAATTGTCCAGTGGGTGCTGGCTTCACTTCCTCTCCTTTTGTCTAGAGCATGGACTGATCCCTCCAGCTTGATTGCTGTCCTTCCGCTGATTGTGCTGTGATTGAGGCACTATTTTTATTTTTCCTTCTTCCTCTGTCTTCCTTGTTGCTCTTCAAAGAAGCCCATTTCTCATTCGAAATGGATGTCTATTGTGACAACCAATGTTATCTGCTCCCAAATGTATTTTCACTAAGACTTGGACATGAGGCACACTTGCTTTCTTTATGTAATGGGATTTTTTGCCAAATGTCATATTTTTTTCTTTTTCACGCTTAGGAGATTTACTGATGTACTGAGAGTCACAGGGGTGCTGTGCCAGCCCCGGGACTCAAACCAGCTTCCCCCATTCAACGTAGGCTTGTTTGTCTATTAAGCCACATCTCCTCCCTGTGATATCTTTTTGCAATTAAGCTCTTAATGCTTAACACGTAATCTTGCACTTAAAATCTCTGCTTGGACAAGGTTAACGGTCATCATTAACCTTTGATATATAGGTAGGTCTCAGGGACACTGCACATGCTTCACCATTGACAGATAGGCCTCTGATCACAATTCAGTGATAATAATTAACATCTTCTGCTTTCTTTTGATTTATATTGCCATCTTTTTTTTCCGATTGGGACTAATATATATCTGCTCACATTCAGTCATCCTTCCAAAATCCACATTCAGTCACCTCCCAAATTCAAAAAATTCCTAAAAAAAAAAAAAAAACAACCCCCTCCCCCAAAAAACGTTACAACAGGTACATCGTATTAAAAATGCACATTGTTTACAAATGGCTTCAAATACCGGAATATCCCCCCCCCCCCCCTTCCCAAAAGCCCCTACTTAAAAACGCATGCATTGGCAAAGCCAATAGGTCTCACATTTGAGACATATTGATTCTGCCATTGTCTTTTGTTGACTGTACAGCATGGGCATTGCTGACTTTGGCAATGATTTTTAGCCATGCTGTATTGCAACATAGCTAACAAAATGTTTTTTAAAAGGGCTATGATGCGTCCAGCGCTAATGCACTAAAAAATAAAAAGCGAATTAGTCCTGAATGTGTTATACTGCTTTTTAAATGAGTTTTATCCACGCTGCAAAGCATTTGCGCTGCTGTGCATACAGCATGGCTACAAAATATTGCCAAAGCCAATAACACTTGTAGGCAACACCGTTTGTATGTACCAATGCTTGTTTTGTATCCGTCTAATACATTCTTGGGGTCATAGCCTTTGGTTTGCCTTTATTGACCTAATTAGAGTAAAACATCTGATAGCAATGATTTGTAGTTGGGAAGTCCTGGACTGGAAACACTGATGGCATGGAGTCATAGCGCCTCAGTCATTTTCTGATCGAGTTTTCAAGCACCCTTTCAGCCAAGAGCACCCCTCGTGCCCCTGCCTTTTGTTTTTATTTAAAGACTTGCTATTTCCACTAAGTCACCCAGCAAAAGGCAGCTTCCTAGTGCTATTTTTGTTGACTAGCAATTATATAGCACACAATCTGCAATTAATATGGCATTTCAGTAGATCAGGGTATGATTTTTGAAATGTTTCTTTCACAGACTGGCGTCTGATTCGTTTTTGCGTAGGTGTGTGATCATTAGAGGAGTATGTCACTTTTAATGAGCTGTGAGTTTACGGTGGGTGAGGCCCGGATGGCTATACCAAATTGTTTACATAAGGAGTAAGTAGCTGATTATTATTGAGCGTTAATTAAAACCATCTCAGTAATTTAAAATCTTCAAATTAATTTGACTAATAATAACCTTAACACAACATCACAAAACATTGTAACAAATGAGAATTTAAAATATAAAATGATTAATGAAATGTAATAGAGAGACTAAAAAACAAGTTAAAACCGACCACCTTTCACACTGAGAAAGATTGATGACACTTAAATTGCAAAAAAAAACAAGACCAACTACAGCAGTGTTTCCCAAACTAGGGGCCTGATTATGATGGCGGTCGGACTTTCGTCTGACCACCATCCTATCGGAGGTGGAACCGCCCGACAGGATTTCGGCGGTCCCGACATAGACATTAGGATGCGGCCGCCACCATGGCGGTCGCAATGCCTATATTTTGTATTGCGACGGGTGCTGCAGCACAAACCGCGGTACAAAAAATAGACATAACATATCCCTGCATTATGTGGCAGGCACCATGCAGTGCCTGCCACATGGTGCAGGGTTATGTAGGGGGGCACCCCAACAACCAAAATTGAGGGCCAGGGAAGAAGGGGGGCCCTCTACGTGCCCCCAATGTCCCTTTCCGCCAGCCTTTTCATGGCGGTCATGAAACAGCCAGCGGGGAGTGGCATCATAATCCCTACGGCTGTGCCTGGCAGGCACTGCCGCCATTGTAGGGATTGGAGTTCCCTCTGACGGGCTCCTTGAGCCCGTCAGATCCGTAGCGGTCGGTCTCTCTGACCGCCACCCATCCGCCCGCCATCCTAATGTGGTGGGCGGTAAACATGCTTACGATGGCGGTGGGACAGCCACTGACGGGCTGTCTGTGGCGGTCCCACCTTCATTGTAATCAGGCCCTAGGTCACTACCCACTAGTATTGTGGGTCGTGAGCCGATTTTTCGTGGTGGAGCGCGAAAGTCCAAGTAATAAATAATGATGCCTTTAATTTCTGTATTTATCTTGTCAAACGTCAGGCTATGTCTTCTGCTGCTTATTTTTTTTAACATGGGATCTGGTGTCTACAAACTCCTCTCACATTTCAGTAACGGGAAGAAAAAATAAAGTGAATTTTGTGACAGTCTTGCTTGGGTATAATTGTATGCAAAAAGGGGTATGAAGTTCCTCAATAGCAAATAACAGAAGAGAGGAGATACCGTGAGGTGTGGGTAGTATAAAGGTAGCTACATGCCTAGTCAAGGAAAAAGGCAAACTAAGGGGGGAAACCCCTTGGTGGAACTAGGGCTCTCACACACCCAGCAAGCTAGGTGTCATGCTTCATCATATGAGCCTGCCCCTCGTCCAGTCGGCGCTGCAATACCGGACGGGCTCCCGAACCGGGGCTCTTTATCGGGGATCTTCTGTTCCTGCCGGTGGGTGCAGTGGGGGTAAGAGGCCTAGTGTGTGTAGACGTGAAAGGGAAGTGAATTAAAACAGGTCAGTTAATCCTAGCCATAATTTAATTCATAAGGTAAACCGCCTGATTAAAAATATAAAGAGAGGGACAGTACACTAGATGTAATGTGTCTAGTCATATAGTCCTGCTCTCAGATGATCGACATGTTTCGTGCCTCTAATGTCAGGGGGATCTGGGCACTTCCTCAGGATCAGAATGAAAAACTATCTACACTACGTGGTCAAGTGACATCTACCTACCACGTGTTCAGGTCAGTGACCTGTAAAACAAATAAAAGATAAACCTCAATCAATCACAAGGTCTCATTGGCACTTGTATATCATCGTATCTCATCAGCTTTTAGAACAAAAACAAAAACAAAAGGAAGAGGAAGAACCTTATTACACGTGCTACTCTGTACTTAAGCAGGTTTATATAAATAATCGAAATTATTATTGTAAAAATGCACTAGTCTCACCATGTTGTGCTCATGAAACTATTATAAAACATTATGTGATCCGATAGTGCATAGTGATAAAATCAAAACATCTAAAAACACCCATGGTCGTGCCTGATGAACTGATAGGCGGTGGAGAGAGTTCAATGACTCACCTATCATGCTGTCTAGAATTGCTAGCAACAGTGCCGGCGGTAATAAAATGGACACCGTTGTGGGTCCTGTAAAAGCAAGCCAGAGGATGGACGTTATGGCTGACAATGGAGAGAAAGCCAAATATAGGAAGACAGAGGGCCCAGAGGGGTCAAACCAGCATTCAGATGCTGCAAGGAAATCAAGCTAACCCCGTGTGGTCGCCCATAATACTACTAGAATGGCGGAGACCCACAGGGAAAAACGTGTCCACATGGTGACATAGGGCATCCAAGGAATAGCCCAGCTCAGACAACTGTCTCAAAGGTAGTAGTGCCGGGCTAGTATTTGACCCAAGGCAGAACATCACTCAAAGACAGCGACGGGCATTGGAGGAATCTGGATGCTCTACTGTAAAGGGTAATGCCGATATGGAGCATGAAAATCGGCGGTAGGGGACCACACGGGCAGCTGAGATCAAAAGCTGCAACTAAATTGGCTTACCTCAACATTGGTGCGATCCGAGGTCCTTGGTAGCCACAGTTTGCACTAAGAAAGTACTCACCCGCGTGTGGCCACGCCAAGCCTGCGACCTACCCTGCCGCCGGAACCGGGATGGTAACTGGTTGTAGGGCTGTCCAACAGATAAGGCAGTCGCTCGCTCGGCAGTGGGTGGAGTCACGCGAAAAAAGTGTAATCTCGTGTGACTGGGCAGGGTTCGTAAGAGCCTACACAGAGGACTGGAAAATAAGGCGGCCATGTTGGAACGGACCGAAAGCGAAGGGGAAAAGCGCTGTAAGTGGTGAAGCGCCTATTCTTACTATTAAAACAAGAATAATTTGAATTTAGCCAGTCCTGTCATTGTGTAAATTAAATGGATATAAAAATTATAACCAATTTGGAATGTATATACACACAACCCACCATATTAGTGAAGCCAGCCTATAATCACAGCAAAAAACGTTGACAAATTGACCAATTGCCAGATGCCCTGGAAATAAGGCCGTCGCTCGCTCAGTGCTGAATGGAGTCGAGCGATAGTGTGTGATCATAACATGACTATCGGGGAAGAGAGGGGGAGGGGGGTAGGGGGGCGCTGGTAATGTCTAATCGAGAGTCTGGAAAAATGGGATGGCCAAGTTGGAACCGACCGAAAGTATGGTGGAAGAGCGTTAGTAAGGTGCCTATTCCGCTCAATAAATGTGGAAGATAACCAGTCAGGTTGTAGGAGAAATTAAAGAAATACACATAGATATATATACATGAATATATCAATAACAATATCTATATAAACATCCAGCAAGAATTCAATGCACCATGTACACCAATTCAATACACCATGTTGGTGAGATCCACCTACTACCATGACAGGGTGCCTTGTAGGAAGCATTTTAGGGATCAGAGGGTGCAAAGGGGCAAAGGAATACAACTTGTATATGACACCTAGGAATCAAAAGGCGAGGTGCAGGAGGGGAACAAAAACAGCATGAAATCACTACACATAGTTATTCGATTAGATAATACAAGTCTAAGTGTGCATCCTCCTATATGGTTAGTATACATGATGGTGGCTCAATAATGTCTAGATAAGTGATCCCCAAGGGATGTCATCATTCAGCCCCTCAATATGTGAAGACAGTCTCAGCACCCACCTCTGCTCGATTTTAAATAGTGCTGATTGAGAAATCTGTGGATGTGCTTCCAACACAATCCAATGTAGTGAGTCTGGGGGTGTGGTATCTCTTTGAAATGTCTGTATAGTCTTGTGGTGATTCTTTGGCAACGTATGTTGCTCCTGTGTTCGGTTATTCTAGTTTTGACTGTCCGCATAGTCATCCCTATATACTTCAAGCCACAGGGGCAGGTGATCATGTATATGCATTTCTTGGTGTTACAATTAGTGTGTTTGTTCAGGGACCATTTGAAGTTAGTCAATAGGCACACCTCTTTGGTTGTAACAGTGAATTGGCACACTGTACAGGAGCCACAGGGGTGATGTCCTTTCACAGCTGGAAGACCCCACAAGTTCCTTTGTGAGTTGGTCGTATGCTGTTTGGGTCTTGTGTGTATTAGAATGTCTCTGAGATTACGAGTTCTTTTGTATGCAAACCTTGGCTTAGGTATTTGTAGGTCACCAGTGCCAAGAATGCCCCAATGTTTCAAAATGATCTTTTTAGTTCTAGCTGAATTAGGTGTGAACGTAGTTACACATGTTAGTATATCCGTCATGGGTTTTGGATGTACCTCAAGCAGGGCTTCTCTGGGGTTATTTCTTGCTCTTTTCATCGAGTCATTGAGTATTTTTGCAGGGTAGCCTCTGGCCTTGAGATTGATTGCCAAAACAGCTGCTTCTCTCTTGTAATCAGTGACCATCTTACAATTGCGCCTAATGCGCAAAAACTGCCCGAAAGGTAAATTCTCTTTTAATGTTTTCGGATGGTGACTTTTGTATAGGAGTAAGCTGTTGCGATCAGTGGGTTTCCTATATAGGGTGGTAGTGAGTGTGCCCTCACTCAATATAATGTTGAGATCAAGAAATGGGACAGTCGTTTCTGAAATAGTGTGGGAAAATTTTAGAAACTCATTCTGGTTATTTATCCACTCCACAAATTCTTCACATATAGTGCGGGGACCATGCCAGAATATAAGGATGTCATCTATGAAGCGTTTCCATAGTATCAAATTGTTGTGGTAAGGGTTGTTGTTATTATTGACCACATCCTTTTCAAAAGCTGCCATATAGAGGCAGGCCACACTGGGAGCAAATGTACTGCCCATCGAAGTGCCCTGACTTTGATGGTATAGTTGTTGTTTAAACTCAAAGAAATTCTCAGTCAAAGCCAGGGTAGCGCACTCCATAATAAAGGAGATAGGTGTTAATGATGACCACTCTAAAGAGCTTAAAGCTGACTCTACAACTGTCAATGTAGCTCCTTGAGGGATGTTAGTATATAAGGCCTCAACGTCGAGGGTGACCAAAAGGTCAATCTCATCGATGTTCTGTGTTTCTTCAATAATTCGAAGGATATCCGTTGTATCCCTTATATATGACGGTGTTTCCCTCACCAATGGCTGTAGAAAATGGTCACAGAACTTAGAAAGTGGCTCGAGTAATGACCCAATGCCAGAAACAATGGGACGGCCAGGAACCGGGGTGATGCCCTTATGTATCTTAGGTAGAGTATAGAAGTAAGGAACCCTGGGTTCCTTGGCAATCAGGAAATTAGATTCTTTGTGACTAATCCAGCCATTGGTCTCAGCTTCGTACACCATTGTGGAAATGGCAGTGGTTAAGCGTGTTGTGGGGTCGACTGTAATAGGGGTGTAATACCTATTATTGGAGAGCTGACGTCTACATTCTACGTCATAGTCAGCGGTGGATTGAACTACCGTAGCCCCACCCTTATCAGCCTGTTTTATCATTATGGTTGAATCTTCTGCAAGCCCCTTAGCTATCAAAGACTCAGCATTCGAGAAGTTGTGGAAAGGACAGCGATCAAAGGGTAGCGCTAATTCCTTGAGAACTGCCTGTTCAAAAGCTAGTACCTCGACTGGGACCATGCTATTATTTGGTGTAAACGAGGATGGGTTCCTCAGTCCAGAGTCATCTTGTTCGATGGGTAGTCTGTCCTGGAAGTACGACCTCAGTCGTATTTTCCGGAATAGATTTTGCACCTCACAATGGTCCCTAAACTTGTCCTCCCTAGGGGTAGGCACAAAGCTAAGACCCATCTGCAACACGGCCTTCTCCGGTTCAGTAAGGATGCGTTGCGACAGATTGACCACTAATTCCTCTTGCCTTGTGTTTTGCTCCGGGTGTCCATGCCTCCCGTGGGCTGGTCCTGCCATTGGACCTGCTTCTGATTTCCTTTTCTGTTGCGCCCTCTTCCTCTGCCCCAACCTCTGTCTAAAAAGAGGGGTTGCTATGATTGAAGAATTGGGGTGGTCCCTGCTGAAATGGATGGAACTGCCAAAAGGGGGAGGAGGCGGGGGACCCTGGTATATAGGGGGTCCATGGTAAGCTGGTACATTGTAGTACTGATTAGGACGTTGGTTTCTCCTAGAATTGTGACTACCCCAGCTACCTGTACTCGAGTTACTGTCCGTAGAGTCTCTCCTATCCGAGTTATCGTCAGAAGAGTAGCTGGTTTTGGTAGATGTGTAGTCGGCCTTAAGATACGGATACACCTTTTCCTTATCGAATTTCTGGATGTCCTTCTGAAGCTTCGTTATTTTTTGTTTCATCAGGTACTCTCTATTGTCGGTGATTTCAGCATTAATTTCTGCTAGTTTGTTTTTATATGCTGTAATTTGTATAGTTGTTTTCAGTGCCCCTTCTGCAATTGTTATCCTAACAAGAAGTGCATCTGCCAGTCTTCTGGCTGTGTTAATGATGAGTACCAACAAGTCCCTAGTGCATTTCCATGCAACTAGGGACCATTCCTTTTAAAGGTGGCATCATCAAGAAACAATCTGGGGAAGTTGTTAACGATCAAACCAGTAGGGGCGATATTAGCCCGCAGGTATTCCGTCATGAGTGCGCCGTGAAGCGTTATCTTGAGCCACTCTCTTTTCATGCTTGTTAGAGAGTTCCAATCATCTGATTGTGAACCAGACGCGGAACTGCCATCCGTCCCTAAAAGGGACGGGGTTCTGTCTAATATATCTGTGACAGCCTCATCGCCGAAGCTCAGGCCTTGGTTGTCCATGGGGATTTAGACTCAATTGGGAGACTAAGGAGAAAGAAAGGAATACGAGGGCCAGTCAGGATCCAATAGTGATCCGCTGGTAACCTTATAAATAGTCCCACGGGTATGGCCCGTGCTGATATGATTGGCAAAAGAGGGGACGTAGGCGGGCTAGTTTAACGAGGTCCAACGTACAAGCCCGGGAAGACTGTATGCAAAAAGGGGTATGAAGTTCCTCAATAGCAAATAACAGAAGAGAGGAGATACCGTGAGGTGTGGGTAGTATAAAGGTAGCTACATGCCTAGTCAAGGAAAAAGGCAAACTAAGGGGGAAACCCTTGGTGGAACTAGGGCTCTCACACACCCAGCAAGCTAGGTGTCATGCTTCATCATATGAGCCTGCCCCTCGTCCAGTCGGCGCTGCAATACCGGACGGGCTCCCGAACCGGGGCTCTTTATCGGGGATCTTCTGTTCCTGCCGGTGGGTGCAGTGGGGGTAAGAGGCCTAGTGTGTGTAGACGTGAAAGGGAAGTGAATTAAAACAGGTCAGTTAATCCTAGCCATAATTTAATTCATAAGGTAAACCGCCTGATTAAAAATATAAAGAGAGGGACAGTACACTAGATGTAATGTGTCTAGTCATATAGTCCTGCTCTCAGATGATCGACATGTTTCGTGCCTCTAATGTCAGGGGGATCTGGGCACTTCCTCAGGATCAGAATGAAAAACTATCTACACTACGTGGTCAAGTGACATCTACCTACCACGTGTTCAGGTCAGTGACCTGTAAAACAAATAAAAGATAAACCTCAATCAATCACAAGGTCTCATTGGCACTTGTATATCATCGTATCTCATCAGCTTTTAGAACAAAAACAAAAACAAAAGGAAGAGGAAGAACCTTATTACACGTGCTACTGTGTACTTAAGCAGGTTTATATAAATAATCGAAATTATTATTGTAAAAATGCACTAGTCTCACCATGTTGTGCTCATGAAACTATTATAAAACATTATGTGATCCGATAGTGCATAGTGATAAAATCAAAACATCTAAAAACACCCATGGTCGTGCCTGATGAACTGATAGGCGGTGGAGAGAGTTCAATGACTCACCTATCATGCTGTCTAGAATTGCTAGCAACAGTGCCGGCGGTAATAAAATGGACACCGTTGTGGGTCCTGTAAAAGCAAGCCAGAGGATGGACGTTATGGCTGACAATGGAGAGAAAGCCAAATATAGGAAGACAGAGGGCCCAGAGGGGTCAAACCAGCATTCAGATGCTGCAAGGAAATCAAGCTAACCCCGTGTGGTCGCCCATAATACTACTAGAAGGGCGGAGACCCACAGGGAAAACGTGTCCACATGGTGACATAGGGCATCCAAGGAATAGCCCAGCTCAGACAACTGTCTCAAAGGTAGTAGTGCCGGGCTAGTATTTGACCCAAGGCAGAACATCACTCAAAGACAGCGACGGGCATTGGAGGAATCTGGATGCTCTACTGTAAAGGGTAATGCCGATATGGAGCATGAAAATCGGCGGTAGGGGACCACACGGGCAGCTGAGATCAAAAGCTGCAACTAAATTGGCTTACCTCAACGTTGGTGCGATCCGAGGTCCTTGGTAGCCACATTTGCACTAAGAAAGTACTCACCCGCGTGTGGCCACGCCAAGCCTGCGACCTACCCTGCCGCCGGAACCGGGATGGTAACTGGTTGTAGGGCTGTCCAACAGATAAGGCAGTCGCTCGCTCGGCAGTGGGTGGAGTCACGCGAAAAAGTGTAATCTCGTGTGACTGGGCAGGGTTCGTAAGAGCCTACACAGAGGACTGGAAAATAAGGCGGCCATGTTGGAACGGACCGAAAGCGAAGGGGAAAAGCGCTGTAAGTGGTGAAGCGCCTATTCTTACTATTAAAACAAGAATAATTTGAATTTAGCCAGTCCTGTCATTGTGTAAATTAAATGGATATAAAAATTATAACCAATTTGGAATGTATATACACACAACCCACCATATTAGTGAAGCCAGCCTATAATCACAGCAAAAAACGTTGACAAATTGACCAATTGCCAGATGCCCTGGAAATAAGGCCGTCGCTCGCTCAGTGCTGAATGGAGTCGAGCGATAGTGTGTGATCATAACATGACTATCGGGGAAGAGAGGGGGAGAGGGGGAGGGGGGGGGGGCGCTGGTAATGTCTAATCGAGAGACTGGAAAAATGGGATGGCCAAGTTGGAACCGACCGAAAGTATGGTGGAAGAGCGTTAGTAAGGTGCCTATTCCGCTCAATAAATGTGGAAGATAACCAGTCAGGTTGTAGGAGAAATTAAAGAAATACACATAGATATATATACATGAATATATCAATAACAATATCTATATAAACATCCAGCAAGAATTCAATGCACCATGTACACCAATTCAATACACCATGTTGGTGAGATCCACCTACTACCATGACAGGGTGCCTTGTAGGAAGCATTTTAGGGATCAGAGGGTGCAAAGGGGCAAAGGAATACAACTTGTATATGACACCTAGGAATCAAAAGGCGAGGTGCAGGAGGGGAACAAAAACAGCATGAAATCACTACACATAGTTATTCGATTAGATAATACAAGTCTAAGTGTGCAACCTCCTATATGGTTAGTATACATGATGGTGGCTCAATAATGTCTAGATAAGTGATCCCCAAGGGATGTCATCATTCAGCCCCTCAATATGTGAAGACAGTCTCAGCACCCACCTCTGCTCGATTTTAAATAGTGCTGATTGAGAAATCTGTGGATGTGCTTCCAACACAATCCAATGTAGTGAGTCTGGGGGGTGTGGTATCTCTTTGAAATGTCTGTATAGTCTTGTGGTGATTCTTTGGCAACGTATGTTGCTCCTGTGTTCGGTTATTCTAGTTTTGACTGTCCGCATAGTCATCCCTATATACTTCAAGCCACAGGGGCAGGTGATCATGTATATGCATTTCTTGGTGTTACAATTAGTGTGTTTGTTCAGGGACCATTTGAAGTTAGTCAATAGGCACACCTCTTTGGTTGTGGCAGTGAATTGGCACACTGTACAGGAGCCACAGGGGTGATGTCCTTTCACAGCTGGAAGACCCCACAAGTTCCTTTGTGAGTTGGTCGTATGCTGTTTGGGTCTTGTGTGTATTAGAATGTCTCTGAGATTACGAGTTCTTTTGTATGCAAACCTTGGCTTAGGTATTTGTAGGTCACCAGTGCCAAGAATGCCCCAATCTTTCAAAATGATCTTTTTAGTTCTAGCTGAATTAGGTGTGAACGTAGTTACACATGTTAGTATATCCGTCATGGGTTTTGGATGTACCTCAAGCAGGGCTTCTCTGGGGTTATTTCTTGCTCTTTTCATCGAGTCATTGAGTATTTTTGCAGGGTAGCCTCTGACCTTGAGATTGATTGCCAAAACAGCTGCTTCTCTCTTGTAATCAGTGACCATCTTACAATTGCGCCTAATGCGCAAAAACTGCCCGAAAGGTAAATTCTCTTTTAATGTTTTCGGATGGTGACTTTTGTATAGGAGTAAGCTGTTGCGATCAGTGGGTTTCCTATATAGGGTGGTAGTGAGTGTGCCCTCACTCAATATAATGTTGAGATCAAGAAATGGGACAGTCGTTTCTGAAATAGTGTGGGAAAATTTTAGAAACTCATTCTGGTTATTTATCCACTCCACAAATTCTTCACATATAGTGCAGGGACCATGCCAGAATATAAGGATGTCATCTATGAAGCGTTTCCATAGTATCAAATTGTTGTGGTAAGGGTTGTTGTTATTATTGACCACATCCTTTTCAAAAGCTGCCATATAGAGGCAGGCCACACTGGGAGCAAATGTACTGCCCATCGAAGTGCCCTGACTTTGATGGTATAGTTGTTGTTTAAACTCAAAGAAATTCTCAGTCAAAGCCAGGGTAGCGCACTCCATAATAAAGGAGATAGGTGTTAATGATGACCACTCTAAAGAGCTTAAAGCTGACTCTACAACTGTCAATGTAGCTCCTTGAGGGATGTTAGTATATAAGGCCTCAACGTCGAGGGTGACCAAAAGGTCAATCTCATCGATGTTCTGTGTTTCTTCAATAATTCGAAGGATATCCGTTGTATCCCTTATATATGACGGTGTTTCCCTCACCAATGGCTGTAGAAAATGGTCACAGAACTTAGAAAGTGGCTCGAGTAATGACCCAATGCCAGAAACAATGGGACGGCCAGGAACCGGGGTGATGCCCTTATGTATCTTAGGTAGAGTATAGAAGTAAGGAACCCTGGGTTCCTTGGCAATCAGGAAATTAGATTCTTTGTGACTAATCCAGCCATTGGTCTCAGCTTCGTACACCATTGTGGAAATGGCAGTGGTTAAGCGTGTTGTGGGGTCGACTGTAATAGGGGTGTAATACCTATTATTGGAGAGCTGACGTCTACATTCTACGTCATAGTCAGCGGTGGATTGAACTACCGTAGCCCCACCCTTATCAGCCTGTTTTATCATTATGGTTGAATCTTCTGCAAGCCCCTTAGCTATCAAAGACTCAGCATTCGAGAAGTTGTGGAAAGGACAGCGATCAAAGGGTAGCGCTAATTCCTTGAGAACTGCCTGTTCAAAAGCTAGTACCTCGACTGGGACCATGCTATTATTTGGTGTAAACGAGGATGGGTTCCTCAGTCCAGAGTCATCTTGTTCGATGGGTAGTCTGTCCTGGAAGTACGACCTCAGTCGTATTTTCCGGAATAGATTTTGCACCTCACAATGGTCCCTAAACTTGTCCTCCCTAGGGGTAGGCACAAAGCTAAGACCCATCTGCAACACGGCCTTCTCCGGTTCAGTAAGGATGCGTTGCGACAGATTGACCACTAATTCCTCTTGCCTTGTGTTTTGCTCCGGGTGTCCATGCCTCCCGTGGGCTGGTCCTGCCATTGGACCTGCTTCTGATTTCCTTTTCTGTTGCGCCCTCTTCCTCTGCCCCAACCTCTGTCTAAAAAGAGGGGTTGCTATGATTGAAGAATTGGGGTGGTCCCTGCTGAAATGGATGAAACTGCCAAAAGGGGGGAGGAGGCGGGGGACCCTGGTATATAGGGGGTCCATGGTAAGCTGGTACATTGTAGTACTGATTAGGACGTTGGTTTCTCCTAGAATTGTGACTACCCCAGCTACCTGTACTCGAGTTACTGTCCGTAGAGTCTCTCCTATCCGAGTTATCGTCAGAAGAGTAGCTGGTTTTGGTAGATGTGTAGTCGGCCTTAAGATACGGATACACCTTTTCCTTATCGAATTTCTGGATGTCCTTCTGAAGCTTCGTTATTTTTTGTTTCATCAGGTACTCTCTATTGTCGGTGATTTCAGCATTAATTTCTGCTAGTTTGTTTTTATATGCTGTAATTTGTATAGTTGTTTTCAGTGCCCCTTCTGCAATTGTTATCCTAACAAGAAGTGCATCTGCCAGTCTTCTGGCTGTGTTAATGATGAGTACCAACAAGTCCCTAGTGCATTTCCATGCAACTAGGGACCATTCCTTTTAAAGGTGGCATCATCAAGAAACAATCTGGGGAAGTTGTTAACGATCAAACCAGTAGGGGCGATATTAGCCCGCAGGTATTCCGTCATGAGTGCGCCGTGAAGCGTTATCTTGAGCCACTCTCTTTTCATGCTTGTTAGAGAGTTCCAATCATCTGATTGTGAACCAGACGCGGAACTGCCATCCGTCCCTAAAAGGGACGGGGTTCTGTCTAATATATCTGTGACAGCCTCATCGCCGAAGCTCAGGCCTTGGTTGTCCATGGGGATTTAGACTCAATTGGGAGACTAAGGAGAAAGAAAGGAATACGAGGGCCAGTCAGGATCCAATAGTGATCCGCTGGTAACCTTATAAATAGTCCCACGGGTATGGCCCGTGCTGATATGATTGGCAAAAGAGGGGACGTAGGCGGGCTAGTTTAACGAGGTCCAACGTACAAGCCCGGGAAGACTGTATGCAAAAAGGGGTATGAAGTTCCTCAATAGCAAATAACAGAAGAGAGGAGATACCGTGAGGTGTGGGTAGTATAAAGGTAGCTACCTGCCTAGTCAAGGAAAAAGGCAAACTAAGGGGGGGAAACCCCTTGGTGGAACTAGGGCTCTCACACACCCAGCAAGCTAGGTGTCATGCTTCATCATATGAGCCTGCCCCTCGTCCAGTCGGCGCTGCAATACCGGACGGACTCCCGAACCGGGGCTCTTTATCGGGGATCTTCTGTTCCTGCCGGTGGGTGCAGTGGGGGTAAGAGGCCTAGTGTGTGTAGACGTGAAAGGGAAGTGAATTAAAACAGGTCAGTTAATCCTAGCCATAATTTAATTCATAAGGTAAACCGCCTGATTAAAAATATAAAGAGAGGGACAGTACACTAGATGTAATGTGTCTAGTCATATAGTCCTGCTCTCAGATGATCGACATGTTTCGTGCCTCTAATGTCAGGGGGATCTGGGCACTTCCTCAGGATCAGAATGAAAAACTATCTACACTACGTGGTCAAGTGACATCTACCTACCACGTGTTATGCTTGGGTATAAGAAATGTGAAAGGAAAGGTTGTAGGATGTCATTTTTTCGTGACATAGAAAAATATTTTAATAGGATCCGAACAAATCAAGAAATGTTACTTGGTGATGCAGAAATAATATTTACAGAAACCCATTTTTTCTATCAATTGTGTGAAATATACTTTTTATTTGTTAACTGTATATCTGTGCAAATTTAGAGACCATTTCATTGAAAAATAAGCTGTCTGTAAATGACAATGCTTCGAGATCAATGTAAGCTCATTCCCACTAATGCAATATAAAACCGAGTGCCGGCTAGAATGCCAACCATGCTTTTTCAAGCTAGTCCAAGCAATAGCATGTGTTCTTAAAACCATTGCACAGGAGCAAATAATATGTGCGGTGACTGTTTTATGAATCCACACAGCCAACATTCTTCTTTGTGAAAAATGAAAAAAAAGGAGCTACTCCAGAAAAACCTAAGTTATGTTAGAGGAAGAAGTTGAAATCTTAGGCGACTGAGCATATTTATTTATTTTAATTTTATTTTTTTGTATTTCTAGAGCCCGACTGCCACTCCCGGAGGAGCATCCTGGCACTAAGCAGAAAAATGAGTGTGACAGTGTAACCTTAGTCTAACTTGATCAGTCTTGGGGGAACAATGTGTCAGAGAATAAGTGAGTAGCACAAGGCATCGGGGAAGCTATAGAGCCAAGTCTTGGGTTGCCGTTTAAAAATCCTTTCCGAGTCTGTGAATCTTAACTCCCTAGGAAGTTGGTTCCAGGCCCTAGTGCCCAGGACTGTGAAGGATTTTCCTCCTAGGGTTTTTAGTCTGTGCTTGTGAGGTTTGAGCAGGTTGGCTTGTGAGGACCTAAGAGGGCGTGTCGTCCTATGGTGGGTGACTCTGGAGATTAAGTATTTTGTCCTGAGTCCTTTGAAGGCTCTGAAAATAAGTAAGAGGATTTTAAAAAGGACCCTTTTATGTACTGATTTATGTAGGATGATACTGACCCAATGACATAGCTCTGTAATTTACATATGGCATACGTATCCATAGTATTTCTTGAGAGAACAAAAACTTAAAAATCAGACTGTATAAGATTTAACAGTCATTCATTCCACTTTAGCACCTCTTTAAAATGTGAATATTGAGTTATCCTTGGAGTAGTTACTATCCATTATTACTTTATTCAAATGAGCCACCTAAAGAATACCATGGGGTTGCCATTATGGCAGATAGAGTGTAAATCTCTTTCCAGATCAAGCATTAAACTAGCTCTTGACCTTAGAGACTACTTAAACTTTCTTCTGGAGGCATAACACAAGGCAAATTTGAAACTGGGCTGTAGAAAATGGTAACAAATAGAGATCTGAAAAGCTTGCACCGTTTTATCGAACTTGTGTGAATACTTTTCAGGATGAGCCTTCAGTGCATAAACCAACTGTGGTTTAAAGAATAGGGTTAACCATTGGGCTGACTAGTTTGGTACACAGCCTCTAAAAATCATTGTGGAAGCTTATTTTTAATTACTGTTAGATGCCTCTAATGACTGCCGGACTCATGAAATCAAAAACAAGATAGTTATGGGTGAGCAAACAATCTGTGAGAGTGTTATTAAGGACTTATGTACCTAGATTTCTGCTGGATACTTCTACCTGCAGATTCCTCACCTCATGAAACACCTCTAGGTGCTAGACTGGATCTGGAATAGTTTAATAACTCTCCTGTGCTGGTATTGTGCATTCCAGCTCGAGCTCGACTCTGATGCCTCCATGGATGTGACATCACAGTTATATATGGCACCATCTCGATGCTCTAACATCAGTTCAGGTTTTTTTCCGGTGCCGTTGGAGGCGGATTCATAGTTGCACATCATTCCAAATGTTTTCAATAAATCGTAGTGTCTGCCATATGTCACGCCTGCCATTGCAGAGGGAATCCCTCAAGTTCCCATGATGAATGCCTTTGGGATTCAGACTCAATATGCGCCTCTGGTTCTGTTGCTGTTCGTAACTGTTTGCATTCGCTTCTATCGAAGACTGGGTGGGGGTTTCTTTTGTGTCTGGAGGCTACAGTGAGCTGCACTGTCAGCACATCGTCAATTCTCACTCTTAGGATAGGTATGGAAGTTTGGCTATTCTTCAAAGGAAGTCTTTTTGTATCAGGTTCAGGACTTAATGGGCAGAGGACTCATTTTCACTTGACGTCTGTCCAGATCACAGGACAGGTTTGGTTGGTAGGCCAAAGTCATCTTTGGCACTGTGTCTTACTTCGGTGGACGAGTCAGACAGTGGTGCCCAGCTCCATTTCGGCTCTGCATCCAGCACTGCTGCCTCCACACCTGCTTTTTTCAGCTCGTGGTGGTGGCCCTCTTAATTAGTGTCTTTCACCCAGGCTTTGCTGGCTATTTTACGTCCTTTCTGGCTTCCGCCACAATGTGCACTTTGACTGGGCCTTTGTCGTCAGTCTCTTCCCCGGGGCCGGCTGACCCTACCAATAATTCTAATGCAGCTTAGACAGAAATTGTTTTGCCACTGAAGGCCTTTCCATATATTAAAATTTTTGCGCCTATACCAGTGCCCTCTGTGGTCTGTCTTTGGGACATGTTGAGCAGTCATCAAGAACCTCCATCGAGCCTTGCTGAAGGCCTCCAGTTAGGGCTTTCGTGTCCACATGTTCCATATTGATGCAGACTCTCTCCATTACTATGCAGACTTTGAAAAGGTACCTCTTTTGTGTTTTCAGGAACCTCAGTGACTTTACTACTTATGCAAAGTTTGTCCCCAATTGCCCTTCAGCAGCCCCTCCAGAGGACATAAAGGCTTATAAGGTAGACTTGGACAGGGCACTTGAGGTGCTAGATTTACCTTTGCCTAATGCGGAGATTAAGGGTTGCATTTTGACCGAAATACTCTAGACTGATCCCTCAGTCGGAACCCTTCTTGACATTTTATGACACGTGGTTAGAACCTGTCATTTACTTATGGGGTAGGCCAGGCTTCTGCCTGGGCCATCCACTGTGAGGTTACTTGATGTCATTGACCAGCCTAAGACAACCGGATATTTTTGTCCTTTCATCCCTAAATAGAGTGCCTAGGGCTAGAAGAGTAATTTACAGCTGTTTCTGATGGTCCCACTTTCTCTTTCCCATCAGATAAATAATTTCTGTAGATTGAGTTGATGTGAAAGAAATTATTTTCTTTGGAGAGTCTGGTTCTTTCCTCTTGTAGTGCGTTACTCCTTTGTTCTTTAAGAGATGACATGGTCGGTGTTTCTCCTTTTTTCCAGATCACAAGAAGGGTGCCTTCGCTGAAGTAGTTCATGACGATTTTGCCACTGGTTGGCGACTTCTTAGATACAATATTAGCACAGTGGACTCAGTATCCAGGTCTATGGGACCTACCATGGTCCTTCATAGGCAAACATGGTTGAGCTCCGTGGATCTTCAAGTAGATGTTCAGGTAGATATGGTGGATACGGCCATTGATGGCTCTCACATGTTTGGCAAAGAGACCTGCCTGGCCCTGGATGATATTGTTCTAATATGCATCAACACCTCATATTGGGATTTGGACTCTACTATCAGTGTGTCTCAAAGACAGAATTTGAGAGTCAGAAGTATTATGGGACTGCCGCTTTAGAAACATTGCCATCAGTTCCTTCCTGTTCACCAGCTCTACCTACCTATCCATGACTACAGGGTGCGGGGGTGCCTTCAAGAGGTACTGGGGCCTGAAGTTATGGCTTTCATCTTCAATATCCCCAGTTTCTTCTGTCCGGTCATTTTAAATGTATTCTCGTGAAGATAAGAGGAGATGGTTCTCTTTTAGATAGTATATGTTGGGCCCCTAGGGCCTTTGGGCTGTGCTGGAGAGATTAATTCCTGGTTTCAGTGCCCTTGTCTTAAACTGCTTTTTTATGTCAGTTTCCAAGTTCTAGAAGGGGGGGTGTAGCTGGTTGTTGCTACTCTGGAAGGGACCCTCGTTTTTTGTGGGAGGGTCTTGGGTAGTTCCTGTGTTTAGTCTTAATCCACACATAATCCTGATTCTTCAGTTCTCTCAACAAAAGAGCCATGTTTTGTTCTGATCTAAGTTTAGTTACAGGTTGTGCCACATGACTTAGTATTTATGCTTCATGTCCTCTTACAGTCGTTGTTGGTTCACAAATGCCCTTGTCCATAGTTTCAATTGCACCAGCCTTCTCGCTGGGCCATGTTTTTCCAACGGTCAATGGTAATGTCCTTTTGAGCTAGGGAAATTAGGGCTCTGAACCATCAATTTTCAGCTTTTCTCTCTGGACTGGCCCTTTTTTCCATCTACACAACTTTGGTCCCTTTCTGCTTCCTTACTGATTGCCTTTTTGTACTACAGTTCTACCACCTCGGATTACCCCTTTTAGGATCGTCAGTTCCTTTCCACTGATAAAAGAAGCCATAATGATTGGGTGATTATAAAATGGTCTATCCCTTTGTGACTGATACATTCACTTACTCAGATTATCCACCACTGATGCAAAGTAAAAGATTAGTTGCAACAATAGGGTACCATCGCTGATGTAACTGTCCTTACACATTTTTCAAAGTTCCTTTCTTTTGGAGTAAATCAACTCTTTCTTTTATTGATTGTTAAAAGCACCGTTTCAGATAACACCAGAAATTATTTTTGCATTCTATTTATTTTGATCCAGAAGTGATACCGTCCACCTTTGTTCACAAATTGGTAGAGGATCAACCACTTTCCTACAATTTTGTCAGCCACTTTCCTTCAAACCTTGAAGGGCATAGATGTCCAGTTGAACTTTACAAATCTCATCAGGTGTGTGTGCCTATCCCTACTTAGGCTAGGTTGATTAATTGAAAAGCCAGGTCTTCACCTTCCTGCGGAATTCAAGAAGAGAGTAGGAGGCTTAGATGTGGAGGGAGAGATTGTTCCACGCTGTGAATGCGATATAAAAGAACACCTGTCCTCCTGATCTGGTTCTGTGATTGCGTGAGATGTTTGCAAGTAGGAGTCCTGCAGATCAGAGGTGTCTGTGTTGTGGTTGGAAGGAGATGCGACTGTTCAGGTAGGTGGGATCTAGGTTTTGTAGTGCCTTGGATGTGTCTGTGAGGAGTTTTAAATGAGCGAGTTTGTGTATCGGAGATAGTGGAGCTCTACAAGGTGTGGTATTATGTGAGTTTTGTGTGGGAGGTTGAGGATGAGTCTTGCTCCTGAGTTCTGGATGGTTTTTAGTCTTCTAGTAACTTACTTGGTTTCTTGTGTAGAGGGTGTTTGCATAATCCAACTTGCTGGTAACTGTGATAGTTTTTCTGGTGTTGCTTAGGAGCCATTTGAAGATCTTCCTCAGCATCTTCAGGGTGTGGAAGCAGGATACAATGGCGAGGTTGTCTTGCACGGTCCTGCCCAGTTTCCTGATGATTATTCCGAGGTTCTTGTCGTGGATGCCTGGTGCTGGTCTGAGTTCGGCCAGCCACCAGTTAGAGTCCCATGGCGAGCTGTTCTTGCAGGGAGATCGCTACTTCTGTATTGTCGGTGTTGAGCTTGAAACAGAGTGCTTTAGTCCAGTTACCGACTGCGATGATGCAGACAGTGAACTAGTTTCTTGTGTTGGGGGTTTTGTCCGAGAGAGAAAGCATGAGTTAAGTGTCGTTGGCATAGGAGATGATGTTGATGTCCTGTGCACGGATGATGTTAGCCAGAGGGATCATGTATGTGTTGAAGAGGGTGAGGATGAGCGATGAAACTTAAGGCTCGCTGCAGATGAGTTTGCGGGCTTCCGAGGAGTAAGGTGCCAGGCCGACAGCTTGTGTTCTATCGTTATGAAGGATTCAGTGGAATAGGGGGTCCTTGGATGCCAATCTTGTGCAGGTGCTTGATGAGGATGAGGTGTGAGACCATGTAAAATGCTGCAGAAAGTTCTAGGAGAATGGGGGCTTCCGTGCCTCCTCTGTCAAGGATCATGGGGATGTTGTGTGTGGCGGTGATGAGTGGTATTTCTGTGCTGTGGTTGGGCCTGACTTCGTGGCGTTGAGGAGCTGGTGGTTGTTGAGGTTGTCGAGGCATCGGTTGATTTGTTTTACTATGACCTTGGGTGAGTATGGTAGGAAGTAGCTGGGTCTGTATTTGGAGAGAATGGCAGGGTCAGCTGATAGTTTTTTGACCAGGGACCTGACTGGGGTGTGTTGTCTGGTGTCAAAGAATCTAGCTAAGTCAATAGAGGTATTGAGGTTGGGTGTTAGTGCTTCACTGATAGGTAGGAGTCCTTTGGTGAAGCATGGTGGGGCAAGGGTCAGATGTACCCCCAGGGTCGTATGTACCCCCAGGTGGATGGTTTTTATGGTAGCGGCAGTTTCAACGGTGGTGATGGCAGACCACAAAGTCGGGGTTGGTTCTTCAGCCATGATGGGAAGTTGAGTTGCGACTGTGAGAGGGTCCAGTTGAGGGGCGAGGTTGCCATATATGGTGGTGATTTTGTTGCAGGAGAATTCAGAGACCTTGTTGCAAATGTCTCACGAGGGAGTGATGTTTCTGGAGGTGCCGTAACATCTTTGACGATGGCGAAGATTTCTTTGCTGCTGTACCGGTGTTAATGCAGTCTGCAAGAGCTGTGTCCTTGGTGTTCCATATCTGTTGGTGGTAGTGGCCTCCTGGAGTTTGTTGCTTTGGTATTAATGCATGCGGTGAGGAATCTGCAGGTAGAAATATACACCCGAGGAATAAGCAACCTTCGATAATAATGTTTCTGATGGATACTCTGTTTACCTGCGACTCGCCTGCCTTCCTCCTCTGAGAAGTATTGTATATTTAATAGGATTCCAAGTTAATGTTTCTGCATGGTTTCTGTAACTTTTATCTGTCTCATTTCCACCTCTAAGTGCATGAAAAAAGGGCGAAGATTGACGTCTGAGCAGGTAAACAGAGTATCCATCAGAAACATTATTATCGAAGGTTGCCAAATACAGTTCTGTGGTGTCACATCAGGTGAGGCTCTGGAGTGGAGTTGGAGCTGAGGCATCACCCACTGCACAGGAGTGCAATTTTAACTTTTCTGGATCCAGTCTGGCCCCTTGAGATGATTCACTGAGGTGAAGAATCTGCAGATGGAGTATCCTCCAGAAATGGTGTATCCAAAGGTAAGTAACTTATTCTTCGGTCTGAGGACAAGATATTACCTTTGTGGTGGAAATATTCACAACTAGTTTGTTAGCCAATATAGTTGCCTAGAGATTAAAGAGAGATCTCTAGAGTCTTGCTATTATTGGGTTGTTTAGTAATATATAATTTGCCTACTGCAGTGGATGTAGGGCTGAGTTTGGAATGGAATGCTTGTTCTTTACCCTCCTTGGTACAAAGGTTTGCCAGGCAAATAAGCTAAAAATCAGTGATCCTAACATGAACCCATGTTTCACCCTTGGCGAGTAAAGATCTTGCCCGATAAGTGTGAGTTGTTAGCCCACCTACATGCCCATGTATGAACTTTTACTGGACCAAAGCAATTCTTTAGAAATTCAGTAGTATGCAGTTTTGATGCACACCATCAAAAACCACCTCATAGCAAAAACATGCGTAAAGAGGGGCGTTGCGATGTGTACACAGCGGCGGCTCCTCCGCTAAGGCGGAGGAGCGTCACCCCACTGCTCTCTGAGCACTGTAAAAACGAAAAATAAAATTACAATAACATGATTTTATTATCATTTTATTTTTCCGCACCGGCTCAGTTTGGTTGCTGTTTGGGTTTGGGCAGGGGTGGGCTGTCGTCACAGCCAGCAAGGGGAGGAGTGGTGGGCACTTTCTAAATGTGCATGCCGGTTTGGCCTGCCGTTTTGTGCCGGCCAAACAATCATGCGCATTTAGCATTTCTCTACCCGGATGTATTGCACAGCCTGGGTGGAGAACATGCACAGGCTCCAACTCCCTGTCTGAGCACCGAACCAGGAAGCTCAGACCAATCACAACGCTGCTGTCATGCTGGTGATAGCAGCATCGTGATTGGCCAGGGGAGTCTGAGAGCCTGTGTGCTTCCTGCTTCGTCGACAGAAGGACGGAGGAGAGACTGCGGCAGGTAAGTCAAATTTCTTTTTTCTTCTAATATCCGATTCCCCACCCCGCCCCCCACCCCAGTACTATGCATTAGCAGCCGCCATAGTGTAGGAATGACTCAACTTTGAAGGTGTGATATTGTTTAAGGATACACTTCTCTCTGTATGGGATGGCCCGAGGGTCTGCCAACATTAAGTTCTTGGTTCTTCTCCAGGTTGATTCCGTCCACAGTTTTTCACCCATTTTTTCGCACCTCGAGATTGTCTTTTGCTTTACTTCTTTACAGAAACAATTGTTTGCCCTTGAACAAGTTAAACCACAATGATGGTAAATTAGAAAAGAGGGGGAGCAACCAGCTAGACTGGGGGGGGGGGGGGAGAATAAATCATTTCCATCGGCGGCGCGATGCCAGTGACACAATGGGTCTCTTTCTTTGATACATGTTTACTCTTGTGCGCATGCATATGTATGCACGTCTACAAGATGTCAGAGCCCTTCGCAAGAAGCAGATTTGGCTCCGAGATTGCCCTGAACCTCTGGTGCCGCGGCTCTCCGAGGACCTCATTTCTCTCCCTGCGAGAGCTGTCCTTGCGCGTTCTCTGCAGGGAGCTCGGCCTGCCTCAAGGACGTCGGAGGTCTGTGGATGCATAAATGGTAAATGATAAAGCCACAGACAGGCACCCGGGCTACATAGGTGCGCACCACCTGCGGCGCCTGGGAGAGGAGTCATGCATCATCTCAGCCCAGCTGGGTCTGAGCCGAGACCTGGCGCACTTTCCAGCTCCCTGGAAAGGAAGTGTCATTTTTCCTGCTACAGTACACCATGTACAGTGAGGAAAGAAATTTACAATAGGATTTTAATGTCATTAACTTAAAACACAAAACCCCCAGATAGATTTAAGAAACCATAACAAAACCGGAATCCTATTGAGGATGGCGGAATTCTTTGTCCATTCCTGGTTCTTAGTTAAATGTCTACGTTAGTGCAGCGGGCTACTAAATGTCTGATTCACAGCAGTTTATGTGCTATCTTAGCTCTTTTCATAAAGTGCCTACAAGCAACGCTTCCTTCACCTATAGGCAGCTTTCAGCCTTTTGTAAACGAAACCCTATTGTGGACTATCTCAAAAATTTAAAGTGGGTTTAAGACCTGCCCATTGCGTACCATTGGTTGGCTTTATTGTCCCTCTCATTTGCTTGTTTCTTATTTCATGACTTGTGTTCCTCCTCTTCTGTTTGTTCCTCCTCTTCTGTTTGTTCCTCCTCTTGAGCATAGCCTCTTTACCATTCGTTTGAGTGGCTGACTGCTGTCATTACTCTGCTCACATTTTGGGAAATACGTTTTTCTTTTTCATGAAGCACTCCTCTGAGAGTGCATGTGTTTTGTCGCGCACTCTCTCATGTGCTACATCCCCCTTCAAATACCCGCCACTTCCCTGTTGTTTACCCTTCCCCTACCCCCTCCGTTGCTACCCTACCAATTGTGATACAGCAAATGCTTTAAGTTTTTTTTTGGAGGACCTGGCAGCTGCCATTGGCTACCGAGCAGCTCCACGGTCCAAAGTGGGTTTCCTCCTTTGCTCCCTTGCCTCCACCTACTCCTTTTTGCTCCCCTCTCCCACGCACTATCCACTCGCTTCTCCTTGCTCTCTAACCCTTGCAGTACATTAAGTAAATGTATTTCATTTATGTTTTTGGAAAGGCTCAGCAACTGCCATTGGCTTCTGTGCCACTCCGCAATTCAAAATGAACTTTCATGCAAAAAACCATAAATTCTTTCGTATTTACCAATCCAAGTGGCGCCAGCCACCTTGGATTGGTAAATAAAAAAGAAAAGAAAATGGTACCCGCATCATTCCGTTGGCACGTGCATTTGTGATGTTGCTTGTGTTATGATGCATCAATGATCACTCACACACATGCCAGTAGAATGGCGTTACCACATAATCGTCCTTTTTTTGCCGAAGCTACACAGCATCAGCAAAAAATAAATTGTCAAATCCAGCTGATAAACACGGCACATTGCTGCAGTGACGTAGCTAACAGGAGAAGGGCTCTTGCACTTTTAGCAATATGGCTGAGAATATTTCGATCTCAAATCTTTGCACATGCATAGACGATATAAAGAGCCTCACTCCAGGCAGTATTTGTCCTTACATCGCAGTTTAAATGAGTGTCTCAGAAAGCATTATGGACCACACTGCTTTGCAGTAAATTAAACTTCCCTCCCCAATTTTGGCATCTAACCGTGCATCACTTTGAGTGCATATTTACTTCCCTCTTTCTGATTTGAATTTATGAGTGACTTTGCAAATACATGTCTCCATGTAGTTCCGTGTTATCTTTTTCATACTCATCCAACACCGTCTTTTAAGTTTCATATGACAGCCCTCTGACATTATATCAAGCAAAGAGAACAATAACTCTCTAACCTCAGTGTTGCTTAATGGGTGGACCCATGGCAGTTTCCTGGAATGCTATTTATCAAAGGATTTCCTTCTCACCCACAGAAAGCCTAGTGAAGAAGAGAGGTTGGTCTATAGAAGCAGCCCTGAAGTTTCAGGAACCTGTGATTTCTCTGAGGATGTCTGATGGGGGCACTTGGTAGCACTTAAAATGCAATTTACCACATGGACTAGCTGTACAAAACTACCTTTTAGGGTTACCAGTCTAAAACTGTGGCTCCCAGCCACATCTGTGCTTCACTCCAGACGCCTTCCTCCTCATCCTCTTAATCCTTGCTGCCTCATTCCATTTATCAAGTAACCAATATTGCATCGATTACATAATATGAACTTCAGCTCTGGCCAGTACATAAATATTCTAATTAAACAGAAAATTATAAAAGTACCAGCTTTAATCTTGCTATTACAGTTACTCCTATGCATAATGCAAGCATAGGTGCTACAGTAGAACCTGCATAGTGCTGAATGTGTTAGAAAACAACCCATCCCATAGTGCGGCACAGAAGCTAAGTTCTCAGCTCGCGGGAACATGCTCCTGTTTCCTAGTCCTCCCTCTGCCTTTCATTCTATTCCCAACTACTTCATGGTGTCTGAAGGGGCACAGTTAACATTGAAAGTCTGACGCTGTAAAATTAACAATGTGGCTACAACTGATGGGACTGTAACTTTGCCGCCTCTACCACCACCCTTGAAGCTCGAGGCCTTTGCAAAGATCAAGAGCAAAATTGGTTTGACAAGATTAGTTACTTGATTTTTGAACCAGTGGTATGTGGGGTAAAGTGATCTCAGTTGATCTTTCTATCCTGCAGTTACCGGACTTAAATGTTATGTCAGTTCTTTCCTTCCATCTCTTCCCTCAATGTTTTATCTGGACTATGACGAGTAGGTATAAATCATTGAACGGTTCATCCAAACTGTGCTGCCTTGGCTTGTAAACTAATCTCTAGAGCTGTTGAACCTTTTCGTAGAAGCAGGAGATGGTAAAGGACTTACAGACAAAACATCCGTCCCACTTACTGCTCAAAATTACCTTGCCAGGATAGTGGAGGCCTTTAGCATTTGTTGCACAGAAAACTCCAACACAAAGTGTGAATTTTGGAGACAGGGACTTTGAGCAGTGTTTTTAAAGCCATACTTCACTTGATTTTCTACATGTGCCAGTCGGAACATTAAACATTGTGGAAGGCTAGAGCAGAGGAGTCCTTGCGATCCGCCCTTTCTTCTTGCTGCTCAGTTCTTGAGCAAAGGCATTGAATGTCGACGAGAGTAAGTTGCTCACCCCTTTCTCCTTTCTCACTGCTTCCTCAACGGATGCCAAAAGTCACATTAAACTTCTTGAACTCTTTCAGCATAGTTCTTTTCTTATATTTTCCATCATAACATATGCAGCTACGGGGTTGTGGCTTCTAGCAGTGTTTCTTACTATAGTTGTCTCTCGTCCCGATGTCTACACCGTCTTTAGCATTAATATTAAAGGTTAAAAGGAGACCTCCTCCTAATTAAACTTTTGGTTGGCCTGTCTTTCCTTTCCCTGCTGTCGAACCAGAGTATTCTAAAAATCACGGAAGACTTTCTTCTTGATGTCTCTTCAAGTTCACCTCTTCTCTTTCTGCTCCTAATCCTACACAAACACACGCAGTCACTCAAGGCTTCCTCAGTTGAGCCTCCTCAGATGCCTCATTCCACTTGTCCAAATATTACCAGTCAGCACATTGTATATGATGGGGTGGTGTCTTCATACGCGACGTACCTGCAAACCTTTAGATACAGATCGGACAGGTCAGTCTTGCTGTATTTGTTAAGAAGGATTTTGCAAAATACTGACTACCTTATCAAATATATATATTTGTCGCTGAGGACACAACACCAGAAAGAGCGCCACACTGCCCCTGAGGACCATCTGGGTGTAATTAATATATATATATATATATATACACATATATATATATATATATATATATATATATATATATAGTATTCACTTTCACTTCTCTTGAGTTTCAAATCTGTGATGAGGAAGGTCAAACAAGATTTCTTTGGAGATATCATCGCACAACTGTTCATTCCCCGAGCACCAGTATTGGAAGCAAGTACATTGAAGTTCACATGTGCCCTGTGCTGTCCCTTCCCTAAGCACCTCATCCCAGATGTTCACAATCACCAGAGAGGTTTCAGCAGAGTTCCCTCAAACCTTTATTCTCACAGTTAAAACCTGCTGTAAGACATGGAAGAACAGACCATGTTTCCTCAGGTGTGCCCTCCTTAAACCATTATCTATTTGTAATTTAAAACTTCTGACCTAGGAATTCCAAGAATTCCGCTGAAGCATGCCCTCAAACGTTCATACTTCTCATCCTCTGAAATCTCCAACCAACACGTGCGCCAGGCTTGCCAGAAGTCTCGTTAAAATATTCTCACATTTGTACTTTAAAATTTCAAAAATATAGTTGGTAAAAAATAGACATCTCCTGTAGCCGATCTCTCTCCTGGTCCTCCTGGTTTTTGTAAAGCCTCTAATCAATCTAAAAATTAAGTGGGTCAGAATTCCTCAAAGCAGCTCTCCCTCCTCTGAGGCTGCCAGCCAAGGTGGCAAATTATCAGCTCACTGCCTGTAAGCTGAATTCACTTAAGTGATGGATGGTGGTAGGAACCTGATGATGAGGATTTATGGCTTTGCTCATGATGACGGCAGGTGCATTTCGCTCCGCTTGGACGCTGTTACTGCTGAGATGTATTTTTGGCACATGAAGGAGATTCTGTTGCCTTTCTTCAGTCTCATATTCCCAATTCTTTGCAGGATTTGCACTACCCCAGCTGTTTTTCCTTTAGCCTTTCCTTGGTCCCCACTACTTCATGCAGACTGTACCCACTAATGGGATTCCTATTGCCTAAAGGAGCATATTAGCATCTTTTGTTGGGGTTCCCCAATTTTATTCTGTCTTATTTTGCTGGCTGAACAGTAATAAAGTACCTATGGTCCCACCCCACCTTCTTCAAAAGCATGGACTGTAAGATTAGAAGCCCTTTGGAGTATTTGATTTCAATATAAGTCCATTGTAGATGGTGCCTACAATTCACCTATGACATGGATGGTTAAGTGTCATGTGGCATGCAGTGCATATTTACACCACCCACCTATATGACAAAAATATGTCTGCCAAGGACACCACTGTGCTCTAGCTGGGCTGCAGTAAGCTAAGCTGTAAGTCGGCTGTGTAAGGGCACAGCAGAAATGCATAGCAAGTAAAAGTGACTTTACCCTGTAGGAGAATCTATTTTTATATATAAATAAATAACCACTAAAATGTACCTTTTAAGCTCACAATATAGGGTGCTTAATATTAGGGGTGGGCGAAGTTGCACTACGTGGAATTCCGCGGAGTTGCATAAAAACTCCGTGGAATTCCGCGGAGTTCCTTGAACGGGTGGAGTTGCTCCACTCACCCACCCCTGTATGGCTAAATACGTAATTGTTATTCCCAAACGCTTTTCCTAAATGCAGGCTGAAAGATACTGGCCTTTCACAGTATTCCAAAGCACTGTTCGGATTTCCTAGAGAACCCTGAGATCAGCTAAAATGAAACTTCATAAGAAGAATGAAGCAAATGTCTTTGGAACATTTCCAAGTGCTCGGTGTGTTATTTACAAATGCATTTCCCAGCTGCTTGTGAAGATTGAAGAGTGCACTCCAGAGAACACACGTGATTTCATTTTTATATCCAACTCAGTTGGGGTGACATTTGTCCGTAAATGCAATGCTTCCGGATCTCCTGAAAGCCAATACCAGGGCTGGACATGGTCTGAGATAAAGAGGGACTCGTAATGTGTAAGGCGGCCTAAAATTGGAGCACTTCCGTAGCCCAGGCAATCCTAGTGCACTTCCCAGAAGTCTGAAGCACTGATTGGCTGCAGAGTCCGCATGTGCCTTTGCAGTATGAACACTGTCGGAGCCGCCCTCCACTACTCAGCAGTGACGTCATACAGTTTGGGGCAGAATGGCTTTGTAGACTCGTTATTCTGCGGTGAGCCAGTGATGGAAGCGGGGGTAAACCTGAGCCATGTAGCAAGCAATAGCTGTCTCAAAGCAGACAGCCAGGCCCGGCTGATGCTGCCACCTGTGATTCGGGGTGGAGGAATGGTGTTTTGCAGTGGCAGCATGGCAATTTGCAGCGAGGCTGATCCCTCCCAATGAGGGCTATGACTGTCGCACTCAGGTCATGGTGGGCTGGATGACAGTCCATTTGGTTCACTCAGGGGCTGTGCAGCCCCTGTCTGTAGTGCTGTGTTGCCTTGATATCTAGGGGTGTTCGACTCTGTTGGTGACTAGTCCTCTCTAGACAAGTGGTGGGTGCCAGTATACTCCGCTACGCGGCGTAGGTGCAGTTTTTGCTAAACTCCGCCCTCCAAGTGGAGTGCGGAGTGACAAAGACTCCGTGAACTCCGCCGGCGCAGCAGAGTTTACCACCCACCCCTGCTTAATATATATTTTTAGAAGTGTCCCACATCATATTTAAAAAGTGTTCCCTCACAGCGACTGGGGGGCCTAAACGGCATTTCACTGAATAGGTCCAACTACATTTTCCATAAGAAAGGCCTCAAAGAGATTAAAATGTTGTATTTTATGTCTCTGTCTGGGAAAATGTAGCTAGGTTCTTCAAAGTTATTCCCAACTTAATTTTCAAAATCTGATTTAATGGTGAAATCATATATTTATAACCTGAGTGGAAAAGTAACTTTATAAAAATTTACTTTAGGCTGCCCAAGTCAGAACTGGCTTAAAGCTCGTTCTGCCACTCACTACACCTTCAATCAATCAATCAATCAATCAATCAATCAGGGAATTGTAAGCACGCTAGTCACCCGAGAGGGTCTCAAGGCGCTGGGGGGGGGGTCAGCAGGGCTGTTTAGCCAAAGAGCCAGGTCTTGAGAGTCTTCCTGAAGGTGTTCAAGGTGGGGGCACGTCTGATGTCTGCCGGTAGCTCGTTCCAGGTCTTGGCCGCGATGTAGGAGAAGGATCTTCCGCCTGCTTTGGCTCTGTGGATGCAAGGGGTTTTGGCCAGTGCGAGGTTGGCTGATCGGAGGTTTCTTTTGGGTACGTGGAGGGTGATTCTGTCGTTGAGGTATTTGGGTCCGGTGTTGTGTAGGCATTTGTAGGCGTGGGTGAGGATTTTGAAAGGTACTCTTTTCTCCACGGGGAGCCAGTGGAGATTTCGTAGGTGTTGGCTGATGTGCTCGTGTCGAGGGATGCCGAGGACGAGTCTGGCGGCGGTGTTCTGTATCGTCTGGAGTTTGCGGAGTAGGGACTTGTTTATGCCGGCGTAGAGTGCGTTTCCATAGTCTAGTCTGCTGGTGATGAGTGCGTGGGTGACAGTCTTCCTTGACTCGGGGGGGGGGGGGATCCATTTGAACGTCTTACGGAGGATGCGGAGGGTGTTGATGCAGCTGGAGGCGACGGCATTGACCTGTCGGTTCATGGTGAGGGATGAGTCGAGTACGATGCCGAGGTTTCTGGCATGGTCCGTGGGGGTCGGTGGGCTGCCGAGGGCGGTGGGCCACCAGGTGTTGTAAAGCAAACACAAGGTGTTGTCCCATGCTGAATGGGTGGTTCCGAGGACGACGACTTCTGTCTTCTCGGCGTTGAGCTTTAGGCAGCTGTTGGTCATCCAGACTGCGACGTCCTGCATTCCTTTCTGGAAGTTGAGTCTGGCGTTGGTGGGGTCTTTGGTGAGGGAGAGGATGAGCTGGGTGTCGTCAGCGTAGGATACGATGTTGAGGACGTGGTGTCGGACAATGGCGGCGAGGGGGCCATGTAGATGTTGAAGATGGTCGGGCTGAGGGATGACCCCTTTGGGACTCCGCAGGTGATTTCCGTGGGATCGGTGAGGAAGGGTGGCAGTCTAATCCTTTGGCTTCTTCCGGTGAGGAATAATCGGATCCAGTCTAGGGCGGTTCCTTGTATGCCGGCGTTGTGTAGTCTGGTGACGAGTGTGCGATGGGAGACGGTGTTGAAAGCTGCTGACAGGTCGAGTAGGATCAAGGCTGCGGAGTGGCCTTGGTCAAGGATGGTGCGGATGTCGTCTGTGGTGGCGAGTAGGGCGGTCTCGGTGCTGTGGTTGCTTTGGAATCCGGATTGGGACGGGTCAAGGACGGCGTTGTCTTCGATGAATCTTGTCAGTTGGCCGTTGACTGTCTTCTCCGCAACTTTGGCCGCGAAGGGGAGGAGCGAGATGGGCCTGTAGTTCTTGAGGTCCGTGTGGTCAGCTGACGGCTTCTTGAGCAGGGGCCTGACTTCTGCGCGTTTCCAGTCATCTGGGAAGGTGCCTGTTTCGAAGGTGGTGTTAATGGTGCGTTGTAGTTCGGGTGCGATGGCGGCTCTGTGGAAGATGTGTGGGGGGCAGGGGTCGGTGAGGGCCCCTGAGTGGATGCCTTTCATGGTCGAGGCGGTGTCTAAGGCCGTGATCGGCATCCAGGTGGAGATGGTGGGCTGGCTGGCGTGTCTGGGGGGCGGGTTGGCTGTGGCGTCTGGTCGACGAAGTTGTCGTAGAGGTTTTTGATCTTGAGGTGGAAGTAGGTTCCAAGCTTGTCGCAGAGATCTTGGGACGGGGTGATGTCAGTGGCTTCGCTGCGGGGGTTGGTGAATTCCTGGATGACACTGAAGAGTTCCTTGGAGTTGCTGGAGTTAGCGAGGATTTTGTTGTGGATGAAAGTCCTTTTGGTGGTTCTGATTCGGTTGTGGTAGTCCGTCCGTCATGGCGTCCTTGTAGGTGGTGTAGTTTTTGGTGTCTTGCTGTTTCTCCAGTTCTTCTCCAGGCGTCTGCAGGTGCGTCTGGCTTCTTGGAGATCGGTGGTGAACCAGGCAGCTTTCCTGTGGCGCTGTTTGTCGGGGTTGCGTAGCGGGGCGAGCTTGTCCGCGCCGCTGGAGATCCACGTGTGGAATTCCCTGGCTGCTAGGTTGGCGTTGGATGTCGGGGTGTGGTTGTCTTGGATGAGGGTGGAGTTGAGTTGTTCGTCAGTGACTTTACTCCCGTTCCTTCTTGGTGGGCGTGGGGCTGGTTTGGGTGGCTTGGGTTTGTCGACGAGGAAGTGTACGCAGTGGTAGTCGGTCCATGGGGGTTGCGTTGTGTGGCTGAAGTGGACGTTGTTACCTGCTGCGAAGATGGGGTCGAGGGTGTGTCCTGCCCTGTGGGCGGTGTGGTGACTAGTTGCTTGAGTCCGATGTTGGCGAGGTTGTCACGGAGGGTGGTGGAGTTGGGGTCGCTGGGACACCTTCACAGCTGGAATACACATCCTTGGCTAGAAGACTTACAAGCACTGCTGGAAGAAGACTCCTTCCTCCTGCAGGAAAAAGAGAAACTGCCCAAGGACTCCTGGATCCTTCTGGCATCCAGGGACTGGAGCTGCTTTCCAATGGTCTAGTAGTTGGCTTAATGTTTGTTTGCTTCAGGGTCCAAAAAATAGGACTCCTGACTCCAGAAGTGCCTAGCAGACCAGAGCACTGGACCCTGCACGACATATAGCTGAAAAGAGATCTGATGCTTAGAAGCAAGCCCAGAGAAGCTAGAGGCTGGAGGTCTGACCAGAAGGAATTTTCCCTGAAGCTGGAGAAAATTGGAAAGGTGAAGGTCATTTTCCCACAGGAGATCGGGAAAAGGTATGGAGGCTTCTCCAAAAAGGTCAAACCATAGGTGCACAAGTAAACCAGTTTCTCCCCCTCTGAGATTTTCACCACGTTGATAACAAAGTCAGGAGGAGCGCACAGAAATCAGGTCCTGTAGAGCTGTACACAGAATCAGCTTCAAACCTTTACCTACTGAAGAATTTTGACTTAAAAAAAAAAAAGTAACTAGGTCTAAAGGTAAAACCTTGGGTCAAGGCAGAAAATTCAACCGACAGACAGAACAACCTTTGCAGCCAGGAAGCTGCTCAGATCTTTTGACGCCAAAACCATCAGCCCATGACCAGGGCCACTGGAATTATGCGATTGTGCGGCTGCAGCTTTTTTTACATAATTATAGATTTGCCTTATTTGCCACATAATCCATCATCTGCTGCATAATCTGCAGATTTTATTTTTAATAATGTGTTTCTAGCTCAAACGGTTTAAAAGTTACTAAAAACGCAGCGAAATGTGTAGCAGGACACTGAAAGGCCCATTGCAAAGTCTGACTGGTCACCTTTCTGTTGCTTATTGCTATATTTGAGTGTTAAACAGGTGCAACCAATGCCCAGACAGTACTAACTTGTGTAAAAATGACAAAAAAATGAAGTAATACCATCACAAATTGCTACACATTATGCCACATAATTTGACTTTTCTTGCCACATAATTTACTCAACCCTGCTGCATAATTTGGCCATCCCCTTCCACATAATTCCAGTGGCCCTGAAATGTTGGAACCAGCAGTGTCTGGTTGGCTGAAAGGAGGCCCCCAGCCAGGCAGAACTGCTGCTTCTGTCAAGGGCAGGTGATTACACTCTCTGTATAGCCCGTGCTCACCCTTGGGTAGCTTGGCATTGAGCAGTCAGGCTCACTACAGAGGTCCTCGAGACTCTTGGAGCATAGAAATGTCCATATTCTATAAGTGGCATTTCTAAGCGAGTTATGCCAAAGCCCCCTTTACCAATGGAAAGGGTTTGGCACTGCGAATCCATTGATATAAAACATTATGAGGATGCTCCACTGCAATCCACCATTGCAGCGTGAAGTATTGTCAACCATTCCCCCATATTAACTTATGAGCAGAGCAGGCCTCATAGGTAGTGAAAACACACATAGGTATTCCTCACTATTTGGGCGCATGTGCACTATTGCACACCCGACCTGCGATGGTAGGAGGGACACATATTTCCCAGCACCAGTGGTGCCAGTGCGCCCACCCGAGTCTGCGCAGCAGACTGCACACAGGTTTAACCAATACGTGTGTCTGTGTGCACGCACTAACCTGGCGAGAACCCCGTAGGATGGGAAACCGAGGAGAGACTGAACCAGTCACTCGCACTGAAGCAGTAAGCTCTGTATAGAGAAACGGATAAAAATCGGGGGCCAATGTTAAGGCGTCGCAGGAGCGCAAACATATAGGTCCAACTAATGGAGTCAAAGACCATTATTGATATTTGCTAGCAGCAGAGCGGCCAGGCTTCCCAGGCGATCCACTGCGGTTATGGCATTGTGGGCACGACGGATATTATTGCACGTTGCGCGACGGGGCATGAAGCCTGCCTGGTCCGGGTGAACTATGTCGGCTATGTGGGGCATGAGTCGGTTGGCCAGGGCTTTGGCGAAGAGTTTGGCTTCTATGTTTAATAAAGAGATCGGGCGGTAAGGGCAATGGCTGTCAGGGTGTCGGCCAGACTTGAGAAAGACAACCACTTCCTCGTGTCTCCAAATCCGGGGGTAATTGCTTCTCTTCCAGAGCGGCTTGTACGGCCTTGAGGTAATGGGCGCTCAGTTGCGGCGTATATGCCTTAAAGAATCACATGGGAAGCCATTGGGTCCTCGAGCTTTGCCTGGGCGCATATCGGCTAGGGCGATTCATTTGTCAGCTGTAAGGGGGTTATCGAGTAGCGACCTGGCCATGTCCGACAAGGCCTTCTGTGGTAGGTCATCCAGGAATTTCTGCTTTTGGCATATAGCGCTGCGTCGTATTCAGCAAAACTATTGATCAGTGAGGACATCACCGCCAAGACCGCGGACACTAGGAAGATGAATCGGCTTCAGCGTGTGCTGGCACAACCGATGCAGCAATTTGCCTGATTTGTCTCCCCATTGATATATTCGGCTACGGGAGGCCAACCAGGCTGCCTTTGCCTCCTCTAGAAGTACCCCTTGATACAGCTGTTGCGCTAGGGCCAGTTGTCGGCGCGCTGGGCCATTCCCTTCCTCTTGTCCCCGTCGCTCCAGGGTCACAATGCGGGCCTCCATCTGTAAGAGTTTTTCGCTGTGCTGTTTACCCCAAGAAGCGTTGGCTTCATGGCCTCCCACAGAGTTGTGGTCGGGGCGACAGTTCCCTTATTGAGGGCAAAGTTTCAGTCAAGGCTTGGTGCATGTGCGTCTGGTATTACTGGTCTTGCAAACGCCAACTGAAAGGTGCCAGCGGAAGAGAGGTCGTTCAGGGCCCATTCGGAGCCCAAGTGACACCGGTGAGTGGTCTGAGAGACCCCTAGGCAATTTTGCGGCGTCGGAGACTCGTGTAACTTGAAGGTGCAAACAAATAATCGAGCCTAGAGACCAACCCGTGGACGTGGGAATAGTACTTAAAGCCCTGTTCAGCCAGATGAAGCATTCTCCAAACGTCTACCCACCCCACCCCATCCCCTCAACCAGACCCGCGTACTCTGCAGTGGCGCGCCATCTGTCACAGGTGGGGTACACACATCATTCCTATCCCCCCCCAGTACTGCGATCCTATCGGGAATGTCCACCCAAATAGTCGCCAATTGCTCTACCAGGGCCTGGGTGGGGGGGCATATATACTGCGCAGGACCACTGGTTCTCCGTGAATTAAACCCGTCATGATGACATATCTTTGCTGTACGTCTACCCACTAGGGTGAGAATTGAAAGGGAACTCTACGGTGGATCAGGATTGCTACACCTTTGGAGCCTCTAGTGAACCCAAGTGAAAGGTTTGTTCGTAGCCAAATCGGGACAGACAGGGGGTTTTAGAACCTAGAAGGCGCGTTTCCTGCAGTAGCAGTATGTCTGTCCCGAGACATTTAGCCTGCATTAGTACTGCCCCCTGTTTTACTTTGTCTAGGATGCCCCGGCCATTCCAGCTGGTGATTTGGAGCCTACCCATGGAGTGTTGGCATGTACATCTGTCATCTAGGCGGGTGTTGAGTATGTAGGGGACAAGGTCTGTGTGCGGTCGCTGCATGGGGAGCACTTAAATCGCGCACTGGGGACAGAACACAAATTACAACTAAACATTCCCAACCACTTTCCCCCTTCCCACCCCAATACCGCACAACCATTAAAGTATTTGTCATGGATGCAGCATCATCCCAACCCGAACGGGAGCCGGGGCCCAGTACCATCCAATGGATCCCCAGTAACCAGTCCATTAACAAAAGTTTCTCCTAAAGTTCGGAAGGCATCTCTCCAGGTGTGTAGCCCATCTAAGACACCCTCATACAAATGATTGATCTCATCATGGTAGTCCGCTTCCGTCATGTATCCAAAGTCTCGTTATTTCGCGGTGAATGGCTATGTCAGACCTGAGGAGCCTCTAACCTATCCGTGCTGTGGGCCCTAGATCGCCACGACGACCTTGATCTATGGCAACATTTGTACTTGAGCTTTGACCGTTGACGAAGAGGCTCACTGGAGGAAGAGTCAGAGTCAAGTCGAGCCGGCGTGCGGGGCCTAACGCATATCTCTTCATCAGTCCAGGCAAAGACCTCTTCAGGGCAGTCAAAGAAGAGTGTGCGGGAATTATATATCACATGAAAGCGGGCCGGAAACATGCGTGTAGGGGATCTTTAGGTCTCGGAGGCGAGCCTTCGCCTCCGTGAAGGATTGATGTCGCTGTTGGACCATCCTGGTATAGTCCGAGAAGATCATAATGCATTGGGAGTCAAAGGAGGGAGATTCTTGCAACCTGGCCTGTCTAAGGATAGTGTCTCGGTTGTGAAAGTTGAGAACTCTGGCAATGACAGGCCGCAGGAGGGGGCTTCTTCACTAGGGCACGGTGGGCCCGCTTGATAATAAAGCAGGGGGAGAGGGACCCAGCGGGTATCCACTCCGCTATCCAGTTGGCTAGAAACTTTCCCACATCGTCGCCTTTGCAGCTCTTTGGAAAGCCCACGAATCGGAGGTTGTTCCTGCGGGCTCACCCTTCAGCGTCCTCAACCTCTGGTGAGGGCCTTGAGTGTGTCCACCTTCTTTTGGAGGGTAGAGACAACGTCTTCCACACTGGACACTGTCGTCTCAGCCTCCGTAAGTCTGTCCACCGCATTGCGCAGGTTTTGGCGTAGCCATGTTATGTCCAAGTCTACTGCACCGATCTTAGCATCCAACATGTCTCTGGATTGGGTGATGGCCGCTAGCAGTGTCGCATTGTCCGGTATCGCATCTGCCGATACCCCAGAAGCCGCAGCTGGGGTCCTAGTCCTGGTGTACCGGTCCATCGTACTTTGTTTAGAGGTGGTGCTGGTCAGCTTATATTTATATTTATGTTTGTGTTTTGTAAAGCGCATGGCTGCCCAAGGGCTTCCTCGCACTGGTGAGTGCTGAACTGGATAACTGTGCATGGTAACGGGTTGGTGGGGGAACAACCATATCATGAGTTTTTTCCTAAAAAGCTTATCGCGTGTCATGGTGAGGGGATCTCTTTGCCTGGTGCCCTCTAGCCCCGCGAGGAAGCAACCAGTTGGTGACACCAGAGTTCATACGTGAGGAAAAGTGCAGCCCGTGTATGTGTGTTGCGGTCCAGTCAGGGGACCCCGGCCAGGTATGATAAGTCCTAGCGCCGTTGCGGGTGTGTGAAGAGGGGGAGGGGAAGCGGATTTCGCCCAGGTCGCAACCGGCAGAAGCTGGGAGGAGACTGGCCGCACACAAGCCACAATGGGGCCTAGCCCGACCGCCTCCGCAGGGGGAGTGCACCCCACCCCCCTAATTGGTGCCTCACCTGTGTCAAGCTCCACGTGGTGCTGGCGGGAGCTCAACTCCTCTGTATTAGTTGCGGTTCTTCGCCTGTCGCCAGATGTCAGGGGTGTTGGAGCCACGGTAGGTATGCCTCCCTGTTGCGCCTGGACTCAAGGACCTAGGGGCTTAAGCGGCGTCACTCTCCGCAGTCGGGCCTCCTGTGTCGAATCTGCTCCAGCTAGACCACCAGCATCGCCGCAGCCCAACCCGTCTTCTGAGTCACCAGAAACCCAGGTCTGCATCTCAGTGGGCCACGTAGGTACAATGTGTGCAGCCACGTCTAGGGCTGCCCCTCCCTCGCCAGGTCCCGAATACCACTGTGGCCCGATGTAGCCACTGAGCAGGGCCAGCCCCGGCAGGATCACCACCTCCGCTGCGACCTGACCCGTTCGCTGAGACGATGGGGGCCGTAGGCCGCATCTCCAGGACACCTCTGTTCTATCGCGGGCGATGCTGCGCCCAATTGTCACACAATCCTGCTCTCTGATGGGCGCAGCCGATGCGTAGGCTTCGGGCACTGCGGCTAGTGAAACGGCCGCCGGGCAGAGTAGGCTCACTCCGCCTTAACGCGCTGCTAGTGCGGTTAGCAACTCAGACCGCCCACAGTCCCAGCCCCGGGCGGGCCCAGGACGACTCCGAAGCAGGCGACCCCAGGACTCGCTTGGTTCTCGCTGACCCCGAACGTGCATCCTCCAGACTCGGCCGATCTCTGCTGGGAAGACACTCCCTGTGGACCCCTCTGACCAAGTCTAAGCCGCTACTGCAACTCGATGCCGCCGCCATATTTCCTCCCTCGGCCGGCCACGCTCACTACAGGCAACCGGATTTCGCTGTGGCGTCAATGCACACCGTCGTCACTCCCATTGGATATGGCGGGTCCCAGCAGGTAACAAATGCAACGGGAGGTGGCAAGGGATTGAGGTTTTAGCAGTTCGGCAGGCAGGGCACAATTCGGATGTACACGCAGGTACACGGCGTCCACCCTTTCTTTTCACAGGGTGGACGCCATCTCCCCTGCCAAGAAGTTGGGCCCCACAGAAATATGCTGAATGTGTCCCGGTGTAATTTTCAGACACCGGGACACATTCAGCAGCGCCTGCACGTTGTCTGCTTTCGAATCCCAGCAGCAACTTGCAAACAGGGAGGGGACTTTTTTTCACCTCCAGCTGGGCGAAGTTAAGGGGCCATCAGGCCTCCTTTTGTTTGAATAGCCTGACTGGAGGTGGCCTGGAACATCACACTTAAATGTAAATGCCACGGAGGGGAAACAGAGGCACACAGCTTGTTATCTCTTCACAAGTACTTAAGAGAGGAGGCTTTGGCCTTTGTTCAGTCCCTGGATATAATAAGTGCATGCACTGTTTGAATGTCAGGTGTGTTTGTCTGTCCCAGTATTTACACAAATAACAATTTCAGTAGCACTATTTTATTTCCTTTATAGCGCTATGCAACCCAATGCAGGGTGTCAGAGCTTTTTACGTAACATACACATTATACATTGACAATAAATCATGTACATGTGTAAATCAATGTACAAGATGAGTTACATGAGACAGTGAGGGGTGCAAGGTGTAGGAGTCACGTCCTTCATACCTCACTGTGGTCTTTTAGAAGGATTAGAATTTATGAACTGCAGGTAACAAAAGGATCTCTGTGTTAAAAGCAGTAACCCACTTTACTATCTGCATAAAATGAAAATCTGTCATCTGCATGTTAGAGATGTGCTTTGCAGGAGACACATTTACCTTCTCTACTACTTTGATTCAAATCTGGGACTTTACAAAACACAGATCTCTCCAGCAAGTGCATTAACCACCAGAGTTATCTCGCCATTATTACTATTCCCCTGAGATTTACTGGGCACCTTCACAGCAGATGCCTTAACCAAATCAAATATTTTAAAATGTAGACTTTGCAACCAATTAAGCATAACAGATCTACTACCATGCTTCTCCTTGTTGCCAATTTTTTTGTGGCAGGGTTACAAAAAATAAATGTATTAGTTGAGGCCCAGATTTTGCGTCGGGATTGTGCCACTTTTTTGGCACAACCCCAAATCTCATTTGTTAAATCTCAGAATGTGCTTAAATGTACTCATGATGTACCTGATAAGCATGTGTGAGGTCTTAATAGCTGATGTCACTTCTTGTGATGTCACTTCCATTGATGTCACGTGCAATGACACGCGTTGTGACATCATGCGCTGTGATGGCACGCGTCATGATTTCACTTGCATATTGCCTACCCTGGTTAGTCCCCCCACTTCTTTTTTTAGGGCTTTTTGCCCTGTAGGCAGGATTATGTCGGATAATGTTCAGGGCTACACCGGAGCTTGGCTAAGGCGCGTCCATTATGTTGGACCGCTTGGCCACGCCCCCAGGGATGTTCCTTCTTACAACCTTTAAGAAAAGTGCACGCAGTATATTTGCCAGATTGAAGGAGAACATAGCATAAATCTATGCGATTAAATATAAGAACCCGTTCAAGCTGGAGTTGTGTTTTTGTAGAACTGCATCAGAATAATTCTTCAGTCTTGTGTGCCTGTAAAGCCTCCGTTGCTCAACTTCATACTTTCTCTTTCGTGATTAGACTTATAGCGTCATTAACGTGCATCAACCAGTAATTTATTTTTTTTTGTACGTGTTTTTTTTTTTTACTCAACAGGCTTTTCGTCGGACTGTTTATCGCAATGGTCTGCTCACATTCTTCGCATTTTCTTCAGAAGCGCTCTCGCTTAGGTCAGACAACCGTGCTTTGCTGCTGATTGCGGTTTAAGAGGAGGAACGAAGGGTCAGATTCGAGGCGGGCATCTTTCTCAGGCGAAATCACCACCTTTAACGACGCAGTAAAGTCTTCCAGCCAAGACGAAGGGCGAAAGGTCGTTTCCAGCGTGTGGTGGCAGGACAGGCACCTTCCTCCGCAGACGCCGTTAATATAGGAATCACCGCAGAGGGTGGGGTGGCCATTAATGTTCAATGCAATGTGGAGCAAGTAACGTGCTGAGGTATATCTCTTCAATGTAAAGGCAATGGAAGGACCGGTGTGTCAGGCTGTCGCCGCAGGTGGTTAGTCAGTCGCAGTTCTCTGAAGCACTAACATGCCTTTTCTGACGCGAATGGCTCGACAAGGTCTTGTTAGTTGAAGCCCCTGAATGCGCACCCAGTACGAGTATCTTACCCTTTCGATTTTTTTCTTGCCAAGGACTATTTTTTTTAAATCTCTGTAAGCTTGTGTCTGTGAGGACCTGGTTCTCTGAAACTAAGCAATTAACTATATGCAAGTATCATAATCTGGTGAACTATTTAGAGATGACCGTGCACTCTCGTGTGCCTGGTGCAAACATGCTTATATTCTCACAGAGTGCATTTGTTGGACTTGTTCCACAGAATTTGAATAAATGAAAAACATTCTGGGCGTTTATTAGGTTTATACATAAAAAATGATCAGAAAATGCATCACTATGCAGATCAATAAAGTAGATGTGCATTTCTGTTTGGACCTGACCGGCTGGGTCAGTGCCTAAGAGGTGGATATCAATCAGCCCGCGAAACAAAGGGAATAGTCAATAAGACAAGGCAAGCCAAAGAGTAAAACGCGTGAACTGCATGAGTCCAAATGCACAGGATGTGGCTAGAAAGAGAAGGTAATTGATTTCTTGAAATCAATACTACACCATATTGAAAAATGTAAGTAGTAACAGATTACATTTGAAACCTGTCCAACTGCAAACTATATTGAGTCTGATAGCAGCTGCACTTTTCTTTCCGTACGTACTTATGAGCCGTCACGTCAGGTACTTTAGTACTATTAGGGGAAACTCGTTGAGCCCAATCATGATTTAGGAGCCACTGATGCAAAGACTACCTTCTAAAGGAGAACATCCTCAACAAGGAATTAAAAGGACGCACTTATTTATTTGTAACGTCTACATAGACAATATAAAACAAGGAATGTATAATGCAAACTTTGCCTTTGATTCCCCCTGGTAAGCACTTGATCTGATTCTGGTTGCTGACACTGCAGTGGGCCTCTTAAGCTGCCACTAAAACGTCATTAGGAGGGGTGGACACCAGGTAAGGCATTACTGGAGAGATGCAGAGTGTCGTTTAAAGTTGGTGGTGTAAAATTCCACAACTTTTAGGGAGAAATGCTAAACGCTCCACTGAAACATTCTAATCCGGTGTGGAATCTGCCTGCAGAAATACCTTTCTCATAGGGCTAATGTAACATGTATATTTGTAAAGTGCTTGTTTACTGTGATGGATATCTGGGCACTGAAATTACAGATGTTTATTGTTACCCAAGTAAATGAGAGTCAATTTAGCAAGCTTGAAGGATCAAAGGCTGAGTGAACCTGTACAGATTCAACATTTACCAATTCAAATACAACAGGGCAAACCACTAACCTACTAGGGAACTGTTTAATAGGGTAAAAACGGAAATAATTGATCCAAATGAGACAACTAAGATTTAGATTGTCAGAAAGCAGTTTGTATAATATCACCTAACGCGCTGCTGCTTCAAGTTGTATATTGTTGCGCACTCCAGTGACTTTATTTTAGCGTAATCTGTACTTTTATGCAGCCATTGATATTTTAATCCGACCTGTTGCTTCTCTCAAATATATCTTTCTTTGGAGTAAAAAATGCAGTCTAATATCCTTCAGGCCTTAGCATTCATTGATACTGCACAGATTGCTTTCTGAAAATGTAAACCACATTTATCCCATTTGGAACAATAGTTTCTGCTTGTATCAGATTCAAACCTGTGGCTATGAGATCAAACACAGATCCCTACAGTGGATGCATTAGTCCACTGAGCCAAGATTGCAGTGGTCACTGGTGTCTTCTCTTCTGGAGATCAATTTTCTAACTAACAAATTTGCTCTTCCTTGAGAAATTGGAGGTTTTTCTGTTATCTAACCCATCATTAGCAAGTACTTGCTCATTTCCTCCACCAGACCCAGCATTCTGACTGCCTCAGGTGCTATGAATGTACAATTACAACCCAGTTATTCAGCAGACGTGAACTACTTATCGGATTGTATCCCATTACCACAAAGAATCTCGATCAAAATCGTTAAGTGTTAAGGGTTTACAAATTATTGCAGGTAGTTGTAAAAAAATAGGACAGCAGCAGCAACTCAGTCCATCACCCGTGCTCCATCCTGCACTGTAATATTACAGCTTCTCATTCAATTTTCCTTTGGTATTTCATTTGGTTTTTTTCGGATGCATTTACTTACCATAGCTGTGTTTAGGATTCATATTTTTTTATATGAATATTTTCAGTTTTTTGCAATGTAATTGTAATATGTTAAATCAATCAGGGATTTGTGAAGCGCACTACTCACCCACGAGGGTCTCAATGTGCTGGGGGGGATGGGGGTTTCGCGCAGCTTCGTCTCATCCAAAGAGCCAGGTCTTGAGGATCTTCCTGAAAGCTTGCAGTGTGGGGGTTTGTCTGATGCTGAGTGGGAGCTCATCCCAGGTTTTGGCTGCGATGTAGGAGAGGGATCGCCCCCCCGCTCTGGCTCTGCGGATCCGTGGGATTTCGGCTATGGCAGGATTGGCGGACCGGAGGCTTCTCTTGGGTGCGTAGAAGGAGATTCTTTCGTTGAGGTATTGGGGTCCGATGTTGTGGAGGAATTTGTAGGCGTGAGTGAGGAGCTTAAAGGTCACCCTCTTTTCGACGGGGAGCCAGTGGAGTTCTCGTAGGTGTAGGGTGATGTGGTGTTGTCGTGGGATGCCGAGGACAAGTCTAGCTGCGGCGTTCTGGATTGTCTGGAGTTTGAGGATTAGAGATTTGTTTATTCCAGCGTAGAGGGCGTTCCCGTAGTCCAGTCTGCTGGTTATGAGCGCGTGGGTGACGATCCTTCTGGATTTGTGGGGGATCCATTTGAAGGTCTTGCGGAGGATGCATAGGGTGTTGAAGCCTGTGGAGGATACGGCGTTGATCTGTCGGGGCATGGTGAGGGAGGAGTTGAGTATGATGCCGAGGTTGCGCACGTGGTCCGTTGGTGTGGGAGGTTCGCCGGGGGTGGTGGGCCACCAGGTGTTGTCCCATGCTGAGGGGGTGGATCCGAGGACGAGGACTTCCGTCTTCTCTGAGTTGAGCTTTAGGCAGCTGTTGCTCATCCAGGCGACGTCTTTCATACCTTCCTGGAAGCTCTGTCTGGGGATGTTGGGTTCGTTGGTGAGGGAGAGGATGAGCTGGGTGTTGTCGGCGTAGGATACTATGCTGAGTCCGTGTTTTCTGACGATGGTGGCGAGAGGGGCCATATAGATGTTGAAGAGCATGGGGCTGAGTGAGGATCCTTGGGGTACTCCGCAGCTGATCTCTGGGTTCAGAGAGGAAGGGAGGGCGTCTGATTCTTTGGGTTCGGCTGGTGAGGAAGGAGGGAAACTAGTCGAGGGGGGTTCCCCGGATGGCGGCACCGTGGAGCCTGGCAGTTAGTGTGCGGTGGGAGACGTTGTCGAAGGCTGCTGAGAGGTCTAGTAGGATGAGGTCTGCTGTGTGGCACTGGTTGGTGAGGGTGCGGATGTCGTCCGTGGCGGCTAAGAGGGCGGTCTCGGTGCTGTGGTTGCTGCGGAATCCGGATTGGGAAGAATCGAGGATTGAGTTGGCTTCTATGAAGTTCGTGAGCTGGTTGTTGATGATCTTCTCAGTGACTTTGGCTGCGAAGGGGAGGAGAGAGATGGGTCGGTAGTTCTTGAGGTCCGTAGGGTCTGCGGTGGGCTTCTTGAGGAGGGGCTTGACTTCTGCACGTTTCCAGTCGTCGGGGAAAGTGCCTGTTTCGAGGGAGCGGCTGATGGTACGTCGTTGTTCGGGTGCGATGGTGGAGGCGGCTCTGTGGAAGATGTGGGGCAGCCAGGGGTCGGTGGGTGCTCCTGAGTGTATGCTTCTTATGGTCTTGGCGGTGTCTTCTGTGGTGACAGTGGTCCAGGCGGTGATGGTAGGCTGGGTTGCGTTGTCGGTTGTGGGTGTAGGGTCGGTGTCTAGGTTCTGTTCATTGAAGTTGCTGTAGAGAGTTCTGATCTTACGGTGGAAGTAGGAGCCGAGTTAGTTGCAGAGGTCCTGGGAGGGAGGGACGTCGAAGGATTCGCTGGGGGGTTTGGTGACTTCTTGTATGATGCTGCAGAGTTCCTTAGCGTTGCGGGAGTTGGTGAGTATTCTGTTCAGGATGAAGTTCTTCTTCGTGGTTCTGATGAGTTGGTGGTGTTCTGTCATGGAGGTCTTGTAGGCGGAACGTGCTTCGGGGGTATTGCTGTTCCTCCAAGCTTTCTCGAGTCGTCGGCACATGCGCTTGGATTCTCTGGAGGTTGGTGGTGAACCAGGTGGCTTTCGTGGTGCGTTGTCTGTTGGAGTTCCAGAGGGGGGCGAGAGTGTCTGCGCAGTCGGTGATCCATCTGTGGAGTGCGTTGGCCGCGGAGTTGGCGTCGGTTGTGGTGGGAGGAGGAGCGCGGTTGAGGGCAGAGTTGAGGTGCTCCTCTGTGATCTTGCTCCAGTTCCTGCGCGGGGGGGCAGGGAGTGGGCTGGTGTGCGGTGGGCTTGGAGAAGTGGACGCAGTGGTGATCCGTCCAGATGGGTTGCGTGGTGTGGCTGAAGCGAAAGTTGTGTCCTCCATCGAAGATGGGGTCGAGGGTATGTCCTGCCTTGTGGGTGGGGGTGGTGACAAGCTGTCTCAGTCCGATGTTGGCAAGGTTGTCCAGGAGGGCGGTGGAGTTAGGGTCGCTGGGGTTGTCGAGGTGGAAGTTCAGGTCTCCGAGGAATACGTAGTCCGTGGATGCGATGGTGTGGGGTGCGATGAGGTCTGCGATGGTGGTGGTGAACGTGGCGCGCGGTCCAGGAGGTCTGTAGGCGAGGGTGCTGCGTAGAGTCATTCAGAGATCTGGACCTGGAAATGCAGGTGTTCCATGGGGGATGTGGAGTCGTTCATGCTGGATGTGGAGAGTTGAAGGGAGTTTTTGTGTACGATGGCGAGTCCTCCTCCAGGGTGGTTGGGGCGGTCCTTCCTCTGGATCTTGTTGAAATGTTTATATTTTTTCAGGTTTTAGTGAGCGTACATTTCATTGATGGCACACATGTTCTTTTTAGGACAAATTGCATCACTTTGCATGTCTTTCGAGTTACACTCTCCTCTATTTCTACTCAGCTGCATGACTTTCAGCTGCTTAGTACTTACCTAATACCTAGCCTAGGAGTGGCCAAACACTGTGACAAAACTTTGCTGTCGGCCCTCCTGTACTTCGTTTTCTAGCTGCAGTTTAAGGATTCCAGCTGCTTCTTGTGATAGTGCCTAAAGAGGTCAGTACTCATATGTTAGGCACTGCAAACTCACTCCTTGCATGTCTGTTGAGTAGCTGCTTAAGTGCAGAGTTTAGTCTTTCAGTTATATCTGGGAGCTGTAGATATCGCTTACTCAGAAATCTTGGGTAGAGGAAGCAACATCATTATTTTTTGCCTCCCTCCGCCCCCCCCCGTCCCCCCCCAATGATATGTTTGACCCCTTGTCCTACCTTCCCACCTGCCCTCTATTTACAGCTAGGCAAAGGTGTAGGAATTTCAACCTGAAAATATTAAATTTCTTTCACTGGTGGTGGCTTTTTTGGCCACTGAGACCGGGGGTCAAAAAGGGCAGTGCCAGGAGTACTGAAAGACAAGCTGTGGTTGGCATATGCTACCCTCAGCCTTCCGAAACTGACTAAATGCTTGTAATGAAGGCACATAGGGTCCTGTTTGCAGACTTCTGTGTTTTTTGGTCTCCTACAGATAGTTTTTAGTAGTCTGTTGTCAAAGACTTATTGTGGACAAGGTTTTGTAATGTAGTATTCCAAGTTTGGTGTCTGCAATATAGGAAGAGTAAAAAAAAAAAAATCAAAATGGCCACCACACTTGGGGATGCAATGGCCACTGTACCATCGGGACTTGTGTGTATTGTTTTGTACTGTAATGCTTGTTTAGCGCTTAATACCCATATGTGAAAACTAACAAGAATGTCTCAACCGGTGTCAATGAGAGAAGCAAATATACATGCATGTACAAGACATTACAAAAAGGAAAGAGGGAGACTCGTGGTAAGTTTTTCAAAAGTGCTCATGGCATCATATATTTGAAATAACAATTTATACAAAACAGTTATATCAGCACTGTGGGCATAAATTGCAAGGGCAACCCAAAAGGACTTGGTGCACTGTTGTGCTCGTGACATATAAAAAAAGTGACGGTGCAAGTGACAAGTGAGAGAGCAGCGAAAGGCGCAATATGACAAGGTGATAAAAGATAAGTACAAGAATATATGGTTCAGCAAGATTTGTTATTTACAGTGATTGGTCATAGTTTAGACATTTATGTGAACCATAGTTGAGAATGCGCCGCAAGGTGCGCTGATAAATTGGTCGACGGCGTTTCGATCCTATTTAATCAGGATCATCTTCAGGACCGGGTTGCCAGTTTGGGGTGCTGTATAGGGGAGGAAAAGGTAGAAATCGGGGGGGGAGGGGGGTGAAGGAAGGGGAGGGGTTTTTTTTTTAGGGGAAGGGGGCGCGTTGCGTGGCTGAGAAACGCGTAAGGAAGGCGAAAGTAGGCCTAACTGTAAGAGGACGGGAGCATGTATCAAGGGGCAGCCAAGCTTGCCCGGTGACAGGACAATGTTCCAGTAGGGGTGGAGGGAATCACGGGTGAGGCGCAGCGGAGATGAGCGTCTGCGTGAACAAAGGAAACGGAATTCCTAGAGGTTCCTGATGATGAAAAGGAAGTGAATAACTAAGAGGAAAGGGGGATTTGCACGTAAGTAGGCGCGGTGAGAAAGCAAACTCACCTAATGGCCAACCAATTCGGCACTGTATTGGACGAGAAACAGGGTCGGAGACCAGATCCACTGTAAGTTGTTGGCGGTCCGAAATAGAATTCCTAGTGGTGGGGAAGAAAAACCATGTCCTAGGATTCGAACAGCGAGCTGGGGCGGTCGTAGCATAGCATACGGCACAGCTAAAATCTGGAACACTTTACCAAAGGAAATAAGAACCTCCAACTCTCTGGGCGCTTTTAGGAAAAAGTTAAAGACATGGCTATTCCAGAATTAAGATTCGGAGGAGCGACAGAGTTGGCTCAGTCAGCGCCAAGACACCTCTGGGTAATCGTGCGCTATAGAAGTTATAATAACATAACATGTGGTGAGGACGGGGGAAAAAAGGAAAGAAAAAAGGGCAGGTCCCAGGAATTAGACATGGACGGGGATAGGAGCTTACCGTAATGGAATCGAGTGAGTCGTGAATTGGAATGAATCCAGAGACAGGATGACTGTGGATTGTGTTTTGGTGTTCTTTCCTTTTTTCCCCCGTCCTCACCACATGGTTTTCCTTCCCCACCACTAGGAATTCTATTTCGGACCGCCAACAACTTACAGTGGATCGGGGCTCCGACCCTGTTTCTCGTCCAATACAGTGCCAAATTGGTTGGCCATTAGGTGAGTTTGCTTTCTCACTGCGCCTACTTACGTGCAAATCCACCTTTCCTCTTAGTTATTCATTTCCTTTTCATCATCAGGAACCTCTAGGAATTCCGTTTCCTTTGTTCACGCAGACGCTCATCTCCGCTGCGCCTCACCAGTGGTTCCCTCCACCCCTACTGGAACATTGTCCTGTCACCGGGCAAGCTTGGCTGCCCCTTGATACATGCTCCCGTCCTCTTACAGTTAGGCCTACTTTCGCCTTCCTTACGCGTTTCTCAGCCACGCAACGCACCCCCCTTCCCCTCAAACCCCCCCCTGATTTCTTCCTTTTCCTCCCCTATACAACACCCCAAACTGGCAACCCGGTCCTGAAGATGATCCTGATTAAATAGGATCGAAACGCCGTCGACCAATTTATCAGCGCAACTTGCGGCGCATACTCAACTATGGTTCACATAAATGTCTAAACAATGACCAATCACTGTAAATAACAAATCTTGCTGAACCATATATTCTTGTACATATCTTTTATCACCTTGTCACATTGCGCCTTTCGCTGCTCTCTCACTTGTCACTTGCGCCGTCACTTTTTTTATATGTCACGAGCACAACAGTGCACCAAGTCCTTTTGGGTTGCCCTTGCAATTTATGCCCACAGTGCTGATATAACTGTTTTGTATAAATTGTTATTTCAAATATATGATGCCATGAGCACTTTCGAAAAACTTACGAGTCTCCCTCTTTCCTTCTTGTAATGTCTTGTACATGCATGTATATTTGCCTTTCTCATTGACACCGGTTGAGACATTGTTGTTAGTTTTTGCTTACTTACCCAGATCTCAACCTGGTCTATGGGTTTTACTCCTGTCGCTATTTACTAATACCCATATGTGGGCACTGAGGAACTTGCCTAAATAGGTTGCACCCTGCACCGTGTAGGCTGTGTGGGTAGACGAGTGTTGTTTTTGCTTTGGTCTTATGTCGGAAATGTTTCATCATGCTTCTTTTTCTTTTGCTGGTGCTGTTTAGCATTTGAATAACACTTTTTATTAAATGTTTTTGTCAATGCTGAAATGCATTGGCAAAACAATTTTGGAACAGCCAATCGGTCTGCATCGGCAGAGCACACTGGCGAGACCTTTTGGCTTCGCCATTTGTTGCTTTAGTGACTTAGCGTGAGTCACTGTGCATTGTTAATGGACTCTGCCTGTTGGGAGTGCATGCGTCTAGTTATTAAAATGGTCGGAATACCCTATGATCAGGGTCGGACTGGGACAAAAAATCAGTCCGGCACTGAACTAAAAGTGGCCCCCCATTAGCAAACAGGATAGCTGAAAAAAAAGTGCCCCGATTTGCAAATCAGGCCAGTTTTGAACTTGCAAAGACAAGCTGTATGGGTATTTTGCAAGGTTATGCCAAACTTCGTGCATGCAGTGTTTGTGGGGACATCTGGGAAATCAAAGGTGAAAACCGGTCCAACTGGCCATAAAACGGGCCCACAAACTGCCATCAAAAACTGTCAACGCACTGATCTGTCAGACCAGCCCATCCAGGATCGCCCTAATAGGCCACCCCGACCCTGCCTATGATCAGCCCACGGCATGCAATACCGATTTTCACTTCATATTCCACTTTATATTACTATTGTAAGTCATATTTTGCTGCAAAATAATTACCTTGTGATATAAATGCAACATTCATGAAGCGAAATGAGGACAGTAACGTTCTGTAGAGCATGTCTAGTGTGAGCTAAATGAGCAAAGGGAAAAAAATATGCTAGTGATATGCATGATTGACTTCACCACTCGGCTAGATTCATTTCTGACGAAAAAGGACGGCAGTGGAACATATTGATTAATTAGCAAATTATTATGGATGAGGCGGCTTTGCAGCATGAGATATCTTGCAGATCTTCTTTTGGTTTTTGACATTTAAAAAAAAAAATAGTGCACTCCACGGCAGTAGCTTTTCTCGCTTTTGTAAAGTTAAGGCACACAACGTTTACCATTAAGACAGTCTAGTTAAAAAAAATATTGTTCTCTAAACGACCCACAGGCCAGTTTTTTAATGTCATTTTTTTTTGCCAACTGAAGAAACATGGGATGTGTGCCCATGCATTCTGATTTTGGATTTTTTTGTCTACCGGACATGGGTGCAACCTCGCTCTTACGTTGGTCTTCTGATATGTGTGTATATATATATATATTCACTGAAAAAACCATAGGTTTTAGGGACAGTTATAGTTAGTTGGACATTTCACTCGTACAAAACCATAGAAATTCCCCCGTTATAGTTAGTTCAGCTAACTATAACTCGCGCCCCGTAATGCACTGCTGATGACGTCACATATTACATCACTCATGACATGGTCAGTGACATCACTGATGACATCACTGATGACATCTCAAATGACATCACTGATGACATCACTGATGACATCATCCAGTGACTGTGTGTTTCTGTAAAGTTTAAATATGTTTAATATATATAGGGAAAGGTGTATTGAAGAATGAGTGGGTGTATAAGTGTCTGAATGGATGATTTAGTACGTGAGTGACTGACTCTACAAGTGAGTGATTAAATGTATCTTACTGAATGCATGGGTTAGTGACTAAACTGTGTGAATGTCTGTATCCGTCTGTCTGTTGGTTTGTAAGCGGCTGCATGGCTTTCTGAATAGCTACATGAGTGTCTACATGGGTTATTGATTGATTGTCTGAGTATCTGTATGGGTGCCTGAGTGTTTGTGTGGGTGGGGTGTGTGTGACTCTGTGCATAGATGTGTGAGTTGGTGATTCACTGGGTGCATGGTTTCAAGAGTGCATCTGTGATGGACTGTAGGGGTAGGTGAGTGTGTGTATGGGTGTGTTAGTGATTGAATGTATATCTCAGTGGTACATGTGTGAGTAACTACATATGTGAAAGGCAGTATATATGTGTGTTGGAGTATATAAATGGCTATAAGTGAGAGTGTGTGATTGTGAGAGTGGCTGTATGGATGAGTGTGTACTTGTATCAGTGATTGTATAAGAGCGTAAGAATGTGCTAGTATTTGTATGAGTAAGTGAGCTGGTGTGTGTATAACTGTATAGGTGAGTAAATGGGTGTGTGTTTAAGTTTTTGCATGACTGACTAGGTGTGTGAGTACCTCTATGGATGAGTGGCGGTGTGTGAGTGTTTATATAGGTGTATGAGTGCATATGATAGTCCTGTACTGAGTGACTAAGTATGAGTGACTGTACGGGTGAGTGAGTGGATGTGTGTGTAGACCTAAGAATCAGTGAGTGCGTATGTAGTTTTTGGTGTTGGAGTGTCTATGGTTTTGAGAATGGCAGTCTGTAATTTAGAGTGGGTGTATCAAAAGTTATATTAGGGTGTGAGAAGATGCATGAAATTATCACATGGATGATGTCATCAGTGATGTCATTTGAGATGTCATCAGTGATGTCATCAGTGATGTCACTGACCATGTCATGAGTGATGTAATATGTGACGTCATCAGCAGTGCATTGCGGAGCGCGAGTTATAGTTAGCTGAACTAACTATAACAGGGGAATTTCTATGGTTTTGTACGAGTGAAATGTCCAACTAACTATAACTGTCCCTAAAACCTATGGTTTTTTCAGTGAATTTCAAAGGTTTTTTAAATGCTAATTTCTAACTATAACGTGTCTGAAACCTATGGTTTTTTCAGTGAATTTCAAAGGTTTTTTAAATGCTAATTTCTAACTATAACGTGCCTGAAACCTATGATTTTTTAAGTGAATTTCAAAGGTTTTTTAAATGCTAGTTTCTAACTATGCCTACAGAGGTAGGACATGTGAAGAAAGAAGAAAAACGCACAGAAAGAAGCAAAAGATGTGCAGAAAGAACCAACAGAGGAGCAGAAAGAGGCCTTGTTGCAAAATCATCCTGTGCCCACAACTTTTTCAGACGGGTACTGGTGGTAACTGACTCTGACTAACCAGAGCCAGTGCTATGCTAAAAGACACTTAGAATACAGTGAAAACACCTACATACACTAGGGAACACTATGCGTTGGGGTACCCCTGTGATTAGCATGACCTCCTCTGCAAGTCCCTAGTACATAATAGGGCAGGGGGATTAAAACTACCTCTTAAAACGCGCTACAGGGCGCGTTTGCACAGTGGTGAAGGGAGGGGGCCTGAGGTGACATGTGTGCAAACGCACCCCGTGGCGCGTTTTAAGTTGCGGGATTAAGTCCCCTTGAATTCTGAGGGTCCCTGGGGCCCAACTAGCCCCCAGGTACCTACAGTTAGGACCACAGAGCTGAGTTGCAGAGAGGCGTTCCTAGGCCACGCACCTTTTTCACCTCTCTGCAACGCAACTCTGTTGTGCTTACTGAAGGTACCTGGTGGGCTAGTTGGCCCCAGGGTCCCTCAGGATTCAAAGGGAATTAATTCCCCAACTTAAAACGCACTACAGGGCGTGTTTGCGCACATGTCACCTGAGGCCCCGCCCCTCCCTTCACCACTGTGCAAACGCGCCCGTGGTGCGTTTTAAGTTGGGGGATTAGGTCACCTTGAATCCTGAGGGTCCCTGGGACCCAACTAGCCCACTAGGTACTTCCAGTAAGCACCACAGGCCTGCGTTGCAACGCCTGTAACAAATTGTGCAGTTGTGTTTAGGTAGTGAAGAGGGTCGTGCTGGGGGTAGTGTTTTAGGGTTTAGGGTAGTGCAGTGGTGTTTGTGTAGTGTAGGGGGTCATGCTGGGGGTAGATTTAGGGTTTAGGGTAGTGCAGTGGTGTTTGGGTAGTGTAGGGAGTCGTGCTGGGGGAGTGTTTTAGGGTTTAGGGTAGTGCAGTGGTGTTTGGGTAGTGTAGGGGTCGTGCTGGGGGTAGTGTTTTAGGTTTAGGGTAGTGCAGTGGTGTTCGGGTAGTGTAGGGGTCGTGCTGGGGGTAGTGATTTAGGGTAGTGCAGTGGTGTTTGGGTAGTGTAGGGGGTACTGCTGGGGGTAGTGTTTTAGGGTTTAGGTTAGTGCAGTGGTGTTTGGGTAGTGTAGGGGTACTGCTGGGGGTAGTGTTTTAGGGTTTAGGGTAGTGCAGTGGTGTTTGTGTAGTGTAGGGGGTAGTGTTTTAGGGTTTAGGGTAGTGCAGTGGTGTTTGTGTAGTGTAGGAGGTCATGTTTTAGGGTTTAGGGTAGTGCAGTGGTCTTTGGGTAGTGTAGGGAGTCGTGCAGGGGTAGTGTTTTAGGGTTTAGGGTAGTGTAGGGGGTCATGCGGGGGGTAGTGTTTTAGGGATTAGGGTAGTGCATTGGTGTTTGGGTAGTGTAGGGGTCATGCGGGGGGTAGTGTTTTAGGGTTTAGGGCAGTGCAGTGGTGTTTGGGTAGTGTAGGGGGTCGTGCTGGGGGAGTGTTTTAGGGTTTAGGGCAGTGCAGTGGTGTTTGGGTAGTGTAGGGGGTCGTGCTGGGGGAGTGTTTTAGGGTTTAGGGCAGTGCAGTGGTGTTCGGGTAGTGTAGGGGGTTGTGCTGGGGGTAGTATTTTAGGGTTTAGGGCAGTGCAGTGGTGTTTGGGCAGTGTAGGGGTAATGCTGGGGGTGGTGTTTTAGGGTTTAGGGCAGTGCAGTGGTGTTCGGGCAGTGTAGGGGGTCGTGTTTCAGGGTTTAGGGCAGTGCAGTGGTGTTCGGGCAGTGTAGGGGGTCGTGCAGGGGGTGGTGTTTCAGGGTTTAGGGCAGTGGTGTTCGGGCAGTGTAGGGGGTCGTGCTGGGGGTGGTGTTTCAGGGTTTGGGGCAGTGCAGTGGTGTTCGAGCAGTAAAGGGGGTCGTGCTGGGGGTGGTGTTTCAGGGTTTAGGGCAGTGCAGTGGTGTTCGGGCAGTGTAGGGGGCGGTGCAGGGGGTGGTGTTTCAGGGTTTTGGGCAGTGCAGTGGTGTTTGGGCAGTGTAGGGGTGCTGCAGGGGGTGGTGTTTCAGGGTTTAGGGCAGTGCAGTGGTGTTCGGGCAGTGTAGGGGGGTGGTGTTTCAGGGTTTAGGGCAGTGGTGTTCGGGCAGTGTAGGGGGTCGTGCAGGGGTGGTGTTTCAGGGTTTAGGGCAGTGGTGTTCGGGCAGTGTAGGGGGTCATGCTGGGGGTGGTGTTTCAGGGTTTGGGGCAGTGCAGTGGTGTTCGAGCAGTAAAGGGGGTCGTGCTGGGGGTGGTGTTTCAGGGTGTAGGGCAGTGCAGTGGTGTTCGGGCAGTGTAGGGGGCGGTGCAGGGGGTGGTGTTTCAGGGTTTTGGGCAGTGCAGTGGTGTTCGGGCAGTGTAGGGGGTGCTGCAGGGGGTGGTGTTTCAGGGTTTAGGGCAGTGCAGTGGTGTTCGGGCAGTGTAGGGGGTCTTGCTGGGGCTGGTGTTTCAGGGTTTAGGGCAGTGCAGTGGTGTTCGGGCAGTGTAGGGGGTCGTGCTGGGGGTGGTGTTTCAGGGTTTAGGGCAGTGCAGTGGTGTTTGGGCAGTGTAGGGGGTCATGCTGGGGCTAGTGTTTCAGGATTTAGGGCAGAGCAATAGTGTTCAGGCAGTGTAGGGGTTTTGCTGGAGGTGGTGTTTCAGGGTTTAGGGCAGTGCAGTGGTGTTCGTGGCAGTGTAGGGGGTGGTGTTTCAGGGTTTAGGGCAGTGGTGTTCAGGCAGTGTAGGGGGTCTTGCTGGGGTTGATGTTTCAGGGTTTAGGGCAGTGCAGTGGTGTTCGGGCAGTGTAGGGGTCGTGCTGGGGGTGGTGTTTCAGGGTTTAGGGCAGTGCAGTGGTGTTCCGGCAGTGTAGGAGGTCGTGCAGGGGTGGTGTTTCAGGGTTTAGGGCAGTGCAGTGGTGTTCGGGCAGTGTAGGGGGTCATGCTGGGGGTGGTGTTTCAGGGTTTAGGGCAGTGCAGTGGTGTTCGGGCAGTGTAGGGTGTCGTGCTGAGGGGTGGTGTTTCAGGGTTTAGGGCAGTGCAGTGGTGTTCGGGCAGTGTAGGGCGTCGTGCAGGGGGTGGTGTTTCAGGGTTTAGGGCAGTGCAATGGTGTTCGGCCAGTGTAGGTGGTCTTGCTGGGGGTGGTGTTTCAGGCTTTAGTGCAGTGGTGTTCGGGCAGTGTAGGGCGACTTGCTGGGGGTGGTGTTTCAGGGTTTAGGGCAGTGCAGTGGTGTTCGGGCAGTGTAGGGGGTCTTGCTGGGGCTGGTGTTTCAGGGTTTAGGGCAGTGCAGTGGTGTTCGGGCAGTGTAGGGGGTCGTGCTGGGGCTGGTGTTTGAGGGTTTAGGGTAGTGCAGTGGTGTTCGGGCAGTGTAGGGGGTCATGCTGGGGCTGGTGTTTCAGGGTTTAGGGCAGTGCAGTGGTTTTCGGGCAGTGTAGGCAGTCGTGCTGGGGCTGGTGTTTCAGGGTTTAGGGCAGTGCAGTGGTGTTCGGGCAGTGTACGGGGTTGTGCTGGGGCTGGTGTTTCAGGGTTTAGGGCAGTGCAGTGGTGTTCGGGCAGTGTAGGGGGTCGTACTGGGGGTGGTGTTTCAGGGTTTAGGGCAGTGCAGTGGTGTTCGGGCAGTGTAGGGGGTCATGCTGGGGGTGGTGTTTCAGGGTTTAGGGCAGTGCAGTGGTGTACGGGCAGTGTAGGGGGTCTTGCTGGGGGTGGTGTTTCAGGGTTTAGGGCAGTGGTGTTCGGGCAGTGTAGGGGGTCTTGCTGGGGGTAGTGTTTCGGGGTTTAGGGCAGTGCAGTGGTGTTCGTGCAGTGTAGGGGGTCGTGCTGGGGGTGGTGTTTCAGGGTTTAGGGCAGTGCAGTAGTGTTCGGGCAGTGTAGGGGATCGTGCAGGGGGTGGTGTTTCAGGGTTTAGGGCAGTGCAGTGGTGTTCGGGCAGTGTAGGGGGTCGTGCTGGGGGTGGTGTTTCAGGGTTTAGGGCAGTGCAGTGGTGTTCGGGCAGTGTAGGGGGTCGTGCAGGGGTGGTGTTTCAGGGTTTAGTGCAGTGGTGTTCGGGCAGTGTAGGGGTCGTGCTGGGGCTGGTGTTTCAGGGTTTAGGGCAGTGCAGTGGTGTTCGGGCAGTGTAGGGGGTCTTGCTGGGGGTGGTGTTTCAGGGTTTAGGGCAGTGGTGTTTGGGCAGTGTAGGGGGTCTTGCTGGGGGTGGTGTTTCAGGGTTTAGGGCAGTGCAGTGGTGTTCGGGCAGTGTAGGGGGTCTTGCTGGGGGTAGTGTTTCAGGGTTTAGGGCAGTGCAGTGGTGTTCGTGCAGTGTAGGGGGTCGTGCTGGGGATGGTGTTTCAGGGTTTAGGGCAGTGCAGTAGTGTTCGAGCAGTGTAGGGGGTCGTGCAGGGGGTGATGTTTCAGGGTTTAGGGCAGTGCAGTTGTGTTCGGGCAGTGTAGGGGGTCGTGCTGGGGGTGGTGTTTCAGGGTTTAGGGCAGTGCAGTGGGGTTCGGGCAGTGTAGGGGGTCGTGCTGGGGGTGGTGTTTCAGGGTTTAGGGCAGTGGTGTTCGGGCAGTGTAGGGGGTCTTGCTGGGGGTGATGTTTCAGGGTTTAGGGCAGTGCAGGGGTGTTTGTGTAGTGTAGGGGGTCATGTTTTAGGGTAGTGCAGTGGTGTTTGGGTAGTGTAGGGGGTCGTGCTGGGGGTAGTGTTTTAGGATTTAGGTTAGTGCAGTGGTGTTTGGGTAGTGTAGGGGTCGTGCTGGGGGTAGTGTTTTAGGGTTTAGGGTAGTGCAGTGGTGCTTGTGTAGTGTAGGGGGTCGTGCTGGGGGTAGTGTTTTAGGGTTTAGGGTAGTGCAGTGGTGTTTGTGTAGTGTAGGGGGTCATGTTTTAGGGTAGTGCAGTGGTGTTTGGGTAGTGTAGGGGTCGTGCTGGGGGTAGTGTTTTAGGATTTAGGTTAGTGCAGTGGTGTTGGGGTAGTGTTTTAGGGTTTAGGGTAGTGCAGTGGTGTTTGTGTAGTGTAGGGGGTCATGCTGGGGGTAGTGTTTTAGGGTTTAGGATAGTGCAGTGGTGCTTGTGTAGTGTAGGGGGTCGTGCTGGGGTAGTGTTTTAGGGTTTAGGGTAGTGCAGTGGTGTTTTTGTAGTGTAGGGGGTCATGTTTTAAGATGCAACGCTCCAATACCTGACCAGTCTGCACTACATAAAACTGCAAAAACTAAAAATAAAAAGTGTTTTGCACACTTTTGTCATTGGGCTATATGTGGGCTACATCTCGGTAATATTTGTGCTACATTTGGGCTCTTTTTCACTGGTGGCCATCTTGGAAGACTTCTTTGTTATGAAGTTTCCTAATTTCCTCATTTACTGCAGTCTCCTCAGTAGGAAATGCTTTCAGTTTTTTACTTTGATTCCATCAAGAAGGCATTCAGATGTGTCACACATTTGCCATAAATTCAGAATGTTATTACTCTAGTTGTTCATTAGATCACTGTAGTAAAGCTACTGCTCACCAAGGAGTTAACTGGAAGTCTACTGCTGGTATTGAAAGTGATTGTTTCAGTCTGCATGTCAGAATTTTCTAATGAAATAGAAGAGGATTTGAGATCTCACTTAAAACATGCACTAAATTTTCTTTTGCAGCACTAACCATAATTTCTATGGCAAAATGAACCCCTCATTTTGTTCCTTTTTAAATTAAATGTTTTAAGTGTTACCAGTTTATTCCAATCAAGATGGCTTCAGGTGTGCCATACTTTTGTCATAAGTAAGGCTGTTAGCACTCTAGTTGTTCTTTAGAACACTCTGGGAAGCTGCAGTAGAACACAAAGGCATCAACTGACAGGCTGCTCCTGTTGAAATATAACAGGAAGATATTTGAGATCTCACTTAAAACATGTCCTAATTTTTCTTTCTTCAGCACTAACCATAATTTCTATGGCAAAATGAACCCCTCATTTTGTTCCTTTTTAAATGAAATGTTTTAAGTGTTACCAGTTTATTCCAATCAAGATGGCTTCAGGTGTGCCATACTTTTGTCATAAGTAAGATTGTTAGCGCTCTAGTTGTTCTTTAGAACACTCTGGGAAGCTGCAGTAGAACACAAAGGCATCAACTGACAGTCTCTGCCCTTGTTGTATGTACATGTTTTACTGAGAATGTCAGACTTCATTCTCACATGACTGAGAAAGATAATGTGAATTTACAGAAAATATGCTCTCATTTTAGCTTCTGGGGCACCTTCCAAAACTGTATGGGACAAGCATGTGAAAATAGTTTTCTCTCAAACATGATTCATGATATCCCAGCAGAAGGTTTTTCACAGGGTAAAATCACCTTAGAACACACCACAATTCCTGAAATTAGTATGGTACCATCAACAAATGAATTCTAATGTAACTAAAGTCTGTTATCACCCTTTATAGTTCTCCTTTTGGTAACCTCAAAATCTTCGATTCACTACAATGCATTTCAAAGGGGTACTATCATTTATATTGGTCCCAAGATGGCTGCCAGCAATTCCAGGATGAAGTGCTGACAGCCAATCAGATCTCACGATGACATGTGTGGTTAGGCTCCGCCCAGATATATATGTGTTTTTACTTTTGATTTTCTCAGCAACTACTGAACGGATTTACACCATTTAACAAAAGGGTTCTTTTTGAACCAAGAACTACCTCTTTGCCAAATTTGGTGTAATTCCGTTCAGCAGTTCGGGCTGTAGCCTTGCATAAAGTTTCCTATGGGAAATTGATTTTTTGACTCTTATTTTTTAATTTCTCCGCAACTACTGAACGGATTTACACCATTTAACAAAAGGGTTCTTTCTGAACCAAGAACTACCTCTTTGCCAAATTTGGTGTAATTCCGTTCAGCAGTTCGGGCTGTAGCCGTGTCTAAAGTTTCCTATGGGAAAATGAATGGGGAAAACACGCTTTGGGACCCCTTTTTCTCGGCCCCGCTTGACGAATCACCCTGAGACTTTCATGGTAGGAGCGGACGAGGGCCATAAAGTTTGAAAATTTCGCGAAGATTCGTCAACCGACGCAAGAGTTATTTCAAATAGAATGTCGCGGATTTCCTATGGAAAATAGGTCCTAACTATAACTATCTACTGGCGACCGCCAGTAGATAATATATATATATATATATATATATATATATATATATATATATATATATATATATATACACACACACACACACACAAGAAGCAGAGAGCTCTGGGTAGTTCCCAAGTTTAGGTGGAAAGCAGCTCCTGTATAGAGCACCCTCAACACCAGCGACACTCTAAATTTGTTCACCTCAAATGTCTGCTCAGGGGTTGCTTTCATTCATTCATTTCAGGTTGGCTTGGTTGGTATTTTACCAATTCAAAACTGTAATACTATGCCTGAAGTGGTGAAAGGCTTTTGTCATTTTACAGCTCAGCATGGATAGCATTGTGCTAATCCTATGTTTAAAAACTTTGCTGTAGAAATGACAAAAGACTTTGTCCCTTTCTATCTTGTCGTGGATGGCACTGTGCTAATCCTGTGCTTAAAGATTTTGATAGAAAAGCGGACATTTGAGGTGAGCAAATTTAGTGTTTTGCTGGTGTTGAGGGTGCTATTATATACAGGAGCTGCTCTCCACCTAAACTTGGGAACTTCTCAGAGTTCTCTGCTTCTTTTTTTGCATGATTTATGTCACACTATGCCTGAAAGGGTATTGTTTTGATATATATGTACGTGGTTTATTAGAACGTGACCTAGGCAAAGCAAAAAGCAGGACAGCAACAAGCTTTCGCAGTCTTTAGGAAGAGAGCTGAAGGACCTGTGCATTTTATTCAAGTTTTTGCTTCACCTGAGCCCCTACCCAGTCAGGTTTCTTCTGTTTCTTTCAAACACCTTGATTTGGTGAGATGGCACAGAACCTGAAAATTCAAATTTCGTGTCAGAATTTTCCAAAAATGAGCCAGGTGAAGAAAACACTGTGCTTCAGTGATGAGTTAAATCCACCATTCTTGGTGGCTACTGCTTGTATTGACCTTTTAAGAAGTCATTCCCCTGCTTGACGAAAAAACTATTTTCGTATTAACTGCACCAAAATAAACATGTAATGTAATAAAAATACTTTAATGGTAACATGTAATATGGTACTATGTTGCCGCCTCGGGTTTCATAGAATTTGGTCAATGTCGACTGCTTTACAAGTGAGTTTCTTCATAGTTTGCATTCGGACATTGTAGAGAAAGAGATTAAGGACTAATCTGACCAAGATTTGGACTCTACCCCCTCATTTTAGGTATTGATGTCACACATGAGGACGAGATTTAGTGTATGATCTGCCAAGTAAATGAGGACGAAAAGCATTTGGGAGAACATATTCTTAAAAATTTGACTGCATCTTATGCTTGTTTTATACTCAGATGTGCCATCACGTAAGGCACAGTCTTTTCCCAGTTTGGCGGTATATTAATGATAAGATGAAGGAGTAATTGGAACAAGGAGAGATCTGTCACCACTATGATAATACAAACTTCTCGCTTAATCATGTCAAGTTATAAACAGATCTTTCAAGCTTAGCTTGTTTGGTCTGGTAGTTGGTGAAACTGATGCTACAGGACAGAGTTGAAGGAATTTGTCATCGATTTTGAATTTCAGGACCTGGTTAGTGTGATTTGGGGAGAGGAGGAGGTGACCTAAGACATAGATGAGGATTTGTGGATTTTTTTATTTTTTTATACTACACCGCACACGCCGACACAGCTTAACTGCTTTATAGTGGAGGCAACACCATGCCCTGACCAGCTCTAACTTTTGGGTAATAAGCATGTTACTGACCTCTGGAAGAAGGCCTGCTATAGTGCCATGAAATGTGTAAGCCGTCGGTAAATCATCCAGTCACACGTTCCAACACTAATAGTATACACCCTCAGCTAAATGAATAAGACATTGCCTCCTAAACTAGGTGAGGAACACTATCTCATTGTACTACAAAACCGCCCAGACTCAAGTCTGAAATGATGATCCCAGAACCATGTGTTAAGACACCCCACACACTTGAGCACTACAAGCCATACGACTGTGTGCTAAACAAATGGCCATCACATAACATTATGCTCCAGTCGCGGCCAGCATGACTCCCGGGGGGGGGGGTCGCACGGGTGTTAATTTTAAATAAAATTAAAAAATGAAAACTTGCCTTCGGCGGTCCGGTCCCACGTCGCCCTCGCAGGAAGCAGCCGCAGGCAGCTTCCCTCCCCTCCCCTAAGCCAATCACAATGCTGCAATGGCAGCGTTGTGATTGGCTGGGACACTGACCGCACAGGTGTCTATGGGGAGGCCGTTTTCTCAATGCAGGCTGCATGCAGCGTACATGGAGAAAATGGGAGAGTGTGCATGACTGGTTTGGTCGGCCCTGGGGCCGACCAAACAGTCAGCGCCCACAACATTGGGCTAGCTACTCCGCCCCACCACTCCCACCCACCCGCCCGCCCCCAGCCAAACCCTTCTTCTGCTTTCTCGCAGTGCGAGAAGCAGAAACATAAAATGGTATTTATACCATTTTATGTTTCTGCTTCTCGCACTGCGAGAAAGCAGTGGGGCGGCGCTCCTCCTCCTACATGGAGGAGCCGCCCCTGTTATGCTCTTAACAACATAAACTTAGCATTTCCAGTGGTGCTTCAGTGATGTATCGTGGTTAACAGATTTTATCATTAAATCTCTAGCAATACATACTTCCTCTTCTTGCCCTCTTCCTCTCTTTCACCCTCCTTTCCTGCTTTCCCCTTTCTCTCTCTCTCTCTCTCTCTCTCTCTCTCACACACACACACACACACACACACACACACACACACACACACACACACACACACACACACACACACACACACACACACACACACACACACACACACACACACACACACACACACACACACACACACACACACACACACACACACACACACACACACACACACACACACACACACACACACACACACACACACACACACACACACACACACACACACACACACACCTCTCTTTTCTCAAGAACACTGCTTGTGCTTCCTGGGCTTTCTGTTAAACCACTTCAGTCCACACTCATTTCTTTCACAAACATGACTTACCCAAGCACAGAAAGAATTTAAAGGTCATGTTCTTTGACGACGCTGAAAAAAAAAGTTGCCTGACTACGGTAATTATATACAAAGAGGACAACATTTAGCGAATAACACACAGTAATGAGTATCCATTAAAATGTAAAACCTTGCCGCAGCGTTGACTGTAAATCATAAAGGACGTGCCTACTCCTCAGGGGAAATGTACTGAATGGTCATGGTGCTTCTGTGCTGTTCCTACTGGGAACTGATGCCTTAACGTAATCCTAGCGATATTTTATGTCTCCTCTTCCCAACCTATCCTTGTTCCAAAGGATATTGAAGCCTTTCAACGGAATGGTGCAGAAAACCTAAGGCATCGTTTAGAAATCGTCGTTAACCGGGGCATAGCCAGTGCTTGAAATGGGCAGGTACTGTCCGGTACTGAGTACCTGCACTGCTGTTACTTAAAAGGGAGACTATGTGCACTTCACAGCACTGCTGCAATACATTTAATGTGAGAGTAGCAGCATTTCTCTGGAAACAGGCACTTTAATTAGTGAGTACCTGCTCTTCTATGTTTCCATTTAAAGCACTGATCCAGAGAACAGCTAGCTATCATTAGTGCACCGGGGTCCGCTGCACCCCTAATATGGCCTATTCTTCTTGTTTGAATTGTTGTTCATGGTGCCCTTGCTACACCATTGGAGGATAAAGGAAAATCTACCCATCTCAGGACAAAGTGCTAAATCTGGAGGGGAATCCACGATATGGTAGAGGAAATTATGTCAGTGGACTCCCCTCTGGATTTGGCACTTCCTATAGAAATAGGAGGGTTTTTCAATACCACCCAGTCTCTGGGCATGATAGGGTATCTCATAATACTGTTTGCCTTTGTTGGTCACCTAAGTCCCCAGCTCAATTTACTTAATGCATGATTCTACTTGCGCATGTCTTAAATCCCAGCGTATGTTAATGGAAAAGCCAATATCACACACACTTGATATTGCTAATACAAAGCAGTGCTTGAAGAAACTAACAATGCCCTGTCACTTGTAACACAGGATAGCATGCACTTATAATGCATAGGTGGACTTCTTAATCAGCAATTTACCTGACAGACCTAATTCTCTCTGGTGACATAAGCCAGATTTATTTATAAATAGCTGCTCCCCCTATTATGTTCTGTGGCAGTACATTCACAAGCATGGAGCCAATAAAAAGGTACTGGGCCTCCCTCCGCACGCTTAGTTCTCTGCACGCATGGGGCGCGAGTTGGAAACATGCGCCAATTAAAATCCTGCTTGATTTTAGTGTCAAACATGGAAACTGCATTAAATGGTTCCCTTTCATGCGGAACGCAGCTTGTCAAGGCCTTTCTCTGCTTGCAAAAACACATCAAAACATTGCTTGGCGCAAGCAGCATTTCCTAGGAAACCTGCAAGCCGCACTAAAGGGACAGCCTTGTCAAGGTGCAGTAGAAATAAATCTTGCTGCCCATGACCCCGAAGGGTATCAGAGCGCTTCACATTTTGGAAGGGTAGGAAATGGCAAAGGGGGTAACAAAGAATATCATATTTAGCTAATACCATAGCGTACTAGGAGGAGAACAACCATTACTTAATAGGGTATATCAGACAACCCTGAGCTTCATAGTTGTTAGACCAATAAAGAACGTAGTCAGAGGGGCATTGAGAAAAACAGATGAGCCATGGCCATTTAAGGCAAGAACTTGTTCATTAGGATTATTATTACTTCCTGTTTGAAGGCAGCCGTGGAGGAGATTCTGCGTACTTCCGGTGGGAGAGAGTTCCAGATCTTCAGGGCCGAGCCAGAGAAAGCACTGTGCCTCATTCTCTTTTTGCGAAAAGTCTGCGGTTTCAAGAGGAGGGAGTTTGCACTTCTTGATGGTCTACCCCCTCCAGATAATTCTAGCTCTTGAGCCAGGTAACCAGGGGTTTTGAAATGGAGGGCTTTGTTTTTTGAAAGTTTTTTTTTTAGAGTTTTATATAGCGCGAACTAGACCCGAGACATCGGGTATCAGAGTGCTTTACGTAGCACCAGTTTCGTTACAGATGGACACATTCATTTTTGTTAGGCACGGGGAGATTAAGTGATTTGCCCAGAATCACAGGATGTTGAGCGGCGCTGCCAAGACTCGAACCCGGTTCCCCAGCTTCGAGGTCGACCGCTCTAGCCATAAGGCTACATCCTCTCCCCATCACTCCCTTTGTGAGTCAAGCAGGCAATCTTTAGCTGTATTCTTGCGTCGTAGGGCAACCAATTTAGAGATCTTAGGGCTGGGGATATGGGCGCATTTCTTTTTGTACCCGTAATCAATCTGGCAGCAGCATTCAAGGAAGCCCTAAGTGGGGCCAAGGTATATTTGGGTAGGCCACAGAGCGTAGCCCTGCCATAGTCTAGCCTCGGCAAGACAAGCGCTTGAACCACCTGCTTAAAGTCACCCATATCAAGAGGTTTCACCTCAGAATCGAAGGTGTCAGGATTCGCGTTTCCCTTGTGAACCACAGACACCTTGGCTGCAGTGATTCCTAGCATGGACTCACAGTGGGGTAATATTTATCCGTTTCTTGTAGGTAGCACATTGCAGACTCAAGTCTCTTGGGAGAGTGCCAGAGGCTTGTTTGTTTAACAGTCTTATGTAGGTAGTAAATAGTTCTGTTTGGCCGGCAGTATGAGGAAGTAAACGTGGTAGCAGGGAAGGGTGTTGTAATGGCCCTGAAGGAAAGGGCTGACGGGTACCAAGCCTGGGGTGGGAAGGCTTGGCTCTCTAAGGCTTTCCAGAGGGACATCAAGGACTGGCTTGCTTTAGGCTTGCTGAGCAGATCATCCTATAACTTGGGTACATATATGGAGAAGCAGTCATCTCTGCAAACTTTGTACAACTACGAGTTTGTGTCTGATTGAGCAGAGCAGTCTGGAGGCAGTGTTATAGGGCCTTGTTGCAGAGATATAGCTGGAATTCAGGGTCAGGTGATGTTGACTGGTGTACTCGCTTTGAATGTAGTGTATTCGACAGAAAGTGAATGGCCATGGCTCAGGGATGTTTGTTCTGTAATCAAATCTCAGTTGGAACCAAGTGACAATTTTGCAGGTCTTTGAAGGGCCTGCAATGGTCAGTCATGGGGGTGTGGTTTCCTCAAGCTAGGGGGTTCTGAAGAGGAACTTAGTGGAGGTGAGGGTGGCCACCTTCAGAGGGTTGAGGCAGAACCCAAGAGACGTGGTTGATTTGCATTTAATCCTGTCAGAGTTGGTTTTGGATTTGTTCCAGGTGGCAGCTTTGTATGTTTGGCCTGAGAAGTCAAGGGGCAACAGTGACAGGTTGAGTGGGTGGGTATTAGTTATCAACAAGGAGCTGACTGTGTTGGCTATTTCAGTTTTATAGTAGGTTGTTTTAAGAGTTTCAGCAGGAAGGGCATAGGAGAAGAGTAGGGAGGAAGTTGGGAGAGTGTCCTTGAATTCTTCAAATAATGGCTTACTTATGGATCCTAAGTGCGTAGACTGCAGAATGGAAGTGCATCTGTTTGATGCTCTGAGATGCTCAATGAGATCAAAGTAGGTGATGTTCGGACACAAACAGCATTCGGATGACTCGTTGTTTTTGACAAGTCTGTGGCGTATGCGGCCTGGCAGTGACCTTTACCTGTACAGAGAGTTAAAGAGGTACATAGCGATGTTATTTAGGAGTGCCTCACCTGGACTGGATGTGGTTGAGTCCATCCAGATGTTGATGTCTCAATATACGAGTATGGGGAATTTTAGAAGGATCATGATTGGAGGTAGTTATCTAATGAGGCCCTCTACTGTGGTGAGGATTGCTCTGTGGGCGTTGAAGAACCTTTAGTAAACTAGCAAATTATGAGAGAAAAAGGGATAGTGCTATGTTTATTGGGATGCATTTGGTGTTCGCTAGTATGCATTTCAGAGATGAACATTTAGTTTATGTAAATTCCACTAACCTCTCAAATTGTGTTGGAACTCGTATGTATTTTGGTGCTGTAATCAGGTGGCATTAGATCTGGGAGGAGTTGGTAATCATTTAGTGTAGTTTAGGACTCTCCAGTGATGCCTTGGTCTATCTTGTGTAGAGTGATGAAGTAGGGCATCAAGAGTGTTGGTTGCTTTGATATTGTAGCAAGTGTTAATAATATGTGTGGCAATGATAAAGGACCCAATTTAGTTAAAGGTGTGAAGTCAAGAAAATTGGGTTCTTGGGGTAGCATGGTGTTGTAGTGGGAGGATAGGTAGGCTTTTTCCAGATGAGTTGCATGACAGAATGTCCACAACAACAATACTGGATTGCACGAATATTGCGAAAAATCATTGTCTACAAAACTACAGGGTTTACATACTTGATATGTATATTACAAAAACATTGCGGACCAGAGTATTGCCCAAAAAAGTAAGAATCTTTTTTTCCCTTCTTTCTTTAGTAAGTATGGAATTATAAGTAATGTATTTAAAATATTACAACAATAAATAATATAATTTAAATTAAGGTTTTTATAATAAACATTATTTAAATGCTTTAAAAAATATAACAACTTAATAGTCTTTAAAATACATTGAACCAAATATATTAGCAATAGCATAAAATTAAAATTAACAAATATGTCCAACAAACTAATATATTAATCCTAATTTAAATATTAAAATGAACATATTAAAAATATAGATAATATATTTTAAAAATTACAACAAAATATATTAATTTGAAAAATGTACATAAATATTAAGTCACCAATAAATTCAAATTAAAAACATATATTAAAAATATAAATAGCAAATAACTTAATTAAAACAACATAAAAAATAATTTGCTATACCAAATATCTAAAAAAATAAACATACTACATAAATAAAAAAGGTGATTAAAATGATCAATAAATTAAATATATGTATACATCTAAATAAAATGCACTTCCTTCTCTACTACCCAAAAATACAAACATCAAACAATAAATAAATTATAAATAAAACAATGATAAAATAAAGATTCTACTGAAATAAAACAAATATAAAAGCAATAATAAATATATAATACATTTTTCAAATGTTATTATTAAATACATTTATCAATAAAATAATATATTAAAATGTAGCAAATCATTTTCATAACATATTCAAATAACAAATCTACATAATTATCAATTAAATATTTTGATGAAATAAAAAAAATGTAAGACTACAATTTAAATAAATTCCCACCCTATTCCCCATCAAACCCAACATCCGGCTACTGAAATATTAATTACTGATGAAACTATCAAAATAAAGTACATTTAACAGATTTAACTTTAAAAAACAAAATTACAATTAATCAATTTGCATAATTAAAAAACAATCAGATATTTACTTCCATTAAAAACTAACATTAGAAATCAATAAATTATAATTTAATTACCTTCCCACCCTATTTCCCTTCAAACCCAACAACCTGCTGCTTCGTTATATATTACTAGTTACATTTAAAGAAAACCAAATTACACTTTTAAAATTGCAAACCAGATTTAAAAATATTCCAACAATTACACTAATACTGACACATACAATTAATATACCAGTATATTAAATTTTAAACCAATATTAATTACAACTATAATAAAGTAAACAATATTAAATAAAACCATATTCTTAAACTGTATTATATATATATATATATATATATATATATATAACACCAATCCTGTTCATCACACAATAACAGGCGCTGACTCCGTGGAAATTTGACAAAGGAATTTTAATCCAAAAGAAAGTCTTGACGCGTTTTGACGGCAAGCCGCCTTGCTCACAACATCGGGCGCCATGAAAATCCATCAAGATATAGCATAGCCACTCTACTAGGTTGTCACAGCAACCATGTGTCAGAATGGACATAGAAGTTAAACACACGTGATTAAAAAACAATAATTGCAAATAATAAAGACTGTTATAGAACGAATCTATATATGCACAGTTTCAGGTGACAAACATAAATAAGATAATAAATGGCTCTGTAGTGTAAAGTGAGAAGAAAGACTTCGAGTCAGTCGATCCCTCGGAGCCGCTACACAAAGTGTATGTACAATGATTGGCACGGTGCATCAGTACTGAAAAGTGCAATGTCTCGAGTTGTGGGTAACCTAAAAGTGGCACTTAACTGATAGTATGGCGTTGAGAGATAGTTAAGGCTAAAAAAGTGTAAATGGATAAATACCGGCTCTGTACCGTGTTTGTGGCCTTAGAAAACAATAAAGATGCATGTGATTAGGCTGCTTATAGAACCTGTCCACACAAGTCTATTTATGGAAAGACCCTTACTGAACGCTGCGTTGCAGGTGCTGCTAGCCACAGTTGGCCAATTAGAGCAGCGACTGTGAGAGACAAATGGATACAGCCCCAGTGGGCATAAAGTCGCCATTATCTGAACTAAACCAGTGCAGGTACCCAACTCAGAAATATGAAAAGGAGAAATAAGAGGCAATTATCATGTGATGCAAGATGCCAAAGTGACTAACGTGAAGTGAAATAAGATGTTCCATAGACCCGGGAGTGTCCAGGGAGAGAGAGCGCGGGACAAGCAGCAGCTTATAAATGCACTGATAGTGCTTCATCAGCATTCAATCCATACGGAATTTTGAAGTTCATCAGGAGGATGTATCTAGACTCCAACCTTCTAAGTGCCAGTTGTCTGTTACCTCCCCTTAAGTTCTTGGGGATGGTGTCAATCACAAAGTAGGATAGGTCTCTCGCATTGCCCCCATGGCACAGATTGATATGCCTAGCTACAGGGTAGTTCGGATCGTCGTTGGCTATCGCCCTGAGGTGTTGTAGAATTCTTATATGTACGGGGTGTATGGTACTACCCACGTATTTTTTATTGCAGGTACATTGTAAGATGTAGACTGCAAAGTCGCTTTTGCAGGTGTAGCTTCCTTGGATTTCAAAGGGTGTCTGTCTGAAAGGTGTTTGTACCATCTTGGTGTTAATACCATGACGGCAGGCTTTGCATTTGGGACACCTTTGAAAACCCCTATGTGTCCTCAGCCAATCTGTGCCCTTTTTAATCATAGGTGAATTCTGTACTAATTCATTACGTAATGATTTGGCTCTCCTAAAGGATATAGGAGGAACTCGAGCAATGTTGGTGCTAATGACTGGATCGCTTCTGACTATCTGCCAATTTTTGTAAAGAATCTTACGGAGATTGGTGTGGTATGCGTTGTAACCTGTGATGAGTCTAGGGGTACCTGCTGATGTGATAGCGTTCTTCCTCTTGCTATTAGATTGATTGAATAATAAGTCTTCTCTCTTGATAGGGGAAACTTTAGCCTGGGCTGACCTTAGTGTTTCTGAGCTATACCCACGTGGCTTGAGCCTAAAAAAGAGGTCATTGGTTGCTCCCTGTACACTCTCTGTAGTGCTGCAGTTACGCTTCATCCGAAGGCACTCAGCATAGGGAATACTTTCCTTGAGTTTAGTGGGATGGAAGCTGTTTGCATACAATATAGAATTGCCTGAAGTTGGCTTCCTGTATGTTCTAGAGTGCAGCTGATTGTTTTCCACAAATATTTCTAAATCAAGAAAGTGTATAGATTCTGTACTTGTGTTGCAGGTAAATGACAGATTCAAATTATTGGCATTCAGATCTAATGCAAATCTGCACGCTGAGTCTTGGGAGCCTTGCCAAAGAAAATACAAGTCATCAATATATCTGACATACAATATGACATTTTCAGACATTTCTCTACCGAAAGTGGTCATGAGTACCTGCTCCTCCCACCAGCCCATATGCAGGTTCGCATAGCTGGGGGCGAAGCAGGTACCCATGGTTGTGCCCTGTAGTTGTTTGTAAGTCAGTTGACCAAAAATAAAGATGTTATTATCAAGGCACCATTCAGTCATTTGGAGCAGCATTTGCGTATGCTGAAATAGGTGCATGGGTCTCTTGCCAAGGTAGTATGCCAAAGCTTTCAAACCATCCCTATGCATGATACTTGTATATAGTGTATTGACATCAAGTGTCATAAGTACATAGTGATTTTTCCAAGCCACATTGTAGATCTTAGTTAGAAAATCCCCTGTGTCCCTGATGTATGAGGGAAGTTCACGTACAAATTGTTGTAGAAAAAAGTCAATATATCTTGAAGTGCTCTCGAATAATCCCCCTATGGCAGATATAATAGGTCTACCAGGGGGATTGCTTGCATGCTTATGTATCTTAGGTATAAGATACAGTTGCGGTGTGATGGGATAATCCGTTTTCAAAAAGTCTAGTTATTGTTTGGAAATTAATCCTACACCTCTCCATTCATAGAGTGCAGCATGGAATTTCTCTTTGATTCCTTGGATGGTGGTAGGGCTTACTCGACGATAGCACTCCCTTTCTTGGAGTTGTTTTAGTGCCTCTTTGTTGTACATTTCCAACGGCCAGAGCACAACGTTGCCTCCCTTATCTGACCAGCGTACTACTATGTCTTGCCATTCTTTGATATTCTTGATTAGGTTGGTATATTGTGTCCTGCGACTGTGATCTGTTCGTGTGAAATCTTTACTGGAGTGAATTGCCAGTTGCTTGAGGTCTTTGATCACATGTTCAGCAAAAAAATCCAACCCATCTCTTGGCATGTTGGGTAGAAATACCGATTTAGGTTTGAAAGGGGTACGTGTGCTGCCATAGATATCCATGCCCATTGCTGATGCCAAATCGGTAGGTGAAGTCCCGATCACAGGTTCTCCAAATTGTAGCTCATTCATATCCTGGAGAAGGATCATATCTTCTACTGATAGATTTGTGGTGGTATGACACAGTTCCTCAGTCTCTTTAGGGGTCTTTGTGGTGTTGTAAAAGTACTTTTGTGACTTAAGTTTCCTGACAAATTGGAAAATGTCTACCCGGGTCTGAACATAATCAAAGTTAGTTTTTGCACAGAATGTGAGACCCAAGGATAAAATCTTTTGTTCTTCATTATCTAGAGCCTTGTTCGTAAGGTTAATAACTGTGTTGTCTATGTTTTTGTTCATCATCATTTCCTCCGTGTACGTCAGGCTGTTTGTTTTGCTCCTGTATTTGTATGTCCGCCCCAACGTCTGTCTTTTCTCCTCCTGCTCCTCGTCCTCTGCCCTTTTGCTCCTGGCATGGGGGCCGAGGTCAGAGGTGCATTGTGCGCTCCAGCCGTAAAAAGTGCAACTCTTGTATTACTGAGGACGCTTCTCTACTTGATGTGCTGGTCGCATTCTCCTCTAGGTCTGTGTCAATTTCCGAGCTTAATTCTGAGATACTAGGCTCTGTTGCGATCATTGGGGTTCCTACGGCTGTGGGTAATTGTTGTTGTCGTATGTTCTCAAATTTCTTTGAAAAGGTGTATATTTTTCCGTTAAGATAGTCGTTTTTATCCCTTTGGAATTTTATTGCTTTTCTTTCCTTTATTGATTGTTCATATTTTTGTAGCCTGTTCACCATTTCAGTTTGCATTTTGGTGACTTCGTCTTGATTTTCGAATTTCTCTAATTCCTTGTATATGGAGTCTATTTTTGCAAGTATGTTTTCCCGATCACTGGTAGCATATTTCACTAGAATCCGTAACATACGCAGGGACGACTCCGCACTGTTGTCTGCCCACTCGCGCAACATGTCAGGGTCTGGGTTTTCATACGTGGGGGCTACCAGTATCCTCAGCCCCCTGGGAATGCGGCCCACGTCCAGATAGCGCTGGAGTGACTTGCACTCCCACCATTTGGAAACTTCTGTTTTCCGTAGTTTCTCTAATTCATGCAGTAATTTGGTTAGATCATTGCCTTTCGAGTGCGCTCTTGTCGCTCTGACTGTCTGTTCCGATGAACCACTCCTGTCATCATTGAAAATATCTATTGCTGCCTTTTCCCGCTCTCTCACCCACTCCTCGGCCATCCTTGATGATCAGAAATGCCCTTGTCATCCACTGCCCGTATACACGTTTACGGGACTACCTCTCCCATCAGCCACTTCGCTGCACTCACAAATACCTAAGCACCGACAGTGGGGAGCTTACCTGAAATTCCGATCGACCTCCGGCCACCCAGAAGATCGGCAGTATTCCCGTCTGAAGGCCTCCTGTAAGTGAGTGGAAATATTTGCTGCGGGGGCCTCCGCGTTATCTTTACCGATAAATACCATGCAGATCCGGGTGCGCGGTGCTCCTGATCGAGGAGGGTCAGCATAGAGACTCCGGAAAAGTCTTTAATATAACACCAATCCTGTTCATCACACAATAACAGGCGCTGACTCCGTGGAAATTTGACAAAGGAATTTTAATCCAAAAGAAAGCCTTGACGCGTTTCAACATCGGGCGCCATAAAAATCCATCAAGATATAGCATAGCCACTCTACTAGGTTGTCACAGCAACCATGTGTCAGAATGGACATAGAAGTTAGACACACGTGATTATAAAACAATAATTGCAAATAATAAAGACTGTTATAGAACGAATCTATATATGGACAGTTTCAGGTGACAAACATAAATAAGATAATAAATGGCTCTGTAGTGTAAAGTGAGATGAAAGACTTCGAGTCAGTCGATCCCTCAGAGCCGCTACACAAAGTGTATGTACAATTATTGGCACGGTGCATCAGTACTGAAAAGTGCAATGTCTCGAGTTGTGGGTAACCTAAAAGTGGCACTTAACTGATAGTATGGCGTTGAGAGATAGTTAAGGCTAAAAAAGTGTAAATGGATAAATACCGGCTCGGTACCGTGTTTGTGGCCTTAGAAAAACAATAACGATGCATGTGATTAGGCTGCTTATAGAACCTGTCCACACAAGTCTATTTATGGAAAGACTGAACGCTGCGTTGCAGGTGCTGCTAGCCACAGTTGGCCAATTAGAGCAGCGACTGTGAGAGACAAATGGATATATATACACATACATACAAATAATATTCAGGGTCTGTGATAGCTTTGTAGTGATGATATTTTTGCGACCATATTAAGGTTATATGATATTCTCGAATCAATATTAGTGTTTTCACCTTCTAGATGCATTGAAGGGCATTAACTGGAGGCTTGTGGGTGGCACCGGGAGAGGGTGAAACCTTCCAAACAGCATTGGACAGTACATTTTTCATATTGGGTCTTATTGTGCTGCCACTGTTCAGCACCGCACTGTGTAGCCTTTTTAGGCCAGTCAGAGGGAGGGAGTCAAGGCCCAGGGCCCCCGGCCCCAATGTTAAACCCGGATGGTGGTGTGGTTCAGTTGCCAATGGGCGCTTGTCATTGTTCCTCTTGTTAGTTGGCTGATTGAAGACTGGGCGGACCAGTTGCAATCTCCCCATTCAGGTGTGCCTGGTGCTCCAATGCTTCTCAAAATCCAGCCAGGCATCATCCTGTGACCATTCTGGAATTTCCACTTTTGGCAATGTGGAATTTAGTTAAGTGGACTATTTTTGTTCATTAAATGGTGTAAAATTAAGAAGGTTTTTGCAAACTTAATACTTTCCTGTCTGGGGGGTTGTGGCATGGTGTAGTTTCTATGTGTCCTGTTATTTTTAAATCTCACCTTCACTGTACCTTTGTCAAGGAAGACGTAGCAGGGTGCGAATGCGCCCGCTTTGTCATCTCTTTTAGTGCCCACTCCTCTATTGCCGGCCTTTTAGTCTACCGCCCCCCTGGACCTATCTCAGTATTTAGATCAGCCATTATTGAGGCGGTGAATTCCTTGGCATTGAGAGCCGCGAATTTCACCCTCATTGGCGATCTAAATATTCATTTTGATCGTCCCTCCGATCTGGAAATTAGCAGCTTACTTGCGGACTTTTCCGCCTGTCAATTAAGACAGCTGGTGGTGGGTCCTACTCACACAGCTGGGCATTTACTTGACCCTGTTTTTTCTAATATCTCTTCTCTTATGGTCAATACCCCTAGTCCAGTGTGTTGGTCCGACCACCACCTCATTTCTATTTCCCTTCCCTCGTCTGAGGGAATGACTAGAGCTGATTTCAAAGCTACCTTAAGACGCTGCTGGCACAAACTTAATTTGGATGACCTTCTCGCCTACTTGGCGTCTTGCCCTCCTATCCTAGACACTGATCCAGAGCTATTGTATAAAGCTCTGTGTGATTGGATACTACGGGCATTAGACACCCTTATCCCTGCTAAATGGTCCAAAGGGCGTTGCTCTAGTTCTAATCCTTGGTACAATGACTCTTTGGCTGCCTTGCGTACCACTCGTAAACATCTAGAACGGGCGTGGAGAAAGGATTACGACCCTATAGATAAAAAGAGGTACCAGGAGGCCGTCAAACAATACCATAAGGCTATACACCTAGCACGAGCGGCCTATCTCACCAATGAGATTAAGTCCAGTAAAAACCCTGCGAAGTGCATTTTTAAAATTCTCAAAGATTTTAAGAGCAGGAAGGACCCTCCTACCCCGTCAATTGTATCTGGGCAGCAATGTGAGGCTCTGGCCACCTTCTTTGTCCAGAAGGTAGAAGATATCTATAAATCTTTTCCCACGTGCCTCTCGGACCCTGTGGCCCCATTAGCATCTTGGCCGATTGCTACCCTGGTAGCAATTCCCCCTATATCTCAGGATGAGCTTCTTATATTAAGTACTAAGGTTAAATCTGGTTCCCCTCTGGACCCAATGAGGCCTGCCCAATTTAGAGATTGTCTATCTATACTTCTCTCGCCCCTATGCCAGTCGATTAATTCTTCTTTTGTGACAGCAATGGTCCCTCTGGCATGGAAGCAGGCTAGGGTGATCCCCCTGCTGAAAAAACCCTCATTGGACCCTACTAAGCCGGAGAATTTTCGACCTATTTCTCTTTTGCCTTGGGTTGCTAAGATCGCGGAGGCTCATACTAATAAAGTTCTTTCGGACTTCTTGAACAATAGCGGTATCTTAGACCGCTCCCAGAATGGTTTCCGCTCCGGTCATAGTACCGAGACAGCACTATTAGCAGTGAGTGAACACCTGCGGACCATTCTGGATGAGGGTCAAACGGCGGCTCTGATACTGCTTGACCTCAGTGCCACGTTTGACACGGTCTCCCATCAGATCCTCCTGCACCGTTTAGAGGAAGCAGGGGTAGTCGGCTCGGCACTGGAATGGTTTCGGTCTTTTTTGTCCGATAGATCTTTCCAGGTCTCCGCCCCCCTTCCTCTCTCATGCCCACTCCATCAAACAGGGGGTTCCCCAGGGCTCGGCGCTGAGCCCTGCACTTTGTTTAATCTCTATGTCCAACCCCTGGCAGGAGTAGCGCGGGACCATGGCTTGACCATGGTCTCTTATGCTGATGACACTCAGCTGGTGGTAGCCCTCTCTGATGACCAGCCTCGGGACGCTATACAGTTCCGGAATGGTCTAGAGGCGGTTGCACGCTGGATGACCACAAACTGCCTTCAGCTCAATGCCAACAAATCTGAGGTGCTATTGGTGGGGAATGATAAGGGACTTTGGAGTACACAGTGGTGGCCGGCATCCTTGGGCCTCGCCCCAACACCTAAGCTGTTGGTTAAGAATCTAGGGATCTGGCTCGACTCCACTCTTGGATTCCAGGATCACACTAAGAAGGTCGCCGGTATCTGCTTCGGTCTCCTACGGGGGCTGAGGCCTATTCTGGGGTTTTTCGACCCGGCTACACGTCAATTGATAGTCCAGGCGACTATTCTATCAAGACTTGATTACGCCAACGTTTTACTGTTAGGTGCCAACAAGGCCGAAGTAAACCGTCTCCAACGTGTCCAGAACGCAGCCGCTCGAGCTCTGCTCAGACTCCCTAGAAAATGCTCTATGTCAGGCGCTCTACGCCGCCTCCACTGGCTCCCTATCTCCAAGAGGATCGAATTCAAGACATTATGTCTGGCTTTTAAAATTCTCAAGTTCTCTTCCCCGGAGATATTATCCAATTTGTTGGTCCCCTATGTCCCTGCTCGCCAGCTACGTTCCGCTGAACAATTTTTGGCCACTGTCCCACGAGTGAAACGTATCCGGGCTGGGGGCAGGTCTTTTCGTTGTCTGGCTGCCAAACTGTGGAACTCCCTTCCAGTACAGACTCGTCGTATAGACTGCTTGCTATCTTTCCGAAAGGCCATTAAAACTCACCTGTTCCCCACAGCCTAGCTCTTGCCTTCTCAGACTCTGTATTAGCGCCGGGACGCCCCTTTGTTGGGGCAGCTGTGCGCTTTATAAACTAATTAACATAACATAACATAAACAGCCTTCATGATAAAATACTTGTGTGGCAGCTGCACCAGTACAGTTCAAACCAACCCAGCTGAACCCTAGCAACAAGAGCTTTATATCCTTAATGCAGTGGAAGGTTGGTAAACTTTGCTTACAAATTTGTATTTTATCCATCCTTATTTCATGTGAAGGCATACTAAGGTGCCATTACATTCTTATCCTACCATCACTCCAGTTCAATTTAACTTCCTGCTTATAAATGAAAACAAGCTCTTACAGTGTACAATTTCATAACGGGCATCGCGGTTGTGTTCATGATCACCAACAACCTTTCAGCTCGTTTGTTGACTGAATTGTAGATGGAAACTACATTTCAGTGATGCATGCTCAGAACTTTCAATTTTCCCTGATCCATGTGTGATTGCCTTCACAAGTTCAGGTTTTTCTTTACATTTTGAGACTTTCAATCCTGTTTATTTAATTATAAAACCAGCGCAACTATTCCCAGAATGCGAATCAAAAAACCTGGGGTGAATGCGCTGAACACTTTTTTCACCTTTTAACAGGAACTGTTAAAGCCTGTAGTTTTGGGTTTTTGTTAGGGGAGGTGTTTGGTAAGATTGGGGCAACTTTGTTTATGTTGCTCTTACGACTGCATCATAATGCAAATAAACATTTTTTTTTCATTCCCCACTCCAAGATGGAGTAAAAGAGTGGCTCATCAGCAGATTGCAGTGTGTCACAAAAAATAAACAGATGGTGGAAGATGGTCAATGGAAGAACAGACAAAGCGGTGTCAGGCAGCGGGAGGAGCTGATGGACAGCAACAGATGAGCTGGGTGAGAAAGGGGAAAAAGTCAAAAAGAAACCTGAGAGGGAAAGGGCAAGAGAAGCAAAAAAATAATTGTAGTGAAAGCTACATGGAGAGTGTGGGGTATGGCACAGCAAAAAGAACAGACCTGCAGGTAAGGGGAGCAACACGGAGAGCGCAGGGGGACTTCAATGTGGAAGGACCACACGAGTGAGAGAGCAGGAAAAGACATGCACTCTCATGAACTGGTAAAAGAAAAAGTACTGGTAGAGAATGAAAAAAGAAGTTTCCTGAATTTATGCAGTGGAAATGTGCAAATCATCCAATGAAAGTATGATTTAAAAAAACTATGCTCCAGGGTAAAAGCAAATAGAAGAAGAGGAAAGAAAGCCATTGCATAAGAAACAAGCAAATGAGATTTAGAAGAAAAGCCAACAAATGGTAAGCAATTGGTTGATCCAGAGTCCACTGTAGTAATTGGTAATGTTCACTGCAGATCTTCGACATCAGACAACTAAAAGCTGTCTGTAGGCGAGACTTGGAAAAGCCATAAATCAGCAATCAAATGTCATCATGTTAGCAAAGTAAATACATCTAAGAACACTCAATGACTCTTAATCAAAGACTGTAGGCCATGTTCCTTTTGCACTGTAACAAAAGGATTACAGCACATCACCAAAACCCAGAAAGAACACAAATGGAACAATGGAACCATCCACAAATACCATGTTGGGCAGCCCATTCAAGCAGTGGCAAATCATGAAACCCCATAAAAGCCAGTGGATAACCAAAAGGCTTCTCTCTCTGTACACCCACCTAAATTCATGTTTTTAAGTTCTGGCAAAGTGAGATCAACAAAACATCTTTACCAGTTTGTAATGAAGCCTAAAAAACTGTAGCAGGGACAGGTTCTACCTTTACATTTTCTTCCCTGCCTCATGTGTTAACTAATTAAGCAGAGTTTGTGTTTTGCCTGTGAGCCAATATGCAGGCTCATCCCAGCAAAATGCCACGGCTGTCAAAGGGCGGATGCAAATGAAGCAAAACCTCTAAATGTTATTTCGATTAAAATTAGGGAAAATGATCCGCAGTAAAGTTCACTAGAAGAGCAGCATCTCCTTCGTTCATCTCCGCGGGTTTCCATTACAGCAGAACCACAATTTTCCCCACTCATAGCCTTAAAAGAAAATTGACTTTCCGAGTAGCTTTTGATTGTTCGCAGCAGCACGCCTCAACAAAGCATCGCTTTCCCTACACACAATGGGAAGTAATTGATCGCAATAAGCCTTTTAATTACACCAAACAAGACTGACCTTTTTTTCGTGGTAACGATGAACTCTTCAGCGTATTTCCCGTTTTACAACTTGTTGCCCAACTTTGAAGAAGGGATCAGTGTGTTCTATATAAATACACTTGACAGGCTTTCCCGATCTCAGTTGCTAGAGCTCTTGCAACAGAGATGCGAGTGTACATGCGCTGGTAAAGAGCTTGAAATGTAGTCTTCTGCAGATGATACAGTGAGTACTGAGGAGCTAGGCACTGATGGTAACTATTACTGATCTGAAAAGGGCGGACGTGGTAGCTGTGCACCATGCACAAATGGTCGATATTATTGCTGTCACATACTACTATATATTTCCTACCAACAGTTTACTTGCTAATTTCTCACTAATTTTGACAAAACCACCATTTTCAGTGCAGTAACTCCTTCCCTCACGCTGATCCTTGTCTTATACAAGACAGCAGATTGTTTTCCTGAATTTTTGCTTTGGGTATTTGTTCCATCTGATATGTTCATAATACCTGGATTTCTTTACAAAGAAATTATCCTCCTAAGTAGACATCTAGTAGGCTTTTTCTGCAAAATGAAACCCTAGTGTATATAAACAATGGCAAAGCTAGTAGGTCTCACCTGTGTTCCTGGGGCACAGACCTACTGGAGTTGCCAGTACTCATTTTGGTTTCTCCTTAGTTTGTGGCAGGAAACATTGTAATATGACCAGTCGTGCATGCCCGTGTCGGGGCAGCCTTCTTGATGTGGATTTTCATAAAGCAGAACAAAAGCCATGTCAAGATGGCCGCTGTGTGTGTGCACGTATAGTCAGGTGTGTTTGTGAATCCAACCATCTTAGAATGCTTTTTGTTATGCTTTACGAAAAGCCAGTCCATTCCAAGGTGACTACTGTGTGCGTGCACATTGCACAGATACAGTTTGTCCAAACAAAAAACGGTGTGATAGAACTACGCCTCTGGGAGGGACAAACAACACAAGCATTGGCAAAGCTGATAGGTCTCACCTATGAACGTTTTTGGCTTTGGCAATGTTTAGTAGGCATGCTGTACTGCAGTTTGGATGCTTTGCAGTGATGCTTAAACTATTATAAAAAAGATGGATGATGCAGCAAGGACTACTGCACTTTTTTAAAAAGTACATTAGTGCTGGCTGCACCATAGTGCTTTTTATAATTAATTTTAACCATACTGCTATATAGCGAGGCTACAAATCATTGTCAAAGTCTGAAGTGCCCATGCTGTACAGCATGAGCAAAAGGCAATGGTAGAGCCAATAGTCTCAAAGGTGAGACGTATTAACTTTGCCAATGTTGGTTAGGTCTTGGAACAACAAGGAACAACACCCCTGTGATCCTGAGCAGTTAATCTCCCCATGCTTGAAAAAGAAAAAAAATATGATAGTTGGCAAAAAAGTGCTATCACTTAAAGAAAGCAATTGCACTCATGTCTTAGTGAAAATACATTTGGAAGCCAATACCATCTGTTGTCACAATAAAAGCAGATAACATCTATTGTCACAATGAGCATCCATTTCAAAGGCGAAATCGGCCTCTTTGAAGTGCTTGTGTCATAGATACAAATGGCAAGAGGTTCAGCAAAGATGACAGGTTGAAGAAAAAAAATCATGTGCGATCAGCAGAAGGACAGCAATCAAGCTGAAGCAATCAGTACTTGGTCGATGCTCCAGCTGAAAGAAGAGAAAGTGAAGCCAGCACACACTGGCCAATTAGAAGACAGCAAATAAGAGTGACAATAAAGTCAACGAATGTTAAGCAATGGGCGGCTGCAAGCCCTTTGTATAAAATCTCTTACGAGAGCGCATGCACTGTTGCAGGCAAGACCTACAGATCGAGAGGAAAGCCATCAAACTAGGATCAGGGAATGGAGGTAAAGAAAAAAGTCAAAAATCATGAGCAAGGAGTGGGCCCGAAGCCAAATTTTAAGTATTGCATACAAGTGGCCTGATTAAGAAAGGAGAATCATATAAAACCAACTGTAAAAGCATCGCCTGGGCTCCTGATGGAGCATGTGGTCAAATTCAGAGTGCTTTGTACTATGCACGTGGCATCTGGGTGCTAGGGTCGATGATGCATTCTGAGGATGACCTTGTCACTGTGTATCAATCATAAACCTCAGATAAAGCAACAACCCGGCATACCACCGATCAAAATTCCAGCCCAAATAAAAAATTTAACTAACTCTCTGACAACGCAAAGAGCACAATGGCTAACCATCGCTTCATCTACAGAAATCTTTGAAAAACACATCCGTTCGCATTGTGTCTCAGCTGCTCATCAGAATTTCTGCTCTTACTTAATCAGTCTATCGGCTTTAAGTCCTCCCAGTGATTAGTACATAAAGCTCTCTTTTTTCACTATTTCCTGCCTCCCCCACCTCTTTCAACTGTATACCAACCAACTTAGGGCCTGATTATGATGCGGTTAGGAAAGCATTCCCACCGAATCGGTTTGGGAATGGTTTCCGACTGACTCGGATCGGGAGAGTCCGACCGACGGATTACGATGCATCCGGATGCTTCCAGATACAATTGGGTCGGACTCCCATTGACTTCAATGGGAGCCTATGTTCCGACCGAATACATAGGCTCCCATTGAAGAAAGGGGTAGCTGGGGAAAATCCAGCACCCTGTGGCGGGCACCCCCTGGTGCCTGCCACACTGTGCGTGACTGGTAAGGGGTGACCCATGGGTACCCCCACGGGCCCGATTGGGAAGGCTCTGTGTGCAGGGGGGCCCACTACGGGCCCCCAAAGTCTGATTCCGACTGCCGATTCGAGTCGGATGGCACGATTCGGAAAGGCTGTCTGAATCCAGCATCGTAATCGGTCGTTCGGAAACACGGCCCGTAGAGACGTACGATTCTGCTCCGTACGGCTCGGCCATTCCAAATGCCATTGGGTTCAGATTGAGATATTCCTATCACCTAACTAGCATCGTAATCGGTCGGTCGGAAACCTTTCCGATTCGGTCAGAAAGACACGTTCCCGATCCGGACGGAGCAAATGCCGTTAGGAGGCCTTTCTAACCTCATCGTAATCGGGCCCTTAATGTGTGTTTGCTTGTGAGGGCAGTCTCAACTTGAAAAGGCTGCAAGGTTTCACGTTAATTATTTATTGAACTTTCAAATTAATAAAAACTAATTTCTCCAACTGGACATTGTTCTTTTGACCATGCTCCTCAATCCCAGAGCAGTACATTATAGACTTTATCCCCAATATGAGCATTAAACCATGTGTGTTACCCTAGGATGATAAAATATATAGCCTCCCTCTACCATTTAGTCAGCTTTATCCAAACCATTCTTGCAGTGTTCTGGCTTCTTTCTTAATCACTTGATTTGAAAATATCTGAGAAACCCCTCTACTGTCTCACCAATGTCTTCCTTTTAAAAGTGAAAACCTTTGCCACTCATCCAAGCGAGGAATGTTCTAGACCTGTGTTGTCTCTTATTTCATTGAATCTTTTATTAGAGTCTGGAGCGGTGGAGTATTGGAGGTTGGACTACTGCAATATACTGTAAGAATGCTACTGCTTAGTGAAGATGTAAAAAAGATAGTATTTCTGTGCTATTTGTAAAGCTTGACGTACTATGGTTCAGCCTCCACAGACATGGTGGGAGGTACGCCACCTTCCGTCTGGACTTTTCTTGCAGTACCCAAACGATTTGGTTCAACATCTAAGGAAGGATGGATGTCTTATTCCCTTTCTTGATAGTACCTGAGTCGCAGATCAAATGAGAAGTTCCCCTAGATCCAGTCGCTAGTCATGATTGGCTGAGGGAGTAAGTCTTAGCAGGTCTTTGACATTAGCTCTTACAACTGCGGATGTTGGAAGTGGGGTTATCTAAGGTGCCCATCTAGTACAGGGCTTAGAGCAACGTTTCACAGCTATAGACCTGATTGGTAGAGGTTTGTCTTCTAAACTTGCCCTTTCCAAGTTTTCTCCTTGTCTTTCGGCTAGAGGAAAAGCACATTTCAAAGGCGGGTCCAGGAAAATGTTGTGCTTGGTGGGCAAATTGTCAATACGTTCAGAGAAGATGACTCCCGTATTCTGGAAGAGTGGTTGTGCAAGAAGTTCTTGGACAGATACCTTGGGTACTGCAGTGCAGTTTTGGCGACAAGTCACAAAGTTTTGAAATCCAACCTCTTTTTGTACTGAAGTCACATCAACCATTTTAGAGCATTGATTTTGTGGTGTGGTGCCACAGGCCAACAATTATAGAGGAAACATGTTTTTTTACTCCCTTTTACATTTGCAGCCATTTTGCTTCAACAGCAAGAATCAAAATGTTATCTACTGTCTGTCAGAGTCACTTTTTCCCTAGAAAAACAATGTTATTGTTAGACAGTCAATCAAGGAGTGAATGTGATCAACCTGCTCACTAATCATAACTGTACATTATGAATGTGTCAACTTTAAATTCATGCACTGCTCTGTGACCAGAATTGGCAGATCCAACATGCTTTTGAACTCGTTTCATTGTATAGGGATTGTAAAAGCCTAACTACTTAACCAATAAATATATACATTAAAAGAAATTAAATTTATCTGCCTGCCACAGTCTCAGATCTGCACACAGAAAGCTTGCCGTAACTTGAGTTAGTCAGCTATGCTAGTTATTTTGTGTTATGCGGTTTTTGATTCTAGTATATTATCACTGCAGGAAACTCCCTGACACATGCCCTTCCATCAGCAAGTGTCCTGCGGTGAGGATGCCGCTTTTCTCCCTGCGTACTCCCATGCCTTGTTTTTTAGGTCTTGCAGTGTCGCTTGCAAGATATTTTGTTTTCTTACAAGAGGCCATTGTCTACCATTGGTTGGCATCTTCGTCTCTCATTTCCTTCCTTTTCGTAAGTTTGTCCCTACTTAGAGCATTGCCCAGGTACTGCTTCCTTGTGGCACCCATTGTCCTTCCACTGCTCTCATGCTTTCGGAGTTACTTTTTTAAAATTTCAGTTGCAACACTCCATAAGAATGTAGGTATGTGCAGGCCGTCTCCCCCCCCCCCCCATACTGATCCATGTCATTGCTTGCCCCATTCCAACTTTCTATCCCTCATCTTGCTGTCAGAAAAGGGATGTGTGACAGTCACTAGGTTGACCCTACTGAGGTTAATGCCATTTTACATAAAAAAACAAGCACATCATACATTTTTGTCTTTGTTAGGGTCAGACAGAATAGGAACATTGACGGTGACTCTGTGCCTCTGAGCTACCAGTGATAGCCCCAAAGCAGCCCACTGCCTCACAACCTACTAACCCATAGCTACTATTTCACAACTCCCAACACATTCATGTATCCCAGTATGTAGCTGCCAAGTAGGGACATAAAATGTATGGACCCTTGAGACAGAACTGCCTTTTTAATAGGCAGCACTTTATTTCCACAAATGTGGAGTTAATCATTAAAAAAGGTACAAGGGAGACTACAAGTCTCGCAATGCAATGTGCTTGGGATTCATATTACAAGCAGATGCACGCTGGGAGTTGGGTAGGCAAGGAAATGTGATGTGAGAAAAATGCTTCCAGGCGTTATTGAGGCGGATATGGAGCAAGATCCTGTGTCTGGTGGCACAGTGTGTTTAGGAGGAGGTAAGATATACCTTCCTATCTCAATATAACTCATTTTTACATTATTTATTCTTCTGTATGGCACATCTGTGATTAACAGGGCCTCATGGCACTTCATATCTTATTGTTCACAATTTACAAAGCTATACGTCCTCTGTGAATTATTTCGTCTCTTAGGCTGCCTTTTTCAATATTTCCTTTTGCCTGTTTAAATGATATTTTTATGTAGGCTTTTGAAAAATATTGATGGGAGTATATTTGTTTGAGGAAATAGGTGATCATAAACATCTAAACCTCACACATCTGCTTAGGCACACACAGGCACACTAAATGCCCGCCTACATTCACCACCTGCACCCATCACCACCACTCTGCCACCCTACCTCCCCCTACCACCACCACCACCTTAACCTTACCACTACCACCCTAACCTTACCACTACCACCGTAACAACGCCCTGCCACCAGCACCTCACTAAACATCACCATCCTAACACCACCTCCCTACACTAACCACCACCATACCCAAGCCACCACCACCAAACATACTCTAAGCACCATCCTAATAGGCACCACTACCTACAACCACCACTACCCTCACCACCCTACCATCATCACCACACCACCACCACACTACCACCATCACTTACTCACACCGCCACCCTGCCCCTACCACCACCATCTTAACCACTACTACCTCCCTAACCACTGCCACCAACATCCTAATCTCCACCACCACCACCCTAACTAGCCTACCACCACCATACGCACCACCAGCCTACCATAACCCAAACCACCATAGCCTCAACTAATACCCTAATCACCACTACTCTACCACCTCCTTACCCTGCCACGATCCTAACCAACACCATGACCAAAGTCCCCCTCACCACCGCCATCCTTGCCACCACCATAACCACCTTACTCTAACCACAATCCCGTCACTCAACATGGCTCTCAGTTCATGAAGCTCTTCAACCATTTTCAACTCATTACTTGATTTGGGTTTTCATGGAAAGTTGTGGCTGGCGTTTGTTTACTCTCGAGTAACTTGTTCTCGCCTGAAACTAAGTATCTAGTAAAGCTAAGTTGAATCAAAGACTAAGAAAGATTTACACGTTGCCAATAGGTATTTATTGACCTATCAGCCTATTCTATGAAAAACAGTATGTGAACGTTAAGAAGGAACTCTATGGTAGAATGCTTCTGTGAACCCTAAGGTCAATCAATCAATCAAGATCAGTGCTCGCTTGGCAGATTCACATTTTCATATTTGTTTGCCTTTTAGATTTTAATTGCTAAGCAATGGGAATAAGAAAACTTAGTCTTCATAGTATTACGTGGTATGCTATTAATAAAGTAGCATACAAACACCGTCAATCCTGCTTTGAAGTCTGGTTGTGTGGTTCTCCTTCCTCTTCTTGTGTTTTCCCTCTCCTGGAGTATGGCCTCATTATCTCTGTCCTTTCACCGATTACTATTCAAGCACTCCTTTTTTATTTTTAGGTCGAGCCTATGCAGCGCATGCGTTGTCTCTTTGAGATATGCTGTATTCACTCTATGGGCTTACAGCCCACCCATTGCCTTTTTATTCCTGACTTCAATTGTCCTATAAAAAAGCTTGCTTTGTAGTGGGTACATTTTCCTCTTTATCACGCTGTGTGCTCATTTGTTTCCTAACACGGAGCAGCGCCTAACTTCTGGTATCATTCCACGTTAGTGCTTATCTCTTCATTTCGCCGCGCTACTTTTGTTGTTAGTTTCATGCTCGTGTTTCCAGCTCCTCTCTGTATCTCAGAGCGCCGTTTTTAGTATTGGTATTTTAGTATTCCGTCCCGTTTTTCCTTCGATGGCCATAGAGTCTCGTTTTTTAGGGGTTTATACAGTAACTCTGGCAGCATATGAAATACATGCCAACACATAGCAAGGTAACACAGTCCTCACGCGGGAGGGGCAGCTTGCTGCGCCAATAACTCCCAATGTTGTGTTTTCTCATCCAGCCAGGGAAGAACACACGCCTGAATGAATGACTGTAAATAACTGTGATATGCAAGCCCTTCTGTCTAGACCAAACCACCGAGACAGAAGCCTATGACCAATCTCACTGTGCCATTTCTCCAGCATGCATAGTTCTGGCACTACCATGTTCAGCCCCGACATAGGAATAAATCAGCTACAGCAGATGGCAAAACAGCAGCTGAAGAGAAACCAGTACAGTGCTGGAACATTGAAATCCGTCAGCATGGCAAGAGTCCCACCCCTGCAGCGTTTGCCTGCCTGGCGACCATCTTCATATGGCTAGGATATGCGTGGTTTTCTTACATTCATATACTTTGCAGTTGCTTTTTCTATCACATGGTGTACTGTTTTAGAAAGCAATTATTTGTTGTGTAATGTCTATTTTTAATTTGTTAATCAGTTTTTATTTGTAACATTAATGACAATGTTCTTCAAATGAAAAGAAGTTTATTTCTGTAATGATACTTGGACCTTTTGAGTTTTTTCTTCAAATTACTTGAGCTGGGTTCTACTTTGGTTTCCCTGCAGAGAAAACATCCCACTACATAATGACCATTCTATATAATTTAACTGCAACCATTTCTACTAGAACTCAGTACTCGCACCCAGGCATGCCTCTAGTGCAGGGTTCTCCAAAGTTGGTCATGGAGGGCCGAATCCGTACCAGATTTTTAAGATAACTACATTCATCTAAATGTGGATATGCTGAAAATCTGGCATGGATCGGCCCTTCAGGATCAACTTTGGAGAACCCTGCTCTAGAGTGGAAATGCAGGCAGTGTGTTTTCGCATGAGCATAGCAAGTTTTTTCTCTTTTGCCAAAGCTAAAAGGAGGGACCTGTGTTCTCTTCTGCAATGGGCATAGAAGTAGAACAGTAGCAGATGCGGGCCCTGTATTCTCGGTTGCAACGAAGTGACGGCCGCCTTGGTCTCAGCATAGTTTCACTTGAAAAAACCACACTGGTTAAGGCTTTGGGACGTTTAACTGCAAAAATATTTTTCGAAAAATAGATTTGAGCTGGACAACAGGCCTTTTTACTGATGGGAGTAATGCTTAAAAATTAAGCATTTGCCCTATTTCTGTTCAAAACTGTGTATTTAATATCGATTTGATAGAAATCGTAAACAGTACAGTGTGTCGTGGTTCTCCACATTGAATACACCATTACTGAAATCTAAAATGACACCTGCCGTGCTCCCTCCCCTCACTTTTTTTGGGCAATAAATACCAGTCTTTCTTCTGTTTCTATATCAAACGCTCGGTGTTGTGCAACTGGAAGTGGTTGCTCGCTGTTGTTGGGGCTGCTGGTGTAACTCAGTGACCCGCTGCACTGGAGCAAGCAGACAAAATGGGCACCTGCTCTGCTGGTGGGCTATAAAAATAAAGCCATAACTGGAATTCAGATGCCGCCTAAGACTCCTGGTACACGGTGCCACTGCACCTGATGCACTAAAAATAGCTCCGCCCCGGCACATACGCACACTTGTTCATTACTTTATGATCTGTAACTGACCAAATGTTTCTAAATGCTTGTATTTTTTTTTTTACACTGCATTTTCATTTAATTAAATTGTGAGTAAATTTCTTTAGTGCCTGTCCGAAACAAATGACCTTTAGGCGCGCGTAATCCAAGCAAAGATTCTTTCCAGTGTGTGTCCTGCCAAAAGCAATTGCCAAAGCCAATTTGTCCCAAAGGCCAGACCTATTGACCATGCCAGTGCTTGTTGGGTAGGTACTACATGAGAATACATGAGTTTTCCAGCTGTCCCCTTTGTGTACTTCTCTTTGCCCCTCCACCACGCTCCATGTTGTTCTCACCTGTGGGCTTCTCCTACACACCCCTCCGTGCTGTGCTTGCCTTTGTGTGCTTTTCCCCCCGCATTGCTTTTGTGCTCGTGTGCTTATCCACCGTTCTGGCTGTTTCTTTGTTAGGGCGGGGGAGCGTCAACCCCCAACCAGCTGCGAGCTGTGCTAAGTGTTAAAAATAAAATGGCAATGAAATGATTTCATTGCCATTTTATTTTTAACTAAGGTGCGTCGCAGCCGCCAGCCTGCCTCCGAGCCAGGAGGGCGTGTCCTCTGCCGCCGATTGGCAGCAGGAGGACTGGAGTAGTTGTCGCCACGCACTTCAAAGTGCGCATGTCACTTTGGCAGGCAGTCATGCGCTAGCCAAAGTGACATGCGCATTTTGAAGCTCTCCACCCAGCTGTCTTAGACAGCTGGGTGGAGAGCTAGCACAGGCATGATGGAGCTCCATACAACCTTGGTGCTGCTCTCATGCAGCATGAGAGCAGTGACTGGATTGGTTGGGGGGGGGTCTTCTTTCCACAGTCTTCGGAAGGACAGCAAAGAGGATACGGAGCCTGCGGGTAAGAACAATTTAGTTTTATTTAATTAATATAATGTGTAATGCATGTACTGTTTGTTTTATTTTGGAGGGAGAGTTTGTTTTTATTTAGGCTTTTGAGGGAGGTTTTTTTAATTTATTTTTTTAGTATGGGTTTATGTAGGGAGGGAAAATGTGTTTTTGTGTTTTTTGAAGGTGGTGGGGCACTTCGCTCGCCCCACCACTTTGAAAGGTCACCAGCCGCTCCTGCCATGTTGTACTCTGTCTTGCAAATACGAAATGCAGTCTTGGACGAATACATAATGCAACAAGGATAGTAGTGATTGTCTCTGGCGTCTCTAACGGTGCATATTGTAGATAAATCTCACTCTTGCTCATATAACAAATGGTGCTGTTGACCATGGCTCTCCCCCCAGCAGCTCTGTTTTCGTCATCGGTGGCGATCTCTGTGATTGCTGTCCGTAGGCGTGAGATCGATTGTACCACCGGCAGCCTTGGGGCGCTTAACAACGCTAAGCTGAATAATGCCAGACACAGCTGGGTACCATTTGCAGTTGTTCTCTGTGTTAGCTATTTCAGTGCTATGTTGACATGCTATAAATCCAGCATGCGTTACTTTACATTATAGTGCAACACAAAGCAATGCTTTCTGTATATTTGTGGGTCTGTTGGATGACAAATGTCAAGAGAAGCAAGCGGGAGAAAGTCTACAAAAATTGAAAAGAGATTAAAAAGAGAGTTCTAGAGAGTGGGTGCAGTAAATGGAAAATGCCACAGTATCTTTAAAATGCGGTTAGTGGAAGACGTGACATGGAGTGGATTAAGCAAGATGAGAGAGAGGAAAAGTATATTTGAGAGTCAAGGGGCTACGTGGATGGAGTGAACTGGTGATAGCTGTGCCAACGAGTTTGCAAGTCCTTGTTTTAGTTCATCCGGTGTGGTGTTGGGTTTGGGTAAGGGCTGTTTACCCTCCTGTCTGAAGTGCTCATAACTACTGTCCCCACTAGACTACTGGAGACGCTGTGTATTTGCCATAGAGTGAGTAACTGGTTCCTTGCACTGCTGTATTAGCACATGACTGGATGCTGACCCATAAATGGTGTTATTTCTGCTAGCATGACAACTAATGCATTTGTGATTTCTGATGGATTTTCACTAGCCTTCATGGGATGGTGGCTTCACTCATGGCCTCATTCATGATGGTGACTGCCATAATAATTATGTCCTGCCTACTCAAGTTCTGCACATCCAAGCCTATCTACACCCGCCTTCAAAGCTTCAGTCTGATAAGCAAGTCCTAATCCCTAGAAGATTCATGCCTTTGGCTTCAAGAAGGGCTGTCCTTACCTGCAAACTAACATGAAGGACCAACGACTCAGTACAGCCTTTAATCCCTTAAATGCTTTTCACCACAGTGCTGAGCCCTTTTTTGGCTATTTGGGGTAGTACGCGCTTAAGCCATCATAACTTTTTTGCCATCATAACTTTTTTGCATCCACCCCAAATTTGCACCCTTTTTTTCTAAGATCATTAGGATTTTAAAGGTACCAAGGGTTTGTGGATTCCCCTGGAGGGGACCGAGAAAATACCCAAAATATAGCAAAAAGTATCTGCTTTTTCCTAAAAATGGCATCACCAAAGGATTTGCTGTGCTAAAACCTCCATCTTCCCAGCTTTCAGGAACATGCAGAGTTGTATGAAAAAAAGTTTTTCTTTATTTACCACAGCTTTGCTATTTTACGCGATAGCCAATTTTTCCGAATTTTTGTCCTTTCAACCTACGTCCAGTTTGCGGTGGAAAATGGTGTGAAACCCATAGGTGATGTCAGAAAGCTATGCATTTCCGAAAAGTATACAATATTCTGAAATCAGCAAGGGGTCATTAGTGTAGATCCCTCAAAGTTTTCCCAAAGAAAGTAACTATAAAGTATTCAAATGGGTAGGAAAAACACCCACTTGTGACAGCATTTTCTTCTGTATTTTCTTGTCACAATGACCGATTTACAGAAGCATTACACCAGTATGTCTGTGAGACCCTTCTTGTTGCGGGATATGTAGGGTCTGTAAGAACCCAGGGTACCCAGAACCAACAGCTGAGCTGCACCTTACAGTGGTTTTTCAGTGTGTATCAAGCGTAGAGCAATTTAAATGATAATGTATAGAAAGTGAAAAATAGGTTTGAAGGAAACCTATGTTTTTCTGAGATATACACCAGATAATGAGTGTAGGGACAGTGGTTATTTGTACATCTCTTTATTTGTGGGTACCCTTCCAAGCATGTGACTTGGAGGGCATTTTGCAAAATTCAAACTGGCTTACATTTGGAAGGCACAAATGCCAAGAAATCAAATTGCTAATAACAAATATTCTACTGTTCAGTATTCCCACATGTATCCCCATAAAAAATGGTACCCCACTTGTGTGGCTAGGCCCAGCTCAAATGACATCCTAAAATTCGACTTGGAGGCATCATTTTTTACCCAGCAGAATCCTTTCCTTTTATTTTTTTGTAATGTGGCCAGCTGCGGAGTTTGGGCCCTAGCTCAACCACATTCCCAGAAAACGTACCATACCCAGACATTTCTGAAGACTAGAACCCGGGGTTTCCAGGTTGGTGAGACTTCTGTGGTTCTAACAAGGCGTTTTTACCCAGAAGCCCTTGTAAACCTTAAACTTTTGCTAAAAACATACATCTCCTCACATTCCTGTGATGGAAGGTTTTGTAATCTGCTGGGAGCCATGAATTTCCTACCACTGACCGTTCTCCCAAGCCTCCCGATAAAACTAGTGCCTCACTTGTGTGGGTGGGCCTAGCCCCAGCTAAAGGAAAGGGCCCAGAATGCAACACAGACAAATCAACTTTTTTTCTCTGAAGACCAACCGTTTTTTTTTTTTAAAGTTTGGTTAGCTGTGGATTTTGGGCCCTTGCTCAGCCGACACCTAAGGAAACCCACCAAACCTGCGCATTTTTTAAAACTAGTCACTTGGGAAAGTCCAGGGTGGTGTGACATCCGCTCCTGTCGTGGGCACTAGGCCCAGCCACACAAGTGGGACATGTTTTTTATCGGGACACGTGGGGTAATGCTGGGTAGTAGGAGTTTTTGGGGATTCCTGCTGATCCGGGAAGTTTCTATCACAGAAATGTAAGGAAAATGCAGGCTTTTAGGCAAAGTTTGAGGTTTGCCAGGCATTGTGGGTAAGAAAACCTTGTGGGATTCAAACAAGGTACACCACTTATGAATCCTCTGGGTGTCTAGCTTTCAAAAATGTCTGTGGTTGGTAGGTTTTCATGAGTGGAGGCCGAGCACGGCCCCAAATACCGCAGCTACTTCCATCTCTGATCTCTCCAAGTAGAGCTTTAGGGCCTTTTGTGTCGTGGACTCTTGGTCCACCCATAAGTGTGAGGCGCCATTGTTGTTGGGAGACATATGGGAATTCTGGGTGGTAGGAAATTTGTAGATCTCCGCAGAGTCTGGTACTTTTCCACATAGAAATGTAAGGAAAATGTGTGCTTTTAGTCAAAGTATGACATTTGTAAGAGCTCTGCCGGATGTCTAGTTTTCAGAAATGTGCAGTTTAGGCGGCACAGACAAGCCCCAAAATCCACAGCTTCCTACATTGTGAAAACAGGGTGGTTTTCAGTGGAACAATTTGATGTGTCCATGTTGCTTTTTGTGCCCTTTCCTATTGTGGGTGCTAGTCCCACCACAAAAATTGTGTTTCATGTTTATGTGGAATGCAACAGATTACAGAAATTTTCAACACAAAATGTAAATAAATGAGTGATCTTAGCCATTTATGCACTTTCACACTTTGGAGGGCATTATGGGAAAGTGAGTGGGACCAATGCATGTTACACCACCCTGCAGTCTGTTCCGTTCTTTAAAAAATGAGGAGGAGTTACTAAATTTTCAAAGTGAAACCACCACTTACACTGGTTAGTTTTGGCACCTCCAGAAGTGCTAGCTTCAAAGAGCAAATACTAATCACAGTATCAGAATATTGAAACCAGTACGACTGAAGGTGTGTCATAAAGACACAACAAGGTACCAACCTCTTTATGAGCCATTCACAAGCCATTCATGCACTACACACAAGACTTTCATGCCGTCATGGGCACAATCCAACACAGCAGTGCACTCACATCGACATACGTCTGCCATTCGAGGGCCCATCACGTTCATATGCCACAGGATGGAATCCCCACTCAAACTACCTCTCACCCAGTCATCAGCCAACTTGCATACAAATGCACCCCAAGCAAACCTCTACACACATAGCTAGACATGTTAATGGTTGGTTGCCTCAACAAGCTTCACAAATGAAAAATGAAAAATAAAAGTTTAACTAAGTTTTTACTACCTATCAAGTATATGCTTCTGTCGACGTTCTGCGCATTACCAAATGCATCCATAGTGGACCTTTACTAACCGCTCCCATGAGAGCTGCATGAGGCTCAGGAAGATGTATCTTTCATGAGCCTTTAGTGCACGTGCTGTGCTAGATCCCACTCCTTCCAGTTTGTGGATGTGAGCTGGGAGGTGTCCGAGGATTCCTCGTGGCAAAAATTTCGTAAGCTGAGTGAGCATATCTACCCTTGAAACTAATGTAAACATGCTGGGGAACACTGTCCTAAGTTCCCTAAAGAGCACGTCTTAAACTACTAAGGACTTACGTTTTTGGCACATAGGGGACTCAGTGGCAACATAGCGAATTTCTTGTCCCCCTTTATGTATGTGCAGTGCTGTGACTGTAATACACTTGTCATACGGCGAGCTGAACATCCACCATGTTCTGACGGAGGATGAACATAGCATATAGGCCACAAATATGACTCATATGTGTAGTGTAGGGTGCAAAGTTCCATGTAGTTTTATGCGTATTAGTAAAGCACGTTATGACTCTAGAAGGTATCCTGCCGCCGACGCATGAGCAGTTTGAGCTGAGCCATGGACTCGCCTAGTTGAAGAGCCAAGTCTTCAGCTTCTAGCGGAATTTTAGAATTTCAGAGGCTGCGCAGATGTGTAGGGGCAGGTCATTCCAGGCTTTCAGAACAAGGTAGGAGAAGGCACTACTATTCAAGTGCTGCGTATACATGGGATGTATATGAGCAGGAGTCCGGCTGAGCGGAGGTGTCCAGAAGGTTTCTGAAATCTGATGCTGAGTTTTGCTGGGACCGTGTGGTGTAAAGCTTTGAATGTGTGCGCGAGGAGTTTGAAGAAAGCTCGCTTGTGGATGGGGAACTAGTGAAGCTCTTTGAAGTGTAGTGTGTGTGCATGGTGGAAGGTTGCAGGTGAGCCTGGCTGCTGTGTTCTGTTAGGTTTGAAGGCATCCGGTTAGTTGCATGAGGGAGTAATTGAGGATCGGGGTGGGTGAGGCACCAATGAGGCTGAAGAGCTCTTCACAAACTAGTGGTAAGACTTTCAATGTCAACTGAAAGTCAAGGAAAGACATCAGTCTATCTGTGGTGGTCTGACTATAAACACCATACACACTGTATGTTGCCAACTGGATCAGGTGGGTAAACGACTTCTTATACCATGTGCGAGTTTTAAGACTCGCTGTATGACTGATGTACATGGTCATTCTTATCCACTCTGCCCATGTAATTGTTGTGATCAAATATACAGGTAGGCTTGTGAATTTCGGCCAACTGACCCCAAACCATGACTGGGGTAGTGCTTTCTTCATTGATTGTAATGAGCACATATACATCCCGCCTATCAGAAAATTTGGCTGCAAGAGTTTGTTGGAACAAAACGCAGTGCTCTCGGATTTTTGGAACTTTTTACAAAGAAACTGTGCTGTGACATCGAACTGTACTGCATGCCAAGGTGCTAGCTTTGTACAACTAGCTGAACAGCTCTACTCCTGTATAGAAGTTGTCCCCATAAAGGTTATAACCTCTATGAAAGAGTGGTTGAACATAGTTCCATACAATCTTTGCCATGACTCTTAACGTGGAAGGGCTACCTACAGGATTTAGAGCGTAGTCCTTCCCTGTATACACTTTCAAGCTGTATGCAAAACCAGTAGAGCTGTCACACAGCATGTACATTTTGATTCCATAACAAGCTGTATTTCTCGGTATGTACTGCCTGAACAGCAGCTCCCATTTATACAGGATCAAGGACTCATCAATGACTATATTCTTTCCAGGAGTATACATCTCTGAAAACCACAGCAGGCAGAATTTTTAACAACCTGTCATGGTCTTGATGGTCCCAGGCAAATGCAGCAGAATTATCATTGAAATGCAGCATTCACTGCAGTAGCAAAAAATGATCTGTAATCGTGTCCGGGGAGAAGATGGGTGTTACCCAAACAGCCAGAGTAGATCAGTATGACTGTATGCTTGGTTTGTGCACTATCCTCATTTTAAGTGTAAGACCCAGAATTTTCTTCAACTCTCCATGTGAAGTGGGCGTCCAGCGATGTGCCCTAGAATAAGGCCTAAGGGTGTTACCATGCTCCCTCAGACACTGATCGGCACGTAGGTTTTGTTGTTGCGCATTTTCCTCAAGGAAGTCAAAATCCAACAAGCAATGCCCCCCCACCAATAAAAAAAAAAAGTATGGCCACCATTTTCTTTTCCCCGGGGGGGGGACGACAGATGATCTCGCCATCCGAGTGGGGGCAATTATATCTCGTCCCCCAGCCTTCAGTCCTGCCCCCCCTTGCAGGGGAAAGCATACTTTCTAAACTTATCTTATTGCCACATGGGATGTTTTGTCCCATTTTCCACTGGGAGACAATAAAAATTATTGCTGCCATTTGTTTTCCGTGGGGGGTGCGATCGTTGTGCGGAAGGGTACGGAGTGGCTGAAATGGAAGTGATTTGCCCCCACCCAGTTAAAAAAGAAAAAAATAGGAACCCTCTTGTGCTTCTAGCAGATGTTTCCTTTAAACCTATCCCGGTGACGGGCAGTGACCGACAGACGATCTGGGGAGGGAGTGCAGGCATTGCCCATTGGCTGATGCCCACACTGAAAGGGTTAAGAGTCTCTAACTGCATAGGTGTGAACAGAGTCACTGTCTGGGCATGATAGAGGGAGACTGTACATCGAAGCAAAAATGTCATTTAAGATACTTTAAATCAGATGCCAACCCAGACATTTAAGAATAAGTGACGTACTTTACAATGGGAACAAACAACCACCAACAAAATGGAAGTCTCCAGACACATTTATGTTTGGCTATTAGCTGTTTTAAATGTTGAATAGCCTTAGAGTAACTCATTACAACTTGTTCAGTGCTACCATTGGTCCATATTTTTGTGTCCAAATAGATGGTGTATACATTTGGCCCTCATGTCTTCTGGATAGCTGAATAGGGAAAAATTGTGAAGTTGGCCGGCAGTGTGCTAAAGACGGTGTTCTGCAGTCGGTGCCTCTCTGCAGGGCAGGTATAAACAGGGCATTGGTATCGCCTTGTGAAAGGTAGGCTTTGGTGTAAAGAGTTCGGATTATTATTTTGGGTCGTCTGAAAAATGTATGCCTACCTTTGACGGTTCTCTTTTTTGTAACATTATTAGTGCTGTTATATTGAATATTCTAGGAGGCTCCACCTCTTTGACTTGAACCAGTACTGTGCTTTTCCCACCATCTTATACTTTTTAGGCCATGCAGTGGATTACATAAAGTGCCCAAGGAAGTTCTTGGAACAGCCATTGGAGTTTTTAGCCAGTGAGTTTCTATTTCATGGGTTATTTATGCTAGATGACTTGTCATACACCAGTATCAACCAAAATGACAGAGCATCCTAAGTAAAAGTAACTGTCTACAGCAAATTATGATACTGAAAAAGAAAGCACTGCACCACCTCTTCAGTGAGCCAAAGGGTCCATGAGTCCAGAGCGCATTTGTGTGTTAGAGATGTTGGATAGGAACACATCTATTACATCAGTGGGACCTATCAGCTTACAGGGGCCATTTTGGACACATGTGGTCCTGTCCTGACTAGTGTTTTGTCATTTTTAGTTGTACTTTGATTTTGTGTGAGAAATATTCCTCAGTGCTAGTTTAACTCCAGATGTTGACGATGCAGAAGCAGCCATTAAAAACCAGTAGGAGGTAAGTATCCTTTTCAAGTTTAATTTTATTACATGTCGAAAATTTGAATTCCCAAAGACTTGGAAGGCTTAATTTAATTGGACAAGATAATGTTGTTCTCATTGCAGTTGGAATTCCTGCAGATGCAGAGAAAGGTACTGCTCCACCTCATAGAAGATAGGAAGGACTGGTCAAAATCAAGAAAATCCTGGACAAATAACAGCCTCATTGAATTAGGAAAGGAGATTATCTTGAACTCTGACTTACAGTATGAGATAATGGTGATTCTAGATAGGAATGCCTTTCGACACATCACAAAGTCATGTAAGTGCAACATAAAAGATAACAATGCACTGGCTAATGCCATCTACAACCTGCCCCACTCTGCAAAACAAATGGCTCTTGTAACAATGAACCTGTAGATTTTTCCCCAGATCTTGGGTCAAGCGAGAAGTTCTGGGTAACACCACTGAAGATAATATTGTCTCTCCTTCTTGTGCCAGGACAGGGTATAGTATTGATGGCAATGGTTAGCAGTGTTTTAGTTTTATTGATTTTCCTGAGGTAGCAGCACTAGATAACAGTAGTGAAGATAATATTGTCTCTCCTTCCTGTCCCAGGACAGGGTATAGTATTGCTGACAGTGGTTAGCAATGACTTCCTCAATTTTATTGACTTTCCTGAGGTAGCTGTGGTTGAGCAGTCAAGGCTTGCACTGAGGATATATTTTGAACTTTGGCATTTGATTTAGTTTCAAGGTAAACTACAAGAGTGGAAACCAGAAGTACCTGTCTTTAATGGTTGTCGAGTTATGTCAACCAACAGTCTTCACGTGCAACAAAACAAATATGGGAACTACCAAATTTACTTTACATGGGGCAGTGTTATCCTAAGAGGATTGACTTTGTGTGAACAAATATTTTTCATGGTTTTCTTCATTTACTGTGGTGTTGAGATAATCAGTGATAGACATGCCAGGCTTGCACAACAGTATGCATGTTCAAGGTACTGCAGTAGGTTTTGCTAAGGCTGAGGAATTTTGGTTCAAAAGTCAACTTCTAGACCTTCAAACTAGGATAAGACAATGCTGCATACACCAGGAGGATCTCTGCCAGGCACTTAATGTCCAGCCAGATGCCATCAATAAAGTGGAAGGATTAGGGGTTCATCAGCTTTCTTCCTTCGATGAATGTCAGTCAACTTGCATGTCTGCTCAGCAGACTTGGTTGTCATCTTCTTTTGAATCCACGTCTCAAACCTCCCTTGACCTTTAAACTGACAGCAGCATCAACAGTCGCTGAAACAGGGTGGCTGGTGTCCTTGTTCTTGTAGCAAGTTCTTCGTGCAAATGATGCTTCTGCTCGTTAACTCAAGCTCTGCAGCAGACAAGACATTCTCTGTAGACTGAATTCTCCCAGTTTGGTCTGAGAAGTAGCTGTCAGAAGCAGGACTGACAGCATTCATCTTCAAAAATATCTTTGATGCAGCAGCTCATATCAAAGGGTCCAAGTGTGAGATACTCTTTCAAGTACTGTCTTCAAAGGACCAATATTTTATCAGTTTTTGGGACAGCTAGACAGCGATCAGCTTTTGGCACAGCGATCCACTTCTACTGAGGAAAGGAGCACTGTTTGAACTTTGAGTTGGGTGCATTTTTGCAGTCATTCTCCTTATTGAACTCCATGTACCAAATTTGGGCAGGAAGAAGATAAGTATAAGTCTGTCCATTCTGAACCCAAAGTGATTGATATGTGTTTTACCAGGATATTTGCATGGAGCGGAGGAGTGGAAGGACACAAAGGCAAGGTAGCCTTTCATAGGAGTAGGTAAGGAAAGGAACCTACACCAGTGACTGTCCCTTGCGTAAATGCTTAGGTACTCCCTCACATGGGCGAAGGTTAGTACTTCAGGGAGATTACCCTATGAGGCTGAAAGGAGGTGCGCCGTGGATGCTCGTTGTGTAGGCAGGGTGTTACTCTGCTTGTTATCAAAAAAGAGATGCCAACTGAATGATTGCTATGGATTACGGTCATCAGTTGAAAAGAGGGGAAAGGGTAGTGCTAGGGAAAAGCAGAAACTTTTGATCAGATATCAGAGACAAGTAGCCTGAGACTTTAGATGTTACATAGCATGCGTAAGAGCAATACTGCCTGCCAAGGGGCGCAAAAAAGCTTGTAAAAATACTAGTAGCAAATTGGTAGTTGGGACAATATTTAGGCCCCATCCTCTCACGCATGGTATTCATAATGGCATTTCCTATCCCTTGCAGTGTCATATTCTCTCAGCCGAGCAGAAACCAATACGAAAAAGAATGTCTACTTAGTTTGATCAATGAAAATGTGACTAAGGGGTTGTAAGTCAGAATAGCCTACACAGAAATATCATCTGACATAAATATCATATTCTAAATATTTTTTACAGAAATATTGTACCATTGCTTGTAGATCGTTTCTTATAAGTAGCGCTCCTGGTTTTATGGTATTTTTATGACATGTTTGTTTGTATTTATCCATATTAATTTTTGCTCATTTTATCTGTATTTATCCATATTTATTTTGTGCTTAGTGTAAAAATGAAGCTGCAATGAGCATATTTCCACATTTATTTAACCAACAAATGTTTACTTATGTTTGAGTGTTCAATGGATTTTAGCCATTTACAATGCAGTAGTCATTTGAATCCATTTGCATTTTAGAACTGCTTTAACAGCCATACTGGTGCAGTTAATTAAGCCTGATTAGAGATGGCCCGCCTGGTACAGCCTGGCCGGAGTAAGATAGGCAGAATAAAGATAATAGGTCTGTATCAGATGCAGCCTGGTGGTAATCGTAATAACTCTAGGCGCCATAATTGCATTTCGCCTACCTTTATCCTCAAGGGGACCCAGGCGACCCTCCCAGCTAGTCCAAAGATTATCTAGTGTGCCTAGAGGGTTGAGTATTCATGTACGATAGATTTGGGAAATGCCTCCCTTTCTCAATGCGCTCATGAGAAGCTTAGCTTCCATCAGACTAAACTCAGGGAGAGGGGTGGCTTGGGGTACGTGGTTACCAAGTGCATGTCTTAGTTGCAAGTATTATGCATATTTAGAATATGATATTTATGTCAGATGATATTTCTGTGTAGGCTATTCTGACTTACAACCCCTTAGTCACATTTTCATTGATCAAACTAAGTAGACATTTATAAAATTGTGAGGAGGTAAGTGCATAATTTTCTTGGAGTTCCTGAAAGGATTGTATGTGAGTCCCTGACCACATGTAGCCCAGTTGTGATATGCCAATGAGGTCCCATTTCCCAAAATCCTTCAGCGCAGCGCCATGCCATGCCATGCCAAAGGGGAGTTTGGTATGTGAGTTTAGCGTCCCATTAAGTGTAGCGGGTGCAGTCCTACAGGCGAGGAACGCCACCTTAGTCACCGACTGGGTGGTGATGGGAATCGGGGATCTGTAAAGCATGGCCATAATCTGAGGAAACCCGAGGATTGTCAACTCCAGCCAGTATATGGGATCGGGCCATTCCCGTTAAACCAATTATTGACCACCAAAAGTTGGGAAGCAAGATAGTAAAGATGCAGGTAGGTCATCCCCAAACCAGTATCGTATGGGGCACTTTGGCAGTGGGCAGAGCCAGACGGGGCCTAGATTTGTGCCAGAGGAATGCGGATGCAACTCTATCTAGAGCCCGGAACCAACTCCGCGGTAGGAGTATCAGGAGATTCTGGAAGGCATAGAGGAACCACGGCTGAATCATCATTTTGTACAGGGCGATTCAGCCCATCAAGTTCAACGGAAGGAACTGCCATTTGTTGAGGTCCCTTTGGCCCTCCACGCCAGGGGCCCAAGATTGAGGGACCACGTGAGTTCAGGTTAGAGCGCCACCCTGATAGCGGAAGCTGTGGCTGCTCACAGAGATGTTGCTTTGCCAGTCGATACAGTCCTGGACCAGTGTCATAGGAACCAGCACCGACTTAGCCGATTTTACACGGAGACCCGAGGCTTTCCCAAAAAGCTGGAGGATTCGAAGGCAGCAGGGCCCCCTCACTGCGGGGTCTGCAAGGTAAAAAAGGACATCATCCACATAAAGTGCTATACGGTCTTCATGTTCCTCATTCCATCTCCATCCACACACCTATGAATCACCACGGAGAAGGAGCACCAACAGTTCAATCGCCAGTGCGAAGAGAAGAGGAGACGGGGCATCCCTGCCGAGTCCCTTGCCTAATAGGGAATACATCAGAGAGCACATCATTCTTATGGACCCACATCATTCTTATGGACCCACATGGTGGGATTGGTGTACAGCACGTGGACGTGTCCACAAAATCGGGGCTCAAATCCAGCAGCTCTCAGCAGTACATGCCCCAGGTAGGCCCAATCTACTGTATCAAAAGCCTTCTCAAAGTTGATGAGAAGCAAGGCCAGATTGGGTGTGAGCAGGTGACGATGGGCCAAGGCCACATGAAGTCGCCTGAGGCAGTGCTGCATACTGCAGGCTGGCATAAAACCACACTGGTCTGGATGTATGAGTGTATGGAGGACATGTTTGAGACAGGTGGCTGGAAGCGTGACATATATCTTGATCTTGTCATTAATGAGCGGGATCGGACGATCATCATCTCAGGAGGCCGACGGCGGCTGCGTCATTGGGATAACCACAATGTTGGCAGCATCTATCTCAGGTGGAAAGGCACCCTTCTTTGATACATCTTTATAAATGGTAAGAAGCCAGGGTTACTCGGAATATTGCATAGTACTCTGCAGGACACCCGTCGGGACCAGGGGTTTTTTCAGAGGCCACTTCAGAGATGGCTGCACCAATTTCTCCAGCCGATAATGGCTCATTCAACAACTGAGCCTCTGAGTGGGACAGTTAAGGAGGAGGCATGTTAGTGAGGAAGTGGGGTTCAGATTCGTGGTCCATTTGTAGGGGTGCCGGGTATAGGTGGCCATAGTCGTTAGCAAACTTTTGGGCTATGCCATGAAGGGTGCGGCGGGTATCACAAAGCTCATCCATAATTTCGGGTACTATTCTATTCGCCTGGGGGTAGGAAGCCAGCCGGTACAATAATTTCCTTTGTTTACCCCCCCCCACCCATAGACCCTGGCTGTTGAAGCACGCCACAAATGCTTTGCAGCATCTAGAGACTGGAGACTGATCTCACGTATGAGACTCATTTGCTGGGGTACCTCCCCGTGGAGGTCTGCAGCAAGACCTTTCTCCAGTTGGAGGGCACGGGCCTCCAATTGGGTGACGTGCTGGGATCAAGCTCGTTCCATCACACGGATGCGGCCCTTTGCATATCCTCTGATAGTTGCTTTACTAAGTGCCCAGAGGGTGCCGACTGAGCTGATCGAGCCCTAGTTTATTTGGAAATAAGCTTGCAATTCGTCTCCCACGGCCTGGGTGTAGGATTCATCTTGGAGATACCAAGCATTGAGATGCCACATGGGGCGTGAACCGCTCTTGGAGGAGCTAAGGTGGAGGAGTTCAGAGGGGCATGGTCAGATATGCCACAGGGGAAGGATCTGGGCCTGCGATATCACTCGGCAAGCTGGGCTGGCATGAAGATAAGATCAATGCAAGAGTGGGTATGGTGCCCTGCGGGAAGTGAGTGAAATGTTGTTGAGGGTTCCATACCCTCCACACATCGCAGAGACCAAGAGCGGTGGCCGAGTCAGTGAGATGATGAGCTCCGGCTCGACGAGAAGTGGAGGGGGGGCCTGTGGCATCTATGTCCGGGCAGGCACTGAGTTGAAGTCGCCTCCAATCAACGTCAGCCTTGCAGAAGGTCTAGATGGATCTTGGATAGGTCTCGGAGGAAGGCGTCCAGAGCCACTGAGGTGCATATACACACACAAGGGTAATGGTTTGCCCTGCAACCATTCCAGTTAGAGCACTATATCGGCCCTGAGGGTCTCTCATTTCACAGCTTTGGGGACAGCTATAGGGAAGGAGCGACGTAGTAATATTGCTACCCTTCTGGAACCTCGAACAAAGCCAGAGTGGAAGACTCAATCATAGCCCTTACGAGCCAGTAAGGGACAACGGTTCCCCATTAGATAGGTCTCCTGAAGCATCAAAACTTCAGGCAGGAATTGGTGTGCATTTCACGCGGTCCAACAGCCCATTACCATTCCAGGACAATACTTGCACGGATGCCATGTCCAAGGAAAGATAGTTTGCTTGCTTGCTCTGTAGGGTAAGTCAGCCATAGGTTGTGTCCATTGTAAATGACTGTGTGTCTGTGTCATAGTGCCTGAAGTGTAACATAGGTGTGTATCCGAGTGCTGTGGAAAACAAACAATTACATAAATAAATCAGAATTCCCACTGAGAACAGAACATTTTGTAATCCCAACAACTGCTCCACCTCATAAGTCCACCCCAGAAGTATCTGTCACCCGTAAATCAGTAACTAATACACAACACAACTTGAAATGGGGAATGGAGTGGTGAACTCCTCCATGGTACGGGATCATGTGCAGCCATCAGGAATGTCACATTTGGCGATTGTCAGGGAATACTGCCATGTTGTCGTGTAACATCTGGAAATTGGAGGCTTATATCTTGGGACTTTGCAATAAGTCGGGATCTGCCATCAGCCCAGCAGGAGGGGTAGAGGTTGCGGCAAGAATATCCTCTTGACTCAATCAAGGTTACACCATGGAGGTGGCCAGAGAGGAGTGCACTGAGGATGTGGACTGGCCTCGCAGATGAGGGGACCGTGAGGACGATTTGGATTTTTTTGCGCTACGCCCCCTTCGTGAGCGGATATGGTTTCTCTTCGGCTTAGGAGCTGTGATTCTCCAGGCCGGTTCAGAGGGCCCGTTCTCTAGACGGAGGGAATCCGCCTGGTCTGAGGCAGAGCAGGCGCTCTTCGGTGAGCCACATGCAAGCAGACTCCGGTGTATCGAAGAAGTTGGACTTATTTGCATGAACAACCCGAAGTCTGGCCAGGAACAAGAGTCTATAGGGGAGGCCAAGTCCTCTGAGTTTCTGCTTGACAGCCATGTAAGAGCAGCGTTGCTGTTGTACCTCCTTGGTGTAGTCGGGAAAGAGGAGCACCCTGGCGTCACGGCATCGGAGGTCTGTACGAGAGCGGGTCCCACTCAAATTGTCATCCCTGTCTTTGAAGTTAAGGATTCAGGCAATCATGGGCCTATGGGGCAGCTTAGGAGTCAAGGCCCTCTGTTCTCTCTCTATCGCGAGCCAGGGGACAGTTGGTCTGACGGCATCCAGGACTTGATCCAGACTTCAAGGAAAACTGCAATCTGCAGAGGCTCGCTGCCCTCCGGGATCCCAATGAAGCGCACGTTATTGCGCCAAGATTGATTCTCAGCATCTTCCGTGTGATAATGGAGCTCCACCGCGCACGTGAGGAGGCCGGAGATCTGGGATTTCAGGTTGGTGACATCGTCTTCCACCATGGACAGGTTAGTTTCGGCCTCCGTGAGCGTGGCTGTAGTGTTGCGCAGAAGAGCAACATCTACGCGCACCTCTTCCATCTTGACTTCCACAGCAGCTCGGGAGGTCTGGATGGCTTGGAGGATCATGGCCAGGTCTCCCTCCAAGCAGGGCAACTTCTTTGCGACGCCGCCCCAATTTGTCCACAGCCTGGTCCTGTGGTATATTGGTCCATGCGGGTCTAGGAGGCCACGATCAGGCAGATCTATCCTTGCCCATGTTGGCAAGGGGATCTGGCAGCACGGCACGCCCTCAGAGGGAGACTCACCCCGCTTGCCGCAGAACCGTGGCAGCACAAGCAGCTGGGCCTCAGGGGAAAGCGTCCCCCATGGAATCAGCTTGTCCGCCAGTGAGGAAGGCTAACGGATTCTGCAGGTAAGCCAATGTGATTTCTCACTGTATGGTCCTTGTCAAGATGAGGCAGGACAATAGAGACAGCAAGTCAGGCCGTTCTGCGTCGACTGGACCCAACCTTCTCCCCTGAGGATCTCGCCACTAGCACCACTGATAAGTCTTAAGCCCCAGCTGCAGTAGCCAGGACACATACTAGGCTTACAAGGTTGGCATGCAAGAGAAGCAGGTAAGGAGTGGCTGGGCTCCTGGGTTCCACCAGCATTGAGGGTGCAGCCAGTTGGGCCATGTACACCCCAGGCGCTGCACCTAGGCACGCAGGGCCGGTCACAGGTGTGTAGAGCTGTATCAGGTCATCAATCTGCCGCCCCCAGGCGCCAAATCGTGAGGCAGAATGTCCCTTTATTGCTGCTGTAAAGGAAGGGGAGCCAGCGAGGAGCCACCCACCGCCCCCAGGTGCCACATCATGAGGCAGAATGTCCCTTTATTGCTGCCGTAAAGGAAGGGGAGCCAGGAAGGAGCCACCCGAGGTCCCGGTGACAGGGGAAGAGCCCCTTCACCAGATCACACCCCTCTCCCCCCGGCCCAATATTGGCATTAGTAGCAGGAAACCCACGACACAAGTAGGCAAGTCAATGGTTCAGGGGGGCGCTCTGACATCTCCAGGGGAACATCCGTTCAGCAAAGCACTCGCCCTCTTGCTCCGCCATGAGGGTGGGCTGCTAGTATCGGGCGCCACGGGCAGGCAGGCCCATGTCCAGAGGGCCAGACGGAGATCGCAGGAGTCTAAGCCCCAGTCTGACTACCTCGTTGAGGGCCCAGCGGGCCCCATCACTGAGCATTGCGCCCCCGGCGCTCCTCTGGGGTTCTTTTACTGGCGGGTACCCACAGGCCCACTGAGGAGTTCAGGCCCCAGTGACCAGTCCCCCACTCACCAGGTCCAGCTGCGTGAGTCCGCCAAATCACCTGCTCGGTATGCACCGGCCTGGGGTAGGAGTGCATGCGGGACCCGGCGGCACTGGCAAGTCCACACAATTATCCAGCGGCAGGGATCTGGATGCGGTGCCAATGGATGGTGTGTATCTGAGGCATCCCAGGGTATGCCTCCTCCCACGGCTCTGCAGCACCCGGGCCCAGTCATGCTGGCACTGCCATGTTGGACGGGGGCGAGCTCCTCACAATCTGGCCGGTATGCAGAACTCCAGTGTCATCTGCATTTATGCAGTGCACAGAACCGGTCCGGGGGCAACAATGGTCTTTGTCGCGGTGAAGCGTGGTTCTTGGAGGCTTGTGGATGGCATCGGACGACGAAGTGGTCCGGAGCACTCTTAGAGTGTGACCGCCATCTTGATGCTCCAAGCCATCCCTTCGTAGTTATATTTTAGCTAACAATATTCTGATCTATACATCTCCCTGTGGATTCCTCACCTTTTGAATAGCCTAATGCGCCGGCATTCCACAGAAACTTTTCTTTACAGCTCTCCCACGTCGATGAGGATGTCATAATGCCACAGCTCTGCGTAATGTCATTGGAGCCATGAGAAGCACTCGTCGGCGTACTGTTGTCAGTTCCCTTTTTTCTGCGCCTTCGACACTTTACGTTTTTTTCTAGGCTCTCCATAGTGCTAGAGGCTCTTGTGACATTTTTCTCAGAAAATAGCAACGTTGTTGCAGGGGAATATTGTCGCTTCCAAGGAAGTCTGAATTTAAGCCTTTCAGGGAATGTGACGGTCAGTTGTCTTTGGTGCTTAAGTTCAGACCACGACATCGACGCCTGTTCTTCTTGCCAGAAGATGAACCCCAAGGCAGTGAAAGAGGGGGGGGGCTAAGCATTATATGGCCTAAGCAAGAAAGGAGACGAGAGGACATCAGAGGGCTCATCCTCGGTCCGAGTCACCGTCTTCCCCACTCTTCGAAGTCGTCCAAGAGAAAGCATAAGAAGAAGCAACGTCATGGTTCCTGGTGCTGTTCTTCGAGGGATGATTTGCTAAAGTCGGTGTCCCCGGGTACGAGGCTCATGAAGGCAGAGGTGAGGGTCTTCAATTCCATCTCCGGAGGTCGCTCTGTAGTCACCCTCGAGGCCCAGGACCTTGACTTCACCTGGACGACCTGTTCGGAGTCTGGTCCGGATCCAGTTGTGCCACCGCCACAGCTTATGCCTCCTAGACAGAAGCAGGAGTACCTGACGTTTCTGACTCTCGGTCTGACTCGTCGAGTTTTCTGAATGCTATGTATATCATTTTCAGTAGGGCGATTGCTCCATCTGGATCCGCCTGCTAGCTCCATGGTTGCGCTGTCTTACTCCTTAGGAGGTTTTCGGGCACACTATCAGTGGGCGCCGTTCCCACCATTTATGCCTATGGCCCAGGTGTCCTGGCCTCCTCCGGCGCCAAGAAGGGCTACGCCATCACCAGTTAAAGAGGTTTGTTGAGAGTCTCTGGCCCTAGTTGAACCACCAGCGTGGATTTGATCCGTGCTGGCATCACACTGCTCCACTCTGGTACCACTGATATCTACAAATCAGGTGGCTGAGTCCCCGGCACCGTTGCAGATGCCAGTATTGTCTTCAACGACGCAGATGGTCAAACATAGGTCTCGAAGAGAGGCCCAAAGGCTTATTGAGGAGGAGCAGTATTTTTATGAGCAGAATCCAGATATGGAACAGGGTGAAATAGTATCTTTAGATCCGGAGTTTGAAGGCCTGGAGGTAGCAAGTCATTTGGATACCTCCCCAGAATGGGAGTTGCTGTCTCCAAAAGGTATTCCACCGCCTGAAGTCACAACAATTCACTCTGTGATTAAAAAGGCTGCCAAGATGCTGGGGTTACTTTTTCCTTCTACTAAACTTAAAAGTAATTTGCTTACAGAGGTTTGGCATTCTTCATCATCCTCTACTGAGCCCTTGCTACCTTCACTAAAGCTCTCACTGAATTAATTCTTGAGATCTGTCAGAAACCGGTGACATGCAGTAGTATCTAGGACTGTTGCAAGAAGGTATAAGCCTGCTCCTGGTGATCCGCCATTCCTGTCTTCTCATCCTGCGCCTTAGAGTTTGGTGGTCCAAGCTTCCTGTTCCTCGAAGCTAACGCCAGGATCATTTCCAACGACTCCTGCAGATAGGGAGGCCAAGAGAATGGAGCAGTCTGCAGATAAAGTGTTTTCTTCTGGTAGCATGGCCTTGAAGTCGACCAATGGAACCTGTTTGTTGGGGCGATACTTCCATGCGTTGATGAAATCAGCCCTAAGTTGCCTGATGATCTTCTGGGACATTTTTCAGAGTTGCTGAATGACAGTCAAGCGGGTGCCCGTCAAGTTATTCAGTCGGGTTTGGATACTGCTGATTCAGTCGCCAGGGTGATGGGATCTTCAGTTGCTACAAGGAGGCACGCTTGGTTACGGGGGTCTGGCTTCTTGCCGGATGTGCAAGCAACTTTAATGGACTTGCTACTCGATGGTTCAAGGCTGTTTGGTGTGCCAAGGTGGATTCTGCCTTAGAAAGATTGAAGGACAGCAAAGCAACGGCGAGATCTTTGGGCCTTCGGTCGCAGCCTATGGATTATAGGCTATTTTGGAAGTTCCGGAGTTTTGCTGGAACTTTTCCTATCAAGGCAGAAGCCATTATCAGCCACAGCAGCAGACATCCAATCCCCTCTACAGAAGTTATAGGGGGCAGGAAAGAGGCAGACAACGCGGAGCTGCCCATCAGTATTCTTCCTATTCCTCTCTGGGCAATGTCACGGGAAAGCAGCCGTAGTTCCGCCATCTTGGAGCATGTTTGTCCAATGGTAGGACGGTTGACCTATTTTCTTCCTCAATGGAGATCTGTAACAACTGATCTTTGGATTTTGAATATTGTGAAAAATATGGGTATTCTCTACCCTTCTGAGAGTTTCCCCCCACCTTTTCCTCCCCAACAGTGTTTTTGTTCAGAAGAGCATCTTCTACTTCTCCAACAGGATGTTCAAATTCTGCTTCTGAAGGGTGCAGTAGGGTTGGTTCCAGAGCAGGAACGGGGTCAGGGATGCTATTCCCTGTATTTCCTGATTCCCAAAAAGGACGGTCGCTTGTGGCCGATCCCCGACCTCAGGATTCCAATCTGGTTGCTCAAGCAGGATAAGTTCAGGATGCTAACCCTTGCACAAGTGCTTCTTGCGCTGGATAAGGAACACTGACTGGTTTTGATCGATTTGCAGGATGCGTATTTTCACATACCCATTCTGAAGTCGTACAGGAAGTACCTCCTTTTCATGGTGGGGGTCTCAGCATTATCAGTTTGAGGTTCTTCCGTTTTGTCTTACTTCCACATCTCAAGTCTTCCCGTAGGTAATGGCAGTGGTCGCGGCTTATCTCAGAAGGTGGGTAATCCTAGTATTCCCTTACCTGGACGATTGGCTTATCAAGTCCAAGACTCAGGAGTTGGTGTTGCATGATAAAGGCAGTAGGTTGAGTTTATTTATTGTGAAAAGCATTTGTTAAAGCCAGTAGGCCTTTAATGGTGGGTTGTTATTATCACATTATGTTACAGTCTATAGACAGTTATTTTGTTACATGTTCTCTCACAAGTTATTGTAGTAGACAAGGGGTTTGTGTTAGCAGCCAACTCCTACACCCCCTGGGGTTTCCAATTTGATGATTCTGGTTAAGCCCCGTAGAATGTTCTAATTAGTTCAAACAAACCTAGCTCGGAGCCAGAGGGGGATTAAATGCCCCGGACTTCGAGAGGCAAAGTCGAACATTGGAATGCTGGAGCTCCGAGCTTCTACCAGCCATTAGAAGCTCGGAGCACTCCATTGTTTTCAATGGATCTCCCAACATTTCAATGTTCTAATAAAGGTTATTGGTAATAATGCACCCTTACATGTCTATTGACTTTAAGATATGCGTTTCACAAAAACGATGTCAGGGCTACTGTCTTTACCATAACTTTTCAAAACAAACAATCAGGCCTATAACCTTTATTAGAACATTGGAATGTTGGGAGTTCCATTGAAAACAATGGAGTGCTCCGGGCTTCTAATGGCTGGTAGAATCCCGGAGCACTCCATTGTTTTCAATGGATCTCCCAACATTCCAATGTTCTAATAAAGGTTATAGGCCTGATTGTTTTGAAAAGTTATGATAAAGACAGTAGCCCTGACATCGTTTTTGTGAAATGCATATCTTAAAGTCAGTAGGCATGTATGGGTGCATTATTACCCTGTATTAAAGCCTACAGACATATTTTGTTACATGGAATCTCATAGATTACTGTAGTTGGCAAGGATTTTGGTGTTGGCTACCCCCTCAGACAAACCGAGTATATAAACGCTTTGCACTTTGCTGAATTCTTGATAGGCCCTCCTAGGAGAGAGTTAGTATTTTGTATTGCTAACTGTAAATTTGTAAACATTTCTAATCTTATGATTGTATGCTTTATGATTGCCGTGTGGGAAAGCTTACACTCAGTACAGTGTGTCTGAGTTGGTTATGGTAATAAGCTAACAATCACATCTACAAGTCTGATTGAAGTGTTGGGAAAAGGTATGCCACAAGCCTCTGGTCTGTTTATTATGAAAAGCTATGACAAAGGTAGTAGGTCTGGAAAAAGCTTCCTCTCTATTCCTAAAGTCATGCATGAAAGATTATCCTTGATTTAAAATTAGCAATTGCTCTCTCTGCTTCTGTTCTAATGACCCTTTCTCTCTTCGAGGGTAACCTGCTATAAGCCGCTGCCTGTATGCCTACTCTCGGTTGTATTTCTGCTCATTACCCACTCCTCTCCTTATAGATCACAACCTCCTTCTTTACAACCATATTGCTGCATTCGAACAATACCCACTATCCTACTGTTCATCCATTTTTCCCATCATTTTCATGAAGTTGCAGAACCACCCATTGATGAATCACATCTAACTCCTATTAATTTAAGCTACCACTAAGAAACTGGAGTAAATACATGGAATGGTTTCGTTGAGAGATTAAGACTAGTCCCAATAAACAATAACCTACAACCAATACCTTCTGGATTAACCACTAACCTTGCGCTCCGTAGCAATGTGCTACCAGCCAAAAGCCCTTCAATGCCTTATTAGGGGTAGTAAACACTATTTAAATGCAATTACAGCCAGAGCTTTAAATGAGCCGGTACTGTCCGGTACAGAGTACCAGCACTTTTTTATTTTGAGAGGGAGAGTACCGGCACTTCTCAAGAGAAATGCTATACTTTTAATTGGAGAGTACCGGCACTTCTCAGAAACAAGCAGGTACTCTGGTACAGGGTACCTGCACTTATATTTTTCCATTTCAAGCACTGATTACAGCACAATTAAACAGTGTGTGCTGTTTCCTTCCACCTGGAACCACTGGCTCAAATGATGCCTGTACTGTGGTCCGCCGCGCGCCCTCCCGCGCCTGTGCTCCCGCTCGTTGCCATGGTCCGGAGGCCGCGCAGTGGGCCTCCGCACTGGCCGTGCAGCGAATAACAGGCCACCGTAGCTCGTTAAGCGCACATCCGAAGGCTCGTTAAGGGCACAGTTGTAAATCGGCTGTTGACGCCGGTAATGAGAATGGCAGCTGCTATTACCCTCACAGGGTGATTTTATAAGTCACCCCCCTTCCTCACCAGTAAAAGCAGTTAATCAGATTCAAACCACCAGAGAGCGAGCGTCGGGCACAGTGCATGCCTTACCTTTGATTGTGCATGAAAATGAACACGTGGCTTGTACAGATGAGCGTACTCGACGTATTTTTCTTACACCTCAGATACCTGAGGCGTAGTCATCGAAAGCAGCGGCCCCGCTGCACTCCGGTTATGTCTGTCTTTTAGTATCAACTGGTGTCGGGGACCATCTTCCTTGCTGATACCACAGTTGTGGGCACCTATGACGTTTCTCCTCTAGACGCTTCTTCTGTGCAGTTGAAGATGGCTCATTTGTTCTCTTAAACAGCATGGAGAGTGGTTTCTCAGTTCACTGCAGGAGCGTAGTACAGGGGTCCTAACTTTTTAGGAGCCCCCAACTCTTAGGGGGCGGGGGCACTCGGCTGAAGGGAAATTAATTTCTTTGCGAAAATTAATTTCCTCAAAGAAATTCGAGATATGGGAGACTAACGTGCCCCCTTTTTTTTTTTCTTCAGATTTATATAGCGCGAACTCCACCCGAGCGCTTTACATGAGCACCGGTTACGTTACACAAGGACCCATTAACGTTTTTGGTGGGCACGGGGAGATTAAGTGATTTGCCCACAGGGTGTGGACGCGACCCCGAGGCTCGAACCTTGGTTTCCAGCTCCAAAGTCGGCAAACTAGCCGTCAGACCACATCCTCTCCCGCTCTCAATTTGTATCGGGTGGTAATCATTTTGCGTTACGCCATGGGTTCGCTGTTCTCTTCCCTAGCATCGGCCTCCCTAATGACCTATTTGATACATGGTACACTTCTGCCAGGTTTTGTCACTGTAGCCTTAGTTCCCCCAGGTATCATTTTGTCAGGCAAAGTAAAGCACAGTTGGTGCAGCGGTGCTGCTAGACCCTTATATTGATCGTACTCGGATTGTGAAACCAGAATCTGTGGAAATAATTTGAGTAATTGGGGTACAGCTTCCAAGCTTTGGCATGAATTGCTAATGCTTTTTTGTGATGCTGTACCAGTTCGTCCATTGACAAATTGACGCAGGTTTTTGCTGAAAAGACCCTTAAAATGAGCGTTTTACTACATATACTGTACACTGTAAACTAGACGAAGATACAGCTTAATGTTTATTTTGTTTGTGTGAAACACTCGTACAGTGTAGATTTTTTCTACGTGCTCAGCCAATGACAGTGAACCAGACACAAAATATAATAAATACCCGCGAAAAAAAATTAAATACAGAAAATAGAATCATTGTTAGGACTAAAAACCACAAACACCTCAACAAAGTCGTTGCAGAAAAATCCAAAGATGCCAATATTGTGACAGAGCAAAAGATACCAAGTACAAACAATCATTGGCAAAGCCAGTAGGTCTGACGTTGACTGCCAGTCTTTTGGCTTTTTCAGTGCATATTTTGTTATGATTTTTGTGAAACTTTATCATCATAACAGCCGGGCCCATGCCAATATAAAAGAAAGCAACGGCTAAAAGTAAATATAGGGCCACATGTACGACCCACCAATCTGCGACTCGCAAATTGCGTCGCATTTGCGATTCGCAAATTTGGATGTACAACAGTGTCTCAGACACTGTTTGCGATTCCTAATGGCGTCGCAAATTGCATGCCTCATTAATATTAATGAGGCAGGCGCAATTTGCGACCCCATTAGGAATGGCTAGCACTCACAGGGATGGTGGCCTGCTGGGGTGAGCAGACCACCATATCTGTGACTGCTTTTAAATAAAGCATGTTTTTTTTAAAATGCATCCCGCGTTTAAAAAAAAGAAAAATGAAACTTTTCAGTTTCATTTTTTAAGGGCAGGCAGTGGTTCCTGGGACCCACTGCCTGCCCTTAAAAAATTTTTTTTGACCCATTCACAAAGGGGAAGGGGTCCCCTGGGGACCCCTTTCCGTATGGTTTACCACCTACTTGAAGTAGGTGGTAAATTGCGAGTGTTTTGCGACCGCAATTGTGGTTGCAAAACATTCATACATACAAATGCGAGTCGCTACTAGGAAGGGACGCCCTTGGCATGCCCCTTCCTAATAGCGAGTCGCAAACCTCATTTTGCGAATTGGTAAAATTTACCTATTCCAAAAATGAAGTTGGTACATGGCCATGCCCTAAATTGCGGTCGCAAACGGGCTGATTGCCTGTTTGCTACCGCAATTTAGGGTCATACATCTGGCCCCCAGTTCTTTGGCACAGAAGGGAACTGACTACTTTGTGTGCATAATGATGTGCTCCTTGTGAAAGAAGAGCAAAATGCCATCACTCAAAGTGAATGTAGCTAATGGCTGGAGATGGATTACCAATTGCACCATGCTGTGTGTTGTAGTGGGTGGAAGAAAAATGTGAGTGGCATAACAGAGCAAAGGATAAAGAGGGCTTGTTGTAAGCCATTATAAGTATATCTATAGGGTGTAATAAGTTATTGTTGCCATATGTTTTCTTATTTTTCCTAGCAGTTTCTCTTTTTGCAGTGAGCCCATTTTATCACCACTATTTGTGAAGAGGTTCTTGTTCCTCCTAGCTTCTGTTTTGTTCTTTTTGTAGGATGGTTAACACTTCTTCTCAGATGTGATTACTTGTTATTTAGCACTCTTTATGGAATGCTAAGATTGAAAGCACGCTCCAGACTTGGAAGCAGCGTGAGTTTTGACCGAGCCGACCTGCTGCAGATCCTTCATCAGGCCTGGAAGAATGCAAGAAAAATAGGGAGTAGACATCCTCTTTATTTATGGTTGCTGCAGGTACCAGCAATTAAATATTTTGACCCTCCGATGTTAGAAATTATGTCACTGTTGCGCTGTAGGTGGTGGTATGGAGGACTCCTAGAGAAGGCTTGGGATCTCTTTGGAAAGAGCCTTGGCTTTGACCTGTGTCCGTCTTCCGAAGGATTTGATTCGCTACTACCTGCTGACTGCCATTTTCTCCCCAGGTCACCCAAATCACATTACTTAGAAAACTTTTATTTTACTGTTTTCTAGTATATGAGTTCAAGGTGCATTTGAAACAGTAACATGGTGGTGACAGTGGATACGTTTATCTGCCTATGTTGACTGCCAATAACCTTATTGCTTATGTGTTGTTGGGTGGTCATATCTTTTAATGCCATTTCATTTTATGCCTTTTCATGTGATCTTGGATTCATAAATATGGGGTACAACTGTTAACGCATTGAGCGTGGACCAATAACGCTTAATTTATATTTACCATAAGCAATTCTTTACATTTGAACAGGGCTATTTTCTGTATGCAATAATTTCAAGATGCAAAAAGTCTAGTCCATTTGTGTATGTTTAGCTAGAACGAACTCTTTCTATTTCAAATGCTGACCAGGACATTTTCACAAATGACATTTAAAGTTATAGACTTTTGCTATAAGAGTGTATTCTTTAAATAGCACAATCTCTTCAGCCCTTGACCTTCTAAAAGAGTGCTTAAGTGTTCTCCAACATAGATAAGCTCAGTTGCAAGCAATCACACAGCTAAATTGGGTGTTACAGACACTACAATCTGGAAAAGTACAGTGGCAGCTCATAAATGAGAGTGCGTTGGTTGAGTCCCATAATTTGACTTTGACGCAGAATACTATGGCTAAGTCAGTTATACTCTATAAAGCATAGAGCAAATGGCGGAAGTCCGTATTCTGTAGCAGATGGCTCCTACATGGGGTAATTTCCCTTCCTTTATATAGCGCTTAGGTGTTGAAGCACTTTTCAGTGAGTAGCACGCTACTCCGGAACCCAAACAGGATTAGTGGGAATTACTATAGGGAAATAAACAAATAAATTGAGTGGTGGACATGTTAGTCTGTTATTTGTATTGAAAAGGAATAGTGGAGGGGTAAAGGAGGGGTAAAGGAGGGAAGGGTCTAGAATTATTTTATTGTTTTTGGGAGTCTATATCCGTAGGAGGGGGTTTGGGATCAGTAAAGGGGGGGTGGAGGGGAGTTAGTATAGGGAAATATGAAATTAATTTGAGTGGTGGGCATTTTAGTCTGTTATTTGGATTGAAAAGGGATAGAAGAGGGAAGGGTCTAGATTTTCTTTTTTTGAGTTCATAGTAGTAGGAGGGATTTTGGGATGAGTAATGGGGAGCTGGAGGGAGAAGAGTCAGAGGGAAGGGTTTAGAAAGGCTTGTTCTGGAGATCTGAATAGTAAAAGGTATGAGATGATGCAAGGAGGGGTAGAGGAGGGCAGAGACTAGAAAGGGTTATTTTGGTAATTGTAGTGGTATGGGGTTTGGGATGAATGAGAGAGTGGAGGTAGAGGATATATTGATAGAGGTATAGGGTGAGAAATAGGGTAGTGCATTGGAAAGAGTAGTAGAACGAGGTTTGAGATTAGTCAGAGAGTTGAGGTAGAGGATATATTGAGAGCAGTATAGGGTGAGAAATAGGGTAGTGCATTGAATATGCTGAATTAGAAGCAAAGTAATAAATATATAGATAGATAAGTACATGGAAGGTGTATATATATATATATATCCAAGGACTCGAACTCCCGCAACCTCCTGACGGCGATGAAGGAGAAACAGACCCCACAGTGTCAGGCAAGATGTTTTTTATTTAAACCTTGTCCTCACGAACGATGACGCGTTTCGGGCTCCAAAAGCCCTTGTTCACATGCAGAGCAACATCGCCATGATTATTTTAAATGTTTGCTAAGTGCACACCCACCTCCAAGGCTCCGTGTCACATGACCATAGACAATGAAAACAGACTTATCTTTTTTAAAAAAAGGAAGAGAATTTCTAAAACATGAAAAAACGCTTACATGCCATAATGTCTGCATCAATACATTAGGTCTCACAAATTAATAACTCCAACAAACTTTCTGTAATGCAAAGTCCTCAATACTAGCAATTATCAATATTACGAGGAACTGTTGTAACAATATCACACAAACATATTATTGCTTATAGTTTGTCATACATCTAAGGCATGTAAACGGAGAATTTTAAATATTTAAGCTACACATAATATATTCTATTTATTGCTGAACTCAATTTGCTATGATGTTTTTAGGACACGGGAATAAAGTGCATAAATGCCTAGCAGCAAAAATCTGACGTGCAAAATAGTGCCAACAGTACAAGTACATAAAGTGCATAATGCTGAAAAGTGCTTAGTGTAATGTGTGCAAATTACAAATATGTTGATAACAGTAAAAACATTTTAGTAGTAAATACCGTTAAAATCACATAAATATATTGCTGAAAAAACTATATTAAAATATATCTCTAAAAGACTAATTACTACAGCAGATTTAAAAGAGATTATTTTGTAAATTATTTTCATTGTTTCTTAGTCCAGGAATATCTACCATCACATGAACACTGCAATCACTATAATATTAGGAAAGTTAGGAATATTTTTTAGAAACTCTTCCGTCTATTAAATATAATGACGTTATATAATAAATGCGTGTTGTTGCTGGTGTCTAGAGGAAATTATACATATCGTCAGTGTTATTCAACCCGTTTGGCCATTTACTATCAAATTCCAGGATCAATTTTGTCTCCAATTGTCTCAATTGGCGTTCCCTGTTGCCCCCCCGCCGTGGTTTAGGGATGGCATTGATGACATAGTAGGTGAGACAATTCACATCATTGCCGTGAATTCTTTTAAAATGCCTCGCTACTGGATAAGCGGGATCACTATGTAAGATAGCACGAAGATGTTGCAAAATTTTGACATGCACCTGTAGCTTGGTACTACCAATATAATTGAGGCCACAGGTACATGTCAGAACATAAACTGCATACTCAGTTCTGCAGTCAAAGCTACCCGTAATGGCCACTGGTTTGTCACTGAATGGAGTCAAATAATGGGTTTTATTGCATCCAAATTTACAGGCTCTGCAAGATGAGCACTTCCTAAAACCATGAGCTGGCCTCAACCAGTTTGCAGCTTTTTTCTTATCTCAGGGCAGGTTTTATCAAGAATAGAGCCCATAGATCTGGCTCTCCTAAATGTAATCAATGGAATTTCCGCCACCCTGGAACGTAACACACCATCAGTAAGGATAATAGGCCAGTTCTTTTTAATGATGGCTCTAATTTTCCTTTCCTCATTGCTATAAGTAGTGATTAATCTAGGAGTGTCGTTTTCACTATGCAGAGGTACAATATCATTACAAGTATTATCAGGAGCATTGTTACTGCTGTTGAGCAGACTGGTTCTAGGTCTAGTACCTGCCTTTTTCATGGCTGCATTTAAAATGCTGTCACTATATCCTCTTGTTTTCAATCTAATCATCATATCATGCATGCATTCTGCAAAAATCAGCTTCTACACTACAGATACGTTTCAGCCTTAAAATTTCCCCATAGGGTATACTCGCTATGAGGTGTTTGGGATGGGCACTATTAGCATGGAGCGTAACATTTCCTGCTGTAGGCTTTCTAAATAAAGTTGTTTCAAATTTCCCATCCTAATATAAGCTCTAACATCAAGGAATTCAATTGTGGATTTATCAATGTGCGATGTGAAATTAAGATTCATTGAGTTGTTATTGATCACTTCAATAAAATGTTGAGCTTCAATTTCGCTACCCTTCCACAGTATAAAAACATCATCTATATATCTGAGATAGTGTTGTACATGTCGATCATACATTTCACGATGAACCTTTCTAAGAACCTGTTCCTCCCACCAGCCAACGTGAAGACACGCATAGCTGGGGAGAAACAGGCTCCCATCGCAACTCCTCTCAGCTGTTTGAATATGTCTTTACCAAAAAGAAAGAAATTATTGTTAAGACACCAGGAAATAAGCTCTAAGACAACCTTATTATGTTCATAAAATTCACAAGGTCTAGCCTCTAGAAAATATTTGACTGCTCGTAGCCCCATATTGTGATCTATACTCGTATAGAGAGACTCTATATCTAGGGTAATTAAAAGCAAATCATATATATATATATATATATATATATATATACATACATGCATAAGGAAGGTAATATATGTAGATTAAAGATGCATTTAATGAACTCTGGCTTTCAAGTGTGTACTTCAAATTAATGTATTTGTTTTTATTTTTTGTAATACAGTAGTGAAGCAATTGTAGATAAATAGTTATGATAAAAGATTTACTTATTTATGCAGTCACTTATATGCATGTTAAAAACATAGAATAATTTTACTATAAGTAATATGTACATTTGTTAAGCAGAACTAAGGAATATCTATATTTTTAAAAACAATTATTATACACGTTTATACAAAGCAATACACATATATAGGTAGATATCTACAGTCCAAATAAATGCGTATATACAGAGGGATATGCTGTATATTTATTTTTATGTATGGTGGTTATGTGAGGAAGAGCCAATTCTTGTTTAGTTTTCTGAAGATAAGGTGGTTATCCGTGGATCTTATGTTCGGGGGTAAAGAGTTCCATAGTTTGGCTGCTTGTACGTTGGGATTTTGAGGGGAGATGCCACTCTAGAGTGGAGGTTCCTTTGTTGAATGTATTTGGTGATTTTATTCCTGATGAAGAGTGGTCCTGTTCCATGTATCGCTTTGTGGGTGATAGAAAGCAGCTTGAACGTGGATCTTCTGGCAACCGGTAACCAATGCAGGGCTTTCAAGGCGGGGGAGATGTGGGCATGCAGCTTTATATGCAAGAGTAGTCTGGCAGCAGAGTTCGGAATCAGTTGTCTGTTCATAGTCGTTAAAGGTGATCCATGGTAGAGGCTATTGGCGTAATCGAGTTTGGACAGAACAAGAGAGATGGTAGCCTGAACCTTGTGTGGAAATCCCAGATGGGGGAAGATTCCTTGCAGAGTATTTATAGTAACAAAGCTTGATCTTGCTAGTTTGTCCACTTGGGCATTCATTGATAGCTTGGAGTCCATGGTCATTCCGAGGTTTCTTACTTCCTTTGAGCCAGGCGGTGAGTGGGTCATAATTTTTCCAATCGCCACACATGAGTATTTCGGTTTTGGAAGCGTTCAGTTTGAGATGGCTCCACTTCAACCATGATTCACGGCTCTGAGACAACTGAAAATGGGTGAGTTTCCAATGTCTTTGGGGCATTCAAGCTGAAGGAGTATTTGCGTGTCATCTGCATAGTTATTGCACGTGAGGTGAAATTGGTTGATCAGTGCTGGTAATTACTTCATGTAGATGTTGAGAAGCATGGGCGAGATGATAGAGCCTTGAGGGACCCTTGCTTTTGTGAAGTATGGTTTTGGATGAGAAAGTGGGGGTATGGATGACATTAGTTCTATTGTGAAGGTAGGTTCTGATCCAGTCTAGAGCAGCCCTCTATATGCCAGCTTCGTAGAGCCTTTGTATCATAGTGTCATGGTCAACTGTGTCAAAGGCAGCTGAGAGGTCCAAGAGAAGTAGCGCAGCAACCCCATTGTGGTCAACTGTGTTCTTCAGGTCATCCCAGATGGCAACGAGGGCAGATTCTGTGCCTCTTCCTTGACGGAATCTCGTTTGGAAGTCTGAAAGTATGGCATTATCTTCAATGAATTGTGACATCTGGGTGAATGCTGATCTTTCTATCAGTTTGCCCAGGAAAGGTCCATTTGTAATCAGTCTGTAGTTGTCGCAATTCAGTAGGTCCAGGTTTGTTTTCTTCAGTAATGGGCATATGTATGACTTTGTGAGTTCTTCTGGAAATATTCAGGTAGTTAAGGAATTGTTGATGATTCTTATTACTGGTGTGGCAGCAGAGGTTGTTAGAAGAATTGTCTTGAAGGTTTGTGGTGGACATGGGTCAGAAGGGCTGCCGGCAGGCCTGCTTGCTTTGACCAGGTTGTAGAGATGAGGCTTCAGCCGGTGAGTATAAATTAAAGATTTATTTGAGATGAGGCACAGCACATCAAGCATTGAACAACGCTGAGCAGTAACTGCCTCAACGAGCTCTGGAACATGGAACGTAAATTGTACAGCGCAGGTACGGCGTTCCATGTTCCAGGCAGGGAAAGGCAGGAAACGGGATACAGTGAAGAAATGCCACCAGGGAATGTAACACATCTCACCCTTATCAAAAGTGAAAAGGGGAAAAGGAAAAACAAAAAACAATTTAAGACACAAACCTGGCAGGTAAAACTCTAGGACGGTCATTGCTCTTGACTCTGGATGCCACAGATTGAGTGACATGATAAGAGTAATCATCCGGGTTAGAAACCTCATGTTGAGTGGAACCATGAGAGTTATTATCCGGATTAGGAACATCATATAATGATGACACATCGTCATTATTGACAGAGCACCCTAAGGACTTGCATTTAGCAACCCTCCTTACATTCCATACTCTACCATCCTGGGTAATAACTGTGTTCTTACAAACCTTAACAACTTTAATAGGATGACTGAACTTGGAAAAACCCTTCACCAAAAATCCAGGTTTTTAATTCTTACCCAGTCTCCAACCGCAAAATCCGGAATTTTAACATTCATTTTGGAGTCAAACAAAGTTTTCATCTTGTCCTGCCTACTCTCCACCCGTTTGGCAACTTGGTTAAGATCAATACTCTCATCCACCTTACTGATTTTTTTTATCCACCATGGACAAATTTCCGAAATGGGTTCTCTGCCCTTCAAAAGTCTGAAAGGACTCACCCCAGTCACCGAATGAGGAGTGATACGATACATCCACAACTTTTCCTTACAATTTCCCTCCAATCAACTGAGCTGCCAGCTGATTGAATACCTTCTTTAAGAACACGATTAAACCGTTCCACCTGGCCATTTTCCCTTGGCTCATACAGGGAAGTGGTCACATGTTTGGTATTACACATATGGAGAAAACTTTCCATTTCTTGTGATGCGAGTTGCACCCCATTGTCTGTTACAAGAACTTCAGGGGACCCCTCACGTGCAAAAACTTCTTTGAAAAAGGTAATGATAACTTGACTAGTAGCATTAGCTACAAACTTGACTTCTGGCCACTTAGAATGGTAGTCCACCATAACTAGGGCAAAACGGGCATTAGAAGGTAACTGTTTGAAAGGACCTGCTATGTCAAAAGCTACTTTTTGCCATGGACACTCAGGCCAAGAGACTGGTTTAAGGGGGCAGATGATACCTTAAGCATCTTATCACTGCTGATACACTCAGGACATTCTCTAACCACCCTATCTACCATTTTGTCAAGCCCAGGCCACCAAAAATTAGCTCGGATGAGTCTTTTCATAGAGGACATACCCAAATGTCCTTGGTGGGCAAGTAATAAGATCTTGTTCTGCATAGACGCAGGAGGAATGATCTTACCTGCTTTAAAAGGCAAACCACCAAGGTCTTCAATCTCACTAGAAACACGACAGAAAGGAGCAATCTCAGCAGAAGCAGACCTTTCCTTGGGCCATCCATTTTTTACATATTCGATACGTTGGGACACAATATCATTATTAATCTCAGTAAGCCACTCAGTCTCAGATAAACACAAAAACTCTTGAGAAACAAAATCTTTGACAGTGGTAACCATGTCCATTTCTTGTTCAACTAGGGATTCATCTGAACACGGCAATCTAGAAAGGAAATCAGCCGTGACATTGCTCCTGCCAGGAACATACACCACCTGAAAATCATATTCCTGTAGTTTAGATGTGAGACGGGCTATACGTGCAGTGGAGTTCCATCCTCCCCCTGGAGATAATATGCCAACTAGGGGTTTATGATCAGTTCTGAGCGTAAATCTGTTACCCCACACATAGTTACGAAAGTGTTCAATGGCCCAGATGCAAGCTAACAATTCTCTCTCAATGACGGAATATCTCCTCTCAGTCATAGAAAGAGTCCTAGAGGCAAAAGCTACACACCACTCTTCCTTCCCCGCACACTGGCTAAGCACTCCACCAAGACCATACAAACTGGCATCTACGGTGATAACACATCTCTTATTGAGGGAGAAAGATTTCAGGGTGGGAGCATTCACAATATCACTCTTAATTTGTCTGAAAGCTGTCTCTTGTTTATCCGACCAGAAAAACTCCGTAGATTTCCTGGTTAACTCCCTAAGAGGTTCCATTTTGGTTGCAAAATTCTGTATGAATTTGCTATAGTATTCACACAGGCCCGCAAAAGAAAGTAGGTTCTCTCTATTGTCAGGAGCAGGTGCATTGATAATGGCATCGACCAATGATTTCTTGGGCACCACCCCATCGTCAGAAAGAGTATGACCTAGATACTCCACCGATTTACAAAAGAAATTACATTTGCCAGCTTTAAGTGTCAAACCACATTTACCTAATCTAAGACAAACCTCCTTTACATGATGAAAGTGGTCTTCCTCATTTTTAGAGAAAATTAGGATATCATCCTGGAAGCATTTAACGAACTTGCTGACATCTTTAAAAATGTGGTACATAGCCCTCTGAAACACAGAAGCGGCCGAAGCAAGGCCAAATGGCATTCTCTTGAATTGGAAAAGACCATGGGGTGTGATAAAAGCAGTGTAATGTTTGGAGTCCTCAGTGAGTTCAATTTGGTGGTAGGCCGACCGGAGATCAAGGGTGGAAAAAATGCAGGCACCATCCAACATACATACCATCTCATTTATATTGGGAAGAGGGTGGCAATCAGCAACCAGATTGGAATTCAAAGCCCTCAAATCAATACATAATCTAATACTTTTATCCGGTTTACGGGCTAAAACGATGGGAGAAACCCACTCAGAAGATTCTATTTCTTCAATAACGCCAAGTCGTCGCCAAATTTGTAGAGATGAGGCTTCAGCCGGTGAGTATAAATTAAAGATTTATTTGAGATGAGGCACAGCACATCAAGCATTGAACAACGCTGAGCAGTAACTGCCTCAACGAGCTCTGGAACATGGAACGTAAATTGTACAGCGCAGGTACGGCGTTCCATGTTCCAGGCAGGGAAAGGCAGGAAACGGGATACAGTGAAGAAATGCCACCAGGGAATGTAACACAGGTCCATAAATTCATTGTGTGAAATTTGTCGGAAGGAATGGAGAGACTGGGTTAGAGTATTCTTGGATTGTTGTTTTGGAAAAGGGTCGGCGCTGGTGCCTTGTCTTTGTTTTAAATATGAGTCGAATGTGTCTTGTGTAATGATTTGCCAGTTTGTCTGTGAAATCTTGAGTAAGGGGATTAGCTCCTTCTAGGCAATTTGGTTTACAAAATTCAGTGAAAATTTTATAAAATTCTTTAGTTGCACATTTAGCATATTTAATTATGTCTGAAAAGTACCTTTTCATAGCTTTTTGATAGCTGACTTGTATAATCTGTTAAGTTTCTGTAGACAAAGTTTGTCTTGATTGGTGTTTGCTTTGAGCCAGGCACGTTGCAGCTTTCTGATGTGTTGTGTTATCTCTCTTATCTCTGTATTTCTCCAAGGTGCCGGTTTTCTTTTGTTCTGTTGTGTAGTTTTTAGTGGTATTAGATATCAAAAGCTTCCTGTAGTCACGCATATAGTTTGTGAACAAAATTAATTGTGTCTAGATCTGTACTGGATGTTAGTTGTATTTCTAAGTGTTACAAATTAAGATTGTTCCACGGTCGATAGGTGGATGCACGCAAGTTGGTTTTAGGTGCGTCGCTTTGTGTTGTTTTGTGTTGGAAAGCAAGCAAATGGTGGTCTGACCATGTGAGTGGAGTTTTCATTTGAAAGGTAACTAGTTCTGTATTTGCAAAAATGACATCTAGGATGTGTCCAGCAATGTGTGTGGGTTTGAGGACGATCTGGTGCAGGTTGTGCGTCTAGGCCACTGATGTTTGTTTTCAAGTGGGGCATATTGGGTTTGTCAAACCAAAAGTTGAGGTCACCCAGAATGCATAGGTTGGAGTGTCTTGTTATCAGGTTTGAAACTGTGTCTAGAAGTGTGTCTGGGAATGTAGCATTGCTAGGTGGAGGTCTGTAAAGGAGCAGGAAGTTACAGGAAGAAGATGGTGTTGGATTGCATCTGGTGAAAAGGGCCTCACAACCTTGTATGGAGACTTTGTCAGCTTTAGTGATGTGTAATGTTTGCCTGAACACAACAGCTAGGCCACCTCCTCTTTTGCCTATACGATTTTATGTAATTGTTTGATAGCCTAGAGCATGGGTACTCACAAACTTTCTCTCAGGGGCCAAATTTACAGTGTGGTTTGTGGCCGAGGGCTGCACCGGTGGGGGCGGGGTCAGTGGGGAGGGGGGCGGGGCTAGAAAAAAAAAACCTGTGACCATGAGGTTGAACACAGGCCCCTGCAGCGGACGCCTTTGTCCACTGAGCCACCAGACCCGGCATACACACATCCTTCTCTCTCTCTCTCTCTCTCTCTCTCTCTCTCTCTCTCTCTCTCTCTCTCTCTCTCCCTGTCTCCCTCCCTCTCTCTCTGTCTGTCTCCCTCCCTCTGTCTCCCTCCCTCTATCTCCCTCTCTCTCTCCCTCCCTCTATCTCCCTCTGTCTCCCTCTGCCTCCCTCACTCTGTCTGTCGCCCTCTGTCTCCCTCCCTCCGTCTCCCTCCCTCTGTCTCCCTCCCTCTGTCTCCCCCTTACTCCCTCCCTCTCCCTGTCTCCCTCCCTCTGTCTCCCTCCCTCTGTCTCCCTCCCTCTGTCTCCCTCTATCTGTCTCCCTCTATCTGTCGCCCTCTGTCTGTCTGTCTCCCACCCTCTGTCTGTCGCCCTCTCTGTCTCCGTCCCTCTGTCTCCGTCCCTCTGTCTCCGTCCCTCTGTCTCCGTCCTTCCCTCTGTCTCCCTCCCTCTGTCTCCCTCCCTCTGTCTCCCTCCATCTGTCTCCCTCCCTCTCCCTCCCTCTCCCTCTGTCTCCCTCTGTCTCCCTCCCTCTCCTTCTGTCTCCCTCCGCCTGTCACCCTCCGCCTGTCACCCTCCGCCTGTCACCCTCCGCCTGTCACCCTCTGTATGTCACCCTCTGTATGTCACCCTCTGTATGTCACCCTCTGTATGTCACCCTCTGTCACCTCACCTCGCGCGTGCGGCAGCCCGGGCTGAAGACAGCTTCCCGGACACACACACACAGCCGCACCCGAGTACTTCACAGGTCTTTAAAAGACCATTTACTTGTTAATGAGGCTTTGTTGTATTTCACCTCTTCTTAGCGCCCCTGCATCTCCACTCTGACTATTGCTGGAATCGCCCGGCCCCCATAGAGCAGAGTGTCTCGGAGTCCGCGCTGCTGCGGCGGTGTTTGCGGACACACTTTAAAAACATTTTTTTTTAAAACACAGGTACAATGTCTGCAAGGTCCGCGGGCCGCCAAGGAAGGCTTGCCGGGCCGCTGGCGGCCCGCGGGCCGTACTATGAGTACCCGTGGCCTAGAGGAACAGCTTAATGCAGCACAGGAACTGGAGTCATATCATCTCCCAACCATGACTCAGTTATGAAGAGTATGTCAGGTTTTGTGTCCGTGAGAAGGTCGTAGATGTGATGTTTGTTTTTGAAAGCGATTGAGCATTTATTAGTAGACAGTTTAGAGAATGTGCTTTGGTGATAGTGTGACTTTGTTTTGTAGAAGAGCGAGCAGTATTATTTGGGCTTGTAGCAGATGTGCCCTTAGCATTGGTATTAGCTGTATGAGGATGACAATCGTGTAGCTGTTCTGTATTGTGTTCCTCGTTAAGCAGGCTAACAAGGCATTTTGATGGGTCTGCGTGTGTAGGTGGTGGAGATGGTATTTGAGAGTGAGTTGGTGAGCTGTGTTGTTTTTGTAAGGTAACCTTGTTGTGAAGTAGACATAGGGAAGTGAAGTTGTGAGGATTGGCATGTTACTTATTTTGTTTACGTTGGTTTAGGGCGGAAGGTGTATGAGTTAGGGGTGGTGGTGCAGCATGTGGGTCATGGTGTAAGGTTCTAAATTGTCCAATGGATGAGAGCTAGTTAAAATAGAGTTGTTGTGTTGCTGTATATGTGTTAGGTGTGGGGGAATAAAGAAAGCTTGGCATTGGAGTTTGTTCATGGTGTGTATCATTTGTGTAGTCTGGAATGTGGGTGTATATTTGTAGTATGTGACGGAAAGTATTATGAGGTGTTGCACGTGAGAGATTTCGTTGTGCTGGTGTGTGTGTTATGTTTGTTTTTTGAAGAGTAGTGTAAGGAGGTGCTGATGTATTTGTTTTCTGAGAAGGATTTGTTTGTAGAGTATTGTTTGTGAGTGGACGTTGTAAGGTAAATGGGGTGGTGATGTGTTTGTGAGTAGTGTATGTAGTGTGTTGTGTGGTTGTGTTATTGTGGTAGAAAGAAGAGGAGGGTGTTGGTGGCTGAAAAGATGGAAGAATGAGTATAGCTTTCATGGTGACAGAAAGGCGGCTGATAGGAGTAATTAGAGCAGGGAGTGTGTGTCTGGATGGAATATAGTTAAGTATGGTGTGGAATTGGGTTGTGTTAGTGATGAGTGGATTGGTTAGTGGTATAGGATAGAATTGTGTATTGTTTGTAAGTGATTGTGCAAATGTGCGGAAGCTGGGATAGAAGGGTGTATAGGTGTGGTTTCTGGGGTTTTGTAGTGGGTGCTGAGACACTGAAATGTGTGTAGCGTTTGTATTAAGTGAGTAGAGTACATGTGCTGTAAGTGTGTTAATCTGGTTGTGGATGGGGTAGAGTGGGTGCTGGTAAATGTGAAAATGGGCATAATTTCTGGCCCTAGTCCCAACCAGTCTCGAACAGACAAAAAGAGGCTGCTGCCCTTGTCCTGTTCGCCCTTAGCCTCAACACCGGGGCTGAGACGCCCTGAACCCTAACCTTAAATAGCCCTAGTAATCAGGTGACCCCTAGCCCCAACCCTAACCAATCACAACACTAGCCCTAAGCCCTAGAATGCCCTTCAGGACCGGTCATTGTCAGCTGAACTGCAGAACATCGTGCCCTTTTGACAGATTGGCTTCTCAAAATGGTTGTCCATCCAAGTCTTAGCTCAACATTGGCTCTGGATGTCTTGGTCAAGGCTTCTCCTTCCCATTGATAGCACCCCAGCTTTGTGCCTTACAACCAAAGAGGAGTATCACTGTTGGCCGTCTCCTGCAGTTGCAGGCATAGTTCCAGCCTCAAGCAAAGAGGAAAAGTTCCTCTGCTGCATGGAGTTAGTATGGCTGCGTTGCAGGTCTTCATTCCAGAGTCCAAATATAAAAAAGTACTGGCTCCAGAGTTCTAGAGTACTTACCTGAGTCTGTGAAAACTGCAAAGAAGTTGAAGTACAATAGCCAGGTGTGTCTCATTTGATTTTAATTGACCAGCCAGGAGAACAAGGTGCGTCTATGCATGCATTCTCTCAGTCCCTGAAGGAAGTGGGAGTGCCACATATTGAGTGGGATCTGCATGTAGAAGTCACGTACCATCCATCCAAAATTATGCCAAGGTATTGCTCAATCAAGGTATTGCTGGCATAGGCAGCCAAATCGGTTTTAGCCAGGTGCTAATGCAGGACAGACCCCTCGACTAAGGGTGGGTGGCAGCCATATCCCAAATGTGTGTGAAACCCCTACAGGCCACAGAGGCTGCTACAAGCCTACTTACAGTCAGGGGTGCTCCTCTGTGTTTACAGCAGTGGAGCCTCCACTGACTCTGCTGACCTCACTCTTTGGCCTGATGGCTTGATCAGCACAGGCCTATCAGGTCGGTATGAGGGCTTCCTGCTCTATTTAGGGAAGGGGAATGGTCAGCCAATTTCCTTTCACATGGACACCATGCCAGGCAGGACGGCCCGGGTAAGGAAACTGCACAAAGCCCCAATTTTGCATAGAGAAACCACCCTATGCTTCTGGCCTTTTTTTTCTTTTCAAGGAACAAACTCCTGCTTTGGGAGTTTGTTTCTTGGGAAACAAAATATCTTTGCCCAATGGGCACATCAAACATAGCGTCCTTTTGGCAAAGCTACTGTACCTTCGGTGGAACTCCTGCAGTGGCGTCTTCGTTTGAGGAACAGAGATCCCGCCTGATAGGAGTGGAAACTAAATATAGCGGCCTGTGCTCGTCCGGTCTAGCGGAGGCATGGCCTCTGCCGACCTGAGCTCTCCTCCAGGCAGTGACATCTTAAGGATTTTGGGGACCTGGGTCAAACGTATTTTGGGGGCCCCTGTTCTGAAGAACTTTGAATTAATTATCCAATTTCAGCTCTTTCATGCCCTGTTTGCCAGGTCACTGACTGTACACAAGAACACTTGTCCAAGTGATAAATGTGTTTACATCTAATATTCAGGGATAGTGATGGTTGTTTTCAATATTGTAACTCAGCAGCAGCTCACTAATGTTACTGCAAATATTCTCTGTGACACCCTCCAATTTCTCATATGCGAGGTCCTGTTTTGATCTAAAAGAAACTTTTTTTTATGGATGTTGCATGAAACGAACACAACATTGTGTCTGCAATGGACTCACACATATCACCCACATTAAAGGAAAATGGCATTTAAAAAATCTGTTTAAGAATTATTCAAGGTCATTAGGGTAGGGCTCTCTGCAGAACAGAGATGGCTCTATCAGGGGTCCCCCTGAAAAGCTGGGCCCGTAGGCCAGATCTCACTTTGTCCATGCCTTAAAACGTCTGTGCCTCCAGGGTCTAAAGAGCCCCTTAAACTCCGCTGTGACTGCATTTAGGGCCACAGGCTTGTTTGTTTAGCAATAATGAATCCCCTGATGCCGTCTTAAAGTTATGCATGGGCTTAGAACACAAGGGGGTGGCACGATGGGTACGGAGGAAGCAGTAAAGTGGAGAAAGGGAAGAAGGAACATGACCATATAGGGCATATGCCTCCTCAAGGCTGCTCTTTGGCACTGAGTGGGCGTAGAAAATGGAAGAAGGGAAGAGGCGAGAGAGAGGGAAGGAACACGAAAGGAAAGCGGGAAGCAGAAAAGCTGCGAGGGGATGGGTGGTCCTGTGCTAAAGAGGAGAGCGCCTCTCAGCTCAGAGCGATCTCCTCTGTCTCTCCTGCCGCCTTCTTTCCTGCTATTCGACGAAGTGCTCTGCAGCTGGGCCTGCCTGCTCATCAGCCACCCGAGGTGCCAGGGAGCTGCCGCCGCCAGCCCCATGGCACTTTATACAGCATTTTGTGGTTGTATTTTTTCCCACTCTATAATTATGAACACCGCAGCAAATCCAAGCACAGAAATGAAACGCTAATGATGGTGTTCAAAGAGCTCCAGGCCCATGCGCCTGTGAAAAAGTCGCATTTGAAAAAAAAAATGTGGATGGAACAGGAGGGGCTCGGCAGAAGCAATAAAACCATGCATATTTCACAGAATGAATATTTAATACCTGAAACAGCATCTCTGTGGAGGCGGTGAAGACAAAAAATGTAATGGATTAAAAAAAAAAAAAAGGCAGGCATAAGAATGTAATTGTTATTTTTAGGTGGGATTTATAAAGCTCGAAAGACAATATCTTCACCTCTAGCCACTGAGAACTGTGTCTGGTCATATCACATTGGTGAGTTTTGTCCATACTCAGGTTTACGAGTTTACATGTCTCCTTGTCCCATTGTCAGTGACTCCTTGTTTCAGTTTTTGTTCTACTCTCACAGTACCAATATCTGTGTCCTCCTACTTAATTATCCACGCCACCCTGCCCAGGTATCCATTTCTGCGTCTCACTGCCCTTGTGTTATCCTCTTGCAGTGAGTGTACCCTCTTGTGTCCATCTCTCACTGCCCCAGAGTCCTTTTGTTCGTTTCCTTGCCCCATTGACTGTCACCTCCCGTCCCATTGTACGTTTGTATTCCTCTGCAGGCGTCCCTGCTTTCCTTTCCAAATTTCCTGTCCCACTATCCATGCAGTATTACTGCATACAGCATGGACCACTACAGACAAGGGCTAACTTCATTTACGAGTGACAGCGTTTTGCCTTTTCTCAACAAGCACATCTGCACACAATGCAGTTCCCTTAAGTGACAATGTGTGTTTTTTGAGACCCAAAACATATTTTTGCTTTTAGCCAGTGTTTTTTTTAGATTGGAGAGGGCCCAGCTGCTTCCTCATCCTTAAAGTTTAGCTAAAACCATGACAAAGCTGAAACAAGCATTGACAAAGACAAAAGGCTGCCAGCCAACGCCAGACCTATTGGCTTTGCCAATGATTGTTAAAATATTGTCATTAGAACGAGAAACCGTGCATCAGGCTCCTTCTCCAACTCCCTCTTCACTTTGTTTTCTTGATGGAGTCACAAAATAAATCTGGCCGCCCATCTGTTTGTTTTGGTTTCCTGGTGCTGTAACTTTGCTAGTTGGAAACTACTGCAGCATTATTGCAGGTAAATTGGCACAGAGCACAAAGTTAGAGAAAGCTTCCGACTTTCCTGCTTTGCTAATGTGTACTGTACTTCAAATCAAATCAAGCTTTATTCGATTACTTTAAAATAATCATAAAAGCACATAAGAACCACTAGGTGTATACATTTCATTTCATCCCAAAATTTAAAAAAAAAACCTCACAAAGGAGGAGGGTATACAATCCTAAGAATCCTTGTAATCACATAAATTCATATAGTTACTTGTACACCCATAAAATAATCTCATAACAATATGGTTAGCTAGGAACTGGAAAAAACTGAACATCACCGTCTTAAATGAACTTCTACACTCTCATCTACCGGTTTCTAAACATACGGTGGACACACTTGCCGTTTCAGTGCAAGACTGGCTTTTGAATGCCATTGACACCTGCCTCCCTGTTTCCCTAAAAAGAAATTTTAATCATCGTATCCCGGCACCGTGGTTCAATGAAGAATTAAAAACTGAAAAAGCCAAATGTAAAGTTTTGGAAAGGAAATGGAGAAGGGACTACGCCTTAGAATCTAAAAATATCTACAAAAAAGCAACTAAAGCTGATCACAAGCTATGCAAATCAGCTCGTGCAAATTATGTATCTTCCACCATTACTAATGCTTTGAATTCTTCGAAAACTCTATTTAATATGGTGAAAGAGTTGGCAGGATCAAAAATTCAATCCAAACCTCCCCACTAAATAAAAAACAATGCGACGAGCTGGCCAACTTTTTTGTGCAAAAAGTTGAAGATATCTACTCGGAAGTAGCTAATAAACATACTGATGGCCTCCCCTAAAGCAACATGATACCCTTTCTCAATGTACACCCACCCCGATCCCAAGGGCATTGATCCTTTCCAATCAGACTCCTATGATCACACCATCTCCAAACTGTTTGCACTCATGGCCCCTCCTCAACCTCGATTCTTTTAACAAACTTTTACATAGCATCAAATCTGGGTCACCTGGGGACCCTTTACCTATCTCGGTACTCCAACAATTAGAGTCGTCATCCCTGCAAACCATCATGGATCTTCTGAATCTCTCATTAGAAGAAGCACTAGTTCCATCTGATTGGAAACACGCTATGGTGCTCCCTCTTCTAAAAAAGGCCAATGCAGATCCTGCTGTGTTATCGAATTATCGACCTTTTACATTACTACCGGCCTTCTCTAAGATCCTTGAGAAGCACATTTACTCCCATTTTTTCTTCTTTGTTGAAGCTCAAGGTTTACTTCACTCATCACAATCCGGTTTCAGAGCTGGTTTCTCTACTGAAACTACACTATTGGGAGTCACGGAAAGACTACGGCAACATCTGGATGATGGAGAGACAGCTGCCCTTATCCTATTGGATTTAAGCGCGGCATTTGATACTGTGTCTCATTCCATCCTTGCAAATACTCTGAGATCATTAGGTATTTGCGGTCCGGCTCTTAAATGGCTAATTTCATTTCTGGCCAACCGTACCTTCCAAGTCTTTTCTGAGGAGGTCAGCTCTGAAATCCATTCATCACCCTATGGAGTCCCCCAGGGCTCCGTTCTTAGCCCTCTGCTCTTTAATCTGTATGTGAGGCCTCTAGCCGCTGTAGCTGAAGAGGCAGGTCTGACTTTGTTATCCTATGCAGATGACTCTCAAATCATCTTCTCCCTCTCTGCAGTGAGAACAAATGGGCAGTCCCCTCTTCGATCTGGCCTGAGAAAAATTGCATTATGGATGCAGTCGAATTGTCTCAAATTAAATGGGGGGAAAACGGAGGTGCTCATCCTCGGTAAAGACAAGGATCTTTGGAGCCCACAACATTGGCCATGTGAGATGGGTGTCTTGCCTCAGCCCGCCTGCCAAGTCCGTAACCTGGGCTTTACCATCGATGACTCGTTATCAATGCACGCCCAGGTGGTGAAGGTAGCTGCCACTTGTTTTTCCATCCTCAAGTGGCTCAAAAAGATCATTTGGATGCTACCAGAGTCCACCAAAAGAACGGTAGTCCAAGCTCTAATTACATCAAGACTGGACTATGGCAACGTTCTTTATCTCGGCGCTAACAAAGAGGTGACACGCAAGCTGCAGATGGTCCAAAACTCCGCAGCCCGACTTCTCCTCCAATTACCTAGGACCGCCTCTGTTTCCAACCATTTGCGAGACTTGCACTGGCTCAGGGTGGAAAATCGAATTCAATTCAAAGCTCTGACCTATATGTTTAAGATCAAAACTGGAACTGCACCACACTACTTACGTTCCCTAGCCAAACTGTATGTCCCGTCCCGCTGCCTACGTTCATCTTCTCAGGGAAGGTTCTCCGTTCGCAGATTTAGGCTTTCTCGAATGGGTGGGCGCTCTTTTTCCTTCCTTGGTCCTTCACTCTGGAATGCCCTTCCCACTGCCATCCGGAACAAAACAGTCTACGTTCAATTTCGTAAAGCACTAAAGACCTGGCTCTTTAACAAATGATTTCGCTACTAAATCTTAAAATCTGGTCTTTGTTCTGCTTGGCGCCGGGAAACCCTTTTGGGTATCTGTTGCGCCTTACAAATTAAATAAATAAAATAAATAAATAAAATGGTTTTCCTACATTTAAAAACATTTTTTAAGAACTGTAAAATAGAGGTAATAACAAACACGTTCTCTAGCAATTGTAGGTTCAATAATGCTGGCCAACATTGTCTAAGGCCGAAGGACCTTAGGATTGGAAGAATCCATCTCTTTCGCTGCCCAGAGTAAAATTTACAAAAAAAAGAATATGTGCAATGTCGACTGTACTTGTTTAGCTTGCATGTCAAGTGGTGTCTGCAAATGAATGCGTTATTCCAGTCAGGGGGTGACATTGACACTGTACAGTAGCGACACACCTTCATTTTCAGTTGGTACTGGCCTTCCCTCTGCCCTTCAGGTTTAATTGAACTATTGCTATTTCCACTGTACCCGTGTGGGGGTTGGGGCAGGAGGTGAGAGCCTCCTCTGCTTCTCTGTGTGTTGTACCTCGTGCATGCCCTTTTGCGGCGTCCCTGCCATACCAGCACTATTAGTATTGTAGCTGTCATGTTCGTGTGAAGGATTCTTGCACTGTAAGGGTGTGTGTTGCTTGCTCTCATGAGTTGTACCTGTTCTGTGTGTGAGGGGAACCTTGCACTGGTGCTGTGTCTGTGCTGTCTGTTAGTAAAGCTTCATGAAACCTTTTTACAGTGAAAACGCGAAAACTATTGGCTTAGTCGATAATTGTTTCGATGTAGCATAGAATTAATTTTCTGAGCACTTAATGAACTTGGCATACAAGGGAAATGAGGCACAGTTAGTTCTAGAGATTTGCTCATGTGGCAAAGGTGAGATTAGAAAAAATTAGAAGGTTCTGGACTAATCTCCTACTCACGCTGAGTTCTTTGCTCTTCCCTTTTAACTTTCTTCTTCCCTTTTAACTTTCTTCCATTTTGCACTCCCTGACTTACATTTTCTTACTGTTTCCATCCCTTCCCATGTTTATACGTTGCTCCCATTCCTTCCCTCTTTCTCTTACCGTCTTTCTTCTACCTCCTGGTGTCTTAATCTTTTAGCCTCACCTGGCCATATTTTCTTCTTTACTTGGATTTTTCTCTTCTCCACTCCCCCTTTCCGCCAACCCTTGGCCCCAATCCGCCCTCTTTAGTTTTTCTCTGTCCGTCATTCTTTATGCCTGGCCTATTGTTCTTTCTTCCAACTTTATTTTTTCCAGAACTGCTAACCTTACCTCTTCTGCCAAAAAACCCTCGTTTAAGGTAAAAAACGAAAGTATACTTTTTTTGTGCCAATAGATTTATTTATTATATTGTACTGTAGTGGTATTTACATAGTGCTTTATACCTTTTTATGTGGCGCTGAAACACATAGGCAGACAGGTACCATGGAGGACAGTGAGTCCTACTAGGGAAGTGTTGTGTTGTCATGTATGATGACTATGGTGGTGTTTTTAAGTAATCATTGCTGCGTTTCTTTGTGCGTAGTGGAGCAAAAAGAAGTGACACATTAAATGCTTGATCCTTGTTATTGTCCTGTCTGGCTTGAAGGGTGTGTGTTCTGAGTGTCACCTATGGGGCAGCCTTTTGGTGTGTGGTGAGTAGGTGGATTCCACTTGTTGAATCGCTGGATCATGCTGCTGAACTTTTTTAGATCTGGAGTTAAGCAAGACCTTTTAATTTTATTAGAATTATGTATATAATATATTTATAATGCTTATAGGGTGTTCAGGCAGCCCTCTGCATCCATTGGCCGGTTGTTGAAATTCACATTTTTCTTCTGCCCACTACAGCATACAGTAAGGGGCAAAGTGTTGGCCCACTTCAGCCACTGACCAACTTGACTGTGAGTAGCGGCATTCTAGTTTCACAAGAAGCACATTAAGTAGATCCCTTCAGTACCACGGGCTACTGTGCAAATGGGTTCTGGCGAGAGTAGAGCAGCTCCCCGCAGTAAAGTTATACAAAAACTAAAAACAGCAACAAAATTCACACTGTCAAAGATCAAAGGCTTGCAGCGAATTTCAGACCGATTGGCTTTGCGAATACTTGTTGTGATGCAGAATGAAGTAAAAAGAGGAACATTGCAATATGGTGTTGCCTACAAAATTTGTGAGGGAGTAGTTTCCAGTTCTTGAATGGTCCTGAGTCATCTGATGTTCATTTCTTATGTGGGTTGTTGGATCTGTTTATTGGTCTGTGCATCCCTGCATGATCATTTGGTAAGAGCCTAGTCTTTATCTCCTTTCTGAATTTCAAGTTATCTTGGAAATTTCTTCTCTTTGGCTGGAGGGAAATTTGTAATTTAGTTTCTTTGAACTAGAAGAGCATTCAACAATGGTTTTGTTTTTGTGTAAGAGGTGATCAGCCTAGGCACCCGTCTAGAGTGGAGCTCCCTGTGAGTATGTTTGCAAGGTATAGAGAGTCTTGTGGCTTAGTTCACCTGGTGCACCAAGGAGAGAAGAATATGCATAATTTTCCTTTTTTCCCCTTGAATTCTGCTGTCAGATTTCACTTCATGGATGCAAAAAGCATTCTAATATCAAATCCTTTTGGAGATAGTATAGCATAAGGGGCTTTCACTCTGTGTTTAGGAGTTATTCAGCTGTGCTTCAGACGCTATAACCATGCTTTATGAAGATTATGGGTGCACAAAAGAGGTTTCTGAGGCCAAAGATTTGTTTCCTTCTTACTCTGATTCTGGCCTTTATCTTGACTTACACAATGTCAGTGATCTAGGTACCTAACAGAAAGTGGGTATCCAATGCTTAATTTGTAAAAGAATAAGTGCCAGTGCCCAAAGGTATCCTCAGTAGCTCATCAGGTACTGCTGAGTGTCATGGTTGCTGAATAACAAAACTACTCAGCCTTTATTCCACCTCATGCCTCTTTCAAACACTACTAGTGATAAATTTGGATGACTATGATTGAGATTGTGCACCGTGGAGATAAATTGCATTTCGTAAAGTTTTATGGACACGTTTTCTAAATAAACGCATTATTGATTCTGAGTCAAACACTACCATATACTCCTTGGCCCGTTATCTCACTTCTGCAGGTTCTTTTTCATTGCCACGTCTCCCTTTGTCACTGTTTCCCAGTCATTCTTTTCCCCTCCTGTCTCTATTCTCTGCCTTTCTCTGTTGTTCTGGGTCCAAGTCTGAAGATGAAAAATAAGTCCCAGTACCCGAAAAGGAGTGCTGGTAGGCCACACCTGCACCCACCAGCACAAATTATGCACTGAGGACATTCATTAAACCATTGGGCCCCAACAGAAGTAGTTGCCTTCTATACCACAGTGGCGAACAAAGCTGTAGAAACTCTAGGATTGACGCTGCCATCCAAAGTTTAACATTTTGACAGAAATCTTGCCAAACACTTTATCAGTTGCAGAGCTTCTGCTCCCATGTAACAAGACATACAGGAACTGTCTTGCTTGCCCAGGGTAAAGCTCTTGCCAGATGCCGTAGGCCAACTTCAAGCGACTCAAAATTCTTGTTCTCACATTCATCACCAGAGAGCCTGGTGGTTCTGGCTTTGTCTTCCAAACTAAACCCCAATACCTTCCCTACAACCCCTCAGGCCTGGGAGTCATAGAAACTGGACGTCATGGGACAGAAAAGTTTGGCATCAAGCAGTCTTACTGCCTTGTGGAAAATGGGCGGTGATTGAAACCTTATTAGAACACACAAAGAAGCCTTTATCTGGATTTGATCAGTGATAGTATGAATACGTCGAAATAGATCCTGAAGTTCGGCATGGATACCATGGCTAGCTCCATGGGCGCTGCTCGCACACTAGGCTGCCATGCCTAGAGGCACACAACTAGCGTTTCAGGCAATGTCCTGGCCACTCTGAAGGACCTGCCCTTCAGTGACCAACGTTTTTCTGGAAAGAAGGCCAGTTTCTCTCCGGAATGGTTTAAGAAGGACAGGACTAAGACTCGCTCACTGAACCTGACTTCACCACCGAGGATGTTCAATTACTAATTCAGAAAGTTCCAGAACTGAACCACTATTGGGGCTCAAAACTCCAAATCCGGGGTAAAATGAGAACCATTTGATGTAAAAAAAAAAAAAATGCCTCTACCAGTATTCACGGTAACTGAGTGTACCTTGCCACAGGCAGACCATTGTTCTCCTACTATTTGGCCTCCCCTCTCCTACCAGGGGTTTTATCTGGAGCTGCTAACGAAATCAACAAGTCTGTAAACTATCAGAGCCCAACTCTGATAGATGGACACCATTACAATAGAAACAGCCCTGGAAGATGGATTCCAAACGACTTGAATTGGGGGGCTTAGCCAAATATCTGTTTAGTCACTTCATTGAGTTTTCCAGTCGTTTTGGAGAAGACTCATTCTTCCAGACCCCCTTAAGGATGATGTGGAACTATGCAGTCACCACCCCAGGAATCCTGATGGCCAAAACAAGAAATGTATGTCATAAGAAGTTTCATTAGGTTCCTTCTGCTAAAATGTGGTAAGTCATTACCACCTATGTGAAAGATTAAGAGCGTAGGTGGTGTAAGCCCCCTGCTCCTGGTATTCTCTGTCATCTGCTTAAGTCAGAGACTGAGGATACTGAACCACTGCATCAAAAGTCCAACTATAGTAGCTTGCTCTCAAGTCACCCATCTGAAAATCCACTGCCTCTCGGGAGAAAAAGGAATCACCGACAACCCAATTTGCTGGAGCCATAAGACTTAATGCAACAGTATGAGAAAGGAACAGCTTTGACAGCATCATCAAAAAGACACTTATATCCACATTGCAGTGATAAGAAGGAGGGCTTACATTAAATTTGGGCATATATTGTGCTTATAACAGTTAGACCTCCATTTGATTATTTTTTTTAACCTGCCCCAGTTCCAGAAACCACACAGCTTCAGATGATCGATACCCACAACCTGAATAACCTTCTCCAGCACTCTGCTGAAATGGAGTTTCAAAAGAGGGTCCCTATTAAAATGAGCCAATAAAGCCTTGGCCCTGCAATCTGGGTGCCACAGCAGTTGCTGGCCACCCTCACCAGGGCAACCACCTTGCCCCTCTAAAGTTGGTCAGAAGAGGCCACCCTCTCAACCAAACCTTAATAAATGTAATGCTCCTTTTGTGCCAGATATAAATGTAAGGGTCACCTTCAGCAGCAGCAGATCTAGTTTCCTTTGTCTTTTGTCACCGCTGCTGCTTCCAAACCTCTCCAAGTCTTCCACCCCTTACACTACCATCTTCCAGGTCGGGGTTGGAGGGGTCTTCCAATATTCAGCCCCTTGGGAGATTAGGATGGACTGCTGCAACATCCAGCTGATCTTCAAGGACTACGCTCTACCCTTCCTGGTTCTCCATCCATACTACCTTCCTGCCACCAGGTTGTGCTCTGCGGCACATGCCTTGCTTCTGGAGGCAAAGGTCCTGCCCTTGCTGAACAAAAGGGTAATAGAGGTGATGCCTTTGAAAGGAAGAAGTATAGGATTCTGCTCCATTAATTAACTTCTTGGATCCCAAGAAGAACAGAGGTTTGAGGCCCATCCCAGATCTCTGCCTTTGAACTTTATTTGGCAGGACAAATTCAAGATGCTGTCTCTGAGCCAAGTTCTTCTGGTCCTGAATGGGAAGGATTGGTTGGTTGGATGCTACTTCCATCTTCCAGTTTTTCCTGCTCGCATGTGAAACCTGAAGTGGACAGTGGGATTACAACCCTGTGAAATAATGGTCTTGCAGTTCGCGCTGACGATTATATCAATTGTATTTACGAAAGTAGTGGCAGTTGTGGAGGCTTCACTGAGAAGAACAGAAGCTCATGAATTTCCAAACTTGCACCACTGGCTGGTGAAGGTGGACACGGTCACTGGCTGAGGAGCGTCTTCTGTGCATGTTGATTTTTTTTATCATCAATGACAAAATTCCCACTTCACTCCAACACAGGTAAACCTTCATAGGTGCCAAGCTAGTGCAAGTATCAACATTTCTGGTGGATACATAATCTTTTTGTAGATTGCTCACATCCCTCTCTCTTCTCCTGAAGAGTCAGTTCCTTTATGCAGAGGTGTGCCGTGATTGCCAAGGTTGTTTGACACTCTCTCTTTTTATCTCTGTACACATCTCTGCAGTAAGGAAAATGTCTCAGGAAGTGATGTTGCCACCTATTGTATGCAGTGTCTTCATGTCTGAGAGGTAGAGCTGCTCCTGAAGCCATATGGCGCCACCTTGTGTTGCTGGAGAGTGATTACTTAGGTGGATAGTTTCCAGACCAGTCTAACACCTGGGAGGATATTCTTAAGGTGAGGAATCTGCAAGAAGTTTATATATCCACCAGAAATATTGTTAGTGAAAGTGAGTATATTTTATTTTGATAATGGGGCTGTCAAAAAAAACCTGTTGTCTTTAATATACTTAGAGTGGGCTTTGGATTCCTCCCTTTAAACCACTGGCTTTTTTTTACCAGACTTTCAGCCATTGGTTTGAGACTTTGTTAATCACATTTTGGCTCAGCCTGGAGGAACACTTCTCTTACCCATTGCTTTTGTCAAGTTCAGGGATATCTTTCCATCTGCAATAGAGTGTTTGCATTGAAAGGCGTGTGTACTATTTTAAAGTAACAGACCTCCCACTGTTCTCTCCCACCACCATCGCTTCGGTGATGTGTACACTCCTGCTTGATCGATCTGACCCCTTCCTTTTTTGCAAATCTTTGTTCATCCCGCTTGTCTCTTCCACCCTTTTTCCTGTGTCTCCTTATCCCGGCTTGCTTCCTAGGCTCCCATGCCAACACTCTCAAGTCATCCCTCGTGCCACGACATTTGCAGACTATCCTCTGTGAAGCCCTTTGTTGTGGTCTCTGTGAGTAATTTGTCCTCACTCACTACTTCCTTGTAACTATCAGGCCCCAAATATTGTGCTGTCTGTGGGCTATTACTCATTGTATTCTGCTGTGTTAGGGCTTCTGCAATGTGTCAGTTGTAACTTGCTCCCTCCCACAGTGGCGTAGCTAGGCCTTAGGCCGCCCGTGGCGGCCCCTGCATTTGCTGCCCGCGGCGGCCTGATCGAAGAGCGGGGGGGCTGGTGATTAATGCAGCCGCAATGGCTGCAGGTAAGAGCAGGGGGGGCGGGGTTTGAGGGGGTGCTGCTGATTCTTTCGGCCGCAGGTAAGAGCGGGGGAGGGGAGGGCGGCCGCCGCCTCAAAACTCGTGTCGCCTGGGGCGGTCCGCTCCCCCTAGCTATGCCACTGCCCTTCCATCCCTCTCATGTCTCGCTCCTCATTCCTTCCATAGTCCCGTTTACGTTCATGCCAACATTTTGACACTAGAAAGTGGCTGATTTTGAAAAAGAAAATCCGGGGACTTCATTTTACCGATTGACCTACATTTTACTCAGGGGCCCCATAAATTTGAAGTCAAGGTGTGTCAAAAAAGGGGGTGGAGTCACAACTAGAACTAGCGGAGTCATGAAAAGCAGTATGACAGTCAACTTATACATGTATTTTTCTTAATAACTCTGCCACCAAGAAATTGGCAACAAGGATAAACGTGACAGTAAATCTGTTCTAATTTAATTGGCTGCAGAGGATATATTTTAAAATATCTTAGGGGGTTAAGACACCTGCAGTAGAGAGCTTTGTGTGACCAGTAAATCCCAGGGAATAATAACAATAATGCTAAACTAACTCTGTTAGTTAATGCACTGGCTGGAGAGATCTGTGTTATGTCTAGACACAGTTTTGACTCATAAAGTATCATAGAGGGTTATATGTGTCTCCTGCAAAGCACATCATGTAACATACAATTGACAGATTTTTATTTTATGTAGATAGGTAAGTGGGTTTTGGCTGTTGATAAAGATGCTTGTACTAATTGCCGTTCATAAATTGCATACCTTCTAATGCAGCATAGGGAACTATGAACCAACATCAAGGACATGCATGCAAACTGCAAGGCATGGATTTAGAACCATTTTGTTTGATCCCAACCTGTTGTTATTATTAAGGTGCTAAAAGAGTTTTTTGGGTAGTGATAAGGACTTATTGGTACAGCCAACCCCAAGCACTGTTACGTTTTAAATCCTAGTTTTGTGTTTCTCAAGGTCATGAACTCTTAACATTTAATCCCTACCAGTAAAGACGACGTGTGACTCCTATACTTTGAAACCCTCATTGCTTTATATAGCATCTTGTACACTGATTTACACACTTGTACTATTTGTCAATGTATAATGTGTGCGTGTGATGTAAAGTGCTCTGGCACCCTACATTGGGATGAGTAGCGCTATAAAAGATTAAAATAAAAAAACTAGTAAGTACTATTTAAATTGTTGTTCTTGTACATATTTGTACCGAAAGTCATACAGTGCATGCATATCTCTTATACATAAGGAATGAACAAAGTGTAAACCTTACCTCCAAATTGGGGTTTCTCGTAAATACTTGTGAAGTTGATAACAAGCTGCGTGCCTTTGTTTCACTCCATTACATTGGTATCTTGAGGTTAGGCTCCAGGTTGCTCCCATCCAGGTTTGCTGATGGCCCTTTAAATTCAGCCTTTGTTTTGAGCCCAGCTGGCAAATAAAATTTAAAAAAAGCCCCCTGACTGCCTACGCATTGCTACTCCGAACAGAAAGCAGACAACGTGCGGACACTGCTGAATTGTCTCCCAGTGCTCGCAAATTACACAGGGACAAATCAGCACATTTCACTGGGGCCAGATGGATCCCCGATCCGGCTCTGAATTAGCTGCCTGATAAAGTATCATGCTAGGCCACCCTTCATTCCAGCACTAGATGGGAGACCGCTAAAACGGGATCATTTTTGGCTCAAAAAAGTCAGGAGTCTCCGGCATGAATAGGGTTTGTTGCAATGTATGCTTTTTACTGTGTGTTTGCTCCTGGCCGCCTGTTCCTCCACCCGATTTCTCTCTGTACATTGCTTCTGTCTGTAGCTCTCTCCCACCCTCTCGGCCTCACTGGCCCCACCTATTTTCTCCCCTGACATCACTTGCCCCACACCTCACCTCCCACTTATTCTCCCTGACATTAATTCAACCTCCACGCTTACTACCCTTTGTCTCCCTTTCCATCGCGATCACTCCCCCAACCCAACCTTCGGACCGTTCTCTCCCCCGTCATCACTTTTGCCTCCTCATTCGTTCTCTCCCCTGCCATTGCTTCCCCAACAACCTTTCTACGGCCCGTTTTGTTCCTCCCTACTGTGGCTTCCGTCTCCTTTCTTGTTCGCTCTCTGGTTCTGATGTCATGAAGCAGTGTTTCTATGCATAAACACATTTAACTCAGACCTATTTTATTTATTTATTTTAAGAGTTTTATATAGCGTGAACAAGACCTATATAGGTGACAGCGCTCTACAGGAATCACAATGGAATGTATGATACAAAATGGTAGGCAGTATTCAAAAGCATAGTTATAGTCATGTGGACAATAATTATGTAAACAAATGGTAAGAGTGGAGATAAGAACACATAATTAAACAAAACTGGCTTGAGCAGTATTCGATAGGTGTTAGAGTGGTGTGTATCTGGCTGCGGAACGCATGGAAATTACGTAGGTCTCGGGGGTATGGGCGTAGGCGTGATAAAGAAGCAACGACGTTCGGGCAGGAAAGAGTCGTTCCTGAGGAGAGAGGGGTATGCATGTCCTCAGTGTGAGAGGAATTTGTTGGATAGTAGAATTTTTACTTCTTTCCTGAAGGTGGATGTGGATGGATTGCATCTGATCTCGGGAGGGAGAGAGTTCCAGATTTTGGGAGCAATTCCGGAGAAGGAACGGTTGTAGGTTTTCTTCTTGTTGAATTTTTGTGACTTAAGTAGCAAGGCGCTTGTACTTTTGGAAGATCTGTTTCCACTCAATAGGGTCAGTTTCTGGGTCAGGTAGGAAGTATTGTGATACAGCGTTTATGCGTCATACATGTATTTTTTAGATGGATCCTGGCCTCATAAGGTAGCCATTTCAGAGATTGGAGGTCAGGGGTGATATGATCACTTTTGTCTTCCGGTGATGAGTCTAGCTGCCACATTCAAAGTAGCCTTCAAACGGTGCAAGTCATATTTGGGAGGCTAACGAGAGTGGCACTGCCATAATCTAATTTCAATAGCACAAGAGCTTGAACTTCTGTTTTGAGGTCTGCCGAGGGAAGGAAATGTTTTCATTTCCTTAGTGCATGCAGTTGAAGAATGTCTCTTCTGGTGGCAGCACTGATGTGCTTTCGCATGGAGAGGGCATTGTCCAAGGTAATACCTAGATACTTGGCAGAATCCAGGACGTGCGGGGTACAATTTAAGGCAGTAATATGTGGGAGCCAGTCTTTGATACTAGGGGCGATGGCGGGCGGTAAGATCATTAAGAATTCTGATTTGAGGGCATTGAGTTTGAGGTGGTTATGAGTCAACCAATATTGCATTTTAGTCAAAGTGTAATTGAGGATATTGATGTCATCAGGAGAGGCGATTTTCATGTAAAGTTGAGTCTTATCCACATACATGTGGTAGGAGATCTGGGCGAGTTTGAGGATTTCGGTTAGGGTTTCATGTATAGGTTAAACAATGTTGGGGACGAGAATAGAACCTTGTGGTATGCCAAACGATACTGGCGACTGATCGGAAAGAATGTGGTTGATTAGGATGCAATGCGATCTATTGTGAAGGAAAGAGGAGAACCATTTTAGCACGGTACCAGAGAGACCCATCCTGTGTTGTAGTAGGTTTAAAAGGGTGTCATGATTGGTTGTGTCAAAAACCACTGACAGGTCAAATAGGATTAGAAGGCAGGATTCATTCTGATCGAGTGCGCGTAACGCATTGTCAACAATGTGGACCATGGCAGTTCGGTGCTGTGGCCAGGTCGGAAGTCCGATTGAACTTGGTCGGGGAGTTGAAACTGCTCAATGTGATTGCTCAGCTGTAAGTGAACACATTTTTCTAGGAGTTTGGCTAAAGTTGGGATGTTGGAGATGGGGAGGTAGTTGTTGGGGTCAGACTGGTCCGAGTTAGTTTTTTTATTTTAGGAGTAACCTGGCCACTTTTAAGGCAGTCAGGTATGTATCCTTGGGTGAGTAAGGCATTGATTATCTTAGTCTATAAAGGGAGTAGGAGATGAGTGGACTTGTTGAGGAGTTTGGAGGGAAGAGGATCATTGAAGCAGTTGGAGTACTTCGGAGAGATCAATAGTTTTAAGATGTCATTGTCATTTCAACCTTCAAACTATATGATCAGCATGACATTACCAAAATATTACTAACTCTGAAACCAAATAACCATTACAATGACCCTCTGCCTGCAAAATGCTGGCCCTCTTGCAACCATATGGTCATCCCCTACTGGACTAAGATAATTAATGAATTGCTTGCCCAAGGATCATTTCCGGACTGTCTAAAAACTGGCCAGGTTATCCCTCTCTTAAAGAAACCTACGGAGAACCCATCGGACCCAAACAACTTTCGTCCGGTAACAACCATTCCCCTACTAGCCAAAGTACTAGAAAAATGTGCTCAAAAACAATTAAGTCAACACATCATTGAATTTGAACTACTAAATGACTGCCAATCAGGGTTCAGATCACAGTACGGAAACAGCAATCCTACACATAGTAGATGACGCTCTGCTGGCTCTCGACCGTAATGAAACCTGTCTCCTGATCCTTCTTGACCTATCGTCTGCATTTGACACAGTAAACCATCCCAAATTATTAGAACGCCTGGAGAATAGGATGGGCTTATCGGGAACAGTCCTGAAATGGTTCTATTCTTTCCTAGAGAATAGATCGCAAAGATTCCTGGTGGACAACAAGCTATCCCCACCATCTCCGATTCAAATAGGGGTTCCACAAGGATCAACTCTATCCCCTTCACTATTCAATCTGTACATCGAACCATTAACTGAAGTATTGCATCTGGCTAACATTTCCTTTCACATGTATGCAGACGACACCCAGCTGTATATGAAGATATCATCACCGGAAGAGATCAACACTATGAACCAAGCACTTAAGAGAACCGTTGAATGGCTAGCTGACAATCATCGTAAGCTCAACTCACAAAAAAACGAATTCCTTCTGATCTCCCCTCCTAAAAGTTCAGCCAAGATTAAAGAATGGACCAAGATGATCACGGTGCTAAACGATACCCCGATTATAGTGGACTCAACTAAATCCCTTGGTATCACGCTGGAATAAGAATTAAACATGCGAGCCCACATCAACACAATGGCAAAACGCTTGTTTTCATCTGAGTTACCTCAGAAAATTGAAGCCATTCATCTTAAAATGGCAGTCCAGGCGCTGGTCATATCAAGAATTGAATATGGATGCGCAACTCTATCAGGACTTCCTAAGATCTCAACAGCTCCCCTAAAAGCTTGTCTCAATGCAGCAGCCAGACTTATTACGGGATCATAAAAATACGACCACATTACTCCACATCTGAAAGCGCTCAATTGGCTACCATACGATGCAAGAATAGAGCTAAAAATTGCATGTATTACACACGAGGCAATACACCACAAAACTCCACATTACCTGGCCCATAAAATTACGCTGTCCGGAGGCAGTAGACCCTTGAGGGGATTTGAGGATTTTTTACTGAAACCAGCATTCTTCCGTAAGAAAATAACATACGATAGAGCGTTCACGGGAGCTGCACCAAGGATTTGGATTTCGCTCCCACCAAATATCAGAAGAATCACCTATGCTCCACGATTCAAAAAGGAGACTAAGTCCTTTCTGATGGGTACGTTTCTCCCATAACGAACAACCGGGACTACTAAGACTTTATGGAAATTTGCTGTCAACCCGGCGATCCTTAAACTCGGCTGTTCAAGTAAGCTATTGTGAGCAGGATTACTGCCCTGCTAGTCGCAGAACAAAGAAACTGATCTCCTCACGAATCAAGCTACGGTCATTGATTGCGCTCTAATGGCTACTCTCAGCTAGGGTGGATACAGTTAGTCCCTTCGTCCACCAAAACTGATGTTGTCTATGGACAGGTACCTCGATCAATCCACAGATATAGTTGATTAGACTAGCAATACTATAACCAGTTTGGATATCTAAGTCCTCAGGAGTGGTCTTATTTTAAATTTAATTACGACACGACATACTTGACTGTAATCTAATGGTTTCTAATATTCTTCATTTTATTTGTTTTGTGTATGGATAAGCATATGCCAATGTTAGTAGAATACGTAGGCATGTTCTTGACGTGAAAGAATTGGATATCTGCTGATGTTGAAGGTGGTTGAAATGTAAAGCGCTCTGACACCCAAACTCTGGGTCTTGTTCGCGCTATAGAAAACATTGAATACATAAATAAATAAATAAAAATTGTCCTCAAAGGTTATAAAGCTAGACCAGGACACGTTATTTCTAGGTGAGGGGGGGAGGGTTTCTTGGGGATTCTTCCTGATTGGGAGGGGTGGAGTGTAGGGGAAGTTCGCAAGGTAGCGGTTTTAAAGAGTTCTAGATATTGGTGGTGATTATTGTGGTTTTCTTGGCAAAGAAGGAGGCACAGGTTTTGAAGTTGGATAGAGTTTTGTTGTCTGAGAAAGGGGAGTTGCTATTGTGGTTCGTCTGGTTTTTAACAATTTCGAACAGTTTTTTTGGTTGATTAATTGCCGTCTCAAGTTGATTTTGGAAGAATGGAGCTTAGGTGTTTCTGATGTGCTTTTTGTAGGTGCTCCTTTTTTGTTGTAGAAGTTTGAGGACGGACAGAGAAGGGGAATGTCTCCATGCTCTTTCAGCAAGTCTGAGGTATTGCTGTTCCTCGTTCAGGATACAGTTGAACCAGGGGTTGGATCTTTTTGATTAGATTCTCTTTAGTTGTGTGGGGCAAGGGTGCCCATGATTTTTGTCATGGAATTGATGTAGTGCTCAGTGAGGTCATGAGCGTCATGCATGGAGGGGGCGGGAGCAGGATGTCATTGCTAAAACCCGACAAAGTGAGTGGGTTAATATTGCAGGTGTCTCGTACCCAGTGTTTGGCTTTCACAGGTTGGCCCTTAGTGATAATTGCCCTTTCTGAAATGAGGTAGGTGATGCAGTGGTGGTCAGCCCAGTCGCAGGGAAGGATGGATTCAATTTGTATGGAGTTCTCTTTAGCGATGATTAAATCTAAGGTGGCCCCTTTAATATGGGTCAGGCTGTTGCAGGCCTGGGTAAGGTTGAGATCTTGGAGGATTTAAAACTGTTCACGAGAGGGTCGCTGGAGGTTCCAATGGATGTTGAGGTTGCTGAGGAGAATTGGGTTGTTATGTTCTTCAACATTAGAGAAGATCATCTCTATTACCTGTTCGATGAACGAGTGTTTATCTCCGGGAGGGTAGTAAAACGTGTGAAGAGAGCATGTTGAGTTGTCTTTGGTGGTGATGTTAATCCTAAGGTATTCTCAGGAAGGCAGTGACAGAGCTTGAGATTGTTTCATAAATAGTTTGGATCAGTATATACAGGCTAGGCCACCCCCTGAACGGCCTGAATGGTCTAGTCTGATGATGTCATGACTGGGGGGAACTAGTATGTCAAGGATTGGGGATGAGGACATGTTGAGCCAAGTTTCAGTAAGTATAAGGATGTCAAGGTCAGAGTTGAGTAGAAGATCGGCTATGTCCGCCGCGTGTTTCACAGCTGATCGACAGTTGAGTAAGGAGCATTTAAGAAAAGCTTTGACGGTGTTTGTAGTTGAATGCGATGTGGGGACTTGCATGAGGTTTGATTTATTTATATATCTGGTGCTGGGGAGGGATGTCCTGGGAGGGTGAGTGATAATAGTCTCAATTTTTGTAGTAGGTATAGTGTGGACGGCTAGAGCATGGTTATAGGTGTTTAGGAGGGAGAGTATGTCATTGTTTGATTGCTGTCTGACTAGCCTACAGGGCCGGGAGGAGTGGTTATGATTCGGTTTAGATCTCCAGCCAGGATGCGTGGCCTAGGTGTAGTAAGGGGTAGGAGCACGGTGGCATTTGGGAGTTAGAGTGTTGTTAGTCTGGAGGAGAGTCATATGTGAGGTATGCTTGTGTTCGAGGTTGGAGGTGAAAAGAGGTAGTTTAAGGATGTCGGGCCTAATCAACTGCAGTTTGGTTATTATAGTGTCAAGGTAGTAGCTCCTAAGAGGCTCCTGGTTGGGGGAGGTACTGTCCGTAGAGAACTCACCGAATCAGGGCAGTTGAGAGAGCCAGCGTCATTGGGTTCCGCAATCAGAGCCTTTGTATTGGTTGGTTGAGAGATAAGATATGCTTTATTTGCGTGATTAATTAAAATCATTGCAACAATTTACTTTATAAAAACACAGGTAAATAAGCAGAAAATCGGGTTATCCGATTTTACAAAAGCTTTGTTTCACATATAAATTCGAGGAGAGGTTGGTTAAAATTTTCAGAATAGCATCACTAGTGTATTATGGTTCCAAGTCCCTGGCTGGAGAGAGATCAGATGCTAGTTCTATGTGCAAAAACCACAGATCTGGATAGAAATAAAGTGCAAGTTCTGTGTGCAAGGATCTCAGATGGAAGGATTTCCAGTGCAATTAAAACCCAGAGATTGTAGTAGCTTTTTGGTTTATAGCTTGATCGGGTCCGAGTCCCTTGCTGAAGAAGGTAAGATGCAAGTTCTGTGTACAAAGTTCGGAAATCTGAATAGAAATAAAGTGCAAGCTCTGTGTGCAAGGATCGCAGATAGAAGGATTTCCAGTGCAGTTAAAACCCAGAGATCATCTGTTGCAGTATAATTAGGGACCTCATCCGCCCAAGGTTGCTTTTGAGGTCATTCAATTCGGAGAATCCGAAGTGGCCGTGATTCAAGTGTGGGTGCGGCAGTGGCAGGCTTCCAGGAGCCATCCAGTGCAGCTAAAAACCGACAGTTGCCATTGAAGCTCATCTGTTGCGTTTTTAATGATAGCCGCCTCCGTCCGGAATCGCCTTTAGGATTATTTGATCGTGCCGTTATGCAACCATTTGTTGATTAGTTTGTCTTTTTATTCTTGTGTCCACAGCAGTTAGGAATTTTACCAAATGGCAGCTCAGTTGGATGTCCTCGCCAGAGAAGCTTGTTAGCGCTGCTTGTCTGCAGGACCATATGTTTTTCCTATTGAAAAGTGGTCTAAGTAGGGCGCGGCGCTCCCATAGTAGTTCCCTGCAGATAGTTAGGAGGTGCAGAATATCCTCTTCCCCTTCCCCGCAGAGACGATAGGTTGCTGGCTTCGGTGGACGTAGCCACGGCGGCAGGTGGTACGCAGCTGGTAATATACCTAGGCGGAATTTCAGGAACTTCTCGTTGCTGGTTTTGGAAAAGCCAGTATGGAGGTATGTTTGAGTCGAGGATTTGATATAGGACTGTATGGTGAACCAGAAGTGTGCACACTCTGACAAGGTGGCTTTGTCTTATATGAGGGATTCTTTTTTTAAAGTGTGTTAACTATTTTTATTAAAGCTTGCGTAAGTCCCCGATGTCTCCCAGAGGTGTCGTAGGCCTAGTTGGTCTAGCGAGCTTTCCAGGTAGCGTCTAGCTGGACACGCCTCCTTAGCTTGCAGTTCTTTCCATAAGTAGGCGTTTAGTGTTTCTGACTCCCCCTTTCTGATTTTATACCAGCTTTTAATATATGCTCCTAACAGGCCAGCTCTTGTCTCCTTATCCCGAACTCTAGTCTCAATTGTGCGGGGGATGTGTATCTTGTTAGCCCATAAATCATTCGCAATGCTCTTGCTGTGGTGCCATCCAGTGTTTCAGCATCTCTCCCTCTCATGGCTTCATTTCCATAGGTGATGGATGATATGAGTTTTGCCTGAATCACCCTGGTTAGTGAGGAGAAGCTTGAGCCACAGATCTTATTCTTTAAGTTTCTTAGTGCCACTGCTTTCTTGGCTTCGCGTTGAGCAGCGAAGTTCCCTTTATTATCGATGATAACTCCCAGGTGTTTGTACTCTTGTACGGCTTCCAGCTTGCGTGTTGCCAGATGCCAGTGGTGGGATGACTTTGTATTGCGAGTGTTCACGCTCATAACTTTTGTTTTTTCTTGATTAATGCTGAGTTTGTTAACATCTGAATATCGGGATGTAATGTCGAGCAAGCGCTGTAGGCCAATGGGTGTCCGACTGATGAGCACAAGGTCAACTGCATAGAATAGATTTGATAGATGCAGGCCACCAAGTTTCGGGGCGTGCTATTTGCTTCCATTCAGCATGGCTGATAACTCTGCCGTAAAGAGATTAAAGAGTATTGTGGCTAGCACGTAGCCCTGTTTCAGACTGGAGGTCGTGGGGATCTTCTTTGTTAAGTGATCTCCTGCGCCCAGTTTTGCTTGCACCCAGGTGTTGGTGTGTAAGAGGATTAGCTGTTTTAAAAGTAGAGATGGGATGTTCAGCTTTTTTAGTTTTTGCCACAGTAAGTTTCTATTTATATGATCGAACGCTGAGCTGTAGTCAATAAAGCACAAGTACAGGGGCTGTTTTACTGCAAGTGCGGCATCTATCATTAATGAGAGGGTTAAGATGTTGGTAGAGGTCCCCATGTTCTTGCAGAGGCCTGTTTGATTTAGTGGTATTGCTTCAGTTTCTGTAGCCCAAGACGTTAGTTCTTGTAGTATTATTCCTGCATAATATTTAGCATCGTTATCCAATAGTGCTACCAACCGGTAGTTTTTTGGATCATTCCTATTGCCTTTTTTATGAATCAGTGAGATAATCTAGCCCCTCCATGATGACGGTATTGTGGAAATGTGCCTTTTTAGGGGCACACCGGTGCAGGGGTCACCCTTATCTTGTCCACGGATCCTTAAACCAACAAAGTAGAGATTGACACTGAAGCTGAAATTCAAAATAACAAGTTTATTCACTCATGAGTGAGACCACGCCCATACAACACCCTCAAGTGTTCCAGGAGGTAGTGACTTGAATACACAGACCATGGGCCTTTTATACTGTGTTTTCTGCACTGGTAAGCATGTAGTTACAAATAGAAGGTACAAGCATACACAGGAATAGTTACAGCCAGACATGGGCAGATGAGTAATCACTTAGTCAGCAAAGTGGGAGGGGGAACAGAACTGCTTACATCAGTAGGATATGATAGACAGTTACATTCTCAAACAGGTGCATTCTAGCAGCTACAGGCCTTTCTGAGCTCATACATTGCTCTGGCTCAGTACAGAAGGAGTTAACTAAGGTTGATGACTCAAGCAGAATAGAAAGGCAAGCAGCAGTGAAGACAGAAGAATTACATAGCTAACAAAATGGATGCCACAGACAAGATGGCTTCAGCTTATGCTAACAGAAATTATTACACATTTTCCACAGACGGCCCTTTTTGCATAAGCTAAGACATTTTCTTATGCTTCTGAAGGGGTACGATAAATGTTATACATATCAATTAACATTATGTTGCTGACTTCTTGATCTACTGCTAAACGGGCATTTACATTTTGGACATTTGTTTTAAATGGTAGACAAGTAGTACAAGTGGAAATACAGAGGGAACAAAACATCTGTCTGGTCGACTACAGAGACATCGATTGCACGTTTTCCCCTACTACCAGCATAGTGATTGAACAATTGCAAATCTTGATGGTAAGTTGGGGGAGCTAAAAACACAGGTGGTAGAAGGAAGACTATGTAACAGGTACCAGACCAGCCTGGAGGTAGGAAGTAGTATGCCTTAGTTCCACACAAAAATAAGCATAACAAAATGCAAGGAAGCTGCTTCGGCCTCTCGTAGACATCTTCAACACTGCAGTACAGTTACTGTGGCCCACTGGCACATCGCCTGTACTTTGTACAAAAAGGAGGCCAGTGGTCATGGTAACATAGATAACAAGAGGTCCATTTCCTTTACCCAACCTAGAATTTGAATACACAGTTTGTTGCTGCACTTCTTTTACTATATTCTTCCATTTCTAAAGCAGTCCCTTTTGCTTGTAGGTCCCCATCTTTGTTGGGGTAACAGACTTTGTTCATTAGAGGCATGTAGAAGTTTGAACCAAGCTGGGCATGAGCCATTGTTAGAGAATGGCAGCGGTGACAATGGGATTCCTTTTATGTTCTGATGAGGAGGAATCTTGCCACAAGCCCAACAGTTGGTAGCATTGCTTAGCTGGTGTGTCTGATGCAACATTTGAAGAAATGAATTATTTCTCAAATTTTGCCGGTATCCCTTTTCATGTTGCGGCAAATCAAAATGATGGTGCTCTTTTGCAGCAAGTGATGTAACAGTAATGTTAGGTGAGAAGGCTCCAGGCATTACTTCCTTCACTACCCACATTACAGTAGCGATGATGGCAACAGTCAAAGTTAGACCAAGAATGCAGATTGTACAGCCGTTGCACATTGTCGCAGCGATCTCCTTCTTCTTAGGCAAGCTCATTTTCATCGGCAAATAACAAAATAGATGATGCCCTAAGGTCGTGGCAGACATTGGTTTCTTCACTGAGGTTGAGACGAGTAGCCACTAAAAGAGTACCCCCCTTTGTAACTCAGTCTTTCACTACCCAGGACAGTGGCTCAAACAGTCTTTTTCAGCAATGAAGTGTCTTTCTTCCGGGGTCACAGCTGATATCGAGATGTACCAGGGATCGTGTGATCCGGGAAGACTTCCTCAGGTCCTTCAGGTGTCGTAGCTTGTCCTTTCTCGGTGACCAGGATATCGCGGTGATCTGCCAACGCACCTGGGCTTACGACGGCATGCGGCATGGAATCGCCAGGCCGCAGATCGTGGCCTTCACCCTGCGACCTGTCTGGAGGAACTTCCCGTACCTACTAATAAATAGAAGACAAGCTGTCAGTTAACTGAGACAAATAGTCGTTCATCAATACATAGGGTACATCATGTATAGGGCGTGGCTTAGGAATCCCCCAAATATTCATTGGCCTTCCAAAAACCACCTCATACGGTGTGAGGCCAGATCGTGTATGTGGTACCGATCTAATGGATAGCAATGCCAAGGGCAGTGCATCAGGCCATTTCAAAGATGTGGAAGCCTGTATTTTAGCCAATTTTAGTTTTAGGGTAGAATTGTAACGTTCCACTAGCCCTGCTGATTGTGGGTGAAAAGCAGCATGAAACTTCTGTTTAATTCCTAACCCTTTCATGAGATACTCAACAACTTGCCCAATGAAATGGGGTCCGTTGTCCTTTTGCTGGACCTCAAAAGGTGCAGTTGGTGTCACAAACCCTCCTGTTGGAGTCTGCGTTCACTTTCTAGGATTATACTGGAGACAGACCAGACAAGACTGGACTATCTTTTTAGCAGTGCCGGCAATATCTGGATGATCCCAAACTTGCATAAGTTGCTTTGTCATTGAGGACGCTCCAACATGTGCCGGCCCATGTGCCATGTGAATCATAAGATGTAAATAGGCTGTGGGTAACTTCCATTTGGTAATTTCTTTATTCCTCCAACAGCCCTCATCATCCAATGTTCCCTCCTTAGACCATTGGTCTAATTCATCAACAGAAGCAGATCGTTGCATATCCAGTACCTCTTGCCTGGCATTATGCCAACGTTCAGCCTGTGACTTAACTACATACATAGATGTGGTACTTCGCTGCATTGCAGTCTCACGAGCTGTGTGATCCGCAAAGGCATTGCCTTTTCCTATTTTATCAGTCACTTTCTTGTGTGCACTACACTTAACAATTGCCACTTTCTTAGGATATGTCAAGGCAGTAAGGAGATTATGTACTAATTCCCCATGCACTATTTGTGTCCCATGTGAAGTGAGAAAATAATGTATGAAAAGCTAGGGATCCACTGCCTACAGAAAGAAGTAAGGCCAATCAATGCACAGACGTCCTTCTGAGTACGGGGCACAGGTGTGTCTAAAATGATCTGAATGCGGCCTGGTGTGAGTGCACGTCCCCCCTTAGACAGGAGGTGACCTAAATAGGTAACCTGCTGTCTACAAAATTGTAATTTCTTTCTAGAGACTTTGTGATGATGGGAGGAAAGAAATAGGAACAATAACAGTGTTCCTTCTTCACACTAGGTAAGGACACCAGAGCGGCATCCTCATTGATAAGACAGGATCTCTCAACCATTGAATAGTTATCATTTAAAATAACACGCACACCTTTTGGGGAACAACGTATTGTGCAACAAAAATATTTAAGCATATTGTTACCCACACTGTTGTCCCGCGTATTAGGGGAAAGCAAAAATGGACATGCTGCAGTGAATTTATCAAGACTAAATGCAAGTGGCTGTGACAGCGGGCTAGATGTAGGTGTCCCATCGAATCCTATCGATGTTATCATTGCGCCAGACGGGGGAGCCCTAGGAACCAATTTTAGACAGAGTACTACAGGCAGCCCCTGTGTCAACGAGAAACCGATCAGTAGATACCAAGACGCTTGCATCAACTTAAGGACCCATTTGATCTACTGGCACCTCAACCGGTCCCTTACCCCATCCTAGGCATCCCTATGCATAATCGAAATCTGCAAGAGCATCAGCAGAATAATCAGACATTTGATATTGATTTCATCTATCAAAAGTATTAGAATAATTTGGTCCTTGTTCAACTGCTTCAAAGCTGGGGCGAGCTCCTGTACCTCCCCTGTTTCCTGAATTCCCTGGGCGTCTTCTCACACTACCCCTTCCCCGGTGGTACTGCTGACTTTGCAAAAGAGGGCACTCAGAACGCCAATGCCCAGTCTCTTTACAATAAGCACACTGATCAGGGAACAAATTTGCTCCAGGGAGAGGGGGCACCCCAGGTGTATACATTGCACGTCCGCCTCTTCCACCTCCCCGAAATGGTGGACCATATACTTGAGCCAACATAACTTTTGTCCTTAACTCCTTAACCTTCTTATCCTCCCTGCCTTTTGCTTCCAATTCCTGACGCTCATAATACTGGGCCATAGTCAAAAGGGAGACGGGGGAAGACGTAGTCCATGAACTTTCGCTGGCCTTTAGGCGACTAGCTATTTCTGGCAACATGTTAGCGACAAATTTGTCGACGAACAGATGCTTACCCGTGTCATCTGTCAATGACTGCCCACTAAAATCATGGAATGTCTCTTCAAACTGTGTAAAGAAATCAGAAACTGACTCATCCGCTTTCTGTTTACAAGACGCTAATGTAGTCCAATCTATTTTCTTAGGGGGTATGAGAGTTTTCAACTTAGTCACAATAGCTTTGGGAAGATCTAATATCTCCCGTTGTGGTTTCTGAGCAGGTTCCCTAGCCGCATCTATTTCTTCTAAATGCACCCAAGTATCACCATATGCTACATTATCATCTATTTTCCGAATTGTTCTCCACATATCAGGGGGCAAAATAAGTCCAAAAAACATATCAATATCTGGCAAGGTCATAGTGCAGGAGCTAATGGCGCCTTCCACTTCTTCATAGAAAGCGGCCGGATTTTTCCGCGGGTCAGGCAAAGCAGCTTTAAGAGCCATAACGTCTGCTCTACTCCAAGGAGTATAGTCCCAATTATAAACAAAATATCCTTTTGCATCATCTGAATCTTTATCATCATTTGTTCCCGCTCCCTTTGGGGGAACATACAGAGGTGCTGCTTCACGCATGGGTTTCATACTAACTTCAATATCACTAGTATCTTTATCTGTCCCCGTAGCTCCCTCTTGTCGCTCCGGGGTCTGAACTGTTTGTTCAGTTGTAGCTTTACCAGCTGCTTTTTTCTCCTCTCGCAGACGGAACGTGTCAGTGCGCAATTTAACCACTCGCCTAATTAGATCAGGCACCTGTGAAGGAAGAAAGGTGACATCACTTAATTGTTTATAATTGGAATTTATATCAGAGGGCTCTAGATCATCAGAATGTTTTCTAAAACGGAGTATTACTTCCCAAATAAACGTCTCTACCAAATATATCTGCTCTAAATCTTTCCACTGCTGAACCATTGCTACGAGTTCTGGAGCATAGGCACTCCCACGAGCTGCTTTACGAGCAGCGGATCGAAGAGTGACCTTGCCTTCAGTAGTCAAAGTAGAGCGAGTCTTCCGCCCATCTTGCTTATCTTCATCTTTTTCTTCTGAAGACAAATGCTCCTCATCAGAACTCTCATTCTCAGGGGCACTAGGGAATTTATACGGGGGCGGAGGTCTATCTAACAGGATGGAATCATCCTGAGGTCTATTAAGTATGGGATAAATAGGGCGCCTAATAGGGTACTGGCCAGTTACCTCTAAACGATGCTCCCTATCTTCTTTTTCTTTTATTTCCTTCATCTCCTTATTTTTCAATTCCAACGCTTTTTTTATATATCGTTTTTTTGCTGTTCTTTTTCTGCTATAGCTTCTTCTTTCCTCACTCTCTCATGCACTTCTTTCTCCCATATTCGTACACAATCAAACATATCTTGTCGACTCTTTCGTTTAAACAGACACTGCTCTACATACTGAATCTTTTTAAAATCAAATGACCCATTCACTGGCCATCGTAGATCAGGATCCTTTTTAGTATATTTGTTCCACAGTGTACTATACATTATGGAAGAAATAGCGTATTTAATATACATGTACCTATTAGGTGTCCCCTCTAGGGGAGCCGGCTGACTTCTTTCTAAATCCATTTTGGTACCTCCAAGACAGCAACACAACCTACGGAGTGTGCTAGGAGCAGGCATGCTACCAAATTATAGTAAAATATTACTTATCCCACATATATCAAAGTAGAGAAAAATCTCCACATTACCTGCCTTTATCTATTGCAACAGATAAACAAACAAACAAAACCAGAATCTTGGCCAAGCAAATCCAAAGTGCCACTTCAGTGACCTTACCATACAGAAGTCTTCAACTCCCACCTGCCAATCTCTTGGTCGACCTAATGGTCACTGCAAAACTTGCGCCAAAGGAGATCTCAGTCGGGACCGGCCACCACCTGGAGGGTCAAATCGGGAAAACCAGAAAAGCACTTCGGTCTGCAAAGACAAGGGTCTCCTCGTGCATGACGTCTCCTCAGCAAAATTCCATTCCTCCGTCAATACCACTCCTTCGGGCGGCCGCGTCTCCGATGAGCCCCACGAGTCGGGCGCCAAACTGTGGAAATGTGCCTTTTTAGGGGCACACCGGTGCAGGGCTCACCCTTATCTTGTCCACGGGTCCTTAAACCAACAAAGAAGAGATTGGCACTGAAGCTGAAATTCAAAATAACAAGTTTATTCACTCATGAGTGAGACCACGTCCATACAACACCCTCAAGTGTTCCAGGAGGTAGTGACTTGAATACACAGACCATGGGCCTTTTATACTGTGTTTTCTGCACTGGTAAGCATGTAGTTACAAATAGAAGGTACAAGCATACACAGGAATAGTTACAGCCAGACATGGGCAGATGAGTAATCACTTAGTCAGCAAAGTGGGAGGGGGAACAGAACTGCTTACATCAGTAGGATATGATAGACAGTTACATTCTCAAACAGGTGCATTCTAGCAGCTACAGGCCTTTCTGAGCTCATACATTGCTCTGGCTCAGTACAGAAGGAGTTAACTAAGGTTGATGACTCAAGCAGAATGGAAAGGCAAGCAGCAGTGAAGACAGAAGAATTACATAGCTAACAAAATGGATGCCACAGACAAGATGGCTTCAGCTTATGCTAACAGAAATTATTACACATTTTCCACAGTATCATTGATGTTTGCAGGATTGATTCAAAAATCGGTTTTAGTGCTTTGGCCCAGTATTCTTGATCATGTTTGAACAATATTGGCGGGATCCCATTTGGGCCTGGAGCTCCCTCTCGCTTGCCCTTAGAGATTCTTTTGCAGATTTGATTGTTTGTGATTGTGAAAAGCTGTTCCAATGTAGAGATGTATTCGGTTTGGTGCGATGATGCTTCCGATTCGGACGAGAGGATGTTTGTGCAAGTTTGGGTTCCTAGGTCTTTATTGAAATGGGATTGGAGGAAAATTGTCCAAACCTCTTCTGTCACACGTGAATTGATGCCTTTGCTCAGCGGATTAGCCAGAGTATTGATCCTTTGCCAAAATCGCGAGTGGTTGTTAGTTTTGATATTGTGCAGAAGTTTTGCGCAGAGAGTCTCTTCTGTTCTTTTTTGAGGCGCCATATTAGTTTCCTGCGAGTAGCTTTTAATTGCCTCAATTTGTGCAAGGCCGTGAGGTCTGGACCGCCTTTCTTTAATTTCCGAAGTGCGCGGTTTATGGATGCTTTAAGGTGTTTTACTTGTGCGTTGTTTCCAATGATGAGGTGAGGGGTCTGTTTTGAGGACGAGGTGTTCTCATGTTTTTGTGGTTTTCCTTTTTGACCCCATATTTGTTTCCTAGATTTTTAGTGAATGTCTCCCAGCTTTCTATTGTATCAAGCTCTGCAGCTTGGACTTCTCGGAGTAGTTGCTTTGCAAGAGCATAGAGGCCTTCCGGGTCATCTGTTTTGCATTTTACTCGTTGGTTGTATATTCTGGGCAGTGTGCATTTACTGGCTGTAGTTGAGTTGTTGGTGACGCTTTTATCGTGATTTCTTGTGGCATGTGATCACTGTAGTCTAAAGTTCCGATGTGGTAGTCCTCTACTTTTGAGAACATGTAACGGGAGATAAAAGTGTAATCTATTGTTGTGCTTGCTTCATTATGGAATGTTGCTGCCTGTGGGCGATCTCCTGGAAATCTACCATTTATTGTGCGAAAGCCTAGCTGCTCTAAGGTCGCAAGAAGCTTCTGAGCTATTTTAGAGTGTCTTCCACGAGAATTGTTTTCTTGTGGTATTGTGTCCCATGCGAATGGGTCGTCGTCCATATGATTGTCATCGACTGTTTTACTGAACATATATAGATTGAAGTCCCCAGTAATAATCAAGCTGTTCGATTGCTCCTCCGTTAGTATTTTCACCAGTTCTTCCTCCAGCTGGTGGCTGCCTTTGGTTTTATCACGCAGGTGTAGATATACATTTATTAGTATCATATGTTCGTTTTTGTCCAACCGCTGTGTCGTAATTCTAAGTGCTTGCATTGCGTTGGGGGGCGCTAAATTATGCGTCATTGGCTCCACTGCGTAGATGTTCCTTATAGAGCTGTATGTGGCAAGACCTCCCTTGCTATGGCCGAATTTGGCGCTCTTTGTGGCTGGTAAGTGGTGCGAGTTAAATCCTTGCAGTTCTATTGGTGAATCGCACCATGTTTCTTGGAGTGAAATAATGTCGAATGTTTGAAGATAAGATTGCAGTTCCGGGTCCGAGGTCTTGTCTCCCATGCCATTGCTGTTCCAGGAGTAGAGTTTCAGAATGTTTTTTATAATTGGTGTCGTGGGCACGGTATGTCAAGGGTTTTGATTTTTGGTGTTTATGGTCCTGGTTAGCCATCTCCACTCTTGTGTGGCTATGCTTTCGGTTATATTTATCCTAGGGATCTGTTGCTCGCTGAATTCTTTGCTCTTGGGGGATTTGCAGCGAGCTCCTCACAGTGCTGAATTGGTCCTGGCAGGGTTTCGTTTGGTTTTTTATTTTGGTTGAGAGGGCATGATGAGTGTAGTGATCATGTTGAGGGGAGTGTAGGTGCAGGGGTCTGAAGAAGAAATGGAGGTAGAGATGTCGGAATGAGGTTGTTGTGGGGGAGTGCCAGTTATATCGCTGGAGGAGGGGGGTGTTGGGCTGCAGTGGTGCTCGTGGAAACGTGGGTGTCTGTCAGGGAAGAGAGGTGGGAAGAGGGGTAAGGGGGGTAGGAGAGATGGGGTTGACTGATGGAGAGGAGTCCGAGAGGAGTGGCGAGGGGGCAGGCTAGTGGAGTGACCGTGTCTAATTTGTTCTTGAGGTAGGAGAAGAGGGTGGTGAAGAGTCTCAGATTGCGATCTGAAGATTGAATGAGCACAGTGCCATTGTTGTAGATGGAGATAGTTGCAGCTGCATTGTTCAACATAGAGGGTATTATAGTAAGTTTATGGCCATGTGGAATTTTCTTGGTGATGGTGGTGTTGAGTGAGGAAGACAGGATTTTCCTCCATTTAGCACGTTGATTGGTAGTGAAGATGAAGTCGTTCAGTGGGGTGCCTTTGTTGTTGCAGAAGTAGGGATCAGTGATAAGAGTTTCTTTGTTAAGGTTAGGAATTCTATGCTTGAGATTTCTCATGGCTTTTTTGGTTAGATTGGGAGAGTAGTTTATTAAGTATGAGACATTTCCTGCAGGAGATAGTAGTTTGTTCAGCTTGTTGGTGAGGGGAGGATCCATGCTGGGTACAGTCGGAATGAGGGCAGATTAGGGCCATTTCAAAATGGGTGCTCTTCGTGGGCGGATTAGTGAATGCTGCTGAAAAGAGGCACAGAGGATCCAAATCTGTATCTATAGCCAAGCCCTTTTAAGGATGGCTTTGAGGTCCCTTATCAGTGTCTAGATTCAGAAGGTGATGCAAGTAGGTGACATATTTAGTGGTAGTTTGAATGCAAGTACAGAGGAGCAACAAGCATTTGCAATGTAATAGGTCTCGCATTTACGCAAGTTTGAGCTAATGGCATTGTAAATGATAAAGCCTTTTATTTATGTTTTGGTTTTTAAAACATAAATAAAAGGCATTGTCATTTACAATGCCAATAGCTTGAACGTGTATAAATGCGAGTCCTATTACATTGCAAATGTTTTTCTTTTCCCTTCTTCAGTGGGGGAGTGGAAATAGCAGTGCTGCGTGTTTGGCATGCCCCCAGTGCTGCACGTTGTGCACCTCCCCCCCCTTGCTCGGCCCTAACAAAAGCGGCCTGCACTATTAATAAAATAAATAAATAAGCGCGTCCGCTATAGCTAAAGCGGACGCGCATTGTCATTTACAATGCCAAAAGCTTAAACTCGCGAAAATGCGAGACCTAATGCATTGCAAATGCTTGTTTACAACCTGCTGCAACACATACGCTATAGACCCATCCCCCATAGACCCATCCCCCAAAGTATATTAAAGTACGCAATTACACTGGAATTGCCTTTGTGTTAATAAAAGACGATGGGGCGGATATTTCTACACAGAATCTCTCCCTCTTTTTAAGTAAGGGGTGTAAACTAACAGCACAGCCTTCTATCTCCATCCGCCTGGCTATGCTGTTAGGCAGGCGCAAGCTGGCGCACGTGAATGATTGTAAGGAAGGGAGGGGGAGGGAGGAAGAGCAGAGACAATGGGGTGGAGGAGCGGGGGAAGAGACACAAGAATGAAAGTAAAACCAGCGCTGCGCTCGTGAAACGGGCGCAGCGCTGCCAAAGTATGTCCACAATATTATTAAAAAATAAACCGAGCGCGGTCTCCCTGAAGCGGGCGCCGCGCTCGGTATTAAATTAAAAAAATAATAATAATAAACTGAGCACGGTGTCCCTGAAGCGGGCACCGCGCTCCGTATTAAAGTTTGAAATTAAAAAAAGAAAACGAAATGCAAATTAGGTTAGGAAGCGGCCGCCATTACCGAAGCTGGCACCCTGTGCGTGCTGTGTCCCTTAATGAAGTAAATAGTTCTCGGAGCTGGTAATGAAAGCTCCCGAGTTAGGACACAGTAAAAGATCTAGTCCTCATGGTCGGTACCAAATGGAGACAGGGCGGTAACAAGGAGGGACTAACAAGCCTCATAATGAATTGGAAGCCCGCATTTACCAAGGACAATGACACCAGCCAATGAAAAGTATGGGCTGAGAGTGGGCGAGGCTTACACAGCATACTCAACTACTACATGCCTCGCAGAGCGAGCAGTGCATGCGCGCAGCTGCTAGGCTTGACCTCAAAAGGAATGAGATACACAATATAAATGTACAAAACACATACAGGTGAGACACTTCTCACAACAGGACAACAGCAAATGCAGAGTTAAGGATCAACAAGGGTTGGGGGAGTCATGTATGTCCTGGGCTTACAGGAATCAAATACAAGGGAGACCGGCACAGGTCACATTCAATTGGCACCAAGTGTCAGAGTCATGGGGGTGTGGTGGACGTCAGGCTCACCCTTCCGGCAGCCCTTCTGCCATGAGCATAAGACATTGTCCACGATGTTGCAGGCTAGCACTCTGCAGGGCCAGGCAGCAAGCCTAAGAGACGCATAGATCCATAATCACCAACCTCCACATAGTTGCCCCGGGAATAATCAAATTGCATAAGAACAGACCCTGGAGAGCAGTACGTGCAAATCGATGTCCTGCAGAGCACTCATTGGCTATGCTAATCTTGTTTAATTTCTGTCGCTTGTTAAAAGAGTTTAGGCCTTCCCTTTTGGGCCAGAGTAGTATTGCCCCTTCTGAGATTAGTCGATTTCTTTTTCTATGAAAATTCAACGTGCTTACATGTGGTCTTCCTGTGATCTCTTTCTGCTTTCTCTGTGCTCGCAGCACAGTGCTGTGTAGTAGCGCACGCTCTCAGGGGATGCTGTCATCCCCATTCCTCAGCCTTTCATCTATCTGAGAGGCATGCTGTTCTCTGCGAAAAACGAGCTATTTATTTGTGTACTATGAATTCTGGAGCTTCAGTCTGGATGCATTATTTATTTTGAAGGATAGCTCTGGTTCACCGAACTATGTGAGATTTGTCTTTGTAACACCTGGGGAGCAGGGGAACAATTCTGAGCTGCATCCAAGGGGACTGTGCAGTGCAGCTTTACGTGATTACATCACTACTTTTGTGGATTACTCATCCTTTCAGGCTTGAAAACTGCTTTCTATTATGGTACTTCGCGTTCTCTTCACCTCATTCACTCAAACACCGTTTCATTCTTTGCTGTCAAATACTTAGTCTTTCACCAAGATGTCTTTGAATGCCAGTGTTTAGCTGCAACTTGCACGACCGACGTGGCTGGTGAGAATATTTTGTGGTATCAGCTCAAGTATCTTTCTGTTGGTAGCCAACTTTATTGGCGTGTGACTGCCGGCCTGTTTCATGATTCCACATTATCGAATGGCATTAAGTGAACAAAGTCTCTCTGCATAGTACTTGCAGCTGTAGCATGTTGGGCCTCCATCCTTGCTGGGTACCGCAGGGTAAATCTTCACTTGCAGCCCTCTTGTCCCTTAAGTAAGTACCTTTTAGGAGTCTCTCCGATTCTGCTGCGCCTGTTGGATCCGCGTATAAGTAGGGCGCAGGAATCCAGCAATGGGGGAGACGGATGGAATTCCCAGAGGTTGCCATTCCTCCCCACCCAAATGATAAGAGGGGACCAGCCAAGGATGAACGCTCTCAAAGCAAGGGCGATACATATGACAAACCCAAGATATTAATCTTGTGGTTTGGAATACATCTCGGCTCTTATTCTATTAGAAAAGAATAACAATTTAGCAATCAGTTTATTCCATAATATAATAAAATAAGCTTAAATGCATAATTTGAAGATAATCCTTTTTACAGTGGAAACTAGACATTTAAGTTCCCTACATCAGTGCCCCTACAGCTCCAGTAAAAGGGAGACTCACAACTGGCCATGCACACGTCTTCCAGCAACACCTAGTCTAACGCCTTTGTTTACACCGAGGGGCATTGCCAAGTTTGAAAGAACAACTCTGAGCTCCCCTCCCGAGGAGCAAGACCAGCTCAGATGCAGACCAGAATAAACCATGCCAAAGGCGTTCCTTGTAAGACCACATGCTACCATTCTGTCTGAGATGTGCTTGGGCAACTGGGCCATAGCCTGGCCTACTTGTGCATTCCCGTGCCCCCCTCACCATATGGGCAATAATATGGATACGGTTGTGTAAGCATCTCCCAACCCCCTCCCACAACTAGGGCTCCAAAAACCAAATCTGGCTAAAATGAGAACCATTTGATGCAGAATTGAAAGTCCAATGCCAGCTGAGTCTACCCTGCCACAAGCTGACCATTGTTCCCCTACTACTACCAGCTACCGTTCCCAAATTTCATTCTTTGTCAGTTTTTCTCCTTTGCATATTCGCTAGCAAAGGCTAGTGGTTCTGAAGCACCTTGCACCCTCTGACATACTGGGCTTGGATGCTAAACCAGTGCCTAAAACCTTAGGAAAGTTGCTGAACTGCTTGCGACCTAGGATAATGATTCAGCCAAGATTTCAAAACCTGCAGATCAGCCCGTAAAAGGGTCCTAGTTAGAGCAGTGTTTTGGACCAGACTTTTGGGGTCGCTTGTCTTTTGCTTTTTTTTTTTAAAGTGCTGGGACTCAGGATGGCCAGGTAGCCCACATAGGGAACAATTGTGCTTGAATTTGCAACTCCCTGAGTGATGGGTGCAGCCTTTGTTACATGCCCAGCAGGCCCTTTTTTCTTGCTATTTGATTGGGCTGTCGTAAAGACAGGTTTCTGTTCCCAACAGGCGCTCTGCCTGAACCCATCATGACGGCTCAGAGCACTGAGGACATTCTGCTCTGTTTCTGGCCACCAGAGAGAAATGGAGTGAGGCTGGAGAATGACATGGCGGGAGATGGATGCAGCTGCCATGCTTTGATTGCTTTACCACCACCGCACTGTGTAGTTCTTTTTGCCACTGTTTGTCTGGGGGTGTCGCTAAATGGCCGTGTTGAGCAAGTGTGGTTGGAGAGCGAGGTTACAATTTGAGTGCAATCGAGGGTAGCTGCAACTCTGGTAGACTTTGCAAAGTGAGAAAACTTGGAGGTATTCACACGCATAGAGTCCAACCTTTATCATCGACTTCGCTTGGGAAAGCTGATTGATGACCAAAGCTGATTGATGACCATATTTAAGTAGAAGTTTGGGACCCGCTGCTTCAAACCTAGATCTCTAATCTCCCCTTCACTATGGCAGCAGTGCTTGGGCCCCTTCTCTGATCCCTGCGAGCCAAATCCATCCTCCCCTGAAGCAGGACTTTGTCGAATTAATGAAATGATGAACTATTTGGAGGATTTTTGTGAATTGATGGCTGGAAGCAGCACTTACCAGGGGGCAGAGCAAGAAGAGATAAATTTCAAGCTGCGACAAAGACACTAGGGTCTAGGTAATTTATCACATACATCAGAAATGTGGCTAAGTGAAGAAGTCAGCCAAGAATTGGTGGCTTATTGGCTCTTGGAGAGTGGAAATTTCGCAATATTGGTTTTCAGGATATTGACTGGCCTTCAGCACTTGAAATCCAGATGAAGCTTTATTCGACCAGAAAAGCCAAAGAGCTCCGAAGTCTCTAATATCAATTTGACGTTAATAATAGGCATGTACTGCAATCATTGCCCTCTTCTAACTGTTCACAGGGGGTGAACAAGACTACAACTGGTGCTTTGAAGAAGGCATTTTTAGATAGCAATAAGAAGGAGCAGATGTCAACAAGAGCTCGCTACCTAAGGCCTCTTTTCAAATTTAAAACCCCTCCTGAAATGATTAATTTGATTTTGACTAAAGCGCAACCAACATCAGGCATTGAAGGCGACATTTCCTATCCCATTGAGGTTGAAAGTGAGACATCTAAATCTGAATAAATCAAACATTTTAATGGTGCGGTTTCATTGCAAACAGTGTCTGAATCATGATGGAAAAGAGCAAGAATAACTGCAGTCGATTACAGCCCCTATTGACACTGGTGATAGTTCAGAAGTAGATAACTTTATACCCCATTTAGTTGACATCAATGGAACTGCCAGATATGCTTGTGTCCCACAACTGCATGAAGAACCTAGCAACATGGATGAAATACAACTGCCTCAAGTTGAACACGGACAAGATGGAAGTCCTCATCTTCGGCAGACACACCGCCCTCTGGAACGACTCCTGGTGGCCACCGGAGCTTTGACCTACCCCCACATTTAAAGCCCACGCCCGCAACATCGGCATCATACTGGACAGCAAACTCTCCATGAAACGCCAAGTCAACTTCATCACATCCGTCTGCTTCAACACCCACGCATGCTCTGAAAAATCTTCAGATGACTCCCCACCAGCACCAGGAAACAGTGACACAGGCCCTCATCACCAGCCGACTTGACTACGGCAACGCACTCTACGCTGGCACAAATTCCGAACTTGTGCAAAGACTCCAGTCCATACACAACGCAGCACCCAGACTCATCCTCAACCTGTCCAAGAGAACACACATCACTCAACACCTCAAAGACCTCCACTGGCTCACCATCCTCAAGAGATGCCAGTTGAAGCTCCTGACCTATGCGTACAAAGCCCTCCACAGCATTGGACCATACTACATGAACCACTGCCTGACCTACCACCAACCCACCAGAAACCTGCGTACTGAACACCTCACCCTCGCACAGATGACACGCATCCACCGCAGCAGCACCAGAGGACGCTCATTCTCTCACCTCGCCGACAAAGCATGGAACACCCTCCCTCTCCACCTTCACGCCTCACCCTCGCTCAACCACTTCCAAGAAGGAACTCAAGTCCTGGCTCTTCGACTGAGACCCGCAGCACAGCTCCTGGATACCCCCCTGGGTGATAAGTAGTGCTTTACAAATGCTACTTGATTGATTGATTAATTGAAAATGCCCAATCTTTAATAAAGAAAGGTCATTCGGGTTACAGAGGCACAAGGGGTACTAGTCAGTGGTAAAATCCAGAACCCTTCTATATAAGCTGAATTAGCCTGCTTGTCTTAATCGAGCAGATCATTGACTAAGAAAGACTGCAATATGACACTCCCCTTCAGGGGGAGTAACAGTTTGCTTCCTTCAAAACCTGCCTTGCTATCAAGCAAGCACATTAATATGGAAAGTATGGAAATCGATCCAGATGCCGAGCGAGTTCAGAAAATCTTGATTGACCAAGAAGTCTGGAGTGAGCAGACAGTGTGTCCAGACATGGTGAAGCTGTTTTTATTACCTACGCAACTTTTAGCTGAAGTACAGGAAATAAAGATTGCACATATAGAAATTGCCAGTAAAATTGAAAGCAAATTGGACATAATAGAGAAAAGGTTGCAGGACATAAATTCAAGACGTGCAGAAGTTGATCAGAAGTTCTCTAATATAGAAGATGTAAAAACAACTCATTCAGAAACGATGCACAATTACAAAAAAAACACAGTGTAAAATTTAAGCTTGAAGATCTTAAGAATAGATAACAGCGGACTAATTTAAGGCTGGTTAGAGTACCTGACAGCTTTGGCCAAAATAAGGATATCTTAGAGGAAACTTTGAAACTGATCTCCACGTATGTACTGACAGAACAGCACTTGGATCTTTCAGTAGCAAGAGCGCATAGAGTTCCTTCTGGCCCAGCCAAAGAGAGATCAAAACTGTGGAACATAGTGGTCTGTTTTCAAGACTTCAGAATTCGGGGAAGGCTACTGAGGAAGTTAACCCTCAAAGTGGAATCACAGTTTTCTTTTAAAATCTTTCCAGATCTCACATGTGAAACTGTTCAACGCCTCTGGGAGTTTAAACAATTGATTGAATCCCTTAGGGCAAAAGAGGCTCAAGGTCAGCTTGTAAACTGAAAGTTCTTTGGGCTGGCTGGTTCCATATTTTCTTAGCGCTATCAGAAGCTGAAACATTTTTGTATCAGATGTGATGTTTAAGAGTTGAGTGTTGAGATCTGGGCCACCTAGGTGCAAGAAGACCATACCAACCTGAAGGAGGTGACGGATGGACTTAGTTTTCAGGGGCTAGGTTCATTTAGGGGGGCATTTGGAATATCTGATGCTATGAGGGTAAAAGGAGATGGTTTGGGGTTTGAATAGGGAGGGATTGGTGGAAACAAGAAGGAGGGGAGCACTGCAGAGGGAAATAAACGTTTAAGATCAACCTCATAAGGTAAAAAAAGGGCATTGCTAAATGCTTGGTAGCTAAAATAAACAATACAAAGTACCAAAAGGGTTATATCACTTTAGAATTATAATTCCAATTACAATCAAGAAGCAGAATGCAGGATATTTTTTTCCCTTTTTAGTACATAAACTATATGTTGGAGCTGTCTATAGTTAGTTATAATGCTAATGACCTCAATAAAAATGAAAGAGGGATGCAGTTTGTTCTGGGCTGTTACAGTTTATTTCCACAATTATTCTTTTACAGGATACACATTTCTTTAGAGGAAAGAAAGGCGACAGAGTGGAGTACTCTTGGGTTAAAACAGTTTTTTCTTTTCAGCAACTGCCTCTCATAGAAGGATTGATGTTATAATTAATGGAAGGTTTGATATTAGCTGCATTTCTCCCAATATAGAAAAAGATGTTTTCTGGATTGTTGTGCCTGTTATGATTCAAAAAGTCAGATATAACATTGTTTCTTACTACGAACCAACACATGATAATATTTAGAATCTTTAGAATGGGAACTTTATAATTTACTCGGTATGCCCATAGTGGACTGTGATTTCAGTTATTTGCCATGTCCAAGTATGGATTCTTCCAATCCCAGTTGCACCCAGCATAAGAAAAAATGGAAAAAATCTTTAATGATTTCTTTGCCCAGCTTGGAATACAGGCTGTTTGTAGGAGACTGAATCCAGCAGGAAGAATATACTTGTGCTTTTCGAAACAATTTAGATCTGCTTCGAGAATTGATTTTTTTCTATACCCTCCGACTCTTTACAGTATCTCATCACAATACCATGTCAGTGCCTTCTCGGACCGTTCTGTTGGTATTTGAATTTTTTTTCAGTTAATTGTCCCAATGTAGCAATAAGAAGGGCTATGGATAAAATTATGTTGCCCTCAGGTACAAGTAGTCAGATATTAAGAACTGGCATTGAATATTATTTTTTCTCAAAATGTAAATACAGCGGTATGAGGCTGTGGTGTGGAAAGCTTTTAAATCCACAATTAGGGCCATACAGATTTCCTTGTCAGCAAATCGGAAGAAAGAGTTGGAGGAGTTATAAAGTAAAAACAATAGTTGACGGACAGAATGCAGAACAATGTCATACATTCACCCCAGTACAGAGATCTGGGCCTAAATCCATCGTTTTTTGCTCACCATGCCATTCCAGTTTGAACCCAGCCATATGCAAATCAGTCTTGACCCTGTGCCTTATGGGAACAGTCCAGCCCGAACTGCCAAGCCAGGTCCTCCCTGGACTGGAAACAAGCATCCTAGGACCGGTTTCGGGGTTTCACCCCTCTTCAGCCAGGATAGCTTGATTCCAGTGGCATGGAGGAGAGCACGGGACCCACGTCTGGGCATACCCGTCCCACTCGGGGTGACAAATGCAAAAACAATAGTTGATGGACAGAATGCAGAACAATGTCATACATTCACCCCAGTACAGAGATCTGGGCCTAAATCCATCGTTTTTTTGCTCACCATGCCATTCCAGTTTGAACCCAGTGCACACTTTGCCACTGGATTCAAGATAGCCTGGCTGATGACGGCTGTAAGCCAGAAACCGGTCCCAGGATGCTTGTTTCCGGTCCAGGGAAGACATGGCTTGGCAGTTCGGGCTGGACTGTTCCCATGAGGCACAGGGTCAGACTGATTTGCATATGGCCATGTCTGAACTGGGGTGGTGGAGTGAGCTAAAGAATGATGATGGATTAAACCCAGATCACTTGACTGGGGGTGAGTGCTTGCAATGTTCAACACTCCGTCCATCATCCCCTTTGGTTTTGCGGAGTTATAAAGTATTCAATTAGCAAGAGATAAGGTATATGAAAATGTTTTAAGGGAAAAATCTGATCAAGCATATCAAATTTTGAGGGACTAAAAAAGAAAAACATTAAAACAATTCCTTTTGTAGAAAGGAACCTTTAACAACCATGCTTTTAGCAGTCAGGGCTATGAGGAGGGCGAGAGGATATTTTTTTTAGCTTGGGCATCTAAGGAAATGCAAAATCGGAATGTGAAAACTGGTCTGACAAATCCCAATACTGGCAGTTTGACTAATGAGATTACAGAGATTAAGAATATCTTTGTGGATAATTATTCCTCACTGTATGAGGAGGAGTATACATGCCAAGATCCTCTAATGACAGATCAGTTTCTGCAAGAAGTTCACCTGCCTATGTTTATAACTTGAAGCCGTGAATGAACTTGTTAACCCTTTATCCGAAGATGAATTATTGCTGTAATAAAACAATTTCCTGAGGCTAATACCTTATGGGAGGATGGTTTTGGTGGAGAATTTAACAGCATTGTTTCCACCTTATTAATAATCCCATCAATGAATTTGATTATTCAGTTTTGAAAGACAAAATGCTCCCACCGTCATTTAAAAGGGGGGTATTAATTACATTTTTGTAAAAAGCGGAAACCAAAAAATGAAACCTCTGTGTACCAGCTAATAACACTGCTCAACATGACTAAAAAATGTTAGCTAACTGAATTAACACTATTAACAACAATATTATTCATCAAGATCAAGGCGGCTTTATAAGCAGATGAATGAACCTTGAGTTCTAATACACGCTTTCTATCTGAGATTATGTACTTTGTCTTTGCTGATAGCAGTACTACTGCCAGTATTTTGCTCAATGCTGAAAAAGCCTTTAACCTCATGAGTTGGAGATTTCTATTTAGATTTCTTGTGAAATTTAAGTTTCCAAGGCTACTCACTAGGTTAATCACTCAGCTTTGCGAAAGCACCCCAGCTGAAGTAATAATAACCAGTGTGCCGGTATCATATTTCCCAATAGAGATACTCACCTAGGCTGTTCCCTATTCCCAATTCTTTATGCACTTTTCATTTAATCTCTAGTCCAATTAATTTGTTCCCATAATGACATTTTCAAGTTTTTAAAGGGTGGGGGGTGGGGGGGAGAGGGAAAGATAAAGCTGTAGGCAGATAATGTGGCCCCCTTGTTTTGCTCCCAGATAGTAACAATATTTAAAGGCCTCTCCAAACTATAAAAAGGTATACCGTGTTGGGGGGCGGGGGGGGGGAGGGAGGGAGGGGGCAGGTGGGGTTGTTGAATTAATGAGTCCAAAACAGAGTCCCTCCATTTTACCACCACTCCTGACATTCTTCCTCCAAAATTGGGGGCAAATTATAATCAGAACCCCAAAAGGTATATAGGGGCTTATTATTCGGATCAAGCAGTGGGTCAGTACCCGTTACATTTTGCATGTCTCATGCTCAAAAATGGTACACTTTTTTCAATTTGGAAAACACTACCTCTCTCCTTTATTGGTAGAATTGCATTGATCAAAATGTCAATCCTTTCTTTATTTTTATTTTATTTTTCGAATATTTCTTGTAAGTTCGACTTAAGTTTTTTTGTTACAGGGGAAAGTATTCTTAGTTCTTTATATAAAATAATCAGAGGCCTTAGGCTGCCCAATTTTAGGGTATACTCTCTGACCTTTATTGTACTGCAGATACGCAGGTTCTCTATGCGGGTTTCTAAATTTGATAATTCTTTAATGCTCTCTATATTATAAATGTATGATAAAAGCAGTTTACCAGGGGCTTTAATAGAACCGAAGGTGCCCAAAAAGGTTTAGGTATAAGACTCTGCAATTTATTATGCAGGAAACAGCTGTTTAAGCAATATAAAATTCCTTTGATTCACTGCAAAACTCCTTCAGCTAATTGTAAACATCTATTCCCCTGTGTAAAAGATGGTGTAATTAGCACATGGCGGGAATTAAAGTTATGTAAAATATGTGACTTTTTTAATGGTGCCAGAATTAGATCCTTTATGAAAATATCCCAGCTGATGCACCTTATGGAGCTTTCTATAGTTTTTCATAATGGCAGACAGTTTCTATCTTTGAAAAGTTTGCTGTTGTAGAAATTAATTTATCAGCTGAAATAGTAAGAAAAGTTTTCTCAGAAGAAAATGTCAATTGTTATCGTCGCTTATGATACAATTAATTATTTAAGGATAGTAGTTTAGTTATTGAGGGCAATTGTATTAAATGGATGATGGATTTGGGCCTCTCTGCAGTGTCACCCCCAAACTTTCTGCCTTCTTCCCCTCCAAACTTTCTGCCTTCTTCCCCTCCAAACTTTCTGCCTTCTCCCCTCCTGCTTTACTTAAATATGTTTACTTTACCCCTATAACCAGTGCTAAAGTGCTTGTGCACTATCCCTACAACATCCTAAAAGTGGGCTACACATGCTACTATTTGGTTTGCAGCACTCATTGTGGCACCCACTAAAGTAGCACTTTAAAACTTGTCTCAGCCCTGCAACTGCAGCCTGTTGTGTAGTTTTAAACTGCCATTGTGACCTGGCACAATAAAGCTTTTGCCAGGCCAAAAGCGTCCTTTTTATTGCTTTGCTGGGTGCACCCCAAATCATTCTCCTCCATCTTGTGAGTTGCAGCCTACCTGTGCCCCAGATTGCAGTGAGCAGAGTCCAGGAAGTGGTAAGGAGGCAGACTAGTGCTGTCTCTTTCCTAAAAAAGTTTAAAAAACGATTTTCCCTACCTGTGATTGCATCATCTTATTTTTTCTTTTTAAATTTCTTTAACTGTCTTTGCCTGTGGTTGTTACAGTTTAAAATTGTAGTTTTAACCTGCCAGTGATTGCATAATTTATCCCATGTTTTTGTGTTTAAACTTGTGTTTTTCCTGCCTGTGACTGCTTCCATTTAACCTGTTGAATTGTGGGATTTGCAGTCCAAACTCTGTAGTTTTTCCCTCTCATTCCCTGTGACTATCAGTTTTTCCCTCCAAATGTCTCCTTTGCTCTGTGCTAAGATCTGTATGTTAAGCAGTGCACCCCAGCGACCATCTTGTGTTAACAAGTCAGTGAAACCAGCCCCCTTCCCTCCTGAGACAGCAGTGATGTGTTGTAAGCTGTTTAAACTGTGTTTAATAGGGACTGTGCACTTCGTTTTTTGGCCAGGAGAGGGAGTAAAGTTTTATACAAATAGTGTTGTTAGAGGACAAGTTTGTTGGGGCCTTACCTGCAGAAGTCCAAAGTGTGGATTGAGCCGGTCTGTCTCCTAGGAGATTTGTGAATAGAGAAGCAGCTTCCAACTCCCTGGCCAGCAAACCTTGTCTGAGGTAGCTGGGACCTTATATAGTCTGATATTGTTTGGTACATGTGTACACTGATTGGTGGTTGTATCTGATGTTTCTATTGGATTAGGGTTAGTGTCCTCATTGGTTGGGTATTTGAGGGTTCTGATTGGTTTCTGGGTCTGTGATTCAATCAATGTAGGGTTGGGACTAGGGCTAGGGTTAGTATTTGTATTGGAAGTAGGGACTAGGGCTTCCTGTGTTATTGGTTGTTGGGACTAGGGTGGGACTAGGGCTAGGGTTAGGCCTTTAATTGGAAGTAGCGATTAGGGCTTCTGATGTTATTGGTTGCTGGACTAGGTGTGGGACTAAGAGTAGGGTTAGGCTTTCTATTGGAAGTAGGGACTAGGGCTTCCTGTGCCATTGGTTGCTTGGACTAGGGTTGAGACTACTGGTAGGGCTAGGGCCTCTATTGGACGTAGAGATCAGGGTGTTTTTGAACTTATTGGGTGCTTGGAATAGGGCTAAGATTGGCTGTAAGGTCCTGATCTCCTATTGGTTCTAGCTTTTAGGGCTAGTGTTGTGATTGGATAGTGTTAGGGCTAGGGTTCCCATTGGCTGACGGGATCACCTGATTACTAGGGCTATAAAAGGGTTAGGGCGTCTCAGCCCGGGCGTCGAGGACAAGGGCAGAGAGGACAAGGGCAGTTGCCTGTTTGAGCCTGTTCAAGACTGACCAGGGCCAGGAATGCTGCCCATTTTCCCATCCATTAATACCCACCCTATGTATTTGTCCCTCTGTACATAAGCATGGATTTTCACTATAGATATGTGCCTATCTTTGTATATTGCTTTGTATAAACATGTACAATAATTATGTTGTTATAAAAACAAAAAACAAACAAGAAACAAAAATCTTCTTTGGTCTACATGTACTTGCTTCCATTGGGCATATCCAATGCACTACCCTATTTCTCATCCGCTACCTCTATCAATATCTTTAATCTATATATACTTACCTCCTTTATGCATCTATATACTTTCAATGTACTTATGGATCTATATATTTATCACTTTCTTCTAATTTAGCATTTCCAATGCACTACCCTATTTCTCAGCCTATACTTCCCTCAATATATCTTCTAGCCCAACTTTCTGACTCATCTCAAACTTCTTTCTACTACTCTTTCCAATTCACTACCTTATCTCACCCTATACATCTATCATTATATCCTCTACACCCACTCTCTCATTTATCCCAAACGCCATACCACTACTATGTTCCCCAAAATAACCCTTTCTTGACTCTCTCCTACTCTACCCCTCCTTGCATCTTCTGACACCTCCTGTACTGTACCGATCCCCCAAAACAAACCTTTCTAAACTCTTCCCTCTGACTCTTCTCCTCCAAAAACCCTTTTACTCATCCAAAAGCCTCCTCCTACTGCTAAGACCTAAAAAAGAAATCCTTCACTCTTCTATCCCTCCACTATCCTTTTCAATCAAAATAACAGACTAGCATGTTCACTTCTCTAATTCCATATTCCACTACACTAATTCACCACTAATCCTTTATGGGTTCCAGAGTACCGTGCTACTCGCCAACAAAGCGTTTCAACACCTCATCAAGGTTACAAGCGCTATATAAATGCAAACCTTTTTTCCTTTTTTACCCCTCCCTAACCCTTCTCAATCCAAATAACTGACTAACATATCCACCACTCAAATTACTTCATATTTCCCTATACTAATTTTCAACACTAATCCTTTATGGGTTCCTGAGTAGCCTGCTACTCGCCAGAAAAGTGCTTCAACACCCCATCAGGGGTAACAGGCACTATATGGATACAAACCTTTCTTTCCCTTCTATCCCTCCGCTATCCTTCTCACTCCAAATAACTGACTAATATCCACCACTCAAATTACTTTCATATTTCACCATACTAATTCACCACTAATCCTTTATGGGTTTCCGGAGTAGCGTGCTACTCGCCAAAATAAGCGATTCAACACCCCATCAGGGGTTAGAAGCGCTATATAAATACAAACCTTTCTTTCCTCTTCTATCCTTCTGCTATCCTTCCGATCCAAATAACTGACTAACATATCCACCACTTAAAATTTACTTGCATGTTTCACTATACTAATTCAACACTAATCCTCTATGGGTCCCGGAGTAGCGTGCTACTCGCCGAAAAAGCACTTTAACGCCTCGTCAGGGGTAGTAAGCGCTATACAAATGCAATTACAATACAATACAATACATATGTCACATCTAAGGTAGGCAGTAAAGACCCATAGGGCAGGGTGCACTGTATTTAAAAAGTAGGACATGTGGGTTTAAGTTTTACTCCTACATCTTTATTTCACTACTATATGGCCAATCTCTTCCACTGGATTATGTTAGGTTACCTTATTACATTTAATCAGTACTAATATTTGTTTGGGAGCCGGTAGAAATGTCATGTTTGGACTCAAATGAGTTTTAATTTAAAAATCTCTTTTATGGTAAAGTCTGATTTTAAATCTCAGTTCTGAAAATGCCACTTTTAGAAAGTTGCAAAAGAAACAATTGATGGATGGAATGCTGGACAATGCAAACATTCACCCCCAGTCACAAGGATCTGGGTTTAATCCATTATTCTTTTGCTCACCACACCACCCCAGTTTGGACCCAGCCATATGCAAATCAGTCTTGACCCTGTTCCTTGTGGAAACAGTCCAGCCCGAACTGCCAAGCCAGGTCCTCCCTGGACTGGAAACAAGCTTCCTGGGACCGGTTTCAGGGCATCACCCTTCATCAGCCAGGCTAGCTTGAATCCAGTGGTGTAGTGAGCACGGGACCCACGTCTGGGCATACCCTTCCCACTTAGGGCGACATATGCAAAAGAAACAATTGATGGACAGAATGCTGGACAATGCAAATATTCACCCCCATTCACAAGGATCTGGGTTTAAACCATCATTCTTTTGCTCACCACACCACATTTTAGAGCTTTGCCTCTACCACATACAAAGGAACCTAACAGTCTTCCCCAGACTTCTTGGAGCCCTTACAGGGGAAGGGAAGACATTTCTAGAAGCAGATATAGGGTGGTATAAGGAATCCCCTGTCACTTTAAAAACTGGCTCCAGGTATAAATATTGGACATCCAGAGCCACTCTTGAGAACACTCCTTGACCTGTGGACATTACAGAAGAAAGACTGCCTTGTTCCCCAGAGGACTGCCCTGCTCTTACCAGAGGATTCCCCTGCTGCTTGAGGCCTGCCTTGTTCCCCAGAGGACTGTGTGAGGCCTGCCCTGCTTTCTGTGAAGGAAGACTAGACCTGCTCCTGTCATCCCAGACTAACCTGAGTGACTCCAAGAGTTGGTTGGCTGAACTCCTTTTCTGAGCTACAAGGACACAACAAGCTTCAGAGGCCTCCCTACAACTGCCCAGCTGACCTGCTGTAACTGGACCTGCCGGAGCCCTTATGGCCTCTGCTGGATTGAGTTCCTGATAACCAAGAGGTTCCTCTCTGGGTCCTGGGACCTTGTCTGGCATCTCTTGAGCTTCTCATGTAAAGAAAGGTGAAATCCTGAAGTTTTGGGCTCTTCGAAACTGCAAACTGGCCTGTTCGCACCAAGACTGTGCAGCTCGCGACGACCGCCAATGTGAAGCTCCTGTGATCCCAACTCACCACGCTACAGTGATTGCCATAGGCGAATGCCAACGCAAGATCTGCACTTCCCGCTATAGCAACGACAGCCTGCGGTGACTGCCAACTCAGAGCTCCAGCAACGACCATCCGCAATGCCTGACTGGAACTTTGTGTTATAGTGACGGCCATCTGCGATTCTCTTCATGGTCCCTGCAGCCTCCTCGACTGCGAAGTGGACTCTTCAGGCTGGACTTTGAGAAGGTAACTTTTCCAGCAGGACTAATCTGGTCCCTATATCCGGCCCGTGCACCACCGCGATCGGCTTGAACTTGTGACTTCCCTCAGTCTAACACGACCAGATGACCACAAGTGGCACATTGTACTTTTAGGCGCTATACTTACCTAAACTTTAATCTTGAATATCTTCGGTTCTACTGATTGGATTTCTGTCATTCTGGTATCATTTTTATTTATTATTTGTTTGAAAAGATGGTGTCATCAGGCACTTCTCATTTACACTGTACCATCACAATCTTTATCTTTGATTTTTGGAATTGTGGCAAGAGCTTCTTGCTTGATTTTGCAAATTGGCTGACGTTTTATAATTCATTTTTTAAAAATTATTTTATTGTTTTATAATTCATGCCTTTCTTTTTATGTATGTTATACTTACAATGCAATAACTGTTCCTGTGCCAGAGGCAGTCTCTGAATCATAGTTTTTTTTACTAACTAACATCTTCAGCTAAATGTAGTTTTGGTACAGTAGTTTCTATAAAGCCATAGACAGCTCCCATCTGTTCATTTTGTAATGACAGATGATCCCTTTCATATTCTTTTAACGCCTCTGACAACCTCTGTGAATTTTTATTTGGAATTAGTAGCAGATGGTCTCATCTGATTTCAGATTCTCATCAAACTCTTCCACCAACTCAGCACTGTGATCCTTTCTTTCTACTATAGGGTTACCAGATGACACAGTATCCGATGCATTGCTTAGTTTGTCAGGTGGTAGTTACTGGCACTCAGTTTTAGAAACTGAGATTTATTTTTCGTCATCAGACTTTGAACAACATTAAGAGAGACAATGGCTCAGAGGAGGAAAAGGGAAAGTTAGAAGGTCTCACCTTTAGAAAGGTTATTGCCACGCAGTTGGCTTTGCCATTGATTGTTTGAAATAGCGTTACCAAAACAAATGAAAAATGGCTGCTGATTATTCTGCATGTTTTGTGTTTATTGCCTTGAGTTGTGCCCTCAGAGCGGCTGTGGGTGTGGCAGACACAGAGGTCAAATTTGATATTCTAACTAGAGTCCTACAATATTTGGGGAAAGGGCAAATCTCCTCTAAATAGTCCAGGAGGCTTATTTCCTATTTTTAACTCCACTCTTGAAACATTTTGGGAAACGTTGAAAATTCACCTCGTATTTTACAAAAAAGGTTGAAAAGCAGCAATTTAGCATTGGGAAAGTGCTGCTGTGAGGGTGCCGCTCAGTGTGAAAAGTTGGAAATACCTGTTATGTGAGTCATGAAGTACACAAATGTAGGTGTATGCATCTGATGAAATCTTATTCAGGATACAATTTAGCTTTGTGTGCTGGAATTTATGGAGCATACACTGCTCAGTTTGTTGTCTGATTTTAAGTAACGTTTTAAGGCTATACAAGAAGGAGATGAATGTTCAGGTTTAATTGAAAACCTTGAAAAAACGAATTTTTGTTAGACATATCTTTTGATGTGGTGCGGTCACCATCCTTGTCAGAGGGTGCTACAATAGCTGCAGGGAGAAATGTTTTTTTCAGAGGCTGGCATACTGATTATGCCCAGAAGAATGCAGCACTTTGTATGCCTTTTGAAGGAGTTCACCTCTTTGGATGTGAGTTGGATGAGGTGTTGCACAAAATTTTCAATTAGAAAAAGCACTTGTAGTCTTTTCGGCAGTATCAGTCATCTTCATCTGTGTCTTCTCATTCTATATCTTCCAAGTCCTTTCCCAAACCTTTGAGGCGCCTATATAATCAAGGTCAAAGACGACAAAAGAGTAAACCCTTCAAACCTCAGAATGACCGCAAAAGCAGATCTCCTTCAGGGCGCTCGAAGTAGAGACCCTGACTATGCCAGTAATTGCCTAGATTGGCCAGTTGGAGGATGGATTTTACATTTTCTGGACACCTAGAAGCAGTCCTGCAGATAGTGGAGACTGGCTTCAAAATAGTTTATCTCCATTCCCCCAGATACAGGGACTATTCTTACTCGAGAACCTCGAGACAAAGAGAAATTGGAGGCTATGAGGTTATCCATTCAGTCGCTTCATCTGAAGAATGCTGTGAAGGATTAACAAGGAAAAGGGCCCTTCTCAAGAATCTTCCTGGTTCCAAAAGTAACAGGAGGGTTTTGCCTGGTCATAGACCTCAAGTATGTGAACAAATGGATATGAAACGTATGTTTCAAAATGTAAACATTACAGAAGAGTATGCCTTTGATCTGTCCTATGAACATTCTCATTACCATGGACCTAATGGAGGCTTATTCCCACAAACGTTTCACTCTGGAACATCAGTAGTTTCTGAGATTCTGTGTTTTTGGTACCCATCATCAGTTCCAGGTACTGCCCTTTGGCATCAAATATGACAAAAGGGTCTTCACAAAAATGGTGGCTCCTCTGGTTGCTACCCTCCACTTGCAAGGTCTAACAGTCTTTCCATATTCAGAAAACGACCTCCCTCAACACATTAGAGTCTCCTCCTCACTTTTGAGTTCCACTAGAAGCTGAAGACCTGGCTCTTTATATAGGCACCTTGGCACCACCCACCTACACACCTTGCCTAAGCACCTGTATAACCTCTCGAGTGATTAGTGCGCTATACAAATCAAGATAAAATAACATATCTAGACAGTTGGCTCCTGGTGACTGACTTAAAGCAGGAAGCTGTAGAGGATTTATAACTGATTGAGAAATATCTTCAAACTCATGGTCTTCTCAACTATCCAAAATGTTAGTCAGTTCCATCCCAAGAAAGGATTTTTATTGGAGCCCTCTTCAAAACTCTGGAGGGCATGGTCTCTCTCTCTCTCTCTCAAGACAGAGCTGTGAGGTTGAGACCGTTTGTGACGCAGCTGTTATCCGGAGACAGAGCATGAATGTGATTATGGCTGAAAGCGCAAGGGCACATAGCATCATGTGTTTTCCCAGGTACCTTCGGTGAGATTGCATATGAGACCACTGTTATCTCATTTCCTCAGGTTTTGGTCTGAGCCAGAAGTTCCAGTGACAGCTAAGATTTTGTCTCAACTTCAGTGGTGGCTAAAAGATATGTCTCTACTCAGAGGATTTCCACTGAATCTAAGTTTTTCTCTTGCCTGACAACATATGCCACTCGGTTGGGATGGGGTATCCAGTGGGGGAACCCTCAACATAAGGTCTGTGGTCATTGACTCAGAAGAGGCAATCATCCAACTGGAGGGACCTATCAGCAATCTGGAAAGCGCTGAGGTTTTTCAGACATCATCTACTAAATCATCATGTGTTGGTGAGGGCAGAGAGCCATGTAGCGATGGCCTGCATCAACTGGGGGGGTGCTCAATGTCCTTCTCTCCGAATCTGATTGCTTTGAAGATAAGAGAAATTGTTCTGCCCGATTCCTGTCTCTGAAGGCCACATACATCAGAGGAAAGACAAGAAACGTACAGACTCGCTCAGCTGAAAGTTTGTGACATTTTGAGATCTGTCTCTCAATGACAATATTCCAGGAGATTTATTACAGGTTCAGGAATCCTTACATGGACATGTTTGCCTCCCCAGAGAACACACAACTGAAAAGGTTTTTCCCCAGTTACCAACACATGGAGCATGGGGAGTAGATGTGTTGCCCATTCTGTGTCTTTGGAAGCTTCTTTACTCCTTTCTCCCCTTTCCTTTGATTCCCAAATTGTTGTTGAAGGTACATAGGAAGGGAGCAGAAATAGTAGTAGTGGTACTTTTCTGGCCCAGGAGATCTTAATTCCCTCTCCTCCTGTCAATGTCTCTTCTGCCTCACTGAAGAATTCTACTCTTTGCTCCTCGTTTAGCATCTCTGGAGTCTCTCCCTCTGACTCATCTATCTTCTTCAGCCTCGGAATTGAAAGGGAAGGGTTGATGAGGCAAGGGGTCCCTGATCACTTGGCAGTTGTCATTCAACAGTCTAGGCGTCCCTACACATTATCATGTTATTCGAGGCATTAAAAATGTTTAAAAAGTGGTGTGATGATTTATTTATTTATTTGGTGTTTTATATACCGTGGACATGACCCTAAAAAGGGGTATCAGAGCGCTTTACATTTACATATCTTTAAACTTAGAGCAACACTTACAACATGTAAATTTAGTAAAAATAATCAGTGTACAGCGAGTTGCTAGAAACCGTTATGCTACCAGGTCCTGAGTAACTATACATTGATTTGTAAGAGAAACATTTGTGCTTTAACACTCAAATATACATGGTTAGCGGTCAATGTCTGTTAGCATATGTGTGAGCAAAAAGGTCCTCTGATTATAACCAGTCTGCTGAAATTATGGAAGGAATTTGCTCATAAAAAAGGATTTGGCTTCATTTTTGAAAGCAGAAATGGACACTATTTTTCTGAAGTTCCGGGGAGTGCGTTCCAAATTCTTGGTGCTGCACCAGAGAAGGCTCAGTCATAAGTTCTTTTCTTTCGGAAGAGAGCCGGTTTCAGTAATAGATCTCCTTGACTCCGAGACACTGTGCATCCTCCTGATAGAGTGATTTTCTGGGCTAGGTACATTGGTGTTTTGTAGTGTATCGCTTTGGGAGTGATACATGCCATTTTTAGTTGTATTCTTGCTTCGTAAGGCAGCCAGTTGAGCGCTTTCAAATGAAGGGTGATGTGGTCGAATTTTCTGGAGCCCGTTATAAGTCTTGTGGCTGCGTTGAGACAAGCTTTTAGTGGTGCTGTTGAAATCTTGGGAAGCCCGGCTAGAGTTGTGCAACCGTACTCGATCCTGGATATGACTAATGCCTGGACTGCTGTTTTAAGGTCTGAGTTATTAATGAAAGGTTTCTGAGGTAGCTTAAATGGAAACGGGCATTTTTTGCCATTGTGTTAATGTGTGTTAGCATGTTCAGGTTTTTGTCTAGCATAATTCCAAGGGACTTGGTTGAGTCTACAAGCCTCGGAGTACAGTTTAGCGCAGTGATCAGCTTGGTCCACTCCAAGATATTCGTAGTGCTTTTCTGTGGGGAGATCAGAAGGAATTCCGTTTTATGCAGGGCGGGTTAAGCTTGAGGTGATTACTAGTTAGCCAATGGACGGTTCTCTTAAGTGCCTGTTTCATAATAACAATCTCTTCTATCGATGTGATCTTGATATAAAGCTGTGTATTGTCAGCATACATATGGAAGGAGATGTTTGCCTGTTCTAAGATTTCTGTTAGTGGTTCTACGTAAAGATTGAATAGAGCAGGGGATAGTGTTGAGCCCTGTGGTACTCCAATAAGATTTCTAGATGAAGCAGATAATGATTGGCTCACTATGAATTTTTGCGATCTGTTCTCTAAGAATGAACTAAACCACTTTAGGACTGTACCCTCTAGGCCCATCCTGTTTCTTCAGGCGTTCCAGTATTTTGGCATGGTTTACAGTGTCAAATGCCGATGAGAGGTCGAGCAGGATTAGGAGACAGGTTTCATTGCGGTCAAGGGCAAGTAGAGCGTTGTCCGCGATGTGCAGAATTGCTATTTCCGTGCTGTGGTTTGGTCTAAATCCTGATTGGAAGTCATTCAGCAGTTTGAATTCAGAGATATGTTGGCTCAGTTGTTGATGTACACATTTTTCCAAGACTTTGGCTAGAATGGGAATGTTTGTTACTGGTCTAAAGTTGTTGAGGTCTGAGGGATTATCTGTTGGTTTTTTTAAGATTGGAGTGACTTGCCCTGTTTTTAGGCAGTCCGGTAATGAGCCTTGCGATAGCGAAGCGTTGATGATCTTTGTCCATGAGGGGATGAGCAGATGGTTTATTGTAGACCAACAATTTGCAGGTAGAGAATCATTGAAGTGATTGTTTGGTTTTATTGTTGAGATAATCTTTGCAATATCTATGTCAACGTAGGGCTTGAATTCTGACCAGAACGCATTATTTTTAGGCATTTCCAGAGCTGGTTGATATTGCGGCTTAGTTGGGGGTGCTCTTTTTGATCAAGGGGCACTCAGCTGCCTTTTTGAGCTCCACCTCCATGGATTTGGCTTTGGCTGTAAAGAAGGAGGAAAATTCTTCGCTGCTTATGTTCGATTTTGTAGCTGTTGGTGCAGATTTGGCTGTTTTGTTGGATTGATCTTTTAGCAGTTCGAAGAGTTTCCTCGGTCTGTTTTTTGCATTATCCAATTCTTTTCCGAAGAAGTCTTTTTTTGAATTAAGTATGCTTTTATTGTAGGCCTTTCTGGCTTGTCTTAGTTGGATTAAATGGGGTGAAGAAGGGTGTTGTCTCCATTTCCGCTCTGTGAGTCTGAGTGATCGTCTTTCTTCGTTGAGGGATCCGTTAAACCAGGGTTTTTTAACTTTGTTAGGGATCCTTTTGAGTTTTAAAGGGGCTATGTCCTCTATTATGCTCGTCATCATATTATTATAGTGTTCCGTTAGGTCATTGACGTCTACCAGGTTATTAGGAGGTTGCAGTTCCTTTTCACAGCGTGCCGCGAGATTTTCCCTGTTGAGCCCTCTGGTGTCACGAACCCAATTTCTGGGTTTTATTGATTGTGATGAGGTTTTCGTTTTTATGTGGGGTATTTGGAAGGTAATGATGTGATGATCCGACCAGTCACAAGGGATGATCGCGATCTTATCGACAGCTTTTTCTTTTGAGATGATCCAGTCTAAGGTAGAGCCTTTGGAATGGGTTGGAAGATGGCATTCTTGAACCAGCGATTGCTCTTCCAGGAAGGCTTTGAGCAGGTTGATCTGATTGTCAGTATGATCCTCCCTGTGAAGATTGAAGTCTCCTAGGAAAATATAATTTGAATGGGGAGAAGAATTTGCTGTTATGATTTCTATCAGCTGGTCTATGAACATGGGGGTTTTGCCTGGGGGTTTTTAAAATGTGTGAAGTTTGCAACTTTGATTGTCTAAGGATCTTAAGGACAAACCGAGGTATTCACAAGACTCTAGGGGGTCTGATTGTACTTTCGTAATGACAATGTCAGATCTGTTTATACAGGCGATGCCTCCGCCCTTTTTGTTTAGCCTGTCTAGTCCCACAATGCTGTAGTTGCGAGGGACTAATAGATCAAGGCATGGGGAGGATGAATCAGATAGCCATGATTCTGTTAGGATAGTTGCGTCGAATTCGTGGTTTAGAATGAGGTCGGCTATGTCTGCTGCATGTTTCTTTGCTGACCGACAGTTAAGTAGTAGACAGAGAATGGGATTCTGTGGTTTGATCGTTAACGAGTCTTGCTTATCGGGGATTAGAATCACATTTTTTAGGTTGTTGAGGTTTGGCATTCTATGGCTAGTCTTAGCAATTCTGCTTGCGTTAATTGGGACTGACTGAATGATAGGATTTTCTAACTTGGTGGGAGGAATGGGGGGGGTTTGTATGATAGCAAAAGGGTTTGTATCTCATTGTCTGTCAGATATTTGAGTTAATTGCGAGAACGGTATAGTCTGTTTGACGATGACATTGAGATAGACTTTAGTTTATTATGGGTTTCGTGAGCGGATTTCTGTAGGAGCTCTAATTTTAATAGAAATTTTTCTGATAAAAGTAGTAGGTTCTTCATGTCTCTGATAGCGAATTGCATGGCTTTGTAGGTCTTGTTCGATTGAGAGCTGAGATTATCAAACTCCATACCTGGATGAGGAGAGCTGAGATTTTCAAACTCCATATCAGGTTGTGGGGAGACGGGAAGTTGTACGGGTGGCCCTGTTGGAATACTAGAAGAGGTTGTCTCAGGGGGATTGGGGCTACTGATAGGCTTTTCTGTGCCTATTTCCTTATATCTTACTGCTATTTCGCCGTTCTTAGTGCCGGTCCTATGAGTACATCTCCAGTTTTCCTGGTCAATGACTGTTGACTCCATCCTAATGACTTTTTCCAGAAAAGTGTTAGGATCGGTGTTAGGGCTTGATTCAGAGCTATGGGCTCTGTGGTTGGTGGGGGTAATGTTGTTTTAGATAGATGTGGGCTGTTACTCTTAGCTTCGGAGCTACTGCCTTCCTGTATCGACTGATGGGGCTCTTTAGCGATGGTGTTTTCTATCTTGGCAGAATGATTCCTGTGTGGGGAGATGGCTTGTGAGTTGTTATTTGGCGGGTTTCTAGAGGGAGGGCTGTTAAAAACGTGTTCTTTTACGGTTGAGAAATATTCGTTGAATAGTTCCAGATCTTTGTTGGCGGCTTGTGTGAGAATCGTGCCGTTTTTTGTAGCATGTTATATTCAGTGTAGCTCTTAGTTTTCAAGAGGGTGTTATTAGCATCTTAGTGCCGTAAGGAATGTTTCTCATTTCCTGCACCTTAAGCATGTTATTTAGAGTGTTGCGCCATTTAGCCATTTTAGTAGTGAAAAATATTAGGTCGTTAATAATGGCGCCTTTTTTTACATTGAAGGAGAGGTCTGAGATTAAGGTTTCTGGGTTTTTTCTAAGTAGGTTGTGTTTGAAGGATTTGGTGGCATTTTTAGAGAGATTAGGGGGGTATGAGATTGTATAGGAATTTCTTCCTTCAGATTTCAGATAGGTCCCTGTCATGATAATGAGTGATGAATTCGGTCCTTATTCTTATTGTATCCTCACTTGCTATGTCTATTTTATAGCAGGAGGACGAATATAAGGATGTCTTAAATTATGTTTTTCTTCAGTAGATGAATGTTCTGTGGTGGGGGATTAACACTGTAAACTGATACCACTCCTTGAATGGGAGCTAATCCAACAGGACTGCCTTAATGTTAGGTATCTACGAAGTAGTCTGTTTCTATCTATATTGGTTGTCTTGGATCTCTGTTTCAATGTTCATCCGTATCCCTGAGGGCGAATGCTTTCTTTCTTTACTTAGTCTTATTGAGGTGTGTCATTGGCCTTATTACTGTGAAGGATTGAAAAGAACTGACCAATCCAAGATGGCTGCCATCCGTGGATCTTTTTTCTATTTCCGTGGCCAATGAAGTAAGGATTCGGGGAAGAGGGCCTGCTCGGGGGACTTTCTGTACTCTTTTAGGCTGGATTTGGATTTTCCTCGAGCAGACTTCAGTCTTCCCATCGCGCGGCCCGCACCCGCGCCATTTTAAGGTCAGGCATGAGAAGAATGGCGGTGGAGCGCCGATAATTGCTGCCCTGCCCTGCACAAAAACTCCCAAAGTCAGAGCAGGTACAAGCAAAGCACAGGCGATGGGCGAGCTCCAGGCCAAACATCAAGATTTGAGGTTCCATTGTCCATCGCGCACCAGCGCCTTTTTAGGGTCAGGCATGAGAAGAATGGCGTTTAATTGCAGCCCTGCCATGCACAAAAAAACCCAAAGTCAGAGCAGGTTCATGCCCAGCAACGGCAATGAGCGAGCCCCAGGTCAAGCATCACGACTCAAGACACCCTTGCCCCAGTAGAGCGTCCGGAGCTCGGGGAGAACAACCACGGGTGTGGCCACATCCCGACAGTAGCGGGAACGAAAGAGATCGTCAGGCACAAGTCCAGACTGCAGTCGCTGTCCTCTTTGGTTTTAGGGTTGAAGCAAATGAATGTAGTGAAGCGCTGGGGAGGCGCTACATGCGAGAGTGCGGTGGAGACAAACCGCAGTGCGGATCGGCAGCCGGCGGAGCCTCGCAGGCGCTAGCCACTCACCGTGGACTGTGTCGGAGCACGACCCTGATGAGGGATCACAGGTCCCGGTCTAGTAGGGTTGCACCAGGGTGCCTACTTCAGCTCATCAGTTCGTCCAAGAGCTGTCCAGGAGAAACACCCGATCAGCGCTCTGAATCAAAACTGCCCATCACAAGCGTCGGGAATAGAGTGCAGCATGAAGTACAAGCTCGTCAGGAAGCCAGCGATGCAAGGGGACTGAGATCCGTGGGTTCGTCCTGGTCCTGAGGAGCAAGGCACCCGCTGCATACATGTAAGTACATCCAGTTACTTTCCAGTTTATTCCCGTTAGTGTGTGCTAGATAATTCGATATCTAGGCGTCATGGATGGCAGGGAACAGACAGGGATAAACACTAATAAGTGATCCCTTACGCAGGAGCTTGGAAGCAGAGCTCCCTCTCGGCGGCCATCTTGCATCACACTTTCTCTTTGATGGGTTTCTATAAAGGCCTTTCAGCGGCTACATTAATAGCACAATGGGCTGTTATTCAGGCTTTTTGTAGTCCGGGTGGGTAATTTCCAGAAACTCCTTAGGAGTTTTACTATTTCGAGACCTGTGATTCAATCATTTTGTCCTCCATGGGATCTTTAGTTAGTTCTCAATTCCTTACAGTGGTTTCCTTTCCTTGAGGGTAGCGTGTGGCGCAGCGGCCAGAGAGGCTGACTCCGGAGCGCGAGGATATCTGTTTGTTTGCAGGGTGCAGATCAGCTCAGCATCATGTGACTCTAGGCAGTAGCTCACTTAATCTCCCCGACTGCCCCCAGTGCTTTGAATCCCTTAAAGGGGTGATATGTTCGCACTTCACAAATAGGAAAATAGGAATTACTTACGAACCTTTTTCCATGATGCAATTAAAGTTGTTTAAAGGTTGTGTTTTTGGTCTCAGTCTCCTCAGCTAGAACATTGGGGGAACCGGGAGCTTTCTTGTGTAAATCTCCAGGTTTGCAAATTTGGGAAGATTAAATCATTTTAAGAACTAATCCATCTTTTTTGACCAAGTTCCTTTACTTGGCTCACAGATAAACAACATTTTTCTCTCCTCTTTTTTTCCTCATTCTTCTTCAGAGGTAGAGAGGTGGTTATTTACTGGATGTAAAACGATCCATTTTGACCAGTGGGGCTAACCAGGGTAGCAAGGCTCCTAGTATTCCAGCATTATCATTAGTAAATGAATCAGGGAAGGTATTTCTATTCAGGGGTGGGCGGTAAACTCTGCCACGCTGGTGAAGTTTGCAGAGTTTTGCCACTCCGCCGCTCCTCTTGGAATGCGGAGTTCAGCCAAAACTCTGCCAACCGCCTGCAGAGCAGAGTTTACCCGCGCTTTCCCCCCTAAACTTCATCCCCCAATGAGTAGTGCGCCAGGAGGTGTATTTGCAGAGTGGTTGAGAAAGGGGGCAGCGCCTCCGACAAGGTCTCAGCAATCCTGCTGTGGGGGACCTACTGGTGGCAACAATAGGGGTTCTTGGCCCCCAGCGACCCTCAGCAGTCAAGGGGACTTCACCCCCCAACCAGTAGTGCGCCAGGAGGCGCTTTCGCAGAGTAGTTGAAAAAGGCGTTGGGGCCTCAGATGAGGTCTCAGGAGTCCCGCTGTGTGGTACTAACTGGTGGCAACAGTAGGGGTACTTGGCCCCCAGCGACCCTCAGCAGGCAAGGGGACTTCATCCTCCAACCAGTAGTGCACCAGGAGGCGCGTTTGCAGAGTGGTTGAGATACGGGCGGGCCTCTTAGGTCTCAGTAATCCCGCTGTGTGGGACTTACTAGTGGTAACAGGAGGGGTTCTAGGCCCCCAACTGCTCTCAGCATCCAAGGGGACTTAATTAGGGTTGGCCAAGCAATACTCCGTCCACTCACGGAACTCCATGGAATTTGGCAGAGTTTTTCAGTAGCTCAGCGGAATTCCGTGCAGTGAAACTTTGCAAGCTCCGCCGAGGCCTATTTCTGTTGCACATGAGTCTTCCAAAATGTCAACCTCTTCAAGTATTCAAGGGCGATCAACAATGGGTGTGGCTGCTTCTTGGGCCAAATTTAAGGGTGTCCCTTTGCAGGAGATTTGCCGAGCTGGCACTTGGGCTACTCTTCGTATGTTTTTGCACCAGTACCAGATTCAGGGTGTGGGTGATGGGAAGAATTCTTTTGTTCACAAAGTTTTGGAATAAGTATTGGATTATTGAAGGCTCATATTGTTTTTGTTTCCAGTTTTTCTGTATAAAACAAAAGAACATTCTGGGCTTTTATGATCAGTCTTGTGATTCTTCGGCCAGTATATGCTTTGATGTTCCTCACAAGTAATTGACTGGGACGAGAACGTAGGACATAGGGATATTGCCCCAGTTACTTACCGGTAATCTTCATTATCCTTAGTCCGTAGTCCTCATCACAGTCATTACGGCTCTTCCTCCCTCCCTCCCTGGTACTACTGATCCAAGATGGCTTGGTATATCAGGAAGAGGATTGGCCAGATCTTATACCACCTAATATGGGTGGGATGTAGTCAAGTTCACTCCTGCTACCTGGCTTTGGTCTTGTCAATAAGGTGGGTTCACCTCATGAGTAATTGACTGTGACAAGGGTTACTGACTAATGATGATGATTAACAGTAAGTAACAGTTGGTGCAGTAACTTGTAAGAGATCAATAGCCCTAACTAGAACTTTCTGCAGCAGATTATAGTGGTGAACACCAGGTGACAAACTTACTGCTTGATGACTTGCAAGTTAAAGTTTGGACCATTGTACGCACTGGATGTATAGCTTGTCAGGAAGATGCACTTCTTTATCCAGCTAACAGCCTTGTTTCACCATATGATGACTTATACAATGTAAATTTCTTTGCAGCCTCAGAATCTTAGGTCAGCAGTTTGATTCGGGTGAGAGCTGAAGGAGAAGGGAGGTGGGAACACTAACTTTAGAAACTTGAGAATGTCTTAGTGCTTCTGCCTATCATCCATGGGTCCTTTATAAAGTGCCATATATATTTTTACGTCTAGCATTAACCAAGACATTTTGATTTTACTAAAATTATATATATATATATATATATATATATATATATATATATATATATATATATATATATTTAAAGTTATATAGGCTTTAAGCCAACCCTCTTTATCGATTTGTCTGCTGTGTCATTCTCATTTTTCATCTGCCCGTACAGCATATAGCATGGGGCAATGGGTCAGCCCACTTCAGCCCAGTAGTGTGAATTTTAATAAAATATCTACTTGTCAATGGGACAGGTTGCTTTATAAAACTACTTGTCCTGTAACAAAATCCACTTGTCCCTTTGGTGCCACGCAGTGCAGCGACAAATTATGACAGCAATCTCATTATATAAGAGCTCTGATAATAATCTCTCTGATTATGCCAGAGCTCATACCATAGTAGAGTTTGAATACTAGCAATTCCCTTGTTTTGCCACCTTTCCACAGATCTACATACTGGTGCTGGAGGTAGCGGTAAGCAACAGTCCCCCATGGTTGAAATGCCCTGTTGAGTCTATGCAAGCCTACTAACTTGCATGTCTTATGGGTTTTCATCAGCTTGTCTCTAATATTTTCCCATATAGGAAAAGGTTTGAAATTTGCTCCTGACAAGGGCAGAGGTAAAACTTCTTCCAGGGTTGGGTAAAAAAGTGGTCAGTGGGAAAGTGAACTTGTTACAGAGCAACAGATTTTTGCATAAGGAAATCTACACATGATTATTTGCCAGTGCTAAAATGCAGTTAACTAATATTTTCTAGGAGTACAATTCCCTGACCTACTTCTGTAACTTGTAAATTCTTGGACGTCGTAAATCTGCTCTACAGCAAGGACATATACCATGGGTGCACTTTGCGACTTTCTTTAAGAATTGGGCCCCTATTTAGGTTTGACGTTTAGTTTTTATTAAAATTTTCTCTATCTACCGACTGGCTTGATTGTAAGTGACAGCATTCTGCTCTTTCACAAGGAGCATATTGGCACGCAAAATAGTTTTGTTCAAAGACAGGAACTGCTGTGGCAATGTTTGGTTTTTGAGACCGAAAATATTTTTTGCTTTTGCTAATGTTTGTTATAATGATGAGGGCCCTGTAGCTCCCACAACAATAAAGTTCCACAAAACCCATGCCAAAACAAGGCATACATTGACATAACCAAAAGGCTGACCACCAAAGTCATACCTATTGGCTTTGCCAATGCTTGTTTATTTTCATGTTCCCTATAATTTTGTTGCAACTTGCTACACTGATTTTTCTATTATGAATATTTTTGGGAAATGCTATCATGTATCAACACATTTTGCTAAACGATGCTTCAAAGAAATGATACCTAAGATTTCACAGTAATTTAGCAAAAGGTTTTTTTTCTAGTTGCATTTTTTGTATAACTATTTCATTTTGAAAGCAAAGAATCATCAATCTTGCTTTCAAGCTTTTGCATATATTTGCATCTAATCAGAGAGCATCCTGGAAGCATTATACCTAGCCCTATATTGTTAAACCTTGCAAACCTGTGTACACATTTTTATATTGGACCACTGTCGGTAGTGCAGGCTGAACTAACAACATTTCCTTAGAGCGCCCACCCTAATAAGGTTGTATTAACCTTAAATACAAGTTTGAACAGCATTAACATATAGGCACAACTATTCCCTTAACTGCAGACAATGCCCTGCCTTGATCCATAATGTGGTAGTGTAATCTGGCAGCCAAAGGGTTTGTGCTGCAGGGGGTTGGGCCTGCTTGTCCCAAGGACAAAATAAAGATGAAAACTTCTTGTACTTGACCCCAAACAATATGTCCTGGGCATCGGGCTATAGGAATTCCACACCCTTGTCAGCCATTGGCCAACTTCACTTTGAGTGACGGCAGTTCCCTTCAGTACTTAGTGGGGTCTACTATGGAAATGTGTGCATTTTGAGACCAAAAATTATATTTTTGCTTTTAGCCATTTTCTTTACATATATATATGTAGGTAACCTGACAGATTCCCAACTATAAATTTTACAAAAAGCCATGTCAAAGCAAGCATTGACAAACTAGAAGGCTGGCAAACAATGTCAGACCTTTGTCAACGCTTGTTTATATTGGATTGATGGAACTTTACTGTACAAGGGGCAAACTGTTGCATTGGATTGAAAGTGCACAGAATGGGTTTTAACTGACGCAAAGCTTCACATTTACTGCTTTCAAAAAGTAGTGCATTTGTTAGCAGTTCATCATGCTGTAGCGCATGTTGATGTAAGTATGGTGCACCGATCCCTTTTGGTACCGAGAGATGGTGCCTCAGTGTGGTTGACTGGTTTATTATTGTGAATAAAGCAGCATCTATGCAACACTATTTTTTCTGTATCTAAAAGCCTGTTTTATTATTTAATATACAATAGCAGCCATTATAATGATACTGATAATATTGTATACCATAACATTCTATACCAATAATTTTTTGGAAGAGTATTATTTTTAACTGACTTGTTTATAGTTCATGCAATCCCCAAAAGAGAGAATATTTCTGTACTGTGCAGGCTTTCCCTCAACCCCTCCCTACACCTCTTGTTTCACGGCCTTTGGCTGGAGAGCCCCATGAGTGCTGACTGTTCATGTGATAAGTTGGCTCTACTCCGGAGCTGGCAAATAAAACTGAAGTTCAATGTCTAACATCATTGAAGATAGCCACCTCTCAGTGCAGCTCGTTGTGAGCTGGATTATGATTAGGCAGCTCTGGGCTGAGAGCCAGACAATCATTCCTCTGGGTCCCACTTTGGCAGTGCCAGTATGATGAGAGAGCCTCTGTGACAATCCATTTTCGCCAACCTCCTCATATTCATCTCAGAGCAGCTACTTCTTACCTCTCCACTAGCCACCCAGGCAGGGCCTGGCGCAAACCCATATGATTTTGCTATTCTGCCTCTCGCTATATGTCATGCTTGAGGGTACTCTCTGAGTGTGCTGATAGTATTCTGTTGCTATATAGAAGTAAGGGGTACCATACGACAAGGTTATTTTTGCAGCATGAATCTCGTCGCGATTCACAGGCCGTGCATATTCCACCATCTAATGGTTGAAATTGTAAAGTTCTACTTGTTCTAACCCTTTTTAGGTCAAGCATGCGCTGTCTGTTGCGAGGCATATTGTGTTTTTTTAAAGAACTTAAGGGACTTGGAGCCCTCTCATTGTTTACCATTGGTTGTCTTTCTTTGTCACGCTCATATGCTGTCACGCTCATATGCCTGCTTCTTATTTGTGTCCCAGCTTATCAATCTTGTGTTTGTCCCTCCCACGGAACATTACTCTCTTTACAATATTTTAGATTACCTGCCATCTCTGCTTCCACTATTTGCTTTTCAAGAACTACTTTTTAGGTCGAACCTAAGCAGCACATGATCTGTCTCTTCGAGACATGATGTATCCACTCTGTGGACTTACAGCCCACCCTTAACCTTTTCATTCGTTAATTCGATTGTCCTTTATAAATGCTTACTTGCTAGTGGTTAATCCTTTCTCCTTGTTCCTCCTTTTTGTCTCTTGTTTACTCTTACAGAGCACCCCTCAACTACTGGTCTCTGTTTATGGTTTGTTTTGGGGAACTCCTTTTTTTTAATTATTTGTTTCCTGCTCGCTGTCTTTGAAGCTTTATGTTCAGCTTCAGTTCTCATCGCTGCTTGCATTTCACTTAATTTCGCCATGCCGTCCCCCCCAACACCACCTCCCGTCCGTCGCTGCTTGTTATTTTCAGTGCTTTGGTGCCCGTCGAGTTCACTTAATCTCCTCATGCCTCCCTCCCACCACCACATCCCACCCGTATTTTAAGTGCTTCAGCACTGTCGCTGCTTGTTTAAAAATTCCTTTTACTGTAGTTATCTTTGTTCCAAAAACATGCAGTGTTGCTCAGTGCCAATGCTTTCCCCGGGTCTCCCGGAATCCGTAAGTATCTATTTTGCTTCCTTATTAGGTCGTGGGAGCTATTCTTTGTCTTGTTTCTGAGTTCTCCTAAAGCTACACTCGCGGCCTCGCCCCCTTCTTGCTCCGCCTGCATCAGCATCACTCTCCCTCTTCCAGGTCCCCCACATCCAAAGCCACCGGCCTTGGTGGTACGACACATCCAGGGTACAGGAAGGCAGGGAGGTTGGTAGAAGTCACATGGAAGCTCCAGGTTCCAACAAGACCTCGAGCTGAGCCAGGCTTCAAGCTCGCGCCTGGCTCTGGCTTTGAGTGGCTCGCCCGCCTCTACTCCGAACGGTACAACATGCGGCAATCACTCTAAAACAGGAAGGCAAACTAGTCCCTGCCTGTGATTTTGCATTCTTTGTTAACGAGTTTGATTAGTCAACATAGGGAGGTAAATGGTTAACTCATGTTGTACGTTGACTACTTTAAATAGTTTAACGTTCTATTTTGTGAACTATTTTCACTGTTGAGTGGACAGAGCTTTGTGAAATAGAGCTTGTTTTATCTTGGGATCTGACAGCTCCGGAGATAGCGCAGTCCGTGTATGAGGCATTTGAAGGTAAATTACCAGGGGTAGTGTCTGCCAGTGCCGCCTTCCTTTGTGTACACAGTACTAGCAAGTTATATATGAGAACAGTTTAGAGTAGTGCACCCATGTGTGACCTCATAACACTTACTCTTCAGTCCTTGTGAATTCAGTAGTCATCTACAGTGTACCTGCTGCAAATCCTTTGACTGTGTTCTACACTTTCCCCCGAGCAGAGCCATACAGTCATATGCATTATGATCAACTAAGAGTCATTACCCTATGTGTCCATATACACGGATTAAAGACAGCGTCTCTATTAACGACCCAGAACCCCCACTCCCTTTATGCTTTGGGCCCAACCCACAAACGCTAACGTCCCAGGATAATGTGCTGCATGGCTAAACACTTCTAAAGGTCCATAAGGCAAGACCTATTTGCTACGCCATTGCTTGTTTTCTTTTGTGTGAAGCACTCCATGGGAGTGCTAATGTTTTCGAGCCCTCTCTCGCGTGTCTCTCCCCCTAAACCCCATGTTGCTTTCTGTTGCCCGACTCCATCTCCACGCCCCCTCCACATTCGTGGTAGGAATAAGTCTTGTGTGAGGGAGACATTCCGATTTTGTGTGTTCAGGATGTCGAGCCTCTTTCAACCTGCCGTAAATACTCTGTTAATGGGCCGTATGTTACGTATAGGAGGGAAATGTCTCTTGCACTGCTATCTGCAAGAAATAATGTCTGTTTTTTGTTTTTTCAGCTGCAAAACTGTGTTAGAGCAGCATGGGTGTTGCTTTAAGCACAGTGTAACGATTATCAAATCAGGGTGGCTTCTGTAAAGAGCTGATTACTTGAATTTTAGAGCTAACTGACTTATTGTCAAAGTATAGTTTTTAAATTAACATTGAAAAAGGTGTTTTTTCATGCGTGGAACAGTAATCAAAATTAAGGAACTTTTTCAGTCCCTTCATTATTTTGGCTGGCATTGGTGGCCCCTCAACATTTTGGAAGGCAGGGCACGGACTCGGGCACGCCGCCATTATGGCGGTTGCGCCGGTCCCCCGCATCGGTGGGAGGCGGGGTGCACCGCGCACGATAGTGACGCGGCGCCACTGGCCTCCCCTTGATTGGTTGGTGGCCGCGTGAACCGGAAGCACTTATTAGTGCTTCCGGTCCGCGCGCTCTGGCAGACCGGTCGTGACCGGTGTTGCTCTACCCTACAGTAGGGTATAAGAAGGCTGGGGAGCAGAGAGGACGGCCTCTCTTTTTCCCGCTCCCCAGCTTGGTAACCGCACTCGATGGGTCCGGGCCTCCGGCGGAGGCCCTTAACTATACTTTTTCCCCACCCACTATCCCCTAAAGCAGACATTTTGGGTGATTTATGTTTTTTCCATTTCAGGAAGAATACTGTCTATTGGATAGAATTGTCGTAGTGTTGAAATAAAGTGTTTTCTTGATTAATCTTTGTCAATTTTCAGAAGTACTCTCTATTCGAATGAATGGTTGTAGTATCAAAATGAAAGTGTTTTTCTTATTTCATCTGTTTTCAGATTTCAGGTGTTATATTTTGTCGTATTTTGTGAGTGTTCCCTTGGTCAGGCGGTAAAGTCATGATTGGTGAGCATAGTTTACGGTCCTTAACGGGCATAACCATGGTCAAATGGGGACGCCCGAGGGGGAGACAGAGGGTCTCTCATGGAACTCCAGGGGCAGTTACAGCCGGTAGGCTGGAAGGGTGCGGGGGGTAGGGAGGTCACGCTTCCAGTAGGTTGGTTGGCCACCCCGCACACGCATGCGCTCAAGGGCGCAACAACGCATAATTGCAGCGGCCCCTTTTATGGAGTTGAATCTTTAAGGGCGTATGGGGGGGCCCGGTGGAGGTATCCATCCGGTAAGGTGGACCCCCTGCGCAAGGTCACTCCGGTTGGAGGTTGGGACCTAGCTTGAACTTGACCTTGACCTAGGGCCGCCAGTCATTGACCTTGCCGTAGGCTCTAACAGGGATACGCAGAAAGAGAATATCTTCATTGCTTAGCTTACGATAGGAACCGATCTGTATTAGAAACATGTTAAGGTTAGCCAATTGACAGCTTGTGCCTATCAATGTATTGGACTTTCTGCGTATTGTGTGTATAATGAAAATAATAATACATTTTTAATGTTTGTTTATATTATGTAATAAAATACGGCCGGGGTTTACTACCACTAATCCAAAGCAGTGCGGTGCTTGAATTGTTTGCCTTGGGGGTGAAAGGGGGGGGGGGGAGCCCCTAGGGGAGCCAGGTGACTGCCCACCCCAAGGGTTGCGGGTGAAGAGGAGGGGGACTTTAGGCAAATACCAGGCCATATGCTTCTTTCCCACAAAACTGTTAGATATTCCTTAACAAAGGGGTTTTATAGCATCCTAAATCAAACGTCGGTGGAGGCATCCTTATTTAAAAGAAATGCAAATTTGTCTCTGCTGTGTTCAGAGACAGAAAGCAGAGATACATTTTATAACGAGAAGTGATTTCAGGCTGTGTCGGAGCAGGAACTCTGTAGCAGCGCAGTTCAGTGGGCCACATGCCTTTTAAAGTCTGCGACTATGTTCTTTAATAACTGCAAATTCCAGACTTACAAGCTACTAGCAAATACTGACAAACAATTGAAGAATAGGCTTTAGTTCTTTTATAGAGGGACATATTAAAAAAAATCAGTGATTCACTATATTTCAACTGATATGTATGTTTGTGCGTCCATGTGTATAGTTATAGAGACATATGTACATAACGGCGTATATATGTATCGACACACTAAAAAATATACATTTGTGCACGTATATTTTCTGTTTCTAATCGCGATAATGGAAGAAATACTTCAAGTTAGCAGCAGAGTAAAACAAAGGACTTATGTTTCTTTTGCATCACACTAACAGTGCAAACTGCTTTTTGGTAAACCCAAGCACTTTTGAATGCAGAACACATTTTTTGTGCCTACACGTATATCATATAAACAAAAGATGAACTGGCTAATAAAGAACCACACGATGCTGTTACACAGGATTTCTTAACTAATACAGACCGTCCTTCTGCCTACATTTTCAGAATAACACCACCATTGCCTGCATTGCTGAAACTATCATTGGCCATTTTAATTATTAAACTCATGACAGAAGTGACCCAAGTTAAGAGGGGCTGCAGAACTTTAGATTAGGCTAATGGCAATTGTGGTTTGGCAGTCCTAAATTACTTCAACCCTCTCCACTTACAAAATAAATAAATAATAATGCGATGTGGTAAAACATGTAGTAATGTATTCAGTATGCAGTGACTAAAAAAGGACGGCCGGGTACAGTATACTTTCCCTCAGAGGACACTGTTGATGTCAAACACTTTGTCAAACTCCCTCTAACAATTGCAAAGGTGCACATTTTTAGGGCCATGGCATATAAGCCACACTACAATTCTTAAAGCGTAAAATTATAGACTGTGAGTGCATTACAAAGCATAGCCAGTTACTACACCATGCTTTGCTCACATCACTGTGTCTTTACACATTCTATTTAAAGTCAAAATCATTTAAAAAGAAAGGATTGCTCAGAGTAATTTCCGAAACGAGGGGCTAACAGGGCATTTATTAAAATAAATAAATACAAATATAACATGTTATGCTTAAGAAATGAACCATTGGTCACTTACATGTGTTTCACCCCAGAAAATGTAACACGAGTAAGCAGGACCTGCATACAGCACACTCTACACTGGGATAAAGTAGGTCTGTTTCAACATTGAGTATCATCACAGCCATACTACAATGTGTTGGGATACGTAATAATACACATACTATGGGTGCTCTTACTTTCTACTCCTCCTGCACAGGAACACAGGATTTGTTAACGACTCAACTGTCAACATGGAACCTTGATAAACCCAACCTACAATAGGACACTTTTTCAGGGACAGTTAATTAGAAAATCATACTTTATCAGCATGCGATCTATTTAAGACCCCAAATTAAGGGTTATGTTCTCTTCTTTACAAAACATCCTTTAATAAACTATCTAGAGATCTGATTGTCTGACAGTACCATTACAATCCCTACCCACAAATATTTTTACTTTGCTTTTCAGCTAAACAGAATGAAAGGTGCTCTCATTTTTTTCAATTTTTGCATATAGTTTCACAAAAGTATTTAAGATTAGGACACTGTTTCTCCTCCCATGAGGGTGTAGGGTAACGACACACATCCAGGAATGTAAACATGTTCATAATAATATTTTATTCCTACTTCTGTTGGTACCCAGCAGGGGTGAGAATACCTTCCAGACAGCAGAGCAAAGCACAAAGTCTTTAGGGTGGCATACCACCTACATGCCATACTTGAATGCTAAAGCTTAAACTATTTATATCCGAGTTTTTTGGGGGTGGGGCGGGGAGTGAGATTTTTGGCCTTTTTTGGCAAAGATTCATTAAGAATCGTCAAACGGAGCAAAAGTTATTAGAAAACAAAAAAAATGTCTTCCTATGGAAACTCAGACTCTCATATAACTACACAGTGATATATATTTATTCTGTTATACTAAAAGATAAGGTGTAGCAGTACACATAAGATCAGACTCATTCTACTGCAACAAAGGGTATATAAGTCACTCATACCTACTGCAAAAATTAAATCTAGACTATATTTCTACATACTATCGTGTTAGATCAATAAGATGTGGCAGTGCACTTGCTTTGAAACAGGTCCAACTGCGATTGGGGGGTTTCAGTGTTCACATTGCCACATATACACTATTGTAAATATAGTATATATAGAAATATTTTAAATATAATAATAATTTGGAATCTAAATTTACCTCCTAAAGCAAAAAAAAAAAAGAAAGGAGACCTTTTGTGGGTGTGTGCACCACGCAGGTTCTAACAAGTTGAACTGTCTAACTCCAACCACTACATGGCAGAACAGGTAAGTAACTTTTTTTTGTTGCCGTTTTAGCTGACAGATATGGTAGTGTCAAGACTGGTGGTCCAGTGGGGGTCTTTATACAACGGAAGTTTGACAAAATATATATGGCTTTAATAATCTTCTGTAAAAAGTCTTGCATTTAAAATTTCATCTACATAAAAACACAAATACTCAAACATATCAAGGTAACTAACAAAGGAAAAAAGGCTCCTGTGTCATTTTGTAGGTTTTTTTGTGTGTGTTTTTTTTAAAAATCCTGTGTTTGTATAATTCCTTTAGGAAAAGAACATAAACTATTTGGCATGAATTAAAGTCTGTGTGTTTGGAGGAATGTGTTTCTCAGTTTTTATCTGCCCTGTGTCTAAATTGTTCGTCTATTCTCCATTGTAACCAATACTTAAAACCCTTATTAAGAGACTCGCAGTATCCCGATGCAGTACAACTGCACTCAGAATTTCCGCTACAAAGGTGTTGAACAGTCATACCAATACAAAATTACCCCTGAAGAGGAGAGAATTTTGATTTTGAGATTTGTGTTTCTGCACTGATACAATTATGTACTTTCCACATTCTGGGCTGTTTATGCAAGACATATTCAGCCATGTCTTACCTGGTGAAATGTATCTGCTAAAATCCCCAAGCATGCAAAACTAGATTCTCCTGAATTTTAAGCAGGGGATGCCCAATTTCCACCATCCTGATGCTCCCAGTGCAGCCCAAGCCCACCATCTTTAACTTGACTTTCTATGCTAAAATTAACTTGTAGTGCCACCCAGTAACCCCTACATGGTCTGGGCCAATAGCAGTGTATAACAAAAAGTCTGATACAGAAAAATTTTGTTTAACCAAAAAACCTAATTTATATAAATATCCGTGCCCACATCAAATACGAATTCAATTAATGGCTAGTTGAAATCATGCCTGAACTCACACTGTGCTTTAGACTAGACACACAATATATATATATTCAAAAAATCTAGGATTTTATAAATATATTGCTTTAGTGGTCGCTATTTTAGAGGATTAAGAAGAATGGGTTTCAAGAGAAATTCCGAAAAAGTGTCCTAATTTACGCACAGGCAACTAGGTATGCCTGTGACTTATGTACATTTAAAAATATTAGTTTACTCTTCGGGCTGATTACATAAGGAAAGATGTAAATGCAGTTTTTGTCAACTTTCTGTCCACTGAATTGTTCATCTGCTAAAACTCTGCTACAATGCTGATATAGTTACGCAATTGTATACTCTTATATTCTATGACATGCGTTGAAATCTGGGCATACTCTTACATTTGTTTCTAAATTACATTGAGATTGGAAACGTACGCAAAATACAGGAGTAACCCAACAAGAGTAAACTTTTAACAATTTTTTTTATATTTACTTCTATGAATCGGGCTCTAACTTTTTGTAGGGAGAGAGTAACGCAGAAAGTACTGTGTCTTGAGCTTGGGCCTCCGTCTATAGATGCTATGGGTGCTTTGCCCTGGATCTGGTTCGTTTCGAAGTTTCAGACCTATAGGAACCATATAGAAATGGTAGCACTGCTGTTGCAGAACTCCCTATCGGATGTTATACTCCTCAGGAAATTCTCTCCTTAAGCCAGGTTTTTCATCTCTTTTTCCTGCAGATGCCATGTTTTGCCAAGAAAGTAGTCACAAAGGGGTCTTAGGAACCTCATAGCACGTGGACTGTTATTTGAGGAGGTAATACCGCACCTTTTAAATACTAATACGTCCTGGTGCTGGGTTTTCCCCTTGTGGTATTACCTCTCCTTTCCAAGTTCCATATCTCGGAATGGGGAATAACTCACTAATACCTCATGTTTTTCCCTGCTCTATAAGACTCAGAATGTTGAAGGTTTAACACGTGCAATTGTCCCTTAGTCTTACTTGGTGAAATATTTGTGCATGGAAGAAGTATGGTATTTTAGCACTCCTTGTGGTTATGAATTATTAGCAAAGTCGTGTGCGCTCCCCCCTGAAGCGAGAGCTTAAAATGCTTTCTGTCGCTGTTAGCCTTTTTCAGGTTTTCAGATGGCGCCTGTGGGATGTTTTGACAGTTCACAGTCCGTCACCCTCTTACAGTGATTTGACATGCCAAGGCAGGAAGTGAGGAGACAGAGCAGGGGGTGAATGTTGGTAACTCGCAGAGGGAGCACTGTTTTTGACAAACCTTAGGAGGGGGAAGTTTGCTTTGGCGAGGGGAATGAGGATGAAAATTTGCTAGTGAAAAAGACTGTTGGTGCCGCCTGCCACCTCCTTTCTTACTTCCAAATTACATAGTGTATGAAAATGAAACAAATTATACGGCAGGGGATGGCCAAATTATGCTGCAGAGTTGAGTAGATTATGCTACAAGAAAAGTCAAATCATGCAGTATAATGCAGCACATTTTGTGATATGTATTTACTGCAACATTTTGCCATTTTTACGCTTGTTAACACTGTTTAGGCACTGGTTGCCCCTCATTAGCACCAGTTTAACACCCAAATATAGCAATAAGCAACAGAAAGATGAACAGTTAATATTGCCAAAGAGCCTTCCACTGCGCACCAACACATGCAGCCACGTACTTTGTAACTTTTGAACTGTTTGAGCTAGAAACATTTTTTTGCTAAATTCTGCAGATTATGCAGCAGATGATGTACTATGTGGTAAAAGGGTTAATACTATAATCATGCGAAAATCGCTGCAGCAGCACAATTGCATAATTCCAGTGGCCCTGCACATAACGTACCACATTTGTGCACAGAGCCTACTTTCCATTACATGGATGTGCAAAATTTGCCTTTGCGAAGAAACAACCATATTACGCACACAAAAAGTATTTGTTTTCAATTCAAGGTCAAAGTTTACTAGTTAGTAAACAAGAATTGGCAAAGCCAATAGGTCTCGCCATACAAAACCTATTGGCGTTGCCAATGGGTTTTAGCCATATTGTACACCAGCATGGCTAAAAGATAGTGGCGTAGCAAAGAGTGGTGTAGATGGGGTGTCAGAGTGCAGTTGCGAAGCATGGAGTAGAGTGGTGAACAGTGTCATGGATTGTCTTGGATTGGAGTGTCGTGGAGTGGATTGTCGTAGAATGGACTAGAGTGGTCTAGGGTGAAGTGGCATAAAGCGGCGTGGGGTTTTGAGTTATGGAGTAGAGTGTTGTAGAGTAGAGTGTCATAGAGAGGCTTACAGTGGAGATGCATAGAGTGGAGTGGAGTGGTGTAGTGTGGAGTATGCATGGCGTGGTTGTACACTGCCATTACAGACAACACATTTTCAATTGAAATGATCATTACATTTGCTCATACAGTTTAACTGATAAAACTATACAGTGCACAAACGATAATGTGTGGAAGTAGCATTACTTAGTGTATTGATTTGTTTTGATCGTATTAAAATATTTGTTTCCACCACACCTCCGAATTACAAACAAATGTGCTTCATTTGGGCTCTTCTAATTGTTATATAGTCTTAAATATTTGCAAAGTTCATTTACAGACATTTAAACTTTGTTGCCTGCTAGAAAAAAAGCCTTTTCTTTCCCAGTACCCTGCAAGATTGTCACATAAATCCTCTCACTTGGAAGTCGGAGAAAGAAAAATAAACATCTAGCTCCCTCAGGAAGACAGAGCCTGGACTTTTGCCCTGTGTCTTTGAAGGCACAGTGTATGTGACAAGATAAGAACAAAATTTAAAGGCCTGCTTGCAGAAAGTGGGAACTTGCAAAGAATACAAGGAGCAATGGTGAACACGTTTTGTTCCACAGGAGGGACAAAGACATGCTGGATAGGTTACAACAAATAAAGCCAGCAAATAGAAAGCCAGAAAAATAAGTTCCAAATCACAAAGTCAATGGTAAGGAATGGCGGAATGCGTTCCAAGGTAAGCTTTCAGAATGCCCACAAGAATTCTTTTCACAACCAAACAGCTGCGCTGTCTGGTAGGCTTCGACTTAAAAAGCCGCACTTGGACCTGCACATCTTAATTTTCATGCAGAAAGGCAAGTGGTCATTTTGGCAGGAAAGTTACGAATTCCCTTCCGAAGTGTGTCTGTTTTCCCACTCTGTCACTGAATAATTTAACTTGGTTGTAATCTAACTTGGTCTTCAGATAGCAATTGTAACGTGGTTTAGGTGCTTAGAATATGCATGCGTTTCTTAGACCTGGCATATTTAACACACCATTGTAATGCAGTGCAAAAATGGATCGCAAATGCTGTTAAATTACAGGCTATGCTCTATAGCCTCCTGAAAGTTGTTTCCAAGGGGAAGTTTCCTTGCCCCAAAAGTACTGAGATGAATAGGTGCTTCAGGGTCAGGAGCAGTGTTTTGCAGGTCTATGTACTGCAATAGCATGGGTTACTGCATGCCCTTGTTGATGTGCATTGGGAGAGTTTTGTGAGGATCTTCCGGGAGATCAGCAGAATTTAGATGTCTACATTAAAAGTACCAGTGAAACCTTGTTTGGGTGGATCTTGAATGTCTGGATTGAGGAGCCCTAGCGGAGCTTTGTGTCAAGAGTGGCAAGAATTGGCAAGAGTGATGCAGGCTGACTGGAGGTGTACTGGCAGAGTTTGATTTGGGCTCCTCTGCTTGAATAAGAGAAGTTTTGCAGGTTAAAATAGTAGTGCATTCGGAGAGCTATGTGGTGGTCACATTGCTGGAAGGGCCTATTTTGTTTGCTGTATGGCTAAGGCGTATTTACTAAGTTGTGTAGGTATCAAAATGTTGGAAGGGTTTGTATTGCTACATATCTGCCAAGGTTACAGATTGCAATGTCTTACAGTTTCATAATTTCAGTGTAATTATGAGTGACATTTTAACGACTGAGTGACACTTTCTCGCAAGCAAAATCAAGCAATGAAGACGAGACAAACATAAATATCAGAAATTACACCCATTTGAGCAACGGGAAACTCTAAGAAGATCTTGAACATGCTGCATAGCACCAGAAATGGAAGGGCACTAAACTAGTGCCCTTGTAACTTGATCACACTGTTAAACAAATGTGTAACCATGAACCCGGACGAAGGCCTCTGGCCGAAACGCGTAGGTCGTTTGTTTGTTCCTTGATGTACTTGGCACTTTGCACGCTTTACAAAGAAAATCTAATGGAGAAAAATAACTGAAAAATAAAAATAAAAATGGTAAACGCTGAACAACTTTAACTTGCCTGCGTTTTTGCTGATGAGAGTGCTGCCTTTCTGTGACCCTCTGGAACTCTTGGTGCTTATGGTTCGAGGAAAACACAGGAAATAAATAAATATATATATATATATATATATATATATATATCATCCAAAGTCGGTTTACTTTATCCGGGTTACTGGCGCTCCACAAGGTGCGTGACCCACGCGGTTGAACCAAACCGCTAAACATGCAGCAAATCCTCCGTTACAGAGAGATAAGGGTCGCACTCCAGCAATTGTAAACCAGTGATTAATTTATTCTTGAATCATTTAAGTCGGCAAACACAGACCAAAACCAACGCGTTTCGGTATTCCCACGATACCTTGTTCACAGTTACTTTGTAACATGATCTGGCTTGTTTTTTAAAACATTTCCAGGAAAGCCTGTTACGTCATTTCCTGTTTGTCAAGGGGATTACTCCTCAGACTTCTGGGAGATGTAGTCCCCTAGTGTAATAGTGATAATGTTTAAACATATTAAGGTGACCATAGTGAAAAAATCCTTTCCGTTACAAATTACACAAAATAAAATGAAATAAAATAAAATCAATTTCAGTTTTACCACCACAAGCTCCATCATCTGTTGTTACATATTTACATGAGTTAAAGGTAATTACATTAATTCAATGAAAAATAAGGGTCCGCTTATTGTGATTTTCTCATGTCCAACGGGGGTCACAAAATGTTAGAGTTCTTATAACACTCTGGTGGGAGATCACTTCTACCCACCCTTGAATTCTTTACGTTTGCGAAGGTATATCCGCTAGTGGGAACCGTAGTGTTTCAGTTGCCAGCAACCCTTTGTATATGCTTAAAATCTATTTCATTGAGCAGTTATCTCCCCTCCAGTGGGGAAATGTATGTCTTTCATGTAATCATCTTTTTCTTCCCTTCAGTGGATAGTATTGTTTCCCTGTAATCGTCCTTTCATGTTGTTTCTTAATGATGATCGCTTTGTGTGGTATAAAATTTAATCTGCACCTTAAGGGAGGCTGATTCTTTAATTAAATGTGTATGTATAGTTCTTCTGATTGATTTAAACCATACGGTGTCATACTTCTGAGATTTAATATGTGGCGTGATTCCTGTTGTCTCAGTCTTTTCTCCCTGTTTCCTCCTCGTACATTGGTTGGTATAGTTTCTATCCCATAGAATTTAACAATTTCCAATTGCCACTGTGGTGTATTTCCATATGTCTGGCCACCGCATTGTTTTTGTCTTGGTTTTTCGTGGCACGTACGTGCTCCAATATTCTTTTCTTTAGCTCACATATGGTGCTTCCCACATATTTTAACATACAAGGGCACTCCATTACATATACAGTGTATTGACTTTTGCAGGTGATGCGTTCTCTGATCTGGCAGGTTTTATTATTTGCCATCATCACCTCTGTGATAGGTTTTGCTATTTGGCATACTTTACAGGTTTGACATTTGATAAAGCCCTTTGTTTTAAGCCATGTGTCCTTCTGTTGGATTATTTTAAAATGGCTATGCACCAGCTGATCCTTCAAGTTTTTCGCTCTGCGGTACGTTACTACTAGGTGTGGTCCCATTCTTTCGGCTATTGTTGCATCCAACTGTAAGATCTTCCAGTTCCTTTTTATTATACCCACAGTTTCCTTAGATTCTTGAGTGAAATCCATTATTAATCTTATGGGTTCCAAAGCTGAATGTTTTTCCTCCTTTGTTGGTAGTACCAGACATTCCTCTCTTGGTCTCTCATTTGCTCTTTTCCAGCATCTATTTACAATGTTTTTGTTGTATTTCCTGTCTTTAAATCTCTTTATTGTTCCAGCACTGTGTCTCTTCCATTCTTCCTCTTCACTGCAGATTCTTCGTAGAACGGAGGAACTCTCCGTATGGTATACTGGATAGTAAGGATGGCTGATGGAAACTTGTTGCTTCCAAAGTGGCATTCGTTGCTGTAGTCTTGCGATGAAGTGTGGTTTCCAGATGATTGTTTTTCACATAAATTTCCACATCCAAGAAAGTTACTTTATCTTTATTGATTTCATATGTGAATTTTAAACTGGGTATGCTGTTGTTCAAGATTTCAAAATAGTTTTGGAAATCAACCTCATCCCCGTTCCAGATGATCAAAAGATCGTCTATGAATCGTGTCCAGCTGACTATCCTTTTGGTATATTTTTCCAGCTTGCTGTGCCACGCAATTTCATTCTCCCACCATCCCATCGTCATACAGGCGTAACTTGGGCTGAAGGAGAAACCCATAGCTGCTCCGTTTTGCTGGCGGTATAGATCATCACCAAATAAAAAAACATTACAGGTGAGACATAGAGAGATCATGTCCATCAACATTTTGTTGTGTTCTTTATAATGGATATTTCTTTCCTGTAGAAAATAATTACAAGCTTTGAGGCCCAAGGTGTTATCAATGTTGGTATATAATGTGATCACATCCATTGTGATCAGGTGGTAAGTGCTTTGCCAATTGATATTCTGTAAAATCCTGAGTAGATCCGTCATGTCCTTGATGTATGATCTCAATTCTGCCACATATGGGATAAGAAAATGATCAATGTAATTTGCCATGGGTTCTAAAAGGGAGTCTTTCGCTGACGGGATCGGTCTCCCTGGTGGTTCCTTTGGATCTTTATGTAATTTTGGGAGAAAATACATAGTTGCCAATGTTGGGAAATCTACCGATAGGTATTTGCTTTCTTCCTCGTTGATCAGATTTTTTGATACCCATATTCTGAGTTTTTGATCAATTGACTTGGTGGGGTTTGTTTGTAATTTTTCATAATATGTGGTGTCTTTTAGTTGACGATGTGCTTCTGTGATGTATGATACTCGGTCCCATACCACCACATTTCCGCACTTGTCTGCCATTTTGATTTCTATTTGATGGTCATTGGATAGTTTTTCCAGGGCTTCCCTTTCCATTTTAGTTAAGTTGTCTTTGTATCTGGGTTTGTTCATTTTGTAGAGATCATGAATAACAGCTTCTTGAAACAGGTCTATCTTGTTTCCCGGAGCTAGCTGTGGATAGAATTTCGATTTGGGTCGTTTTTTACTCAAACCTGCCCCTAGTTGTGGGCACGCTGTATTCAATTATATCTCCTCCCCTTCTTCTGCGTTTAAATTGAGTAAGGTTAAAAAGTCATTTGAATCCTTTGCCAGGAGTGTGGATGTAGGTTTTTCCATTATTTTTAATGGTGTTTGTTCTGATTTTCCAAGAAATGTTTCGCCAGTTTGATTTTACGTATATATAGATATAAATCTATCCTTGTTTGTGCGAGATCCATTCTTTGTGTTGGGCAGTAATTGATGCCTCGTTTTAGGAGTGAGATTTCAGCTGAAGATAGTTCACGTTTAGAGAGGTTCACCACTTGAAGTTCATTCATTATTGGTCCTTCCTCTGTCTCATACTCCTGGTTTTCGTACCAATCCTTTCGGATGAACTGTTTGCATCTTCGTCCCCTTCGTTTCGTTTTCCTTGATATCGTGGTTTGCCTCTTCCTCGTGATTGTCGTTGCGCCATTTGATTTTGTTCCCAGTGGCGTTGTTGGAGGACTAGGCGCATGTCCCCTAAAAAAACGGATTTTGCACCTTCCATTGGGGTATCAGGTTCTCCTCCACTCAGGTCCGTGGATGTTAGTGAAGATAGGCTGCTTGTTGCACCCACATCATTACTTGCAAACCCATACTGTTTAAAGGGATCAAATTTACGGGCAAAGGTGAAAATCCGTCCTTCGGAATAGTCAATGGTATCTCGTACAAATTTATTATGCTTGCGCTGTCTTACTACATCCTCATGCTTGTCGATTTGTTGTTCCAGGTCATTTTTAAACTTTATCATTTCTGTATTTAATTTAAGGGATTCCAAATCCTTCTCCACTTCTTGCAGTTGTTCCTTGATTTTTGTAATGCTATCTCAATATGTTTCACAAGAATTGTAATTAGGCCCAGGGATGAATTCAAGGTATGTTCGCCCCATTCTTGTAGTAAATCTTTCGTTACATCCTGATGGCTGGGCATTAACATAATTCTCAGTCCCCTCGGGACCCGTTGCACTTCCAAGTATTTCTTTAATGTTATCATTTCCCAAGATTTATTTATCTCTTTTTTGCTCAGTTTTTCCCACAACCGTAGTTTACTTTTGATATTTGTTTTTCCAGATATATTTTGTTTATCAGGTTCCTTTTGCATACTTCCTTTTTCGAACATAGTTGTTAATTGTTCCTTTCGTTTAGCCTCCCTTTTTTCCATTTTTGTGTCTGTGTTATAAGTGCTTGACTCGACAAATATTTGTTTTATTCTGCCTTCCGTTTCAGAGGTTTATCTTTTTCTGCTGTTGGGATTCCGTTTTAAACGACAAAGATTAGTAGTGACTTTTACAGTTGCCTGTTTCAATTGAAAACTTATATTGCAATCAGCTTTAAAACTACTTTGTCCAACAGTCCCCACTTAATAGCCAATGAAGCAGATTTCACTTGCTTTAGCGTGTTGTAACAAACGCAATACTTACAAGGTTTTACAATGTCACGTTCTTACCTCGGGACTTCTCTACCGGGTAACGCGCATCCACCTCGTTTGTGCGTTTAGTCCAAGAGTAACTTCTATTATCGGCGAGCACCAGCCCGGATCTCATATAACATCCAAAGTCGGTTCACTTTATCCGGGTTACTGGCGCTCCACAAGGTGCGTGACCCACGCGGTTGAACCAAACCGCTAAACATGCAGCAAATCCTCCGTTACAGAGAGATAAGGGTCGCACTCCAGCAGTTGTAAACCAGTGATTAATTTATTCTTGAATCATTTAAGTCAGCAAACACAGACCAAAACCAGCGCGTTTCGGTATTCCCACGATACCTTGTTCACAGTTACTTTGTAACACGATCTGGCTTGTTTTTTAAAACATTTCCAGGAAAGCCTGTTACGTCATTTCCTGTTTGTCAAGGGGATTACTCCTCAGACTTCTGGGAGATGTAGTCCCCTAGTGTAATAGTGATAATGTTTAAACATATTAAGGTGACCATAGGGAAAAATAGTGAAAAAATCCTTTCCGTTACAAAATACACAAAATAAAATGAAATAAAATAAAATCAATTTCAGTTTTACCACCACAAGCTCCATCATCTGTTGTTACATGTTTACATGAGTATATATATACCTTTGTCCCTCTGCTACCCTTCTCAATCCAAATAACTGACTAACGTCCACCACTCAAATTACTTAAATATTTCACTATACTAATTCAACACTAATCCTTTAATGGGTTCCGGAGTAGCGTGCTACTCGCCAAGAAAGTGCTTCAACACCCCATATGGGGTAACAAGCACTATATAAATGCAAACCTTTTTCCCTCTTCTATCCCTCCGCTATCCTTCTGAATCCAAATAACTGACTAACATATCCACCACTCCTATTACTTTTATATTTCACTATACTAACTCAACACTAATCCTTTATGGGTTCCGGAGTAGCGTGCTACTCGCTGAAAAAGCGCTTTGACGCCTTGTCAGGGGTAGTAACCGCTATATAAATGCAATTACAATACAATATCTGTTTTCACTGTGCATATATATATTGTACTCTCAAATGAAACTGCAGACTGGTTGAAATGTTACAGGTAAGGGTGGACTTGCTTTTCCTCTTTACATTGCATCAGTACGACTCATTAATATATGATCCGTGTATTTTTTTAAATTCATGTGGAAGGAGTACCTTTTGGATAAGAGAACAACCCTTAGATGTAAAGATGCAAATTTGATGGCCAGTGGTCAAATGAACCGGGCGTGAGTTTTAGCACTCCGCTCCTGACTCCTGGAATCAGCATCCCGCAGTGTGCCCCAAACATCAAAACGGAGAGGGAAAACTTGAATGAATGCCACATATGCGGATTTGTGAAGCATTGCCTGCTGCTTTCTGTAGCAGTGAAGATAAGCCCTGGAGTATTCCAGAACTTGGTAACACAGCTGCCATTTTGAGTAGGCCACAGGTGGACATAAAGTAGATTATCCCATTATTTTTTTTTGGGGATTGTTTGTTTATTTTAGCATTAGAAATCATACATAGGTACAGCATATGCATTAGAAACAGGTGTACACTGGGATGGTTTATATAAACACAACAGCATACAGTCACGTGGAATAAAGTACAGATGAAGCCCAGGCCCATTGTACAACAGGTGATCATATTATATCAGAATATACATATTGCTGATAGCATTTAAGTTTCATGAGATCAATACATTTCTAAACCTTTAAACCAACTTAACATCAGGCAACCACTACTCAGAACGCCAGTCCCAGGACAAATGGTGAATGCATCTGATCAGCTATATGACCAATAGTTCCAAATATTACATACTCCAATTCAAGAATTCTTCCTGGGTTATATCACTATATTTGCCCCTTAATGGAGAGAGCACAGCCTCATCCTCCAGCTGAGTGCTAGTATCCTATTCTGTGGATCGTTTACTGCTGGGTCAGGATGCATAGCCACTTGGAGAGCCACCAGGATCGCGTTCCAGCTGTCCGAGATAGAGGAGAGCATCATCCCATATAGTGTTGTTGCCTTGCAGAAGCTTCACTAGAGGGCAAGCCAGAGAAGTCGGATGGACCGCCAAACAATGCAGTGTCCCAGTGAGAGGATCCTGGAGGACACAAGATGATAAGATTGATCTCATAACCACGAGCCAGCCTATAAAGCAATTTTGAGCATAGCAACTGATTAGCAAGTCGGTGCAACTAGAAGATGGTTCAGGCACTTCTGCGAGGTGAGCCGGCGCCGCAGCAACAGGCGGGCCCCGTGGTGGCCGACCCGCTATGACTGGAGACTCCCGCAGCAACAAACGCCATCACTGCATGATTCTCGCACACAATCTGCATCACTGGACTCTGCTAACAGTACTCTGGGCTGCTGAACCAGTCCTGTGGTCTGGGCCGCCATGGTTCACACTCGGCAGCCCGGACGCCCGTGGGGTCGGGTCCGTGGGATCAATACTGCTGCGGTGTGAGAGGCGAGCTCCCTCTGCTATTGGTTGCCAGCAGGTTCACAACGGCGAGTCAGCCGTCACTGGCGCTGGTAGGGTCGTGTCCAGTTAGATCCATACTGCTGAGGTGGTGGTGCGAGCGGCTTGCTCCGCTGCGAAGCCATTGTGCCCACATACACTCCAGCAGCAAAAATTAACTGGAAATGCCTCCACCTTGCGCTGAGGGCAGCCATCACCTGCCTATTAGAGTGAGTCTGACAAACTCACTGAGACTGACACTGTCATGATTCTCAGAGTCTGGCGGCCTTCAGAATGAGAAGCCGCCAAAAGCAGGAAAGTTCACTAACACTGGTGGTGTGGAAAAACGCAATAGCTAGGGAAGGTGCTACCCTTGGATAATTAGTCTGGCTACTAGCACGGAATGAACTACTGTAGGTCACGTGACAGAGTCGGAGCGGGGTCTCAGCTGCTGAATATAGTCAGCTGAGCCCAGAGCCGCCGGGGCACGAGCCCAAAGCAGTTCTAAGTTGCAGGCTGCTAAAATGTAATTATATAATATTAATGGTCCTTAATCTCTCAACATGTGTCGGGCAATATTTTATTTATTTTACACAGACCTGAGCGGCCAACATGAGTCTTGCAGCACCATCTGCACAGCACTGTCTGCACAGCACTCGGACGCCGCGCTGCTGTCAATGCAGCTCCGAAGGTCACGGTCACTCCCTGCTTCTCTTTCAGAGTGCGCATGTGGTCAAGGAGCTAAAATACATGATTAATGCATTTTAATGCAGTGATGCAGACCACCACATTAAAATGCGTTAGTCTGACGCTTGATGCGTGGTACTTGGCTGGGCTGTTGCTATATAGCTGAAGTGCATCAACTGAGTTGTGTGGGATACATTTTGCCTACAGTGGGAAGCTGAGATGAAGGACACACTTGCTTCGTACAAGCTGACCGGACATCACTAAAATTTGACATATTGTGATCCGAAACCTCAACAGCAGCTCTGTACTAGTTTGTTGACTGAGTTTCAATATGGGGATGTAGTTCCTCAGTCTGGCCTTTAGTGATGAAGAGGCATTTACGGGGTGATAGAGGGACTGACATTAAAGTACACGTTTTTGGTGGGCCTGTGCAATGCTGAGTGCGTGATGTAATATCTAAACTCCTGCCATGTTTGCACAGAATTGTTCAGTAATTGGACCCAGCAGGCTTGCTGTCTGGGACTGTGGTAGAATCCGAAGTGGGGGTCCCAACTTTTTTTTTCCTCCCTGCCTCCACAGATGGATAGCTAATAATGGCGGGTGAGATGACGACGAGCAGGCCACTCCAGTGTTCCCGTTTGCCTACATGCAGCAGAGAACTGTGCACCAGCTTAGAACGAAGTTCTTTTTTTTTACCTTCAGGCGACGATTTTCGGTCTCCTTTAAGTGTTCGTTTTCTCTTCTATTCGTTTCTCTTCCTCTGTTCTGTCTGCCTCTCTTGTTCTGCCTGTGCCCTCGTGCATTCTCTCCTCATTATTTTTACTGTTTTTTACGTCTTCATGTAAAACTTTCTTTCTTTTCGAGGTTGTGCATGGGGTTGCATCTAATGACTCTAGTGGGCTATTTCATGACTGTGCAGAGCTTGAAAATAATTTGGCACAAAATGGCTGCAGTTTGTCAGATGGGTCTGTACGTGGCGTTAAGTGGCAGCATCTGACTATATAAAGTTGTAACTGGCATAGGATTACAACACCTGGGCATATCTGTTTGTGCCTGGTCACATTTGGCTGTACATGGCATATGATGACTGTACCTCCACATATTAAGCAGCATATGTAGTCTGCTGGACAACAGGTGTAGACTTACTGTGAAGCCACAAAGAGGCACCGTTGTTTCACAACTCTTTCTCTGTAAAGGAAGAGATCAAACAGCTGCATTGGCTCCCTGTCAGACACAGAATACGCTTCAAAGCGCTGTGCACTGTTTTTAAAGCCCTAAATGGCAAAGGCCCGGACTACTTGCAACGAAAAATTCTGTGGTACATCCCAAGGAGAGCGCTACGATCAATAGGGGCGAAGAAAGTCACAATCAGCATTGCTAAAAAGGCAGGCTGGGGAGGCAGAAGCTTTATTAACAGTGCGTCCAAATCTTGGAACGAGCTTCCTTTTCAACTGAGGAACGCTACAGACCTCCTCTCCTTCAGGAAGGGGCTCAAAACCTGGCTTTTTAACCAATAAGCCTTCTGGCCACCTTTTTTTAGCAGGCAGTGCATAGCGCCAGGACACCCTTGGGTAACAGCGCGCTTTACAAATGTGATTAACATAACATAACTTTCTGGTTGTTTCTAGCGTTTAATCTCGTCTGGTCCATAGCAGTCGTCCTCTCATACGGAATGATCACCAAAATGAACCTTTAATGATCTTAGAGGTTATCTATTTCTGGGGAAGTTTCGTCCTTTGGCACTCCCAGAAGTGAGTTATTACCTACCTCATCGATTCCACCCTGTGGAATGGAAAAGCGTCATCTTCAAAATGGCTCGTCTTATGCCAACGCAGCAGTCTTAAAGGAACTATTTTCATATCTGTTCTCAATAAACGTTACATTTGAGAGGCATCAGGCACAAGCATGGGCAAAGCCAGTAGCTTGTGCCTTTTGGCTGCCTCTGTGGACCTGTTTGCTTAGCCATTACTTTTTGTCGATGCTGTTGAGTATCGGCAAAAATAGAAAACATGCATTGGCAAAGCAAATAGGTCTGCCGTTGGCATACTGGCAGCGGCAGCTCCACCGCTAAGGCGGAGGTGCGTCACCCCACTGCTTTAAAGCAGTGCAAAGGAAAAATAAAATGATAATAACAGAACGTTATGATCATTTTATTTTTAGTATTGCAGTTGCAGCCAGGTTAGTTTAGGACGGGGTGCGGCTGGGCTCCCGTGACGCGAGGGAGGAGAAGTGGTTGCTACACCTTAAGTGCGCATGGCGGTTTGGCCGGCCGCCTCAGGCCGGCCAGTCATGCTCACTTTGCATGTTCTCCACCAGGCTGTATTGTACAGCCTAGGTTGAGAACATGCACAGCCTCCCAGTCCCTCTCCGAGCGCCGAACCTCTGCATTCAGGCCAATCACAACGCTGCTGTAAGGCAGCGTTGTGATTGGCTAGGGGAGCCTGTGTGCTTTCTGGTTCCTGCGTCGGAGGAGAGGCGGTGGCTGATGATGGCGACTAGCAGGTAAGTTATTTTTTTTCCTCCCCTAACACCCCCACCACCACCACCTTACCCCGCCACCATTCCCTACCAGCCGCCACTGCATGCTGGTGCAGTAGTGATTTTCTAAAAATGTACTTATGTATTTAAATTTTTTATTGCAAACGTGCACCATAAAAAGATATAAAAATCAGGGCGCAAGATAAATGTGGCCACTATATGCTTGCAATAAAAATGTTAAATTTAAAAAACGTTAACTGATGCGTCTGTTTTACTAGTGATCAATTTTTAAAAAATAAAATACAAGCCTTCTAGTTGTGCTGTGCATTTTACCATTATTTTCTGTGATGGTGAGAAGAAGAAATCATCACCCAACCACAAACTCCGATTACAGGCCGCTCCAATGTCATTTAAGAACTTCATAACCGCAACTTGAAAAAGCAGATGGGAAATAAATCACCATCTAACCGGGCACCAGAAGTGCAGGCAAAACGTAGCTGTTTTTTAAAGAGAATATACATGAATACAATTTTAAAAAACACATTTTGAAAGAGATTTATCACTGACGAGAAAGGAACAATTTTTAAGAGAATGTGAACAATGTGCACTAGCGTTGTGTAGTCGCTCAAAGTGAAGGTAGCAAAGCAGAAGCTTGAGGAAGGGGAGAGAAGAATACATTTTCTTTTTACAGCGCATAAAATTAGGCTAGAGGGGATAAGAGAAGTGATAGACGAGCTAGAAAGTGGAGAAGAGGGAGCAACTTAGAGCTCACCGGTGGCAGCTATTTTAGGTGGGAATTGGCACACAAGGGAGTGAGCTAGAAAACACAATCACTCCATTGGAATGCAGAACAAAATTCAGTTCCATGAATGTAAGCTATAGGATTACAAGCCAGCCATTAAAACACATATTAAAGACGCTATGGTCAAGGTAAAGGACAAACACAAGGGACAAGGAAAGCCATCTAAGAAGAATCAAGCAAAACCTAATAAAATGTGGTAACCAATGGGCTGATCCAAAGCTCACTGTGCATATTGGTCTTGTCCACAATGTCTTCAACATCAGACTTGATAAAAGCTGTCTTAGGCAAGACCTAAAAGGGCGTTTCCATTTCTGTGATTTTAGACTCCCTTCCGTTGGTATAAAGTAGGAAAATCTTGTCTACCCGACTGCTGCCTCACATTTCTGTACTGTTAACTCAGTCAGTGAAAACCTTTTCTTTTTTGGACTTTGTCTACCATGAAAGAGCGTTCTTGCAGGGTTTTAGAGTCTTAAATCGTTGTACTTTACATTTTAAGTAATTGAAATTCCTTAGTAACTGTTTTCCCCTTCTCCTTACCGTTGTCCTTTCTTTGTCTTCACAGAAAGGCATTCCCATTGCTCAGTTCTGCAAGGAATTTAATGAGAAGACTAAAGACATCAAGGAGGGGATCCCGCTGCCAGTCAAGGTTCATGTGAAGGTGAGTTTTTTTCATCTAGTTTGAGAAGAGGTTTACGAGAAGTGAGTGCTTGATGGGGGTGTTAGGGAAGATATGGATATTCATCTGTGGGTTTTTAGCGAACTAGGTAGGTTTCCATAGAGACAGGGGTGCCTTGGAGTAGTGCTGCGTTCTTACTACAATGGAAATTTACAGGCCATTGGGGCTGAAAAACAGATCGGTAAAAATGATATTGAAGAAAAAAGAATTTTCACTATGTAGTTGGGAAAGAATCTCTAGAGAACTTAATGGGCAAGGATTCATTCTGGGGTGTAGTAAGGTTTTCAAAGTGTCTTGCAGTAAAGCAAACAGGATGGACTGCCCTAAATCCATAAGGAAAGACTTCTAAAATCGTTCACAAGTGAGCTGATGGAATAATCTTGGGCTAGTTGTGGGGCCATCTAGGTTTATCATGGCCACATTTTTGAATGAGCTGATTTGGGAGTCATCACAAATATTACTCTAATATTGGGTTCTGATTACGTTACTAGATAACGTGCCAGCTCTGGAAGTGATTCCATAGCAAGATGGGAACAAGGGTGGATTACTCCAGAATGATTAGAAGACAACTTTAGGATCTCATTCAATTACTCTATGATGACTTCGGGGCATTGTCTTTGATTGCCATTTTTCAGTCAGATTTCAAAACTAGAATTTAATTAGACTGGGGTATGGCTTGGAAAACAGAGCATGGAAGCCTTGATCCTGCTAACTCCTATCACCGTGGGGACTATGACTATGCCCGAATGTTGAGCGCGATAAAACAACCTGCGGTGGGTGGTGTTGGATAAGTGATGGTTATGCGGTTTTAAAGTACGTTTACGAGGAGTTGTAGGTAAATCTGGATAAGAGGTTAATGGCGAGAGAAGGCGAGTGGTTGTGAATGAGTGTCAGGGTTGTGTGCACTGTGTGCGGCAAGTGAAGCATTTAGTGTGAATGTCTGGGATAGTTACAGTGTGCTGGGCTAAAGTATGGAGTGCTTGTGTGATGCTACAATGCATTCCTTTGCAACACATGTCTTTACCACGCACAGGTTACAACTCGAATACCATAACCCCGCATAACCTTTACCACGAATATGCCTTTACCACGCATACCTTTACAACGAATTTTGTTGTAAGACCATGCATGGTAAGGGCATATTCATGGTAAAGGTTATCTCCGACCACTGCCCCAAGTCCCATAACTGGCCCCTTGCGCCCTCCCAGCCCCCAGATCTTTGTTATTAAAAAATACCCCTCCCCTGTACCCCTGCGCGACCCCCCCCTCCGTCCCCCAATCCTTCTAAGAAATACCCCTCCCCTGAACCCTAAAAATCGACCCCTGCGCGATTTCCTCACCCCAAAACCTTCTAATCAATGCCCCTCCCCTGAACCCTAGAAACTGACCCCTGCGCAACCCCCCCACCCAACCCTTCTAATAAATACCCCTCCCCTGCCATGAACCCTAGAAACAGCCCCCTGCGTGACCAAACCCCCAGCCCTTAATTACAACTATGAATTTTATTTATTAAGTAAAATCCCCCTTACCTCTCCACGACGTCTCCTCTCCAAGCTCTTCTGAGGTGCGGTGCATGTCTTAAAGAGGAAGCTGAAGGGTCTTTCCGTTTACTCTAACAACGCTGATAGCCTCCACCACCCTTACCACACGTACCTTTAACACACATGCTTTTACTACGTATTTCATTGTAAAGGCATGCGTGATAAATGCTATGCGTGGTAATATGCCCTTACCATGCATGGTCTTACAACAAAATTCGTTGTAAAGGTATGCGTGGTAAAGGCATATTCATGGTAAAGGTTATGCGGGGTTATGGTATTCGAGTTGTAACGCATGCGTGGTAAAGACATGTGTTGCAAAGGAATGCATTGTAGCATCACACAAGCACTCCATACTTTAGCCCAGCACACTGTAACTATCCCAGACATTCACACTAAATACTTCACTTGCCGCACACAGTGCACACAACCCTGACACTCATTCACAACCACTCGCCTTCTCTCGCCATTAACCTCTTATCCAGATTTACCTACAACTCCTCGTAAACGTACTTTAAAACCGCATAACCATCACTTATCCAACACCACCACCGCAGGTCGTTTTACCATACATACCTTTACAACTTAATTCGTTGTAAAGGTATGCGTTGTAAAGGCTATGCGTGGTAACCACGCATGCGTTGTAGCGCATCTGTGGTTAGTGGCTGTTTCCCAATGGAGTACCTGAGCCAAATCTAGGTTGTTCAGTTGGTGCAGTCAAAGTGTCTGGGGCATGTGCTGCTCATGTGTCAGGGTTTGTGCTTTGTGTGTCAATGAAGGTCGGTGTTTAGGGTGCATGAAGTATGCTGGTGGATGCTCTGGTGGTGAAGCATGCATGACAAGTGTCTGGGTTATTTGAGGCTCACAGGGTAACTGGCCGGGTTGCATCCGTCGTACAGAGTAACTGTCTTGGGTGTGTGAGGAAGTATATCAGGGATTTGAGGCATGTGGTCATTGTTCTTCTGATTATGATTTGGGATGCCTCCTGTTGGCCGGAGATACCATTGGAGAAGCACAGGCCCACAAAATCAGCAAAAAACCTAGGGGTCATTATTGACGACCAACTCTCCATGCAAGAGTACGTCAGGGCCACATGTAGTAAATGCTTTGGCACTCTTAAGCTGCTGAGAAGAATGTTTAAATGGATTCCAATAGCTGTGGTGAAAAACCATAGTCCAGGCCCTAATAACAAGTAGACTGGACTATGGTGATACATTATTTGTTGGAATGGTTGATTACCTCTTCACAAGATTACAGATGATCCAAAATGCTGCAGCCAAGCTAATCTGTAACACAGATCGGTTTGGTTCTGCTTCAGCCTGCTTCGCCTTCTTGCACTGGTTGCCGATGTGAAAGCGGGCAAACTTTAAACTATTATGCTATGCGCATAAAGTTTTGCACAATGAAGGCCCTGAGATACTACAAGCCAGAGTGGAATTCTATAAACCCACCCGTGACTTGAGATCTCGTAATATGGCCCTAACTAAAACCAAACGAATAAGGAAAGTAAGAACTGGGGGCCGATCTTTTTAGTATTTGGCCTCTGCTCAATGGAATTCTCTTCCTTCGGAGATTCGACTCATTCTGTTTCATGGAAGGCGTGAAGTGTGAATGCCTCTGACACATAGGGCTCATTGACCTAGTATCTGAGTTGGTGGAAGCATGTGAGGCATAAGGAAGCACTGCGCAACCTGTCTTCTGGGAGGTATGAGTTGTGCATGTCGAGTGCCTTGAGCATATGAGGCTTTCAGCCCGTAATGAGGGAAACATTGTTAATTAGTGTAAGTTGAAGGATGGTAGTTTCTTTTTCAAACCAATTCTTCTATTAGTGTTTAGATTAGAAAGTCTCTTCTGGGCAGTTATCAAGAAGCAGTCTTCCTCTTCATGGGATCTCTTCCATGTCCCCTCGGCCGGGTCGCCACTCAACAATGCCGGCATCAGTTCGCGTGAGCGTAAGCTTGATGACTTGAGGTCGTCTCGTTAGTCATCCTCTCTGGAAAATAGATTAACAGTTTTTAGGAAGAGTTGGTCTTTTCCTTTTAAGGGAAAACACTGTGTGTTCTCACTTGTCCACGGCCGTGCTCCAGTGATTGGTGTTTTGTTTTCAGTGCTGCCCGTTGTGACTTTCACACACACTTGTTTTGTCCCTGTCATTTGTTCTCACACTGTAATACTCAGCATCTCTTTCTTGGGATTCTTCTTGTGACCAGTCCTTTTGCCCTCTGGTTGCCATCACTGCCTCGTCACTTGCCTTGAACCGCAGCCCGGTCTGTGAACCATGGCAGCAGAAGTCTCATCCAGAGGCGGTTGGTGATCCCTGAAAGTGGTGAGGCGTGAAACTTGCCACAGGTTTACCTCATTGTTTTCACAATCTCCTGTGGGTGCCCTCGCATACAAATTTACCCATACATTCACTGTTTCTTACACCCAAACACTCTTTCACACCTTCAAACTTTAACAATCACTGACCCTCATTCACGATTGCTGGTGTACAGGGGCTGCAATTTGAACTCCTGGGTAGGGTGTCCTGCTTCAATAGTGCAGCAGGCGCAGTTGTACCAGCGCCTCTGTTCCCTAGTGCAAGTGCTGCACCATTGGTAGAGGCACCCACTTCCTCTTACAATCTCCCCCTCTCTACTCATTCTTACTCACACTGCTTTACTCACTCCCTTGCTTTCCCTTATTCATACTCTCACTCATTGATTCTCACTTTTATTCTCATTGACACACTCAAACATTAAACGGGCACACACTCTCAATCTTATTCTCTCTGTCAATCACAAACACACTTTCACTCTCACAACACTGAATTATTATTTCTTTTACTTACCATTTTTCCATTGCTGGCGATTCAGAGGCGCCACGGCACCAGCAGAGCAGGACTCGGGTGCTGGACATTGGAACCAGCAAGTCATGATTCCTACTGAGAAGTCAGCCAGAGCAGCAGGGCCAGGTTCAGAGGGAGACTCGCCTCCAGCCCACTCCCAGCTTTTTGATAGGACTGGAAGCAGAGCCCTAATCGAAATGGGGACAGTGCTACTGGTCCGGCCCCTGCTGCTCTGTGTAACTCCTCATTGGCCTCAGGGATGCACTAATGTGCGACTTGAGAGACCTATTTTTAGGTCTCGCCTAGTGATGCAGCGCCATGCGCTGCTCGCGTAGGCGAGATCTATTGTTGTCCACTTGCTTAGCGATGCGGGACAGGAGATGTGCACGCGTATGGTGCGAGCAGGAGTTGTAATAACGTCGCAAGCCGTACGCGTGCACATCAACTGTCTGTGCAGAAGCTTAACAGACAGGAGATGTGCACGCGTACGGCTCGCGGCGTTATCACAACTCCTGCTCGCACCATACGCGTGCACATCTCCTGTCCAGGCGCAGCAGGGCCGCGTCCTCCCGGTGAGTCAGGCGGCCTGGCACACACCGGCCGGCTTTGGAGTGCTCGAGTCGGGCGCTGTCCTGGTCTGAGGAGCCCAGAGGAAGGTGACGGGGCATCTCCATGACGACAGCGAGCTCCGTGTGCGGCGCAGCCCCCCAGGCCTTCAGCGTCTGCGGCCCTGGGCTCCGAGGCGCGCGCTCTCTCTGAGCAGACCTCTCCGCCCGGCGAGAGAGCAGCACTGTGTGCACTTTCAGGCCCGAAGCAGGTGCTTCGCCGCCGCGCCCAGGGCTTTTCAGAGACGCACCTGTGCAACCTGTTTCTCTGGTGGAAGTTTTTCTTCGTCCAAGGAGGTCCCCGTGCTTACGAGTCGCTGCGGACCGGCCAGTAGGGCGCCCGGGTCAGGACGGACGGTGCGCGATCCCCTTACAGGCTGTGGATCGCCGCAGACAGTATGCTAAGTTACTGAGGGGAGCCCTGTGCCCCATTGACCCCTCTGCTTGCTGTTTGAGGTGGGCAGGTTGATTCATAGGAAGTTTTGGACCACAGGATCACCTTGGACCGAGGCCGCGGCGAGTGAATAGAAGAAGCTGGTCTGCTCGGCACTGGGACGCCGGCACGGAAGGCTTAACTCGGAGCATTAGTGGAGGCCACCATGGAGGAAATGGAGAACTGCCTGAGCCCCACGGCCCAGGACCTGGTAAGGAAGGAAGCGGAGCACATTTGCGGTCACCCGGGGGAATGCAAGGGGCCTGCGAGCAGACTGCGCTCTTACATTATTATCAAGAGTGCCGAGGGCTTCTCTGCAGAGGCCGCAGCCCCTGGGCAGGCCCTCCACTACGGGTAAGGGCACCCCTTCTGCAGTGTTAAAAGTGCCCTCCTAGGTGGTGTTGTAGAGGCTGTCTCCCTGCTGGTTGTCTCTCTTGGAGTGTTAGTGAGACTGTCCTTCCAGTAGTGCTGCGGGTCCATATTATGTAGTGTTGCGGGTCTGTTTTGTGTAGTGTTGAGTGTGCACTTCCTGTAGTGCGGAGGCTGTCTGTCCTGCAGTGCCATGGATGTCTGTCCTGTAGTGGTACTGAAGCTGTGTCTCCTGTCGTGGCGCTCAGGATGTCTCGTCTGCAGTATTGCAGAGGCCTGAGTGTCTCTCTTCCTTAGTGAGGCCGACTCTCCTTTAGTGTTAAGAGTTCCCCTCCCTGTTGCCCCTGCCTTGCCGGCTGCATTGGGGCTTCTTCAGTTGTGCTGAGGACACACTCCTGCAGTGCTAAGGGGGCGCTTCTTTTATCGCTGCTGAGGCTGTCTCACCTAGTGCTGCGAGCCCACTCCTAATACATCCAAGAAAGGTTAATGGAGGGTAGACAGGCGCTACTCTGGGCCCTTCGTTGATACAAAGCTGATGCTGTCATTGGGGGTATAACAAGGTAAGGCCTTCCTCCACTGCTGTGTCCTCGAGTGTGAGTCTGTCACAGTGTGAATTGAGAGCACAGAGAACAAGAATTTGCAATGCAATAGGTCTCGCATTTACGCAAGCTTGAGCTCTTGGCATTGTAAATGACAATGCCTTCTATTTATGATTTAAATAACAAAACATAAATAAAAGGCATTGTTATTTACAAAGTCAATAGCTCAAACTCGTGTAAATGCGAGACCTATTGCATTGCAAATGCTTGTTGTAGATATGCTATGGTGTCTGAGGCTTGTGCAGTAGGTCTGCTAAATAAAAAGGATTCTGCTTGTGTTTGGGGATCGTAGTTGAACCATGCCCCTCACATGTGCATTTCAGACATCTATCTACAGAGTGCTGTTTTTATACAACACTCTGTAGCTAGATTGTGGCTCAGCCCTCCTCCTGTCTTTAGAAGCCCGATGGAGAGTTCTAGAGGGCTGACCTGCGGACTGCAGACTTCATGTAATGTAAACACAAATTCGTGTTTGCACGAACACTGCTAGATCAATTTATTACAAGTGTAATAATTTAATTTAACAGTGGCTCTGTGGACTCACAGGTGGCAGAGCTACACCCTTGAGCCCCTGAAGATGAGTTGCCTCTAGTCTCATCACCTCTCGCTCTTTGTGGTGGCTGGCTGTGCATGTGTACAACGTGGTGGACGCCAACACTCATCCACCTTTGTTTCCTGGTGTCTGCCAGACGGCTGTGGGTTACACGGACGTTACCTTTATTCTCCGGCCTCACCTTCTGTGTCCTGAGGTTCTGCCTCCTTGCTTTGCCTTAGTTTCCTCCATTTCTTCTTCCAAGGGACACCGACACCCCAACCATAAACTGCTGCTTATTACATTGTCTACCGGGTCGGTTCCAGTTCTGCGACGCCCCTATTCCTGAGGGCCGGCCTCCGCGAACTGGCTTTAGGAAGGAATGTGCAAATGTTGCCTTTTCAGGAGCTATTGCCAATGGCTTCAGTGGGACTTAGATCATCAGGATGCCCTCCCATGAATAAGTCCCAGGGGGATTTCATCTTGCACCGGGGAGGAGAGGAAAACGGAATTGGTGTTTCTTAGATCCCCTGTATCCATTAAGAGCTATTTGTCTCTCCTGAAAAGAATGTTTGCGAAGCAAATTTAAAGCAAGAAATTATGCCGGTGCCTGCAAAGAAGTGAAATCTAACCTTTCAGAGTAGGTGGAAGTTACCTTATTCCTTTGCTAAAAGGACATCTGACCCACAGCCCATTTCGTCTGTTAATCAATCTGCGTTTGGGAGCTTCATTTATAAGCCAGCAACGATTATTTTAGTGTTAGCACTTACTGCAGCTTCGTTTTGTAACAAGATTAAAGTGAAAAACTGTGATCAGTGCTTTGCAAATCGTAAAATGTCATGAGGAGTGGGCCAGGTTACATCATTCTTGACACTGAAGAAACATGACTGATAATTTGAAGGAGTCGCCTTCCTGGAACGGTACCGTTTCTGAACTTTGCCAACATTCTACTTTTTGAAATTCAAGGCCACTTTTAGGCTTTCATTTTATGTCGTGCAACCAGCATCATGCTGCCCTCTTTTTGCTATTTTTGTGTGTGCCTTGACTGCTAGTTGTTGTTCGTCATTTGTCTAGCGTGCCTCTCCCTCTAGTGTGGTCTCGCAGTGCCAGTATCCCTGTCTGGATAGTTGAAGGATGCTCTTTCTGGAAAACGAACGGGGCCCCTGGAAAAAGGATGCAACCCTACCAAGGAAATGACTGTTTTGAAAAGAAAACAACACCGGGCAAAGTGCTATTTGTTAAAGAAGGGCATGTAAACTCTAGATATATATACACTTGAAATAATGATAAATATCATGACACATTTCTAGAAAGTTTGAATGATTTATTTTATCTTATTCTTTTTTATTTTAAGATTTTTTTTATTTTCATATTGGATAAAAAATATTTTACAAATTAAAACTTCATATACATAAATGAATATACAAACCCAGTGATATATTTAGAACCACATATACATGATCATCTAAATAATCTATTCTGTTGATTTAATCCGCATTTAACATGAGACAATCAATATGATAGGTAACTAACACAATTTATAATTGAATATTCATGGTAAGTCAGTTTCAAATATTGCAATAATTTGTTTGCATAGTCCTTTTGATTAAGTAAATTATGCAGAGACTGGTGACATGTTGAAAACCAACGCGTTTCGGCTATGCCTTCATCAGGAACCGTCACAGTGGTTACTAAACAGGGAATATATAAACATGATTTTAATTCTAGAGTTTAAAAGCCCTTTCAAATATTTAAACTATAAATAGGTTTAAAAGATGACCTATAAGATAAACACATACATGGTCAGAGATTTCATTCATTGAATTGCACTGTGAAAACAAAAACAAAAACTAGATTGTAATTATTCAATGGAGATGGTCTTCAAACATATTTTACATGCAACACAAAGCGACAAAGTTGGGTTGTATGGACATGCAAGTGACATCAGATGACAACAATGTGTAGGGTAGGTGATTCATGCATATGATAACAATTTATGATCTCAAAAATTGTGAGCATGCTATTTTGTATAGAGACATTTAATAGAACAGCATGGCCGATAATTCCTTGCTCATGTAAATGAGCCTATGTATCTATAATTCAGTATTTTGTCTTTTATAAATTTAATATTACCTCCGCTTGCCTCCTGAATATCAAAAATGGAGCTTTACACAATCATTAGAAAAAAATAGAATAGCTGAGGGTCGCGTGACTACGTCACTCTTCAATATGAATAGCTACATGAAGAAAGAAAAAGGGGAAATGCAATTAAATACTGGTAATTTCCTAGAATTTTATAAAACTAGCAGGATAATTTAATGCTACCTATATTTGTTAGAAAGATAAGTACCTTTATTCAAATGACATATTGTAGGACCTCTGTATACTTCTTAATAAACAAACAAGGCGGAGGGATGCTTGGCCTGCACAACGACCTGTTATATTTGAGGATGAGTTGCAACATGGCCATAGAGAATGAGAACTTCTAGAAAGATCTCTAAAAATTTTTTTGTTGTTGTTGTAATGAACCTTACCTCTCCCTGTGTGTATATTCCTGTAACTACAATACGACTCAATATCAAGATGCCTCAATATCCAACTCTACCTGCCGCTTGAAGCTTAGGTTCTTTCTCAATTTCTAAAAAAGAAAAAAAAAATTTGAGAAAAGAAAATTTTGGACTTCACGTCAGGTCACTGAACCTACATTCTTAATGGAATTATCTTTTATAAATATATGTGCATAAGTCTATATACTTACCTTAAGATGTAAGGAAAAGAAGATCGTTAACAAACTTTATTTTTAAACGATCCTGATAGTGAAAGCTGTTGATACAAATGATTCTTTCACATGTCTAAACGCTGGAAGTGAAAAAAAGGGGGAGAAGATGTATAGCAGAGATATTACGAAAGAGATTATCTCTAATCTTATTACAGAAACGTATACATATTAATCACACTCTATATGGCCATGTGATGACCTATCAGGGATGGTTAACATCCAACATGGCAAGATGTTATATGGCATAAAACTGAGTTGTAGCCAGCTATATCTGGCAGCGTTAATAGGTTATAATATGCCGCAAGGCTTGGTGACATGATACCATATCTATACATTTTATAAGAGCATGTGGTTGATACCTATTCTCCAGAAAATGGTATCCACTTCTGATTATGCGATTCCGTGATATTACATATGGGGCTTATCTATTTACATAAATTAATCCTACTGCGGACGGGGGTGACTAGCTCGTATTATAACTTCCGTGAGATGTCTCCTATTGCTACTACCTCTATCAAAATTATCTATTAAAATCAGATAATCCTACTACGAGCGGGGGTGACTAACTCGTGTTATAGCTCCCAAAAGGTGCCTCATATTACTACTACCTCTATCTAAAGAGTGGACGGAGAAGCCTTAATGCGCTGCGCCACTCACTTCCGTGACATTACATATAGAGCCTATCTATTTACGTAGGTTAGTCCTATTACGAAGGGTGTAAATTGCTCGTTTTAACGCTCAAATAGGGTGTCTCCTATTTCAGCTACCTCTATGAAGAGGATAAATGGGGGGAGCCTTATTGCGCTACACCCGTCTCCCAAGGATTACCTCTAAAGCCTTTCCTGTTGAGAGTATAACAAAGAGGAGAAAAACCGCGGCAGCGCGTGTGTAACAACATGACATGAGGTTCTTCAAAACACTTACGGGTATATGCTAGAGGTCGTGTGTTTGTCGTTTCTACCCGCGAGTGAAACGCCGACCTTATCGCCTCAATATAAACGCTTTTACGCGCATACTGACGCTTGTTGAAAAACGTCACTAGTAAGGGTCAGCACTTGATGGCCGATATTGTAAGTATTTCGCGCCATCTTTAAATTACTGGTTCGTATACATATAAACCTACTGTGGACATAGGCTACCTAATACCGCCCTAAAGTGGTTCCGATATATTCATATGATTATACTTAAATTACTACTTAGTAATGTATCCATCCTGAAGAGAGGTTGAAAAATTATGTTTTTCACAATCTTGTCATTGATATCACCGCCGACTGAGAATTAATCTGGCGGGTCTTGGTTATCTTTATTAATTTTAAACATGTGGAGACCGGTATTGTACAACATGAAGTGCTTATCTGCAATACCCAATAACATGATACGTGATGTGAATAAAAACCACATAAACACTAAGTATTCTCTAATCGCCCAACGCCATATTGGAGCGGTATAATATTATGTGTAGGTCGATATCCGCCAATAGAAAGATCTTGATTTAAGCGGACCACAATTAATATTTCTTGTGTTATATGTACAGAAAATAGGTGAAAATAACAACACTGAACATGTGGTTCCGAATGGACATGTTTAAAATGGACCAGATGTTGAATGATTTATCTAGTGGACTCCATTATTAGGGCATCCACATGGAATATATTACTAATAAGGCAATGCATGTCTTTATGCTATATGGTTAAGCTGACTGGACTGTTTAAAGGTGGCCTAAAAAGGAACTCAATTAAGTGTTGTACTTGATAGCTTGATCCCAAGGTATCTCTTGATTCAATCCTGTGACTGATGTTCCCAAAACAAAAATCCAATAGACTTCTCTAAATTTTCTAGTCTTTTCTGTAGTTGTACCTATTTTGTTGCAAATCTTCTCCAAAATGTACCATTGCATATCATCTGGTGCATGATCCTTGTCAATATAATGTTGCACCATAGGAGCTGAAATTTTTCTAGTTCTTATCGCTGATCTATGCTCAGTGAGTCTGGTATTAAGTGATCTACCAGTCTCACCCACATATCCCAATTTGCATGGGCATATTATTAGGTAAATTACATTAGACGTTTTACAATTGCTCAGACTCGTTGGCGATATAACCTGACCATTGAAATGTAGAGTAGATGCTTCTATAGCTGTCGCACATGATTTACAAGTAGTACATCTGAACGTCCCTACTACTGCTTTGTTGCCATCTATGCTTTTTTGTTGGTATATGCTTGTCGTTTTCATACGTGAGTGAACCACATGGTCTTTTACGTTTTTGTTACGCCTGTATGCAAACAATGGCTTGGGGATGGGACCTGTCTCATTAGATTTATTTACATTAAGAATTTGCCAACTGGAGCAAACTGCCTGCCGCACTCTTTCATTTAGCAATGAGTGTAGTGTGACAAAAACTAACGTAGGATCCCCTTTCTCTTTGGTCTTGGTTAGTAAGTGTTGCCGATCATAAAAACGGGCTCTTTTATAAGAGTCCCTTACAATCTTTTTTGGATAGCCCCTAGCCAGGAACTTCTTTTTCATAGCTTCAGCCTTACTGTCAAAATCTTTAATATTAGTGCAATTATGTCTTACACGTAAAAATTCACCAAACGGGATGCTATTTTTCTGGGTGGCCGGATGATAACTGTCATAATGAAGCAAAGTATTCCTGGCAGTGGGTTTGATGAATAAGTCCACCACCAGGACACCTGCCTCATGTTTAATTAATATGTCAAGGTATTCAACCTTATCAACACTTATTTTATGGGTGAAACGGATGTTCGTATCACATAGATTTATCCACTCCAAAAATTGCATCAAATTGTCATGGGTGTCTGTCCAAATGAAAAAAACATCATCTATGAACCGTGACCATTTGGTCACGAACTCATAGAATGGAGCTATCTCGTTAAAAATAAATTGCTTTTCAAATTGAGACATGTATATGTTGGCCACCGTGAGGGCACAAGATGCCCCCATACTGACACCCTGATTCTGTTTATATAGCTGGTTGTTAAATTCGAATACATTATCTGACAACACTATTTTTAGGCACTCTAAAACAAACAAAGATGGACATTTGATGTTATACGTGTGTATAAACCAATGAACGGCTGATATAGCTCCATCTATTGGTATACTGCTGTAGAGTGCCTCAATATCCATTGTAACCAGATATTGTGTGTCTGGACAAAAAGGTGTATTTTCTACAAGGTTTATAATATGCCTTGTATCCTGTACAAATGCAGGTGTCCGAGACACATGAGTACATAATATGGCATCCACATATTTAGCAAGTGGTTCTGTAGCAGAACCAATAGTTGTGACTATAGGTCTCAATGGTGGATCAATCACGTTCTTATGGACCTTGGGTATGCCATAAATGCTAGCCATCCTAGGATTTTCTGTATTAAGAAATGTCCATTCCTTGTCACAGATGTCACCATTTTTCAATGCTCGATTAGTAAGTTTGTGTATTTTGCTCACTATATTCGTGGTTGGATCCCTTGTAATTGGAAGGTAAAAATGATTATCACTCAACATACTTTCCATCTTGGTCACGTATGTTGGTGTATCAAAAACAACTATACCCCCCCCTTTTGAAGGATGCTGCCTTCATGCCCTGCTTGATAGGACGCAGGAAGGGACTGCCTGCCCTGTCAGGTAATTGCTTACAAGTTGTAGCCGGATCAGTCAAGCTCTGTCTGGTGGAGTAATGTGCTGCCATGCGAAGGAAGTGCCAGGTTTCCACTTACACCGTGAGACGCTGTCAGATGGGTCCTGTGCTATTGTGCTTGATGGAACCGGAGAACTGAAGAGCGACAAAGACTTTCTAAAAAAAAAATGGAACAGGCCTGTTTAAAAGAATTGTCCCATGCAAGACTCCTTGGGATGGACAGAAATAGTGGTTGTCCAAGAGTCTAAGGGCCACGTGCATCAAGCTTTTTTCCGGTCGCAAACGGGCCGATTTGTAGAATCAGCCCGTTTGCGACCAGAAAAAGGCCTTTTCCGATGCATCAAAAGCTTTGAATTCGCAAATTAGGTAATCGCAATTTATTGCAATTACCTAAATTGAGAATGCATTTAGAGAATTGCAATTTGTGATTCCCTAATTGCGATGCATCAAGCCTTTCCTAAATGTAAACTGTGCATTTAGAAAACGCTAATTACCATCAACTTGAAGTTGATGGTAATTTGCGCATGCTTTGAAAAATGCACAAAAGTGCATTTTTCAAAGTGGTGTGCAGCGCACACATGCCCTTAGGGCATGTGTGTGCTGCACATGTGCATACTTACCTTTTTTGGGGGGTGCATCGGGGGGCCTTAGGCCCCCTGACACCCTTGGAATTGCATTCGCAATTTGCGATTACCAATTTGGTAATCGCAATTTGCAAATGTATTCCCATTCATTCCTATGGACCTGTAGGCCCATATGAATGAATGGAGTGACATTACCAAATAGCGATTCGCAATTTGCGAATCGCTATTAGGTAATGTTTGGTAATCGCAATTTATTTTGCGATTCCTACATGCATAAGGAATTGCGATTCCTAAATAGCGATTCGTTAAAAATCGCTATTTAGGAATCGCAATTCCTTCTGTTGATGCATGTGGCAGTAAATGCCCAAAGAGTGTAAAGGTGAAGGAAAGCTTGGCATACACCTGGGGAATCGGCGAACAGAGGATCCTGTCTACAAGGGAAAGCGAAGAAGGGGACATGACCTCCAAGGAGATCTGCAGGAAGACGAGTGAAAGTCTCCAGAAGAAAGAAGAGACAAGTGAGCCTGCAGGAAGCTGAAAGGTAGGCAGCACTACAGAGGACAGATGGAGGGCAACTGCAGCTAGGAAGGGCAGGAGAAATGCAGTAAGAGAGCACGAAATACTTGCAGAAAGCAAGACCAACTGCAGAAAGTAGTTAGAGTTATTGAAAAAGAGAGAGAAGGGGAGGCCTGAAGAAAAGGGAAAAGTCGAGGCAAAGCAGTGGATTGCAGAAAGCAGGAAATAACTGCAGAAAAGCCTACATTGTTAATGGCTGCTCTGTTAGCTGCACCTCCACTCATTTTCACTGTCAATGACTACTAGAAGAATCTGGTTCATGAAAGTTCAAACCAAGTTAGTCCCCATGTACTAAGAAAATGCTTTTCATCAATGGGCCATAAGCTACGATATATAATGGAGTACAGACGCGCATCACTAAGATCTTAGCAGGACAACAGTCCCTCAGTAGCTGCTATGTACAACTCCGTATTTAAATCTAAAGCATCCTGTACAGAGAAATGGGTGGATGAATGGATGGATGAAGTGTGATATAATGGAGCTAGGTAATTCTCTGTATCTTTTCTCCATCTGCGACTTAAGACCAGTTAAGCATATACCAGTACCCCACCCCAACTCTGTCTCGTTCTGCTCAGTTAATTACTGCTGTGCTCAGCCCTTGTCCACCCCTCCACCTCCATCCACCTCAGCATCCCCTTTGCATGTAAAACTTTCTTACCCCATTGGCAATGGTTCGAGCCCCCTCTCCTTGCCCTCCATCTTTGTTTGGCTCCTGTTCAATACCCAGCAGCCAGCTCATGTCACTTTCACATCCTCCACTCCAACTCCTCCTTGCAGTGCTTGGAACTTGCCTCCTCTTCCCAGTCACTCTGTCGTCATGCTATTCAGGACTTCCACCTGAATGGGATGCATTCAGGTGGAGGTCTTGGAATCGGGCTCCACCCTGGGTCTTTGGCAATCTGGGGTGGAATCCCTGTCACGGAATATGCTCAACTTCCGATCAAGTGCGCTGATGATCCTTTCAACACTATTGTCTAGAAGCATGTGGTGCATAATGAGGATGGTGAAGCTATCTCTGGGATTATGAGTGAGCTTCAAAAATTTGTGTCCAAATTACAAGTAACAGGTTCACATCATGGCAAGTGGCTTAGACCTAACCTTTATATCCTTCTGTGGTTGATAATTGGTTTATGATTCAATTTGGTAATGGTAACACCTGCTTTTCTTAGAGATACAAAGCAAAAATATTTTGCAGGCATGCATCATCTACCACGAATAATACTGTCACTAGTTGAACTATTAAATGGTTTAGAAAGTGAACTATTGTGGCTCAGCAATTTGTATACTCAAAAAACATTCCCTTGCTACGCTAGTTCTGCTCATCATCCAGTGACTCATTCCTTAGTATGTGAAATGGGCCACTTTTTAAATATTTCTATTTTATGAATGGCTGGACCATTTGAAAGGGTCAGTTCACATTTTTCATGATTTATTTTGAAATTTGACACAATCTCTCTCATTTGTAGGTCGCAGCCGACCAGACAGCTCAGCTGTCTGGTTTGCTAAAGAAATCTTGGGAACATTCAGAAAGTTGACCTAGGAATGCATTGCGCCCGTTGCTTACCATTGGCTTTGTGGTTTGTAACTCACATTTTGTGGCTTTCTATTTGTTGGCTTTGTTTGCTTTAGGCTGTCCAGCTCGAGTTGTCCCTCCTGTTTGTTTACTGTATTACTCCACAAACTCACTTTCTGTAAACAGGCCTTTAAATATTCTTCTTATCCTGTCACATTTACTGTGTGTTCAAAGACACAGGTCAGATGTCGGGCTGTGTCGTCCAGGCAGCTTAGTGTTTATTTTTCTTTCTCTGACTTCAAAGTGAGAGGATTTATGTGACCATCATGCTAGCTACTTGGGGTCTGCTTGAGGAAGGCTGTACAATGTTCTTTTTTTTTTCTAGCACAACAACATTTAAATGTCTGTAAATGAACTGTGCTGACGATCAAATCAATAAATTAGGTGATAAGACCTGGTTGCTCGACCAGTAGCAGCACCCCCCCCCCCTTTTTTTCCCCAGCGCCTTGAGACCCTCTCGGGTAAGTAGTGCGCTTTACAAATTCTGTGATTGATTGATTGATTCCACACATTATCGTTTGTACGCTGTATACTTTTTTTTAATTAATAAAACTGTATGTGAGTGCAAATGTAAGGGATCATTTCACCTGAACATGTGTTGTCTGTGATGGAAGTATGCTACCATACCATGCATACTCCACGTTACCCCACTCTGCACCACTCCACACCACTGCACTCTACTCTGCACCACCCCACACCACTGCACTCTACTCTGCGCCACTCCACACCACTGCACTCTACTTTGCGCCACTCCACACTTCGCCACTCCGCTCCACTCCACGCTGTCTGTGGCACTGCACTCTTCTCTGTACGACTCTACTCTACGCCTCTCTACTCTACACTACTCCACTCTACTCTATGCCAATGCACTCAACTCCACACTACTCTACTATGTACCGCTGCACTCTTCGCCACTGCACTCTACACCACTCCACATCACGCCATCCTACTCTGTAACACTGCCCTCTATGCCACTGCACTCTACGCCTATGCGTTCTACTCTGTACCTCTCCACTGAATGCCAGTGCACTCTAAGCCAATCCCATCTACGCCACTCTAATCTATTCTTCACCACTGCACTCTACTCTGAAACAATCTACTCTATGCCACTGTACTTGCCGCCACTGCACTCAGCACCACTCCACTCTGCAGCACTCTGTGCAACTGCACTGTATGCTAAATCACTCTACACCATTTTACCCCAAACCAATTTACTGTACTCCAATCTACTCTGCACCACTGCACTCTATGACACTATACTCTAAGCCACTGCACTCTATGCCACTCTATTCTAGTCTGCACTACTGTACTCTACACCATTGCGGTCTATGCCACTCTACTCTGCACCACTGCACTCTGCGGCAATGCACTCCTCGCCACTCTACTATACACCACTGCACCTTACGACAGTATACTTTGCAACACTACACTCTCTGCCACTCTATGCCACTGAACTCTATTCCACTGAACTCTATGCTACTGAACTCTATGCCACTGAACTCTACGCCACTGAGCTCTACGCCACTGAGCTCTACGCCACTGAGCTCTACGCCACTGAGCTCCACGCCACTGAGCTCCACGCCACTCTACTCTGCATCGCTCCACTCTACTGCACTCTGTGCCAATCTACTCTAAGCCACTATAACCTACTCTGCATCACTGCACTCTACGCCACTTTACTGTACTCTGAAACGATCTACTCTATGTCACTATAGTCTACGCCACTCTATTCCACTCTGCACCACTCCACACCAGGCCACTGCACTCTGCGCCACTGCACTCTGGGCCAATGTATTCTAGGCCAATGCACTCTACACCACTTTACTCAAAACCAATGCACTTTACGCAACTGCATTCTATGCCAGTTTACTCTGCACCACTGCACTCTACGCCACTATACTCTACGCCACTGCACTCTTCGCCACTCTACCACATTGCCCACAAAGTCACTTTACTCTGCACCACTGTACGCCACTGCTCTCTACACCAGTGCACTCTAATCCACTCTACACTACATCACTGCACTCTACAACACTCTACTCTGCAGCACTGCACTCTCTGCCACTGAATTGCCACTCTACTCTGCGCCACTCTTCTCTGCGCCACTCTGCGCAACTCCACTCTGCGCCACTCCACTCTGTACCACTCTACTGCACTCTACTGCACTCTACTGCAAAGCATTCTACGCCACTCTAATCTACTGTGCAGTACTGTACTTTGACACTGCACTCTACGTCACTTCACTTTACGCCTTCCTACTCTACTCTGCACCACTCTATTTAATGCCAGTGCTCTCTACACCACTCTATTATGTACCACTGCACTCTTCGCCACTGCACCTACACCACTCCACTCCTGTCCACTCCACTCTGCCCCACTCCACTCGTCGCCAATGCACTCTACGCCACTACTCTATACCACTCCAGTCTACCCATCACCACTTCACTGCGCTCTATTTCACTGCACTTTACGCCACTCTACTCCACTCTGCACCATTGCAATGAACGCTGCGCCCCTCTACTCAACGCCACTGCGCTCTATGCCACTGCACTCTACTCTGCACCACTATACTCTACCTTGCACCACTCCACTTCCCTCTACTCTGAAACAATCTACTCAATGCCACTGCACTCTATGCATGCCACTCCACTCTATGCCACTGCACTGTACGCTGTGCCACTCAATGCCATTGCACTTTATGCTACACCACTCTTGACTAAACCACTGCACTCTATGCCAATTCACTCTACACCACTTAACTCAAAACCAATGCACCCTACACCACTGTACCTACGCCAACTACTTTGCACCACTGCACTTTATGCCTCTATACTCTACAACATTCTACTCTATGCCACTGCAGGGGGGGACGGAGCATGCCACCATGCAGTAGGCAGCTCAGGGAAAGAGCTCCCAGCCGCCTTGTGACTCCTTGGCATGCTCCAGCTCCTGCCTTCACCCAATATGGACCGCTGGGGGTGCTCTGATCATAGTGGACCCTGGGGCATGCAGCGACCTGTTCCAAGTGGACCGGCCCTCCCCGCAACCAAGGGCGGTCCAGAGCCATGAGACATCGGAGCCGCCTACTGCCTCAAAATGGCAGCTCCATGATCACAGCTGTGACGCTTGCAGCAATATCTGAGTCGCTGCTTCAATTGCAGACTGTGTAACCGACGGGGCCCGGGCTGGAACTGGTAATGGGGACCCTCCTTTCCCTGCATATTGATGTTCGTGGGGCTGTGGATTGTCCACCCCTCCCCCACCATCCTCTTCATAACACGGGTGCCGGCGGCCCCACCCCTTTTCTCTTACATTTCCAGGAATTGGCATTGAAACACTGGGGGCCCACAGAGTGCCCTACTACATCCCCCTCGCACTCTAGAATGCCATTTGATGTGCTGGGGGTGGCTGGGGGGCAGAAAGCAGTCCCAGCAGTTGTGACCACTGCAGACAGGAGCGTAACGTTTGGAAGCCTGTATCCTCACTCCACCAATTGGACACAGGGCTCCCCCGGCCTCAATCGGCCCTCCAGCCCTCCCCACTTTCACAGACTACTGGGCTAAGATGGCAATTCCTGCCTCTACTGTGGGACTGTTGACACTGTTGCGGGGCTCCCAGGTATAGTGGAGCGACGATGAGCCTGACTGAGGGCGCTGCCCAGTCGTCTGTTATATTGGAGGGGACCGTGATTTGACTATACCCAAGCTGTCTGTTCCAACTGGCATCGAGGGAACGTCTATACCCTGCACTTCAGGCGGACACTGGGGGCTGGTCCTGAGTTGGTGCTGAGACCACACTGAACCGAGTCACACCTCTCTAGGCCTGCCGATGACTACCGCCCTTTCCCTTCGGAGGTCTGCACAGATTTCTACTGACTTACCCTTTGACGCAATGCTACGGAAACACTGTAGGTCCCTCTACCTTGCTAATTGTTACCTGTAGTGTCCTACCTTCATCCCGACTACTATATAATGAGTTGCTCTCAGAGATTAAAGGATGGCGCTTCAACGAGCACCCCCAAGAGGGGATCAAGCAGTGTGCGGGAGCAATGCGGCCTCCCAAACAGGTTGACAAGTTTGAGAAGCTGATGGTGGTAATCAATGCTTTTGGGGAGAGACTGATTGACTCAATAGCGGTGGAACTGGGCCTTATCGGTGAGGACTCGAAGAAGATGTCAGCTCAGGTGGCTAACCTCGAGTCCTCCCTCCACACCCTACTATCGGAGTCAGCGAATATGGATCACTGATTTGGAGGCACACACTCACCGGCCTGAAGCCAGGATTGAGGATCAGGAGGGGAGGACGTGCCACAATAATATTAGAATTGTGGGATTACCAGAATAAGTAGAAGGTGACTCCATGATTAGTTATCTGGAAGACTGTCTACAGAGGTTGTGGCCCCGGAGGGCCTCTCCCGGTTTTACGCACTGGAACATGCTCAGAGTCCCGCCCGACAACCTATGCTGGGGGCCCACCTCGTCCAGTGATAGCTCGGCTGCTGTACTATTAGGACAGAGAATTTCTTCTGCAACAGGCATGCAGCCAGGGCCAATTTGACGTGGAAAACGCCAGAGTCTCCCTCTACCCGGACTTCACTGTTCAACGACAATCCCAGAGGGCATCCTTTATGGTGGTTAAGAGGAAGCTTCGAGAGATGGGACTGCTTTAAGCTCTACTGTTCCCGGCCCGCTTAAGAGTGCAGGCGGAGGGTGAGACGCACTTCTTTTCAGATTCTGCGGCGGCGTGGGAATGGCTGGACCACACAACCAACCCCCTCAGAATGATCTGGACTGCCGTGACCAAGGGGGCACAGATCCCGTAAACACGGGGCCCCTCTACCCTTCAAACTGCAGGCTGCAGCAGAATAGACAAGGGTGGTGGGGGTGTCAGCCTCACTGGGATCCTTGAAGGGATCCTTTTCTTTCTGGATCGCAATCATGCAAAGGGTTCTGTTTGAGCTCAGCAACATCGGGATTCCTGGATCTGGAGAACACCCTGCCGGGAATCACTCCGCATACTACTGATGTCTTCATCTGACCCTCGCCGGCAGAGCTGGACCCCTCTCCTATGGGGGACTGGAATTTACCTGTGGTATTCTATTCACGAGGCTGTTGTTTCATCCTTGCATACCTTATTTTATTCATGATGGGGCCTGGGAGGAGCTGAGTGTGGCGTTGGAGGGGCACCTTCTTTAACAAATCTGCCCCCTTTTTTGTGCCGATTATTACCCGAGAGGACATTGTTGGGCTGGCAAGTCTCTTTCCCCCCACAGAACTTACCATAACGGAACTCGTTGGCCCTTATAATAGGGCTTTAGTTTGTGGCCTTTGCCTCCATTTGTTTGGACAGGATGTGTTCATGTCAGAGTCCGGAGAAAGGGTTATGGATATTTAGTTGGTTAGTTTTGTTTGGTTGTTGTGGTATTGTTGTAGGTGTGAACTTAGTGTATGTGGATGTGATGAATGACTGGAGGGTGACACTGTAGTTGTATGCCTGGCAGGGAGGGCTCTGGCATGCAACCACACAAGTCTTAATACGACAGTGGCCAGCAATGTATGAGTGTGATCACCCTGAATGTGAGGGGGCTGAATACACCCTCAAAGCATTATTACATTCTAGCATACCTCAAGCATAGAGAGGTGCAGATAGCATTTCTACAAGAGACCCATTTGATGGAAAGTGAGAGCAGGGCTCTCCGAAACAGGTGGAGGAGATAGCTTTATTACACTGCCTATTCTGCATTTGCATGGGGAGCTCTGATTTGGATAAGGCTCAGAGGGCCATTCCAATTACATAAGGTGGTGGTTGACCTGGAGGGACGCTATGTCTTAGTAAAGGGCCAACTGGATGGAAAAGATATTGCATTGCTAAATATTACTGCTCCTAACCCTGACCAACACACTTTTCTGACCAGCTTGGGTCCATTGGTGACTACGGCACTGCATTACCCGAAGATTATATTTAGGGATTTTAATTGTGTAGCGGACCCCCAGCTGGATAGATCCTAACCCCTGCTGTAGGCATGCCCAGTACATAAACTAGCAGGGGCATTTCGGAAATGGATTAGGCATTGGGGGCTGCTAGATTGCTAGTGGATGCACAATCCCGTGACACAGGCATGCTCCTTCCACTCTGTTTTGCATGGATCAGATGTTCGCCTGGATGTGATATTTTTGTTGCACATTGCTAGCAGACTGAGTGCTAAATGCGGATACTTGTCGAGGACATAGTCAGATTATAACCCCGTGCTTTGCACTTACCAGTGGTTATCCACCAGGACTAGTGTTCCGACATGGCACCAGGATCCCACCCTCTTGTAGGATCCGGCTTTTCACGCATCACTGGGGGAGCTGATGCATAACTACTGGTTTGAAAACGCAGGCAAAGCATCCTCGCTAGCTGTGGAGTGGGAGGCGCTCAAGGTAGTGGTACGGGACACTGCATTTCCAATAAATCAAGTGTGCGCACCTAACTTCATGCTGATGTCTGACAACAGGAGAGGGTACATGATGATCTGCCTAAAAATCTAGAAGCGACAACTGAGGGTAGGGCCCAGCTCCTGGAGGAAAGAGAGAAGTGATTTGCGCTGGAGGAACACTTGAAGCAATACAATTACAGGGCATATACATCACACAGGCCCATGCGGAAAGGGATAAGTCAGGAAGTTTACTAGCATGGATCCTTTGGGAAGAGGACAGGGGGCACACTATGCTACAGATTTGGAATCCTTCCGATTGGGACGTGTTTTCGCAGGTAGAGTTCTGGTATTTGATCAGCATTATCGTGAACTGTACTCACCGGAGGGTGGGGGGCGGTTGCAGAGGCAGATATCATGCAGTGTATAGTGAATGCTTCATCTACAGTTCTGAACCCCACGGTTGCAGAGCGAATAGGCGCAGCTATTACTACCCAGGAGGTTAGCGGTGTGATTAAGGAGCTGACCCGGGGTAAGATTCCACGGTCAGACATGCTCCCCATTGAATTTATGCCGCCCTGGCCCCCAGGTTACCAGACAAATAATGGGGCTCTGGAGCGGGCAGGGATAGTGCCCCTTCCCAAGAAGGACAAAGACCCGAGACTGGTGGATTCCTATTGCCCCTTTTCTTTGCTCAACGTGAATTACAAAATCCTGAGTAAGATCTTGGTGAACTGGATATTACCCTATGTGGGTTCACTGATATCTCCGGACCAAACAGGTATTGTGCCCACTCGTAGTGCCATGTCAAATATATGCCAACTGATCCAGATCTTAGATAGGCATGACAACTTTCCACAGGACTCCTTAGTGTCATGAAAATATACTGATCAAAATGGCCAGGCACATCTGGGCTAGGCCACTACAAAAGACACGCACTAAAACCCCCTATACGTCCGAACTCCCCTTACTAATCATGCGGTATTAGCCATCACCGGGGACATGGGCGGACCTACATATATGGTCCCAGTTGGGGCTAACCATACTGACTAACTATATGGAAGGAGAACTTACCCCTTTCTGGAATTGCAAGACTCTTATGACCTTCCAGCTGGGCACTTCCTCCTGTATGGGGCATTTGCTGGTAGGGTGAGGGCTTGGTGGAGCCTTGGGCTCGCGGAACTACCAGAACATGAATGTCTCCGTTACATATTCCTCATCCTTTAAGGGGCTCTCTGTTACGGGGAGCTCAGACAGATTTGACTCTGTTGCATTAGCGATAGATGACGGAGCTCCGACCCACATTCATAGAAGATGCTTGGAGAAAGGTATTAACCTTCACAACTAAAGTATCACGCAATACTCCATTTAAACTGATTCAGTTTTATTTCCTGCACAGAGCATACCTCACCCTGAGGCGCATACACGCTATGTTCCCGGGACACCATCAGCGTTCCCTTGATGTACTATTGGTATTGGATACGGTTCTGCAGGTCATTCTAGGAGCCACAAATAGACATCTTGAGTGCATGCCACAGCTATATCTCCTAGGTCTTCACAAGCACAGCGCTACTCACAAGGTGACTGATAGGTTAGTGGATTTGATGCTAATCCTCGCTTGTAGGCAAATAACTATGTGTTGGAAATAGGCCGGGGGCCAAGACGTGTACAAATGGTGTAAGGAGATGACTAGGTGGGCAGTGTGCGAGAGGGAAGGAACACGGAAGTAACAGGATGGGGGGTACGCAGAATGCCAATCCTACCAGCGTGGGATGCGATATTGTTGGACTGCCCTAATCTAGACCTGCAGGGGAGGATTATGGTAATGGATGGAATACTTGGGGATCACTCGGGGAGCCAGCGCTTCACCCCCAGGGGGACACAGTGATGCAAGAACCCCATGAACGAGGGACCTGTCTGTCCATGGAATAAGGAGTTGCTTGGTATGGCAGAGAATGCTGGTATGGATGCAAGGGTACATGTCGTGTCATCCAGGTGTGAATTTAACCATGTGACCCTGCTCTATAACCAACGTGGTCAGCACAGCGCTCACCTCTTGTCATTGGATTTTGTTCTGCATATTGTTTCAAATGTGACTCTGATTGGCATCCTCACCATGGCCTTACACCTAGGTCCACCGAATGTTTTATATTTGTTGTTGTATTCATTTTGTTTGGAAAATAATAAAATTGTTTAAAAATAAAAAATACCCTATGCCACTGCCCGCTATGTCACTCTCCACACCTGAGCGCTACATCACTGCACTCTACGCCACTCTTTTCTGCTCTGCACCACTGTTCTCTACGTCACTGCTCTCTGCACCACTATACACTGCACCACTCTCCGACACTACACTCTACAACACTGCACTCTACAACACTGCACTCTACGTCACTGCACTCTGACACTCTACTGTGCATGACTGCACTTTACGCCACTGCACTCTACGCCACTCTACTGCACACTGCACCACTCTACTCTTCATCACTCCACTCTATGCCACTGCACTCTACCCTGCACCACTCCACACCACTCTACTCTGCACCACTCCACTCTATGCCACTTCACTCTACGTCACTCTACTCTTCAACACTGCTCTCTGCCACTGAACTCTACTCACTCTGCTCTGCATCGCTCCACTCTTCGCCACTGTACTCTATGCCAATCCACTCTAAGGCACTCTAATCTGCTCTGCACCACTGCACTCTACGCCACTGCAGTCTATGCCACTCTGCGCCACTCCACTCTACACCATTCCACACTACGCCACTCACCGCTGCACTCTATGCCACTGCACAGTACACCAGTGCTCTCTACATCACTGTACTCAAAACCAATATAATCTATGCCACTGCCCTGAATGCCAATCTACTCTGCACCACTGCACTGTACGCCACTATACTCCACGTCACTTTACACCATTGCACTGTCACTTTACTTTGCCCCACTCTATGCCACTGTACTGTACACCATGACATTCTACACCACTCTACACCACTGCACTCTCTGCCACTGAACTGTGTGCCACTCTACTCTGCACCACTTTACTGTATGCCACTGCACTGTACTCTGCACCACTCTATGCCAATCTAATCTACTGTGCACCACTGCACTCTGACACTGCACTGTACGCCACTTCACTCTACGCCTCTCTACTCTTACTGTGCACCACTGTACTCTATGCCAGTACACTCTACCCCACTCTACTATGCACCACTGCACTCTACACCTCTCTAGTCTAGGCCACTCCACTTTGCACCACTCCACTCAACTCTGCACTCTACTCCGCTGCACTCCACACCACTCCACTCTACCCTGCACCACTCCACAACACTCTGAAACAATGTACTCTACGCCACTGCACTCTACGCCACTCTACTCCACACCACTCTATGCCACTGCAATCAACTCTGCACCACTCTGCTCTTCACCACTCTACTGTATGCCACTGCACTCTACCTTGCACTACTATACTCTATCCTGCATCACTCCACTCTACTCTGAAACAAGGTACTCTACGCCACTGCACTCTACGCCACTCTACTGCATGCCGCTGCGCCATTCTATGGCTCTGCAGTCTAAGCTATGCCACTGTACTCTAAACCACTGCACTCAACGCCAATACACTCTACAACACTTTACTGAAAAACAATGCACCCTACACCACTGTACCTATGCCAACTACTGCACTTTACGCCACTATACCCTAAAACATTCTACTCTATGCTACTGCGCTCTACATCACTCTACACCATTGCACTATACACCACTCTATTCTACTCTGCACCACTGTACTCTACTCTGCATCACTCTATGAACCTGCACTATGCGACCCTGCACTCTGACACTCTACTCTGCATGGCTGCACTCTGTGCCACTGGACGCTACTCTGCACCACTCAACTCTACGCCACACTACTGCACTCTATGCCACTACACTGTACATCACTGCACTCTACGCCACTCTACTCTATGCCACTCTAATCTACACCTCTGCACTCTACCCTGCACTACTCCAATCTACCCTGCACCACTCCACTCAATGCCACTTCACTCCACGCTACTCCAATCTACTTTGCACCTCTCTACTCTACGTCACTGTACTCTTTGCCAGTGCAACACTTTACTCAAAACCAATGCACTCTACGTCACTGCATTTTATGTCAATCTACCCTGCACCACTGTACTTTACGCCACTTCACTCTAAGCCACTCTACTACACTACACTACACTGTATGACACTCCACTCCACAATACTCCACTCTGATATTCTACTACATTAAACTCTTCTCCACTCTATGCCACTCCACTCTATGCCATTCTACGACACTATTCCATGTCGCTGTACACAACTCCCTCTTTCACTCCATGCCACTTTACTCCGCTCTATTCTATGATACTCTACTCTACTCCATGCCACTCCACTCTATGACAATCTACTCAGCTCTGCGCCACTCTACTCCACAACACTGTTCTCCACTCTACGCAACACCATGCCACTCCACTCTGCATCACTCCACGAGACTCTGCCACTCCACTATACAACACTCTACTCAACTTTCATATTGTACTCCACTCTATGCCACTCAACTCTACGATACTCTACTCCCTCACCTACACTCCGCAACACTGTACTCTACTACATGACACTCCACTTTACTCCTCTCCACGCCACTCCGCTTTACTCTACTCCACTCCATGCCACTCTACGCCACTCCATAACACTTCACTCTACGGCACTCCTTGCCACTTTACCTCACTAATTTTTAGCCATGCTGAACAGCAGCCACACTGGTGTACAACATTGCTAAAACATTGACAAAGCCAATAGCTCTTGCATAGTCAAGGCCTATTGGCTTTGCCAATACTTCTTTTGTAAGTCTCTCCCATCATTTTTAGGCCAGGGTCTGAAGAAATACCATCAATTTTTATGGCTACTTCTAACAGACGATTCCTCACCTTAAGAATATTCCCCAAACACCAGACTGGACCTGGAAGTTTTACCAGCAATGCTCACTAGCGCCACAAGCCGTCTTCGTGCAGCTCTGATCCAGATGTTCCTGCCTTGATCCTGGATCTCTGTGAGAGTGGCCCTGAGGCTTCTTGGCCTGCTGGTCTTATGCATTCTGCTTGTCCACCTCACCAGGTGGCATATGTTGGGTCTGGAGTGGGATCTGAAGTCTGTGTGGCCGTCACCAAGGAAGCTTTGTAAGATGTCATCCAGGTTACAGAGGAGACTGCATAAGATTTGCAGTGGTGGCTGCTCTGACCTGCTGCATACTTCTGCCCCTTCCCCACCCAGACCAAATGGTGCTGACTGGCTGCGGAGGTCATGTCAGAGAGGTGGAGATCAGAGGACTTTGGTCTCTGGCAGAAAGCTGTCTCCACATACGTCTCTTGGGGCAGTGGACCATCTGCCTTGCGTTGTAGGCCTTCTTGCCATCCATCAAGGGAAGGCTGGTGCAGGTTCTCCCGGGCAACACCACTGCCATGTGATACTACAACAAGCAGGGCGTAGTGGGCTCATGGGGCCTGTCCCAAGAGGCCTGCGGCATTGGCTTAAGCTTTAGGGAATCTCTCTGATGGTGAATCACCTGGTGGATCCTTACTGTTTGTGATGTTTCAGTGGTACCTTAACTTGGCCCTGACGTTGCTCATGTGTACTCCCTTCTAGCCAGTGTACAGCTGCTCATTATGGCTATTGACTCTCAAAACTATTGCCTTCATTGCAGTCACTTCAGCTCTTCACATGAGGAGCTCAAGGCTCTCTCGTTGCAGTCGCCCTAGTTGACCTTTTTTCTAGATAGACTGTTGTTGAGGAGTGGGGCAACCTTTTTGCCTAAAGTTGAAACTTCTTTTCACATTGGGAAATCCATCAACTTTTTTTGCCCCATCTTACCCCTAGAAGGAGCGGGGAAGACACTATTGACTGGACCCCTAAAGAGCTTTGAGCTTTCACATCGATCACACCAAAGACCTTCGGGTGACCAATCAGCTTTATGTGGAGTTTCCTGCGGCTAAGCAAGGTAAGGTGGTGCTGAAGTGGAATTTCTCAAAGTGGATTGTCTTTTGCATCAAAATCTGCTATGCATTGGCCAAGAAGAAGCCTCTGGAAGAGTGAAGTCTCGTTCCACCAGTGCCAAGGCTGCTACCCCTGGGATGGAACGCAGAGTGCCTGTTTTTGACATCTGCCAGACTGCCGACGTGGGTGTCAATACACATGTTCAGGAAGCACTATTGCCTTGTCAACCAGGTCTGATGGGAAGGGCGTTTAGCTTGTTTGGTCCTGCAGGGCTTTTAGGTCTGGGCACATACTGCAGATTCTCCACCTTTGGGAGGTAATGCTTTGGTATCTATTCTAAAGGTGTGGAATCTGCTAGTTAGAAGTATCCATCAGAAGAACAAGTTACTTACCTTCAGTAACTTGTATATACTCTTATCTAACTTTTAATTCTGATTCCTTTTAAACTCCGGCTTCTTCATTCTCTGCAGTGGCCACTTGAAACTATTTAAAAAGGTGCAAAATGAGAGATCTGCACACTAGTACCTCCAATTGTTTTGTGCTACACGCCCGAGGTGCAGAAAGAGATAATTCAGAAATTGATGTTGACATGCAGGAGTGGCACATATATGCATTTCCTCTCCATCACTTCTAGGGTGGAACGAGGCCAACGCAGAGCCAATCGACGCCAACTAATGATGCGCAGGAATATTCTGGGAAATCATTTGGATCCAGTCGCGCTTGGGGAATAGTCTAAATGTGAGGAATCTGCAGTGGTATCCAACAAAAACGGTGTTACCGAAGTTAAGTAACTTGTTCATCACCCTCATCCAGATGGCACTCCACAGGCTACCCTTGCAGGCTCACGGATCATCTTCAAATTCAGCTGCATCATTTACAAAGCCATCATGGCTTGCATCCCGCCTATCTGGCTGAAAAGATCACCATCTTTAGTGGCTCTTGGCACACCCGTAGCTAGGACATCATCAGACTGGAGTTAAATATGGATAAAAAAGAAGATAAAGGCAGCAAGCCTCTTTCATCCATGCCACCAGCATCTGTAGCAACATCCCTATATCCAAGATGACCGCCCCAACCCTGCTCCAGTTTGGAAAAGATGTGAAGAAGCGCCTCTTAAAAGAACTCTGCATCATGATGCAGAAATAGTCCACAAACTAACTACATCTCAAATTACTTGTTTGCGGCTTCCTTGCCTTTGAACCTGTTCACCGCCCTACTGCGTTTGGCTAGGTTTGCGTTACAGTACCGTCACCTACATACATACATAATGTTCTCCCTGAATAGGTGATTATAAAGGTCCTTTACTTCTACTGATTGCTCTAGTACAGTCATGTGGCCTTGTCACTCGTTCATACATACACAGAAACACTGATACCATCACAACAACCAAACCAACACACACACCATGACACCATCATACCCCATAGTTCTTTTTACACTGCAATACATACATGTTATGTCTGTGTTTGTGAAGTTTGCACTGCTGCTGCCGCCCATGCTGCAATGTATTGTTTATTGAGCGATGCTAAGAACCTTTTCATCATACAAAATCTAAAGCTATTTGCTTTGTTAGTGCTTGTTTACACAGCAGAACATTGGCTTCTAGAAATCGCTTTCTGTGTGTTGAAAAACTATTGACAGCTTTGCTGCTGCTTGGAGAGCACAGTTGGTGGTTAACAATCGTCTTTAAAGGTCCGCGGATGCTGTCTTTTCAAGCACAGACATACAGTACTTTGAAGTTTATTCAGAGTGATTACTTTCATAAAACCACATAAAATTAAAAAACAACTACGCATGAAATTAATTAAGTACATAATCAGATAAAATTCACAGTAGTGCCAAATACAAGATTAGGGCTAAATCTTGTCTTATTGCTAGATTAAAAGCCTTTTTTCAGGTACCACTTTATGCTGGAATGCTGTAAACGCAAAGAGATTGTGCCCTGGGGCAGTTTAGAACAAATAGCCTAACAATTAAGAATCCTATTCTTTTCTGCTCCATCCGTAAGATGTTTCCATGCCAACCAGATGTTGCTGGTCTATTGTAAGCATAGAATGTGGATAGTATAATACCAGCGTGAGGCCTTAATTAAAGTATGGTGTAAGTTTTTTTTTATACACTGGAATCCACAGTGTTCTCCGTGGGTTTTCATACAACTGTCAAAAAATGAGAAAATAGTAGCTGTTACAGTCTTATTGACAAATACGTAAGCCCGAACGGTTGGACAGGGGCTATAATAACACCATTTGCGAGCCTAAGGGAAGGCCTATTAAGTTGTGAGCAACCTTCGCGTTGGCAGCTTTCTGCCGCCTGCTCCGGGAGGACAGACGGCTTGGCCTTTTGCCAACTTTCTTAGCTCATTTCAGCACCGTTTTGTTTTAAAATTCTGACCCATAAGCCGGTAGGCCTCCGGGGTCCAGTCATACATTTTTAACAAGGTGTTGCGCACTCATTACACTTCTAATTGCCGCGTGGCAGTGTGCCTCGCGCCTTTGTCCAGTCAGCAGGGGACGTTTGTCTCAGGCCCAGACGGCCAAAAGGCCCCCCGTTTGTCTGAAAACTCTTACTTTAAGGTTCACATTACTTTTAACCTTCAGAAACTGCTGGTGTCCATTTTCTTTTTAGAATCTTGCCAACGGCGCGCTTTTAATCCAAGTTAATGTTAGCTAGCTACAATAGCTCATTGGATAGAACAAGCATTCCAGAGGTAGGTAGGTGTGTGTGTGTGTGGAGGGGGGTGGGCGTGTGTGTGCGTGCCTGCGTGTGTGAGTGATATCTAACATCATATTCTTTTCTTAGATGGTAGTTATCAATGGGAGGGGGAGGCTCCCCCTTGTGTATGATGTCACTCAGACCCATTGATGACAAGCATACCCTCCGTTAGGACTACCAGTATACAGTTGTATGATACATGATTTCTATTCTTGGGCCCTGTCAGTCGCATACTTTTTTTTTTTGCAGACTTTTTTTTAGTGCAAGTTTCCTCCATGAGTACACACTTATACTGCATCATCAAAAACATCCCACCATCCAGACAAAGACAGTTGGGGGAATGCTCCTAAGGGAACAGCTTGGGGAGACCAATGTTGTAACAAAGTATGTCAGTGTGAAGGGTACTCTGGGACTGGGGATCATACAAACTTATGCAAGGAAAGTAAAATTATGCAGGGTAATATTAAATCGCAATAAAAAAAACACTATGTAGCAGGATATTTTTTGAGAGCATAGAAATTATTTAAGCTGAAAGGACCATATTAAGCCAGTCTTAGCTACTGTATGTCTAGCTGTTCATTACAAAACATGGACAGATATACCTTGATTAAGCAATGCCATTTTTCAGACAGAGAAACAACAAGGCATTCTTTAATAACGTGATAGTTCAGTCCAGTGGTATAACACAAAATGATGGGGCACCTCTGCAAAATGTGATGAGGGACCCCAGCGTCTCACAGATCACTCAGATTTTCCTTGGTTTTAGGCATAATGGGGGCCCCCTGAATGGTTCGGCCCCCCCTACGCTGCAGGGCCCTGCTTGGGAAAACAGAGTGGCTTTCACAAGCGTTTAACTATTTCTTATTCCCTGCCATTGCACACATTTCTGCAAGGCATGCAATGGCATGGTTTAGAGGGTGAAGGGGCTCCCTCCAAAACAAGAAACCATGGCGGCGCCCCCGTTATGCCCCTGGTTCAGCCTGATACAGTTGATATGGCCAACGAGAAAAGAAACATTCTTCCATGAGTTCAACCTTGAAGCACAGATGGGTGACTGGAAGCAAGCAGTGCAGCCTGTACTACTAACTTTCTCATGAGAGAGGAATACAGAGTTCGGCAAAATGCCATGTTATGTTTTCCTAGTGTTTTCGCTACTTTGTGTTCATGTAATGCAGCTAATGTGAGCATATGATCTGAAACAAGATGAGGTCAGTTATGTTGTAAATGTGGTCCATACTTTAACAATCACTCTTTTTGGCAGAGTGCCAACACTTCTCCATTTTTACCATTCAGTGTCTTTTAATCAACATGTCTCTATCTGCAACTCCTGCTTCCTACCCTTCTCTTTCTCACCTTTCTTCAACCGGTCCTCACACTCATCGTGCTCCCTACATCTTCTTCCAAAATCAAGGCCCATGGAAAATAGGCCTGAGCCAAAACACATTAATATTACAATCAAAAGCAATACCCCTACATTTTAAACTATTATACTGAATAGCCGCTTTCCCCAGTATCTCATCCAGTCATCTTGTCAGTCTTCCCAGAACCCAGGGGTTCAATAGCATTTGCCTTACGGGGCACTTTGGAGATATCAAGTATAAGGTCCTGCACGTTTTGGCGTCTGACATATAAGTGTAGCACTGGAACTAAATGCCCCTACACACTCCTCATGCCTTAGCTAGCATAAGATCCAAAACCATTCTATTTTGGATACCTACACTATGCAAAGCTACCATTTATTCTATAATATTTGAAAGGGCAATAACCATGTAATTTGCCCATTTCTCAATTAATTTAGCCTGTTTTCATATTTCCACACTATTTGAAGCTATCTGTACAGGGGATGGACCATAGCTAAAAATGTTAGTGGTATTTCTCCTGCATCCCTCCTCTGGCAATAAAGAAAAATTAGTGTTTTCAATTGGCTAGTTTGGTCAACACCAAAGCCAAATAACAAGATTCGCCCCACTCAACTGACAGTGAAAAGTAAGCTTTTTCCCACAGACGTGATGCATAGTCAAAGCACTGTATAACCTGCAGGCTTACTAAAAGTTTGTGAAATTGCTATCAGCTATGTTAATGTACCCCTTACTTGCCATACAAAACGTCATGCCAGAGGCTCAAAGCAGAATATGTTAGTAGCAAAGTATTCTCTTTTGAAATGTATATCATATGGAACCTCAACACCCCTTACTCTGCATTCATGTAATGTCTAGTATCTTTTTTCTACTCTGTTAAGGACTCTCACACCCTTGATTGTCTTTAGGCATAATAAATGCTTGTTTACTACTTCTCCCATCTAATGTTTTCTTACTCCACTGGGGATCACCACCTTTCTTTTCACACCCACCTACACACCTCTTTCATTTTGCTAGCAATCTCTTTTTTCCCTTTATTCTTCTCTTCCTGCTCTACACTTTCCTGTACATTCTTATTTAATCAAAACTTTGTGCAGACACATTGGGGCAAATAACTTTGCCCCAATAGCAAGCTACAGGATCTGCAAAATGACTGCCTCTCAAAACTTAATCTGACCTTCCCTGATGTTCTGCAAACTCAGCAGCAGCTTTGTAGGCAAGTGTTTGTAGAGCCAGAAATAAATCAAACACTTTGAGACAATTTGAGATGGGTGCTCCTGAAAAAAGCCAAGAACCCCGCTCTAGAACCACAACTAGCCACAATTATAAATCACCCAAACATGTATCATTAATCAGTGCAATTTAGGATACAATCATCCTTTGCCAGTCAGCAGGCCCTTGAGTAAACTGTTCACTCTATATATGAGTTTTTAAAAAGTTTGTGTGTTAAATATATTTACCAAGGTGTAATGGTGAATCAGTGGGTGTATGAGTGACTGTATGGATGATTCAGTGGGTGCGTGACTGACTGTATAATTGAGTGATTAGGTGTCTCAGTGAATGTATGGGTGAGTAACTGGTTGTGTGAATGTCTGTATCAGTCAGTTGGAGTCAAAGTGGCTGTATGGGTGTTTCTGATGGATACATCTGGCTGTGGATTCCTCACCTTCTGAATTACCCTCATGCACAGCATTCGACGGAAACTTTTCTTCTCAGCTCTCCCACGTCGACGAGGACGTCACAATGAAACGGCTTCGCACGCAACTCACGTGACCTCATCGGAGCTATAAGAAAACCTCGTCGGGGTGCTGACGTCAGTTCCCTTTTTTCATTTCTGGAGTTTTTTTGTTGCAAGTCTTCGGATTTTTGTAGGAGCGACCATGGCTACGCAGAGGAAATTTGGATTCAAGCCAAGAAGGGAATGTGGAGGTCAGATGTCTATTACTGACCCTCATGATGACTGTTTGTGGTGTCTATCGTCGGACTACGACATCGGGGAGTGGTCGTCATGCAGGCACATGAACCCCAAGGCTTTAAAGGAGAGGGAGGCCAAATTGTTTGTGGCCAAAGCCAAAAAGCAAAAAAGGGGTCAGAGAAGGTCAAAGTCCTGATCCAAGTCACCGAGTCCAAATACCTCGAAGTCGTCCAGGAAGCACAAGAAGTCCCGTCTGCGGCTCCTCGGCGTTGTCTCCGTTCCCCGTCTCCGGCTCCGAGAGTGGTGACTTCACCGGCGCCAAGAGTAGCAACACCTCCTCTGTTACTGTCCACTCCACCTCTGGTTCCAGGGTCTCCTGCGCCACAACCAGAGCCAAATGTGCCACCTCCTTGAGCGGTCTCGAAGCATGCTGTACCGGATCCAGGGTATCCTGCCTTCCTGACTCCACCTGCCTTCTTGACTCCAGGTTCGGATCCGTCGCATTTTCTGAATGCAATGTTCGTCTTGTTTGCCAGAGCAGCAAACCCTACTGGTGCGCCGGTTGGCCCCATGGGTCTGCTGGCATACTCCCTGGGAGGTTTGTCACCTCATTTCCCTCAGGCACCTCTCTTGCCTTTTATGCCGATAGCTCCAGGGAGTTGGCCTCTTCTGATGCTGAGATTCTCAACGCCGGTACAGTCTCTGGAGGGACAAGTACCCCTGGGTGGGTCTTCCCCGGCGCCGTCTGGTTCCGAACCGGCGTCGTCTGGACCCCGACCGGCGTCGACTACTATCACGGTAGACCTTCCTTCGATGCCGATCCCGAAGTCACCTACGCCGCGTCTCGCGCCTCTGACGTTAGTCCCAAGAATGAGGTCTAGAAGAGAGGCACAGAGGTTGACGAAAGAGGAGGAGTACCAGGAACAGCATGAGGAGGCTGAGGAAGGGGAGATTGTGGACCCTGATCAGGAGTTCGGAAGTCTGCAGGAAGATAGTGGCCTGGATACATCCGCTGAATAGGAGCTCTCGTCTCCAAGAGGCCTTCCAACTCAGGAAGTGACTTCTTATCACTCAGGAAGGCAGCGGATTGGCTGGAGTTGACTCTGCCCACAGCAGAGTTGAAGTCTAATATTTTGACTGAGGTGCTCCATTCCCCTTCTTCTGTCTCGGGAGCCTTTGACTGAGCCCATCCTTGATGTGTGGCAGAAGCTGATGACTGCTCTTGCGTTGTCCCGGTCTGTGGCGAGAAAGTATAAGGTAGCTCCGGGGGATCCTGCTTTCCTGTCCACTCATCCTTCTCTGGAAAGTTTGGTAGTCCAGGCTTTGTGCTCCTCAAAGCAGTCGGCAGGGTCATTCCATTCTACTTCGGTAGACAGAGAATCCAAATGCATGGAGCAATCAGTGAAGAAGGTGTTCTCTTCGGGCAGTACGGCTCTCAAGTCATCTAATGCTATTTGCCTTTTGGGTCGCTATATACATGCACTTATGGACTCGGCAAGGGAAGTGCTCCGGAAACTACCCGACAACGTTCAAGGCCATTTTTCGGAGGTTCTTTCGGACGCTCAAGCTGCGGCACACCAGGTCTGGACATGGCTGACTTGGTTGCCAGGGCGAACCGTTCATCTGTGGCGACCAGGAGACATGCTTGGTTGCGGGTGTCGGGGTTCTCACCGAATGTCAAAGGTACCCTGTTAAACCTGCCTTTCGACGGATCTCGTCTATTTGGGGCCAAAGCGGACTCCGCGCTGCAGCGCTTTAAAGACAGTAGAGCCACGACAAGATCCTTGGGTCTACATTCTCATTCCAGGGGCTTTGGATATCGTACGTTTCGTGGTTTTGGCAGGACCCTATCCTTTCGTGCCAGACAGCAGCCACAACAGCAGCATATGCGCCCCTTTCCCAACACATGTTTCGTCTCAGAAAATAAAAGAACTATTGAAACCACGACCTCAATTTCATCTCTGTGTGCCTGGAGAATTTTGTTATTGATTCCTGGATCTCTCCAGTCGAGGAAGAATGGATGGCTGTTCCTTCTCTTGAGCACCAAAACATATTTGGACACTGAACGAATAAGAAATTGAACTTTACTAAACTTATGTGGTAGAGTGCGCTAATTATCCCAGCCATCGCACCTTTCTTATTTCACCTTCCCAGGGTAACATACAATCAGCGCAGAGTCACTACTCCTACGCTGTGCAGCACTCCAGATCTACCTGATGTATGCCAAGGGAGCGCTAAGTACACAGCAGCAAAAGGTTTAAGAAGGTGAGTGAACCTGTAGGCCTCACTCCAGCGACACAGGGTAAAAAGGAGACCTGCTCCCTTCTAGAGCTCACTACGTGGTATGATGCCACCACCGAGCTTATGCTGCTTAACTCCTGGTGAAAGTGGTAGCCTTCCACCACTCTGAGCGTAGCATTGGGCGCCCCTCCCGGACCAACCAAACTGCAATCCATGAGACACGCCTATGTCATGGCACATGCTCATGATCCGTATTTAGCCCAGACAACGGTACAGTTGGGCACTCATGGCAGGGGTAAATGTCTTTTACCTTGCAGAGTTTCCGTCCCAGCCCTTAATTCTCAAAAACTGCTAAACAGATTCACACCAAATCACAAAAAGCACGCTTTTTAGACCAAGATCTAGCTTTTTGCCAAATATGGTGTAAATCCATTCAGCCGTTTGGGCTGCAGTTGTGTCTAAATGTACTGTGGGCAAATGAATGGGGAATACGCGAATTGCTACTTCCCCTCCATGCCTCGCCTTTTCTTGAAGATTCGTCAAACACCGCCAAAGTTAGAAGCAAACCAAAAAATGCTTTACCTATGGCAACACAATCCTAACTGCTGTATATGTTGTCTAATAGCTCAGTTGTAATAATAAAATAAATATCTTCAGGGAAAAAACATTTACACATCTAAATAATCTAAATACAATTTTCGTTTTTTTAACATCAACTTGATGCAAAGCAATGTAATAATATACGTTAAAAAGGAAAAAATATGCACTCATAAATACAAGAATAGATAGGACATCGAGCTATAATGGGGTGCCTTAAACACTAATATCATTAAACGTGTCATTTTAGCCTATGTGTAAATACTTCAGGGTGTAATCATGCAAGGAAACAATAATTTTTCAAAATGACCACCCACACCATCATAGCCCTGTAGGGTTTCTTGTACTGATTTATCTGCAATTCAGGAAAGATCACATAGAGAGCAAATAGTTTGTACATTAATCACTAGAAGTATCTTTTTTTCATGCTTGCACTTGCAAGCTTTACATTTAGCAACAAGTGTAAATTTAAGGCTAAACCATTGTTATTGGTCTTGCAATGTTCATTCAGTGCATTTAGCAGCCTATTTGCCCTTCCTAGTCCATAATATTCAACTGAAAAAAAAATGTAAGCTTAATCAGAAAACCGCAAAATGCAACAACACTCTCACTTTTCATTTTTAGACATTTGGCAAAAATGAGGCAATATAAAAATGTCAAAGCATATATTGACATAATGTGCGAGGCAGACAACTGTTGTTTGCAGAGAAACTGTTAAGTTTAGACCACTTTTAATTATGATCCACAGAACTGAGAACATTATTTTAGAAGAACATAGCATAGCATGTAGTTTAAAGCAACTTAAAACTGGAGCATAAATTAATACATGCATCTTTAGAAAACCTTTGCTCTCTGGTCTGCAATTCCCTTATTCTCAATAAAGTACGTAGAGGCATACGCTTTTCCTACTAAGAAGTCATAACCTAGACATTATTGCAATTCCCTTCTTTAAGGCTTATATCTATGCAGGTCAGAAAATCCAAGCATTAATGCAGTATTAAATTAACATATCAGAAGCAGTCTAATGGTTAACACATAACTGTTTTTCTTTCAGTTAATCCTTTAGAAGAGACAAAAGCCTGTTCGATATGAGCGCAGCCTGGTAGAGGGAACCTCCCTAATTCTTCCTTCAGTAGCACAAAACATAACTTTCCCTCCACCGAGAATAGGCAAGTTGTGCACCTGCAGTTGTGCACAGAACACCGTAAGTCCACTCACCACATGGGAAACAAACACAAGAGGAAAACAGTTAGGGGCCAATTACTATGTCGGTCGGAGGCTTAGCGACCGACTTCGCGGTTTTCAATTCTGACTGCCAAATTACAACCGAGGCGGTCGGAATTGAAACCGGCCAATCATTCCGGCTGGATTCCGACGGGCTTGAGGAGCCCGTCGGCTAGTCTGAGACCGTACCGTAATCCCAATGGATGGCGTTTCCGCCGTCGAGATTACGATGTCGGTTTCTGACAGCCTTTCCGTGCCGGCCTTTCCGACACAGAAAGACTGTCGGAAAGCGACTTTGGGGGCCGTTAGCAGGGCCCCCTTGCCTCCCTGGCCTAAGGTTGTGGCCCTGGGGGCACCTATGGTGCCCCCCTGTAAATCCCTGCACCCTGCGGCAGGCACCTTGGGGTGCCTGCCACAGGGTGCAGGGATTTACACAAACTCCCATTTCTCTATGGGAACTTGTGCTACAGCCGGTTTACGGTCGTAGCACAAGCTCCCATAGAGAAATGGGAGTATGTGACCGCACAGTGTGCGGTCGCATGGTAATCATGCGGTGGGACCGCCGACCAGAGGTCGGGCGGTCCCGAATCCGCGACGGTGTCGGTCGGAGGCAACTTCGACCGACATCGTAATCGGCCCTTTAGTGTTTTCTCAATGTGCAGAATCAGAATACCAGCACTGTTTAACAAAACAAAGACAGAAACTATGCAATAAAAAGCATATTTGTTTTTGTTAACTTATCTGTTCACCTTGGTTCAATGGATTTATAACATGCAATCACTTTTTGGCATTCATAGTCGGCATTCATTAACCAGAGCAAGTTGCAAAGAATACTCAGAAACCAGAAAAAATGCAGAACAGGGAATTGTCACCTTCCCACCCGTCCTGCACATTTGCAGTCTAAAAATGGATACCTTTTCTTCAATGTCTTGCTGGGAAAGAGAAGAAAATGGGTTTTTCTACAAGACAAGAGGCAAGTGAGCAGCCACGCATTCCTGCAATTTGACCCTTTAACTTTAAAAAAACAGATTATCTTAAAGACTCTCCAAATTCCTCACATTTGTGATTTGAACATATCAAATAGCAGATTACCAGCATGCATTTTCTTCTTTTCTTTATCGGGTCTCTTGAACCGTACTCAACCAACCATTATTTCATCAATCATGTCCACAAGTAATGCAATTTGTTTCATTCAAGGGTACCATGTTACTGTAAATTGGGCTAGCCTGTAATGTTCTACAGCAATCATTCAGTAACAGACAGATAAGCATTTCTACTTTACTGAACATTCCCTAAGCCGGCATTCCTGCAGCGAGGGGTGGCTGTGTCTCGTTTAACATGCCTTTACTGTTAGATTTACGCATGACCTTAGGGCAGTGGTCTTCAAACTTTTTAGTGCCGCGCCCCCCATTAGAAAAAAAAAATTCAATGGGACCCCCCTCAAAATTTTTCACAATTATTCTATTAAACTGGCAGTGTTTAAATATGTCTAGACTTATTTAAACATTGCAGTTAAGTTCTGTTAGCGTTTTAAAAATGCAATCAAATACATGATTGCCAAACATACTATTCTGGGCAGGCAGGCCTTACTAACATGTAAAAGTATACACAATGTGATTATTAAAAATGGGGGCGGAGGTTTTGATTTGGAGTCCCTTCCCTTTTGACACCTCCTCCCAGCCACGATATAAATGACAAAAGATGTTAGTGATGGCCCATTACATTTTTTTCTGCTGAAAACAAAGCACTGTTATCAGCCTAATGCTTCTTTTGGCCAGAGCCTGGCGCCCCCCCCTGGGATCACTTGAGGCCCCCCTAGGAGGGCCCGCCCCACAGTTTGAAGACCCCTCTTGCCCTAGGGGGTGACGGGTGTTGTGTGAACCTACCTCACCTTTCCCCAATGGTGCAACATCTTTCTCTCCCACACTTTCAATCCCTTAAGGAGGAACCTGGCATAGTGCACCTATTTCCATGCCTGTGAGTTAACCTGGGTAGGGTATAGATTCTGTCCCTTTGGCAGGCTCACCCGTGCACCTAAAGAGGCACCAACCCCTTCTTTTAAACTCACGCAAACACTTGGAGCGGGAACCAACCCCCTCCTTTTAGTCCCCCATCTCCACTCGTTCCATTGGTGATGGGGAAAGGAAGCCTTGAATGCCTTTCACCTCTCAAGGCAACCTGACTGCAGTCTATTCTATTACTCAGTCAACCCTTACTCCTCGCACCTCGCCCTTCACTTGCGTCACTTCCATAGAATTACAAGGGTAAGAAGCATATTCCTCTGTTTGGTGCTTTCCACCTCTGTCGGGAACACCGTGATTTGACTGCGGCAGATCCCCCAGTCTGATGATGTGTCGATGGCGCACCCCTGCTTCTCCATCAAACCGTAAAAGCGCAATATAAATAATTATTCTAAAAACAGGGCATTTTTGTTTGATTACTAGTTCAGGATTTATCTGGAAAAATGTTCTTTCCTTTAAGAGGCCAGAGTTCTTTTGTTTCAGGCAAGCAGAGAGCTCTTTTTCTTTTCTTCTTGTTTTTTTTAAGAAAGCGTGGCCTATTGAGAGTAGCTTTCTTTCTAATTATTTAGATGTCAAATCAGTGTTATTTGAAGGGCTCCTTAATTTACAGGTCTTTGAAAATTGCCAAAACATACAACAGACTTGTGAGAGACGGCTGACAAAATGGTGCATGAAAATGCTGGACCGAACTTTGGAACAACAGTGGCTCCTTTTGTACCTTAAGCCACTATATGTTGAGTTATTATGGTACAGCGAGGTAGTGTTCAGATATTAAAGAAGATTGGATATTAAAGAAGATTGATTGAAACACACTGGTCTACACAGTAACCAAGCTATCCTTTTTAAAGGAAGGTATAAAGATTGTGTTACTGTGTTCATAGAATGGTGTCAAAAAATTGTGTCCAGTTGATTTCGGCTATTATTAAAGTCAATAATTATTTCCTAAATTGAGGAGAAAGAAAGAATGCTGCCAACCTTCAAGCAATCAGAACGTTGAGCTAGTTATGAGAGAGGCCATATTTGTGATGTGGTCAGTGATTGAACTTCCACAAAGCCCAAACAGTGTAATCCACAGATTTAACTTGTGTTTTCTGAGGAATCCTTAGCTCACTCATGATAGCATGTGCTAAGTATCAAGGCATCGAATAGAAATACAGTTAAAATCTACAGAACTTAAATGTTCAAACTATTCAGTTAGAGATATAAAAGTTTCATAAAGCAAGTCTAGTTCCATACCATGTGAAAGGAGTATTGTAAACATGAAAACTCACCAAGAATAGAAATAGTCGAAGGATATTTCAAGATTAAACAGTTCGATTGAAAGTCATTGGTCAAACCATGCTATCTCTCCTATTGAAGTTGTGTGAGAAGGCTTGAATGCGCATGATGCATTGTTGAAGGTCCGGTTTGAGAAAATTGAGTAGCTGATTTCAAAGAATATAGTCAGCGGGTTATACAACTCAAGTAAAGGGCACTCACAGTTGCCGACTATCAGCCCAAAGTAACTCAACAGCCGGGAAGCTTTGGCAAGTCAGTGTTGAACTGTGGTTTAAGCCAGGGGTGGGGGAAACTGATCAAGGGAGAGTTCAACTGGTTACTTGTGTGCTGCTAAAGGCTATTGCTTCAGGCGATGTAGTGCAGAAGTCCTCAACAGGATGCAGGTCACAACTCCATGTTTGTCAGGCAAGCCTGCTCGAAAATGGGTCATTACAGAGAATCTTTGTGTCTTAACTATATGATTTGCAGGACTAAGCTAAAAAAATTCCCTGTACTGATTGTAGATTTTTTCAAGGATAATACCAGTTAATCAATTGCCTCATTCCTTAGTCTGTTTGATCAGCTGACTCTTAGTGCAAGCTTTTCATAGCCACCATAGTAGTTTGGCTCCTCTGTGAAAGTTCCTTTCAGCAAAGCAGCACCTACCATTAGTCAGGCTCTTCAGAACTCGAAAGGACACACTGTAACTTCCTTCTGCAACCAGGTTGTTTCCAGGGTCTAAATATCTGTTTTTAATTCAAGGCACAAAAATGGCTTTCTCGGTTCAAGTGACGAGCACTGGTTGTAGAAGGGAGAGCATGGGCAGCTTTTTCCACATCCCTCAGGCAAAGAGGAATTGTTTTGTGAAGCTTCTTGTACTCCAAACACGTCCTCTTCTTACAGTAGCTCAACCATGGGATTTACTGATTTATTATTTGTGACAATCTCTAAACCCATCCAAATAAATCCCTTCCCTTAGGCTTCCTGTTATCACTTTTGTGACTGAGTGATGCTGTGTCTGCCCTGGGAATGTTTCGTGACATCAAATTTATCGCAAAGTTCCATGAACCTCAAAACAAAAATGGGACCTAAATCCGAATGTGCAGAGTTCTCCCATCTCCACCCACATCCCTTTCAGTTTAGTCACTTTATCTTAAGAGGAAAACAACTTCCCACCCTATAATTAGCTGGTGTGCACCAAATGGAGAGTTCCAATCATCAGGAGGGAGCGGGCGCTTGCAAGGCTAGAACAGGGAGTACCCTGCTTGGAAGAGTGCCCTGGAGGGAAGCGTGATGGATAGCAAGGAACCGCCGATCAGCATTCCACAAGAAAGCTCAGATGAGCAATGAGCCCTGGGCCACCCAAGCAGGGTACTACTTGTTTTATCCTCACAAGAGCCCGCTGCACCCTGATCAATGAATCATCAATCAAACAGGATCTGTAAAGCTCGGCTAATCCCCTAAGAGGGTATCCAGGCACTGTGGATTGTGCTGTAGAGGCTCAGTTGAACAAGCATTTGCAATGCAATAGGTCTCGCATTACTGATAGTTTGAGGTATTGGCGTTGCAAATAATGCAACGCCAATAGCTCATACTTTCAGTAATGCGAGACCTAGTGCATTGAAAATGCTTGCGTAGTGAGCCAGGAACCAGCATTGTATGTCTCAGTGCAGTACCGCAAGCTGCTCCTAGAGGTCCCTAGTGAGCAAGGCACCAGCATTGTATGTCTCGGTGCAGTACTGCAAGCTGCTCCTAGAGGTCCCTAATGAGCAAGGCACCAGCACTGCATGTCTCAGTGCAGTACCGCAAACTGCTCCTAGAGGTCCCTAGTGAGCAAGGCACCAGCACTGCATGTCTCGGTGCAGTACCATAAGCTGCTCCTAGAGGTCCCTAGTGAGCAAGGCACCAGCACTGCTGACCTCTTTTGGTCACATATGGTACTGCACCCTGCAGAAGATATGGTAAATACACCCTACTCATAATGCATTGCATGCAAGACAGTACTATGAGTGCAAAAATAATTTTTACATTAATTTCGGATTATGTTGTACTCTGTGCGGAGCTGATGAAGGGAAATTTATAGATGGTCTCATACAAATGTGAGATGTTCTAGTGAGTAAAGTAACCACTGCCAGCCTAGCTTAGGACCAAGTGTGTGTCTTGCCTGAAGCCTTTTAAGAAAATAGTGCCTTGAGGCTGTAATTAAAACATAGGGAGTAACAACACATGTAACAGGGGGTGTCCTCATGGGAGGTTACAAGAAGAGACAAGGCGGTACTAAAGGAGGACTACTAAGCCTATTGACTTAAGCAAAGCCACCATTTACAAAGGACAGGGACAGGAGCCAATTAAAAAGATGGGTAAAAAGTGGGTGGAGCTTTATGCCCATATCCTGAATACAGCATATCTCGAAGAGACCGCACAAGCGCTGCCTAGGCGAGACCTAAAAACCAGTTCTGAGTCCTTTCCTGAATTCCATCAGTGAGGGTGAGGTCTGGAGGTGAATAGGGAGGTCGTTTCGGGCCTTGGCCAGGAGGTAGGAGAAGGAGCGACCTCTGCTGTGGCTTTCAACTTATGCGAGTGGTGTGAGCGTGGTGCAGGGAGGCGGAGCGCAGGTGTCTGGAGGGTTGGTGGAAGTTCAGGCGGTGGTTGATGTATTCCAGTCCTTGGTTGTGCAGGGCTTTGTAGGTGTGGATCAGCATCTTTGAGTTGCATCTCTTCTGAATGCGGAGCCAGTGGAGCTTCCTGAGGTGGGAGTTGATGTGGGTCTGCTTGGGAAGGTCGAAGATGAGTCTGGTTATGGAGTTATGTATGGTCTGTATTCTCTTCAAGAGGTGCAAGGTGATTCCTGCGTAGAGTGCTTTGCCGTAGTCCAGCCGGCTGGTGACTAGGACTTGGGTGATGGTTCATCTGGTATTGGCCATGAGCCATCTGAAGATCTTGCGGAGCATGCAAAGAGTGAGGAAGCAGGCGGAGGAAACTGCGTTGATCCGGTTTTTCATGGTGAGCTTGCTGTCCAGGATGATGCTGAGGCTGAGGGCCCGGTCTGTTGATGTGGGTGAGGGTTCTAGTTCTGAAGACCACCAGGAGTCGTTCCACTGGGAGATGTTGTTTTCGAAGAGGTAGTACCTCTGTTTTGTCAGTGTTGAGTTTCAGGCAGTTGTGTTTTCATTCAGTTGGCGATTTCCGTCATACACATGTGAAAGTTGGTCCTCAAGGTGGTGGGCTCTTCTGATAGCGAGAGGATGAGCTGAGTGTCGTCGGCGTAGGAGATGATGTTGAGTCCGTGGGTTCTGACGATGCCAGCCAGTGGTGTCATGTAGGTGCTGAACAGGGTGGGGCTGAGGGATGGCCTTGAGGGACACTGCAGATGATGCTCTTGTGTTCAGAGCTGTAGGAAGGTAAAGCGGATTCTCTAGTTTTTAAAGTGCGGAAGGAGGCGATCCACCTGAGGGCGTCTCCTTGAAATCCGATGTGGTGAAGTCTCTTGATGAGGGTGTGGTGCGATACGGTGGTGAAGGCAGCTGAGAGTTCGCAGAGGATCACAGCTTCAGTTTCTCCTTGGTCCAGGAGGGCTCTGATTTCCTCTTTGGCAGGGAGGAAGGCGGTTTCGGTGGTGTGGTTGGCACGGAAACCAGACTGGCAGATGTCCAGCAGGCTGTTGTTCTCCAGGTGTTCTGTGAATTGGTGGTTGGTGGCTTTTTCGAGGACCTCGGTGGTGAGGGGTGCAGAGAGATGGAACAGGAGTTCTTGAGTTTGCTGGGGTCTGTGGACGGTTTCTTGAGAAGAGGTTTGACCTCAGCGTGTTTTTGTTCCTCGGGGAAGGTGGCTGTGGTGGTGGATGCGTTGAAGATGGTGGCGAGTTCGTTGCTGATTGTGTTGCTCCCAAAGTTGAAAATTTGTTGGGGGGGAAGTGGTCCATTGATGCTCCTGAGTGGACGGGGTTCATGAGGGCGGTGTTGTTTTAGGTGGTGAGCTGGTCTCAGGCGGTTAGCAGGTGGTCGGGGCTAGCCTTTGTGGCATTGATGTGGCCGAGGATGTCGGCGGCAGTAGGTTGGGGCTCGACGGTTTGGAGCTTCCATTTGGAGCACACCATGGTCACCTGCGCACTCTACCTTTTGTAAGTGCTTCTCATTCTTTTCACTCAAGTGCTCTCTGTCCTCAGATCTTCATTTGGAGCACTTTGTGAGACGGGCTCCTCCTATTCTGTGTTTTTTCTCACATACCTACAGTATTTTTACCTCAAGGGCCTTGAAGCGTTTACAGTTTAACTTTTGGGCTCTTAAAAAACCTTTGAGTCCTGATGATGATCCCGATATCGACTTAAGGGATTGAAACGTCGGCTGTTACGGACCCTATTTGCACTGGACATTTGTAATGGGCTTTGCTGTTCTTGTTTATGGATACGCACTTTGACCACTATAATCACGTGTATCACATAAAATAGAGCATCTTTTGCCACCTTCAATCACTGTGCCGTTGTTAATCAGGTTGATTTTCCTTTTCATCATTTTTTCTTTTGTTACAAATAAACAACCCTTCAGTATTTAAGATTGCTGATATTGTATGTCTAGGCACTACTGTTCTGATATACTATGACTACCCAAGGTCCCTGATGGCTGTCGGGTTCCCTTGTATCTTAGTACTGTAGCAGAGTAAAGGCAGGATGTTCCAAATGTGTCGTAGGTGCCTAACTGCTCCTAGTGGCAGCAACTGCAGCCTGACTTCCGCATTGGTATTTTCAAACCTAGTTACATATACACTGCAAATTTGATTCAGATTACAGTTTGAAATCAAACCGTGTAAATTAAACGTCACATTACATTTTTTATAGCATTAGATAAGTTCCTGTAGCACTTTTATGATTAAAAAATGTTGGCAATTTAACAAATAATGAGGCATGCCTTCAAACAGAGCGCATGTGGCAGGGCCAATGCAGCGGGCTGCAGCCACTGCAGAGATTAAAATGCAGCCGTTCAGAGCAAAGGAAGACAAGGAGCGGTAATATCTCACTTCTTTGGTGTCAATGTACATCAATATGAATTAATGAGGAAGGGAAATCTGAGAAGACTAGTGAGTGCCTCTCCACTAGAAAGTAAAAATTCCTGATCATTGGTGCTACTTCTTTTGAGTCTGCTTTTTGATTCTCGGCAGACTGTGCTACATAGTCATTTGCCTCATGTAAGAGGCATGTGATGGCTTAGTTTTTAGTACAGGCTGGTTCCTGTATGTAGCAAGTTATAGGGCTCTCTGGATACTTTGATAATCTCTCCAACCAGGATCCAAACCTCCTCCATCTATTAGCCAATCGCCAGCGAGAACTGTGCAATTGCTCTAGACTGGCCAAATGACTCACGCTTCCCCCATCACGCTACTGTACACGATCTCTCGTCCCTCCCTTCTTTCCTTTGGCATAGTTCAAGGCCCAACAGTCACACATTCATCCAGTGGTCTCTCACTAGGCTAGTGCTTTAAATAAAGTGTGTGTGTGTGTGTGTGTTTGTTTGTTTGTATATGTGTATATATATGTGTGTGTGTGTGTGTATATATGTATATATATGTATATATATGTGTGTGTGTGAGTATATATGTGTGTGTGTGAGTATATATGTGTGTGTGTGAGTATATATATGTGTGTGTGTGAGTATATATGTATGTGTATATGTATATATATATATGTATATATATATATATATATGTGTGTGTGTGTGTGTGTGTTAACTCCCTCTTATGCTTTAGACTCTGTTTTATGTATTGTGCTCAAACATGAGTTGATATTGTTGACCGGCTGGTTGGCACAAATGATATTTTGTTAGTAACTGAATTAAATACTGATCTGATTTAAATTAAAGACTGGATTTACCAGCCAGACACTTTTACACATCATTTTTCAGTGTTTATTCAAAGTATGTGATACTTTGTTTCCTTTTAATATTGGTTCATTTTATATTACACAATGCAGCCCAAATGGTCTATTAGTGCTGAGAATTATTAGGTTTTATTATTGCTCAAACTCGAGGGTATTCTTTCTAAATACCTGAGAAAGGTAAAATGCTGAGACTTGGATTCAACCTGCAACGTAGAGGTCACACATAGCAGGAAACAACCTTTAGAACGCATGCATTACATCGCATGCCATTAGATTGCGGTTTTTACAACGAAAGTCGTTACAACGACTTGCACTGGAGGGCGCTAAAGGACAAGGAGTAGTTTAAATTACTATCCAACACCTTCCCTACTGTACGTAGGCTGGAGTTGGAATAGTAAATTAAACTACTCCTAAGTCCGGCGCCCTCCAACGCAAGTCGTTGTAACGACTTGCGTTGTTAAAACCGCGATCTAATGGCATGCGATGTAATGCATGCGTGGTATCGTCATACATCCCACATAGCTGACCATCAACGATTGTGTCCACCAACCTAGCTCCAAGCTAAAGTTAGCGGTTTGGGATGTAGCTCCAAAATAATGACAGAAAGGCCACTGAAAATGCTCTAATTTTCTTGTGCTTTCGTTTGCAGGGCGACCGGACCTACGAGATGAAAATCAACCAACCATCTGTCTCTTACTTCCTCAAAATGGCGGCAGGCATTGAAAAAGGAGCATCACAAACAGGTGAGGAGGTGTGCCAAGTCTGCCATGTTTGGTTGATGTAATGATTGAGATGAGTCTGAGCGCTGCCTGAAGGTGGTGTTCACCATTCACAGAAATTAAACACTGGGGAAGGGAAAATTGAAATGTAGCTTAGTGCTTTGCCCGACTTTGGGGTATGTGCCTGAGGAAGAAGCGGATTCATAAAACAAGTATTGGTAAAGCAAATCGGGCGCACCTATGCGAAAGCTGTTGGCGTCTTCAGTGTGTTTTAGCGATGTAGTACAGCAGCACGGTTAAAATTTAGGGGAAAGTGCTAAGAGGCGGTCAGCGCTGGCCGTGTCATATTGCTTTTGTTTCTGATGGGAGGGTTTGGGGGTCAGGGCAGGCAACAACAGGGGAGGTGGGAGAGAGACGGGGCAAGCAAGAACGTGGGGGAGGGGGTGGGTGGATGGGGCAGGCAATGACAGGTAGAGGGGCATGGGAACAGCCAAGCAATGATAGGGGAGGGCAGAGATTGGAAAGCACCGACGGGGGATAGGACGATGGGTCAAACAACAATGAAGAAGGAGGGATGGTCAAGCAAAAACACTGGTAGGTGGAGTGAAGGAGGATGGGCAAGCAACAATGGAAACTGGAACGGGGGAGACAGCCTGGAAAAACATACACTCTTATGGGCTGCTCCCAAAAAAATCTGTTTTTTTGTGTGTACATTCAATTTATTTATACATATATTCTGAAAATTTGTCAATGATCTGGATCTCCCAGATCTAATCTTAGTCAGCCATGGTTGAGAGTTCATGTTGTGACTTTGGAATCAGAATTCTAATTTCTTTTTCCCCTGTGTGATGCTGGCTAAATGTATCTTAGTTGAGTTGCTTGCTAGACCCAGAATCGCTTAGAGACTAGTTAACTTTCAGCATCAACCACTGATAAAAACTTGACATTTACTTGAACACGCTCTTATTGCTGCACACACACCGTTACCCAGACATACAGACAGACAGGCGTCTGCGTCTACAGTGGTATTAACAGCTCTGAAGATGGAGAGGAAACATGCACAAATGGACACATTTTAGAAGAAAATTGGAAGTCTCTTGGGAATAGCACGATCCTCACAGGAGTGGGAGGCTTTTCACAGTACGCACTGTAGAAGAACATATTTGACATCTTTAGCTTTGCTGCAGCATTCCCTGTTTTAGGCTTTCGCCCACATAGTTCCTTACGGCAGTTCCCCTGACTTCATTACTTTGAATAAAAGAGGTATACAGATCACAAAGAGTAGGATTAAAAGAGCTAGGACTAACCAGAGAATTTGGGATTTTTAAAACCACAGTTATCAGTTTTGTCACCAGTATTGGGCTAACTGGGGTCCGCGCCCTAGCTACATTCCTAGTGTTCATCCCACACGCTCTCCCCCTTTGTGCCCCAGCACCAGTTTATTAGAAAAGCAAAGAATGCTTTAAATAAAATGTGATAGCAGGACCTGCGCTGTTAGCAAAGCCTGCCGGAGGATGTAGCCCTGTAGGGGAAGTAATGGAAAGAAAATGGAGATGTAAAGGAAAAGGAGATGAGATAGCAATTAAAAACAAGCATAGCCAAAAGGTCTAGCCTATGCTAGAGCTATTGGCTTTGTTAATGTGTTTTCGCCATTATGTGCACAAATGTGGCTGCTGTTCAGCATGGCTAAAGGTTAGTGGCATGGGCTGGGGTGGGGTAGAGTGGATTGGAGTAGAGTAGAGTGGAGTGGGGTAGTTTGGCGTAGAGTGGAGTTGGGTAAATTGGTGCAGAGTGGAGTGGATTGCAGTACATTGGAGTAGATTGGAGTGGGCAGTTGGGTAGATTGGAGTGGGGTAGATTGGAGTGGGGTAGATTGGGGTGGAGTGGGGTATATTGGAGTGGATTAGGTTGGGGTAGATTAGAGTAGGGCAGATTGGAGTGGGTTAGATTGGGGTAGAGTGGAGTTATTGGGGTAGATTGGAGTGGAGTAGATTGGGGAATAGTAGAATGGGGTGGATTGGGGTAAATTGCAGTGGAGTGGGGTAGACCGTGGATTATTGTAGGATGAAATGGAGTGGGGTTAGATTGGGGTAGAGTTGAGTGGGCTAGATTGGAGTGGTGTGAGGTACATTTGGATGGGGTGGGGTAGATTGGAGTGGGGTGGAGTGGTAGAGGGGTAGATAAAGGTAGTGTGGGGGTAGATTGGAGTGGATTAGTTTGAGATAGATAAGAGTAGGGCAGATTGGAGTAGGGTAGATAGGAGTAGAGTAGATCAGGGTCGATTGTGGGGTAGAGTGGAGTGGGATATATTGGGGTAGACTGGAGTGGAGTACATTGGGGAATAGTAGAATTGGGTGGATTGGGGTAAATTGGAGTGGGGTAGAATGGGTGGATTATTGTATGATGGAATGGAGTGGGGTTAGATTGGGGTAGAGCTGAGTGGGCTAGATTGGAGTAGTGTGAGGTAGCTTGGGATGGGTGGGCTAGATTGGATTGGAGTGGGGTGGAGTAGGGTAGAGGGGTACATTGAGGTAGTGTGGGAGTATACTGGAGTAGAGTTTTGGAGTGGGTGGGTAGGGTAGATTGAATTGGGCTAGATTGGGGTAAAGTGGGGCAGATTGGAGTGGGGGAGGTTGGAGTGTTATATATTGGGGTAGATTTGGGAAGAGTGGTCTGCAGAGCATTGGGGTAGATTAGAGTGGGTTAGGTAGAATTGGAGAACACTAGATAGGAGTGGAGAGGAGTGGAGAGGACTAAATAGGAGTGGGGTGGGGTAGATTAGGGTGAAGTGGGGTGGAGTGGAGTGGGGTGGATTATGGTAGGGTAGATTGGAGTGAAGTGGGGTAGATTAGGGTGAGATAGGAGTGGGGTAGTCTGGAGTGGGGTGGGTAAATTGGAGAGGAGTAGATTGGAGTGGAGTTGGATAGAGAGGCATGGGGTAGATTGGGATGGGGTGGGGTAGATTGGGATGGGGTGGGTAGATTGGAATGGAGTAGATTGGAGCGGAGTTGGATAAAGAGGCATGGAGTAGATTGAGATGGAGTAGATTGGGTTAGGGTAGGGTAGATTGGGTTAGGGTGGGGTAGATGGGAGTGGAGTAGATTAAGGTAGATTAAAGTGGGGCAGATTGGATGTGGTAGATTGGAGTAGGGTAGTTTGGGGTGGAGTGGGGTAGGGTAGATTGGATTGGGATGTAGTGGGTGAATTGGGGTGGAGGGGTATGTGGTAGATTGGAAGGAAGTGGGGTAGATTGGCTAGAGTTGAATGGAATGTGGTAGATTGGGGTAGAGTGGAGTAGGGTAGATTGGGTGGATTAGAGTGGATTGATTGGAGTTGTGTTGAGATTAGGGTGGAGTGGGGTAGATTGGAGTTGAGTGGGGTAGATTAGGGTGTAGTGGACTGGGGTACATTAGGTGTATTAGAGTAGGGTAGATTGTATTGAGTGGAGTGGGGTAGAGTGAGGTGGGGTAGAGTGGGGTAGATTGGAGTGGAGTAGATAGGAGTAGATTTGAGTGGGGTAGATTTGAGTGTAGTGTGGTAGATTGGAGTGGAGTGGGGTAGATTTGAGTAGAATGGAGTGTGGTACAATGGAGTGGGGTAGATTGCAGTGGAGTGGAGTAGCTTTGGGTGGCATGTGGTAGATTGGAATTAAATGTGGCAGATTGGTAGAGTGGAATGGAATGTGGAAGATTGGGTGGATTAGAGTGGATAGATTGGAGTGGGGTAGAATTGGGTAGAGTGGAGTAAGGTAGATTGGGGTGGAGTGGAGTTGGATAGATTGGAGTGGAGTGGAGATTAGGGTGGAGTGGGGTAGATTGGAGTTGAGTGGGATAGATTAGGGTGTAGTGGGGTAGATTGGGCGGATTCGAGTAGGGTAGATTGGATTGGAGTGGGGTGGGGTGGGGTAGATTGTAGTGGGGTTGAGGGAGTGGAGTATATTTGGGTAGAGTGGGGTAGATTGGAGTGGAGTAGATAGGAGTATATTGGAGTGGGGTGGGGCAGATTGGATATGGGGTGGGGTAGATTGAAGTGGGTTAGATTAGAGTGGAGTGGTGTAGATTGGAGTGGGTTAGATTGAAGTGGAGTGGTGTAGATTTGGGTAGAGTAGAGTGGAGTGTGGCAGAGTGGAGTGGGGTAGATTGCAGTGGAGTGGGTTGGATTGGAGTGGGGGTAGAGTGAGGTGGGGTAGATTGGGTGGATTGGAGTGCAGTGTGGTAGATTGTGGTAGATTGGAGTGGAGTAGATTGTGGTAGATTGAAGTGGGATAGATTGTGGTAGATGGGAGTGGGGTGGATTGGAGTGGGGTAGATTAGATTGGAGATGATTTTGATAGATTGCAGTGGAGTTTGTAGGGGAGTGGGATAAATTGGACTGGGGTAGATTGGAGTGGAGTCGGGTAGATTGGAGTGGAGTGAGTTGGATTGGGATAGATTGGAGTGGATTGGAGCAGAGTGGGTAGACTCGGGTAGATTGGAGCAGAGTGGGGTGGATTTGAGTGGAGTGCTGTAGATTGGGGTAGAGTGGGATAGATTTGAGTGGTCTGTGGTTGGTTGGGTTAGATTGAGTGGAGTGGGGTAGATTCGAGTTTAGTGAAGTGGATTGGGGTAGATTGAAATGGAGTGGAGTAGATTGGGTTAGTGTGAGGTAGATTGGAAAGGGGTGGGGTAGATTGGGGTGGGTTGCAGTGGGGTGAATAAATTGGGGTGTGGGAGATTGGACTGGGGTAGAGTGGAGTGGGGTAGAGTGGAGTGGGGTAGATTGGAGTGGAGTAGAATGTAGCGAAGTGGGTTGAGGTACATTGGAATGGAGAGGGATAGATTGGAGTGGGGTTGAGTGGAGTGGGGTGAGTGGTGTGGAGTGGAGTGAGTGGCGTATATTGGAGTGGAGTCTAGTGGCATGTCCTAGAGGGTCTTAGATTGGAGGGGCATAGAGTGGAGTGTCACAGAATGGAGTGGCGTGTCATAGAGTGCAAGGACAAAGAGCAGAGTGGAGTGGCATAGTGTGGAGTATGCATATTGTGGTAGCGAACTGCCATTACAGACAACACATTTTGAATTGAAATGACCATTACAATTGCACAGAAATACGGTTTTACTGCACACAAACGATAATGTGTGCAAATGTCATCACCTGGTGTAATGATGTGTTTATGATCGTATTCAAATATTTGTTTCCACCACACTTCAGAATAACGAAAAATAATTGCTTTATTTGTACTAATTCTGATATATTTTGAAACATTAGTAACAGTTCTTTTTTATTGTACTAGAAAAAAAAACATCCTCTTCTCTTACATGGATACTCAGCAGGATTGTCACATAAATTCTCTCACTTTGAAGTCAGGGAAAGAAAAGTAAACACCAAGCTCCCTCAGAAGAGAGAGCTTGGCGTTTGACCTCTGTCTTCGAATGCACAGCAAATGTGCCAAGATAAGAACAAGATGCCTCATGGGAACAGTCCAGCCCACACTGCTAAGCCAGGTCCTCCATGGACTGGAAAAAAGCAACCTGGGACCAGTTTCGGGGTTAACACCCCTCATCAGCCAGGCTAGCTTGAATCCAGTGGCAAACTGAGCAAGGGACCCACGTCTGGGCATACCCAGCCAACTTAGGGTGAACAAAGCAAACACAAGGAGATGATGGACGGAGCACTGAAACTTTTCAGACACTCGCCACCAGAGCAGCCTTGTATGTACCTGGCTTCTTGTCCTATTGTTACCAATTCTTTAAAATATACAGAGTGGACTTTGGCTCTGCCAAGAGAAGTATTGCTCTCTCACCTCATGCTGTTTGGTGTATCCCTCCATCCCCTTTTGAGTTCTTACAATGCAGTGTGCAGGAATGGACATCACCGCCCTTAGCTTGTGACAGAAAAGGGCTCAAATGTGTGCCGTTTACTAGAATCTCCAACTCGTAGTGTCACCTTGCTCGTATCCCTCCACTGTAATTGTTCTATTGTAGCATTTGCTTGCAGTGTGGCCTCACCAGGTGTTTAACCCTGAAGCAACCTCATCCTTAGCCATGATAACAGCCCAGGAGGGAGTTATGAGCGGGGAACTGCTCTCCATTGGCTCCTTCCTTCATCACGGATGAGAAACTGGCAAGCTTTTGTGCTTTTATGATGGTTAAACACACCAGCTGGAATAAAATACAGGGTCACCAAATGGATCTTTAAATATACACCAGGCACCTTTTGTTCACTCTGTGAAAACTGCAGTTTTTCAATATAACTTGTAAGCTGTACACATATATTTAGATTAATATAGAACCTACGTAGCAGCCCTTGTTTCAGAACTCTGTGTTGTATTTTTCCTTTTATCCTCCCCTTTCCTAATGGCTTCTTCTCTCTTCTTGTTCCCACCCCCTTTACCCTTTTCCATTTGGTATGTTCCGTGAGCCAACTGTGAATTGTCATAGATTCAACTGTCATCCTTTGTTGCTTCTTGACTAGCCTGGTGATGATGAGAGTTATCGTCCTGAGATTCAATTTCAAATATAGTCATTATTACAACACTGTGCTATGACTGTAGGGTAGCTATCATTACCTTTAGAATGTGGACGTGACATTGCTTTCTCTGACGTCACACCATATGACGCCATGGCGCACCGCCTGTGCTAATTATTCCCCGCTTTATCTGTTTTGTGCCCAGATTAGATTCTTTGTGATAGAAGGATTGTATATATAAAACTATCATTTTCTTATTAGGGCAGGCTTTTTTAATTGTTTAGTCAGGGCTCCGAATGCAAGCCTACCTACTGCCTTTGGCATTGATTGTTTGATTGATTATTCTCCTGTGCCTCTTTCAGCGCCCTTCTCACATAGCACACTTATTCACGGATCACAGCAGTTTTACCCAAAATCATGGGTCTATTCTATTTTTCCCCTTCTCTCCAACAACTTTTCAAACACAGAAGCATAACTTTTCACTGTCCTCCTTCTCAGCAGCTTTTGCCTAATTAGTACGCTTATTTTCCCGTCCCCTTGTCAAAAGTTTTCCTTGCATCTGGTCTCGGTTTTCCAACCCTCTTCTCAGTGGTCTTTCCTCCTAAGCTTGTCCCCGTTTCCCTGTTCCTACTATCAGCAGCCTTACAACAGGTAGAGGAGTTGGCCTAATGGCTAGAATTGTCGACTTCAAAGCTGGGGACACAGGTTCGAGTCTCGGCAGGGACGCTCAACATCCTGTGATTCTGGTCAAATCACTTAATCTACCTTTGCCTCACAAAATGAATATGTCCATCTGTAACGCAACTGTGCTCATGTAAAGCGCTCTGATACCTTCGGGTCGAGTTCGCGCTATATAAAACACTGGGAAAAAAAGCTATAGCTGGATTCATGTCCATCCGCTCTGCTTAGTAGTTATCCCGCCCCTCTTCTCAGCAGTCTTTTATGTATGGATTGGTATATTTTCTGTTCTGCTAATCAGGAATCTTTCCCCTTTAGCTAGTACCGGCTTCTCTAATGAGTAGCTCGTGAGATACTGGTAGCTTCCAGCTACCTATAAGTGGCTCTCCTATGTGCACCTCACCCTACTAAATTAGAAGTTTTTGTTTGATTCAATTAATGTATGTATACCAAAATATCTAAGCGTATATTTGAGATTAAAATGCATGTTTTTTTCAGAATTTATAAGCTGATATTTTGAGAAAAAGGGTCGAATTTTCAAAATATGTTTAAAGTTAATATTTGAGCAATAAATCATGCGGCGAGATTCATCAAAGGGTATTGCAGCTATGGCTTTTATGTAGTGCCCATGTAGAGGTATTCCACATTGGCAAAGCCTTTTTATGGTCTGGCCTGACAGCACAGCTGTCGCTAGACAATTATGTGAGCATCACTAGAGCGGGACTTTATTGCCGCCCACATGTTGGGAGCCAGGAGTACATGTTTTGAGTGGGTAGACGTGTGTGCTTCCACAAAAAAGTGCTTGCCCTCGGCACAGCTGTGATAATTTTGTTTATTTATCCAGATGCCTAAGTTTGAGCTTTCAGAGGCACACACTCATGACTTTGAATGCTATTAAAGTCTTAGATAACTAGATAATTTATGTTGTTTTTCTCTGGTGGCAGCACAGCTAGCAGGAGGACAGTCATTAACCTACTTGGATTTTTAAGATCTGGATTGACTGTGCAACTGTCGCCTGACCTTGTAACCTACACCAATATTATTCTAAAGTTCTTTGCTACGACATAAATACATATCTATTCCAATGCTATTGGCTTGTAATGCTTCCCATCAGCATACTACATTCCTTCAAAGCCAGATCTATTGGCATTGCCAATGCTTTTTTACATTACTGTTAGCAACTATGGTCACTAACTGCACTAGTAATATAAGTAGCTCAAGATGATTTTCGTTCAACAGAAGTTGCTCCTATTACAGAAAAGGTTGGAGACCCCTGAGCTAGACTCTCTTCTCATCAGCTTTTCCCCATAGCTGGAAAATGTTTTCCGCTCCCTATTCTTACCAGACCTTTTTATTATAGCAATGCACTGTTCACTTGTTTCTCCTCTCAGCAACCTTTCTCTCATTACTGGGAAAAGTTTTCCAATCCCGCTTCTCAGCTCACCTTTTCCCCATAGCAAGTCACTGTTCTTCTGCTCCTATTCACTGCAGCAGTGCTTAATTTGAGCCGGTGGTGTCTGGCGCTTAGCACCGGCACCTTATCATCAACACCAGCGCTTTTCATGAGCACCAGTTATTGACATATTCATTTATGGTAGGCACGGGGTGATTTGCCCAGAATCACAGGATGTTGAGCTGAGGCAGAGACTCGAACCTGGTTCCCCAGCTCCGAAGTCGGCAGCTCTGGCAATTACGCCACATCCTCTCCCCACTTTCATGGTTAGTAGTTGGTTCTGTTTTAGGCGGCACTAACAGGAGAAATGGGCTCCTGCAAGCTGCCTCGGGACGAGAGCCCCAGCACTTATTTTTTACAAATTAAGCACTGCACTGCAGCCTTTTCATCATAGCTGGAAAATGTTTTCCTGTCTCTCTTCTCAGCAGCCTTGCCCCTATCACTCAACACCCCTTTAGTTCTCAGCAACTATACCCCATAGCAAATCACTTACGGCTTTGAGCCTGAAGGAAGACATTGCTTGATCGCTATAGCTTAGCAGAGGAAGACCCCTAGTGGAAAGAAAACAGAATGCCTGCAGGAGTAGTCTCCTGATGTGCACTTAGCCACTAGCATAATAAACAGTCTCACACTTGAAAGGGAGTTTCAACACAAAAGCAGCCATTTCCAGTTCTCTCTCCAGACCATGTGACGGGGAATCCATGTCCTTCTTTCTTTAATCAGTTTATAAAATGCCAAAATCTAGTTTTGAACATGTACATATATTTGTCTTAAAATAGTGACTTAGGCCATATTTATTTTTTGGGGTATGGAGTAATATCTTTTGGCTTGGCAGAGGACTTAACGTCCGCCAGTCCGACACTACTCCGCCGGCCAAATTTAGAAATGACAGCCAAGCAGGTGGTCAGCTCCAAGGCGTTGGCGGGCCTGCCATCATGGCTGCTCCTAACACAAGGAGATGATGGACGGAGTGCTGAAACTTTTCAGACACTCACCCCCAGTCACAGATCTGGGTTGAATCCATCATCGTTCTTTAGCTCACTTCGCCACCGCAGTTCAGACACAGCTATATGCAAATCAGTCTTGACCCTGTGCCTCATGGGAACAGTCCAGCCCGAACTGCCAAGCCGTGTCTTCCCTGGACCAGAAACAAGCATCCTGGGACCGGTTTCGGGCCAACAGCCCTCATCAGCCAGGCTAGCTTGAATCCAGTGGCAAAGTGAGCAAGGGACCCACGTCTGGGCATACCCTGCCAACTTAGGGCGAACAAAGAAACACAAGGAGATGATGGATGGAGTGCTGAAACTTTTCAGACACTCACCCCCAGTCACAGATCTGGGTTGAATCCATCATCGTTCTTTAGCTCACTTCGCCACCCCAGTTCAGACACAGCTATATGCAAATCAGTCTTGACCCTGTGCCTCATGGGAACAGTCCAGCCCGAACTGCCAAGCCATGTCTTCCCTGGACCAGAAACAAGCATCCTGGGACCGGTTTCGGGCCAACAGCCCTCATCAGCCAGGCTAGCTTGAATCCAGTGGCAAAGTGAGCAAGGGACCCACGTCTGGGCATACCTTGCCAACTAAGGGCGAACAAAGCAAACACAAGGAGATGATGGACGGAGTGCTGAAACTTTTCAGACACTCACCCCCAGTCACAGATCTGGGTTGAATCCATCATCGTTCTTTAGCTCACTTCGCCACCCCAGTTCAGACACAGCTATATGCAAATCAGTCTTGACCCTGTGCCTCTTGGGAACAGTCCAGCCCGAACTGCCAAGCCATGTCTTCCCTGGACCAGAAACAAGCATCCTGGGACCGGTTTCGTGCCAACATCCCTCATCAGCCAGGCTAGCTTGAATCCAGTGGCAAAGTGAGCAAGGGACCCACGTCTGGGCATACCCTGCCAACTATGGCTGCTCCTGCCAATGCTGTTTAAAGTTTGCTGTCTGGCTCCGTCAACATGACTGAGCCGTCCGTCAAACTTATTTTTTTTTTATTTTCAAAAAGAAAATCCAGAAGTGGGATTTTCTTTTTGAAAATAAAAAAATAAAATGCTCCCCTCGCCATGGGAGTTATCTCCCACAGCAAGGGGAGCATGTAGCAGTTTTCACTGCTCCTTTGTGCCATGGTTTTCCTGGCTCTGATGGGCAGTGAAAACTGACCGCTAATTCCGCCAATCTAAATTAAGTAGGCAGACTTAGAGCTCAACCTCTGATGGTCCTTAGTCTGTCCGGCTGTCAGTCGCGTTTAATCACTGTGGAGACGGAGTAGTCTCTGCCATGATTAAACCTAAGGTCCGCCCGCATTTAAATCTAGCAGGCAGAACGTAGTCTTGGCGGTATGGATACTCCATCGCAGTTGTGGTGTTCCCCCACCTGCTTTGCCCCCATGTTGTTTCCGCGCCCCTCCAACTGTGTTTCTTCACACCTACTCTCGAAAATAAAATGCTTTTGCGCTTTTTTCCCTTTTAATTTGCCAATCTCAGTTTGAACTGGAAAATAAAATTTAAAAAAAGGTGGCTGCTTTATTTTGAAGGCGCACGCATACTGGTGCATATTTAGCCTTGCTGCACTACATCGGGGATGCTGTACAGCATAGCTAAAAAATATTGACAAATCCAATATGTCCCAAAGGCGAGACCTGTTGGCTTTGTCAATGCTAGTTTACTTGTGCACTTTATTTTCTGTGTACAAAAGGCCATTGGACAAACGTGTAAAAAAAACAAACCACAAAAAACATTGAAAATAAATTGGTGGATTTTTTTTTCTTTTCTTTTCACTGTTTTTGGAGGGCAAGATGGCCGCCGACAGGCCGTAGTGAGTAGTCGCAGCTGAAGCTCTCTCCCCCCCCCTCGTTGCAAAAACGGTCGGAAATGGGGTGGTGATATGCCACATTGCTCTTACCTGCTGGACCGACTGATTGGTCGGGTGATCGACCGCAGTTCTCAACGGTGGAATCGAGATTTAACGGCATCCAAGAGAGTATTGACACTGGAAATCGGCCGTGCAATTCAAGTTCTGCATCACTATATGTCCGCTGTTAACAAGATGGCACCAAGAACGAACAAGCTGCTAAAGGAATCGAAAGATTCATAGAAGGAATCAGCCACCTCCGCACCTCCAGCCGCGGCTGGGCGAGGATCAGTGCAGCCCCGACGAGCACCACCGAAGAAAGCAGTGGAGTTCAGCGGCGTTGGCGGCAATGGCGGGAAGCAGAGGGATGGCATCGAAGGAAGGAGTAAGGCTCGGGAGAGCACCTTTCGACAGCCCACTCTGACGGAGACCTTCCTGGCAGCGATACCAGCGGGCACAGCAAGATCCGGACCCTATGATCAGGTAGAGATCGGCGCAGGGGAAGCTCCCGAGACTGCGGTGACTCCTCTTGGTGAGGATACATTGTTGCAGCCTCATTCCGGGCTGGTTGTCAGGCAAGGGGAGGCGAGTGAAGAGAAAGAGGATGGGCTGGACGCTCGGATCCTGGCAGGGCAGCAGGAATTGACAGACTGTAGCATAAACAGTGAGCTGCCAGCAAGTGATCAGCGCCCAACTATGGTAAGCAATGGGGAAACAGAGAAAAAGGGTAATGACCGGGTGTCGACTGTTCCAGAGCCCCTCATAGAAAATGCACCCTTAGGGAAGGCAATGGAACAAGTACAGGGGCCTAATCGTACTAAAACGACTGCTGGCTCCCCAGAAGGGGATTGTTTCTACTCTCTTAATGATGACACTGACTTATCGCTTTCCAGTGATGGCAATTCATCCGATGGGTCTGACTCTGCAGAGTCCTCCTCGGTGCAGAGAGCACCAGGCGCTCAAAAGACTGCTTTCCTTAAGCACAGGTCCAAGTCCAAGTCCAGAGTGAGCCCTTCCAAAATGGATACAGCAACAGCGCGAAAGCTCAAGTGGGATTACTCGGCCACTAGTCAGCTCTATCAGGGTGATGGAGTAATGCCTAAACATGGAGGGCCTACCAGTCCAACCGAAACGGCCTCGGCTCCCTCAATGGATCTAGTGTATTCCACGTTAAAGCAGATGCAGGGGGAGGCCAGGCTGGAGAGTCGTAGGGCGCAACAAGCAACCAAAAAACTCCAGGGCTCGCTGCGTAAAGTTAATAAACTATATGAGGACATGGCAGACAGGGTCACCTATGTAGAGGAAAGAACTGGTAGACTCGAGGACGAGGTTAGCAAATTTCAGGCCTTTAAGGAATCACAGGAGAAGTTAACGGAGGATTTGCAGTGGAAGCTTGAAGATTTTGAGAATAGACAGAGAAGGAATAACATCAGACTTTTGGGACTGGCACAAAACATTGAGGGAGGAGACGTAATGGCGTTTGTAGTAACCCTTCTGAAGGGGGCATTCCCCGACTTGGCCCTTTGGAACTGGGATGCCGAGGTTCAGAGGGCACATCGATTCCCATTGACCCAAAAGAGAGGGTACGCCGCTGGCCAAGGGGACCGGCCCAGGGCTATCCTAGTGTACATCGGCAATTTTCTCCTTCGGCAGGCAATTATAGACAAAGCAAGACCAGATGCCAGACGAACATTCGAGGGCAATACATTCTTCGCCCGTCCTGATTTCTGTCACGCCACGGTCGAAAGGAGATGGAGGCTCAGACAGTTGATAACCCCCTTCCAGGGGATCGGCTGTGAAGCCTATTTATTGTACCCTGCCCGGCTCAAAGTTATTCTCAATGGCCGAGTTCGAATGTTTTTTTCAGAGATTAAGGCACAAGCATTTCTGACTGAGCTACAAGATAAGAAGGGGAAAGATGGAGGGGTCTGAACACTCTGTTCTTGTGCAATGCTATAATATGAACTACCTCATGGGCAATTATAGTTTTAGGGTTCTCCACCGGTCATATATGATTTAGTGTTTTAAACGTATGTATATCTGCTTGATGGTTAGGTGAATAGCTTACTAGGGTATCTCACATAGAGCACAGTGGTGTATTAGGGGGAGTAAGGGGGGGCTGCTGCGACTCAAGCTATGGGCCTCGGCTACCTCACATAGGTCATGCTTGACCTATTTGCCCATGAGGGGGGATGGGGGTGGTCTGGGGGGGGGGTCCTGAGGGCTGGGGGGGTTTTCGGGGTGGCAGGGAGGGAGGGGGCACGGCACAGCACAGTGCGGTATCTGAGACATATAGTGAGACATACGGTGAGCAATGAAGTAACGAAAAACAAGGAAAGGGAAAGTTTAGGAATGAAGCTAGGAAATTTGAAATTAAACTTAAAGGATAACTGGGTTGGACAGATGCTTGATGTGCACTAATGAGTCTATGAATTGCCTCAATCAATGTCTGTGGCTTAAATGATCAGGCTAAAAGACAACGAGCTGCAGTGATCTTGAGAACAATGCGTTTAGATTTTCTGTGTCTTCAAGAGACCCATATAGAGGGCACAAGAGGCAGTCTAATGGAACAGCTAGGTTTCCGTCTCATTGCGAATACTAGGCAGGGTACTAAGACTAGAGGGGTTGCCATACTTTCCAGACGAAGCGATATAATAATTAAGAGGAAGCTAGAAGACAAATGGGCTAGATGGGCTCTGGTGGAGTGTATGATACTGGGTGAGACGTTTACTATCTGTTCAGTGTATGGCTCGACCGGGGATGACCCTGATCTCTTTGAATTTCTAGATCTGGAGTTAGCCTCCTGGCCTACACCAGTCATTGTGTGGAGATTTTAACATAAATGGTTTGGGTGGACTTTGGACGGAGACTGGGGATAGGTATGTGGGTCGGAAGAAAAAGGTTTTTCGAGCAATCTCTAGTTTAGTCCGGAATAACTCACTTGCGGATGTGTGGGCACGATTGAAGCCTGATGATCCTGGCAGTACATATTTTTCGGCTCCGCACAAGCTAGTCGTTAGACTTGATTACTTTTTTGTATCTAATTTATTAATCTCTAGATGCAGGATCGAGAAGTTTCCCCGGATCATCTCAGATCATAATCCTTTAGTGCTAACGGTGGATATAGCAAGGGGGGGAACACCTGAGCGGGTATGGACCTTCGAGAGAGGGCTGATGAAAGATCCAGGATATGTACACCATATGAAGGAATGGATTGTGGGCTTTTGGGATATCAATAGAAGAAGTACCAGCCCAGGGGTAGTCAGTGACGCGTTCAAAGCTGGGGTACGCGGGGAGACGCTGAGCTATAGTCTGCATAGACAGAAACGAGAGACACAGTTAGTGAAAAGGTTATGTAAGGTGATAATGGAAATAGAGGAGGAGTTGAATGTGGCAATTACCATGGGTACATCACTTGATGATGCTCTGCTCAGATTGGCTCAAGCTAAAACTGAAGCTCAGGATGCTACAGCTACCAAGGCAGCAGCAACTTTCCTCGCAAGAAAGGAGCAATGTTATGAGCTCAGTGAACGGGTCGGGCATACACTAGCAGTGCGCTTGATACAGAAAAATGCAGCTGGGGAGATTAGGGAAATATTGGATGGAAATGGGAATATAGTTGATGATCCAGTAGGGATCCGAGAGATATTTGGGCATTTCTACGAAAAATTATACAACGAAGAGCAGGCAAGGGATCCTCTTGCAACCAAAGGTATCTTAGTGAAATTCTTATACAATCCATCACCAATGAAGATAGGGAGGCACTGGAAACTCCACTGACTGCGGAAGAGATCTACGGTGCTTTAGGCAGCCTCCCTTCGGGCAAGGCAGCAGGGCCCGATCAGATCACTTTAGAATTTTATAAAACCTTCTTGGAGGTAATTGGACCCGATTTAGTTGATACGGCACTCCAAGCCCAATTAGGTAGCTCCGTTCCAGAGTCATGGGCAGGGGCAGATATGGTAGTCTTTCTGAAAAAGGGGAAACCACCCAGAGAACCAGGGTCGTACAGACCGATAACACTTATGAACTGTGACGCTAAAAGCTTTTCTAAAACCCTGGCGACCAGGTTAAGCAATATAATTGGGAAGATGGTCAACCCTACTCAGCATGGGTTTATTTCAGGGAGAGGAACAACGCAGCATGTCCGCAGGGTTATAACCCTCTTTGACGCTGCTGAAGTCTCAGGGGATCCTATGGCGGTCATGCTAATGAATGCTGAAAAGGCATTTGACCGGGTCTCCTGGGACTATCTCTGGGCAGTTATGAAGCGGTTTGGTATTGGGAGGGGCTATGTCAGAGCAATTCAGGCTTTGTATAAAGATCCAACAGCCCGACTTAGAGTGAACGGGGGATATACGGCATCTCTAGCAATCAAGCGCGGTACACGGCAGGGCTGTCTGTGTTCACTATTGCTTTTCGCAATATACATTGACCCCCTGATTCGAAAGCTGGAGGCAAATGGAGGCATTAACCCTATTAGATATCATGGGCTAGAATATAAAACCTTGGCATACGCAGACGACATCGCACTGGTTACTCCAAACCCGGAAGACTCCCTAGCTGTAATTGAGACAGAAGCTCAAACATTTGGCCTCGTATCAGGGTACGCTTTAAACAGGTCCAAGACACAGATAGTCAAGAATATGGGGGCTGTGTTTGATGATACACGGGTAACTGACTCAGCTGTCTATCTGGGGATAAATATATCAGCAGATCTGGGGAAGACTGTAGAAAGAAACATTGAGCCAATAATCGTCAAAGCGAAAATGGATTTCGATAGAATGCACAATCTTCATCTGTCACTAGTTGGGCGGTGCAATGTGCTGAAAATGGTTTTTCTGCCAAAATTTTGTATCTGTTCAGGGCTATTCCGCTTGAATTTGAGAAAAAATGGTTTACTGCACTGGAGCACATGGTTAATAGGTTTATTTGGGCACATGGGAAAACTAGGAGGGCACTGCGATTTATGTCCTTGCCAAGGGAAAGAGGAGGATGGGCTGTTCCTGATTTTAAAATGTATCACTGGGCGGTGGCCTTTCAGTATATGAGCGGACTAATTGGGGGAGACGCGACTGATCCCTGTGTCAAATCTGGATCAATCGAAATGTGTACAATTTTGGTGGGAAAAGATGCTGAGAACTGTTTCTTGATTTACTGAGCCCAGTGATTTAAGACCCTGATGGCTACATATAAGATCTGGACAGCATTCCGTATCAAAATTGGTCTTGGTAGACTAAATGGCTATACTCAACTCTTTAGAAACCCCACTTTTCCTGGGGACATTTTTTCAGACTCCATAATGGCGGAATGGGAAGTGTGTGGGATTCGGAGACTGGGAGACTTAATGGGGCCCCATGGAATTCGGCAGTTTGTAGACATACAAAATAGTTATGGTATTAGCAAAAGAAATTTCTTTAAGTATCTTCAAATTCGTAGTTTTATAGGTGGGAAAAAGGGGGGGCGCTGTGGATTTAGTGAAAATAAAATTATAGATGTTATTAGAGAAGGGGAAGATTGTACTATCCGGAGGATATACGCTGAACTCTCTTTACTTAAATATGATGATCTGGAAAAGTATGAGAAGAAATGGGCAGATAAACTTGGCGTAGATCAGGATAGCTTTAAAGCTTCTTTAGAATTAGGCCAACCCGTTCTTTGCTCTGCAGGGCTCCAAGCTCAACAGTATAAAACAATTTTTTCCCTGTGTTATACACCTGCAAGGATTGCACAATGGGGGGGCAGACGGGAACCAGGTGTTCTCGGTGTGACAGCACGGACGCTGAAATAATACACATGTTTGCGTCATGTCCTCACTTGCAAACTTTGAGGAATGCGATCGAACTATTTTTGGATAAAACACTGGAAATTAAAGTTTGTCTTACTCCATCTATAATTCTGCTAGGGATAAATAATGAGGACAGGCAAGATCCATCTCAATGCTTTCTTTTTTTGGCTATGTCAGTATTGCGTATTTGTATTGCCACAGCCTGGATGGATAAAGCAGCCCCAACGTTTCAGCAATGGCTTGCCAGGTTATTGTCTACATATAATCTCGAGAAGGGGATTTATGAGAGAAAGGGGAAAAAGGGGAGATTGCTCGGCAAACATATGTGGGTGCCCATTTATAGATGGAAGGAAAATCAACAGTACGGACAGTCATAACGGATAGCTTTGGTCTTTCTTTCGTTTTCTTTTTCTTTGAACAAGGTACTTGAATAAGGATGATTAATGATGCATTAACAATGTTTTTTTTGCAGATGCTCTAATTTGGTTATCGTTTTTCTCCATCTGACATTGTATTGTGAAGTTTGTATATGTTTCAGATAATATCTGTACGGCTTTGGATAAGTTGCTGTGATGAATTAAAATAAAATAAAATAAAAAAAATAAAAATTGGTGGATTCCAATGACATTGTTCTAATCCAAAATCACGCGTCATTCCGAAAAGCTATAAAAACATATCTTTTTCCTAAATAATCTGCTCCTCTTCTCGTCGATTTGTCTGCCCCTATGTCGGTTTGAGATCAGCGCTGGGACGCCCTTTTGCTGGGGCAGCTATGCGCTCTACAAAATTAATAACATAACATGTAATTATTCCCTTCCATCATATGCATGGTTTCAGTTTGATGGACCAAAGCTGTCTTGAGAACTGCTTGTTTTCTAGGTGGGAACAGATATCGAACGCCTTGCTGTCCAGCTCTTGAACGTTGGATCTTATGTAAGGCTGAATCAAGGACTTAAAAGGCTTTTGGCTGGTTCCTTTCTTGTATGCGCTGTGATGAGATAGGGTTTGCTCTTACCCCACTCTTCATCCGTTTCTACATGAATGATTAGCTTGTTTCCCTTAGGTAGGGGAGCTCTGCAGAATGTCCTGTTCCTCAGTAGAAAGTCTTCCCAAGCTGATCGTCGCAAAAGATGTGGTGTTATTGGCAAGAATGTCGAGGGCTCTGTGGAAACCATTGAAGACACTGGAAATCTATTGTACATTGATGGATGGAGACATATTGTGCTGAAATCAAGTAGAATTGAAAACTATGGTGACGAAGAAAGGGGCAATCTGTTACATTGTTTCATTTTGCATGAATTGCCCATGGAGCAAGTAGCAGTTTAATATTATTTAGGCAGGAAGGGATTCCAGTCAAACACATGGGTAAGCACTTAGAGAGTTCCAGCACCACCCAATTTCTGGGTTTAACCTTTGTGGGAGGTGGGGACAGGCGGGTCAGTGTGTGGCGGCTGTGTTTTTGCTGCTGAAAACTTGTGCGACGAGTTGAAACGTCCTCTAATATAATTTAAAAAGGAATCTCCACTCTGTCTCCCACTTTGTGCACCCTCAAATTCATGTTATGGGCAAATACTGGTAAACAACCAAATGAAGATTAGGGAGAAGTGTTAGAAAAACAACTTTTTTCGTGTTTGTTTTTCTCGTTTGAGATGATTGCTAGCTGTCCTTACCTTCTTGAAGCGGAGAGCACTGTCAGGAACGTTAACCAAGTGGCAATACGTCTTTGTCTTTCTAGTTCTCGCTTAAAAAAAAATAAAAAGTCCTCATCACCTCTTGTTAGTCGATGCCCATAATGAAGTCACTGTGCTAAGATCAGGGAGGGTCTAGCCTGTTCTTGTATGTAGCATAGCTGTTTGATTCTCCGCAGAGTTTATGAAAAGGTGCACAGGAACTTTGGGGTCTGTGTCATACCCCATTGCTTGCCCTCCAAATTTTATACAGACTCCTGGTGCCAGCACTGGACCAAAATTTATAGATTTATCTCAGCCAGCCATGTATCTGTTGCCAAAATTGCGTTTTCTTCTTCCTGGAGCAACTCCTGTCCTGCTTACAGGTTCTTTCTACCGCTTTAATCCACTTTCTAACCTGTGGAGGGATAGAGTCAATCCATTTTTATAGATTAGGTTTCTAGCATTCAACATAAGGTAAAATAATAATTTAACCTCACTGTGGTCTTTCTTATCGTCCTTATCACATACGCAGAAAATAATTAAGGTTGGGCTTAACTTGAATTCACATTTGGTAACTGCTGATATTATTTTGCTTATGGCGTCCCAGAATTGTTTTAGGGCTAGGCATTTCGCAAACATGTTTGTTATCTGCGTTGAGGGTTCCACTTTTGTTTCATAAGACTTTGTGGGTTTTTCACTCATTTCACCATCTTGCTAGGAGTCCAATAAGCCCTTGCAGAGTAAAAAGGTTATTCCTTTTGAGATTAGGAGGATTGACAGTGGAATAAAGGATGTTAAAGAACCTTACTTGCCATAATTCTTCCAGGTCTTCATTTAGCAAGAATCCATTCCACCTTTGATAGATTGGGGAGGGGTCTCTTTTTAACTCCAGCTTCACATAGGAGTCCACACCACTTTGGAATTCCTTTTTAATTTCCACAGACATATGCAAATCTCTTACATGTTCTACTGCCTTGTTCGTCTCCACTTCCTGCATAGAATATCATGAAGAGAGCTATGGGTACTTGAATTTAGATAATTGCCCTTAGTCTGGGAGCAAAGGTGATCTCACAATTCCAGGCCATTTTCACCTAGTAAGTGCCCCCGATATTAAGTTTGCAGATTTGAAGGAAAGGCTCAGGAGAATTCCAAATTGGTGCATAGTCGCAGTAGTATACATAGGTGCATAATGACATAATCACATCTTGCACTGCACTGACCTTACACCATGTTTTAGCCCTGGTCCATAAGACAGTGAGTCCACTTTTTAAAAGTATTTAGGAGAGCTGTCCATCATTTGTGTTATAGCATCAGCTTATTAACCGGAACAAGTGCCCTTTGTCCGAGAAGTCGTAAATATTTTCAACTGGAAGGCCCAAAAAATACAATTGCATGTCTGGAAGTTGCTGGCCTTTCTTTTTTAATCTGCACCGTAGCTTTTTCCAAGCAATCCTGACTCCCTGGAAGTCCATACAAAACTATTGATATTGCTCTGGATCTTTTGTAGGGTGTATATATCTAAGTGTAATGGGATACTGCTAAATAAAAATGTAAGTTTGGGTAAAATACACATTTTGATTATGTTGACCCACCTTAAATTGATAGCAGAAAGTTCTGCCATTTTTTAAATAGTTTTTTTTATATTACCTGCTACCCTTATTAAATTTTCCGTTGCGGTCTGATCAATCTTATGGTCAATGTTCATGCCCATATATCTCATCCTCTTGTTCTCAGGTCTACTGATGTTCTCTATGTTCTAGGTCATTTCTCAGTTTTATCATGGTTAATGGATTATCCTGAAAAGGCACCAAAGATGTTAGCTAAGTGATCTATGGATGGCTGTCTCAAGTTGCTTTGTCTAGATTATCAAGTCTTCTGTATAAAGTGCTACATTTTTCCTAAACCCCTGAAACTCAAAAGGAACTATTTCCTTCTCATCCCTTATTTGCTGGGCTAGGGGCTTTATGAATAAATAAATGATGGTTGAAAGTGGGCATCCGTGCCCAGTGCCTCTTTTTCTAAAAAACAAGTATAAATATATCTGTCAATCTGTCAGAAGATTGTTTATCTGAGTCATCGCCGATGAATTAAGATACAGAGCTTTAATTCACTCTAAAATGCTGCGGGAATCCTGAAACATTTTAAACATGCACATAGGTATTCCGAATTTACCTGGTGAAAAGCTTAAGCCACGTCGAATGTTACTAACGCTAAAGGAGACTTGAATAAAGTAGCAAGGTCTGTTGCTCCAAACTACTGATGAGCCAGATCACATAGTTGTCTCCCAGGAATAAAACCTTTCTGATCCTCACTAACTAATTCCGACCACACCTGAAAGTTTCTTAGCCAGTATCTTCAAATAACTTAGAGTCACTGTTCTACAATAAGGTCTCCGTCTTTCTCATGTGAAAAATACATTCTGGGTCTTACAACAATCTTTATTGGATCTCTGAAATCAAAAAGCTGATCTGGAGGGAATGGAAGTGACCTTTTAAGGATCACAAACAAGTCCAACTTTAGGACACCAGATAATGGCCTCCTTTGAGCACGAAATGGTTTATGACTCTGACGACTTTCAGGCCAGTTTCCACTTTCTAAATGGTCAGTATCTGAAAGAAACAGTTAGTTATAGATTCCTTACCTTAGAATTACCCCCAGGCGTCAGACTGGATCCGGAAAGTTTTTCGTCAGCAGTACCCCTGCGCGTCGGAAGGTGGCGTCGGTCGACTCCGCGTTCGTTGTTGATGTCGTGGTCGCCGGGATGACGTCACGGTAGCTACATAGATTCCGCCCTCGCGCGCTGACGTCAGTTCTTTCTTTTTCCGCGCTAGCAAGCGCAGATCCGGAGAGAGCGGTACCCCCAGTCACTTTTTGACTGACTTTTTCTCGACTTTTGTCGACTTCGTTTTTTGAGTCCATTGACTCCTGGTGCACGAGGGATGCCCGGCTTCAAGGCTTGTGGTTCCTGTAGCCGACTGATGTCGGTAACGGATCTGCACCGCATGTGCCTTTTCTGCCTGGAGCGCGACCACGACCCCAAGGTGTGATCCGACTGCCGGACCATGAATCCGAAGTCTTTGCGGGAGCGGTCCCGAAAGCTTCTCGAGGCCCGGCAGTCGGCTCCGCGCCGATCGAGGTCCCGGTCGCGTAGGAGGTCGAGGGACCGGTCGCGGAGCCATCACCATTCCTCATTAAAGTCTTCGCACTCGGGGTCAGGTAAGTCGAAGCACAAGAAGAAGTCGAAGCAGCATCGTCGCTCTTCGACTTCTCCCCGTACGTCGGCCGACGCGACGAGGGATGCAGGTGGTGCCCCTCCCGTGGCTTCGCGTGCGGAGCCCGAAGGGTTGGCACCGGGTTTCCCTCCCTTCCCGGGACCTGGAGCGACCCCTGCCCAGCTTTGTCAGTTTTACGAAGCGATGCATGCCATCTTTGGGCAGTCCGACTCCGCCGGTGCGCTTTCGGGCCCTGCGGACTCGGCTGGGGGTCCTGGGCCTTCGGTGGCTTCGGCCTCAGCACTGCAGGGGCCCCTTGGATCCAGGCCTGGATCCGGATCTGCGCCGTTCGACCTAGTTACACCTCCACCGGCGCCGCTTCCACCGGCACCACGTCCGCAGCCGGCGTTGGCTGTGTCCCCATCCGACGTCGACCCCGGCCTCCACCTCAAGGTAGACACGGAGCCGGCGTGGCGTTGACCGGCGCCGACGGGTACTTTTGTGCCCCTGTTCTACCCTGGCTCTTTGAGACCAGATTGGCAGCCAGAGGAGGGTGAGGAGGAATGGGAGGGGTCTGGGGACCCTTTAACCAACTAGTTAGGTTATGAACCGGACTGGAGAGAGGAACTGGGGGAAGCCAGTGGTCTGGATACCTCACCAGATCTTGGCATGTTGTCTCCTCCTACCGTGGCTACGGAGGAGGGAGCGTCGTACGCAGTGGTGTTGCGTAGGGCGGCCAAGGCTCTCCTCCTCGAGCTACCTACGGTGGCAGTCAGGACTAACCTCCTGACAGAGGTGCTTCAACCGGCAGCGAGCTCTTCAGACCAATGCTGCCGTTTAATGAAACCCAAACGGATTTCCTTTTGGGCACCTGGTCCAGGCCCAACACAGGGGCTCCTGTGGACAGGATGATTGCCCGACGCCACCACCCGGCCCTGGGCGACCCCTTTTTCCTCTCCCAACACCCCACCCCTGAGAGCTTGGTGGTCCAAGCCTCCACCTCCAAGGGCGCATCCCTACCGCTCCACCTAATAGGGAATCCAAAAAGCTGGACCATCTTGGGAAGAAGATGTTTTCTTCCTCCAGCTTAGGACTGCGGTCGGTAAACACCACCGCATGTCTGTTGGTCCGTTACACCCACTCCGTGTGGGATACGGTTGCGCAAGTGCTGCCTCAGTGCCCGGAGGAGACCTGGGCAAGCTCTCTCGAGCAGTTGCCGAAGGGAGGGATGCAGCGAAGTTTACCATCTGCTGTGGGCTAGATACAGCCGACTCACTAGGCAGGACGATTTCCATGTCGGAAGCCCTTCGACGCTACGCCTGGTTGAGGTCGACTGGTTTTTCAGGGGATGTCCAATCCACTCTTATGGACATGCCCTTTGATGGCCGTCGCCTTTTTGGCGACAAGGCAGACAGCGCGCTGGAGTGTTTTAAGGACTCTCGGGCTGCGGCCAGGTCCTTGGGCCTCTCCACCACCCGCCCTGCGCAGTCTGCCTTTCGCACCTTTTGTGGCTACGGAAGGGGTGCCGCACCACGTCCCACCCAGAGCCACAGGCCGGCGCAAGCTGTTCAGCCTCTGCACGGCCGGGGACGTGGGAACCAGCGCCGTGGTTCTGGGGGCCAGTGGGTGGGCCAGTCCACCACAGCCCCCTCTGCAGCAGCCTCCAAACCCTCCTAGTCCGACCTTTCAGGGCCACCAAACGCCAGTGGGCGACAGGATTCGCCATCACCTCCCCCACTGGCGCACCATCACGTTGGACAGGTGGGTTTTGCAAATAGTCTGAAGGGGCTACTCCCTCCCCTTCGAGACTACTCCTCCATCCATGCCACCTCAGTACCATCGCATGTCGGAGGATCATCTGGCCCTTCTCCAACAGGAAGTTTTGGCACTCTCTGCCAAGGGAGCCATCGAGCGCGTTCCTGCCCCAGAAGTAGGTCGTGGTTGCTATTCCCACTACATTCTGGTGCCCAAGAAGGACAAAGGCCTGCGTCCTATCTTGGATCTCAGGAACGTCAACCCCTTCCTCCGGAAGGAGAAGTTCAAAATGTTGACGCTCGCTCAGGTCCTGTCTGCCCTCGACCCTGGAGACTGGATGGTAGCGTTGGACTTGCAGGACGCTTACTTTCACATCCCCGTCCTGCCGGCCCACCGCCGTTACCTGCAGTTCACGGTAGGCCACGAGCACTTTGTTTACCGTGCTCCCCTTTGGCCTTACAAGCGCCCCGCGGGTGTTCACGAAAGTGATGGCGGTGGTCGCAGCTCATCTGTGCAGATCAGGGGTTTCAGTCTTCCCCTATCTCGACGACTGGCTGTTGAAAGCGGGCTCGCCCCAGGCTGTCGTCTCCCACCTCCAGACTACGGCCGACCTCCTGCATTTGCTGGGGTTCTCCATCAACGTGCCGAAGTCGCACCTGACTCGCTCTCAGAAGCTCCTTTTCATCGGAGCGGTTCTGGACACGACGCAGTTTCGGGTCTATCCTCCCGAACAGCGAGTCCGGGATATTCGGGCTATGATTCCGATCTTTCAGCCCCTAGCCCGGGTTTCGGTCAGGATGACCCTCAGGCTCCTGGGCCTGATGGCCTCCTGCATCCTGCTAATGGATCATGCCAGATGGCATATGCGGGCTCTGTAGTGAGACCTGAAGTTCCAGTGGGCACAACATCAGGGGAACCTGTCCGATTGCGTCCAGATCTCGGAGGGCACTGCACACCAATTGCAGTGGTGGCTAACGAACCAGGATTGGGTCGACGGCAGATCCCTCTCTCTTCCCCAACCAGAGTTCACGGTGGTGACCGATGCATCACTTCTGGGATGGGGCGGCCACATGGGGGAGGCGGAAATCAGAGGCCTCTGGTCTCCGGCGGAGTCCGGGCTCCATATCAACCTTTTGGAGCTTCGGGCGATTCGTCTTGCACTCAAAGCATTCCTTCCCTCTGTCCGGGGAAGAGTAGTGCAGGTGTTCACGGACAACACCACCGCCATGTGGTACTGCAACAAACAAGGCGGGGTGGGGTCGTGGACCCTATGTCAGGAGGCATCGCTGGAACATCAGGGCATATCCCTGGTGGTTCAACACCTGGCAGGTTCTCTGAACGCCAGGGCGGACGAACTCAGCCGCAGGTGCATGATGGATCACGAATGGCGTCTTCACTCGGAGGTGGTCCAAGGTCTCTTTCAGCAGCGGGGAGAGCCTTGGTTAGATCTATTTGCCACCGAAGAGAACGCGCAATGTCAGCAATTCTGCGTGTATGGAATTTCCAAGGTGGCACTCGCTAGGCGACGCTTTTTGTCACGAGTGGAGGTGCGGTCTTCAATACGCCTTTCCACCTATACCACTTCTGCCCAGAGTGCTGAAGAAGATCAGGTGCGACCGGGCCCAAGTCATTCTTGTGGCTCCGGATTGGGCACGAAGAGTATGGTATCCCGAGCTGCTACACATGGCCATCGATCCTCCGATCAGACTGCCTCTTCGGGAGGATCTTCTGTCGCAGCAGCAGGGGACGGTCCTCCACCCGAACCTGTCCAGCCTCCACCACCTTGCGTGGAGATTGAGCGGCGGCAGTTGACGTCATTTGAACTGCCTCCCGAAGTCTGTGACGTTATCTTGGCAGCCAGGCGTCCCTCCACTAAGACGGTATACGCCTGCAGATGGAACAGATTTGTGGCATGGTGCACAGCAAAGGCTGCGGATCCCCTTTCTGCCCCTCTTTCTGAGGTTCTCTTGTTGGAAAGTCGTGTACAGAACTGACGTGATGGTCCAGCTTTTTGGATTCCCTATCAGGTGGAGCGGTAGGGAATGCGCCCTTGGAGGTGGAGGCTTGGACCACCAAGCTCTCAGGGGTGAGGTGTTGGGAGAGGAAAAAGGGGTCGCCCGGGGCCGGGCTGTGGCGTCGGGCAATCATCATGTCCACAGGAGCCCCTGTGTTGGGCCTGGACCAGGTGCCCAAAAGTATGTCCGTTAGGGCTTCATTAAACGGCAGCAGGGGCTCCGAAGAACTCGCTGCCGGTTAAAGCACCTCTGTCAGGAGGTTAGTCCTGACTGCCACCGTAGGTAGCTCGAGGTGGAGAGCCTCGGCCGCCCTACGCAACACCACTGCGTACGACGCTCCCTCCTCCGTAGCCACGGTAGGAGGAGACAACATGCCAAGGTCTGGTGAGTTATCCAGACCACTGGCTTCCCCCAGTTCCTCTCTCCAGTCCGGTTCATAACCTAAATGGTCGGTTAAAGGGTCCCCAGACCCCTCCCAGTCCTCCTCACCCTCCTCTGGCTGCCAATCTGGTCTCAAAGAGCCAGGGTAGAACAGGGGCACAAAAGTACCCGTCGGCGCCAGCTCCTTGTCTACCTTGTGGTGGAGGCCGGGGTCGACGTCGGCTGGGGACACAGCCGACGCCGGCTGCGGACGTGGTGCCGGTGGAAGCAGCGCCAGTGGAGGAGGTGTAACTAGGTCGAACGGCGCCGATCCGGATCCAGGCCTGGATCCAAGGGGACCCTGCAGAGGCCGAAGCCGCCGGCATCGAAGGCCCAGGACCCCCAGCCAAGTCCGCGGGCCCGAAGGCGTGCCGGCGGAGTCGGACTGCCCAAAGATGGCGTGCATCGCTTCGTAAAACTGACAAAGCTGGGCAGGGGTCGCTCCAGGTCCCGAGAAGGGAGGGAAACCCGGTGCCGACCCTTCGGGCTCCGCACACGAAGCCGCGGGAGGGGCACCACCTGCATCCCTCGTCGCGTCGGCCGACGTACGGGGAGAAGTCGAAGAGCGACGATGCTTCTTCGACTTCTTCTTGTGCTTCGACTTACCTGACCCCGAGTGCGAAGACTTTAATGAGGAATGGTGATGGCTCCGCGACCGGTCCCTCGACCTCCTGCGCGACCGGGACCTTGATCGGCGCGGAGCCGACTGCCGGGCCTCGAGAAGCTTTCGGGACCGCTCCCGCAAAGACTTCGGATTCATGGTCCCGCAGTCGGAGCACACCTTAGGGTCGTGGTCGCGCTCCAGGCAGAAAAGTCACACGCGGTGCGGATCCGTTACCGACATCAGTCGGCTACAGGAACCACAAGCCTTGAAGCCGGGCATCCCTCGTGCACCAGGAGTCGATGGACTCAAAAAACGAAGTCGAAAAAAAGTTAGTCAAAAAGTGACTGGGGGTACCGCTCTCTCCGGATCTGCGCTTGGTAGCGCGGAAAAAGAAAGAACTGACGTCAGCGTGCGAGGGCGGGGTCTATGTAGCTACCGCAACGTCATCCCGGCGACCACGACGCCAACGACGAACGCGGAGTCGACCGACGACACCATCCGACGCGCAGGGGTACTGCTGACGAAAAACTTTCCGGATCCAGTCTGACGCCTGGGGGTAATTCTAAGGTAAGGAATCTATAACTAACCTATGTTTCTTACAGATGTATCGTTACCGAAGGTAAGTAACTTTTTTATCTGTCCCTTGTTTACAGAGGCATAAACATTGCTTGGCCTAAACCACTCTTTCTCATTTGACAGCTTATTAATAAGCTGAGAAGGTCACAGGTTAAACCGTGTTTTCAAGAGAGGGAAATTATGATTGTTAAGAATGTGCTGGCAGTACATCTTGTCCTAGGATGCTACCAATACAACTAGTTAAGGTAATGCCCTAAACTCTGTGCAGATGTAAAATACCTTCAAAGCAGGGGTAAGGGAGGCCAGCTGACCAACCTCCTAGAAGGGAAGGGAGTCCTTTATGTTACACAAAGTTAGGAAAAGGATAAGTTCTAACGAAACTAAAGTTACTAAATTAAAAGTTGTTATGCCTCTGCCTCAAATAACTAGGGTGTGCTTCACGGGTAGACACCACCTCAGCACGAGATGGGAAAAAGGAAAATCAATCCTTTTTTACATATAACCCTCACTCACTCTAGTAGTGGCATGCTTCATCATTGGTTCATCCTGGCCCCTAAAAGCCAGGATCGGCTCGACCGTATTCCAGGAAGCTTATTTGGTGTCTGGGGGACGCTATGTGTAGATAAAAATGCCTCATCCACACCCAAGGTAAGCCTTTCTTAACGGGGGTTGGGCACAGTCTAAAAGAATTGATATATGAGGGGCAATACAGGATATGATGGTCTTATGACCCTCTCAGCGCCAACATGTTTCTGCCCTACTCTAATGGCCAAAAAATGGTCCAGGGCATTCATAAGGGAGGGTTCGTTTTGCTATTACTATCCCGGTGACCTCCTGTGAGTGGCTTATCATTGTGGCATGCACATATATATAATATGGCATGCAAAGGGAGTATTGTACTGGCCTGTCCAATGGTACCTGCAAATAAAGATACATAAACAGAATACATTTTTGTATACTGTGCAAAAGTGGGATTAATGTGATGCACGAAGAATCAAACACAAATGTGTGTTAATTATTAGTTCACATTCATTATGCTAAACAATGCCTGCGATGCTGGATTCAGTGCAGTAAACATCGCCTGCAGCGCTAGTTTTTAGCATGGGCTAAACTATATGACAATGATGCTTTATATTAAGACTCGTGAAAGAACACATGCACATTCCCCTTGTGATGGTGATGGTCCATGTACAATACTGCAATCATGTGATTTAAAAACGGTGAGCCGTGAGGTGTGGCTGACATATATGGTCAAGTCAAAAAGTCAATGGTCGTGTGGCACACTAAAGTTACTCAATTGTGTTCCAAAATATAATCAAAATTGTACTAAAAAATTAAGTTCGGTAGGGTGCAGGTAGGTATCTCCCTCTGACCTGAGGGCGTAATAGTAAAGATTAAGTTTGCGCCGTTTAAACCATAGACAACGTCCCCACTTTGCACCCTGAAGGGTTAACCAACCCTTTCACTCTTTTTATTCCAGTCTTTCCAATAAACTTTAGAACATTTTTGGGGAAATCTTCTTTTTATTGTATTTCATATCACAATGTTGCATCACACTTGTGAACTGATATTTCAATCATTCCTCTTCATACGGGAAAATTTCATCTGTAGCTTTTTATGAACATGCTCAGTTCAATTGGAATATATTCCCATATTCCCGATGCATTTCGGGACAAAGCCCTTCTTCAGGGGAATCATTCTGTAATGTTAACATAAGTTCAGAGATTCAAGAGAATCTCAGTCCTCCAAAGTTAGAACAGATTGCTAGTTTGTGATCAATTACATAAAGTGCTCAATGTGTTGACCTTGAGCAGTACCTAACGATTAATGGTGCTTGTGTGCCTCTACGAAAATTGTGCTGCATGCCTCATTCAGCTAATGTGAGTCGCGTTCTGGGTTAGTGGAGCGTGCATGAAGGTTAATACGTTCCTCCAAGGGATTACGCTATGTCTCTTGTGAAGTTAATACGTGTCACATTACTGGTTTGTATCATGCTAAAATTCATGCTGAGAAAAACGTGAGTCCCAATAATCGCGTGCTAATTAATTAGGTCGCACTTTAAGTGTTCAACAACCGATAATGCAAAAAAACGTACCAACGATACAACGGTGAGGCGTTTCGGTAACAGTAAACACGGAGCGTACCTCCGTCTCTATGTCAATCTGCATGGAGAAAAGCCAGCAAATATCAGTGCCTCGGTCTGTTTACTTGATAGTTCACAAACTGTGCGCGCTCGAGTGAATAAGTCTTACCTTCCGTAATCTGTGTAGTTAGTCCTGCGGTATTCTCAGTGTCTCGATCATTGCACTCGAACAGCCCTGACGTGTCCGGATGTAGCAAGGAACCCGGCGAAATCCGGAAGTGAAAAAGGGATCAAACAACAGTCGCCATCTTAACGCATGCAAAAAACTAAAAACTTAAACGTGCACAACGGTGGCCATCTTGCAATGAGTGTGCAATGTGCTCAATGCATACATTTAGAAAACAAGGATAATCTTGCGCAACGGTCTCTTGTGTATTTTTAACTGTGTGAGTAAAAATGAAGTCCAAAGCATTAACCCTAAATCACCGGTGTTGATATTTACATTGTGAACAACTGATAAAAAAATACTCTTGATGTGCAATAATGATCAAACAATGTAATTAAAAAGGTTAATATGGACGGTACTTGAATACAATGCAATAGTTAAATAATAACTGTAATCTATATTATATTGGATCTGTAAAAGTTAAATCGAAAATCACCTTCTGTTAGATTTGAATAATCAAAGGAAACACCTGTTGGCATGAACAGTACTTCTATACAATACAATGGTTAAATCTTTATGCAACTCAATACCTGAATCCTGTGTTACGCTGAATCTAAAAGAAATAGATCAAAAGTCACCTTCTATTAAATATGAGTATTCAAAGGAAACAGCTATATTCAACTCGTTCATTAAGTCTCTTAGGATGGCAAGCATCCAGTTTTTTTATCCAAAAGAGCTCCCGCTGCAATAACCTCTTTCTGTTGTCAATTCCTTCAAGTAAAGGAACCACTTCTAACACCAAAAATCTCAATTGACTGACATTATGTTTGTTGATGGTGAAATGTATCGCTACTGGTGATTTCTCCAGGTGATTCCTAATATTACTTTTATGTTCTGTCAATCTGACTTTAATTTTTCGTTCCGTTTTGCCCACATACATGAGTCCACATGGACACTTCAAGAGGTATACTAACTTCTTAGAATCACAGGTAGCTGTCGTGTATAATTGAATAGGTGTGACTTTTGTAGGATGTGTCATACTGTTTCCTTTAATGATATTGTTGCTATGCCCACAATTTAGGCACAGGATAGTTCCTTTGTGAGTGGTAACCATAGGTTGAGGTGATTTGTCCAACCATTCTTTCAAATTCTTAGTGCGTTGGTACACGAAAAGTGGAAGATGGTCAAATATTCCTTTGAAGTCGGTCTCGTTACGTATCATAGGCCAGTACTTTAACATGATCTTTTTTATTTGGTAACTCCTTGTCGAATATTTAGATACAAACACTGATCTGTTGCTTGTGTTATCTCTTTTCTGACTCGTCAAGAGTTGTTTTCTGTCAAATCTTTCCGCTCTTTCAATTGCGTTTTCAATTACTTTTGAGGGATATTTCCTTTCTTTAAATTTTGTGATCATCTTTCTTTTGTTGGCTTCATAATCTTCAGTTTTCGACGAGATTCTTTTCACTCTTAATAACTGTGAATACGGTAAGTGTTATTTAAGAGCAATCTGGTGACAGCTATTAAAGTTAAGTGTATTATTCCTGTCTGTGCTTTTGGTGAAGACATCTGTTTCGAGTCTGCTCCCGTGTCTTGTAATTAATACATCCAAAAATGTAATTTTTTCGGTACTCATGGTGTTAGTAAATTTAATATGGTCATCGATATTGTTGAATTGGTTCAAAAACAATAGCAAATCGGATGTTTGACCTTTCCATATTAAAAAAATATCATCTATGTACCACCAGTACACTAGTAGGTTGTGAGACCAATTAGGGTTCGATAAGATATTATCGATTTCAAATCTGTGCATGAAAAGGTTCGCGTAGCATGGTGCTGCGCAATTGCCCATTGATGTTCCCGACAGTTGCAGATAGTATTCATCATTTCAGCGAAAATAGCTGTGAAACAGCGTGAAGTGCAGTAGTTCTAAAAGAAATACTTTTAAGTCCTCGTTAATTGTGTGATTTATGAGGAACGATTCAACTGCGTCCATTCCCTGATTATGGGGAATGGACGTGTACAGTGAACATACATCAATAGTACATAACGTCAGTTCGCTGTCTTCCTCAAATTCAATGATGTTGAGTTTATTTAAAAAATCGGTGGTATCCCGTAAGTATGTGGACATACTCTGCACTATTGGTTGTAAATGTCTGTCAAGGTATCTTCCTGTTGGTTCATGAATGGAATTTTTTGTAGACACGATTGGACGAAATGGAGGTTTTTGTAAATTTTTGTGCACCTTAGGTAGCATATACAGGTGTGGACTCTTGGGGTGATCTTGTATCAAATATTTTTTGTCATTTTCAGTGATGGTACCCATGTTGCATGCTTTCTCAACAATGATCTTCAAGATTTTTAGAAACTCTTCCGTTGGATTATTTTGCAGCTTCATGTATGTAGTTTCGTCATGCACATGTTCATCAACACTTTGTTTGTAAAAGGTGGTATCCAGAATAACCAGTGCTCCTCCCTTATCTGCCTTGCAGCAAGTTATGCGAGAATTGTTGGCTACTTGAATAATGGCTTGTCTTTCTTTTGTGGTTAAGTTGGAGCCTTTAGGATTGTTTTTTTTGTAAATTTCTTTCAGTTCTTTGAGTATTATAGCCTCATAGGAGTCAAGGATTTTATGACTAATGGGTGCCATAAACGTACTTTTTTTCTCTAAACCCATCAGAGTTCCTTCTTCAAAGTATGATTGCGTAGTAACCACATTGTTAAAAAAATGTTTCAAACGTAAATTTCTCATGAATTTAAACACACAGATTTCAGTTTCCAGTTCATTGGAGTGGTGTGTGGGTACGAAAGATGTTCCTTTCTGTAAGGTGTTCGTTTGAAATTTAGTCAATGTAGTGCTGGAAATGTTGATGATCAAATTCTTTGCCTCCGTGTTGATTTGGCTATGGGCTGATCTATGCTTTTTGCCGCCTTGTCCCCTCCGGGTTCGGCGTCTACGTCTTGGCCTCTCTCTAAAAATGTGCTCCTGTTGAAGAACTGGTAGATGGTTCAATTGCGACCACGCCCAGTGTACGTGTGTCTTTCTTTTGACGATCACCTCTGGGTCCCGACTTGTCCATGGACTCATTAGATGTAGAGCTTTCCCCATCGGTAGATCTTGTAGAAAACGGTCTTTGTTGTCTTCGTTGGGCGTAAATCTCAGCCCAATTATAGACTTACCCCAGCTTATAGTCTATGGTGTCCCTTTTGTATTTCCTTATCTTTCTTCCGTTGATTTCTTTTGTGTAGGTATCTAACTGTTTATTGATGTCATTCAGCACAGTATCTAGTTCATCTTTATTTATTTATTTTATTTATTTATAAAGCGCGAGCATTCATCCAAAGGATATCACTGCGCTAAAGGAGAGCAGAACACAAGTGAGGAGTTCTTCAGGGGGGTAGCTAGTAACGGATCAGACTTTAGGGAACAAATACGTTTTCAGTTTTTTCCAAAATGCTAAGTAGCTATCAGTGAGCCGGAGATCAAGCAGAAGTTTATTCCATAATGTGGCCGCAAGGTGGGAAAAGGAGCGGCCACCTACTCTGGACTTCCTGAACCGTTTAGTCTGTGCCTGTGCCTGAAGTCGTGATCTCAGGTTCCTCGCGGGAGCATAGAATTTGACTCTATCTTGGAGGATCTTTGGGCCCAGATGGTGTAAGACCTTGTAGGTATGGCTCAGCAATTTGAAATTGGCTCTTTGTCTCATTGGGAGCCAGTGTAATGACCTCAGACATTCCGATGCTGAGCTGAACTTGGTCTTGCTGAATACCAATTTGGCTGCCGCATTCTGAACCAGCTGTAGTCGTGAGAATAAGTAGTCTGCCATGCCAACAAATAGAGCATTCCCATAGTCCAGCCTGCTTATAAGCAAGGCCTGGACAATGGTTCTCCTACATTCTAAGGGGATCCACTGAAAAAGTTTTCTTAACAATTTTAGTGTTGCAAAACTTTTCCCACATAGAACACGTATATGATCTTGCATGGAGAGGGCACTATCAACGAGAATGCCCACATTTTTTGCAACTTGTTTGGGTGCAGGGGCATTACCCATTGATGCCGGCCACCAGGTTGCGTTCCACACTAGATCCCCTTTTATCTGGTTAATTTCCTTCTCCAATTCTTCAATCACGTTTGATAATTCCTCAACGATCAACAAGATCAGGTTTAACGAACATTTATTAAGGATAGCGTACCAACGCTCTGTAAATTTTGAGTTATTTTTACAGAAGGTAGACTTCAGTGAAAATCTTAAACCTCTTGGTATCCTTTGCGCTCTATATCTGATTAAGGAACTGGCGCGTAGACGTTGGTTTATCTCCCTTTTGGTAATGTAGAACAGTTGTTTAATCATGCTCTGTGTGGATGCAGTGCTGGTTGTGGAGGGATCGGTCTCTTGAATCAAAGAGTATATGCAATTCGTTTCTTCCAGTGAAAAACCAAAAGTTTCTGCGCGGTTGTCAGTGATATTCGCAATTTCTTCGTAAGACAGGGTTGCGCAATAGGTGCTCACACACAATAATGAAGGTCAGTAAGTCAAAACAAAAAGTCAATGGTCGTGTGGCACACTAAAGTTACTCAATTGTGTTCCAAAATATAAACAAAATTGTACTAAAAAATTAAGTTCGGTAGGGTGCAGGTAGGTATCTCCCTCTGACCTGAGGGCGTAATAGTAAAGATTAAGTTTGCGCTGTTTAAACCATAGACAACGTCCCCACTTTGCACTCCGAAGGATTAACCAACCCTTTCACTCTTTTTATTCCAGTCTTTCCAATAAACTTTAGAAGTTTTGTTTGGAAATCTTCTTTTTATTGTATTTCATATCACAATGTTGCATCACACTTGTGAACTGATATTTCAATCATTCCTCTTCATACGGGAACATTTAATCTGTAGCTTTTTATGAACATGCTCAGTTAGAGTGGAATATATTCCCATATTCCCGATGCATTTCGGGACAAAGCCCTTCTTCAGGGGAATCATTCTGTAATGTTAACATAAGTTCAGTGATTCAAGAGAATCTCAGTCCTCCTTCAAAGTTAGAACAGATTGCTAGTTTGTGATCAATTACATAAAGTGCTCAATGTGTTGACCGTGAGCAGTACGTAACGATTAATGGTGCTTGTGTGCCTCTACGAAAATTGTGCTGCATGCCTCATTCAGTTAATGTGAGTCGCGTTCTGGGTTAGTGGAGCGTGCATGAAGGTTAATTCATTCCTCCAAGGGATTACGCTATGTCTCTTGTGAAGTTAATACGTGTCACATTACTGGTTTGTATCATGCAAAAATTCATGCTGAGAAAAACATGAGTCCCAATAATCGCGTGCTAATTAATTAGGTCGCCCTTTAAGTGTTCAACAACCGATAATGCAAAAAAACGTACCAACGGTGACGTGTTTCGTAACAGTAAACACGGAGCGTACCTCCGTCTCTATGTCAATCTGCGTGGAGAAAAGCCAGAAAATATCAGTGCCTCGGTCCATTTACTAGTTAGTTCACAAACTGTGCGCGCTCGAGTGAATAAGTCTTACCTTCCGTAATCTGTGTAGTTAGTCCTGCGGTATTCTCAGTGTCTCGATCATTGCACTCGAACAACCCCGACGTGCTCAGACGTGGCAAGGAACCCGGCGAAATCCGGAAGTGAAAAAGGAATCAAACAACGGTCGCCATCTTAACGCATGCAAAAAACTTAAACGTGCACAACGGTGGCTATCTTGCAATGAGTGTGCAATGTGCTCAATGCATACATTTAGAAAACAAGAATAATCTTGCGCAACGGTCTCTTGTGTATTTTTAACTGTGTGAGTAAAAATGAAGTCCAAAGCATTAACCCTAAATCACCGGTGTTGATATTTACATTGTGAACAACTGATAAAAAAATACTCTTGATGTGCAATAATGATCAAACAATGTCATCAGAAAGGTTAATATGGACGGTACTTAAATACAATGCAATAGCTAGATAATAACTGTAATCTATATTATATTGGATCTGTAAAAGTTAAATCGAAAATCACCTTCTGTTAGATTTGAATAATCAAAGGAAACACCTGTTGGCATGAACAGTACTTATATACAATACAATGGTTAAATCTTTATGCAACTCAATACCTGAATCCTGTGTTACGCTGAATCTAAAAGAAATAGATCAAATGTCACTTTCTATTAAATATGAGTATTCAAAGGAAATAGCTATATTCAACTCGTTCATCAAGTCCCTTAGGATGGCAAGCATCCAGTTTTTTTTATCCAAAAGAGCTCCCGCTGCAATAACCTCTTTCTGTTGTCAATTCCTTCAAGTAAAGGAACCACTTCTAGCACCAAAAATCTCAATTGACTGACATATCTGAAAGAAACACATAGTGATAGATTCCTTACCTTAGAATATCCCCAGGCGTCGGACTGGATCCGGAAAGTTTTCGTCAGCAGTACCCCTGCGCGTCGGTAGGGGCGTTGTGCGGCTCCGCTTCCATCGTTGGCGTCGTAGTCGCCGAGATGACGTTGCGGGCGCTACTTGGACGCCGCCCACGCGCGCTGACGTCAGTTCTTTCTTTTTCCGCGCCAGCAAGCGCAGATCCGGAGAGAGCGGTACCCCTAGTCTCTTTTTGACTAAGTTTTTGAGATCTTTTTCTCACCTTTTTTCGAGTCGACATGTTTGTTGATGGTGAAATGTATCGCTACTGGTGATTTCTCCAGGTGATTCCTAATATTACTTTTATGTTCTGTCAATCGGACTTTAATTTTTCGTTCCGTTTTGCCCACATATATGAGTCCACATGGACACTTCAAGAGGTATACTAAGTTCTTAGAATCACAGGTAGCTGTCGTGTATAATCGAATAGGTGTGACTTTTGTAGGATGTGTCATACTGTTTCCTAAAGTTTATTGGAAAGACTGGAATAAAAAGAGTAAAATGGTTGGTTAACCCTTCGGAGTGCAAAGTGGGGACGTTGTCTATGGTTTAAACAGCGCAAACTTAATATATGGTCAAGTGACATGCAATGATCTTTATACCTTACCCTTGTGGGTATTTTTCAGGCCCCACGGGGGGCAGAGGGAGGTTTGGCCCTGTAGTCAGACCCTAAATCCCATACAGTATTATTGAACCGAGGGAAAATTGCATAAAGACATACAAATCAGAAAACAGACACTAATACGTAAATGAGCAATGCAAGTCAGGCTTTTAGCATAGGAGAAAGGTCTTGCGGAGCTTGTGGTCAGAGCAGTGACAAAAAAGCTACTCGGGGCAAGAATCCCTATGTTACTCACGTCTTCAAGGGTCCCTAACTGTTTGTACATCTACTTGGTTCCGCTCATGCGCGGCTTTTGGTGCAATTGAGTGCAGTGACGGGAGGAGTTTATATCCCTCCTGCCAAACTGAGCTGAAACGGTTAGCGATGCCGAAAGGGAGCGCGTGACACGCCAAGCTGCACGGGCTGCTGGGAATTGAAGTCTTAATTCCCCAAAATTCTACAATCGGCACAGACAAGACACTATATTTCAGCGGAAACCAGGTACTATTGTACTAATGGTAAAAAAGTATGATTTTTAAAGAAACTAAACCTTTAGTGGTATGCATACAGTGGTATGATAAACACTGTAAACCTCAGCAAGAGAAAGTCAAAGCCAAGAGGCTGTCAGCATTTAACCTGGATGTTAACCTAGGGGATTTGACCTTACATGGGCCTTAATCTTTAATATACCTGAGCCTGTAGGCTTTTATATGTGGGCAATCACTTCAATTCCCTCAGTCATCCATGTGTTTTGTTTCTCTAACCAATGCTCGTACAGGCATGCTATGCTTCCCATCTCGTGCTGAGGGGGTGTCTAACTGTGAAGCGCACCTTAGTTTTTTGAGGCAGAGGGATACCACCTTTTGATTTAGTAAGAGATGTAAAATACACCTATTTTCTTTTTTTGCACTCCTCTGTTAGGGTCCTTTAAGCCTCTATTGTAGTTGGATCAATTTAGACAATAATTCTTCCGTGTTAGAGTGTTTCATTGTTTTACTTTAATAATATTTATGCTTTTAAAGACAACCCAAAATACACAAAAACATAACAATAAAGCAGCAACAAAGATATTCTGCATGACAAATGGGCCTTGTCATAACATTATTTTAGTTAAAAATGGTAAATGCAACTTCCACATATCACAGAGCAAAACAGTATAATATATGTAACCTAGCGAACCAAAAAGTGTTTGCAACTGCCAGTAGGTACACAAGACTTTCATTTGAAATCTCAGTTGGAAGAAATTTCCAAAGGAATGAATAATCTTTCATATTTTAGTGAATTATGTTGGCCAGGCAAAGAGAGTATGTTTTACCAAAGAGTCCCGATGTCTGTGCCTTCCTTCTTTTCCTCATGTCCCTGTCTCTGGTCTTTCTCTGTGTATGTCCCTCTCTGTGTGTTTCCGCCCTACCAATTTGTGCATCTTCCTTCATCTCTGCCTTCCATTGTCCTTCTTTCTGTCCAGTTTCTCTCCATAACTCCTAGTGAGTCGCCTTGTCAGTACTGTCCAGTGTCTGTTCTGTTCATGTGTCTGTTGGCCCTAGTTGTTGCACCGCGGACCGTGATTCGGCCCGCGGTGCTGCCTGCTTCTTCCTCATGCACCGCAATACAGCCCGCGGCGCCTTCCTCTTTTCTTCGGGCACGGCGCGGTGCTGCGCGGCGTACCGCTGTTGCCGTTTTGGCATTGCGGGTGCATCCAGCGGCGCCTGCTCCCTTTCTGTGTCGGGCACGTAGAAGCGGTGGCCCGTTATCTGACAATTTGCATGATAGGAATGCCGCAGCTCTGGTTTGGAACTGCGGCTTCCTATTTTCACATGTTGGGACACTATATTCTTACCTTCCTTTCACTGGATATATTTCTTTCTTCATTTCTTCTTGGGGCTATCTTGCCTTCCCATGATTCCATAGTCTCCTTCCCAGAAGGCCTCGGGAAGTATCTGATCTACCAATTCAAGATGGTTACCTTCCTATTCCGTCCACTATCCTTTTCCTTATCCAAGATGGTGGTTACTTACTTCCTGTTTGGTCACTTCCTGTCCCTGTTGGGTCACTTCCTTTTCATGGGTATTTAAAGGGCTGAATCCTTCAATTCCTTGATTTGCAACACTCTTTACTCCTGCTGGTGTGTCCTCGCTCCTGTTGGTATCCTGTGCTCCGCCTGGTGTATCTGTGATTACTGCTGGTGTTCCTTGCTCCTGATTATAGTCTTCTATTCCGGTTTTGATTCCTTGCCTTCTATTTCCTCCTTACTGGTAGCTTCTTTCCTTCCTTTTCATTCTTGGAGTCCCACTTCCATCAGAGGTTTTTCCCTACTGGGTTTTTTCCTCTTGGGACTCCTTTTGGAAGGCACGGTCTGCTTTGGCCTTTTTCCTTGTCTGCAGCACCGTGGCTACCAGAAGGGGTCACCCTTACCTCGGACAGACCAGAACCCTCAAGAACTGCAGTCGAGAATCTCTCCAACACGCCAGAACCAGTAAGAACACTACAAGTCAGTACGGATGTCGTGCCAGAGTCTGCCTCTCTTTAGTGTCCTTATGTGCCTCGCCATTTACCCCAGTCTGTCTTTCCCAAGGGTGCTTGTAGGGTCACACATCTCAGGCACAAAACTCTTTCGCTATGCTCCTGTTTTTTTTTCTCTTACATTTCAAACGCACTTGATAAGGTTTTTTTCTGCTCTGGAAACCTGTGTAAAGAATCTCTGGAGATACTCCCCTTAGCAGTTCTTGTATTTTGCTCATCAGAGGTACTCAACACACGGTTTAATGGTGGACTTTCTGTGTAAATTACTCATAGAGATAACAAGATTTGCGGTATATGACACTCCTGACAGGTGTCTCAACAAATCCTTAGACGTTTGTAGTTCTATGACTTCTTAAGTATATATTGTGCAAAGACATCGATTTACATTGTCCAAAAAACAGTTTTCTCTGTCATGCAACAGACAAAATGCTAATCACATACAAAGTAGCTGGAGCTGTGTAAAGATTATGTGCTGACCATGTATGTGAAGCGCCTGAGGCTTGCCTGCACTAATCTATAAAAGTGTTGGCTATAGAAGCTTGTTACTGTGTAATGTGCTTGTAAGTATATTAATATATATATTTTTATACCACATTTTATAATTTTTTCTTAATAGAGAAAGACAAGCGAAACATGTATCATTATCCCTAAGCATTTGTTCAGTCAGCAGCAGTTCGGTCGCTCCCAGGCCGCCTACCCCTGGCCCCAGATCATCCCCACAATAACGTTTTAGGTAAATTATGTTTCATCCCCAAAAGTACAGATTTCAGTGTCTAAAGTCCATGTATTTTATGGACATGGGCCCAGTACGATGCCTCTGTGTTGGACCCAATTGCATCAGATTTTGTGATGTTTTTTAGGACATCCTCTGTCTTAAAGACTGACCTTCCCAGAGTCATATCGTGATCAAGACCTTTCATCCAACACTACAGGTAAGTGGAGGTTTATGCCCTTCCAACCCTGAGTGATGTCTCTCTAGCGACTAGTAGATCTGTAACAATTAGTGTCTCGAACTACAGCGAGTGTAACAGGGTCGACCTGGGGTGCCAAGGGGGCAGCCAGCCCAACACCTCCCCAGCCGTCAATGGCAACCCTTCCCAAAATTTAGCGACTACATTGTAACTCCAGAGCGTATGAAGGAAGTTCCGGTTGTGGGACAAACATCTGAGACAGAGTCACAAGTTGCCCAGCCCCATTTTCCACAATCTATGTACGGTGGGGGTAATTTAACTGGATGGATTTGAATTGCAAGGCAGTTACGTATTCCTGAGGGGAAGCCCACGCCTCCCTCCAGTCATCTTCAGACAACAGGCCCAAATCTCTCTCTCACACCTTGCGGGGGAGGAGTCGGAGCAGGTATTTACCAGTATTCAGTAACCCTGCAAGATTTTGTATATCTGAGTTTTTCTAAAGACACACAAAGAGCGTTTGAGAAGGTATGGACCTGAGCATGGCTTCCATATAAACAAATACACTACAAGTGCTGAGGTCTCTACATTTGAGGAGTAATCTTTCTTATATCCTCATGTGATTGCAGGAATACAAATAGAATTGGATAGGTCACCTCACCCACAGTTTGAGGCATACTTCATCATGGGTGACCTATCCACACCATGGTAGGTAAATAGCACCATGGCGGACTCTACCGCTAGTTGGGAGTTCCTGATAAATAGTTCTGGACAAGAGCAAAAATTGAGATTTTATTCCTAGGAATATTTCCTAAAAATACCCATGAAGTTTTCCCTTTTAATAGACGAGTATCCTGGATATGGTTAATAAAAAGTCATGTGTGGATTACTGATGAAAACAATGAATCATCAATCCAACCTATTTATCCAACGTATTCTGGCCTTCTGTATCACCCAAAGGGTTAACGTCCTTCGTCAGGACTGTTCTTATCCCTGCCTAATCCTACATGCACTCCATCCATCAATGTGAGGTGTGCAAATTGTCATACCTGACCAGTTGTGGCATGGATAAATCTGCAAACAAGCATCAACAAAAAAATTACAATTCTTTAGACATCATAAACATATAAGTTGAGAATCACTGCAAACTCACATAGTATCTGTGTGCCAAGTGAGATGTGTGAGCTGCTGCACTGTAGCACAGCAAACGGTGGTCACCCAAGTGTTTTTGGCGTTAGCTCCTTTTACTAACTTACCCTTTATACGGGTAAGTCTTGTATCCTGGACATGGTGAGGGGCACCTTCCTTTAGTCACACCCTTACAATGAAGGACGTTAATAACATAAATGTTGTATCACTCATGTGGGCTAGATTCAAAGACACATATTTAGTTGTTGTGGTTTCGTTGGATTGCCTCCGATATACTGAAATGAACTGGCATACAACACTTAAAAACAGATACTTGCTTATTTGTTAACCAAGGAGTGATAGTTAGGTCTCCTTGTGTCTGTGTGATTCAGTTTGCACCCAAAGTTGACATCAAATAGTTACATACCTATGCACAGATGAAGACTCCATATGTGGAGTGACTTGGACATGTTTGAACATTGTCCAAGGGAGTGTTATCAGTTTGAATTAGGATCCTGGTGAGAATGAACACTCTGCGGTGTCACATGAGTAAGTGCCAGATAAGGGAAGAGCAAGCACTTCTAGGTCATTCAGTCCAGCTCTTCATCAGACAATAGACGATATTTTCTTCAAGGAAGCCTCTGAAATAATGGACCATAATGAGTGCAGAGGGCCGTTTAATGCTTGCCCCATAAAGTGAATCAGATCTTGGTGCTGTCTATTGAGCTTATTGGTCTGAGTTGAACATGCAGCTATAGTGAGGATGAAATAATGGACATTAGGGAAGGAGTTAAGTATATGGCCTACAGCACCATTGAAATGTGGTGATTTTTGAGGGGCTGATTACTTGAAGCCCTAAAAATAGTTGGATTCATCACATGTTCCTCTAGATCAGTGATACTTAAAGTATGGCCCTGGGATCTCATGCGGCCCTCCTGACCTTTACATGCGGGCCCTTGGTCAAGAGCAGCACTGGGCTAATGTTTATGTGACTCAGTTCTAACATAAAAAATATGTTAAATAAACCGGCAAGCATTTTTTTAAAGGTTAATTGAAATTAAAGAAAGGAAGTACCTAGGGTGTCCTAAACCACTTAACTTTAGGAACACCTTCATTTATAAAGACATCTTGCAGTAAAAGAATGATAAAGTCTGTTATTTATTAACAGCAGAATCGTTTCACCTTAGTACATCAGATTATCAGTGCATTGAGAAGTATTTGTTTTTAAGTGATAGTTTTCAAACATGAATTGAGAAACATTCCTTCTTCCCCTAAACCCTGATAACGATGCCAATAGTGTACAAAGAGGCAAGTCAGTTGTCATGTGCACTTTTTGGGGGCCGGGGTGTCTGTTATACATGAACAACATATAGTTTATTAAATCAAACACTGGAGAAGGCTTTGTACAGCACACACCCTGAAGCCACGTATTTTGAGGTCCTCATATGTGATAATGAAGAAAAAGGAGGGAAAGTGAAATACAATTATTGCCTAGGATCACACAATTTGGTTAATCAGAGAAGCTGGGATTATTCCCAAGTTTTTGGTTTCACAATGTGCAATTCAGAAACTAGATGTATACGCCTAGCTTCCCTTACACCCACCTTACCACAAATCTCTCCCCAAACCCCGATCTCCACCTGCTCGTATGAATGCAGCCCTCGGTCACATCACAGGCCGAATTTGTGGCCCCTGGGAAAATGTTTGTGAGCATCCATGCTCTAGATCAAACTGTTTTTGACTGCACTGTCAGCAGAATGGTGATGAGGTGGCTGCTGTGCTCGGTTTCAAATGGTACGGTCCAAGGGCTGGAGTAGAGTCATGAAGGTGTGTGTACCATGAACAAGAATTGGTCCAGAAGTAGATTGGAGTGTGGGAGGGGGCTTGGTCTTTTAGGGCTGTTACCCAGAGTGACTGAACATCTGCCAGGGAAAGGGTATTTGATCAGAAGCGCTAGGCTGTTTAACACTTATGTTATGGATGGGATGCAATTTCTCTGCCTGTGTTAATGTTATTGTAAATTTCTAATGTTTCATAACAAATGTAAATGGAATTGGCAAAGAAATATTATCCTTGTTTGTAAATAGGGCTCCCGGTTTTATGGTATTAATTTTTTTAGCATTTCCGTCTGTATTTATCTATATTTATTTTTTGCCCATTTTATCTGTATTTATCCATATTTATTTTGTGTTTTGCGTAAAAATGTAGTTGTAAAACTGTACATTTCCATATTTATTTAAATGATAGACGCGCACTCATACTTTGAGGTCTGTCGTGTTTTAGCTATTCAAGCTGCCAAATATTACATAACAGCACATCCACTGGCAAATATTACCACTATACCACAAATATATGTTGACACATGCAGTTATTTAAAGAAATGTCATCCTGTTTTTTAATTTCCCATGCTGTCCATCTGCTCAGCTGTTGGGCTATAATTCATGAAAGACAGTACGAAGAGTCACTTATAAGAAGCACATTTTCTGTATTTATCCACTTTTAAAAATAAATGCAGACAGAAAACACATTGTTTTCTGTCTGTATTTATCTGTAAAAATCCGTAAAAACGGAAAACAGGGAGCCTTATTTGTAAAGTATCACTGGTGGGGGCAAACGTGATCGTTATTCCATTTGAAGACAGACCTACGGAGAGTGTAGTTCCAAGGATAAGAGGGCTAAAGCTGGCATTTTAAGAGATGGATATGAAAAATTTGTTAAATTGTCCATCAGGGTCAAAACTGTTCGCAGAGATAAAACCACAAGCAATTAACCCAATGAATAATAATATTTGATTACATTTAAAACATTTGTCGAGGGGTAACCATAAACTGTTTCTGTAAATGTCTGTTTAGGTCTCGCCTAAGACAATGCAAGCGCTGTCTGTTGTGAGATGTTTTGTTACAATGGGCTTAGGTCCCGCCTATTGTTTACCATTGGTTGGCCTCGTTGCCACTCTCATTTGCTTTCTTCTTATTTGATGGATTGTGTGTGCTTTACTTCTCCATTTTGAGTTGTCCCTCCTCTAAAACACAGATGCATTACTGTGTCCTTACATCACTTCCATTTTTTGGTGCTATTTTTTTCTTTTTAGTTAAGCACTCTACAAGAGTGCGTGTGCTTTCAGGCAGTCTCCCTCGTGCTTCTATACCTTCCATCTCTGTGTGGCTCTTTCTCAATGTGTGCTTCTATACCCCTGTCTTTATATTGCTCTGTCTCGCTATCGTCTCAATGTTGCTGTGTCTTTCTGTGTTCTTCTCTACCCCCCACACCTTGTGTCCATGTTGCTCTGCCTCGTCGTGTGCTTCTGTGCTCCCACCCCAGTCTCAGTGTTGCTTTATCTTGCCATGTGCTTCTGTACTCCCCCTCTGTTGCCTTGTCTTACTGTGTGCTTCGCTGCCTCTCATGTGTTTTTTCCTTCCCTGTGTTAGTCCCCACGCCAGCTTTCCTCTGTTTGCTTCCCTGCCAGCACACATCTGCTGGTTTTTCTTCCATGGCCATTCCTGGCGTTTTTTGTTCTTTTTAGTTATCGATGCAACTTGGATCGGTAGCTTAAAAGTTAAAAAAATGGATGTTTCATTTTGAAGGTGCGCGCGCCTACGAAGTGACATGGCTGTCTCCGTCAAAAGTTTTTTTATGTTTATTCTTTAGCAGCTGCCTTGCATCAAGTATAAGACCCATTGGGCAAGCCGATAGATCCCAAAAGTGAGATCTATTGGTTTTGCTAATGCTTGTTTTACATTTTTTTACGAGCATTTAACCAGATTTAAGCACTCAAGCGTTGGAATCTATAATTGTTAAATTGTTTCATCAGTGTCAAAAATATGAATACAGAAAAAAACTCCAGTATTTAACAGTAAATAATTCTCTATTACATTTAAAACATTTGTTAAAAGAGGTAACCATAAACTGTTACTTGGCTCGTGTAAATGCCTGTTTATATAGAGTTCCTGATGCCAGTATTCAACAAATTCTAAACACTCAATAAACACTCAAACGCTGGCACATATAGTATTTGAGGATATATGGACATTGAAGTCCTTTTCTAGCATCGCAGAGTGTGATCACGTGGAAGGCTTGGAATTGAACTCCAGTCTCCTGTAATCAAATATTGGCATCCTTGTCAGTGAACTACAGGCAAGAGCCGTAACCATCATTAATTTAGAGCAAAGGGTGTATACTTCAGAGGCAGAAAAAACTCGAATCAATCAATACATCTTAACAGTGCACATTGTTAAGGTAGCTGACAACAGTAGCAAAACCACTAATATTTCATTCTAAATTAGTAATCGTGTTGGCTTATCCATAAATAGACCTATAAATATTAATTCGCAGTAATTAGGTGCCGAAACAGTCAGAGGGAAATGTTATGTTGAATGAGTAACACAGTATTATATTAACTAAATTCACCTGGTGGGCAAGAGACCTATATCAGTCCAATGTTTAGCTAAGAAGGTTAAGTAGATGACAGTAGCTTCCTTGCGCAATCGTTTAGAATCTGAAAACAAGAAAGTTGAATTTCATGTCCGCTCGAGTGTCAATTTGTGATTCCATTATAAATTAAAGCTAACACGAAATGTGTCAACAATAGTGATTTAGGCAGTGTGTATCTATATTCCTGAGTGCCAATCATAGGAGGGCATTGATTCAGTTTTCTTCCATGTTTCAATCATTGAATAAAACGCAGCAAGGGGCCAGGGTCGGACTGGCTGTAGCGGGCACCGGGCATTACCCCGGTGGGCCGGAGGGGTGGGGGCCGGTTTTGTGCCAGAGGGGGCCGGTTTTGTCACTGGGGGCCGGTTTTTCAGCAGTGCTGCAATATGGGATCCTTGTAACAAAAGCAGGAGCGGTGCTTCTTGCTAGCACCCCACCACCCCCCAGTTCCTGCCTCTACTAACGGCAATAAATAAATAATACCTATGCGATTCTCTATTAATTACGAAGTGTACTATATATCATCTTGTATCGTGCCACCACCACTGTGTGCTCAGTTAAGGTGCAACACACGCCCCTTCTACTTGCACGTCTATATGGTATATATAAGGGCTTCAACCAGCGCCTAGTTTGTAAAAATAATTAAGTTCAAAGGTCCAAACTATTTTAGGTATGGAGTTAGCCAAGATCCTGTTAATTTTACTAAAATTATATATTTGATAATGCACATAGTGGCCTTCAGACAGCTCTCTTCATCATTTGCTTTGTTATTCTGTCTTGCACATTTTCTTACACCCGCTACATCCTACAGCATGAGGCCGAGCGCCGGTCCACTTCAGCCATCCATGTTCACACACAAAAAAGTTCCCTTCAGTGCCCTGAACTACTATGGCAATGTGTGCTTTCTGAGACCAAAAAATATTATCCCTTTAGGCAATTCGTTTCTTAGATTGACAAGAACGCAGCAGATCCCCCACCAATAAAGGTTTGGGAAATTCATGTCAAAACAAGCATTGACAAAGCCAAAAGGCTGTCAGCCAATGCCAGTTCTAATGGAGGAGCAGGGCAGGGTAGGGTCTGTAAGAGAAGCCAAGCACGGTCTGAAGGAGCAGCAGAACACGTCCCATGTTTAGCCATGCAGGGCTCGGGGGTGGGGGTGGGGGGGAAGCATGATCTGAAGGGAAAGGGGACCAATGCAGCATCCTGCGATCAGAAGCAGAAGGTATCACAAGTCCGAAGGGACAGAGAAGCAGTGTAGGCTCCTTGGGAGAGCAGCACATGGTCCAGATGTGTAGAGGGGCCACTAAGGATCATTGAGAGAGAGCGCTGCATAGGTCCTGTGGGGAGAAGGGCATTGAAAGCTCAGCATGATCCAGCTTGGAGCACCACAGCATCCAGAAGCAGGATGGTCCAGGGAGGTGGGGAAGGGTTCCATTTTGATGTGAGGATGTTATTTTAACGTTCTTGAGTTAATAATTCTTTTCACTCTATTAATAACATTAGCATATATGCAGGTACTAGTTTTCATTCTGTTTGTGACCTACGTGGCACGTCATTCGTGCACAGTCCATAATGATGTTAATTGTGTGGATGGATGGATGTTCTAAAGCAGCGTTTCCCAAACTGTGGGTCGGGACGCACTGGTGAGTCCCAAACTTCCTGGCCTATATGTAAGCAATATCCAAAATGATTAGCCCTGTTTGTGCACCATTGCAAAGGTGCTGACCAAAGTCCCTAAGTCTAGTTTTAAAACAAACCCTTGCAAGTCGTCCCAATCAAGACTCCAGGTGAACCTTCCATTATTTGTTACTGCTGTTTTTTTTTTTTACTTCACAAAGCCATTTCAACAGAGAATGAGCTCACTTAGCATGATAATACACAACCATATCACTCGTGTATGACTTTTGCACATGAATTGAGAAATATGGATGCAGCCTAACAGCTAGAGCTGTTAACTTTAGATCTGGGAAACCAGTTTTGAGTCCTGGCGTTGGCTCAACATTTTTTCATTCTGGGCAAATCACTTAATCTCACGTGCTTAAAAGGAATCTGACTTTGTAAAGCGATTCAAGGCTCTTGGGCAGTGTATTTGCACCTTATAAAACTCCTACATATATGTGTATATATATATATAGAGAAAGAGTCCACTGGGCCTCAATTTAACACACAGATGGATATGAAGCTTCACCCCATACTCTGCTGCAGAAAGTGTTTATCAAATTTGCTAAAATCACTGGTGTCAACACCAAGATTTTTCAGAAGCCTTGTGATTTTAGTGAACGGATGCCACACGCCAGTACCCCTCTCTAAAAAGTGTTCCAGCTTCAGACTCCATTGCAGTTCATCATCTGCCACTTTTATGGGCAGATCAATATATTGGCAATAGTAAGATACCGAAAGGTGGTCAAGGTTGTGATGTTTACTAAGAATTGCTGCTATTACATTAAACGAATCACCTCTACCTCATGCTCATTAGTGCTGGTTGGGACGCCAAACTTTGCTGTTTGAAAAATTTGGTTGTGGTTCTCAAAGGCTTGGGAAGCTCTGTTTATAGGAACATTGTAAAGAGTTATTTATTCTGATGAAGTGGTAGTCGCAGGCTGTAGTTTAGATTTGTTTTCAGTTGGGCAGATAAACTACTAGAACTTTTGACAGCTTGTATGGATTTAATTAGTTCTAGTTCACACATATTCTAATGTAGGTAACATAATTTATACCTGATAATTTGTGCAAGGGTCGTGCAGGATGCCAGTTATGCAGCAAAGATTCACATTTTCACAGCTGCAGATTTATTTTTAGTTTGGATTAAACTGTGGTGTTATTCTCTGGCTCGCAAAGAAGTATACTTTTTACGTCGAACCTACCAGACTCAAAAAACATATTGTGGGCTTACCAAAACATACAACAGTTGCAAACCTGCCCATTGCTTACCATTAATATCATTTTCATTTGCTTCTTATTCATGACCCAGCTTGTAAATCTTGTGTTTGTCCCTCCCATGGACCATACCTTCTTTACCATCTCTTTCGATTGGCTGGCTTCCACTGCTTGGTTTTCAAGCACTTCTTTTTTAGGTCTCGCCTAGGCAGCGCGCATGCGCTGCTCTAGGAGATGACCTTTAGTAATTGGTCAGCTCTTTTCAAGCACTCGTGCTTGTGATGGCATCCACCTTGCGGGAGCGAGCAGCGGCGCGTTCTAATTGAAAACAGATAGCCTGCGCGCCGCTGCTCGCGGATGCCAGCACAAGCATGAGTGCTTGACTAGGCTTGTTTTCGTTTGTTAAAGGCTGCTCGTTGTCCCGCCTTTAAGTGAGTTTTGACTTTGGTAGCGACTGCCCCTGTCACAATTCCCCTTATTGTTAGCTTTTCTTCTCGTGTGTTTGCTACACTGTTTTCTTTTTTATATCAATTGGTCCTGTGCCGTTTCTTGTTGTTTGCCTGCCTCTGCTTCTATGTGTGCCGCTTCATCTTTCTTCACGGCCCTCACGCATACCTATCAGAGTCGGTCATCAAAGGCACCGTTTCAAATAAATAAGAAACAAAGCAACCAGTAACAATAACCCCTGCTTAGTCCAATAAGCAAGTCTCACCACCATAAGTACACATCGTGTGTTTCCTAATTTCTTTTGTCGTCCCCCCCCCCCCCATATCCACGTCTTTCCTCACTACCGGTTGTCACTGAAAAGTCTAATAACAAGTACGGTAAGAGTCCCCCCAGCAGCCCTGTGGAGACGATGGAATAGCTAGCGCCTGCTCTCAAGAGAAGAACAGTAGTTCACAGCTTTCTTTCAGGTGAGCCTGCAGGACACTCGGTTTCAAGGTTCTCCTGCCAGCCTGCACCCAACAACATCCCGGCCACACTCACTCTTGTCTTGTGCCTTGACAAATAGTACGCCTCACCCTTGCAGCGCGGGAGCAGCTGCCACCCATCCTCCACCTCCCTCCCGTTATGCGAACTTTCACTGCTCGCAGCTTCCTGACACTTTCCCTCTCCAGCGAAGGCGATGTCTTCTCTTTTAATCCCTCCCACGCGCCCTCTAGCCTCTCCAACAGGTCTTTACATTGCTGTGGAGTCTGCGCGCTGCCAGCTTGTGACTGGCACTTATACAACACTCAATTCATGCCACACAATTTCAAAACAAGCAACTCAAATCCAACCCACATAATTCCACTGTTCACCACACCACAAACATCCACTCCACTCCATAACACATGGCTAAAAGATATGGACATTAACATCACTGATAGCTCCTGGATTGGTAGTTAATTTGGCATGACTACATCATCGTTCCTTATGTTTTTTGCAGGGGTCGGGGGAAGTTTGTTTTCCTCTCTAGTTTATGTATGCTGCAAGTGCTATGCGCAGAGTGTGCTGTATGCATCTTGTGTACTGCATGATTTTCATTAAGTTCAGCTGGAGTACTGACATTGGTGTATGTTGTGTGCAAAGTAAAATACATGGACAGGGTGTGCTGCAGTAGTATATAAAGTTTAGTGTGCATCATCTGCCTTATGTGCACTGCATTGTGAGCACCACATGGTGCACTCAGTGTTTCCTCTGCAGAATATGCAATATGTGAAGGGCAGAATCTAAGTCGAGTTTGTGAATGGCGTTTCGTTTCGGTAGCTTGATGTAGAGTGTGTCCCTTCCCTCTCCCACTACTGAGAGCGATGTGCTGGCTCTCCTTATGCCGCGGACGAGTGTGCACTGTTCAATCATACACTAAACATTTTTTATATTAAATCTTTTTTTAATAAGGTCGTTCAATTATACATAATCTCACCTTAATTATAGACAAGGTTTCAAAAATGCTTATAACAGTTTTTGTATTATAACTTTCGAACCTGCTGAACACAAGCCCCACTACTTGGCAGCATAGCTTAAAACACATTAGAAAAACCAATAGCTCTGGCTAAACACTTATAAGGTCCCAAAGGCGAGACCTATTGGCTTTGCCAATGCTTGTTGCTTTTTTGGTAAAGCACTCTATGAGAGTGCATGCGTTTTCCAGATGTCTCCCCCGTCTACTTCTCTCCCCTAGCACTCCATGTTGCTCACTGTCACCTGTGTGCTTTTCCCCGACCCTCCATGTTGCGCTCGCTCTTGTATCCTCCTCCACTTGCTTTCTCACCCATCTGCTTCTCCCCCACCTCTTCACTTTGCTCTCACCTGTTGCCTCTCCTCACCACCCTTGTACTTCGTGTTGCTTCCATCCCCCTGTTTTCTGTGTTACTTTCCTCTTCCCTTGTCCTTCTCTGACGCCCATTGCTTCTTCTCGCACCTGCAATCAGTGCTGCTTTCACCCACATGCGCCCTCATTTTTTGTCTTTGGTTTTTATTTTTGCTTCTACATGAACTCATCATTACTGATAAAACCCGAATCTTATTAATGCACGTATGTATATGATTCCTTACCTCTTTTTATCTCTATCTCATTAATGGTAACTTTGGTGCGGTAACCAATTTTGTCACTGGCTGTTACTATATTCTTGGAAACTCCGGTAATTATACCGCATATGACTTATAAATTATGGTGGAAACCTCGGTAATTTTGCCGTTTTTGATCCGAAATTGATATCCTGTACATTTGTGAACACTCAATGCTGTTTCCTCTTTTCGTGATTTTCTCATTTCGTGTGATGATAAAAATGTATCAGTCGTTGGAATGTTCTTCTTTCTTCACTTTTTCCCTTTTATTTCTCTGACCTTGATACTTCATCTTGGCTCTCAAAATGCCTTTTTCTCATTCTCATGTCTCTTCTTCCCCTTCTTCTCCCCCTTTTTTTGTTCCTCTTTTTTCTTCTCTTCTATTATGATAAATGATGATGACCTTTTTATATTTAATTACTGATGACATACGCAATATTGTTTCTACAATTGGTCATATCTTTTCTATGTGATGTGTATTTCATGTTACATATATGATATTTTGGGTCTTGGGTTTATTGTTACTCACCTCAGCCTTGAGAAAGCCCCGGCTTACTGGCCACAGGGGGCGAACCACGTGTTGGCTGTGCCTCACAAAAGTATGTGCTTGTCATTATCATCCATGACCCTAAATAAAGTCTGAGAAGTAAAGACTTTCCAAGTCCTTTTTCCGACTGCCTTAAACCAGCACTGGACACAAAGCTTGGATTTTCCTATATTCTTGTGAATACTCATACTTGTCCTGGTACTTTTCTACCCTCATTTTGTTGCCTCTGATCCCCACCCATGCCCTGCGTGTTGAACTCTGTGCTCTCCGCGGTGCTGCCACACACGTGCCCTCCATCTTGTTCCCTTCCATTTCAAAAAGACTTTCGCCCATGCCAAATAAAAATAAGAATGGGCATGTACGGTGCATGCATCTAAAAAATTACACGACCGGCTGCGTCATAGGTTTTTTCTTTTTATTTAGCCAAGAATAATGTACAATGGGGCTAAAAACAATTGAAGAAGCCAATTGGCTTTGCCACTTCTTATTGTTTATGGGTGATTGTATATATTATTGCAAGATTGGTTGTATTTCTTTTCTTTCAGATGTGGTTAGGATTGCTGCTGAGTAGTGAGATTCTCATATTCCTTTGCATTTTGCATATTGGATGAGGAAGGGTTACTTGGTTAACCTTAGGGTTCATACCTGAATCCATCATAAGTCCTTGGTCTCTTACTTCTCTTGAATTTGTTGGTGGTGGTCCCAGTTCTTCTCACCAGATTATCAAAGGATCATAGTTGTTCCTACATCTGTATGTTAGGGGAAGCAGCTGTGGCATTACGGCCAGAGCTCCCAACTTTGAAACTGGGGAACCAGATTAGAGTCTCAAAATTGGCTCAACATCCTGTGATTCTGGGCAAATTACTTAATCTCCCTAAGAAAACAAAAAAATGCGTCCATGTGTAATGTAACTCGCGCTCATGTTCCGCGCTGCAGTACCTTCGGGGTGAGTTTGCACTGTATAAAACTGCAAAAAAAAAAGGTGGTTTATTACTATCCAGTGGGTCAAGCCTCTGAGATAGTTACCTAGTTTACAGTTTCAAGATCATGGATTTTTCCAGTTTAGGGATTATCTGGGTATCATTTTCTTAGTTAAGAGCGGAGAACTGTTATAGAGGGATAGGAAGGACAGTGGATGGTTCAGTGGGTAGGCACAGTGCAGAGCTTCGTAGAGAAGCAGCACAGGACCAAGGTGGGAAAATAGTATTGCAGGTGCCAGTGCGGGAGGAGTAGAATAGGGTGCAGGATTGAATTAGCAGCACAAGTTTAATGAGGGACAGATTTGGTTTTGTGGTGGAGGAAACAGCATGGGGTCTGCGGTGGAGCAATGAACTTTCATTGGGTGGAGAGTAAGAGCTCCGGGATGGATAAGGACATGGTCCAAGAGATGGAACAGTGTCTTTGTGGTGAGCAGCACATAGTCTTTGGAGTGAGAGGCCTATCTTGGTGAAGAGGCTGCTTGGAGAAGGTGGTCAGTGATCCCTTCCTTGCAGAACAAGCACACCAGGGCAAGTGTTTTGTGTATTGAAAAGATTTCGCATTTCTACCGGATATGCTATACAAAAGACCTGGGTAAAAATACAGTACATAAGAACATGGATAATGTGGCTAGTTACATGATAGAATGTTGTGAAGTTATTGCTTGTTGGATGTTGTCCAAGACATAGAGAAACAGATGAGGGGATTATGTGCCTTTAACTCATATTCTACATTAAGTGCCCATTTATGACTAGGCAAAGTATTTCCCAGAATGGAGGGATCGGAGTGTGGTAGTTCGTTCCTGGAGAGATTCCTTTGAAAGACGTGAGCTCTTAGTGCAGGTTTGAATGTTGAAAGGCAGGTGATGGCTCTTATGTCATAAGGAGGGGCTTCCAGTACAAAGAATAGAGGCCAGTTAACGATCTGAACTTGATGGCCGCTCAGGGAGATATGGGTAAAGCAAATAGATTTTTCATGGCAGATCCTAGCCTTCTTCAGGTGATGTAATGAGATATGGTACAGTGTGTGGGAAAAGATCCCTGGTGGAGCAATTTTAAATTAACTGTGATGGGTGAAGGCCCACCTGATTTGGTGCCGTAGAGAGAATTAGCAGTCTGGGGAATAAGGTGCAGGTGGCAAAATTGATTATTGTGTCTATGAGGAAGAATGAATACGGAGGTAGACCAACGAGGAGGCTGTTGAAGCAGTCAGTTTTATCAATGAGTGTATTAGGTTTTTGGCTTTGTAAATAGCAGGTGTGCATTTAGTATCTGGAGGCCGTTGCAGTCGATTGAATTAATTTGTGAAGTCTCACTTTGGAATTGAAGTTCACCCCAACATTGCCTGCAGATGGAGAAGGTCTGAGCCTTACGGTTATGAAATTAAGAGGTCTAGGTATATTGTTTAGAACATTTTAGGTCTTGAAAGTATTTCTCTGTTTTCGAAGAGTTCAACATGAAGGAACGTAGTGCCATTGAGTGATTGCAATCAGAGCTCTGGGACTAAAGAAAGGAAGAGAACTATAGGAACTAGAAGAGGTGTATGTCATGCGTAGCAGTGTTATGAGAATCCAAAGCAGAAAATGTCATCTAGTGTAGCAGTATATAGTGATAAAAGAAGGGTCTGATAGGACTAGGAACTGGAGGGAGTACGATGAGCACCAGCTTACATAATATAATGATTAGATAATGAGAAGACAACCATCTGAGGGTTGTGCCACAAATTGCCCAAGTGGTTATAGTTGCAAATAAAGTGGGAGTGTCGCCGGTGTCAAAAGCAAGGGAAATAAAGTTAGCTTGGAGTGGTGGATTGGTGGTTGTGATGGGCTGTGACGATGACATTTTCCACGTGTCTGAAGGCAGGTTTCATTGAGACAAGCTTCCAGAAGTTGGATTGGAAAGGGTTTATAGTGTTTAAAGGGTGTAAAAGAATGTGTTCAGAAGTAGTAAGAAAGTCTTTTGAAGAAACAACACAAAAGTACGTAGTGTACGAAGACCAGGAGAGCTCTTTCAAAAAAGTAAATTATAAAGAAGAATGATTTACTTAGGACGAGAACCCTCACTCACCCTTGGGTGACATGCTTCATCAATGAGTTCCTTCACACCTGTACCGCAAGGGGTACCTGGTGTGGGCTACAACTCTCCGAAGGAGAGGCACAGAGGTCTTTTGTAGGGGGAATGGATGAGCATGAGATCTAAAAGTGAGGTGCAGAGTGCTAGATGCTATCTCTTTATTAACGAAAATAGTGAGGGAGTGATTGGAGTAAAACTGTCTCCTGGTAGGCAAAAACTCAGTTTTATTCCTTTGCCTCCAGAGGACAGGATTCAAAAGCAGAATAAACGGGAGTTTGGAAAGAATATTCCCTATAGTGACCTTGGCAGTTTTCGCCTACCAGGAGACAGTTTTACATCCCATGCTCATCCATTCCCCCCTACAAAACACCTCTGCTCCTCGCGTACGCTGTCATCACATTCTTCCCTATTAATATCACCAAAGATTTCCTTGTGCGCTACACCTATCCTGCCACCCTTTACCCCTCGTTGTATTGTAATCAAAGGAGGGGCCATTGTGGGCACCTAGGCACAGTTAATGTTCACAGTGTGTAGTGAGAAGGCCATTCTACCGTGACCCACAAGAGATGTTCCCGTGCTCTCCTGATCCTGTGCTCCGATGTGTTTGTGGGGCAGTGTAGAGGAGCTGCAGCGGAGTCCAAGCAGGGACTCGTCATCATGATTATTTCTGAAAATTGAAATCTTCCATAAAGATGTATACATATAAAGGGGAATGAGAAAACAAGTGGCCAAGACAACATGCAGCATTCCAGGGCCAAAATGGGAGTGGAAGTCACAAGGCAACATGGAAGACCACCTCACCATCATGTTGTAACAGATGTTTGCCTCTGCACAGCTCCTGTTCACAGTGTGCAGAGCTGACAGAGAGATATCCTGGTCTAAGACATAAACCGAGGGAGGGGTGGGGAGTTGACGAGGTATTTTGCAGAGGGTGTGGATAAGAGGAGGGAAGACAGGTGTACAAGCAGCATGTCTAAAGTGGCACCACAGGGTTGGGCTGGAGAGAGGTAATGGAGTGTCAGCAAGCTCCCACCCTACTTGCACCTTGCGCTGATGTCCATGTTTCATGCCAGCGCCACTCTCAACAGTACTTCAGAGGAGAGCAACTCACACATTTCCACTGAAGGCCTGGTCTAGGAGCTGGACTGGCTGCCAGTGCAATATGGCAGTATCTATTTGCATAACGTGCTTTTCCATTGATTGCCTTGAATGGACATTTCACTTTCCATGGACCTCAATGGAAGATTTCGTTGGCACTGTGAGGGTTTCTGATGCAACAGAAAAGAGTTTGTAACAAGCCCACCAGCTGCTGCCAGCCGAGGAATCCATTTCTTGAGAGATACTTCCTCCCCTGGCCCTGCATCACTAAGCCAACCCGCAAAACGTACTTGGCAAGGGGCTCCCTGTTATGCAGTCATTCAGAAATGCCTGTGATCTCCAGTGCTTTTAATGAACTGAAAGCTTGTTCTGCAGTTGCAGCCCAAGAGAGAAATCTTCCAGCAAACCTTTATAGCAGTTTAGCAGCAGGGACACAAGGGAGTGGCTTTTCCTTTCATGATAGGGTCTCTGGTAATTGAAATTAAAGTGGTAACTCATCTCACTCGAATGTCATGGGTTATCAAGTTGTGATTGATCAGCATGCTCATGTTGCCATAATATAAACGCGCTGCGGGGTTTTAAAAGAGATGCAATAAAATAAATCTTTGCTGGACCATTTGCACTGTACTTCCGTGGCTTGCAAATTGATACTTCACATTCACAAAGCCAGCTGCACTTGCTTTGCTGATGTAAAGTGCCTTTTGAACATGTCCTCTATCTGATCATCTTCCTAACTGTTGCCCTAGAAACATAAAATTGACTTTTTTTCTGAGCACTTCATTTAAGCTTATTTGTCCCCAAAAAGAAGTCGTGTAGCTATAACTGTAGAGAAAAGCCACAGACAGACGGATGTTTCTCTGCCAGATCACGAAATTCACCGGACTGGCATTTAAAACAGGACTTCAAACGACTGGTGCAAGTCATTTACTGAATAAGCGCTCCAACCGGCTGGTGGAGGTACATGTGGATTTTTCGCAAACCCATATTTTGAGTTGGAGGCAATTGATTATCTGCCTTTTGATTTGGGGTACTGAGGGCCGTTATTATGCTTTGCAGTCAGACAGAGAAGACAAATTTCGTATGAAATAAGGGTCAGTTCTATGGCAACCATTCAGTGCCGATAGAGAGAGAAAAAAAGTTTGTCTTGAAAAAGATGGAATAATAAATTAAGCCATCGAAACGCGTCGACGCTGTTTTTGCACAATCTTTGGAATCAGCTTATCCTACAGACTAAAGATAATACAGTGTATCTAGGATAAGCTAAAGAAGTGTTTCTTGTAGATGTGCTGTTTGATGACAAATTGTACTGTCTATTTGTTGTTTCTCTCTTGTGTCTGTTGTCATAAATGTTTTTCTGTATATGAATTTTAATATGTACCCTTGTGAATTGTATGGGGTTGTTTTTTTGATATTGTGATTTGAGAGATGTTTTAATATTAATAAAATATGATTTTATTTTTGAATATATTCATGTTGTTTATGTAATTACTTGGATCTACCATATGGGTTGTAGTAGTTGTGGATAATAGGCACAACGTATGGGTGACCTGAAAAAACATTCTCTGTGTACGAGCTAGTTTTGTACTCAGTAACTTCAATTTATTCCTTGGCCAAGGGATTATTTTCTCTACTGTCTAGTAGTACCCTATTCCCCTGGTTTTAAGGGGTCCCTCTCTTTTTTCTTATGTGTAGCTATAACTACCTTATATTTTTGTGAAATGTACCCAAGTACCCTCTCAGGTATGTTGATATTTTTACTTGGTTGATATTTTTCCATTCCTGCATGCTGGCTCAGTGGTGTGGCATTGGGCAGCATGCTCATACTAAGGGAGAGAGCTCTGCAGGGTCGTTACATGCAGACTTCACAAAATATTAAATATGCCAGCTTAATTTTGGTAATTTCGCATAAGGAAATGTATGTGAAATTACCGAGATTACGCCACATTGCGTAATTTCGGGGTGACGTTTTGACTCAAGCTCTCGTTCTAAATAACTTCCAGTAGAGCCCAACATCTGCCTAAAATGAGCATAGTCCACACATTAGGTCCCTCTCAGCCCAAAAGGTTGCTAGCAGCAGTTGTGCACTGACCACACTGCTGGTCATGGAATTTGCACTTGGGGATCCTCAGTCTGAGGCACGCCCCCCCTCAGCTTAATGTGTCCCTAATCCAGTGCAGTTGATGTACATTTAGAACGTTGCTATTCGTGGGGCATGGGACATATCTTTCCTTAACCATCCTGCGACCAAGAATGCAGTTTTACAGATTAAAATTGGTCTAGAGCAGGGCTGTCTAGTCTGGGTCCGGGGGATCATGTCAGGCTAACCATGTAAATGAGCTCATTGTATGTAAATGTGTATATGCAAATGTAGCTTGGTTGAGAATCCTGAAAAAGTGTGTGGAACCAACCCTCTTCGACTTGCTTTGGTCATCCATGATCTACACTGAGGAGCCACAGCTCTGCACTAAAAGGTGTGTTTTTTTCACAGCGGTCATATTCTTCATGGCTTTTGCAAAGTCCCACCTCTAGCACTCTGTTTACACTTAACCTCTTGGCATAAGGCGTGTAAATTGTATTTTTGTATTGCAATTGCATTTATATAGCGCTTACTACCCCTGACGAGGCGTTAAAGTGCTTTTTAAGCGAGCAGCACTCTACTCCAGAACCCATAAAGGATTAGTGGTGAATTAGTAGAGTGAAATATGAAAGTAATAGGAGTGGTGGATATGTTAGTCAGTTATTTGGATTGAGAAGGGTAGTGGAGGGATAGAAGAGGGAAAATGTTTGCATTTATACAGTGCTTGCTACCCCTGATGAGATGTTGAAGCGCTTTTTCTTCGAGTAGCATGCAACTCCGTAACCCATAAAGAATTAGAGGTGAATTACTATAGTGAAATATGAAAGTAATTTGAGTGGTGGATATGTTAGTCAGTTATTTGGATTGAGAAGGATAGTAAGTGGCAAGTGTAACACATATAAACGGTTTTAGGGAGTATGAAAGTCGAAGAAATGGTCAGCCATCTGCATTTCTCATTAGATGTAATTAAGCCACTGGAGCTGAATAGCAGATCCGGTAAGGGCTCTCATATTAAGCCACTTTAACATTCTCCCTTTGTGTGGTGGTGAAATTCCAGAGTTGCTTTTGGAGTGATCCCACTCTATTTTTTAATTATTGACTTGAAAGTTCCCAGTATTAGTTTTTCACCCAGTGGTCGCTTACCCCAGATGCCACCCAGGTTTCAGCTCTTGGTGCTTCCAGGAAGGCTTCTAGACTCTGCCTGGATAGGTAGCACCAAAGTGCTACCTTTTCACTTAAAGGTATTAACTTGAAAGTATCTTGGTCATTCTGCCGCTGGCATCACCAATAAAACTGCCAAAACCTATGTCAGCAGAGGCAAATATGACGGTTGTTTAGTGATATAAACACCTCCACGTTCCTAACTGGTTGAAATTTGCCAAATCCTGCCCCAGGAACCCCAAACAACCACTACAGCACAGTGATTTAGGAAATGTACTTACCTGGGCAGGTCCTCAGCCAGTAGCATGATGGGCAAGGTTCTTTAAAGTGCAGAATTTCGAAGCTTCTGGTTCCTAGTTTAGTCTAAAGTAAACCTATTTTTCTCTTGTGTTTCCTCCAGGGCATGAAGTGGCTGGGATGGTGACACTGAAGCAGGTATACGAGATTGCCATGGTCAAGCTGAAGGATGAAAACTTGGTCCTTCGCGACGTCTCGCCAGAAAATATGGTCAAGTCCATCGTGGGTAGTGCCCGCTCCCTAGGCATCAAAGTGGTGAAGGAGTAAGTGTCAGAAAGGAGGTGACAAAAGATGTGTCACAGTACAGCACCTGGTTGCTGATGCCAGGTGATGAACATGACATGGCCTGGAGCAATGTGCAGCTCCCAACAGATACTTCCTTAGCACGCACATTCAGGACTTGTGTTCACCCACTTTAACAACACACCACTCCGTCCACCCACATTGACAACCTACCCCTCTGCTTTCCTTTAGCATTTTGTGTTTTTTCAAGCTTCATTCACGGTTCTTGATTAGCAGTACTCAGAGCTGCATCCCCGCTGTGTCCCCCTGGCACGCTTGATGTGAATAAACATTTTCATTGTGATCCATAGTAGGGCTTGGTACAAGGCCATTGAGAGCACACAAGGTTGAAGAAGCTAGACATAGCAGTGGACCCTAGCAGGTTGACAGACTGTTCTCTAGGGTAAAGGATGAGTTAACAGTTGCCTGTCAGACAAGAACAACTAGTCGATCTGGAGTGGATTGTCTCTGGACTCCTCAATCCCGTAAATCCCTATGTTAAGGTGATGAGTTGAGGGCGAGAGATTCCCGGTCAACTTTGTCATGGAGGTTCCCTAAAATGGGGAGGTGCAAGTCCTGTCTTTGCACAGGGCATCAAAGAGCTGTTTGAGAGATTCAGTCAATCAATCAAGGGCTTGTCCAGTGTGGCTACTCACCCGTGAGGGTCTCAAGGCGCTGGGGGAGGGATGTTGCTGGTCGGACTGGGAGGAGGATAATTCAAAGAGCCAGGCCTTGAGGTCCTTCCTGAATTGGGTCAATGACGCTGATTGCCTGAGGTGCAGGGGCAGGGTGTTCCAGGTCTTGGCTACGAGGTAGAAGAACTATCTTCCTCCGGTTCTGGTCTTGTGGATCCTGGTGATGGAGGCGAGAGCTAATTGTGAAGATCGGAGTTGTCTGGCAGGTACGTGAAATGTGAGGCGGAGGTTCAGGTACACTGGTCCTTCAATGTGTAGAGCTTTGTAGGAGTGAGTGAGGAGCTTGAAAGTGGCTCTCTTGTTGACTGGGAGCCAGTGGAGTTGTCGGAGGTGTTGCGTGATGTGGCTGCAGCGGGGGATGTCGAGGACCAGTCTGGCTGTGGCGTTTTGGACGTTCTGTAGTTTCTTGAGCTGTTTCTGGGTGACTCTGGTGTAGAGTGCATTGCCGTAGTCGAGTCTGCTGGTGATGAGTGCGTGGGTGACTGTTCTTCTGGATTCTGTGGGGATCCATCTGAATGTCTTTCGGAGCAGGCGGAGCGTGTGGAAGCAAGCTGAGGAAACTGCGTTGATTTGGCGGTTCATTGTGAGCGAAGAGTACAGTATGATGCCAAGGTTGCTTGCGTGGTGCGTTGGGGTGGGGGGAGAACCCAGAGCGGCTGGCCACCAGGAGTCGTCCCAGGCTGAAGGACTGGGTCCCAGGATGAGTACTTCGGTCTTGTCCGAGTTGAGCTTGAGGCAGAGGTCTTTCATCAATGTGGCGACGGCCTTCATCCCACTGTGGAAGTTAGTTCTGGCGGTTGAGGCTTCATTGGTGAAGGTGAGAATCAGCTGGGTGTCGTCAGCGTAGGAGACGATGTTGAGTCTGTGGCTTCTACCGATGGCTGCGAGGGGGTCAGTGTAGACGTTGAAGAGGGTGGGGCTCAGGGAGGAACCCTGGGGGACTCCACAACTGATCTCCGTCAGTTCTGAGAGGAACAGTGGTAGTCTGACTCACTGGGTCCGGCCGGTGAGGAAGGAGTGGATCCAGTCCAGAGTCTTGTCACGGATGCCGGCGTTGTGGAGTCTGGTGATTAGGGTGCAATGGGAGACGGTGTCGAAGGCGGCCGAGAGGTCTAGTAAAATGAAGGCTGCGGTCTCGCCCCAGTCGAGGAGGGAGCAGATGTCGTCTGTGGCGGCGAGGAGAGCAGTCTCTGTGCTGTGGTTGCTTCGGAAGCCAGATTGGGAGGTGTCCAGGATGTGGTTTGTTTTGATGAACTCGGAGATCTGGGCGTTGATGGCCTTCTCGATGACCTTGGCAGGGAATGGGAGCAGGGAGATCGGTCTGAAGTTCTTGAGGTCCGTCGGGTCTGAGGTTGGCTTCTTCAGCAAGGGGTTGATCTCGGCGTGTTTCCAGTCGACGGGGAAGGTGGCAGTTTCGATGGAGCAGTATATGGTGGCAGCTGCTCTGTGGAGGACGTGGTACGGGCATGGGTCCTTCGGGGCTTCTGAGTGGATGCTCTTTATGGTCTTGAGCGTATCCTCTGTAGTGAGCGGGGTCCAGCAGAGCACAGTCTGTTGAGGGGCTGCTTGGTTGTGTGCGATGGTGGCGGTCGTGGCGTCTGGTCTAGGGTGTCGAAGCTGTTGTAGATCTTCCTTATCTTGTGGTGAAAGAAGGTACCGAGTTTGTTGCAGAGGTCTCAAGAGGGTGGAACGTCTGTGGTCTCGCCGTTAGGCCTCAAAACTCCTTGACGATGGCGAAGAGTTCTTTGCTGTTGTGTGCGTTAGTGCTGATTCTCCTAGAGGGCCGTTTTCTTGGTAGTTTTCAGGAGGAGGTGGGAGGTGGTGTGCGTTGACGGATGTGAAGTTTGTGTGAGTTTCCTGGGTTTTGTTGCTCCTTCATTTCTTCTTGAGACATCTGCAGGTGCTTCTGGACTTGTGGAGGGCGGGTTGAACCAGCTGGTCGCTTTGGAGCGCTGTTTGCCCGGTCTTCTCTAGAGGGGTGCTAAGGTGTCAACGCAGTTGGAGATTCATTGGTGGAGGTTGCGTGCTGCGGTGTTGGCGCCCATGGGCGTTGGTGGAGTGGTTGTGCTGAGGGAGTTGACGAGAAGTTCTTCGCTGGCCTTGATCCAACTGCGGCTGGGGGGCGATGATGATGGTGGTGTACGGTGGGCGTGTCAAAGGCAAGAGGTACGCAGTGATGGTCGGTCCAGGAGAGTTTGGTGGTGTAGCTGTATCTGAGGTTCCCACTGCTAGAGAAGACTGGGTCGTGCGTGTGTCCGGCAGTGTGGGTCGGTGCGATGACTAGCTGCTTGAGTCCGATGTTGGCGAGGTTCTCCAAGAGGGAGGCGGTGTTCTGGTCACTGGGGTTGTCCAGGTGGAAATTGAGGTCTCCGAGTAGGATGTAGTCAGTGAAGGAGAGAGCCTGGGGTGCGATGAGGTCTACGATGGGGTCGGTGAAGAGGGGTTCGGGGGCCCTGTAGACGAGGGTGCCGCGGAGGGTGGTGTTGAGGTTGGTCCGGATCTGGAAGTCGAGGTGTTCCATGGTCGTTGTTGGGTCGTTAGAGTGCGTGGTCAGTAGGAGCGTGGTTTTGTGGACAATGGCGATGCCTCCTCCTGGGCGGTCGAGTGGTCATTGCGGGTGATCTTGTAGCCGTCTGGGAAGGTGATGGCAATGGCGATGTCCGCTCCGGAGCAGGGGTTGGTCCAGGTTTTCGTGAGGAAAGCGATGTCAGGAGAGGTGGCGTCAAGGAGGTCCCAGATTTCTGTGGTGTGTTTGTGGAGGGAAGGCACGTCGAGGAGGATGCAGTTGAGACGGACCGGTGCTCTGTCGGTTGGCTGGGCGGTGAGAGGAGCTGGCGTGATGGCGTGGCTGAAAGTGCAGTTGCAGTTTCGACAGGCGAAGGGTCCAAGAGTCGTCTTCAGTGATGCTAGATGGCAGGCGGCGTGGCGTCCAATGTTGAGGGTGAGGAGGGTGCTGGTGTTGTAGCGGTGGAGTGTCCGAGAAACAGGGTCCCTGGTGCTGGGTGCGGTCCAGGCGCGGACGGGCGCAGGCGGGCTTGCCTTAGGCAGGCCTTTGGCGCCAGCGGCGCGGTCGCACAGCAGTCACCATTGAGTAGTGCTGCGGGGGGGCTGGACAGCTGGGAGGTGGGACATGTGGGAGCAGGAAAGGACACTTGAGGGAGGCGGGGGCCGCAGGGGATCGCTGCCGCAATGAGGGAAAGGACAGAAAAAGCGGCAAAGAAAAGAGAACAAAGCAAGAGAAAAAAAACAAAGCCAAAGGCAGAAAAAGAAAAGAAAAAAGTAGAGAGAGGGACAGAAACAGCAAAAGAGGGATAAGAGGGTAGTCAAGCAGCAGAGCAGTGACACTCTACCACTGGACCACCAGGGATGAGGCGCAGGCAGGAGCCTGCGGGTGGAGGAGGGCCTTGAACTCCTGACCTCTGGGTCAGCAGCAGATGACGGGGACAGCAGCAGCTACAAGACGGAGCTCCGCTGCGAAGGAGCAAGTCCACTACAGAATAGTGGACTGCCAGATATTGCCTCTTTGTCAGGTATAGGGTATAGCCTACAAATAAGGAGCCATCCATCCACCTTTGACAGGAGAGTGACAGTAGAGCAACTCCTTAGCCCCAGCTGGCATGACATTCAATCCTACTGTCAAGCTGCAAACCAAGCAAATGTGCTTTTATTCATACTGTGTTGTGCATGTTAAATGCAGCTCACCTACAAGCAGTTGCAGCAAAATGGTAACTTGCACCAAGAGTTGAGGTACAGGTGGTGATTGTGAGGAAAATTGGGATGAAAGCCAATCCACTCGCTCAACAAAGGGCAAACTTACATCAGTCATTAAATTCAGAAATGTGTAAATGAAAAAGTAAATTAGAGATATCCTTAAAACCTCTATGTTAGGTTAGAAAGCTGAGAATAGAATATAGAAAGAGATGAAGTGAGCAATAGCATAGCAGGTGAAAAAGAGGAAAAAGAAATTGCAAGAAAGATAGTGAAGGTGGGACAAATCTCCACTACCTGCAACCCAGACCTGTCAAATGCGTTCTCAAAGGACCACTGTGGACTGTAAAGTGCTGTTTGATATGTTGTGCCTTGTGAATGAGATGTTGGATCCCACTTTCTACCGGTTAGGCAGGGCTGTCTCCTAGTAACTCTTGTCTGTTCTGTTCTTTCTATTCTCATGTTTTCCTTTATTCATTTAATATCTGCTCTTTTTTTTGTATTAGCCACTCATTTAATATCTCTGTAGATGATCCACACCCATCACTAGCTGCCCTATCATTTTATTTATTAGAAGCTAGTTCGCTTAATGGCAGCTTGGCGCTGAGTAAAGCGGCGATAAAAACGACCCTAAAATTTTGAAGCTATTATTGTACTGTATTGCAGCATTTTTTATATCGCTTACTACCCTTATGTGAGGCAGTGAAGTGCTGGCTTGCATGGGCAGCAAGCTACGCTGTGTACAGTGTGTGGTTAGAAGGGTGTTGTCTTTGTTTTTATGGTCTGGATTCACAGTGCAGCTGTAGCCAGACAATTATGTGAGCCTCACTAGAAAGGGGCTATGGCTCCACCCACATGTTGGGAGCCAGGAGTAAGCTTTTTCGATTGCGCAAAATATCTGTGCTTCCAAAAAAAGTGCTTTCCCTCCACAGAGCTGTGATCATTTTGTATATTTATCCAGTTGCTTGAGCTTGAACTTTCAAGGCAACACATATTACACTGTAATGCTATTAAAGTGTCTTAGATAACTAGGTAGTTTGTGGTGTCTTCCTCTGGCAGCAGCACAGATGGTAGGAGGACAGACATTAGCCTATATGAATATTTAGGTCTGGCTTGGCAGTGCCTTCATAAGCCAGACCTATTGGCATTGCCATTGCTTGTTTGTTCCTGTGTGGGAATTGTTTCTATGTCGTGCATGATGACCAGCGAGGTGTAGTTGTCTTGTTATGGGATACAACACTTGGCAGTGTGGTGGCTGAAGATGTGTTAGAAAGAGGCTCACAGTTTATGGTTTCCGTTAGGCTGGCCTGTTTGAGCAGCTCTGCAGGTCTCGCTATGATATTTCTCATGATGATCGTTTATTTAGCTGGGGACTGCACTGGATTGTCTAACCTGATATTTTGTTTAACGTTTTTGGTTCTGAGCAGGCATGGTTGGAAAGAGAAATGGTGCTGTGATCTGCTGCGATGGGAAGGGCTTTGTTACTATCATTCCAAGTCTGAATGTCACTCTGCTTTGTTAAAGAAGGGTTCGTAGTGTGTTGCTAGTTGGGACTTGCAGTGGTGGACTAGATTGGAGTTCTCCTGTTGGCCAGCAGTATGTGACAGCTCTTTATTCCATGCCTGTTCACTTGGTGATGGCTATTGCATTAGCTGGTACAGTACTGGGTGATAAACAAGATCCGCAGACTATATGACTTATGTGAGTATTAGCTGATTAAGCTAAAGTTGACTGCTCTGTGTTATAGTATTGGTGTTTGTGTGGGCCAGAAGGGTTGTATATGAATTGACATTACTGTTTAATACCCTGGATAACCAGACGTCAGCCCTTCTCAGCTTTCCTGGATATAGAAAGTTGTGTGCTGGTTGGATTGTTCTGTATCTGTGCATTCAGATCTAGAAAAATGCATGATGCCACTTGTCATAACAGAGATTAGATACTTCTTGCAGTCAGATACCGCCTCTCCGGAACAGGCTAGTTAATCGGAAAGGGTCCAGAAAAAGAATAGATTCTGTATGGGACAGGGACAAGACCTCTACCCATACAGTGCCAGACACCACTCCCTTTGATATACTGCGGTCTCCAAAAAATGCGTTGCTCTTGCATGTCAGTAGGAACCCATCGGGCAGCCAGCCAGATGAAGGAAAGAAATGTTCCTTGTATCCAGAAACTTACAGCTACCATGCACCTTCATAGAAAGAGTGAACTGATAGTGTATAATCTCCAAATGAAAACTCAGAAACCTTCCGTGAGAACGCAGCTGTATGAAAATAGGCGTCATGTACATCATACAAAGCCGGTCACCTTTCTGTTAAACAAAAATATCTGTTCAAATCAACATTTTCAATTTCACCTCTATGTTGACCTTGTTTTAAGAGTTTATTTTTCATTATGTGATTTAGGTTACGATACAAGCGAGTGAACAATGTTACATTCAAAACATAACCAGTGTCACAGTTTGATTTAGTAATCTGCCCCCTTGAGCCCTCACCAACAGATCGCTTGTCAGTAATATATTGGGAGACACTGCCCGTTCTTCTGATAACCCCCTCCCTGTCCTCATTTGCTCCTGTGTCCACTGTAGGCCATTGTCCTGCCCCTTCACTGCGTATCTGTATCCAACATTCGGTTACATTTTCCTACTTTAATCTTCTACCTTCGGGTTGCATGTTTAGCCTGACCGCCCACTCTGGATCCAATTCTAATGTGGCCCAGAGAGACAACTTTGTCCATCGTCCTCACAGTGACTTTCCATCCATTGAGAAGATAGCCTATCGACCATTATTGTCCTGTGGTTTTAGTTTTTTGGTTTAACATGTGGTGGCACGTGTGCTATACATGGCAAGCAGATTGTATTCTACACTTACCTTATGGGGCCTTGGTTCAGCCTTTTTCAACCACTGGCTACATTGGCTGATTCCATTTTATCAATTTTTATGTTTTCCGACTCAATCTTACTGTTGTACAGGTTTGTACGGTATTTCATTCAGTTTAATCTCATATTTCCAGACTGCATCCTACAGACGTTGCAATATATGCATTAATTTGCAATTGTCACATTTCATTTAAACCAGTCTGGTGTGTCAGGACGCAATATCATCCTTGCACTTTTTCACAAAAGGATTTTTTTGATGTCACCAATAATCTTCTGTAGCAGCCAAAACTCTTTCCCACAGCCCTACTGTGGCACTGTAAACTGACAGCCAAGCGGGTGGTGCTGCTGATGGTTCAGCCTGCTTGTGCTCTGCACAAAATAAACAAGCAGCCTTGTTGTCCTTGACTCCAAACAATGTGTCCTAAGCATCAGCGACAGGAACTCGACATCCCTGTCTGTTATCTGAGTAGACTCTGGGATTGGTAGATAGTGTATTCTATGGTTAAGGAAGGGGCAGGAGCCCCAGAGCTTCCAAAAAAGAAAGATGTTTAGCCAGAAAAAATGAGGGGGAGACTTCTGTAAAGAAAATATAAAAATAAAACCCATTGGTGAGCTTTACTCCAAAAAGGGGCAATAAATGCCAAAAGACTTCCAAAGAGATGCCAAGGTTATTTTTTTATTTTTTTATTTATTTTTTTAAATTAATTTTTGCAAAACAAGATAGTTATCATGTTTACAATTCGCGTCGAGTCAAGTACACCCACACATTATACAATGAACGATTATTAACATTTGTCCGGTACATAGTAGTAGATAGCAATATATAATCTAGCAGTCACTCCAACATCTCCCGGCCACATCAATAAAAATGGGGTAAAAAGACCAGAAATCATATCGGCGCTCCACCTAAGTCAGGATGGGTACCCAAGTAGTCGGACAATGGTTGCCAGAAATTAAGCGGCTTAGCGGCCGTGGGCAGTTCTTCTGCGTACAACAAAAAGTTATCTTTGCAATATATAGAGTCTGATATCCAGCTTTTTATGGTTGGGGTCTTCGAGCTGTCCCAGTGCATAGACACCCTGCGCTTTGCTAACAATAACAGAATAGCTGCGAGTTTCTTTTTAACAGATTTCAAGCTTGGCAGATAGCCTAAAAGACATGTTTTCACTGTACATTCCAATCGACATTGCAATACATCATTTAAAAGTTGGACCACTTGCTCCCAATAGGCATGTATTTTTGAACAAAACCATGCTAAATGACCAAAATCAGCTTGATCCGTATGGCACCTCTTACAGCTCGCATTCGTCCTCAGCCCATGTTTGTGTAAGTTAACTGGCGTATGGTACACCTGATGCAGATATTTATAATGTAGGATACGTAAATTGCCATTTGGGGTAAGAATCTCGGTGAGTGCACAGCATGCCTGCCATTCTGTCGACTCAAGTGGTTTGTCGAGGATGGCATTCCATCTAGCCTGCGCTTTATGCGTGTCAGCCCCAATATCCCTCTGTAAGGCTCTATATAGTTTCTGCACAATGTGGGTATGGGTCTGCGTAGCAATCAGGAGTTGTAATGATTCTAATGTGGGAGGTTCATTAGGAAATGATGGGTAGTGTGCTTGCACTGCTGCTCGTAATCTATGGTATGTAAACTTAAACAGGAGCGTTTGATTGCTCACGAATGCTAGATCCTGCGGCATTATAAATCTCCCGCTAGGATATAAGTCACCCATCGTTGTAATGCCTACCTGGGTCAGCAGGCCCATACTACCCTTCTCCTGCGTCACCGATAGGGCTGAGTGGTGAGACAATGGAAGATTCGGGGCATACAGTGGCATTTTGTTTGCAAGTCGAGCCATGTGCTCCCACGCCAGTGAGGTAGTTCGTATGGTATTGATCTCATCTTTGGATAGGTGAGGCCTTTTATGAGTTAATACACTCGCTAGATTAATCGGGTGAGCATCTCCATCTTCCACTGCCAGGTGCGGCATGTATTTTACTGGGTGGAACCAATATTGCGCGTACTGAGCTTGCGCACATAAGTAATATAGGTAGAAGTCAGGAACTGTGAATCCCCCGGCAGCATATGGTAGTGATAGTGTGAGAAGGCTGATTCTGGCCTGTTTTCCTGCCCATATCAGTTTCGTCACGCTGGCGCGCAGGCGCTTAAATATAGGCGCAGGGGGGGGTATAGGAATATTGGTGAAAAGGTAAAGCATCTTTGGGAGAATCACCATTTTTACCAGTGACATCCTGTCCGCTAAGGACAATGGCAGCGTGATCCACCTATCCACCTGCGTCTCTATTCTAGTAATTGCAGTGCCATAATTGCTCTGCAACACCTGCACTGGGTCTCGGTGAACCCAGATACCTAGATATTTAATGGGGTCCTCCTGCCAGACAAGGGGAAAATCCATCTGAGGGGCCGTGGTTTTCGCAGTCAATGGTATTACTGCAGACTTAGCCCAGTTTATCACAAGGCCGGAGTGTCTTCCGAATTTAATGTATTCCCGAAGCAGTGGGGACAGATTGTCATGGGGATCCCTAACGTAGAGGACCATATCGTCCGCATATAACGATATGCCAACAGGCCGTAGGACAAACCGTAGTGCCGTATGTGCGTACTTTTGGCGAATTTTACAGGCTAAAGGCTCTAGGGCTATAGCAAAAAGGAGTGGGGAGAGTGGGCACCCTTGTCGCGTTCCCCGCTGTATCGGTATTGCTCCTGATATCTGTCTATTGACCCTGATGCGCGCAGTAGGCTTCGTATACAATAATTTTATCCAGTTCAATAAAACAGGGGAGGCCAATTCGCTGCAAGATGGTGACTAAATAGCCCCATTCAATCGAATCAAAGGCCTTGGCCGCATCCAGTAGTACTGCCACAGCCTCTAGTTCTGGATTTAGTTGATGAAGAAGGGCGAATATAGTGCGGAGATTATGGGCCGTTGATCGGGCCGGTATAAACCCAGATTGGTCAGGTAAGATGAGGCTGGACATTAGTGGTTGTAGGCGGGTGGCAATTATTTTAGCTAAAATTTTAGTGTCCGTATTTATTAATGATAATGGCCTATAGGAATCAGCTTTCTCTGGGTTTTTGTCTGGTTTTAAGAGCGCCACTAGTAAGGCTTCCCTCAGTGTAGGGGGAGGGTGTTATTGTGGTAGGCTTCATCATACATTGCCAACAAGTACGGGCAGAGCAATTCAGAGTAGTGTTTATAAAATTCTCCAGTGTAACCATCTGGTCCTGGAGATTTGTTGTTTGGTAACGTTTTTATTGCTTCCTGGACCTCCTCGATCGTGATGGGTAATGCTAATAGGTGACGCTGCGCATCCGAGAGCCAGGCCAATGCAATGTCATCAAGGTAGGTTAGAAGTTCTGGTGTGGGTGCGGTGGGTTGGTGTCTATAGAGTGAGCTGTAGGTGTCCATAAATGTCTTTAAAATGCCAGCTGTGTCATAGTGTGGTGCACCATCATCATCTATTATATGGAGAACGGTATGTTGTTTGTGCTCTGTGCGAATATTATTAGCAAGTAGTCGGCCTGGTCTGCCCCCTCGCCCATCCTACGTGCCACCAGCCGCTTCGTTATATATTTCAGTTCTTCCTCTGCTAGAGTATTGTGATTACTAACTTCTGTGCGTATTGTCCCCAAGAGAGTGGCGTCATTGGTTGCCTCGTACTCGGCTTCAAGCCGTCTAATAAGGGTCTCGCATTGCTGCAGCTGTGCGCGGATATCCTTAAGGATCCCTGCCGTGGTGCTCATGCAGATGCCCCGCAAGGTCGCCTTGAAAGCCTCCCAGAGGGTTCCTGCACTCTGAACCGAGGAGACGTTAAGTGCGAAATAATCTTCTATCGCTGAGTGGATTGTCTCCGCGTATAACGGATCTAGAAGGGAGTTGGCGTTAAAGCGCCATAGAAACGGCGGGGGTGTGTATGTTGGAATGTGTAGTGCCAGTACAACAGGTTTATGATCGGACAATGTTTTCGGGAGATGATGGACATCAGTTGCCCATGTGCATACCTGGTCTGTGAGGAGCCAGTAGTCCAGCCTAGACCAGCTACTGTGTGCTGTTGAGGTATGTGTACTTTCACAAACACCAGGATTTCGCTTACGCCATATGTCATGCAACTTGAATTCTATCATGCCATTCCTAATCACAGCGGCGGTATTGTGGTGTCTTTCAGTCGTGTTAGGGGATCTATCACACGTACTATCCAGAGCAACATTAAGATCTCCTCCCCATATTAGCGCCATATCTGGCAGGTCGCGCAGGTCTGCAAACAGTTTCCGATAGAAGTTAGGGTCATCCACATTGGGGCCATAGGTATTTATGAGGCCTAGTCTGGTGCCTCTCAAGATACCAGTCAAAATAATATAGCGTCCTTGCGTGTCAGTGATGGTGCGCTCCACTATAAAATGTGTGCAATTCCGTATCAAAATGACAACCCCACGCGCATAGTTGGAATAAGAGGAGTGTACAGTTAACTCTGCCCAACGTCTTCCTAATTTGTCAGCCTTAGTGGGTGTCAAGTGGGTCTCCTGGAGCATAGCAATAGCTACAGCATGTCTGTCGAGATGCGCGAGCACCTGACTGATTTTTCTCGGAGTATTTAAGCCCCGCACATTCCAGGTGGCTAGTGTCAATGGGGCCGATTTATTATTTGGGTGCATCGTTTCGTTTAGGATTAGAGTACCAGGCAGAATATCTTGAGTTTTTGGTATCTAGTGGCGACATCAGTCGCATCATCGCAGTGTACTGGACAGGTAGAAAGAGAGATTGTACATGTGTTGTCAATTGCAGTATGACTCGACTCAAAAAAACCTGTATTTCGAAAACGTCCCCCCCCCCGCCCACCACCCATCCCACCCACTTCATCAACCCAACTATGACGAAGACATTCCCCATGCGAGAGGAGCAAAATAGTCCCCCCATCTTCCCTAATCCAACTAGTAGGGAGAAAGAATACTGCGGTACACGCACGGGGGCAAGAGCTTCCCGCCGATCACCCCTAGGGACAGATGCCCACCAGGGGGGTCTCCCTGAGATATGTAGCAACATATTTTAACGTCACAACCAACAGTATATGCATTATTTAGCAGTTATGGCAGACAATATAGTACTGTAGACAGGAACATAATGCAAAAGAACTAAAGAGTGTAAAGTCTACATCGGACCTCTGTCCCCAGATATGCTTAAGTAATAACAATTCGCAATGCGATACTTATCAGTAACTACTATCCGGTATTGAAAGTCTCATTCAATGTCAGAGGTGCCCAGACGATCTTCAGGGTCATTGCGAGGGGATCTTCGACGTGGCGGATGCAATCCCTTCTGTCGTAAATGTTGAAGCACGTCCTTCGGATCACTGTAAACTGCAGATTTACCACCCTCAGTTATTCTCAGCTTTGCTGGGTAAAGCATAGCGTAGGGTATGTTGCAGTCTCGGAGGATTTTTTTGACAGCGATGAACTTCTTCCGGGCTTCCTGCACTTGTGGAGTAAAATCAGGATAGATGGAGATATCCATATCTTGATATTTCAGGCTACCCAATTCACAGGCTCTGCGCAAAGCGGCGTCGCGGTCTCCATAATTCAGTAGTTTTGCAATTATAGGGCGAGGGCGGGATCCAGGCGGCGGAGCCGGTGCCAGGGATCTATGGGCACGCTCTACAATAAAGACAGCGGAGAAGGTGTCTCTTCCTAGTATGGCAATAAGAAGTTGCTCGACGTAACGCTCCATTGGCCTAGTATTGGTGGTCTCGGCTATGCCCACTAGGCGAAGGTTACATCAGCGAGACCGCGCTTCCAAGTCTTCAGTTTTTAACTCAAGCGCCTTCAACTGAGAGTCCATCCTCCCCTGTCTGGTGTCCATTTGTCTCTGGGCATCTTCCGAGTCAGAAATGCGCCGCTCCGCTGTATCTAAACGCTCAGAATGTTTGTCTAGTCTCTCAGACATGCGGTCGACTCGATATGTAAGGGAATCCAGTTTGCCGTCTATGGTGGTGAGCGAGGTCTGTATTGTCGAGAACATAGCCGGTATATCAACAGCAGTCCCAGAGGCCACTTGTCGTGTCTCCTGCTGTCCATCTTACTCGGTTTCTGTTGCTTTCTTGGCCGTCTCAAAATGTAGTTTGGGTTGTCCTTTGTCTGGTTTACCCATTGTGTTATGGTAGGGGGCAGTCCAGAAATATCAGGGGCGGCAACACCTCAAACACTCAACTTCAGGTGCAGGATATTCACAGGCAAGGAAGACACCAGGCGCAGGAAGCAGTATAAGAGCAGATGTAGTACGCCAGTATATTTCTATGGCAGTACAGTGGTTATGGGCATTTGTGCCGTAACAGTAATGTTATTTGCTGCTCCAATGGCTGTAATCCAGAGAAGGGGCCTTATAACATCAGAAATGTCCACTTGTGCCTATTTCATAGGCCGCTCCGGTATATTTAACATTCCTTTTGGGCCCAGTGCACAGATTTCTCCCCAGGTCTCAGCTTTCCCTCCAACGAACAGGTTGTAGTCAGCCACTCGTCTGTCACAGTGCCGCCGCCCTCCCGACAGCCGTCAGGAGAGGGTACAGGGCCCCAGCAGAGTGTATGCCACGCTACTCCCTGTCTCGCAGCTTTCTTCAATTACTGCGCCGCCCGTAGCAGGAGATCACTTGCCTGTATGTAGCGCAGTCTGCCACCGATCAGCCGCCGCCAGGCCCGGTCCCGCCTCAAGCGCCGTCAGGCCTGCACCACCGTTCCGCGGCCGCACTCCAGGATCGGAGTAGACCCCTCTCGTCGGTGGGGACCGTAGACGTTCCTCTGGCCTCCGGAGTGCACGCGCGCAGATCAGCAGCCGGGCATCGGAGGATAGAGCGCCGCTCACGCACATGGAGCGGGACACTCACGCCCGCATCAGCTCGCCCCCTGCTGCAACCCGGTCTCGCGCTCCACTCTGCGCGCAGGCCGCACTCCAGGCCCGGAGCTGCGGGGCGTATTTCTCACCCAGGGAGGCGTTCCAGTTGGTAAGCACGGTTCCTTATTGTCGGGGTGGTGTTCCCGTCCGCTATTACTGTTATTTAGGGGCAGTTGTGGTCGTGACGTTTAGGATATCTGCAGGATTATCAGGGCGACCGAAGGAGCTCGCTCAGATGGCGGCCATCTCCAGGCGTGGTTAGCTCTGCCCCCGATCAGAGATGCCAAGGTTAGAGGGGAAAGGGAAAACATGGTTGGCACATTTCATAAAATTGAAACATTTGACTAAAACAATTGTTTTCCATTTCATAAGAAAGTGTATTTGTAATAAACAATATCATAGTATGCTATAAGTGATTTATGATTGTAATAAGATGAAAGGTGGTGTTCGTACAACATTTCTTTAACTGTTTAAGTACATAGGATCCTTTTATACTGATGCAGACCTAATTAACTTGTAGAGTCCCAAGGAAAAGGCTGAAACACACTGCATCAAAAACCTAGAACTGTAGAGTAATTTAACTATTTACATGGTCAATAACATGCCATGAGACTAAACTAAATGATTTTAAAGGACGAAACCAAAAAAAAAAGAAAAAACGGACCTGGTACCTTCAAGGGGACAAAAATAGATGATTTGTGTCATGAAAAATCTTTGTGTAAAAATAGGAGCTGTAAATCTTAAATTTGTGTTCTTTTTTTAGATATCAGTTGGTAAAGTAAATGTCAAAAGGAGAATGACCTGTTGGTGGGGTTATACACTACTTAACTAATTCAGGAATTAACATATCACATACATAAAGCTGTAAAATAAAATAACATAAAATAGAGGGGAAGAACACCACCAAAAAAGTTAGCTATCTCTGATCGTAAAGATTTGAAAGTCTGCTGTACGAGTGCCAGAAATACGCCCAGTCATACAGAAGTAATAAGTACATTGGATATCAATATCTGAATGGCGGATTTATGCATTTTAATCAATAGATAACCAATAGTCCACCCTCGTCTCTCCCTAATGGGCTACACCCTTACTAAATACTAATTGACTGTTGGAGTTAGTGATCTAAAAGATACATTGAGCTGTAATCCCAGTTTGCATCAGTGATAGTGGTTGCAATAAAAACAATGTGTACACATTTGCAATTTGTGGCTGTTTATAATGCTCGCAGAATGCTCCCATATTACATGCATAAGGATGGAAGCAAGACTGGTTCTTTTATTTTGTAAGCAAACAATGTGTCCAAAAAACATTCAGTGAGTTGGGGAAAAAGGACAAATGTTGCTGATAGTTTTGCTAAACTGTTGTGCAATTTGTTTGCTTTCAAAATAAAATTTAGCCAAAAGTATGTGCAACTTGACAAAAACAAAGGCCAGAGACAGGTTTACAAAATACCTTATCTAAAGCATCAATAAAATAAAATTGTGTGATGCATGGGAATATTTTGGAAACAAATAAGGTAGGATCAATTTACAGCATGGAAGTGCAGGTCTGTGACCTTGCATTGCGGTAGATTTACGCATTTTAGGAATTCACACAAGTTTATAGAATTAGGCCAGGAAACATGCAACAGTTGCAGGTTTTCCAGGCATACTCCTAGCAGACTTTCTTGAATTCCATTTTCGCATGAATAAATGTACCTCTGTATATTTGCTCATGTGAAATCTGCAGAGCAAGTACATTTTTTATTTCTTAGCTACCGTGAAGGAAAGTTTCAATTCTATTAAGGACACGGAGGCGAGGATTATGCTTAACTCTTCCGTTATTTCCCACTCAGCAGCCTTACACCACAATATTAAACAAAGAAAGGCTACACATCCCATTAGTGTTTGCAAAAGTCAATCACATAACCATAGAGACAGTCCCATATAATCAGCAACCAGTAAAAACTACTTCCTTCTTCGAGTGAGACAACCAGATCCCATGTTTCCAATCAAAATTCTTAATTCTTGTCCGTTCCTAGGGTAAAAACAGGACACCACCAGTAACTCTCAAACCCATATACCATAATAAACAAATCAGTCAACACTTTGATGATACATAAGAAGAATACAATATAATAATGAGGTACACAACTGTGTTCAAACAACAATAAATGTACTTATTCTCAATGACGTAGAACTCCCAGAAGACAGGGTGGGTGATGATGTGATTCAAAATTGGGAGGCATAATCCTTGTCTCCATGTCCTTAATAGAATTGAAACTTTCCTTCACGATAGCTTGGAAATGTTATATTCTATGTCAGGACGAGAGACTGAGATTATGCTAGTTTAAAGTTGGTCGACAACCAGAGATGCCATGCCTCTGATCGGCTTGAAGTAAAAGGTCTTAAACGTAGAATCTGAAGACTAGTCTGCTTCTCTGAGAATATCTTCAAGGCAACCCCCCCCAAAGAGAAGGCCTTCAAGACCATAGCTCCCCTAGTGGAATGGGCCCCAAAGCAGCTGTGTCAATTCCAGCTTCTTGAAGCATCCATCTCACCCAATGAGCAATAGTAGTAGCCGAACTGGTCTGAAAGGTTTCTTAAGGGCTATGAAGAGTTGAGCCGTCCCAGAGGGCCTCTACTGTTCCGACATGCCTTCATATGCCCCAAGACAACAAACCACATACAATTTGGAATGAGAAGGGAAGGCAGGAATAATGCACCACTCGGGTATTGGACTTAGTTCGCCTAGAAATGATGAATGATACCCCTTCCGGAGTAACCATGCGTGCCGTAATATCCAATGCAGGTACATCAGACACTCTCTTACAGGAAATGAGACAAATTATCGCCAAATTACCTGTTAAGGCTTTCAGGGACCGATATTGGTTATCTTGCCAAGATTGTAGCATTTGTAGTACCACATTAACATCCCAGAGGAATGAATACCGTGGTTCAGGTGGAATAGATAAACGCTTTCCCCGCAAGCGTCTACAAACCGAAGGATGTTCCCCCACGGAAACGTCATGAAGCGGTGCATGCCCAGCTAAGATCTCCGATCAGCGCGCATTGATTGTGTGAGCCCTTTTTAGCCCATTCAGACAGAAAATTGACAATATCGACTACATCTGCCCCCACAAGATAAAAATCCCATGGCAGATACCAGTGTGATCACCTGTGCCAGGCAGAACTATATCTCTTCACCGTCGAATCGGCCCATGCTTTCTGATAAGAGAGACAGCCTGCGTTGAAAGGCTTGGGACTTCCCAATGTCCCCTGTAATTCTCCAAACCATCAGTAGAAGAGTTCCGTCCTGAGGAGTCTGGGAAAGTTGGATTGGAAAATCTATGGAAAGTTCCAGAAGAACTGGATACCATACTTGCAATTTCCAGAGCGGTGTCACCAGGATCACCTCGCCTTCTGTAGCATGATCAATGCCGTGGTCTAACTATCTTCAAGAATGGAGGGAACGCATACCCCAGAAACTGACTCGATTCTTGGAGGAAGTCATCCGCCACTTCTGCCAGAGGATCTGGGTGCCAACTGAAGAAGCGCAGTAACTGATTGAGGCAGACATGAAGAGATCCACCTGACATGGACCCCATCGATCCATAATATGTTGGAAAAGATAGGGATCTAGTTTCCAAGTACTGGAATCCCAGAGATGCCTGGATTGTCAATCCGCTGACTGATTGAGTCTGCCTGGTAGGTACTCCACTGTTACTGACAATTGATGTTGTAGACAGTAATTCCAAAAATCCCTAGCCAGATCCGCAAGTTCCTTGGAGCGGGTACCCCCAAGCGGTTTATATACTGCACCCTGAAACGTTGTACATCCTTAAGAGAATGGAACAAGAAGCCTGGTCTGCCGCTAGGCTCCGTACCGCAAACGATCCTGCAAGTAATTCCAGGCAGTTGATGTATAACACCTCCTACTGTGCTGACCAATGTCCGCCTGTGGTAGCGTCTCCTCATTGTGCCCCCCAGCCTTGACAACTGGCAGCTGACTAATAACCAATCCTTTGGTTAACCTGAAGATAGCCCTGCCGTTCCATGCCTGCACATGGTTGAGCCACCAGCGCAGTTCCCACCAGGTCAGTTGTGAAAGACTGACCTCTTGGGCATACGTCACGACGCCCCTTCGCAGGTGTTGTGCCTTCAGGCGTTGGAGCGCCAGATAGTGAAATGAACCTGGAAAAATCACCTGAATGAAAGCAGACAATAGTCGTGCAGTCCTGGCCAGGTGTCTGAGGGAGACCTTCTCCAATGTTCTCCGCAGTTCCCTGCATATGAGCATCATCTTTTTCTGAGGGAGACGGAGTGACTGATGCACAGTATCGATCACGAAGCCCAGAAAGGCCAACTGACACGTTGGAACGAACTCCAGTTTCCAGAGATCCACCAAGAACCCAGGTCCTGAAGGAGTGAGGTCATCAGCTGGAGCTGGGAAATTAGAGAGGATTTGTCATGATGCATTAAAACAATGTCGTTGGGTGAAGTACCTTGGTGAAGCACCAGGGTAGGTGCTGAGGACAGACCGAACGGAAGGCAAGTGAATTTGAACTTCTGTCTGCCCCATTAGAATTGTAGAAAACGCCTGTGAGGTCGAAAGGTCGGGACTGTAAGGTAGGCGGCCTTTTAGATTAACCTAACCAACCAATCATTGGGTAACAGTATGTCTCTGAGGAGGTGGATGCCCTCCATCCTGAATTGTCGGTACACTATCCACATATTGAAGTCTTTTAGATTCATCACAGGTCAATAGCCTTTGTCTTTCTTTTCTACTAGAAAGAGTTGCTCACAAAACCCCAGATGAAAAATGGAACAGCACCTTTCTCTAGAAGCTCTGTCACCTCCTGGTCTACCACCCGCGTTCCTTCTTGAGAAAGCACCAAGGGTCTGGGCCCAGAGTGATGGTGGGGTGTGCTGTAGAACTCTCTGTGGAACCCCATCACGGTTTGGAGCACCTGTGTATCCCCTGCTATGTGTGTCTAATTGTGTCTGAACCACTGAAACCTGCCCTCACCCCATGTAGCAAAGAAGGGATATTGCTTACTGGTGGTACCGCCAGGTGCATTGCTGGCTCCCCGGAACGCTGCTTTACCTCTGCGACCTCTGCTGTGGCCACGGGAAGGATAGAAGCCTCCGAAATTCTTCTGATTCTGCCACAGGATGGAGTGTCGGATTTGGAAGGGGTGGGGGTTGAACTGGTACACTCGGGCGGAGTAGCGTCCCCTACCTCTTTTGGCCCCTTCAAAAATCTTCTGGCCACAGACCTTCTGGATGGATTGCTGTGCCTTGTCCAGTGAGGAGACGGTATTGATGAAGCAAGTGAGTTCTTTGAGAAAAGTTTAATTGAAGAGAACCCCATTCGCCACTGGGCCAGCCTCTGTAGTAGTCAATTCCCCATGTTTGGGTACGATTTTGATAAGTAAAGAGCGGCAATGCTCGCTTTGCAGAGAAAGCTTAGAGCCCTTTGAGCCCAGTTGAAGAGAATAGAAGGGTCAATCATGTGATCTGTTTCTTTGGCCTCCTCAGCCATGTCCAATATTTTAGTTAGAGGCCCTAGGATATTGAGAACTTTATCCTGGCAGGCCCTCTAGGATCTATCAAGGCCTTTCTTCGGGTCCTTAACATATTTTGTGATGAACATTGCCATCTTACTGTCTATCTCCAGGGTACAGGCCACCTTACCATACAAGGATGGCCTGGGGCATTCTGCCCTCAACCAACCCCCGTACCTCCTGGTCCATCGGCTCTCTGATGCAACTGGCTACATAGCATGCCACTTTCAGCTGGCATCCAGTCCGCAGAACGAGGATGATCTAAGTCCTCCGGATTAAGCATATCCGGGACACTATGAGAATCCTGCGCCAATCTACTGCCCTTGTCCTCCACCCTGGGTTTTTTAGCACCACCCTCCATTGGCCACGATCTACTCAGACCTGGTCACTAGAGTCGCCATCAAGGGTTCCGAAACGTCCCTAGTATTGTCATGTATTCCCATCTAGGGGTAGGAATCGTCGTCGGGGGGTATCACCAGGCTAGTAATCATCAGGGGCATCCAGGGCATCAAGATGCCGTTTTAGAAGGCCTGGCACAATCGTTCAAATGCATCAGTGGGAGGACACACCGCCCTGACCCTGAGGGTAGCTTTAGTCTTGCCCTTCCCTTTTCAGGGCACCCTGAGTGTCCAGAGGAGAGAAGAGTGTCTCCGATTTTTCCGATCTGGGGATAAAATACTGCGACGTGCACTTGATTCTATAATTTTCTGGTTCAGGGGTTCTAGGGCTGATGACATCACCCTTTCCAAGGATGCATCTATGGCATCCACGAGCTCTTTGTGAATGGGAAGGAGAGTACTCTCTTCCTCCTCCATATACTCTTCATAGATGTTTGCCATGTTTAGCCTATAACTATGGACCAGCGAGGACACTCATGAGAAAACTGTAAATGCACCTGCAGTTGTATGAGCCAAGGCTTATATATAGGTATGGATTTGTCCCTCTGTTTATACTGGGACATGATAGAAAGGATACGTTCCGCGGAACACAGCTTAACTGGAGCCTAATTTATGGGAGAGAGATAGCGCCCCACGCACACCATCACAAAGTCTTCCCTTCACTGAGGAATATCGGAAGGCGAAGAGCAACAAGTGGTGTGGGCCAAGAATAGCAAGAATGTAAGAGGGAGGGGTGTGTCCTCTCCATTGCTAAGGAACGCGCTCCCTTCTACTCTTCCTAGCGGGACCGGCAGCACACCGCACGTCTCACCAAAGCGAGGCGTACAGGAATGCAGAAGGCCCAGCCTATACATAGCGCATGCCTTGCAGAAGCGAGCCGCGCTGAGAGGAAAAGGTAGTTAGGTCTGGAAGGAGACAGGCATGAAACCCGCCTAGCGGGCTGGCTCTGCACCCCATCCCACTTGGAGTTTGGCGGGCGTAAGGCCTGAGTGCTGCTGCCCCTAGCGGTAGAGGCGTGCTACCACCACTGACAGTGGGTGAACGCACATTAATCCAATAAGGACAACAAATCAGAAACATTAAAGCACCATCAAACAAAGCAAATACTTCTTGATCAAATAAGCATAAAGGAAAAGCGCCTATCTAGCTGCAGAGCAGCGAAGAAAGAGGAAGTGCTTTTCCTGGTTGCTGATTATATGAGACTGTTTATATGGTTATGGCATTGACTTTTGCAAAGATTCATGGGATATGTAGTCTTTCTCTGTTTAATATTGTGGTTTAAGGTTGCCGAGTGGAAAATAAAGGAAGAGTTAAGCATAATCTGAGCCTCCAGTCCTAACATAGAATTGAATTACATATTGAAAACAAATGTTTTTACTTTTGTCCTGAAGTGCCGATGATTTTCTGTTCTTTGAATCTCTCGTGGCAACAAATTCCCTTTTTGTCTCTAGCTTCAAATAAGAGTGCCTGCCAATCAATACTCAATCGCTGAATTACTATCTGTCCTTGCAACTGGGACGTTGGAGGACTTGCAGAAGTGTATTGAACCGTTTTCGTTTGCAGCCATTCCAATTCTGTACAATGTGCTGCAAACAGCGTACAATGTTTTAAGCCTGCATTGTTCCTCCACTGGAAATCAGTATGTACATCCTACTGCTGGAGAAATATGGTAAAATATTCTAAGTGCGAACATAGTTCTATTGACAAAGTTCTAATTTTCTTTTAATGCTTTAGCCATCCCAGCACGCTGCAATCACGGCATGCAGAGGAATCCAGGATGCGGAGACTGGACATTATAAAATAAATTCAATTATCTGGTGAATCGTGACACAAATTGAGATCAATCAGCTAACGGACGTTAGCATTTTAAGTCTTGGCATATTAGTAACATCCCTTCTATTTAGAAGCTCATATCCTAAAGCATTCAATTATATCTAGCTACTTGAAGTTAGTGCATCAAGTGCCGGGTGTATTAGCCTTATAATTCTATCACCCCGAAAACGTCTAGTTTAAAGCATCTTTTTATTGCATCCGGATACAACGCACAATTTTACGTTCCATAGAATCTATTGATTCCCTTTTGGTTGTCTTTGCCTTTCAACCAAGATTCCACCAGAAAATTTGTGGCACTTTTCCTGACGAAGGCACTGTCTTGTGCCGAAACGCGCGTAGAACAGAACAGTCTACTACCGTTTTGCCACATTTGTTCCTCATAATTAGATATCAATTGTGACTATTGTCTGTTATAGAATTATTGTTTTTATTGTATTTTGATTGTGTTTATGGTATGAATGCTGATATGAATGAATTAGTATGATTGGGTCTTTTTTAGTATTTATATTGAATTAATAAAATACAAGTTTTGATACTCTATTCAGTATATTAGTATCTGTCGGTTCTTCCTATATCAATGTTTTGTTTGTTTTGTTTTATTAATTGTATTATGTAACTTTTGCATTTGTGTTGCCTTAAGTCTTTACATTGCAATATTTAGCCCTGCCTTAAGGAACCGCACCCTGATGCAGGGGGCCTCTGTCTTTACACTATATTAGCCATCCCAGCGAACAGTATTGCAGTAAACTTACCCAGATGCTGCACAGGCATTATTGACCATCTGTTTAAGGGTCAGTCAGGACAGAGGTATGCGGAGCACATGAAATTGAACATTGCAGAAAGAGTTGAGGACTCACCTCTCTAAAGAACACTACATCAGGGCAAAGTAAATACTCCACTTTCCTTCTTAGAGACCAGAGCCCCTGCCTAGATTCTCTCTGATTACATCTCTGCTTTTGACCATGAACAGCACTCCGCTACCTTTCCGCTAGGTTAGCACAATACAAGTATCACTCACATACGAGGAAGAGTGTGTGGTAATTTCTTTCCTCGTTAATAACAGTAGACTTGTTTAAGCCATTTTTTCTAATGCCAGATTGAAAAATTCTGGTTATCATTAGGCCTGGGCGGTGAACTCCACTCCGTTTGCGGAGCTTTCTGCACTCCGCGCTCTGAGGAGCTCGCGGAGTAAAGAAAACTCCGCTTCGCGTAGTGCAGCAGAGTTTTTTCCCTGCTCGCAATCGCGAACGGTAAGTTCGCGAGCTCGAGCTGCCGCTCGGGTAGAATTTCTACCCGAGCGGCAGGAAGACCAGCGTGAACGACAGTTCGCACTGCACTCCGCCACTTGCGGAACTCCGCAGAGTTTTTTGTAACTTCGCGAAGTTCCGCGTAGCAAAACACCGCAAACTACGCCCATGATCCGCGTGTCAAAGGCTCCAAGAATAGATAATAATGCCAGTTCAGTAGGCCCTGCACCTAGAACTAACCTGGGTAGGTTGTTTAGGGCTGATGCTAACATTGACTGCATCCCTCTATCAGGACGGAACTTGTCTGTCACCCTACTTGTTGGTCATGAAGAGAGCTCTTCTCTATAAACTGTTGTATCTGACCAACGACGGCCCTCTCAATGAATTTAACTTTAAAGAGAAACTGCGCAAGTGGTTTGTAGCTAGCTGAATCACTTCAATTCAATACAGCTTTTCTCAGCACAAGGTGAACCATCGTGTGCTTCATATGCCAGAGAAAACGCAAGAATTCAGGTTTCGCCCCAAAAATATTTTTACAAATTTTTCACCCTGTTTCTACATCTTAGAAAGGCCTAGGACATCGACTTGCTGTCTTGGCTATTGCTTTGGTTCGAATGCCTCTTCTGATGGTGGGCACAATTGAAATGGTTAATCTGACTTGTTAGTCCACTATACTTGTCTAAGAAGTACATGACTAATTTGTTAGGCGATTCTTGTGAAGACTTAATGGGAATATATGCCGTCACTGTCTGATAGCCATTTACCAGTGAGAAATACTGCTTTAGGTATAGTTGGGCCCTGTGTGTGTTTTTTAATTTATCACCAGTGAGTCGCGGTAGGCACATCAGCTTTCCAACCTGACTTTTTAAAACTTTTAAACAGTTGCTGCACCTGTTCTGGACCAAGTGTGATTGTGTTCATCTTCATGTCTTTACTGTCGGACTTACCCTCAAGGTGCCCATCGTTGACCTCTTTCCAGTATCCAAAGTTCCTGGGGACTTTCATTTTAGATGTTTTTTTTTGTTTTTTTTAAATGGGTGGGGGTTATAAAGTGCATAGTGATGAGTCCATTTTTCCTATTTTGGGGCTCAACTTTGGCCTTGGTAGTACATGGGAGTGTGTGTCCTCTAAATTGTGTGGATGTTTAACCACTATATTAGGCTGACGTCTTTCCTTTTCCACCCCGGTACATATTGTCTGGTCACACCTGCTGATATATACAGGGGGAAACCAGAAAATTCAGGGACATGCAGGTTTTAATGCGTAAATCACCAAAATTTGCACGTTTTGCAGGGCAAAATTTTTAATGAGTGATATTTATCACACCTCTTGAATTCTGATCCCTGCCGGGTATCAGAGTTTAACCACTGTGGAAAATATTTCATTCCCACCAGAGCACCTGTAAGCAGGGCCTCAAACTCTACTTTACCGCATCGTCCCATTTGTCCCCGAGAAAGGCGGAGTCCGCCACAAACCTGGCCTACATTAACACTTGACTGTGAAACACCAGCAGAAGTCCTCTCATTGCTTCCAATGGCTTCCGACTGCACCAGTTTCCCTTGTGTGCAGCATAGCATCTTGCCCAGGCTCTCCAGTTGTTGCAGTTGCATTTCCGGGTTTTCCTGTCTTTGTACTCTGCTACAAGGATGTCTCTGAGGCACCCTATGAAGGTGCACTCCCAGAGCTACTGCCCTATTGAATAGTATTCCAGAGTCCCATTGAACTGTACACAGATGAACTGGGGGAAAAGGAACATTGCAGAACATGCTGCATGTGATGTTTCTTCCAGGGCCAGTTCCAACTGTAGGATTCCAGTAACAATAGCAAAGTCCATTTTGAAAGAACCTATATCTCAAGCCCCAAAAATTGCGCCAAACTCAGAGCTACATCCTTAGTCGCGCAGTGTCCATTGTGTATGTGGCCAATAGGCAGCTTGCGTGTAGGTGACTCATTCTTTGACTAAATGGACCATCCAAAAGGGTACATTCCACATCATTTCTCGTGCTAGCTTTCTTCCGACTGAGTGATTTGGCTCAGTCTGCATTTTTTCAGACGCATTGTTGGATTAGTAGAATCTTCCGAGTCTTCACAAATTCAGATGTTTCCACATTTTCAATTCTCGGGCCCAGAGACATCTTAAGGGTTCTGGGGGCCCTTGTTCGGAACATCTTTGAATTTAAGCTCCAGTTTCAGCTCTTTCTTACCCTCTTTGGCCAGGCCACCGACAGTGCACAGGCACACACACTGGTCCAAATTCTAAATGTGTTTACATTTAATATTCAGGGATAGTGAGGTGTGTTTTCAATATTGTAACACAGTGGCAGGTCACTAATAATCTCTGTGACACCCTCCCATTTCTCGTATGTGAGGTTCTGTTTTGATCTATGGATGTTGCATGAAACATAAACACATTTCTCTGCAAAATTTCTGTAACTGACTCCCACATCACCCACATTAAAAATACATTAAAGGAAAACCTTATTTAAAACAATCTGTTTAAGACATAATTCAAGGTCATCAGAGCAAGATCCTCTGCAGAACAGAGTTGGCTCTATCAGGGGGCCCCCTGAAATGTTGGGGCCCTGGGCCTGCGCCCACTTTGTCCATGCCTTAAAAGGTCTCTGCACGGGCCCCCACGGTTGACTCACTCCAGCATAAAACAAAACTGACTATGCTCTCTAGGCTTTGGAAAACCACTCTGTGCTGGTGTCACTAGAGTTGAGATATTTTATTTGATGCTGGCATTACAGCCATCTTTTACGTTTTAGGTGCTCCGTCTCTGAGCTGGCTTTTTTCCCTTCTACTGGTAGGATGGGAGAGCTGCGCAGTAAGCCCTTTACATTAGTACCAGCCACCCTACTAGTGACCCCTTACATCTGCTGTTTCAGTTTCTGGGTAAATTATCAATTCTGGAGTTCGGGCCCCAGGCCGTTATTTTGATGAAGATGTCTGGTTCGCTGGACTCTGTAACCTTTTTATCTTAAAGTGAATTCTTGTTGAGTTTGGAAAAAACTCTGAGGGCTTTGGCTACATGCAGTATTTTGCAGTGTGTGCACCTTGACGTGTCTCGCTGTTATTGTTGCTTTATTGCAATCATGGATTTCAAACAGTCAGGTGCTCTATTATCATTAAGCTGAAGTGTGTATCTTAAAGAACTGGTTGGTGAAGCTTTCCTAACTGGGTCATCTAATACAGGTTTCACGCCTTCGTTGCAACCCCTTCGAAGTCCTTCAGAGTGTTTTGTTCTGCTCAGTCCTATCAGAAGTGTTTTGCCAGACCCGGGTCACAACCTACTTTCGAGGCCCTACTACTTCTGTTAATAGTGGCACAATTACCTTAATCAAAGTATACCTCCCCCCCCCCCAAAAAAAATTGAAGGGACAGCAGCTAGCTTTATCTAGAGTGTCATTGTTTCCTGTCTCATCATCGGTAATAATAAAAACAAAGGGAAGACATGCTTTATAAATGTAGCCAGCAAAAAACACACAGATGATGGACGGAATGCAGAGCAAATCAAAACGTTCACCCCCAGTCAAGAGATCTGGGTTAAATCCGTCGTTATTTTGCTCACCATGCCACCCCAGTTTGGACCCAGCCATATGCAAATCAGTCTTGACCCTGTGCCCCATGGGAACAGTCCAGCCCGAACTGCCAAGCCAGGTACTCCCTGGACCGGAAACAAGCATTCTGGGACCGGTTTCGGGGCATCACCCCTCATCAGCCAGGATAGCTTGAATCCAGTGGCACAGGGAGCCCGGGACCACGTCTGGGCATACCCGGCGCACTTAGGGCGAGAAAGCGAAAGACACACTGATGATGGACGGAATGCAGCTTGACGTTTCTCGCTGTTATTGTTGCTTTATTGTAATCATGGATTTAAAACAACCAGGTGATCTATTATCATTAAGCTGAAGTGTGTATCTTAAAGAACTGGTTGGTGCAGCTTTCCTAACTAGGTCGTCTAATACAAGTTTCACGCCTTCGTTGCAAAACCTTCAAAGTCCTTCAAAAATGTTTTGTTCTGCACAGGCCTATCAGAAGTGTTTTGCCAGACCAAAAGCTACGTTTGAGGCCCTACTACTTCTGTTAATAGTGGCAGAATTACCTTGATCAAAGTTTACCCCTGCCACCAAAAGAAATTGAAAGGACAGCAGCTGGCTTTATCTAGAGTGTCATTGTTTCCTGTCTCATCATCGGTAATAATAAAAAACAAAGGGAAGACATGCTTTATAAATATAGCCAGCAGGAGCATGATCCCTGCAAATGTGCAGGCCCTGTGGAACAATGCCCCCTACCCCTTGTGCCAGCTCCAATCCTGATAGACATTTTTTTTTAAATCTCCTACATTTTAAATGTTCCAGTTTCCTAAATTATCTAGTTTCCCTTTCTGTAAACAGCAGTTCACAATTTGCGATGGTGGTTGCAGGTGGTGGGCACCAGTACTCTCTTTTTTTTTTGGTGACCAGGACTTATTTTTCAGTAACAAACAAAGTACCTCTGACACCATGAATAAGTTTTCACTTATGATTCAATGGTTCTTTTTATTAACCATTGGCTCCATTTATTTAAGGATGCATTCTTCATTATTTCATTATCAAAAAAGAGGTTCCCATCACATTACACATTTGTAACATACCTCTCTTTTGTTTTTTTGTGAATAAATACAACAGCTACTTTTAACACAGCTAGTGTAGACACAAAACATGTACAATATTTACATGACTCACATAAATAACCTTAAAACATTACTACATACATAGACAACAATAATCCTATTTGCAGTGATTTTTACATGAATATCATTCCTAACATGAATGAGTCCTACTATTCTACAATTGTAATTGGGACTGTTATCTCTATTTTGCCCTCAATACCATATTTAGTTTGCATGATGGAATGCAAAATCTCTCTTAAGTTCTTGTATTTGAGTTGTTCTTTTCAGCTATCTGATTTATTTGTAGTTGGCGCTTCTATTTCTTGGCAATCCCTCGTCTGCATTGCCGGTGGATATGTTCACCGGCAATGCAAACTTGAAGTGGATGTCACAGATAACTGTAAATATCCCATAGCCTCATTTCGAGGAATCCCTCATCGTAATGTATTATATTCTAGTTACTTTCACGTAGCCCTTCGCACCCCTTTGAGGTGCCAAAGCGCTTTAGGTGGACAGGTAATGCACTACTCCATAAGCTGTGCTTGCCTGGAAGAGTGTGGGTTTGTAGTGCAGCCTCTGTGGGAAGCGTCATGCATGATGACTAGAGGGGTGCTCTTTTGTTTCATGCAGCTGCGCTTCAGTGTGTAGTGAAGTACAGAGCAATGAGCTCTAGAATGCGTAAACAAATTACATCGTCGAGAATGGTTGTTTTTGTGTTGATTTCAATTACAGGAAGTATTTTAGTGTCAATCACGAGGAGCAGCAGCTTGCTCCTGTCATCTCCCTGCAGTAGTGTTGCTGTGCGGATTTAGGTTGTGCACCCCTCTCTTTAGAGGTGGGGTAAAATCCATGGGCACTTGGAATCCCTGAATAAAAGCCCCTCTCTCATTTCCTTATCACAAGAGACTTTTAACGTCTCTGGTCATCTGTAATACACAAGTATTGGCAAGGCCAGTATGTCCCGCTTTTGAAAAGAACGAGCAAACCTTTAAGCTTTGCAAATTCTTATTGCAGATGCTGTTCTGCATCGGTAAAAAGAAAGGAAATTGTATTGCCGATGCTGAACAACATTGGCAAAAAAAGACAAAATGAGTACTGGGTCAAGAAGCACGTGCCATTGCCAAGCTTGCGTGCACATAACATACGTCATGACGCTGGGGTCATTTCTGCTTTTTTTTTTTTTAATAAATTGAAAAATACCATTACAGGATTGAGAACACTTTTCATGGAGAGGTAAACTAAAAAAAATTATGAACCATGCCTATTATCTTTAAAGGCCCTGTAGTTAGTTGCAGCTGGCCGCTCCTCCAAGAAAAGAAAAAAAAAGTTAGGAAAAGAATGCAACAGGGGTGGATGGAGAGCAGCAATGGATCACTATGCCGAATGCACGGGTCAGCATGCTGAGTGACCACGAGAGAAGCTTGGGAAGGGAGGTTTTTCGTTTGATTTTTATTATAAAGAGCAATCATGAAAGCCCAGCAGGAGAGGGGGAGAGGCAGGAAGATCCACAGATAAGTATGGAGAGCACAGGTTCGTGGTTTCGAGAAAATGTTATTATATTTTGCTTAAATAGATAGCAAGTCTCCTGTGTCTTTGTATTCTTGTCTTTAAACTAACAAGGTTAAGCAGTGTCTTTATTGCAGGTTTCTAGCTATTAGAAGGCTATGTGCATGCCTGGTGCACACATCCGATCTGGTTCAGCTGGAATAATGGGAACCTGTAAGAGCTCAGCGTTGCACTCAAGCGGGGGCTATTTAGCCCTTCCCTGGAGTGGACATCAGCTGAAAGGAAAATGAATGGCCTATTTAGTGATGTTTAATGTTCCAAGAAAATGAAGCCTGTGGTGATATTTTGCAATACAAGACGCCCTCTTCAGTGATTTTTTTAGCACTTTCATTTCCCCTTTACTTTCCTTCTGTTCTCATCACTGGTTGTTTTGGTAAATATCAGAAGATCGTTAAGCTGCCGCAGAAGCTGTGTGGACAGGTCTACCACCTCTGTTGTAGACGATGCGCGAGTAGATGTGTCACTTCTGTTGTAGGTGCTGTGTGGGCAGGTGTACCTCCTCTGCCTTTGGAGATGGGTGGACAGATGTACCCTCTACCATAGGGGATGTGGGGGCAGGTGTACCACTTCTGTTGTAGTTTCTGTTGGGACAGGTATACCTCCTCTTCCGTAGGGGATGTGTAAGATGATGTACCAGTTCTGTTGAGGGTGCTGTTTGGACAGGCGTCCACCTCTAACATAGGGGATGTCAGGACAGGTGTACCACCTCTTCTATAGGGGATGTGTTTACTGATGTACCTCCTCTTCCGTAGGGGATGTGTAAGATGATGTACCAGTTCTGTTGAGGGTGCTGTTTGGACAGGCGTCCACCTCTAACATAGGGGATGTCAGGACAGGTGTACCACCTCTTCTATAGGGGATGTGTTTACTGATGTACCTCCTCTTCCGTAGAGGATGTGTAAGGTGATGTACCAGTTCTGTTGAGGGTGCTGTTTGGACAGGCGTCCACCTCTAACATAGGGGATGTCAGGACAGGTGTACCACCTCTTCTATAGGGGATGTGTTTACTGATGTACCTCCTCTTCCGTAGGGGATGTGTAAGGTGATGTACCAGTTCTGTTGAGGGTGCTGTTTGGACAGGCGTCCACCTCTAACATAGGGGATGTCAGGACAGGTGTACCACCTCTTCTATAGGGGATGTGTTTACTGATGTACCTCCTCTTCCGTAGGGGATGTGTAAGGTGATGTACCAGTTCTGTTGAGGGTGCTGTTTGGACAGGCGTCCACCTCTAACATAGGGGATGTCAGGACAGGTGTACCACCTCTTCTATAGGGGATGTGTTTACTGATGTACCTCCTCTTCCGTAGGGGATGTGTAAGGTGATGTACCAGTTCTGTTGAGGGTGCTGTTTGGACAGGCGTCCACCTCTAACATAGGGGATGTCAGGACAGGTGTACCACCTCTTCTATAGCGGATGTGTTTACTGATGTACCTCCTCTTCCGTAGGGGATGTGTAAGGTGATGTACCAGTTCTGTTGAGGGTGCTGTTTGGACAGGCGTCCACCTCTAACATAGGGGATGTCAGGACAGGTGTACCACCTCTTCTATAGGGGATGTGTTTACTGATGTACCACCTCTGCCATAAGAGATGTGTGGATAGGTGTACCACATCTACTGTAGAGGATGTGTTGACAGGTGGACCACCTCTGCTGTAGGGGTTGTGTGAGCAAATGTACCACTTCTGTTGTAAATGCTATGAGGAGAGGCGAACCGTCACTGCTACAGGTGCAGCGAGGACAGATATGTCGCCACTGCTGTAGGTGCGTTTTTATTATTTTTATTTATTTATAAATTTTATCACATACAGCAACAGCAATACACAATTGCAAATGGATAGCATTTTGCGGGACATATCAGAGTCATGAGGGCCCGTTCATACTCACAGATGCACATGTTGTATCTTTCACTTTGAGAGTCCCAAGAATCATCCAATGTCCCGATATCCATATAACGGACTGCCAACCCACATGGGCTCCCATGGGAGACACCAGCAAACTAATAAAAATAAAACGGAAGGTGGGGGAGAGGGAGAGGGTCTCTCTGGCCTTCGCTAGTGAAGTGTTTCGCTGGCGCAGGCCATGCATTCACAGGTGTATTCATGCATTCCTATCGCTCTACCGCCCATTTGTATTAGGTGCCTCTGCTCGATCTGGAGAAGGGCTCCCAGGTTGCCCTGCAATGGCTCCCATATATTCCGAGGGCGCGCCTGCACAGGCATTAATTCCCAAAACTCAGATAGCTGGTCATAGCAAAATGCTGCGTCCTTCAGCCATTCTTTCACACTCGGTTTGCGCTTGCGGCCCCAACAGATCGCCACTCGCCTCTTAGCCAGCAACAACAGCATAGCTGCCAGCTTCCTATTTTCGGCCGGCACTTTTCGTACAAATCCCAGGAGGGCAATCAGCGGATATCGGTCAAATCTATAACTTAACATTTCTTCCAACACATCAAAGACGCCACACCAGTACCTGGCAACAGCCGGACACTCCCAAGCCAGGTGCAAGAAGGAAGCCTCCGGCGTCCCGCAACGCACACACCGTGCATCCGCACTCAGCCCGGCTCTATGCAGCCACACAGGGGTCCTATACAACCTATGAAGAAAATTAAAATGTATCAATCGCAATCTATAGTTGGGTGACAGCTCCCTGGCCTGTGCGCAGCAGTAGGCCCATACACCCTCCTCAAAAGGGACGCCCAGGCATTTCTCCCACTTGCGCTGAGCCGGGGGAATACCTATCGGAGACTCACGCTGCATTCCTGAATATAAGTGTGTTATGAGTTTGCGGGGTGAGGGGTTAGCCAGGAACTCTTCTAGGACTCGGAATGTTGGTGGTGCAACCGGGAATGAGTCGTATAGAGCGCGCAGCGCTGCCCTTAACTGAAAGTACGTCATTTGATCTAAAAGACCTGTGTGATCATCCCGAGGGCAGCATCCATGCAAATAAAGACGCCGTCTGGGAATACCCGCCCCATCGTGTGCAACTGCAGCTTCTGCAGTCGTTGGCATATGGTATGTTATGTTAGCAGGTTTTATAACGCGCACAGCTACTCGAAGAGTGTCCTGGCGCGAGCCCAAGTAAGACAGGAAAAGGACAGAAAACACAGAGAAATTCAGTTGAAAAGGAAAGTTTTAAGTTTTTTCCTAAACTGAGTGGGATTCTGCAAGCTACGTAAATCAAATGGAAGAGAATTCCAGGCCACCGCGGCCAGATAGGCCAAAGAACTGCCACCTTTCCTTTTCAGGCGATATCTGGGCAGAGAGGCCCTTAACATATTAGAAGAGCGCAGATGTCTACCGGGAATGTAGAACTGAAAACGCTTCCTGAGATAGACAGGGCCATACTCGTAGAGGGCAGCATGGGCCATTACCAGGGCCTTGAACTTAACCCTTGTTCTCACAGGCAGCCAATGAAGATTACGCAAATGGTGCCTGACACTCATACGTTTAGGGAGGCCGAGAAGCAGTCTGGCAGCAGCATTCTGAACCACCTGGAGTCTATCAAGGAGGAAGCCAGGAAGACCCACATAAAGTGCATTAGCATAGTCGATACGGGAGGTGACCAGTGCACGGGTAACTGTTTCCTTGGCTGCTAAAGGGAGAAGAGGCTGAAACTTTTTAAGTAGCTTCAAAATGCCAAAGCAGGTACCTGTCAGCTTACTGATTTGGATGCTGAAGCTAAGCCTTTCATCGAACCAGATCCCAAGGTTCTTGACTGGGAGGCCCTGCGGCGATGGCTTAGGGGACTCCTCCGCCAAAACGAGTGCCAGAACAGAGGGGGAAACGTGCCAAAGAATAAAATCTTGGTTTTATCTTCGTTTCACTTGAGCTGGGCGGAAGTGAGCCAACTAAACACAGCTGCCAGACAGGTCTTAACATAATCAGTAGACGACTCATGCTTTTTCCAAGTAAACAGAAGCTGAGTATCGTCAGCATAGGCGACGACCTTGGCACCTAATTCCTCCACCAGCTGAATAAGAGGAGACGTATAAATGTTGAACAAAAGCGGGCTTAACACGGATCCTTGAGGTACCCCGGTCTGAAGCTCTTGGGAGGTGGAAGTAAACGGGGGGATCCAAACGCGCTGAGTTCTGCCTTCCAAAAAAGATTTGAGCCACTTACTAGCGGAACCCGTGATACCCAGCTGTTGCAGACGGGCGAGGAGAAGTGAGTGAGGAACTGTATCAAAAGCGGCAGACAGGTCCAAAAGGACCAGTACTGCACTGCCGCCCATATCCGAGGTTTCGCGAATGGCTTCCGCAACTTCCGCCAGTGCAGACTCCGTACTATATGAGGCTCTATATGAGGCATACCCCCATCTCTGCAGTAAAGGGCAATGCGGGGTGTCTAGTGAGTGGCACTGAGGGTACAAATAGATTATCCAGACGTGCCCCGCGTCTGCGTTCCCGCCATGCCCAAACTGTGCAGCCAACCGTATTAATCTCAGCCCTTGGGCGGCTCTGAGGCTTGTATAATGCCATGTGCAGCAGGGTCAGGTCCACCTGGTCACTTTCAGGGGCTGTGTGAGCCATGAATGGGGTCGGGTAAATCCAGTGAAACTCGAATTGGGCCTTTGCGCAGTTATAATGCAGCTCCATGCCCGAGGCTCCTAGACGCTGTAGGTGCAATGTTGACCGGTGTATATAACCTTTGCCATAGGTGCTGCAGGTGTAAAGTAAGTAGCTCTGAAATAAAATGTGTGGCCAGGTGGATCACCTCTGCTGCAGCGGTTGTGCGAACAGATGTACCACCTCTGTGCAGGTTCTTTGTAGATAGGTGCCTCTCCTCTGCTACGCTTGGTTGAGGACAGGTTCATTAGCCCTGTGTACCACCTTTTCCATAGGTTCTATTTGACAGGTGCACCACCTCTACTAAATATTTTGTCTGGAAAAGTGTACCCTCTCAGCTGTAGTTGCAATGGAGGCAGCGTACCATGTCTGAAGCAGGTGTTGTGTGGAAGCATGTGCCGCTTCAACTGGAATTCCTGCAGGCTCTATTGGATGCAAAGATTCTGGACCCCTCTTCCGCCACTCTGTGTGTGAAAATTAGTATGCAATTTAAGGCTATATTTGGGTACACAGCATTTTGGTGGCTGGGTACTCCGCCTGAGTGTTAATACAGCCCCTTCGCTCTCGCCAGTTTACATCTAAAGAACAAGCATTTGCAATGCAATAGGTCTCGCATTTATGAGAGTTTGAGCTATTGGCATTGTAAATGACAATGCCTTTTATTTATGTGTTGTTTTTAAAACAGATAAATAAAAGGTTTTGTCATTTACAATGCCAATAGCTTAAACTCTCAACTATTGCATTGCAAATGCGTGCTATAAAAATAAAAAAAGCGTTAGGAGCGAGTGTGTCCTGCCTGCAGGCAGGACAAAGCTATGTGAGAAAATAGTGCTCGGAGGCTGTAATTAAAGCCTACTGAGCAACAACACACGTAACAGGGAGTGTCGCCATGGTAGGTTACAAAATGAGACAAGGCGGTACTAAGGATGGATTACTAAGCCTTTTAACCAATGAACGGCCACAGTTTACAGTGGACAATGACACAAGCCAATGAAAAATGTGGGTGGAGCTTCAAGTCCCTACCTCAATACAGCATGCCTCACAGAGCAGCGCATGTGCTGCCCAGGCTCAACATAAAAAGTTTATATCTAAAGAAAAGTAGAAAAAATGTTTTAGGAGGAATTAAACATCATTGTAGATCGCAGAATTGTTGCTGCTGTTTTGAAACAAGAGCCTAGCCGAAGGCTGTCGGGTGACACAATGTTATGAGAGCTTCAGAAGTGGAAAGTTTCCTGGAAAGTATTTGCTTGGGAAACCAACAAAGCGCCTCATGTTCTTGCACTCAAAAGAGCACCTTACTTGTAAAACTCACCAGCATGCAAAACAAATGACTACATGGAAGCGCTCAGACTTCCACGCATGAATATGAGGCACTACAGAAATATATGGAAACAGTAATTAAAACAGACACATCCTGCAACAGCACTGTGTGGCGCCATCCGCCGCTTTCAATGTGGCAGCGAGATAAGGAGAACTAAAACTCAAGAGGAGCTGTTTCTTATGTTTATTTTTATTATGGAGCTATTACTGAAGAAAGGCTACGAAAACATCTTGAAAGCATTGCAAGAGGAACAGCGACAAAGCCCATATTCCACCCAGAGCACCAGAAACATTCAGCCCGACCAGACGCACTCCATTGTGTACCAACTTTGTCTTGGTAAAAAATAAGACAAACATTGGCTAAGTAAACAGGTCTCTGTTTAAAAACCTATTGACTTTCCTTATGAACGTTAGGGGTGCGGGTGGGACTGAAGTAACGTGGACGCTGGGGTGAAGCACTTGGACGAGATGACTGATATGGGGGTGCGGAGGACGGAGGATGAGGCCTTACAGCCAGGGTTGATGACTTTAGAACTGGAGAACCAGGTTTGAGTCCCAGAATCAGCTCAACATCCTATGATTCTGGTCACATCACTTCTTCTTCCTGTGCCTAAGCAATGAATGTGACTGTGTGTGCTGTAACTGGTGCTCATTGTAAAGTGCTCCAGGGCCCCTGTGGCCGAGTCCCCTCTATATATAAAAAGAAAACTGGATCAGCCAAAATAGAGCAATATGGGCTCTGTTGGAGATGGCACAGAAGCAGACCACCAAAACACTAACGTGGAAAATGGGGGTTGCACTGAAGCACACTGTGGTTAGGAGCTACGTTCAGGAGCTACATGGAGCACAGGGGCAGGGATGGTGAGAAGCATACAAGGGATGCATCTGTATACAATGTGCAAAACAAAGTAGCCAATCGAGGTGGTAAAGAGGCTATGCTCCATGGGAGAGACAAAGACATGCTGGATGAGCTAACACAAATAGAGCAACAAACAAAGAAAACAATTGTAAGTGACAAAATGAAAAATCAATGGGTGGAATGCATTCCTAAGTAATCTTTCAGCATGCCCCAATATGTCTTCGCAACCACACAGCTACGCCATAGGCTTTGGCCTAATGATGTGGCTGTTCAACTGTAATAAAAATATTGCTGTTGATTTCTGATGTCACAATGCCGGCTGTCAGAGCCAGCAGGCAAGGTGAAAAGCAGGTCACGAGGCATAATTACAGGCTCAGTTTGAACAAGGAAAACAGTAGCAGACTTTTCCTTCTTTCTCTCTTTAAAAAATGTGATCAGCAGAAAGGAGATATTTATGGCGAAATATATTTTTTCCCACACTATAGGTCATTGAAGGAAAGATCTGCATTTTTTAATCTGCCTTATATTAAACTGGTTCTAATATATTATTGCAAAAATTACTATCTGCTTTTTGGTGTGTTTAATTTCTCCGTGCAGATTCTGCTTTTGTTCTTCTGGACTCCAAGGAACATGAAAGAGCAAGACTATAAGAATTTATGCATTTTATGGGAAGGGTGATTGCGTGATCATGTTTGATAAGGAATAAAATACCTTCTTCTATACATTAAAAGGATATTGCAAGTCATCTCCGAGTTCCATTATCTTATAAAAAAAAAACTCAGCCTTCAGCCTCGTTCCTCTATATGGTCATGGAACTCCACAGTGACTAAATATCCCTAAAATGTATGGGACGGGGATGCTTTATCCCATATATTAGTTGGGTTAATAAGGACATCATTGTTTTTCCACTGCTCACTTTTAGAGACCCTCTTCTTTGTGATTAAGCTCTCCATGAGAGTGCAGATGTTTCCCAGCTGTCTCCCTCTCCCTTGTGTGCCCACCCAAATGCCTCGTCGCACTGTTTTTTTCTTGTGTATTTCTGCCACCACACCCATGGCTCTGTGTTGTTTTCTCCCTCTTGTGCTATACCATTGCTCTCCCTGTTCGTCACTTTTGTTTGCTGCTCGCTCTCTCAAGTGCGTCTCACCATGCTTCTTGCGTTGCTCTCTTCCCTCACCCGTGGTGTTGCTCTCTCCCTGCACCGCATCTCCCATACTTTTTACCACCCACTTATCCAACCTGCTACTCCTTTGTCTTGACTCCTGTTTTTTTTTTTTTTTTAAACACTCTTTATTTTCTTTTATTTAACAATCAAAGTTTTGTCTGCCATCTTGGATCATTTATTTAAAAAAAACAAAGTCACCTTTTCTGTGTACCTCCTTCCACCATTATCCAAGCTATAAAGATGGAAACAGGCCTAACTGCATGGAGCTATTTAGCCTTTGCCGAGGTGATCAAATGCTGGAATCAGATAGAGCAGGGTACTTATTTAAAAATCTCCACATTATGTCAAAGGGAGATTGAGTTTAGTGGTTTCAACTGGGCCAAATCGCTCAGGAAAATGTTCTCTAGAATTTGTAATACGCTGACAATATCCCTAAATGCTAATCATATACCAAGGATGAGCAATGATGAGCTTCGGCTATTGAGTAAAATAAAAATACGGCAAGGGATAATGATAGGAGATATTTGGAAGCCAAGATATCTGTACGCTTTTTGAGACCATCATCGACGAATGATGAAGCATTTCCTTACCTAGATTCATTAACAAATGCAGCTCTAAGATTGGCACTGTTGAAATTTAGATGTGGTTTGAATCCAGTTTTGATGTGCTCCACTGCTAAGAGATGTTTTATAAAGTAATAGCATTTGTAATTGCGATTTGAATATGAAACTTAATGCTATCCATATTTTATTAGATTGTTTTGCGGTTTTTAGTACAAGGGAAAACTTTTTTTTAGACCTACACTAATGAAATATGGTGTTAGGGAAAGGAACCAAGCAGCTTGCTTTTTACTGGATATGAAGTCCATTGATGTAACGTGTGCACTGGGGGGACATTTATTAACTGTAAAGGAAGTATTAATATGAATGAGGCTTTTTAGGGCACTGCGATTAATTATATAAACGATAGCAGACATGGGTTTGCTAGTGACAGGAATTTACTCTCCTAACTGTTTTTTATTAGGGAAACCTGTCTTATTGTTGTATTTTTTCACTAGATAATTTTATTGTATTACATGTATTTATATTTGTATATCTCGTCTAATTCGTGAATCTGGTTAAAGGCCAAAGCCTGATACATTTGTTTTGACTTACTGACAAAAAAAACGACACCCACGTCACTCCCCTGGTGCGCAAATGCGTTCTAGCGGGCATATGGCAGGTCAATGACACCACCAAATGTCATTACATCTTTTTTCTCATTTTCTTTTTTTTACCGATGTTGCACAACATCGGGAAATAGTATTCTGCTTACTCCCCTAGCCCCCACCCACTCCCTAATGCAGTTACAGCATCCTGAAAATCCATTGGTAAAGCCATAGGGCCCTCAAGCAAGATCTCTTGGCTTTTTCAGTGCTTGTTGTTACATGTAATCCTCAGAGTCTTATAAGGCCCCCACACTTAATATTCCCTTTTGATAAGATACTGAATATATTATGAACATTGTTTTTTGACTTCGTTTTTATAGCCACCTGTATAGCTCCGTAGGCTTGTTTTAGAACCTGACCTTAACAGAAATATTCTATCCTTGCAGTTAGAAGGAAACAAACATCCTGGAGATGCATTGTCTCTCATTTTTCGAAGGAAGCAATAAAAAGCATTTTCAATGTGGATTTTGGGGGTTTACCGCGAAGCCAAAATCCCATTTCTGACACCAGTAGAGTGAGGTAGACCCGGTTCTGTCGTAAAGAGTCTTGCAGCGGTATCACAGGTTAGAACCCTCAGCAGTAGCCATGTTGCCAGGCAGGTTCTTCCTCTTAGTCAATGACACATGTCCTCTTCTCCCACAGCTTGTCTGCAGAGGAGTACCAGGCGTTCCTGGCGGCCAGAGAAGTAGAGTTGCAAGCTCAAGCAGCAGCGGCAGCTGAGGCGGCGGAAGCAGAGCTCTCCGCGTCCGGGAAGAAGAAATAACGGCGTTGCTGGTGCTCATCTTCCACCAGCAGCAAATGGGAGCTGCTTCCCTTCTACTCACTGCTACTTTTTTTTTTTTGTACATTCTGATTTCCAAAGACTAGCTCGGCTTTTTAAAAAGTAAAATAGGAGGCGTTGTGGTGGGTTTCTTAAAGGTCCTGCTGGATAAAACCTGCCATTAGAACCACGCTACGAAGACCATGTCAGACCTACTTTTTACCTCACCCTTCTTGGGCAGTCCTTTACGCTACAGGAGAATGGATCTGTGTTCCTGGAATGGCTGGGTAAGCAGAATGCCACAGGACATTTAAATTCCCTTATAAAGCAGTATGTTCCACCGAAGAGCTACTTCATTTGCACTGAAAATGTGCCACATCCAATGTTCATTGCAACAGATGAATTTGTGGGTACTGTGATGATGTTTAGCAAGGTAGTAGGGGAGACCTTTGGCAGAAGACAAAGCAAACCCAACATTGATGTTGCACATTGTGTTAGTGAGAGACTCGTCCTCCATAGTCTCCATCTGGTAACCGCTATCTCTCACATGCTTGAGCGCCGCCCTTATTCGACCATTCGTTGTTTAATAAATGACATATCATCTATGGAACTGGCAATGGGCTGTAATATACCTGGAAACTCGAAGAAGGAGAAGGGCCTAAAGATCGTCAATAAATTTTCATAAATAAAATATGTGGTATGTTTTCTTACCTGATCGCAAATTTATATGTATGTGAGTGCTCGATCAAACTCGGATCCCGAGAAGGGCTGGCTTCATCAAAATATTATATGCTTGTCATTGCACTTAGGAGTAGAACACCATTCGCATACTATGAAACCTAAATAAAAAAATCAAGCTAGGTGTATACTGATTTTCACATGCGTACATGCTTTTTGAGTTTTGTTGTCAATGTTTTTGGGATATTTTCTACCATTCTATTCAGTTTCTGTACAACATTTGAGGGTTATTTCGGTGGTTAAGAGACTGAGTTTTTCCCTCCAACAAACACAGCAGAAGCTCTGGCTTCAATGGGGAACCCACTATTGTAATCTTATATTCTCTTAGGCATACAAAAGCTATATAGTGCTGTCGTAGTGGACAAGCCATTGTGCTGACATAGTCGCATATCCAAAGTGCTGTCAGTTAGCTAGCCAGCGTACTTCATAGTCAGCTGTCCATAGTGCTGCCATTGTCCATAGCCAATTAGAACAGTGGAATGTTGAGCGCTCCATTGAAAACAGTGGAGTGCTCCCAGCTTCTGATGGTCAGTAGAAGCCCGGAGCATCAACATTCCAATGTTTGTTCACAGCTGTTGCTATGAACAAAGGCATCACGGAGCCCGAGAGGATGTCAACCCTCTCGGGCTCTGTGAGGCCTTTGTGTTACAAATTAGAACATTCTGCCCTCTAGGGGCGTAATGTTCTAATAGCCTTAGAGCCCTCCGTAGCAGGCTCTTCTGGCCATTAAAGGCCCGCGCCCCTGCCTTCGGCTTGGGCTTTTAATGCTGGAGCGGGCATTTAATGGCCAGTAGAGCCCGCTACGTCGGGCTCTAAAGTTATAATAATCATTGTCAGCTATCATAAACAATGTCACAGCTAGCCATAGTGATTTCATAGTCATCTTGTCTTAGTTTTCTATCATTTTCTGCTGACCAAAGTGATGCTATTGTTAGTTATCCACAGAGGTAAGCTTGCCAGCTAGCCATAGTGATATCAATCAGCTAGCCACAGTGATGTCTTTGTCAGAAAGTGCTGTCATAGACAGTGAGACATGATTAGATAGCTAGCTGTAGTGCTGTCATTGTGTACTAGCCAAAGAGGTGTCATAGCTAGCTAGCCCTAGGGCTACCATAGGACACTATCCAACATGATTTCAGTCAGCTATTTATAGTTACGTCATTGCCTGCTAGTCTAAAGTGATGTCATAGTCAGCTAGCCATAGTGATGTCATAGTCAGCTAGCCATAGTGATGTCATAGTCAGCTGGCCACAATGTCTAGCCTCTGTCTGCTAGTCAATGATGTCATTGTCAGCTGTCTGCACAGTGCTGCTGTAATCAGCTAGCCACAGTGATATCATAGTCAGCTGGCCACAATCTCTAGTCTCTGTCTGCTTGTCAATGATGTCATCGTCAGCTGTCTGCACAGTGCTGCTGTAATCAGCTAGCCACAGTGATGTCATAGTCAGCTGGCCACAATGTCAAGTCTCTGTCTGCTTGTCAATGATGTCACTGTCAGCTGTCTGCACAGTGCTGCTGTAATCAGCTAGCCACAGTGATGTCATAGTCAGCTGGCCACAATGTCTAGTCTCTGTCTGCTAGTCAATGACGTCATTGTCAGCTGTCTGCACAGTGCTGCTGTAATCAGCTAGCTACAGTGATGTCATAGTCAGCTGGCCACAATGTCTAGTCTCTGTCTGCTTGTCAATTATATCATTGTCAGCTGTCTGCACAGTGCTGCTGTAATCAGCTAGCCACAGTGATGTCATAGTCAGCTGGCCACAATGTGTAGTCTCTGTCTGCTAGTCAATGACGTCATTGTCAGCTGTCTGCACAGTGTTGCTGTAATCAGTTAGCCACAGTGATGTCATAGTCAGCTGGCCACAATGTGTAGTCTCTGTCTGCTAGTCAATGACGTCATTGTCAGCTGTCTGCACAGTGTTGCTGTAATCAGCTAGCCACAGTGATGTCATAGTCAGCTGGCCACAATGTCTAGTCTCTGTCTGCTTGTCAATGATGTCATTGTCAGCTGTCTGCACAGTGCGGCTGTAATCAGCTAGCCACAGTGTCACAGCCTGCTGCCTCTCTGCGTCAGTGCGTGCTTGGATCAATGTTCCGCGAGTGTAACTTAAGATCCCTGGAGAAACCAGCGCTCATCCAGATAAGTAAAAGCAAAGTACGAACATTGCCCTGTTAAAAGCAAAATGCCTTTCTTACCGCACCGAGAATAAAAAGGAGATCAAACCCACCATAAAAATGACGAGCGGGAGCAATAAACTGCCAAACGGGCACATTTTCAAAGTTATTTCTGATTTGCCCTTGAATATCTCCCGTCAGAGGTTGTTGGTATCAGGCGGCGGCCGCTGAGGCTTCTTTGAGAATCCTTCCATGGTGTCCCGGGTGAAGAAACCATCAGGCTGTGTATATGTCACCGTTTCTGGAATTTATATCCTTTTGCTCTGTCTGAAATGGAGGATGTTACCTCCCTGGGCATATCTCGGCATTACCAATGCATGAGAGAAAATTTAAATACATTAAATAGACGGCGGAGGGGGGAGGGTTGCGCAGAGGTAACGCCGCTAAAGAAGCATAGAAACGAACCGCAGCGATACATATTTGGTTAATTTCATATTGCCAGACACTGACGAGCAGATATCTGTTATGTTGTTTGCATCTGTATAATTCTCACAACGCATTCTATGGCTTCGTATTGGCAACTCGAACTCTGCACCCTTTTGCGCGGAATTGTGAAGGCTGTCAAGTGAATGTTGAGAAACACTTGTAGGGTCATATGTGGGTGGGTGGGTGGGTATGTATGTATGTAAGGGATTTGTAAAGCGCTGGAATCACCCCCGCAGGGGTATCTCCGCGCTACCATAGAAAGTGTACAGGACAGGCACAGATCAGTCCCGGAATAATTCCATCTTCAGGAGTTTTCCGAAGCGTAAAAGACTAGGGCATTTGCGCAAGGCCTCCGGCAAGGTATTCCAATATTTCGGGGCAAGGTAAGAAATGACTCCATTTTTTTGTGTGCATTTTTGCAGTAGTGAGGTGTGGTGGTATTTATCTATGCATAACAGTCTATAGTAGGTACTAATGATACGATGCTGTGCGCAGGGGGAGGCAGTGTATTTATAAAAGATTTATGCGAACGGTTCTAAAGTGTATGCTACTGTTGTGCATGACAGTGCTGTTGGTCAGGCAGCGTTTGGCCATCTATGTGGCTGTTTTGATTGTAGTGCGCATGAAGGGTATAAAAGTTCAGTCTAACATAAGGCTTAAGGATGACCATACGGGTCGGCTCCTCTGTTGGAGCGTCACCCCACTTAAATGCCCCCGAGCCCCGAGATGAAAAATAAAATGGTAATTCATTACAATTTTATTTTTTACTCTCCCACCCTGAACCAATAAGTTACTGAGAGCAGCAGCAGGGAGGTGGGTGGACTGTATGTGCACTTTTCAAAGTGCGCATGTCCCTTTGGCTGGCCGTCTTGAAATGGCCAGCCAGACATGCACTCTTGAAACCTCTAACCCAGCTGTCTTAGAGCAGATCTCCAGAGTGCTGTGAAGCGCCGAGTGAGGCTGCTCCCTCCAATCAGGGTGCTGCTCTCGCAGAATGAGAGCAGCGCCAGGATTGGTCAAGGGAGTTTCCTGGTGGCCAGGCTGCAGTCGCAAGAGGTCCGGAGCAGGAGGTCCTGTCGTAAGGTAAGTTTACCTTTAATATATTGTAAGTTTATTTGAGCGCGCCTATTCATTTTTATATTTTTTTATTTTATTCGAGTGCGCACGACCGCCCGCCACTCCCCGTTGATGACATCTGCCACAGTGACCATATGAAGGATGAATTTGTGCTTAGAACCATGGTGTGTTGTGATATTGTTTAGTGAAGGGTGCCTTTGAAAATCCAGTGAAAGACTGAATGTGGGATTTCAAGCCTATGTTGGTTGTGTGTGGTTAGGACTTTTGTTGGTATAATGAATATGACCATTTGTGATGTGTCTCGGACTTCGATGGTGCATGCATCCTAAAACTCTGTCCTCGAAGCAAGAGCTGGTTTGATTTTAAGCATGGTTTACTGTTGGGAAAAGTCCTTCCTGTAAGAAAAATATATGCAAAGCAGGGTGCAACATGACAGTTTTGGAATCATCATTACCTGGCCAGATGACTAAAGGAAATCGACATGGAAAACTTATGATTTAGCTATAACATTGCATAGTTTGTAGTATAGGCATTTGATACAGTTCAACCTAGAATACATGCAAGAAACGTCTTAACAGACATGTCCTGCGTATAGTTTCTGACTGAAGTCACCTGCCTTAGTAGTGCACGAGAATGACATTACCTGTTAAGTTTTTAAGTTTTGCTTTGTTGTGGTCTTTAACGTGATGTTCTTCTGGTGTTTGCCAGCATAACAGTAACTTTCATGGAGTTGCTTTCATTCATGAATGAGGAGAATTTGTAGATGACATCATAGATGGGTAGTCACCATTGACCATCCCACCCCTATCTACACAATTAAGTCTTCAATGAGATTAATTGCTAAAGTCCTGCCATGATTCTCCAACCTATGCAACTGACACCAGTTCAGTTATGTGGGCACCTCCAGTTGCCATAAGCACTGTATTACCTGTGGAGTACCACAGACTTCCATCTTGTACCCCATCACCTTCGACCTCTACATGGAGCCTGTTAGAAATGGGGTTTCTGGTTGGCTAGGGTATGCACCTAAACCAGTTAGATCCCACCAATCTAGTCAGGGTAAGGGAGTTACAAATCCAAGATAACCCCTGCTCACCCCCTTGGTAGCTTGGCAGAGCCGTCAGGCCTATCCCGTGGACACTGTGTAAAGCGTTTGCTCAACACACACACCCCAGTGACACACTAAAAACACCACAAAAGAGACTCCACACCAGGTTATATAAAAATATCACTTATATTGTATATAGACACATAGACCACAATCATAAATCACAGTCACTTTGCCAACTAGACAATTGTCATAATCGTCACAGTTAGAGCATTACAGTAAATACTTAGAGGTTGCACATGTCATAAACTACTCCACTGTATATCACAGGTAGGTCCTACACATGACACTTGTTACTTGGTCTTTCCAAGGATTAGAACGACACTGATCCCAATATCAGCCAATGAAATGTAGTGGACGAAAACATAAGAATTACCTCAGTCTGATGACCATAACCCTCAATAAACCTAGGGCACAGCGTTCTGGGGCTCCTATTACGTAGTATGGTACTGGGTACTCATTGTTCGAAAACCCATAGGCTTCTGGGCCACCAGTCTGCCTACAACAATGAGTCCTGTCGTTGGAGGGGGGAAAGGCCGAGCGGGACCTCTGTCGAGGATTCCTTCCCACCCGGCTATCTGAGGCCAAAGAACCAAATGACCCGTTGTCGGGCAATGCGGAGGACTCCTGGCTTTCGTGTTGGTTGCCAGTCAACGTCAGTGACTCCTTCGCTCTTGTTCTGCGGACGAGCGGCCATGCCCTCGATTACAGATCTGTCCCAATCTTTGGGCCTCACGACAAGGAGTCGCAGTGCCTCGGGCTTGCACAGAGCGGGTGGGGAGATCGGCCCAGCAATTTTGGTAAAAGAATAGAAAGGTTTTAGCTGGTAAAGCACATGGAAGACTTTGATGTCCCTGAGTCATCCCCAAACAGGAGTAAGCACACACAAGCCCTTGGAGATTCTTCACAAGTAGGATACCTCAGCAGGCAAAAAGAATCCGTCCTTTTCCTCTGTCCACGCATAGAAGGAGCAACTGCAGGCCAACCCATCCTTTTCACAGAAAAGGCAGCGCTCCTCACACAGCTCTTCAAAGTGGTTTTAGGGACTCACGTCTGGGCATATCCCACTTAGGGCGAAAAGTGCTGCAGCAACAAATGATGGACGGAATGCTGAATTAATCAAACATTCACCCTCAGTCAAGAGATCAAGGTTAAATCTGGGACAGGTATGCCCAGACGTGGGTCCCTTGCTCGCTGTGCCACTGGATTCAAGGTAGCCTGGCTGATGAGGGGTGTTACCCCGAAACCGGTCCCAGGATGCTTGTTTCCGGTCCAGGGAGGACCTGGCTTGACAGTTCTGGCAGTACTGTTCCCATGAGGAGCAGGGTCAAGACTGATTTGCATATGGCTGGGTCCAAACTTGGGTGGCATAGTGAGCAAAATAACGATGGATTTAACCCATATCTCTTGACTGGAGGTGAATGTTTGATTCATTCAGCATTCCGTCTATCATTTGTTGCTGCAGCACTTTTCCCCCTAAGTGGGATGGGTATGCCCAGACGTAGGTCCCTTGTTCGCTGTGCCACTGGATTCAAGCTACCCCGAAACCGGTCCCAGGATGCTTGTTTCCGGTCCAGGGAGGACCCGGCTTGGCAGTTCGGGCTGGACTGTTCCCATGAGGAGCAGGGTCAAGACTGATTTGCATATGGCTGGGTCCAAACTGGGGTGGTGTAGTGAGCAAAAGAATGATGGATTTAACCCAGGTCTCTTGGCTGGGGGCGAATGTTAGATTCATTCAGCATTCCGTCCATCATTTGTTGCCGCAGCACTTTCTCAAAGTGGCATTTTCAAACACACAATTTGCAATCCACCTTTACTATAAGGTGTGTTATTAAATTCTGAGTTCAAAGAGCCTAAACTACATTCCTCTATCTTGTCCCAATGGTAAGTTGCACTTGTAAGATGTTACAAGGCAGCTCCCATTTTAACCTATGGGACAGACAGCCTTTCAACAGTGAAAAATGAATACACAGTATTTCACTATCAGGGAATGCAAAACACACCAGTACATGTCCTACCTTTCCCATACACCACACCCTGCCCATGGGGATACCTTGGGCCTACATTAGGGGTGTCTTACAGTTAAGAAAAGGGAAGGTTAGGGCCTGGCAAGTGGGTGCACTTGCCAGGTCGACATGGCAGTTTAAAACTGAGCATTCAGACACTACAGTGGCAGGTCTGAGACACATTTACAGTGCTACTCAAGTAGTTGGCACAATAGGTGCTGCAGGCCCACTAGTAATTTGATTCACAGGCCCTAGGCACACACCATGCACTTTACTAGGGACTTATCAGTAAATCTAATACGCCAATCATGGATAACCAATCATATTCACAATTTACACAGGGAGCACTTGCGCTTTGACACTGATCAGCAGTGGCAAAGTGCCCAAAGCATCTAAGCCAGAAAAAACGAAATCCAGCACTAAGTCAGAAATGCAGCAGGTAAAGGCAAAAAGTCAGGGGAAACCACACCAAGGATGCCAAGTCTAACAAAGCCACTTTGAACTCTACTTATTGATCACATCAAAATTCACCAATACGCCGATGGCACACAACTGATCTTGAATGTATCCTCTGCTCCTTACATTCAGTTCCTCAAACACTTCTTGCACCTCCTGTTCAACTAAAGCTCAACCATGGCAGAACAAAAATTTCAATTATTTGCCAAGACCAACAAGAAACAACTACTCCAAACCTGACGGAACAACATGAATCTGCGTAAATTAAAAGCCTAACTTAGACCCAGTGCCAAGTCACTTGGTTTCATTCTGACAGTGACCTCACAATCTAGCATCACCAAGTAAAGCAAACCAAGATGGTCTAATTCCAGCTCTCTCTACCGAAGAAAGTGAATTCATTTTGTCCCAAAAAGCGACTTCAGAACTGTAATTCAAGCCATTGTACAGACTAAAAGTCCACATTGGCTCTGAGAACTCAGCAAACACTTTAATCACTCATTGACTCTCGGCCATGTTTGTGCTGCCCATATACCACATACATAGATTTATACATATACCGAATCAAATGTATTAAATAATTGGTTAAAATTGAAAATAATTTTAAAAACTGTACTTGATTTGGTTCTTGATTTGATTTTGAAACAATGATGGTGATGCAGTTTCATCACTGGGTCAGAGAAGAGAGAGATCCGAAAAGCCCATTTTTGGTATTTTCTATATAGAGACCTTTTAGCAACATTTTCAGCACACTGTTGCATTGGTCTTACAGGAGTGGGTAAGAAGTTAATGAATCCTTCACAATCTGCCATTGTGCAAAGAGTGGCCAATTGCTCACACTGTATGCAAATCGTAGCTTCATAAGGAGAACACCGCAGCCATGTTGGAATTGGATCACCTTGCTCAGCCAAATGCAGATATAGCAATTCTTCCATTGTATTCCACTTTCTGTCTCCTTGAACTATAATAATTTGACACACGACTTTCCAAGCACGTGTCCACAAATGCTAAAAAAAAAAAAAAGTTACCCTAACCTGCAACTCATACATTTGTCGCAATCTCCCACAACTGGTGTCACTTGTGCTTGATAACTGCAATTGTCTAAATCCATATATTGATGGTTATTTCATAGGTCACTGAATGAGTTGAGAGGGTTTTTGTGTGTGTGTTTGTATGCGTGTAGCTGTTTGTGTAGTGGGTGGTGCCTACATATGTCCTGCTCTGGTGCACCGAACTTGAAACCTGATATACAACACAACACTGTTTTGTAGTCATAAACCCTGTAGTTCGCCAAATTGCAGGGTTTGTAGCTGTAAAGCAATGTTTTGAGATGTAGAAACCCACTTGCAAGTTGGAAAAGTCTTCCAAATTGCGAAAAAGGGTTCTTACAAATCTTAGTTAGGAAGGTGACGCGAACAGGACATCCCCTCATAATTGAGAACCACATCGGAGTGTTTCAATGGTTTGTCACCTCAATTGCTGTTGCACGCCATTGACCAGATGCGAACATCTGAGTTGGGGTGGTATCTGATTTGCAAATGGGATGCTGTTCCCATGGGAAGCTTCCCCTTTTAGGATCATGCCAAGCGGCAGACATGTAAGTGGGAGTGGCCAGAAGACAATGGGTGCCCGCTCTATATGCTCCCCCAATGTCTTTCTAGATGGAATATATGTTTTAAAATCAGCTCCTCTTCCCTCAAGGAAGTGGGCTGGTTAAAAAAAAACGTTTCCTGCTTGAGGGTGCGAACTCATGGAGTGAGGTCTGCTACCCCTTAAGGCCACCATCTGTGCATTCGTAGCCAATTGCATGATGTTGCAAATAATGACCTGTCGTGTCAGTATTTTCAGGCAGGTTATTTTCCAACCCCATGCGAATGGGAAATTTCCGATGGAACCAATTAGTACATAGGTTGCATCCTAAATTGCATCCCCGTTCACAAGCCAGTCGTATGTGCAATTTGCACATGTCTCGTTTTCGAACAGGCATAGGATGTTAGTCACCTACTGGACCTACTTACCTTTAGGAAGCTGCTAAAAACCTGGCTGTTCTAGCAACAACCTTAAGGTTTTTTCCCCTTCAGGGACAGAAACAGTTCCAGCTCTGAGGTTCATTAGCGCCGGGACACTCTTAGCTGTGCGCTTTACAAATTCCCTTTAACATAACATAACACCTGTTACTGCTCTGTAGCCATGGTAACCTAATAGGAGAAGAGACAGTACCAGGCTGTAACCCCACACAGGCACACACTCAATAGTGTGGCTGAGAGCAGTAGGTGGTCGGTGGCGACCGAGGTCGCCCAGTCCAAATCTTTTGTCTTTGATGTCAAGTAAGCTGCATTTATGCTGTGCTCTCTATAATCTAGTTTTCTGTTTCAAATGCAAGCGCTTGCAGAATAAAGATTTCCTGCCGCCCCCTCACCTAGAGAGCCCGAATGTACAGCATTACCTTTGCAGAACCAAAACACCGAGCCCTGGCCTAGTGTGACTCATATGTTTGGAGACGCAGCCCTCTTAGCACGAGCGACCTGACGTAACCTCCTGGCATCAGAGGTTCGCCACAAGATAAGAATCCAGTGTCCTTGCTCGACCTTCTTTTAACACCACTAATAGACGCTGTGAATTCCCTTCGTCGAACGCATATATTTATCCAACCACTCATCCATTCACACCAGTGCTTAATTTGAGCTGATGGTTTCTGGTGCTCGGCACCGGCACTTAATTGGTTTCTGGTGCTCTGCATGGCACTTAATTGTCATCCCCATACTTATGACACCCTGCCACATGGTGGCGCTGCTCATCCAATTTAGAGATGAGCAGAACAACCGGTGTTTATGAATACAATTTGCATTAAAAAAAATACTAATACCTGTCTCCCCAGCCATTCCCTTAGCTTTGGGGACCTGGAATAATCTGAACTGTCGCACTTCCATGCGAGAAAGATGGTTAGTAGTTGTTTTGGTACCGTCATGGCAGCTATGACGGGGCAATGGGTGCTGCAAGCTGCAGTTGCCTCCTGGTCAGGGCCCTGGCACTTATTATTTTACAAATTAAGCACTGATTCACACTCCCACTAACCAATTCAGGCACACGCTCACAAACGAAACCAGTCACCTATTCATCATTACCCATTTATCCACTTATTAACCTGTGCATTCCCTCATCCCACCTTTTCGCCCATCCACTCACTCATTCATCCATCCACTTACCAGCTTATTGCAGAGCAAACTGTCAGCAATGTGGCAACACTTTGGCCCTCACTCCGAGTTACGTGGAGTTCTCGATTAGGCAGTAACAGGGGTTACTGATCAAATCTGGCATTCCTTATGCCGTAATTGTCCATGCACAATAACCCCAGGTGTTTCCGGGGACACATCCTCCTGGTCTTAGCTGCCAGAACGTGTCTCTGGAAAAAGGCACTGTATTGGGGAATTTCCTGCAGAAATCAGAGTATTGACACTGATTTCGACAGTAGTTTCTCAGTCCACAGAAGATAGCACTACAGTAATTCCATTTCCTAAAATTAATAATTAACTCACCGGCGTCTTGGAATGTGTGCCTTAGTATTATGGGCACACTGATCTACTTGGAAGAAGTCTGATACAGATATTCATCCACTCACTCACTCATTAAACCTCCAATTTAAACACATCCACTCACTTGCCATTCTTCCGCCCACTCTCATTTCGTAACAATTTACCCATTTAATGACCCACACATTTGTTCATCTGTTCACCCATTTATCCATCCAGCCATTCACCCATCCACCTATCCACTCACTGAATCATCCCCTCATCTGTGCCTGTACCCATTCACTTATCAACCAACTCCACACTCTATTCGCTCACCCATCCATCCACCCACTTGCTCCTTCATAATTCCAGTAACTGGTTGCCTTTCACTCATCTATATACCCACTTGCCCACCCATATTTCCCCATCTGTCAACCCATCCATTCACACAGTCAACCATCAGCAACCTGTTTATTCACTCAAACAACCAGTAACTAAAACTATTGACACTGCACCTCAGACCACGCTTATCCTCTACCTCAGGTTTTTATGCATACACCCAGTCACACTTTTAATGAGCTCCACATCCATCTACGCAGCCACCCACTCATCCATCCGCTCATTTTCTTGCCCACCCATTGAAGGATCGTCGCATTACTCTCGAACACCCAATCACTGACTATATTCATTTATCCTTACACTAATCCATCCACCCACATACCCTGTCTATTTACAAACAATTTACTCACATTGCCTTCCCACGTATATCCTTCCATCCACCCGCCCATCCATTCATGCAGACAACTTCCAAAGAGCCACTCATCCACCAACTACCACTCAATTGCACGTCCATCCACTCACTCAACCATACATCCAAGCACTGCTTGACTGAAACATCCACCTATTCGCCCATCTATATTTTCCATTCATCCACCCTCATCCATTTCCTCTTGCATCCATCTACCCACTTACCCAGCCATACACTCACCATTGATAAATACATTGAGATGTTCTCTCAGTTCCATCCACGCATTCTCACACACACACACACACACACACACACACACACACACACACACACACACACACACACACACACACACACACACACACACACACACACACACACACACACACACACACACACACACACACATTTATCGATATACCTACTCATTCACCCAACCACTCTTCCAGTCATTCACCCAGTCATTGCTCGACTGTCAAACATCAAGCCATCTGTTGACCTGGCTATACTACTTCATCTACTTGACCATCCTTTTACACACACAGCCTGACTAATTACATGCATTCATCATACATTCATCCATCTCTCATCCATTCATCCACTCACTGATTCAACCATAAGTTTATCTGTACCTGCATACAGCCAATTACTGATCAGCCCACAACACTCCTGATGTTGCATTCAGTATATGACATGATACAGCAGTTGTCGCCTTCAGAAATTGACTCAGTACAAGGTATGTAGCCCCACAACTGATCGAAATGTTTTACTTATTTGTTTGTTGTAAGACAATACACACCAATGTTTGGCCTCGGAGTGCATGAGGCAGAGAACAGAAACCGACAATAACGCAGAAATCCAATGAACATATAAAATAATCAATAATACAGCTGCAGAATCGAATCTGGAGGTAGAATCTCCCCTTTGTATAAATATATGATGATCTAAAAGACTAGAAGTGGATGAACAAACAAGGGTCGAAAGTGCCTCTGAGGTGGCTGTGGTGCAGGTACTAAGTTAAGACGTCTTCCAAAACTGGGCATAATGACGTTAAGTCTGCTCCAGAACAGAACATATAATAACAGATTTTTAATCTAAACACTGTTTATGGGCCTTCAGGCACATTCCACAATATGGTAGAGCACAGAGATGGTAATTGTCTCTGTGCTGGAAGATCTTAGACAGAAAGCAGACCGGGTGAGGCAGCTGTCCTAGTCTTTTTAGATCTCTTTGCTGCTTTTAAGTCCATCAGTCGTGCTTTACTGCTACACCGTCTGTAGGACTGGGCTGTAATCAGCAATCGCTAACGTGATTCACATCTTTCTTAAAACATCGAACTCAATCTGTTACATGGGCACCTTTTGAATCCGAAACTATAATCATGACATGCAGGGTCCCGCAAGGTTATATTTCATCCCTTCTGCTGTTAAATATTTATGTGTCACCATTAGCTAAACTGCTGGAGAGCAGTGAAGGTAACTTTTATATGTATGCAAATTACACGCAGATCATTTTTGATCTGCAACAGTCTAGGCATTTAAGCTCCAACAGTGGTACATCTGTGCCGACATGGCCCCAATTCTCCTTACCATTCAAAAGTGGATGGCAAAAATGTTTTAAAGAGTAAGGCCGTCAAGACAGAATATCTAATCATTAAAGATTCAGCAACAACACTTCCATGTTCCATCTGGCCTGATATAATAGGTCCATGCCTGCCCCCTGCAAAGGCAGGCGACAACCTGCGAATAACAATCGATGTAGAACTGAAGATGGAGCCTGGTGGTTCAGGCTCTTGCTTTCAGGACAGGCCTTGGGAACATATCTCACTGCTCCATCTGATAGGGAATCTAAATGCTTGGAGGACTGTGGAAAGAAATGTTTTCCGCCAGCAGTCTGGCATCGAAATTGGTAAATGCCACATACCTTGTTAGGTCGAGCCTAGAAGTGCGCACATGCTGCTCTGCGAGGCATGTGTATTCAGTACAGGGGCTTCAAGCTGGCTTGTCATTGGTTGTTCAAGGTGCCTTTCTAAATTCCTTATTTTCAAATGGTAAATCGTGCTCATTTGTCCCTCTTTTTGGTCTGTCGTTCCCTCCCATAGTGACTGGCTCTGTTACAGGGCACATTTTGGTTCTGTCATTATGCGCACTATATTTTCCGATTGCCTGCCTCATGTTCTGGAAATGTTGCAATGCGAGCAGCTGACCAGTGTTACTGCTTTCCCCTCCCACCATTTCGTGTGTTCTCCCCTTCGCGCCTTAGCTTTCACTTATGATCTACAGGGCCTGGGTCACTGAAGATCGAGTTGAGCATTCACAAAGTTAGAAATTTGAGTTTACTCTCTAGCTCCCTTTCACCCAATCTTTCATTTTCAGCATTAATTATGAATCAATCGCTCGGAGCTCCTTTGCTCCGTTTCTGGAAACAGGGCTGTAAATCTTGTTCTTTATCTGGTCACAAATGTGGCAGCTGTGTCTCTGTTCCTCATTCTAAGCCCTCTAGGCAGTGCTGCAGGTGTCTTTCTAGTCACAGTGGTAATTCCTCATTCTAAGTTCTCTAGTCAGTGCTGCTAGCAGCGTCTCTGTTCCCAGCGGTAATTCCTCATTCTTAGTCCTCTAGCTAGTGCTGCTAGCTGCTTCTCTAGTCCTAGTGGTAATTCCTCATTCTTAGTCTCCTAGACAGTGCTGAAGTAGCTTCTCTGGTTCCAGTGGTAATTCCTCATTCTCAGTCCTCTAGACAGTGCTGATCGCTGCTTCGCTGGTCCCTTCAGTAATTCCTCATTCTAAGTCCTCTGGACAGTGCTGCTAGCTGCTTCTCTGCTCCCGTCAGTAATTCCTCATTCTCAGTCCTCTAGACAGTGCTGTTTCTCTGCTCCTGTCGGTAATTCCTCATTCTAAGTCCTCTAGGCAGTGCTGCTAGCTGCTTCTCTGCTCCCTTCAGTAATTCCTCATTCTAAGTCCTCTAGGCAGCACTGCTAGCTGCTACTCTGGTCCCGTCGGTAATTCCTCATTCTAAGTCCTGTAGGTAGTGCTGCAGCTGCTTTTCTGGTGCTAGTGGTAATTCCTCATTCTAAGTCCTATAGGCAGTGCTGCAGTGTCTCTGTTCATACACTCCAAACAAAAACACATAGATAAAAGTCATTGTCATTTACAACGCCAATAGCTCTAACTCTGACAAGTACGAGACCTATTGCATTGCAAATGCTTGTTTGCAGTTATGCTCACACTTTGTGAGACATGGCCCAGATGGTTGTTACCCATTTTCCTGGCAACCTTAAAGCCCATTTTTCTGAATTAATTCGGGATAGCCAGGAAGCTTCCAGGCACATTATAAAATCTGGCCTTGATACTGTTAATGCGGTGGTACAAGCTAATGTTCCTTTGGTTCTGGCCATTGCCATACTTGGCATCGTAGCTTGAGCTTTTCTAGAGCTGTGAAGACCACTCTCCTGGACCTCCCTTTGACAGCGCTGGTTTGTTCGAGGACACTGCTGAATCATCCTTGGATTGATTCAAGGCCAGCTGGGCTGCTGCTTGGTCTTTAGGCCTGCAACAGTAACTGCTTCAGAGGCATTACAGAGAATTTTGGCACGTATGGGGCTTTTCAAGAGGCTTCAGTTTTCCCTTCACCAGTATGCCCAGTCACACCAGAGGCAGTCCCAAAATCCCATCCGGGGTCACAACATCCTGTTATCTCCCATTCTTCCTCTCCTACACCATGAGGCAAACAGCTCTAGTTTACTGTTACTCAAGTACCAGGAGCTGGAGGGAGGCTGGTTGTCCTCCTTTCTATGGGCCTGAAAGGCCATCACATGAGGCCAGTGGGTCATACAAATATTAGAAAGCGGGTATACACTACCTTTCCTATAAGTCCATTCTACACCCCCCTTCCCTCATCCTTCTTCCCTTTCCGAAGATCACCTCTCCTTTTTTCCACAGGAGATGGCAAGCAAGCTATTCAGAATACTTCCTTGTTCCCAAGAAGATGGCAGTCTGTGCCCAGTATTAGACCTCAGGATCCTGAACTTTTTCTCAGGAAGGAAAAGTTCTATATGTTGACCATGGCTCAGGTCTGTTGGTGTTGAAAGCGGAAGACTGGTTGCTGTCACTCGATTTGTAGGACACATATTTTCATGTTCCATTCCTGCGGTAGCATCAGATGTACCTGTGTTTTGTGGTCTACTCCATCCTTAACCAATTTTCAGTTCTTCTGTTTGGCTGAAAATCAGCACCTTGAGTCTTCACCTAGGTAATAGTGGTGGGTGCGACCCATCTTAGATGGTCGGGGTTATGGTTTTCCCATACCTGAATGACTGACTGATCAAAACGGAGTCACTAGAGGTGGTGATGTGCCATCTGCGATCGATGGTATCTACTATTTGACTGGGCTTTTCCATCATCAGGCCTAAATCTAATTTGAAACACTCCCAACATCTCCTTTTCCTATGGGCAATTCTGGACACTGCCCTTCTCTGTGTCTTTCCACCTCCTCAGAACATTTGAGGCATCCAGATGATGGCTCCATCCTTCCTGGAAGGCACATGAGTTTCAGTTCTGATGGTGTTGCGCTTGCTGGGCCTGCTGGCTTCCTATATTCTCCAGGTCATGTGCACAAATTGGCGCACAAGGCTTCTACAGTGATGCCTCCGAAGGCAGTGGTTTCAGCATGGGGAAGATTTGTCAAACACCATTGTGGTCCCCTAAAACGCTGCGACAGATGTGGTCTGGTGGGAGACCAAGGAGAACCTTTTCCGATGGATGTCCTCCTGCCCCCCTCCAACCATGGCCCCAAAAGTAAAAGACACCTGCAGTCTCAGATGTGGGAACCCATCTGTTAGATATCGAGATCAGGGGCCTATGGTCTCCCAAAGAGCAGGTGCTACATATCAACCTGCTGGAGCTGCGGGCAATTTGGTTGATTCTCTAGGGCGTCCTCCCATTCATTTCTGGCTGGGCTGTCCAGATCTTGAAAGGCAATACGACCGCTACGCAGTGCTTAATTTGAGCCAGTGGTTTCCGGTGCTCGGCACTGGCACTTAATTGGTTTCCGGTGCTCGGCACTGGCACTTCTTGTCCTCACCACACTTATGACACTCTGCCACATGGTGGCGCTGCTCATCTAATTTAGAGATGAGCAGAACAACGGTTGTTTATGAATGCAATATACATTTAAAAATACTAATACCTGCCTCCCCAGCCCTTCCATTAGCTTTGGGGACCTGGAATAATTTGAACTGTTGCACTTGCAGGAAAGAGAAATGGTTAGTAGTTGTTTTTGTACTGTCATTGGTAGCGATGACGGGGCAATAAGTGGTTCAAACTGCAGTAGCCTTCTGGTCAAGGCCCCGGCACTTATTATTTTACAAATTAAGCACTGCCGGTAAGTGGTATGTGACCAAGCAAGGTTGGGAGTAGGGTCCCAACATTTTTGTCAGGAGGCATTGAGACTGTGGTCTTGGGCACACTCTCAAGGGATTTGGTTAACAGCCAATCACCTGGCACGGTCTCTGAATGTCAGAGCCGACTACCTGAGCCGGTGTTATTGTTCCATTCACAAGTGGCTTCTTCTACCGGAGGTAGTTTTGGACATCTTTGCCCTGTGTGGCACTCCTCATTCGCTTCTTTGGAAAACGCTCACTGCCCCCCAAAAATATTGTCAGGAAAGCTACAATTGTTGTATCAAGAAGCTCTTGAACAGGGCAAGCTCCCTAAAATAATGAAAGAAGCAGTAATTATACTATTACTGAAGCATGGCAAAGACCCAACAGATTGTCAGGCGTATAGGCCATTGTCAGTGTCAAACTCTGACAATAAATGTTGCCTAAGAGCCTGAGGGGTGTTATCAGGACCAGTACATACAGATGAAACTGGTTTTATACCCGATGGGCATACTGCATTGAATATTAGCCAGCTGTCCAAGGTGATGGGTTAAGTGGAGTGGAGTGCCGAGGACCCAGTATTGGCATCATTGGATAGCAAAAAAAACGTTTGATACAGTAGGTTGGCGGTACTTAGTTGCAACTTTAAAACCCATGAACTTTGGCCCACAATTCCTAAAAACAAGCATTGGCAAAGCCAACAAGTCTGGCTTTAAAGGAATGTTGTATGGTAATGTGAAGCATTATCCATAAGTAGCATGGAAATGGATATATATTTGTGTGGAAGCAAAGAACTGTAGAATAATATTGGTGTAGATTAAAAGCTCAGGTGACAATTTGTTGCCAAGTCAAGCCGAACCTAAACATCCATGTAGGTTAATCACTGCCCTCCTCCCATCTGTGCTGCAGATAGGAGACAAAACACCATAAATTATCTAGGTCTCTAAGACCGTTTGATAGCATTACAGTGTCATCTGTATGCCCTGAAAGTTCAAGCTCTGACAACTGGATAAATAAACAAAATGATCTCAACTGTGTGAAGAGCAAGCAGTTTTCTTGTGGAAGCACACAACTTCTGCCCAATCAAAACATGTACTTCTGGCTCCCAACATGTGTGCGGAGCCAAAGCCCCTCTATTGATGTTCACATTATTGTCTGGCGACAGTTTCGCTGTCAAGCCAGACCTTAAAAATTGTGTCACTATCATATACAAAACCACTGGCCAGAGTTGGAACTAATTAATATACCTGTCGAGAATGGGAGCTTGAGAGAGGCACCAGCCAGGGGTGCCCCCTGTCACCCTTGCTGTTTGCCCTGGCGATAGAACCATTGACGTGCAGATTGAGGCAAGTCATGGATGACCGGGCAATAAAGGCATGGGCTCGGAAACATTTGGTGTCCCTCTACACAGACGACCTCCCGGTAAACTCTCTGGGAATATTACTGGATGAAAGAGAAAATTTTGGCACGCAAACGCGATTGAGGGTAAAAAAGCAGGACTCCTCATTTCACCCCCTGGAAAACCTGCAACAAGTGTCCAAATCAAATTTTATGTAAACCGATATACCTGGGAACGTAAACTTGTTTAGGTATTTGGATGTAACAGTAAAGAGCGAAGAAGATGATTGACTGGGGTTAAATCCGTTAAAGATATGAATAGTCGTAAGGAACATATGTGGCTCACTACCTCTGTTGTTAGCCGGCAGAATAGCTTTAGTGAAGTGCTGCCTGTTCCCATACCACTGAAGAAAAAGAGAGAAACCCCTCAGCAAACCAAGGGGGCAAGGTCGTAAAGGCAGGAGCACAACTACGCAAGAGCAGAGATTGATAAAAGTGCAAATGTCCCAAAAATAGATACGCAGTCAATCAATATATCTTATATTTATGATTTAGAATCATATAAAATTCATAGGACATAAAAGACAAGACAATAAATCAACATCTCCCCGAATAAAATTCAAATAAAATTGCTCGTCTTGTTATCCGCGGTTTCTGCTGCGAAGCAATAATCACGGCGGCGCCCAACTCCGCAGCCACATAAAAGAATGAAAGTCATTTTGGTAAGACTGACTGCAGAGTTGGGAGCACGCGCGATTATCGCTGCGCGGCGGAAGCCGGGGATAACGAGACGAGCCAGCAGTGTTCGAACTGACAGCCAGCCGAGAGGTGTGGTCTTTCTGCGATGTGGCCGCTTGAGGAAGAGGAAGTGAATACATTTTTGACAGAAAATTTAAGGAATTTCCTTGAGCTATTCGTTATATTCTCGTTCTCCCCCGAGTATATGTATATAGTTAAGTAGTTCTGAGCAGCGGTCGCATGCGATAGGGCCTTCGGGCCATCAGGGATTTCTGGACGCCTGCTTGTGTGAGGATCAACTGACATACGTCCATTAATCTTTAGCAACGGTGGAGACTTGTGCTATAAGGTTTTTGCGTGATTGATACCAATCATAAGCAATATATGTGTTGTAAAATTTTTGTTGTCTTGAATAAGGTGGTTTCAATTAGATACATCCACTCAAATGCGTCGATGAGCACATCTTGCGCATTTTCTGCCATATTTGATTGTTGAAATTTTAAAGTATGTGAATTCATTTTCTTAGGAATATTTATGCAATTTTAGTTTAATTTTATTCAGGAAGCTCTCATGAATTTTTTATGACTGTAAATATAATATATATTTGTATGTTGATGATTTGTGGATCTATTTTTGCACTTTAATTAATCTCTGTTTTTGCTTAGGGGAGCTTTGTTGTGTTTCTGTACCACGCATAGTGCATACAAAATGTAGATCCTTACTAATCAACATAATATGGGGCAAGTAAAACAGTAGGGTCAGTACGGATACACTACAATGGTCTTACGAATTGAATGGGCTCAAAGTCAGTGGCGGCCGGCGCTGCTCGCAGGTGTCGGGGCGGGTGAGGGGGGGCAGCATAGGGGTGCGCGCGGGGCAATGTTAAATTAAAAAAATACACTTACCTTGCAGCCGGGTCCCGCGTCTCCGCTCCTGCTCTCCTCCGTCTCGGACTCCAGGAAACACAGCCAGGCTCCCCTGACTAATCACAACGGTGCAATGCAGCGTTGTGATTGGTAAGCACCCAGGCTCCCCTGACCAATCACAACGCTGCAATGCAGCGTTGTGATTGGTCTGAGCGCCTTGGTTCAGCGCTCAGGCAGGGACTGGGGGCCTGGGCATGTTCTCCATGCAGGCTGCATTACAGCCTGCATGGAGAACAGGGAAAGTGCGCATGACTGTTTTGGGCAGCCCAAGAGGGCCGACCAAACAGTCATTGCGCACTTAGAACGGTTCTACCACTCCTCCCCTGCTCTGCAACCCCGCCTCCTCACGCAAAGCTGCCGCAGCAGAAGGACAAAATATAATGATAATAACATTATGTTATTATCATTTTATTTTTTCCTTTTTTTACTACTTCAAGGCAGTGGGGCGACGCTCCTTCGCCTTAGAGCAGGAGCCACCACTGCTCAAGGTACCGGACTTTGAAGCATACTGTCAGGAGGCAAAATTATAATTTGCTGCAAGCTGGTATGATTTACCAAATAGCATAGACGGACTTCTGTTAGAAGGGGCACTAATAAGAGAGTGCGTACAAGACAACTCTGACAGGTGACACACCATCATAGATGACCAACGCCTATTATGAGTCATGTTACACAACTGGCAGATGTACATATCCAGGTATGACAGGTGGCTTCCCGACTCTGAAAACATACCCCTATAGGACAATCCAGTATTCGGACACAAAGATCAAATACTAGGCATGTCCAAGTGGGGAAAGGGTGGATGTTGGGAAGGAGGGGGGCGTTACCCGAGGACAGACTACAGAGTGCCACTGAGACGTTTCACCCTGGAGTGGGACCGTTTCTACACTACTTAGCTCTACGCAGAACAGCAATGAAAGTGTGGGGAACAGTTAGTGGATCCCCACGTAAATCACATACACTACACCTGCTGCTTCAGACAGATTGTGGCAGGGGGATCATAAAAGGGGTATACCTGGCATTATGGGGAGAACCACCCTCTAAAAAGTTGAACAAAATGGGAAGCTGATTGCAGGCATTCCTTTAATGATAAACAATGGGATGAAACACTAGCACTATTTCACCCAGCCACCAGCAGTGCTAGGTTCCTGTTAATACAGTCAAGCATGCCAAGTTTCCCAGGTCCATGCGTGATGTGCTGCTCCAGTTCGGGTTTTTTCTTTGAGTTCTGGGACTTGTAGTCTTGTTTATTGCATTATAAAACAGAACTACAAGTCCCACAATTACAAAAAAAACCTGAACTGGAGCAGCACATCAGGCAAGAACCTGGGAAACTTGGCAGCTATGTACAGTCCAGTTTCATTCACAGGACGTGGGTTACCCTTGCAATGCTGCACAAGATAGACCCTACATAGCCCCATAACTGCCTCAGGTGTCAACAGTCTGGTACTATGTATTTCCACTTGACGTCGGACTGTCCTCTAATACATGCATATTGGATGCAGGTTGTTGACTGCTACAATGAAGGGTTCCAACTAGAGCGACACAACAGCCTTCAAGCATGTCTGTTGGGGGTGGGTGCAAGCAAATCCAAGAATAAAATAAAGCAGAAATGTCAATTTCACACTTGTTACCATGGAGGTGCCTGGTTGGCTATTCATTGGCTGATTCCATAAGCCGGGTCTTTAACTGGAAAAAGACAGGAGAATGGTGTGTGGTAGAAGAGATCCAAATGAAAATGACATGACGAGACGAAAAATTGGAAGATCTAGAATGGTGGCAATTACTTACTAAAAAGTACAATACCTGCTAGATGACGCGCACCCTGAACGGCTCATAGTTTGTAGAGCATAAACAGTGTAAATATAACACATTAGATGACACATACCATCGCAGGGGGAATATGGATAAGTAGCTCTATCATTGCAAGGAGTCCAACATGTTGTAGTTCTGTGTGCTGGCTGTATATAAGATTTATTTTTATATGGATCATGCCTCTCCACAGTCATTAAACAAGTTAATTGTATCTTATGATTTGTAATATGTAGAATGAAAAAATCCAATAAAAAATATTCAGAAATAAATGCTCACTGTCTGCAACTCTGCACTGTCCAGAATTTATAGAGGGGAGCTTTGGAGAATGAGGTGGAACTTTCTGCTTCATTATGAGTTTTCCCCATACTTTTTATTCCTCGAGTTCTGTGGATGATTGTCCAAGACCAGGCCCAAGTCATCCATATCGCCCCAGATTGGCTGAGACACTCTGCCCCCATCCATGTGCCCCCTGCTTTGTCTTCCTCTCAGGACGGGGTGAGGTTGGTTCTGCACCCTAATCTTCAGAGCTTCCACTTTCATGCCTGGAGATTGGATGGGGACACTGAAGCTCCTTTTTGCTGCTGACAGAGGTGCTGGACGTCTTCTTGTCAGCTCATCGCCCACCACCAAACCTGTAGATTCTGGTAGGTGGAACAGTTTTTTCTCTTGGTGCGCAGACAACAATGTAGATCCCTCGTGAGCGCAAATGTCAGAGGTCCTTTAGTTCACACACTCTGGTTCAGAGAGTGTGTAGTGGGCACTGTCAAGGGTTATTTGCCGGTGTTGTTGGCATTCCCTTGTCTCCCCGACCAACCTTTAATGTTCAAGTCTCCAATTGTGATGAGGTTCCTTAAAGGGTTCACCAATTATAAGCCCCCTCCTTTGGTTATGCCCCAATGAGACCTAAATATTAATCTCACTTTTATGATAGCAATCTGCCTGAGACTCTTTGTAGTTGTCAGTTACAGTTGTTGACTGAAAAGATGGACTTTTTAGTTGCCATTATTTCGGTGAGACGGGTCAGTGAGTTGCAAGCACTGAGTGTCCACCGCCAATTACAACATTTTTCCTGGGGAGCTGGTATTGTGAACCAGAGGTGCCTGCCTTCCCAAGGTGGTTACTCCCTTTCACCTGGGTCACTCATCACCCTTCCATCTTCCTATCACCCGCATCACCCCACGAAAATAGAGGAGTGGTTGCATCGCCTGGGAGCTTGGTGGGGAGTTTTCTTTTCTATTAATTGTATCAAGGGTACAGAATCAGATGACCAGCTCTGTGTTGGTTACTGCAGCAGTAGGAGGGGCAAGGCAGTTCAAATGTGGATGTTGTCTCACTGGATCACTTGCACCAAAATATGCTCTGCCCTTGCAAAAAAATAACCGTCTGATGGAATCAGAGCCCATTCCATAGGGGTCTTACGTTTTCTGCTCTTGCTGGAGCTGTTCTCACCACAGAGATCTGCAAGGCAGTGACGTGGTCATCCAGGGATGGGCAGTTTTACAGATCTTGCTGCAAGATTGGCTATTCTGACCATCCATTAGCCCCCCACCTGTGGAGGTATTAATTGGGAATCTATTCAACAAGTGAGGAATCTGCTGATAGAAGTATACATCATCCCGCTTCCTCATACCGCTATTCTCCTTAATAGGCAATGACTTGCTTTGCGAGGCAGTAGAACCCCTGATGACACCAAATTCACTATTTTTGTCCTGAGTAAACCCATGAGTAGCTGAAATAACCTGTACAACTACATTCGACAGACCAATTAACAGGGTTTCCCTACTACACCAGGCTCCTTGAAGCTGTGTTGTACTCTCTTCTCAGCTGTCTTCTCACTTCTCTCCTTATGGTCTTCTTTGAGACTTTTAATCAGAATTCCATCATGGTCAGGAATCAGTGCTGCTGTTGTGAATATCTAGGATTAGCTGTGTTATAATTATCATGCTTTTTCCTTTTGGGTAACCCCCTTCTTGAATTATATATGTTGATGATTTAGATCTAAATGTCAAAATATAATATGCACATGTATTCATGTTGTTATTCATTGCAAGGTGATACTCGAGTCTGCTTGAATAATTTCATTTTATTTTGTATGAATAGAATTCTCTCTTTTCATGATTGTTTAAATAATGAGCAAGGTTTCATGGAAGCTGATAATTTCACTTCTCATTTATTGCTCTTAAAAAACATGGCTACACAGAATACAAGTAAGTGAAAGAGTGTAAAAGCCTCTTCCTCTAATTTTTGTATTCTGAAAGGTGTCACAATAAACAGATACATTATATAAACTAAGAACAGAGTGTGAGAAGAAAGAGAGAGGAACTTCATCTCAGAGACTCGAGACAGCGGCCATTCAGAAGCGTATCGCCTTCCGTTGCTGAAGGCTACCAGGAGGCACATCTAGCCTTTGCTTAATGAACTTATTTGCCTGCCTGCCCCTGCAGACGAAAATAGCGGGTGCAGCTATTTTGTTGAACATGGATTCAATTGTACAGAATAGGTATGAACCATCTTTGAAACTCAATATTAGGCTCCTTCTTTGGTGCTAAGGTTAGTTTAGTTAGCCAATGAGATAATGGTGGGGTTGGAGACATTAATATACAAATAGTCCTGTGATTTCCCCAGTATGTTGCAATATTATTTTATATTCACTCTCTTTGCAAATCTTGTTGCCGCTATTTTGTTGCTCTTTCTAATAGTCACTATTTATATTGTATGCACAAGGCTAAGATTCTCCCGATCTCGATGATAATGCTCAGTGAAGACCTGAAGAGCTTCGGAGCTCCGCTGCAGCAGCAGTCAAACTGGACCTATGTGTGCTGCGGCTGGGCACCTCCTGCCCTAAGAGCAAGAGAGAAGCGGATGAGGATCATTGAGGGCTGTAGCTGGTGGCCAGCGGTGATGGAAGTGTAGCGGTTGGTGGCTCAGTCAGGAAGTGCCCCATGAAGTGTATGGAGTGAGAGCAGGGCCGCCTTCAAACTTGCAGAAGTAAGCACAAGCGGCTGGTTGCGGTTGGCATTGAGGCTGAATTTGGGCTAAATGCACACAAGGAGAGGACCGCTGAAGGAGGGGAGCCCCCCTGGGTAGTCAGTTGAGCTGGCTGAGACTTACAGAATCCAATAAGATCACCTGGACAGCCTAGGGTGCCGCTATAGGAGCTGGGAGAGCCAGAGAGTGGATACATTTCACCCTGTGGCTTGCTGAATTGCCCCAACACAGTAGCAATCCCTGGCATTTTGGCCTAAATTGATGGGATGATTCAAGCACTATGATTTACCTGCATGCATTATTATTTCTAAGGGCAAAATACTTTGACTGGGGCATTACACTGTATACGACGTGTACTATGAGATGTGGGTGGAGCATCTCTGTGTATAATGCATTGAGCTCACGAGTGTAGGTTGGTGCTCATGGTTTCTCTGTGCTTGCAGAGTCCACCCCTCCCACCTGCTGCAACATGGACAGGCATAACAAGGTTAAGGACAGTACTTTGAAGCAGCCTGTGGTAGGGCTTACAGATATGTCAAAAGAAACTGCTGCATGACATGTAGGGGGTGACGGGGTAGATGGCTGAATGCATAAACTGGATGTTTTGCCAGTTACTATAAAGGACTCTGGATGCCCTGGAAAATGAAATAGATGCAGTAGTAGCAGATATTAGACTTGTCCAAGATCAGCAGCGCAAAATGACCGACAGAATAACTAAAACAGAGCAGGTTATTACTGAGTTGCAGCCAGTCACTGGAGACCTACAAGAGCAAATGAAGGAGGTCATGGAAAGATTGCTATTTATAGAATACAGAGCAGAAGATGCTGAAGGAAGGGCCAGAAGAAGTAACATCAGCATTATTGGTCTCCCTGAGCATATGGAGGCCCAATGTATGGTCACCTACTTGGTTAACTGGCTCAAACAGATAATTGCACCAGAAGGGCTATCCCTATTCTTCGCCCTAGATAGAGCACACAGAGTCCTGGTGAGGCCTTGTGTGCCTGGAGCGCCAGCAAGACCATTCACAGCCCACCAACTACATTATTTGGATTGAGACTAAATACTCCAAAAACTCAATGAGAAAGGCATGATATGGGTTGAAAATTACAAAGTAATGATATTTCTGGACTTCACAATTTCAGTGCAAAGACAGGGCACTGTTTATAGAAACTAAAAAATGATTGCGCACAATGGAGATCAAGTATGCTGCGCTATTCCCCGCGTGACTGGGAGTGGTTACAGAGTCTGGCACTACATTTTCACCAACCCATATGAAGGCTGGGACTGTATAGACTCGCAACAGCCCTGGACATCAGACAGGGCTGATCGCCGGCTGTAGGGACCCAGACACAGTATGTGCTCCAAGAATAGGTCTAGGAGATGGGGCCAACCCTTACAGGCCAAGGGTCAGAAGGTCAGGGAGGGATCTGTGGCAGCAGCAGTGAGACTGAGGAGTGGATTACCTAGCGTGGAAACAATACTGGAAGAAACTGCAAGCATTGATACAGACACTGATCCTTAGACTCGACAGTGACATCTGGAAGTGCAATCGAGGCACCTAGATATATTTTCAGATCGGCAGGTGATATTGTGTAATCCCTGTTTGTGCTTGTTGATTATGAACCCTTAAATTGACTCCTCCTACTTGCAAATTGTAATATCAAGGTGTGACTGGATATATATACATACTTGAGTGCTATACTATAACAGGGTTGTGCTGAGGTCTCCCTGGAGGAGGAGACGCTGTACATAATTCCCCACTTTTATATCGAGAATTTTGAACACTCTAAGCTTTTCTAGTTTATAATTAGCAGCTTTGTTTGGCTGGTAGTCCATTGTTTTACCATCCATGGGAGGGTGAGTTGGGTTTGTTTACGATGTTTTATATGTGGGGACGGCGTGACCAGCCATATGTGGAGTGAGAGATAAGACATTGGTCTCATTAAGGGGACGCCTATAACACATAGGGGTCAGAAGGAAGGCTCATCCAATCTCGAAGAACTGCCATTAGCTGTTAAGCCCATAATATGGAATTACAAGGTCTTAATAGCATGATTAAGAGATAAAATACAGGCCAATATAAAACAAAGGGGGATACATATAGTCCTATTGCAAGAAACCTAACTTCCTCAGAGGGGGAGGTGCTGCAGAAAACATAGAGAGGACAACTATATTATACTGATTACTCTGCTTTTGCAAGGAGATAATTATTTGGATCCAGTCAGGGACTCCCTTCCAGCTAACTTAAGGATAAAAATGGTAGATATTTTGTTGTAGCTGGGAGACTTAATGGCAATGATCTGGCCAATGTCAATATCTATGCACCCAATGCAGATCAACCTGGTCTAAATACAGTTTGTAGAGAGATAGCACCCTATATGCCCCACTCTCTGAAGGGAGAGACTTAAGCTGTGTGGTGAACACGAACGATCCTGGACAGATCACATCCTCTTTTGCCAGATTCTCCTACTGTCAGAATGGCTAAGAGATTTAGGGACTGGCAGACATAGTGGGAATTTATTGATACCTGGAGGACATTGCACACTACTGGAAGGGATGGCTCGCACTTTTCAGCATTACATGAACTCCATGCCAGGCTGGACACATTTCTCTGTACACCCAACATACATACATACAGAGATGATCCTAAGTGAGTACCTGACCAGACAGTGTCTGATCACAACACCTACTGATGCCGCTGGTACAAAGTTCACTTCGGACTGCTATCCCTAATTTGTGTTTGAAAATAGAAGCCTTAGAAGATCAAGACTTCAGGGAGACAATTAGTGAAGCGATCCAGGAATATTTCGTTGACAACAAGGGCACAGCCTCCTTTGTACTAATTTGGTGGGAGGCTTTCAAGGTTATGTTTTGTGAGAGGTGTATCTCAGAGGTAGTGGGGGCATGCCCGACTTTAGTGCAGGAAGTCACTGAACAAGAATAAACCCTTGGAGAACTGGAAAAGCAGTGACCTGAAAATACGTCCATTCACCCACACTTACTAGCTTCTGAAGCAAAACTGTCTGGAAAGGTAGAATGATTATGAGGCTTCGACTATAGGGAATACATGACTAGAGCGCATGAGGAAAGGGATAAGGCTGGCTCATACCTGGCCTGTAGGGATAATCTATCCACAGATGGAAATTGAAAAACATTTCCTGCAATTCAATCAGAAGCTATATTTAAGCTATATATAAGTGATGGGCTGATGCAGTGAACAAATCGGAGGTATTTCTAGAGGGGGTAGAACTACCACAGCTGCCCCAAAAGGACTTTGATCAACTGGAGGCGAAGGTCACCATAGATCAGATCAAGACTGCTGTGAAGTGAATGTCACACAGAAAGGTGCTAGTGTCCGGTAGAATTCTATGCTACCTATATTGAACATTTGGCCCAAAACTAAGGGACAACAGCTAAATAGAGGAGGGTTTTACCCCAGACGACTAGGGAGGCATTAGTGGTCCCTTTACATAAACCTGGCAGGGACCGTGATGAGGTAACAGTATACAGGCCCCTACGTTGAAGCTAAATGTTGATTTTGAGTAGAATACTTACCACAAGGCTTACCACATAAATGGGTTTTATCCCAAGCCGTAGCACTGCAATGAATATAAGAATTTGTCAGAGGATGCCATGGTCTTATCAATTGATATCGATTAAGGTTTTAACACCTTAGAATGGCTATATCTATACAATGTTATGGAGAGAATGGAGCTGGAAATTGGCTTCTGTGCATGGGCTAAACTTCTATACACTTCTCTGATAGCAAGGGTTAGTACCAGCTGTGTTACCTCGGAAACATATTTGGTCCAAAGCGGCAGGTTTGCCCACTGTCTCCGCTGCTTCTTATCCTGGCAGTTGAGCCTTTCTCATGCAGGACCAGACCGGGAGCATTGCATCATGACACAACTCATTTTTTGCAAATGTATGTATCTACGATATGTTACGGTTTCTTGATAATTGACTGATCTAGATTCAGCTATTTGGCATTTAAAAGAGTTGGGTAATCTATCCGGACGTTACATCAACTGGGATAAAGCCAGTGCGTTCATCGTGCGACCGCCACTGGAGGAGGATGTCCCACCTTAGCCCCCCTTTGTACTTAACTGGAAACAGATAGGAATGAAATACTTTGGGGTTCATCTATACTGATCAAAAACTGATTTAACTGAAGGTCATATAGGTAGAGCAATGACTACGTTAAGGGCTAGAGTGGCCTTCTGGAAGACGCTGGCAGTATCTGTGACGAAGAAAGTGACAATCGCTAAAATGATTGTGCTACCTCAACTTCTATATTTCTTCACCACACTACCAGTGGTGATAGCTAGGTGTTGGTTCTGGGAAATGAACATATTGTTTACAGAGCTTATATGGAACCTGGGTTGGCAAAGATGAGCACTATCTAAATTGTAATTGACATCTGGAGCAGGTGGCCTTGCGGCGCCTGAAATGGAAACCTATTGCGTAGCAGCTCAGCTGCCGTGGGTTACTAGGAGAGTCGCAACTCACATTGCTGGAAAAGATGCTTCCAAAGGCAGTGAGCTGTGCTTTGACGTCCTACTGCAGTTATTATTATACCCTGAGAAAAAGAACGCTTCTACGCAGGTCCATGAGGGTGTGGAGATATTGTTGGGCCAGGGCCCTACACAAAAACACGAACCAGTATTTCTTATTCGCCAGAAATTCCATTCCATTATCTGGAAACTTTGATGGGCCCTTGAGGTAGATTAGACCAATGGCGGGCTAGTGGGATAGAAAAAACTGTTTCTTTTTCCCAAGGAAGGTTACCTTCTCTCCTATGATGACTTGATGGCCGATTTTGGATTTCCAGTGGGGCAATTCTTACAGAACAGGTCACTGACAGCAAACATTTGACAAATATGAAAGAAAGGGAATTTGGAATCTGAAATCCACTGGGGACTTCACACTATCCTCAAAGCATCACAAGGCCACCACGCTAAAGGTCTGAGAACACATTCATTCCCCTGGATTCCCTTAGAGACAAATGGGCACCTACTGAATAGGTGGACAGGCTGAGGGTTCTGGAAGCTGCTCACAAAGTTTTGTGCAAAGCGCATTTCATACTTCTACAATTTTTTATGTTCTCCATAGGGCATACCTCACTCCAGAAAGAATAACTAGGTTCTTTCCAAATGCACAGCTGGAATGCCCAAGGTGCCTGGCTCTTGGGGCAAACTTATACCATATGTTATGGTCATGCCCCGAGATGCGGACATATTGGGTAGCCGTTATCACCTTGCTGATTGACCTCACAAATAGAGGAGATTGGGTAGAGGGCATGGCCTAACGGCTAGAGCGGTCGACCTCGAAGCTGGGGAACCGGGTCCGAGTCTCGGCAGGGACGCTCAGCATCCTGTGATTCTGGGCAAATCACTTAATCTCGTGCCTAACAAAAAAAAATGAACGTGTCCTTCTGTAACACAACTGGTGCTCATGTAAAGCGCTCTGGTACCTTCGGGTCTAGTTTGCGCTATTTAAAACTGCAAAAAAACAAAACAAATAGAACCTTACCAGCCACACCTGCAGCGTGTCTCCTAGGATGCAACCCACACTCCAAAACACAACGTGACGACTGTTTATTGATTTAGCATTAGTTCTGACCATAAGGCAGGTAAGGATACACTGGAAATCAACGGTAGGCCACAGCTGTCTGACGTGGAAAACAGATTTTATGAAATGGTCCGACTATGAAAGTAGCACACTGCTTTGAGAGGCGAGGAGAGGAAGTGGCAGATTGGAGAACGCAAGGACATGGGATACAATAATGACTTCTTTAACAGAAATAGACAATAGATCCAAGAATGATACTCCTCCTCCTGCCGGGGTCCAGGTAAGTATTAGCCTGTTTTGGATGGCGGAAGAAAGCAAGAGAGGGGACCCCTACCCCCGGAGAGCTAAAACCAGTGAGAAACTATCATGAATGGGCCTTGTGTCCTCTACCCTCTCCTGCCCCTTTCTTCCCCCTTCCCAGCAGTAAAGAATAGCAGAATGACTCAATTAATGGCTGGCTTGTCAGGTACCCCATGGTTATTGATTATTTGTACACAAAGAGGCAGCACCGTGCTGTTAAAGCTAAGCTACGAATGGAACATTGTATTGCTGGACAGCATGCTAACAATGGCAAGCTTGCTTCATCCTGCAGCTAGGAAATGTAATAGAGAAATCTGCATGCTTTGGACATGTAATACCTTTGTACAGGAGGCTGTTGAATTTGATGTTGTTTTTGTTCCCTTGAAAAAGAAAACTTTACTAAAATGTGTTCCCAAAAGATGTTTGAATCTGTTTCATAATGGCACAATCTGTTCTGATAGTTACATTTCAGTGCTCCAGTTACACACCATCTCTTTTTTAAAGGTTTCCCCAACACAGGGGGTGGAGTACCATTTGTTGGAAATGTCTTGGGTCGAGTTTTCTGCTGAAGCTCCATTATGGGAAAAGCTCATACATGCAGAGCTGCAGCAATCCTGGCTAATGTTGAACCCTATCATTACTTAGACGACCTGTTAGGGTATCAAGACCATCAAGCATGGTTTGGTTGCCAAGTACCCCGTGTAGTTTGGAATGTTAGAGTGGGTCCCCTGAGCAACGAAGGGTCTACATGGCCAGTGTTAGCTGGGTATACACCATATCCTGATGTAGCAAATCGTACAGTCGCAGAAGTAAGACAGCTACTAAACCAGATAGTGTCCGTCTGTAGGCGAATTCCACAGTACGTTTTACAGTTGACACGTTCGAAAGCATTTGTTCCCAGTCCTCCACAACAAACGCATTCCTCGCTGAAAGCAATTAGTCCAAAATCGATTGCCATTATGTGCAAAGTGTCCACAAAATGAGACGAGATTCAATTTTGGATTGCTTGCAGAATTTGCCAGCTAGAAAGTGGTATATCCGCACACAAATCCTCAGGATAGGCATAAGATGTTAACTATGTGTGTACCACTTGGTATTTTACTACTGTAGAAGAGTGTACTCCTCGGTGAAGAATATTTGCGAATAATTATACTACTATGGAGGAAGAGGTGTGGCGCAGCGGCCAAGGTGACTGACTCCGGAGCACGGGGCTCCCGATTCGATCCCCGGCGGCAGCTCAGCCCAGCACCATGTGACTCTGGGCAATAGCTCGCTTAATCTTCCCGACGGACCCCAGCGCCTTGAGACCCTTAAGGGGGTGATTAGTTCGCGCTTTACAAATATCGGGTTATTATTATTATTTATGCACGGCACAGCATCATTAGCTGTGTTACCCGAGGTTTTGAAACAAATACAAAATGGGCATGGAGCAGGACCTGCTCTTGATTTAAGAATGAAAGTAATAGGTAATTTTGGAGCCCCTTTCCTTAATAGGTCTTAGGAACATTAGAAGTAATGCTGCAGTTCCGGCACTATGCCAGAAGCCGCTGTTGTTCCTGTTCCAGACCTTGAGCGAGAGCGTCTAAAGATTGTTTCAGAGATGTACACCTCTGTGGGCCGAGACACCTTAGGTTCTTGAGCCAGAAAACTGCAACTCAAATGATGGTAAGGAGAAAGTTGCTGACTAAGGAACAGCAGAAGATGCAATAAAAACACAGAACTGGATCTCCTCCAATACAGGAGTCTAGTAGGGGAGGATATCGTTGGAAGGACTGTGATTAAATCAGAAGCCAGATCGGTATCTGAATTCCGATATCCGATCTTCCAATTCGTTACAAGATTCTGGGGACAGTTAAAGAACAGAGAGGAGAAGACAAACTAAGTATTGTAGAAGGGACGAGTACGTCAAGCAGAAAAATGACCGGATATGGGAAGTTAGCATAAAGAAGGAAGTGAAAGTTTCGGACTCAAAGACTCATTTTAAGGGGACAAAAAAGTAGCTGGTTTAGCAAAAAAGCATGTTCTACAAACTACGCGGATCCACTCATATACTAAATATTGGTCCAAGGGCTATGGTAGGAGAGACGGAATGTGTGACTGCTCCCTAGGTGGCCAAGAAACCTTGATGCACTTTTTGTTACTCTGCAATAATTCATTGTCTCTTCGTGGAACTTATCTCCACCCCTTGTTTTTAAAATATAGTACAAGCAGGTGTGAGGATGCTCTCTTACTGTGCTACAGAACTGACCACCCGGAGATCTACCAAGCTGTAGCTTCATATATATATATATATCGCCTTGAAAATAAGACTACTGGCTATAACACAGGCAATGGAGAGCGCTATCTCTTAAGATTCAGAGCAAGGAGCACTGACATTTTGTTAGCATTTATAGCCCTATGTAGTTTCTGATTGGAGCATGAGTTGGACATTGGATTAATTTTTAATTCCTATAAATTGCTTCTATTGATTCAAATTGCATTTGCATATTTATGGATGGAAATGTTCCTTGGTAATCGCATGTACAATTTTACTTTATTTATTGTACAGATACGTAAGTTTTATCAATTACTTGTATTTCGCACTGTTGCACTTTTGTACAATTCATGGTAATATCCTTTGTGTTAACATGTTATACAGTTTTCATATTGATTCATGAAGCATTTATTAGCAGTCTGTCTTATCCAGACAACATTTGCACTGCACGCAGCACTTTATCTGGCCTGTTTTAAGGTTTCATAAGTTCCTTTTAAATATTTCTGTTTCTGTGCGCGATCTGCATTTCTGCTTTACAATATTCATTTCCTGTGCCTGGGGGTGTTATTTTTACTCATAACATTTTGTATCATCAGGGGAATGAACCAGAGTGAGTCAACAAATTTGTTTTTTATTTATTCGTATTCATTCTGTATGTTTTTATTGTATGGCTTTTTTGTAAAGCTGAACCAATAAACTTGATTATTGATAGAGTGGGACACCTAAAGTAGAAATGCATGGCCGCTGAACTACTTGGACAGCTGATGTGACTTATATGTGTAGGTGTAGTTGTTTTATCGCTGTAACATTGAAGTAACCAGCATAGATAGAGTGATGTTCCCAGGAAGAGCCAATTTGACAGTGAAGGCAGGACAGGGTTAGGGCGATGGTAGCCTAGAGCTTCTGTGGCACCCATTCAACATCTTGAGCATATACTTCCTTACACTAATAGGGCATTGTCATGCACCACTGACCCGCTGATACATTTAATTAACTTCTCATGCCGCTTCTTGATGGTAAGGTCATATCTTTTTCTTTCTCTCCCAAACTATAAACTATTGATTCTTAAAGCATTTAGTATGACATTTACATCATTAAGTTAAGATATATATATATATATATATACATATATATATATATATATATATATATATATATATGGTTATTCCATACTACCAATCTTTTGCCTTGATAAAGTCTTGTCATTTATCAACCGTGTTGCTTTAAATGAATTCCTTTTAATGTGAAATTAATGCATAGCAAAAAAAAAAAAAAAGAATGAAAGTGTGTTTCCATTGTGTATCTGCCGCTTTAAGTAGTACCATTAATTCATCAACTTGGGGTGCTGCCCACACACATCTGGTGTGGCAAGATGCGTCAAACGGTTTGTATGGTTTAGAAGCCACTACATTTGACTTGGTTCACTTTAGAGAGAAATGATAGACTGGAGTTCATGATCACTCCCACTTATGGCGCTTCTAGGCCAAGGCCGAGTTCCAGGCACCAAATGGTGGTGGTGGGCTGGTAGTTCTTCCATCCGCCACAGGTGAGGATCTCAATTTGGATGCAATGGGTTTCCGGCAGTTTCTCTACATCTGTTTGCCAGTGGCTTGAAGTAATAATCTAGGGAATGTATGATGATACAACGCGTACCATTACAACGCGATATGTTACATCGCAGTCTTGACAACGCAAGTCGTTACATCGACTTGCGCTGGAGGGCGCTGGACTTAGGAATAGTGTGAATTACTATTCCAACTCCAGTCTACGTACAGTAGGGAAGGTGTTGGAATAGTAATTCACACTATTCCTTAGTCTAGAGCGCCCTCCAGTGCAAGTCGATGTAACGACTTGCGTTGTCAAAACCACGATGTAACCATACCGCGTTGTAATGGTTTCGTGGTAAAGGATGTTTCCAAACTAGGTCAGTCAGTATTTCCAGCTTGAAGATGATCTGACATCATAGCTGTAACAATTTAAGTTCAAGGAAGTGAAGAGTCATGGTAGGGGGTTGAGGTCCAAGCTGAAGAGATATTAAGAGATAATCAACCCTTAGAGAACCCCAGAGTCACTGTGGAAAGAATGATGTGAAAGGGGGAGTAAGAGGATGGTTGTTCATTCAAAGGAAGAGATCCAGTCAAGGATGGTTCCTTAGTACATGGTCCCTTGAGCCTCAGTAGGATGGACAGATGTTGAACTGTGTGAAAGGCAGTAGGCAAGTCCAGGAGCAGGAGGACGGTAACTCCATTTCTGTTGACTCTAGCCTTCAGGTTATCTCAGTGTAATGATGCCATGCCTCTGGGAGGTGCTGCGCATGACCAGCTGCAGCCTGGAAACAACTGTAAAACTCGCCTAAAAGCCCCTGTAGCTCTTCTGCCTGTATGGCCCTGCAGTCTTGGACATATTGTAAAACTCTTGTTTCCATTGACTAGATCCCAGGACACATATTCATGATATCCCAGCAACTACGGTGCAATCTGCAAATAGAGCTAGTCATCACCACTTGATTCTCTCTTCCAAGTCTTGTGAGAGAATTGGATTACAAAAGCCTCTGACCAGTTTTGTAATGTCCAATAATGTGCCTCCATCTTGGGCCTGCTGCTTAATAGAACTGCTTATGAACTGCCATTGCTGAAGGCTCCATTGGTCACGCATTGGTTCATAACCTCAGGGTAACCAAACTCTTGTTGCCTGTTTGCTGACCAATTCCTGCCTTGTTCTTTCTGGGCCACTGTCCTGTGTAACCTACTGCAGATATCTCCCTGGCTTGCACTTTGCGTTCACATCGTAATGTCTTTAGCCTGCAGTTCTGCTGCAGCTCTCACGTTCTATTTTAAATTTGCTTCCTAGTTTGTTCTTTTGTCTCTGCTATCATTTCCTTTTGCTTCTTTTCTTGTTTCCCAATATCTCTTATCAAGGTATCCCTTCTGTGTATCCCCTGTGTTTTTGTCCTTAACTTCTATATCGGCTCCCCAGCCTCCTTGTTTGATCTGACTGTTGCCTATGTTTTCCCTTTTAGAGTCTTTAGTTTACTCTGCAATCCATGTTATGGTTGTGAAAGTTTCTAGGGTCTTTCTGCTTTTTTTAATCTATTTTGAATCCTACATTTCCCTGCTTAACTTGTTAAAATTTCCAGTAATTCGTGCCTGTCTTGCCCTGTCCATTTTCCCACTTTATCTTGATAGCTTGCTCTTGCATGCTTACTGCAATTGTTAGGTTTCTTGTATTTGCTGTGCTCGGTTCAGTCTCCAGTTTCCCTTTTGTCTTGCAATTCACATGCTGCATTACTGTTTCTTTAGCCTTACCTGCACTTGGTGTACTTGGAGTGATCGTCTCCTTGCTGCTCACCTTGCGTTCCTTTGGGGTCTTAGGGCCACATGCATCAACATAAGGAATTGCGATTCCTAAATAGCGATTTTTAAGGATTTCCTATTTAGGAATCGCAATTCCTTATGCATGTAGGAATCGCAAAATAAATTGCGATTCCTAAACATTACCTAATAGCGATTCGCAAATTACGAATCGCTATTAGGTAATGTCACTCCATTCATTCCTATGGGCCTATAGGCCCATAGGAATGAATGGGAATGCATTCGCAAACAGCGATTACCGAATTGGTAATAACAAATTGCAAATGCAATTCCAAGGGTGCCAGGGGGCCTAAGGCCCCCCTGATGCACCCCCCCCAAAAGGTAAGTGTGCACATGTGGCGCACACACATGCCCTATGTGCGCCACATGTCACTTTGAAAAATGCACTTTTGTGCATTTTTCCAAGAATTTTCAAATTACCATCAACTTGAAGTTGATGGTAATTAGCGTTTCCCAAATGCACAGTTTGCATTTAGGAAATGCTTGATGCATCGCCTTTAGGGAATCGCAATTTGCGATTCCCTAAATGCATTCGCAATTTAGGTAATTGCAAAAAATTGTGATTACCTACTTTGCAAATGGAAATGGGTTTATGCATCAGAGAAAGGCTTTTTCCGGACGCAAACGAACCGATTCGAAGAATCAGCCCGTTTGCGACCGGAAAAAAGCTTGATGTATGTGGCCCTTAATGTTGTGTAACCTCACATGCCTATAATTGTATTTCTTTTGTATCGGTATCGGCTTCTGGATTTCAGGAGGCAATCCCTGCCTCAGTCTTCGTCCTGTGTTATATGTATATATCTTAAGTGCCTTAACTGCTTCAATGTGTAGAATGCAATGCTCGCATCCTCTGTATTACCTCTGAAACGCAGAGGACGTGAACGTCTCATCCTACACATTCAGCGAGAAAATCCTTGTGGTGCTTGCACCAGAAGGATGTTCTTTTAACAAAATGTCAGACATGAAGGGAAAGCTTCCTACATGTCCTGAAATATTTTTTTTCAACAAACAGCATGCTGACGTCACTCTGATTGACAGTTAAACCAATTGACGCCATTAGCGCAACTAGTTTCACCTTGATCAGTGCTGGAGGGGCAAATTTCAGCCCCCTGAGCACTGATCAAAGCAGTGGAGGTATTGCTGGAAAGGAGATAATGGCCCTTTCCATTGTTACCTCTTCCGTGTGGATCCCTTCTTAGGGATCACCACAGCACTGCGATCCCCAAGCAGGGATCCACCCACTAGACACCAAGGAGAGACGAGGAGCAGCCCCCCAGGTATGACCAAGTGCTCCCCACAATTTAAAAAAAATTATATTGTCTTTCTGCCACCCCGGGGAGGGGGGCATTGAGGGGGTTTGTAGAGGACACCAGGTATATTATTTAAAAATAAAAATTAAATAAAGAAGTGGTGGGGGTGGGCCACCAAAGCATTGGACCATGCCTCCACCCATTATGGGCTCAACAGTCTTTTGCCCACCCCGGGGAGCAGATCGGGGCATTTACCCTAATCTGCACCCGCCCCTACAGGGGAAGGTGACAGAAAACCCACTAGACACCAGAGATATTTCCTTTTATTAAAAAAAAAACGAAAGAAGCAGTGGGAGTGGCCTGCCTAGGCATCGGTGGTGCCCTCACCCTTAACAAGCCTAACAGTCTCTCTGCCACACCAGATCAAGGCAAATCCTGGGTGTTATGGCTTTAGTGGATATTGGTCATTTTCTTACCCAGGAAGCCCTGCAAATGTCAATCTTTGGCTAAAATCACACTATTCCTCACATTTCTGTGAGTGAAAGTTTTAGAATCTGCGAGATCCTCAAATTGCCTACCACCCAGCGTTGTCACACTTCTCCCAATAAAAAAGTACTCCACTTGGGTTGCCTGGGCCTATCACTTGTGGCTTCTCTGTCCTGTTTCCGTACTGTGCTTACCTGCGGCTTTTTGTTGCATGCCATTGCCTGCACCCGTGCACCATTTCCCTGCTCTGCATCCTGAGATTTGTTTTCCTTAAGGAAGGCTTTTCCTTGAGCACCGTAAAACCTAGATGGAGATCAGTCTGGATCCAACCATCTGCCTGGTTGTAAAGCAGGTTGGTTGTCAGAGAGTAGGTTGTTTCCTGCCATTGCGTTGAAGGGTGAAGGCCACCCTTTTAATTAGTGTTTCCGAGAACAGTCCATTGCAGATATATCAGTAGCTGGCTGAGTCTGATGAATCTAAGTTTTTCTTGTTGTTGGTCTGCGTGATGTATGAGGTCTTGAGGCAGGTCCCAGGTAGGTGCATGAGGTTAGGAAATAGATGATGATGGTTCTTGCTGCAGTGCCACTGATTGTGGTGAGTAGCATGTCCTGAAAAGCATGATGATGGCAGGAGTCCCACAGGACTCAGCCAGAACACTGGTTTGGGCCAGTTAATTGAATTGGGAGGTGGAGAGTTGTTTTGATGGATATTAGCTTCTGTTGTTTGCCTGTAGAAATCTTCTTCTTAATCGTGATCTGTGGAGGGGGTTTCTGAGTATCTTGCTCCTGAGATTTTGTTCCAGATTTTGGCTTTGAAGTGAGGTAGTCTGAGTTTGCTTCATAGAAGTTTTTGAAGTGAGGTTCTTTGCCGTGGAGCACTCTGAGAGGTTTCTTTTTGGTTTTCTGGATGGCCATTTGACTTTTCAGATATACTGAGAATGGTGGAGTCATTTTGCTTGGTGTAGTGATTTTAAACGATTTTTTATTTAGATGTTTGAAGTAATACAAAACAACAGATAAGCATATCAATGCTATCAGCTCACACAAATACAAATGAAGACACATGACAAAGTTTCGACTTCAGTGCATCTTCCAACACCCCAGAAAGGGCAAAAACGGTCCAATACGGGAAAGCAAGCACAGGGAAGAGATCGGGTAGCATCAGAATCTATCTAAACGAGGCAAATACAAGGTAAGTGAGATAGTGAAAGAAAGAGGTGTCTGAGGTGTCCGAGGCAGAAACACTGATTAGGCACTGTTCTTTAACATTAAGATAATTAAGTATCCCACAGTATTATTGCACATTTAACTGAGCCACGTGAATACAGTAAATACAGAAGAAAAACAGAAAACTGAGTTAGTGGTGCAAATTTCAAGGAAAGGGCCACACATACAATCTAAAACAAACATTTGATCCTGTAGCTGGTAAACAAGTCTCTTTTAGAAGGTCTTGCATATCAATTGAGATAGTCGTTTAATCAGAGGAAGAAGCTGGGCTCCATTCGGCTTCCATTTGGTATATTCATCAATCAAAGGACAATGAATCACATATCCTGTTCTTGCCAGGGTCTAGGGTTCTTGTATTGTGAAGACCCTCATTCACGTTAAACATACGGTGCGGTATATCTTGGTTCTCCGCTCTGTTAGTTATGTGAATAGCATCATCATCGGGTCTTTTATCACTCGAGTGGCAGGTTCCCTAAGTGATATCCTTTCCTCCACCTGGAGGTAGACCATCTGGTTACAGTTGCGGCCGGCATGACTCGCGGGTGGGAGTGCGGGGGGTCGCGCAGGGAGAGGGTCGCGTGGGTGGAGGTTTAATTAAAAAAAAGTGAACTTACCTTCGCCGGCCCAGTCCGGTCCAGCGTCATCTTTGCTTCTCTGCTCCTCACAGGAAGCAGGCAGCCTCCCTCCCCTAAGCCAATCACAACACTGCAATGGCAGCGTTGTGATTGGTTGGGATGCCGACCACACAGGCATCTATGGGGAGGCCATTTTCTCCATGTAGGCTGCATGCAGCCTACATGGAGAAAAGGTAGAGTGCGTATGACTGGTTTGGTCGGCCCTGGCGGCGACCAAACAGTCAGCGCCCCCAGAGTGGACAAGCCACTCCTCCCCTGCCCTAGAGCAGGACCGCCCACCCCAACCAAACCTTTCTGCTTTCTCGCAGTGCGATAAGCAGAAACATAAAATGGTATTTATAATACCATTTTATGTTTCTGCTTCTCGCACTGCGAGAAAGCAGTGGGGCGACGCTCCTCCGCCCACATGGAGGAGCCGCCCCTGTCTGGTTATTAACAGTTGTGATAAAGAGTGCAATAGTGTACAGTGAGTAGTGAGTTAAAATTGCCTCTTGTCCTCAGTTTTCCCCTTTATTTACCAAGGATAGGGCAAAATAAAAAGGTGAGTTGGTGGTGCTGTGGTGGAAGAGTTAATGTTCCACTGCACCTGGTGATAGGTCTCATAAGGTCGACATGTTTCAGCCCGTAGTTGCCCTCACGGGTCTGTAGGCCTTCTTCAGAACCAGAGTGATATTGGTTACATTTTAGGTAGCTTGTTAAGGGTAGGTCATTTACTCACCCTTCTTTTTTACTGAGCCTTTTTGCTCTTCATGTAAAGGTTATGGATGCTAGTATTGTCTGTAGCTTACTGTGGAGGCAATTATGACTCCTACGGGGTGGACAGGATGGACAAGCTCATCCTTTACGAGGTCCCGTCCGCACTTGTGCTGACTCTTCCTGTTGTGCCCTGGATGTGTTATCAATTGAGATAGCCACTTGCTAGAGGGTGAAACATTTGTGCCTTCTTGTGTCTCATGATGCACACTTTTGCATCTTCCAATGAGGTGGCGAATTATCTGCACCAGGGCCAAGTGACCTCCTCAGTTTTCTATACATCATGTAAGATGGCCAAATTTGCGGATTACTCAGTGCAATTTTCAGTGGCTCTAGACAGTGTCTGCCAGATGTCTGATCAGAAGAGATCGAGAACATGACCATTGCTCATGTAGCAAATGAAACAACAGTTGCTGATATCTCAATCATGGACCATCTGAATCAAGATCAGCTTTTAACAGTTTACATCGGTTGAAAGTTAGTTGTGCAAAATGTTGTTCAACCTTTTGTGATGGGGTGCCAGAAGAAGTGACCTGACATCCTCCATATTTACACGCTTTAGCTGCAATAAATGAGTATCTCTTTCATAGGTTTGGAGAACAATTCAAAAGTCAGGGTCCAGTAAAAACCAATGTGACACTACTGTCATGGCTCCATCTCTCAGTGTAGGACACTACCAGTGAAGAAGGCAGTGTGTAAAGAGCCCCAATGGCCCTGCAGACAGGGCACCGGATGCTGGTCCTCCAGGTCGTCAAGTTCCAGCTCTGTAGCATCCAAGCATCTCTGCGAGGAACCAGATCCTGAAAGTGTCGATTTCACCTCCTTCGTTACAGGGGACGCCTTTCTTCCATCGAGCTGACCATCACTCTGATGGCTGACGGCTCCCTAATAGCTTCCAGAGTCACTTTGGGCATCTTATAAGGGAGTGGAATGAAAGGCTGACAGCCCCTGACATGCCTCACAAACCAGCAGTTACAAGAAATATTTTGAGGCAGGGATTTGTGCCGAGGGATGGTGAGCTAACTATTTCCACTAAGCAGGCCTAATCGCAAAGGAAGTCCAGGAAAATGATGAATCAGAAGAGTATTATTAAAATCATGTTAGCCCTGGGAGGAAACTGAAGTCTAAATGGGGGTTCTCCAAGTACACTCAGTCCATTGTAATCACATAGTACAGGCCCTTTTGTTCACTTAACACCATGCAGGCAGTATTCAGGTCGATGCTGTAGAGTGAAGTGAGGAAGCCAAGAACAGGCTGGCGGTAAAAGGGAGCACAGTAGTCCACTGGAGGACAATCGCTAAAACAAGTACCCCTGTGAGCAGTCAAAGAAAGCTTCTGTCTGGTGAAAGGAATCTATACAATGGCATCTCAAGACTAAATCTGGTCTCTGCCTGACTGTAAGTCAAGGATTTTGGGTGCTGCAAATCAGGTGAGGGTGAGCAGGAGATCAGACCAATTCAAGATATGTGTAACAGTGGATCAATGTAATCCATTCTGCTCACATTGAAGGATGAGTATAATCATATGCCAGGAGTCAAATATGGATGTTAGTGGTTTGACTCATAGCAGCGAAAGCAGCATAGGCGAGTGGGAAGCCATGTGGTTTTACAAAGTGTGCAGTGTTCAAATACCAGGCAGACCAACGTATGAATTATTGCGAAACACTTGAGGTCAAACAGATCAGGCTTGGAAGGTCACGAAGGGCCTTCAGTTGGGACATGGCATCTCTGATGCTCAGGTGTCTGCACCAGCAGGAACAATGAACAATGGCGGGTCACTGTGAAGTCTGCCGCCAGGAGACTTCTTATGTTATCATAGACGCAGGTAAGGCAGCAGTGGGGTATTGGCATGCCGGCAGGCCCTGGGGTCACAGGGAGTCTTGTTGGAAGTCAGTGAAAGCATCAAGTGTCACAGTGGGACAAACAACACACCACAAGCTGTTTCTGCTATCTCCTGTTATAGCTGTCTTATTCACTACCATGCGAGTTGGGTACAGTGCATGATAGTCATAGGGCCGGTGTTGTCCAATAAAACCTCTGCTCTGACAGGACATTTGCCCCTATGAAAGACATCTCTCCATCCTGCATCCCTTCCTCTAACAGTCAAAGGTTGAAGGTAAATTAAATAATTTGTGGGTGCAGTACATGTCCATACTAGATGAGGGCCTCCCAGAGCTTCTGCAAGAAATGGTCATCTTGCTCATGACCTCCTTTTTCTTCTTTAGCAATGATTTGTAGCGTCTCATGTGACATTAGAGGCATATAATTCTGATTGTTTGATTGTTTCCATTGTATTTGTAGTGCTCGGATTTCTGAGTTCAGTTTATTTATTAGTTGAGCCATGGGGTCTTTGATTGATGGTTACAGCATGTTGAGGTCTTGAGGGTTGTTTGTCTCCCAAAGCATTTGGGAAGTCTTCACTTCTGGTGCTTCACTCCTGTTACAGGACTGAGTGGCAATCGGGTAGCTAGGTGAGAGTTGAGTGTGGTAAGGTTACCAATGAATGCAGCTAATCTTATTGGTCATTGTTGTGGTTATAGTTGTGCTTAAGGCAGATTGACACTGTTAGAAAGTCATCCTTTTGCCCTGTTCACCCCCATTTTTTGCTGAATGATACTGGTGGTAACGGACTCTGACTGTACCCTGAGCTCTGCTAACCAGGCCCAGTGCTATGTTTAACAAGCATTGACAAATGCAATAGGTCTCGCCTTTAATTAAGTTAAAGCCATTTGCTTTGCTAATGGTATTGTATAGCAAAGCAAATGGCTAGGTTATAGGTTAGTTTATCTATCCCCTTTTCCATCCGCTCTTAGAGACTTAAATTACAAATCTGATTCCTAAGACTGGTTCGAAATTAACTTTGGGGAAAGTCCTTTGGCAGTCTTTATTGTTTAATTAGGAACAGTTTATGAGGCATATAATTTTAAGCTCGCCATAGTAATCTCATTGGCGATATGACAGTTTTGTTGCTGCTGCAACTGTGTTGAATTTATTCCTACGGCCAGTGCTTTAAATGGGCCGGTACTCATCGGTACTGAGTACTGGCACTTCTTAGATTTATCACTTTGAGTACCGGCACTTCTCTACTGCCCTGGAGAGTACCGGTACTCATGAAAAGGTAGGCTCATTGGCTGTGCTGGTGAGCAGGAGTGGAACGTGTCTCTGGCAGCCAAGGCGCCGCTTCTGTAGCCCAGATCTGAGCCCCAGCTGAGCTATTCAGCAGGGCTCATTTGAATAATTTCCGGGTGCTCACCATCACGCTGTGCTTGACAGAGCAGGGTCCATTCAGGCCCTGTGCTGTCAATCACATTCACACTATCCTGTGCGTTCCTCCAAGCACAGGAATCATGTCAGTTCCCTGGCAGTGGCAATCAGGCTACGACCAGTCCGGCCCTGGTGGCAATTAAAAAAGCCATGGTAGGTGAAGGGAAAAGATGGCTTTTATCATACCTTAGTCTTTTGTGTGTCTGCTATGTTTGTGTGTATGCCTGTTTTTGTAAGAAAAAAGTGAGAGAAAGAGAGAGAGAATCCAGACACTCTCAGGAGTTATTTTAAAGAAAATGGGTGGCACTTTGTTTGTACATATCTGCTTGGCGACAAAGATTCATAAATAACGTAAAAGGGAGGGAGGGTGGGTGAGTGAGTGGATGAGTGAGTGGATGGATGAGTGAGCAAGGGTGGAGGTATAGATGGATGGATAAATAGATGGATGGATGAGTGAAAGCATGCATGGGTGAAAGAGGGTGGATGATTGGATAAAAGGGCGGATGATGGGTGGATAAGTGAAAGATTGGATGGATGAATGAAAGGTAGAGAGGATGGATGAAAGGGTGGATGATGGATGAGTGAAAGGAGGGATTGAGTGAAAGGGTGGATGGAATAATGGAGTGAAAGGGTTGATGGATGGATGAGCGAAAGGATTGATGGATGAGGGAAAGGGTGGATAAAGAGATGGATGAGTGAAAGGATGAATGGACAGGTTTGGAGATGGATGGGTGTATGGATAGGTTTGGATATGAAGGGTGGATAGACGTAATGGTGAAAAACTGAATGATTGATGAAAGACTGAATAGACGATAGAATGTAAAGTTTAAATGGTGGACATCAGCAGGTAAATGGTAGGATGAAAGGATGAATGGATAGATCGATGGAAGAGACAAGAGATATCTTCTGGGGAGGGTCATGATGAGTTGCTTCATTTGCTCGGTGCCATAAGAGATTTGGTTCGACGTGGGGGTATTTTCAGTTTCTTCCTACTAGCGTGCTCAAAAATATATAGTATTGTGCCAAACAGCAATTAACAGTATGACATTAAGAAGGTGAAACTATTGCAAAAAAAAAGGAAATGTTAACATATTATCGCATTTCTCTTTCATTTGGTGTAATGAGTTAACCTGCTTTGTTTAAATAAACACATGTCTCATGTGTTTTGGTATGTGCTGCAACTAATATAGAAGTCGTTAAGTATCATCATGTCTTGCCCTTAGCCCCGCCCCTAGCCCCGCCCCCTCACTACACCTCTAGCTCATTTTGATGAGTACCTGCACTTAATGTTTCCCATTTAAAGCACTGCCTACGGCATCTCTTACCTGAGGCCCCCTGTCATGGCAGTTCCACATAAGGTATTGGCTTTTTAACAGTTTCAAGTGCCACAGAGGCTTCAGAGTCAGCCGGTGGCAGTGCCATCAGAATGATTAATTTGAGAAGGTGCAGAATGAGGGTCGATGTGAGAGCCTCTGACTCCTTCCTTCTTTAAAGTACTTGACATGTTGATCCCCCTTCTTTGGAAGAATAGCCTGGGCCTCTTAGATATTTTTTAAAACAAGACCACAGGAAAATCAAAAAAGTTATGTAAACCTCAGACCTCTCCGCTTTAAACCCTCTAATATGTGGTGAAAGTCTCTATCAGTCGTTGAAATCCGTTACATCGATGTTTTTCCCTGGTAAAAACGACATTTTTCTGTCATCCAAGGTTAGTTTGAAAGAAAAGTTGAATTTTTTTCAGATATCAAGAATCAAATGTTAAAGAAGACCCCTCCACTTTTATAGTCTTTTAATAAAGCAGACTTAGGTTAGGTAGTCAATGTCTCCAGCAGACCTTTTTAGATTCATAAAAGGAAATCATTCCTGTGCCTTCTCTTTTAATAACCTCCTCCCCTGCCCGTCCTCTCACCTGAGAACTTCCAACGCGGCTTCCCCGCTGCCAGAGCTGCTCGCGCTGGCGCCCTTCCAGGCTAGAAGGATGGGAGGGTTTGCCTCTTCAACCGTCGATTAGAGCAGCGCCATTGCTCACAGGTCAGAGGTGGGCTCCCAGTTCTCTTGGTGAAATGATGCTTGCGGGGTCTGCTTGCTCTCGACTTCTGAGAGTTCATTTAACTGTGGGCTGCATATTTCTTCCACATTTCATCCACTCACCTCCGCTCACGCTACTGATTAGAATCCAGTACTTAGCAAGAGACACCGTGTAGTCAGAGTCGTCCTTCGCCAGGAGAGCGCCCTGGGCGGAAAGAAATGTGGCACCCTTTCTGCTACTTGTGAATAAAATGAGCAACAGGGAACCCTTTTGTGTTCAGGGGTCAGTCCCAACCTGTCTACGTCAGAATTGTGACTGGCCTCTGAAAGCAAACATCTCAGCGCATCCCAAACCAACTCTCCCGCCCCCACACACACTACCGCTCACCTGAATCACTCAGAGATTAGCTCGCTTTTCAGGCTGGTGCCAAGTTGTTTGTTGGAGGGGGGTAGGGTTAAAGGGTTAATAGTGTGTGGCAGCTGGGGTGAGAGGGAGAAGGGAGGACAAGAAGGCAGCCTGATGGAGTGTTAAAAACAGCGCTTCCAGCACCGGAGCCAGGTGACAGGGTGACCTTAATGCTTCATACGCCCTCTCTGAAGGTTGGCACCCTGGGCCTGGACCCAGCTCGCCCAGGCCAAACTCCGGCCCTGCATGTTTTATGATGTACTTCAATCTCAGTCTCCGAGTTGGTTTCCCAGAGCACATCTCTCCGGCAGTGTCAGTCACGGGGCGATGATGGTGGGGTGCGTGGTTCACCCCACAAGCGTGCTAGGAGGCTGCACGCTTTCAAGCGCCTTAATAAATTAGATTAATATAGCCCCTTTCAATGGAATGTAAATGTGGTGCTGGGCAAATCACTTAATCTCCCCATGCCTATCAAAAAATGAATGTGTCCTTGTGTAATGTAACTGGTGCTCATGTAAAGCGTTCCAATACCTTCGGGTCGAGTTCCCGCTATATAAACTGTAAAAAATGTATATTAAAAAATAATAAGGGGAGAAAGTATAAAATATGGATACATACAAATGAAGAAGTTAAAATATCTTGAACCAGGCACGTTGTAAAGCACGTACGTTGTCCACAAATATATACATAATACCTTTTTTGATATGGCCTAATGGCTGCGGGCCTAGTTTCATCAACATCAGTTACATTTGGCTGTAGTGCTTCAAATGGGTCGGTATTAACAGTCAATATTGTCCTTCACACTACTCGAAGTGCGCCCTTTTGCACTTCTGAAAGCTGCTAAGTGCTAACTCTTCGCCCAGTGTCGCCCGCAGGAGAGCTTTCCGACAAAAAACAAAAAAGTGAACTTTTTGCTGTTGTAATTTCCTGCTTAATGTTTTAGTGGAAAAATTATGCCCCAAAAAACTTTTGTTACTTTTTTCAGGTTTTATCATCCACTTTTCTTTTCTTTCACGTCCTCAAGGTCACATTTTGACTGGAAAGACACCGAATTTGGATTAGGCGAGGTTTTACACATTTGCCCACTGGAAGTGTCGCACCTGACATAGTGAATGAATGGTCCACCCCTCCCACCCTCCCTAAAGCCAACCTCCAGTACATCTCAACCTGCTCTTTTAGAGAAAAAAATGCCAGTTCACAGTACAGTGTCAGAGGTCAACTGTGGACGGGGTCAACATCTGCATGCCCCCACCGTCCTGTCGCCTTACTCATTACGTACACTAGACATAGAAAAGTTATCCAGGCTGTGCCCGTACAGCCAGGCAAGGGCACCAACAGGCTCTCACGCGTGAGCACGTGACGCAGGAGTGGCCTCAAGCGGGGCGAGCTCAGGTCAGGCGATCTTTCTTTAATCCCACCTTCTCCATTTGACCAAAGTGCCTCATCCTGGGCAAATCACTTAATCTCCCTGAAACTCAATTCCCTCTGCATCGAAAGAACGGGAGCGCTTCAAATCTCACTTTAAGCGCTATGTAAAATCCAGACGTTTCACAGACGCGTGGGTGATTGTAAGTAATTGTCGGGGTCACACGTTGAGCAAGCAGACAAAGAGTATTAGTAACCTGCGGGTAACTACTGACGTGGGAGGCGGAATCTGACACCCAAGAGGAGGCAGGGGGCGGGGAAGGCTCGCGCTCAGCTCATCCGACAAGTCTGAACAGACCTTGACGGCAGCACTTTGGGAGAGGCCTGCCAGGCTCGGCTAATCAGTGCTCCCACTAAGAAGGGGCGAGCGCACAGAATAGAGTGTGAAAGTGAGGGGGGGGGCTGGAGAGTCTAAGGAATCACTGAGGGATAATGACAGTGGAGAGAGAAGAGGGACACCGTGAGAGGAACAATGGGAAGTGATGTATGGAGAGACGGAGGCGAGAGGCAGCAGCGGAGAGAGAGAGGAGAAAACAAGCGCAGTCCCGAAAGCGAAAGAGGATCGTGCCGGAGCATGGGGATCTCTTATCTTTATGGGGCCAAGTGTTTAAACACATGGCCCCATAAAGACAAGAAAGTGCTTCCATGCTCGTGCACAATGGCCATGTGTTTTCAATTATCGCGCCCGCGTCTGGGCACGATAATTGGAAACAGATGTCTGCCGTGCGGGTAACCGCAGGGAAAAGGCCATGACGCACGAGCGTCTGGTCAGCTTTCAAAAGCCCCTTACTTAAAGTCTCGCAGAGCAGCGCTTGCGCGCTACTCGAGGCTCGACCTAAAAAGGTACATGTAATAGGATACACTTACAATTGGCAATGACAGACCCTATGAGGCCCTAGTAAATAATAGGGCCAGGGGGTGCAATCTACCTATAAGTTCCTAGTATATAATAGGGCATGGAGGTTTAGAGGCCCAGCAAATTTCCTGTACTTGCATGTGTGCGCTGCTGTGTGCCTGCTGTCCTTTTAAAGGCAGTCCTGCCTTGCAGGCTGTCTTTAAAAGTAAATTCTCACAATTGGCATTGACAGACTGTTAGAAATGGGGGTCTCTAGTTGGCAGAGGTAGTTACCTTTGTCTAAGTAGGGACCCTTCTTCTTAGTCAGGGTAAGGGAGTTACACTCCTAAAATAACCCCTGCTCACCCCCTTGGTAGTTTGGCACGAGCAGACAGGCTTATCTCAGAGGCAGTGTGTAAAGCATTTGTGAACACATACAGTGATACAGTGAAAACAATACAAATGAACACCACACCAATATTAGAAAAATAAGTAAAACTTTATCTAAACCAACAAGACAAAAAACGATTAAAAAAATCCAACATACAATACTGTAAAAATAGTTACTGTGCAAAATAACCTTTAAATTGCAGGAATAACATGAAAACACAGTTCCTCCGACTCGGTAGCTCCTTTGGGGGCTACCGCGATACTGAACACAACAGAGTCTCACAATTCCAGCCAACCGCGTCAGTACGGGTTAGCTAAAGCGTCAACAGACTCGGAGACAGTACCTTTCTTGTTGCGGCCGACCCGATGGTACGAGCCGGTCAGGGGCAACCGTCCCGGTTGCGATGTGAGATGGAAGCGTTGCAGCTGGCGGTATCCTCACGGCTCGGTGCAGGCAGCGGCTCTTTGATGGAGTCAGTGAAACCAAGGCTTGCATTGCAGGGTGAGGCGGTGCTCAATGCGGTGCTGGCAGGTCACGGTGTGGCGACTGAGCCGGTTGATGGTTGAGCCGGGCAGCGAAGGAGTCGGTGATTGATGTCTGTGTAGCGAAGCGGTGTGGAGTGCGGTGCACACAGGTTGCGGTGCAAGCAGTGGCTTGTTGACGGAGTCAGTGAGACCAGGGTTGCGCTGCGAAGCTCGGCGTTGCTCTCTGCTGTGCCTTCAGGACACGGAGTCTGAGACAGACTCGGTGACAGAGTTGGTTGCCCTTTTCTTCTGTGGCGACTGGAACCAGCGGAACAAGAGACGGTGCCCAGAAGGGTAGTGAGGTCTTTGCTGTTCCTGAGACCTCTCGAACAGGGGGCAAGCTCCACTTCAAGCCCTTGGAGATACTTTCTCAAGCAGGATGCACACACAGTTCCTCTCCTTGGCAGAAACAGCCACTGCAGGCCAACCCTAGACAGCACACAGCAAAGGGGCAGTACTCCTCCTCCAGTTTCTCCAGCTATTCTCCTTGGCAGAGGTCCCTCTTGAAGTCTAAAAGTGATCTAAAGTTCTGGGCCCCAATATTTATATAGCAAAATCCTTTGTTCTCTGGTGGCAGAGAAACCCTGTGATTAGTCAAAACCAGTTCTGTCCTCTCTGGTGCAGCTTCCTGGCAGGAGGTGGAGACAGCATTGTGGAAAGCAGACCATTCAGGTGAAAGGAAATCTCCCCCTACTCTAAATGCAGCCCAGGTCTATTCAGCCCAGCCCTGACACATCCAGACTCTCTGGAGCCACTGCACATCCCAAGCCCCTGTCACTCCAAAGCCAGACAGTCAATACACATCCTAGCAGAGGCACACTGGAGGGCTAAGCAAAAAAATACCTACTTTCTAAAAGTGGTATTTGCAAACACAGAATATAAAAAATCACCCTCACTAAAAGATGCATTTTAACATTCTGAGTTCAGGCATTCTAAACTTTTTTTTGTCATCTTGTTCCCAGGGGTAGTTAGGTTTATAAGATGTTATAAACAAACTCCCCATTCTATCTTATGGGAACAGGTAGGCTTGCAATAGTGAAAAACGAAATTGGCAGTATTTCACTATCAGGACATGCCACACACATCAGGGCATGTCCTACCTTTCACATACACTGCACCCTGCCCATAGCGGTACCTTGGACCTACCTTAGGGGTGACTCACATGTAAGAAAAGGGAAGGTTAGGGCCTGGCAAGTGGGTGCACTTGCCAAGTCGACATGGCAGTACCAGACTGCACACAGGCTCTGCAATGGCAGGTCTGAGTTCCATTTACAGGCTGCTTATGTGGGTGGCACAATTAGTGCTGCAGACCTACTAGCAGCATTTGATTTACATGCCCTGGGCACACACAGTGCACTGTACTAGGGACTGACTAGTAAATCAAATATGCCAATCATGGACTCACCAATCCATAACAACAATTGACAAAGGGAGCACTTGCACTTTGGCACTGAACAGCAGTGGCAAAGTGCCCAAAGCCTCTAGACCAGCAAAACGAAGTCCAACACACAAAAAATAACAGGAGGCAAAAGGCATAAATACAGGGGAAACCCACACCAATGATGCAGGTCTAACACAGACCCTATAAGTCCCTAGTATATAATAGGGCTGGGGGTTCAAACTACCTATAAGTCCCTAGTATATAATAGGGCATGGAAGTTTAGAGTCCCATCCGATTTCCTGCACTTGCATGTGTGCATTGCTGAGTGCCTGTTGTCATTTTAAAGGCAGCCTGGCTTTGCAGACTGTCTTTAAAAGTAAATTGTGTGCAAATTCGACTTTTGTGATATGGGCATTTTAAAGTGATAATCTACCTTATTTTTTTACATATTGGGCACTGCCAAGGTCACCATAGGTATTCCAGGGGTGGGGGCCATGTAACTATAAGCAGGGACCTTATAATAGATGTTTTATATGCCCTGGTGAGGAAAGAAATGCCCATTTTATTTTTCCCCATTGTACTTGGCTCCATAGGCTAACATTGCAGTATTTTATTTAGGTATAACTATTGCTAGGAAAGGAGTAAATATCATTCAAGGACTCAAAAGATTGGCATTGAAAAATTCAACAACTTGCCACAATTGAATTTGTCATAACTAGTACAGAAGAAAAGTTGTAGAACTTTCTCTTCTGTAGCCTAAAATCCAGCCTTCTAGTGATTGGTCAGCCTTAACAGGATTAGCCAAGCTGCTTTAATTAGGCAATAAGTGGCCTTGCCGGAGCAGAGGTAATCTGATGAAGAGATCTCTGGAGCTGAGGTGGATAGGTCATAAAGAGGGGGGCTGGGTAAATCAAACTGAGCTCAAAGAGAGAGCAGATCAGTAAGAAATGCCAAGCATACCTAACCCCACATTCTGTGCCTCAGCCAGATGGAAGGCTTAGGGCAGGATTTGCAGAGGTCAGGGGAGGAGAGCTAATGGAAATAACCCACACTGTGAGTTTGTTTAGCCAGCTCTTACTCCTCTGAAGAGAAATCATCCATGTTAGATTTAGGAAGTGCAGTGCTTTATGGGACAAGAAGATGCCACACTTTGGAGGAAGATGTCTTGCTCTTGGGTGGCACCCGGCATCTTATTGGGCAGAGGTGCCCCCTGCTTGTTGCCCCAGAACACTGAATAAGTATGTGAGAGCTGCATAGTCTCTCAGATCTGCTGCATTAAACTACAAGGAGAAGGAGGACTCCCCCGCTGGAATCTGGATCTGGACCCAAAGGCCTGTACTCTGAATGACTGAGCCTGCTGCACAATCTAGTAATACAGCCCTGGGGACTATACCTTTCTTCAAGAACGATTAAGTAGTGGACTCCCTGCAAGCTACAGATTAACAGAACCCACCTGCATCATTTCCAACAAGAGCCACCATCCTTGAGTGGTCCAGTAGACTTTTAAGGTTTGGCCAGGTGCATTGTGGGGACTGTAGTCCAGACATCCCAGATACCATCTAGGAGATTCCAGACCCTTGAATTGGTGATTTGGACACTTTAAACCTACAAGGAGACCATCAGGAAGCACCTCCTGAAGTTTGGAGAACTTTTCTGAAAAAGCTCCATGAGGTGATGGACCCGACGTCGAGAGTCAAGCCAACTACCTTCAAACATGACCCAGCCAGGATTTCAGGTTTGTCTCGCTGAAAGCTCCGGAGCTCAAGAATTCCAGGATTTGACCAGGCCGCGCAGCAAGTCAAGTTGGCAAACCCTCACCGAATCCAGCCTGCTGTGGAGGGTCGCGTGACGCCGGAAGAAAATGCTCCAGAAAGGTTTCTAAGTGCGAAGGTAATATTTTGTACGTGGCCTACCGCTTAGTGTATCTGACCAGGGCTTTATTGCAGTCGGCCTCAGACTTTGTCCCAGTCAAGCAGGACTTGATGTCCCAGAGTGGTGCTATATGTTTTTAAGCACATTAAGTGTTTATTCTTTAAAAATTCAAATCTCAGGTTCCCTACAATGGATTTTTGCAGTTTTGATCTCTATTTATTCTTAAATGTATTTCTTATTTTTAATAAATTGGTGTTGGATTTTTATTGTGTGTTGTGCCTTACTTATTTGATGTATTGGTGTTTTTAAATGCTTTACACTCCTGTCTCCTAAGTTAGGCCTGACTGCTCGTTTTGAGCTACCAAGGGTTATGCATGGGGCTAATTTACTGAGACCTTTAATGGACCCTATACTGTGTTGGTGGCATTAATACTAGTGTTAGGCACATACTTATCCCTACCAATAACCCACTTTCCAACAGACACTAATGGAGAAAAGGTGGCAAATACTCAAGATTATTCACTGTTTTTCCGTGGGTTCTATGTTGTATTGTGGGTTCTGCATTTAGTACTGGGGAGTATACTATGTTCACTTGTTGTCCAGTTTCCTATTTATAGGTTCCAAGTTTGGGTGAGATTATGTCCCTTATGTTACCATTTATGGTCTCCCTTTTTTAAACTGTCAGACCTGTATTAAAATTTGTTGGTGAGCTTAGAACATTTTTTACTGCAGTATCCCTACCGGAAGATTAAAAACGGGAGTGAGAAGCAATGGACTGTGCTTCTCTTTTCCATCAACATGTTTCAGCGCTCAAATATTGTCCTGACTGGGCAGATGCCTTCCTTGGGTCTATACGTGTTGGTATCTCATATCAACTACTGTAAAACAGTCCCTGGTTCATAGAGCATGTTATGCAAGTGCATACCGTATATTCTTTATTTTGCATAAGATGGAGCAACAGCAGTGGAAGAACCCTTCTTCAATGAACAGGTACTGACTGGGCAGAAACAGTGCAAGCTTTCTTCCTTCAGAGGACAGGTACAGATAGGGCAGCAACAGCACAAGCTTTCCCCATCACAAGACACATACAATTCAGACAGCAGCAATGCAAGATTTGCTTCTGTACACAACAGGTACACATGATAGTAGCATAGCAATATTCCCTCTCTCATTGAAGTCAGAAAGTGCAGTCTTTCATTCTCAGAAGCACAGATTCAGCAGCAGAGACTTGTACAAGCTTTTCTCGCTCACAGAACAGGTACAGTTAAAACTCGAGTGACATAAAGGTCACAGACATATGCCTGGACTGAGTGCTTAACTCAATGAGATGAAACTATCGGTGTATGAGTTAATAAATATGCAATATCGGACACCATTCTCCCTTGGATGATATTCCACATCTGCACTTGAAATCGGTGCTGCTGTCACTCAGAAACCTGCTGCTTGTGTTAATTCTTTCGTTTTCCACTTTTTGAGAATTAGCAGATAACTAGTAGGCTACTCAGTTTTAGAGCAGCTTAGCCACAGCGCAAGCAACTATGCTCTAGACAGGCACACAGTTGCCAACCTCTTAGAAAAGGTTTTTGTATGAATGCACCAGGACCGGGCAATCCCAGCTTCCGGGCTGCACCTGATCAAAACGTTGAGGGCCGCCACTGACTAGGACCTCACACATCCTACTCAACTCTTCCCACACAGATCACATTACAACTGCAAACTTCTGCAACCAAACATGTAGGTCTGCCTATAATCACTCCGGCAGTTAGAGTGCCACAATGCTACACTCTGCAGTGGCCCAGAGCACAAGTGTCAAATAATGGAATGCGATACCAATGGGGATGATGGACGGAGCGCTTGAGCAAATCAAACACTCACCCCCAGTCAACTGATCTGGGTTTAATCCATCATCATTCTTTAGCTCACTCCACCACCCCAGTTCAGACATGGCCATATGCAAATCAGTCTGACCCTGTGCCTCATGGGAACAGTCCAGCCCGAACTGCCAAGCCATGTCTTCCCTGGACCGGAAACAAGCATCCTGGGACCGGTTTCTGGCTATTCAGCCGTCATCAGCCAGGCTATCTTGAATCCAGTGGCAAAGTGAGCAAGGGACCCACGTCTGGGCATACCCTGCCAACTTAGGGCGAACAAAGCGATACCAAAGGGGATGATGGACGGAGCGCTTGAGCAAATCAAACACTCACCCCCAGTCAACTGATCTGGGTTTAATCCATCATCATTCTTTAGCTCACTCCACCACCCCAGTTCAGACATGGCCATATGCAAATCAGTCTGACCCTGTGCCTCATGGGAACAGTCCAGCCCGAACTGCCAAGCCATGTCTTCCCTGGACCGGAAACAAGCATCCTGGGACCGGTTTCTGGCTATTCAGCTGTCATCAGCCAGGCTAGCTTGAATCCAGTGGCAAAGTGAGCAAGGGACCCACGTCTGGGCATACCCTGCCAACTTAGGGCGAACAAAGCGATACCAAAGGGGATGATGGACGGAGCGCTTGAGCAAATCAAACACTCACCCCCAGTCAACTGATCTGGGTTTAATCCATCATCATATTTTAGCTCACTCCACCACCCCAGTTCAGACATGGCCATATGCAAATCAGTCTGACCCTGTGCCTCATGGGAACAGTCCAGCCCGAACTGCCAAGCCATGTCTTCCCTGGACCGGAAACAAGCATCCTGGGACCGGTTTCTGGCTATTCAGCCGTCATCAGCCAGGCTATCTTGAATCCAGTGGCAAAGTGAGCAAGGGACCCACGTCTGGGCATACCCTGCCAACTTAGGCCGAACAAAGCGATACCAAAGGGGATGATGGACGGAGCGCTTGAGCAAATCAAACACTCACCCCCAGTCAACTGATCTGGGTTTAATCCATCATCATTCTTTAGCTCACTCCACCACCCCAGTTCAGACATGGCCATATGCAAATCAGTCTGACCCTGTGCCTCATGGGAACAGTCCAGCCCGAACTGCCAAGCCATGTCTTCCCTGGACCGGAAACAAGCATCCTGGGACCGGTTTCTGGCTATTCAGCTGTCATCAGCCAGGCTAGCTTGAATCCAGTGGCAAAGTGAGCAAGGGACCCACGTCTGGGCATACCCTGCCAACTTAGGGCGAACAAAGCGATACCAAAGGGGATGATGGACGGAGCGCTTGAGCAAATCAAACACTCACCCCCAGTCAACTGATCTGGGTTTAATCCATCATCATTCTTTAGCTCACTCCACCACCCCAGTTCAGACATGGCCATATGCAAATCAGTCTGACCCTGTGCCTCATGGGAACAGTCCAGCCCGAACTGCCAAGCCATGTCTTCCCTGGACCGGAAACAAGCATCCTGGGACCGGTTTCTGGCTATTCAGCTGTCATCAGCCAGGCTAGCTGGAATCCAGTGGCAAAGTGAGCAAGGGACCCACGTCTGGGCATACCCTGCCAACTTAGGGCGAACAAAGCGATACCAAAGGGAATGATGGACGGAGCGCTTGAGCAAATCAAACACTCACCCCCAGTCAACTGATCTGGGTTTAATCCATCATCATTCTTTAGCTCACTCCACCACCCCAGTTCAGACATGGCCATATGCAAATCAGTCTGACCCTGTGCCTCATGGGAACAGTCCAGCTCGAACTGCCAAGCCATGTCTTCCCTGGACCGGAAACAAGCATCCTGGGACCGGTTTCTGGCTATTCAGCCGTCATCAGCCAGGCTAGCTTGAATCCAGTGGCAAAGTGAGCAAGGGACCCACGTCTGGGCATACCCTGCCAACTTAGGGCGAACAAAGCGATACCAAAGGGGATGATGGACGGAGCGCTTGAGCAAATCAAACACTCACCCCCAGTCAACTGATCTGGGTTTAATCCATCATCATTCTTTAGCTCACTCCACCACCCCAGTTCAGACATGGCCATATGCAAATCAGTCTGACCCTGTGCCTCATGGGAACAGTCCAGCCCGAACTGCCAAGCCATGTCTTCCCTGGACCGGAAACAAGCATCCTGGGACCGGTTTCTGGCTATTCAGCCGTCATCAGCCAGGCTAGCTTGAATCCAGTGGCAAAGTGAGCAAGGGACCCACGTCTGGGCATACCCTGCCAACTTAGGGCGAACAAAGCGATACCAAAGGGGATGATGGACGGAGCGCTTGAGCAAATCAAACACTCACCCCCAGTCAACTGATCTGGGTTTAATCCATCATCATTCTTTAGCTCACTCCACCACCCCAGTTCAGACATGGCCAGTCCAGGGAGGACCTCGCTTGGCAGTTCGGGCTGGACTGTTCCCATGAGGCACAGGGTCAAGACTGATTTGCATATGGCTGGGTTCAAACTGGAATGGCATGGTGAGCAAAAAAACGATGGATTTAGGCCCAGATCTCTGTACTGGGGTGAATGTATGACATTGTTCTGTATTCTGTCCATCAACTGTTGTTTTTGCATTTGTCACCCCGAGTGGGACGGGTATGCCCAGACGTGGGTCCCGTGCTCTCCATGCCACTGGAATCAAGCTATCCTGGCTGAAGAGGGGTGAAACCCAGAAACCGGTCCTAGGATGCTTGTTTCCAGTCCAGGGAGGACCTGGCTTGGCAGTTCAGGCTGGACTGTTCCCATGAGGCACAGGGTCAAGACTGATTTGCATATGGCTGGGTTCAAACTGGAATGGCATGGGTGAGCAAAAAAACGATGGATTTAGGCCCAGATCTCTGTACTGGGGTGAATGTATGACATTGTTCTGCATTCTGTCCATCAACTGTTGTTTTTGCATTTGTCACCCCGAGTGGGACGGGTATGCCCAGACGTGGGTCCCGTGCTCTCCATGCCACTGAAATCAAGCTATCCTGGCTGAAGAGGGGTGAAACCCCAAAACCGGTCCTAGGATGCTTGTTTCCTGTCCAGGGAGGACCTGGCTTGGCAGTTCGGGCTGGACTGTTCCCATGAGGCACAGGGTCAAGACTGATTTGCATATGGCTGGGTTCAAACTGGAATGGCGAGCAAAAAAACGATGATTTAGGCCCAGATCTCTGTACTGGGGTGAATGTATGACATTGTTCTGCATTCTGTCCATCAACTGTTGTCTTTGCAAATAATGGAATGCACCATAACTTTGCAAGAGTGATTTTGTATAAATGGTATTTCTTATAACATTTTCTGTGGAGAATATTTGTTTTACTGTTAGTTTTTCTGTAAGGGAGAGCGGTAGTCAGTTTAATTACATGTATATATTTTTTTTTCACTGAAAAAAACGAAGGTTAACGTGACCAAGATTGCACCCGGTCTTCAAAATAACTGTTGTTGTGCTCGGCAAACATGTGAGCAATGTGGACACCATGAATCAGCAAGAAATGTACCTAATTACAAAGAGAAAATAAGAGCGTTGATGTTGAAAACACTGGTTGCAAAATATTGGTTGCAAATTGCAACCATTGTTGAATTTTACAACCCACCCTATGTACTAATAAGTTGATTTGCAAAATTTCAATTTGTAGGTCCAAAATGAGGTAGGTCACAAATTGTGACATACTCTGAATGGCTGCCTGCTGGAGTCAACAGACTCCCATGTCTGTGATTTCTTTTTTTAAATGCAGCCTGTTTTCTTTAATGAAAACAGGGCTGGGTTTAAAAAAAAAAATTTGTTTGAGAGTTGGGAGTACTCCCGGACCACTGCCTACTATCCAGCAAATGTTTTTAAATTCGCAGAGGTGAAGGATCCCATGGGGACCCTTCCATTTTGCAAAGCATTACTACCCTGACTCGAGAGTCGGTAATTTTTCGATGTTTTGCAACTGGATTATGGTTCTAAAACATTGATACATCACAAACCAATTTGCCATTTGGAAGGGACGCTTGCAACACTCCCCTTTCAAATTGGAAACATATATCCATGTGCAGAGCCATTATACAGTGCATAATTTGCAAAAGAATTAGTGCTGGTGCCCAAGCCTCCTTTCAGATGCCTGCAGCCCGCAGCGGCACACCAAACACCAAGGCTGATAGTCTTAATTCCACCTCATGCCTCTTTAATGCACTATCCGACACTCCCTGCCCCTTTATCACAAGCCTGCAGGTTCCTGCATTCTCCATTTGTGATTTTGTTTTTCGCATTTTTCTTCCTCCGTCTTTCCCCTTTGTGTGTTTTTCCCTCTTTTGCTCTTGGGAAATGTCCGATTAGGAAAAATGAGTATCAGTCCCCTAAAATAATTGCTGGTGGCCCCCACCAGCAACCAGCGGCTGAAATTAAGCACTGCAATTATAGGGATGCGAAAATGTTTATAGATTCCTAAAAATTGTTAGTGCATAGTTAAAACCTATCTTGCGGTTGCAAAGGGACTGAAAACAATATAGGTCTGTACACCAGCCCATCACTTTGCAGAGTCACTTATTCTGTGGTGTTCATCATTTTGACAGGATTCTCTGTGCCTGCCTGATAGATTTGCATTTTTTGTTGGAAAACACCTTTTGTTTATTTAAACAAGTTACCTCCTGGCACCATTACCATATCTTTCGAGCATGGCTTGAAATGTAAACTTGGAGGTATTGGTACTCACTATCCCATAGTACCTATTTGATATTGCAGTGATCTTCCATTAATGTATTGCACCCTTCTGAGCTGGTATTCTCCCTATAACATTTAAAGAATGCAGGTACTCGATACCTGACAGTACCAGTGTTAATATTGATAAATACGATGTCGATATACACCATGATATATGTACGTATAATAATGAACTCGCATATTCGTCGTTGTATTCACCCGATATGACTTCCCCCTCAATCCCAAGTCAGAAATATGTGGTCAGGCAGGCCCTGTGACCTAGGCCTGAAGTAAAGGGCCTGAAGTTACTGATTGACGGATCACAGGTTGGGGGAGGTGAGGGGGGGGGGGAACGTAACCCTTAGCCAAACGCGTGAACAGGAAGACCCAGATCGATCCCACAGATAGACCACAACACCACAATGGTCTCAGGAGATTGGCCCCAATAAAACACGCCATAAAGTCAGGTGCCACACTTAGAAACACTCAGCAAGTCAGAACACAGCATGCACACTACACGCAGTGATCACGCGCTCCTCATGTCGGACATCTGGACACGTACCCACTAGCTCCGCATTGTGTCCACGCAGGGTCGAGAACCACCTGCGCTTCTTATCAAATGACCAGATTTATAGCTCTATGACTAGCCCAGATTCCTGTTCTAAAAAAGTGTACAAATCGTTTTATTACCCTTTGTGAAATGTCACAGCCAAAACCAATGCACTTTGAGACAGTATTCAGACACCGACCTTGTTTAATTAAACCCTCTGTTCCTTTTTTGCCAAATGCCTCGTCTTTCATTTTTTCAAGGTACATTATTTTTCGAGCAATCCCAGCACATTTAAAACAATGCTAGCGATACAAGTCTCCAACTTCTCTGAAATGGATTGTACTCTCATCATAACGTTGCTGTAATACTTGAGCAATGATTGGTGTGGTGCCCTAGCTGATATCACATTGCATTTTTTTAATATTCCAGGAGAGGGCAGCAAGAGTCCAGAAGTGAAAAACATCTAATAGGAATCCGATCAGTTGTTGGTAAAGCTATCCATCCCCATGGCAGTGCTTTGTTTTTCTCTTTCAATTATTCTGTTTGTCAATCGCTCCAGCACGTCATCCATACCTTTCTCTTGCCTTCCTTTTCTACCACCTTCAATCTCTTTCACAATAAAGAGCAAGTTCACAGGGCTCGAGGTGGATATAACCGGGAGCTAAAACAATCATCAGCTGTCTGGAACTTGACCCGATGACCTATGCACCAAGGTCAGGTTGTAAAGCAGCCGTTGTTCTTTGCACAGTGACTGGTGGGCAAACACATTTTTATTTTGCACTGCGACGGCTGTTATAAACGGTTTACTCTGTTTTGCAAAATGATCGATCAGTACGATTGCCAAAGTCCAGTTCCTTTAAATACCAATAAGCAGAATTCTGTTTGCGAATGCCACTGAATGGGCATCGAATATGGGATGGAAGCCTGTGAACGCATTTGCAGAACACCTATTATTTATTGCAGCCCCTGTCGCTCAAAGGGCCAGGTGCAGAAATAATAAATAAATAAAACCATTTAGCGAATGGCAAGGGTCGGGCACGCATCGGTTCCCTGGAATGCCTTCTGGTCCTCCCAGTGCTGACAGCTCACATTCACAAAATGGAAGCTGTACCTCAAAGACCGTTTCTAGTTTGTGACTGCATTTCACCCCCTTAATTTTGTGATTGCAAAAACTGATTTTTGCAAATCGCTGTGTACTGACCACAAAGTCCCATAGGGGCTGATTACGATGGCGGTTGGACTTCAGTCTGTCCGCCATTGTTTCTTATTGGGGACCACCTGCCTACAAGGCGGCAGTACGAATTACAATGTGACCGCCACCGAGGCGGTCACATTGCCTATGTTTTGCATTGTGGCGGATGCTGCCGACTGCAGCACCCACCACAATGCAAAAAAGGGACAATTTACATTTCCCTGCAGTACGTGGCAGGCACCATGTGGTGCCTGCCACATGGTGCAGGGATATGTAGTCTCATGTCTGGGTGCCAGGGAGTAAGGGGGCCCCACTACGGGCCCCCAAAGTCCCTTTCCATCTGCCTGTTCATAGCTGGTTAACCGCCATGAACAGGCAGGCGGAAAGGGACATCGTAATCCCTACGGCGGTGCCTGGTAGGCACCGGCACTCTTGTAGGGAATACGAGCCCCTCCGCCGCACCGGCGGGCTCAAGGAGCCGTCAGATGCGTGGCGGTCGGTCTTTAAGTCCGCCACACATTCGCCCGCCATCATAATATGGCGGGCGGTAAAGTTGATTACGATGGCTGGGAGACCGCCACCGACAGCCTGTTGGTGGCGGTCTCCCCGCCATTGTAATCAGGCCCTTAGTTCGTTTAGCACCAGAAGAGCTAAAGAGGCAGAATGTGATTGGTTAGACCCATGTTACTGACGGATTCCAGTGGCCCATAACTGGTTCTGGAACCCTGTCAAGCTCACACTCTGTGGGCACAAAGGGTCATATTACTGCTCTAAAAAGTGGTAAATAGGTGCTTGCAGATTTCCACCCTCGGATAGGTGTGGATTTCTTATTTTTGGATATTCCCAAAGCCTTTCTGAAGTACGACTGGGTAATGCTAGTAGTTGCAGATTTAAGGCATGCTTCAAGAATACATTTGTGAATTCCTGTTTTCACCTGTCTATATACATTTCTGTCCGGATAATTTTATGTTTTGTTTAATTACGTTTACTGAAAAACAATTTGTTTGGGGCAGTGTCATATTTTTTGTACCATATGGAAAAGGTTTTTAACCCTTGAAAAAAAACCTTTCTCTACACCTTAACAATTTTGTGGGGGCTCAGTTCCCCTTCTCACTTTGGAAAAATATGTATTCCTACCCTGAGTAAATCTTTGACTATTTCTATGGTGGAAAGGGGTTGGAGAAGATTTTTAGAATGTGCACAAACTCTCAAGTTAGTGGGTGTTCCCAGCCTTACTGGAGAGACGTGACTTTCGAGCACCCACTCCCTACCGCTTAAACGGAATGTAGTCATACATAAGATTATGCCATTCAGGGCGAATATTACCAGTGAATAAAAAGATTTACATGTGTGAGGTCACTTTAGTAAATAGCTTGCACTCATAAATCCAGCCATTTGCATGTGTAAAGCAGACTTACTTATGTAAATAGCTTGATGAAAAAGGCCTTTAGTGGGGTATCTTTCACAGGCGAAGGGGTCCCACCAGGAGAGGAGGCAAGGGGCCATCTCAAGTTCTTCCTTAAGTAGGACTAGGCTGTTTGGCCCTGGTGTTAAAATTTTCTACAGACGGGGCTGCATCACAAACTACACATTGCAAAATGGTCTGATCATACGAAAGCATTTTTTATAATTAGTACAGGCACTGTTTCTTCCAAACACCAGAAGATATTTACGACACAAGACAAAATGTATTTTTATTGCCCCCCCTCACAGGTCATACGATGGTTAGGCAGAATATTGGAAAGATAAATATTGTGGGACAAAATATTGTGTCAAGAATATCGAGGACAAAAATATTGTGACGGTAAGTTTCTATAGGTAAGCAAAGTTTTACTATGTATAACTCCACATATATTGTATTGTAATTGCATTTATATAGCGCTTACTACCTCTGACGAGGCGTCAGAGCGTTTTTTTTGGCGAGTAGCACGCTACTCCGGAACCCATAAAAGATTAATGGTGAAATTAGTATAGTGAAATATGAAATGAATTTGAGCGGTGGATATGTTAATTTGTTATTTGAATTGAGAAGGATAGTGGAGGGATAGAAGAGGGAAAAGGTTTGCATTTATATAGCACTTGCTACCCTTGATGAGGTGTTGAAGCGCTTTTAGGTGAGTAGCACGCTACTCCAGAACCAAAAAAGGATTAATGGTGAATTAACTTGTGGAAATATGAAATTAATTTGAGCGGTGGACATGTTAGTCTGTTATTTGGATTGAAAAGGACAGTGAAGGGATGGAAGAGTTTGCATTTATATGTGCTTGCTACCCCTGATGAGGTGTTGAAGTGCTTTTGGGTGGGTAGCATGCTGCTCCGGAGCCCAAACAGGATTAGTGGGAAATTAGTATATATGTACCTTGACGATATATATATCTTCAAGGTACGTAGCTGTGGAATAGTAAATCTATACTTACCTATTTGCACTTACCTTCTCGATATTTTGGTCCTCTATAATTTTGACACAATATTCCGTCCACACGATATTTTTGTTTCCGATATTCTGTAAGTGATCTGGCTATACAGTGGCAGAACATCACTGTATGGGCTATATTTAAGCCCACAAACGTGGCATTAATCAATCAGTCCTTCATTACGTAGTTTACTGTCTTAGGCCAAGACTTGTATTAAGCACAACATTTCTTTTGAGAAGATAATTTGACCTAATGTACACCACCACCACATTCCATGGTGTACAAAGACCACTGACTTGGATAAAGAGATAGATCCTATAATCCACCAGTCACTTTCACCTAAATATACTATGGCTGATTCGCCACCTTTGTCACACCATGACAAACACACAAAATGGAGGCTGATCATGGTCAGCCACTTGAGGACCGTCCCATGCATGGAATAACTATGTTATTGAGACTGATAATGAAGATCCTTTGGTGCGGTAGCCTACAAGGGCCTCACCTTCAGACAAAACGTCTGTATACCATTAAGTTTTTCAACAAGAGTGCACTTCAACATGGCTTCTCCATGGTAGTGGACCAGGAGGGAAATTGATCTCATTATCAAAACATCATTCAAGACAGCGACCAGGTTTCAATACCAACCCATGCTAAAAGCAGATCTAAAAAATTAGCGAAAATTGTCAAAACACAATGCTTAACACCTAGGGTTAAACATGAGTACAAAGCAGCCTTTGCAAGACCCATGGTATATTCAGGGCAATGTTCCTCCAGAATCAACGGTTCACCAAGCTCGCAAAAAAAATCAGTTAATCAAGGGGTCACTAAGGACTACCACCAGATAAAGAAATGAAACATCTGAATGCTGCCAGAAAACAGGTGGTAATGGGGTATGTCTTCTATGTAGCCCACTACAAACTCAAGGATGCTGCTTACCCAATATGATTGCTTCCGTTTGGACGCTATGTAAGGACTTCTCCAACTGCTTTCTGAGAAATAGAAATGTAAAAGGCATTGTTGCAACAGGCAAAATTATTTGAAGGCTGGAGTCGCTATCAGTTTGATGCTGCCAAAGTGGCATCCCATCAAATTAACGCCACCAACAAACAACAAAGCGATGGAAAGAATTCTTGAATTAATCTCAGTCACAGGCAATTGATTGCGCCACATTCTGGTTATTTTTTGATCAATTTGCCATTCTATGCAGAGATCAGACATATGAAATAAGTTTTGGTTCTGCACTAATAGAAGCAGCCGAGCCTGTGCTGCCAGGCCAGGTACCTTCCAGATGGGAACAGAAGCAACCCCAGTCTGGTTTCGTCTACTCAAAAACAGTGTAAAACACTCGAAAGACAGTGGAGGAAACGATATGCAGACCAGGCCAAACTGGAATATCTGGCTGCACTGAAAAAATATCATGCCCTCTGCAAAGAGGCTTGTGTCAAGTACTTCACTGAGAAGATTGTTAGCTTTCAACACTGTCAGAAGACTCTTTTTAAGGTGGTGAAAGAACTCTCTGCGGCAAATAACATCTCGCCCACGTCTTCGCTTTCACAGGACCGGTGTGATGAACTAGCCAGGATCTTTTTAGAAAAGGTGGACAAGATTCATCGTCAGTTAGCCGTAGAGTCTACACATGAAGAGAGTGGTCCGCATTTGACAACTTCTATGATTAGCCAGGTGGAAGGCTCTCTGACAATGACAAAGCTGAATGAGTCCCTCAGAATTAGGGCTTGGTCATTGATGGACCTTACATCCCTAAAGAATATTCTGCAATCCATCAAATCGGGCTCTCCGCTGGACCCCCTCCCCGCCAGACTCAAAACACTTAATGACCCGTTTTTTCCGTCATTAATTCCTCCCTGAGCTCGGGCATCGTTCCTCAGAACTGGAAACATGCTCTGGTTCTCCCCCTTTTAAAAAAACTGGGCCTGGATTCCGCCTGCTGGTCTAATTTCCGCCCCATCTCGCTTCTTCCTGTCTTCTCCAAAATTTTGGAAAAACATGTCAACATCCGTCGCAATCGGGCTTCAGGGCAGCTCACAGCACAGAGTCTGCTCTTCTAGGGGTGACTGAATGTCTCAGACAACATCTGGACTCGGGTGGCACGGCGGCGCTCATTCTGCTTGTTTTGAGAGCGGCGTTTTACACGGTGTCTCACTCCATTCTGATCGACAGACTCAAGGTCTGGGGCAATGGAGGTCTGGCTCTGGAATGGGTGAGCTCTTTCTTAAGGAATCGCACCTTCCAGGTGTTTTCTGCTGACAATAGAACAAAGACACTAGGCCTGTCCTCTGGAGTCCTTCAGGGTTCTACTCTAAGCCCCCTGCTCTTTAACATCTACGTTCGCCCTTTAGCGGACGTCATTGCGAAATGTGGGCTCACACTGTTTTCCTGCACTGATGATACTCAGATCATCTTCTCACTATCGGATGCCCATCGACATGACCCTCACTGCTTCAAGTAGGCCTAGGTAATATCTCCGTCTGGATGAACCATAATGCACTAAAACTCAATGTCTGAAAAACAGAGATTCTGGTCTTGGGCAACAATCCGGGTCTTTGGGGACAAAGCCACTGGCCGGACACTCTGGGGCCCATACCTTCTCCTTATAAGAAGGTTAAGAACCTTGGTTTCATCATAGACGACAAACTCTCTCTGAAGCAACAAGTAGCTAAGATCTCTACTGTGTGTTTCTCAGTCCTTAAATGACTGAGAAAGAACCTCTGGCTCATACCTTCAGGGGCACAGAGTACTGTCAACCAGGCCCTGGTCACATCCAGATTTTACTACGGCAATGTGCTGTACCTAGGTGCTGACAAGACATCGATTAGACACCTTCAGACCATTCAGAACGCTGCTGCCCGACTAATTTTCCATCTACCGAGACATGTCCCAGCCTCGCTGCTGCACCAGGAACTTCGCTGGCTAAAGATTTCAAAACTCTTTGAATTTAAGGCACTTTGCTATATGTTTAAGGCCAAACATGGCCTGGCTCCCGCATACATTCAAGGACTGGTAATTCCATATGTGCCTACATGTTTGTTGAGGTCTGCCAGCCAAGCTTTGTTCACCACGCCGAGGTTCCGCTTAACCTGCATCAAAGGTCGCTCCTTTTCCTGTCTCGGCCCCAAGCTGTGGAATTCTCTCCCTGCCTCCCTTAGGAACTCTAACTCTTTTATGTCATTTCGCAAGAATCTGAAAACTTGGTTCTTCTAGCTTTTGGCTGAGGTCCTCACGGTCGGCAACTATACTACGCCGGAAAACCCCTTGGAGTAGCTGTGCGCATTACAAGTTCATCATCATATCATATCATATCATACTCATGCGTTGTCATTGACACATATCTTGAGTCTCATGGCACAGTGATTGTGGGACCCCCGCCTAGGCATACCCCTCATACCTAGGGTCTCTATGGCAACAAACGATACAGTGATCAAAATAATGCTTGTAAGGCAATCTCTTGGGGCCACAATCAAGTCCATTAATTTTTGCCCACTGTGCCATTCTAGACAGAGACAAGCTATATATGCAAGTCAGTTTTGGGCTTGCTGCAATAGGAACCGCCTATCCTATCTGCTAGGCCAGGTCCGCTCCTTATGGTAATCAACCCCATACAATTTCCAGTACATTTATGCCTCTTTAGTGAGGTACAGCCTGATTTTTTTTGGCACAGTGAGCACAGAACCCATGTCTGAACTTGCCTGAAGAGCTGAGGGTGTCAACTGCAACAAACAACATAGTGAATGAAAGAATGCTTAAATTAATCATATCCACTTGTGAACTCTTGGGGTGCATTCCAGTCCATCATTTTTCTCCCACTGTGCCATTCTAGACAGAGACCACTTATATGCAAAACAGTCTTGGTCCTCACCCAATACAAACATTCTTGTCCAAACTGCCAAGCCAGGTCCATTCCAGATGTGAACATAAGCAACCCAGGACTGGTTTTGGCCTACTTGTCTTTGTTGGAGGGTTTAGCTTGAGTCTTATGGCACAGTGAGCACCGCACGAATCCTTGGGCATACCCCTCACACCTAGGGCATAAACTGCAATACACAACAAAGTGGGTAAGTATTTCCAGTTTGTGCCCAGAAATAAAATATCTTTTAAATCTACGATTTTAAGGCATCCACCTTTGCTGCTCACATGCAGATGAGGTGCTTGAAAAGATCAAGAAAGGCACTGACAATGCTAAGTATATGGCTACTCTTCAGTAACCACAGTCATTCCAGCGGCGTTAACAACCCCAAAGGAGAGCACCTCCGTCTACACAAGGTTATCAGCCTAGTCAACCCTATATCCAGCAAGGTCAACAAAAAAAGAATATGCAGACCAGGCCCTTTCACTCCGGAATGTATCAAGGAAACAGTAAAGGTCATGGTAGAGGGACAATTCCAGGTGAGCTTTTGCTGACACAACACACTTAGACTGGCTCTTTCTAATCATACAACATGCATTAGAGGAAGGGGAGGAATTACCATCAGGAGTGTAGGAAAGTAATAATAGAGAAGTGGATGATATCAACAGTGCTGCAGGGATTTGACATGGTTTGGCTAAGTTCAAAATGTGATGCTAAAGGAAGGGAGTGTGAATATGTACATAAGGCTATGATGGAGCAGGGTAAATAAAATAATTTTGTACCCCTTGGAAAATTAATGAACTCTTAATAAATTAATAATACTAACTGTATGAAGGAGCAGGTATTAACCAACAAATGCACCTTCTGGTAAACACTATATAAAGGTAACGTGCAAATTTGTGCAAAATCTAATTTATTTACAATTGTGAAGTTAATTAACCCTAATATTGTGATTTGCGTACTAATTAGGAGTGAAATCGCATGATTTATGCTATGTAGTAGATTTGTATTGTGGCAAAGAATGCAGATGGTAAGTAAAATGGCTTTAAATGTCGCTTCTGCTAGGTAACACCTAACATGGGTCTTTAGAATGGCGGATGGTAAACAGAAAGGCTTATTTTCTTTGTTTTAATTTTGGTTGTGTTTGTTCTTATGATAGTTTGTTCGGGCCTATTAGGCCATGCTGCGAAAATGGCTGCTGAAACAGACGAGGTCACGTGAAAAGCCAAAGATGGCCTCTGGGCAGAAGAAATAGAGAAACTAAATCACGTGGATGCGGCCTGTGCACGGAGTGAGAGATGTCAAGGTCGTACTGACCTACCATAAGGAGGGTGCCAAGAAAGACTCAGCACGTATTCGTGGGAATGGAAGAGAAAGTACTGAGCAACAATGGACTAACTAAATTGTGACCATCAAGATCGCAACAAAATGAATGGACAAGTTGGACTGCTTTTAACCCCGAAGTCATGAGACTCATTGTATGTTTAACTGTCCCCAAAACCAGTTTGAACAAGGAGGGCGATGAGGTGACCATCACCACCCCTCAAATGGACCAATTAGCGTGATTCTTGCCCCTAAGGATTGTAACTTTTTGTGTAGTAAGCTAGAAAGTAAGGTATAAGAGGGTCTACTCTTATGTGGGCTGTTGCTATGGCTGCTGCTGATTCTACTGCTGCTGTGGGTGTTTTCCTGCCATACCGTCTTTTTATTTTCCATTTTTTCACCTCAATACTACGAAAAGACTTTGTCATTTTTGGACTCTGAACTTGACTGGGGAAGGAACGAGATTGTTGCTGGAATTCTGCTTGGGAGGTACGTTTCGAGGAGGTTAGCGGGATAGTCAGTCAGCTTTGGGAGTTCTATTCTGTGATCTACAATTTATCTTCTTTTGGGTGAACCATTCCTGTCCGCATCTTCAACTATGGGTAATGCATAATTTCTTTCCTTCATTAAAACCTTACTTAAATGTGATTGATATATTAAATGTGATTAATAAACAAAGAAACTTATCTATGCAATTGAGAATTTAGATAAAATTATATTCTAACTTAAAATGAGCCTGTGGTTCTTTAGTACAGTTATGAGTTATAAAATGTTAAAAGGTTTTAATTGTGATTGAGCTGGTCTTAATCACCATCAACTTATTCTACTAGTTGGTCCATCGACCAAAGAGCGGAGTACCTTGATGTTTAGAACTGACAGGATCAAAAGGTTAATGTATATAATGTCTGAGGTATTATTCTGTCAAATTTAATAAGGTATCCCATTCGTCCAGCAGCACATTTCTCCTTGGTGTGTAATCTAGTGAACAAATGAATGTATGATATGCGGTGTCATGGGCCCCACCGACATATGGTTTAATAGATATTTGGTTACATGAATGTTTTACCTGGACTCGTGTCCTAAGGAGAAATTTATATTAGCCGCGCTGGATCAGATTTCTTGGTAGCAGAGTTATGGTTACTATAGATTAGTTTGGTGATTATTGATTACTGATTTTTTATTTTTTTTATGTCTAACACTTTATGTCGAGTTGTATTATGTTATGTGTAAGTCAAAATTTTGAAGCTTCCGGGAAGTGGACACGGGTGGCAAGAGAAGTCACACGGAATTGTGCAATGTCTGATTTTCAAAGTGGTGATAACACAGGATTGTGTTATGTTAGGGACATTTCATGTATGAAAATGCGTTTGAGTGAAATAGCAACAGGTTTTCTTGTGAAACTCTGGCCTTAATTCTCAGGAGCAGTGTAGTCTCCACGTGTTTTATCCCCAGAGAAACGGGTTTACCCTTTGCTTGAGAGAAGGGTAAGGTAGAGAGAAGTGCTACACTTATCGAACGAAACAGTATTCTTGTAAGTTAGAACAAACTATTTCCTTTGTTTAGCGAAACAGACAATGGTAATGTGTTTTACGTTGTAACTAATAAAATTTTGTCAAGAAGAGAAGGTAAGAAAACTGCCGATAATTTTTGTAAAGGAGGGGTCAGTAAAGATAGGAGTAGAACTGACGTCAACAAAGACCGCGCTGGTATTGGCCAGTTGTGGGAGAGCGAAGAGCTTCTTGATTGGTGCGTTAGTGTGAAGACGCGCTGGTATTGGTTAGTGTGAGAGTGACGTAGAGCTTTCGGATTGGTGCGTTGGTGTGAGACGCGCTGGGATAGGTCCGAATAGCCGAGCAGTAGAAAGAACAGAGTGGTGAAGAATTTTCGTGTGTTTGTTTGAGAAAAAGAACAGTGCAATATGGCTTATTATGAGTATGGTAGAGAGAAACCGTCATGGTTTGCGAAGATTAAAAACTTTTTCAAGAAAGACAAAAAGGTAGTGACTAGGGAAGGAGAAGTACTTCCTCCGCTGAAAACGCCAGCTTCTCATATGATGTTGAAATATGGCTATCATACTTGCATTTGGTTGGAAAATTGGGCAAAATATACCCAAAGTGATGGAGTATTGGCATTTCCAGAAAATGGTTCGTTTAGCACAGCTGTACTCCGAAATTTGAGAGAGAAAATGATGAAACTTGAACCGAGACCTAGACCAACACAGTTCGAAGCGTTAGGTGAATGGGAAGATGAGATGTATGAAAGAGAAAGACACAGAGGTGCAAAGAATTATAGTTTAGTCCATGGAAGAGTATGGGGAGTGAATCATGAAGACAGGATGAGACGATGGAGGTATGCTAATATGACGGATGGTTTGTTTCCTGTCCTGCCCTGAACGAAATTATGAAATAAATAGGTCTTATGAAAAATTAGAAACTCCACAGAATGCGAAGCCTGATAATGGTAATACAGCTGAGTTAGCCAGGACCACAAGAGAATTGACTGAGAAGATAAGAGAACTAACCAAAAACATGGAAGCTGTGACTGTGCCAGTGACGATAGGGCCAGTAATTCCGGTATTTGAAAATCAAAGAATAGATGAGCATTCCTTGACAATTCCATTGAACTCGAGTATGCAAAGAGTGAGAGAAGGGATAATTCCAGAAACTAGAGAGACAAGAGATTCAGTTGGCTCATGTAGGTCTAGTCCACCTACAAATTTGACGATTAATGAGAGTCAGATAAATAGGATTCCTATGGGAACCGAGTCAGCAACTGAGACCCCAGAGAGAAGTGCAAATTGGGCAGAGATAAACAATGCCCCTGTGGGTCCGACTCCAGAAGAATTAAATGAGTGGATGAGGAATTTACAGAAGAAAGATGCTGAACCACAACCTTTGGATGTAATCATACTAAAAATAGATATGGAAGTGTTAATTCTAGGGACTATTGGTACAGATCGATTGAAATCCTACCAAGATGATGAGCTTATGTTTATGTGTAAAAGTGTTACTTGGAGAGCTAGGAATTTGCATGAAAAATTGGAAGAAACAGCGAATGAACTAGGAGTAGAGTTTGAAAAATCAGAGGATTGCAGAAACCGTACAGGGTAGACTTTAGTGAAAAGGATACAGAAAATCTGAACACTTCAGGACGATTAACACAGATAAAGGAACTGATTGTGTTATTGAGAAAATGGGGAGATGTGGACAGATGGAGAAGCAGATGGATAAGAAGAAAGGAGGGAAAGACCGATAAAGCTTCATTGGCTTTTCCGGTGAAGGGAAAAGAACCAATAGTAATGGAATATCCAATGAGGGAAACTCCAGGAGGAAGCTATGTACATGTCCCATGGTCCAGACAAGATATATTGTCATTTACAAATGACTTTCCAAGATTGAGAGAGAAACCCGTAGAATGGTATAGACAGGTAGAAAGATTTGTAAAGGTTTCAAAGGTGTTGTGGGAAGATTTGGATGGATTGTTTGAAATTGTAGTACCAGCAGATTTATGGACAGAATGTAAGATTACAATTGACTGGCCGAAGGAAGAATATCCTAGAGATGCAAAAACTTGAGCCCCAGGTCCAGAAGTAATGAGAAAGTATGAACAAGCAATCACGTTTTTGAAAAATAAAATCCCACCAAAAGAGACAGATTGGGTAAAGATTGATAGAACAACTCGGGAGAGTAAGGAATCTGTACACGCCTACTATGAGAGACTGCTTTTGGTCTTTAAACAGTACAATGGTTATGAGAATTTGAGTGAAAAGGACATGAGTCATTTTGTGTATAGATTTGTATATGGATTAAAACCTGAAATAAGTGAAATGATTAAGCAACATATGTTGTGTTGGCAGAATAGCACTGTAGATGAAGTATTAAGGTATGCAAAATATTGTAGTGACGATATTGAGTGTAGACAGCGTAAACTAAAAGAAAAGGCGATGTGGGCACAAGTAAAAGTTGCAGAAAAACAAGAAGCTCAGATGAATAATCAGTCTAGTGATGCAGGACAAACTAAATTCAAACCGAATATAGGTAAAGGAAAAGGTCAAATGAGTATAGAAGAGGCCAAAAAGAAATCGCCCTGTCACAATTGCGGAAAATTAGGACATTGGAGAAACAAGTGTAAATTTCCTCCAAAAGCTAATACAGAAAATCAACCATTAAATCCACAGGTGCAGAATGAGGTGAGTTACCAACAGCTGCAACAGCCGCAGGTAGTTACTCAACAGTGTCAGGTGCCGCAACCACCTCTTCCAAAGAGTGTAAACCCCCAGAGATACAGTACAGAGGCAGGATTCTACGGAGGAGAGCAGGTAACAAAATTGCTGCGCGCAGCTGCAGTGTCGCAGTATTGGTTACAGCAGGATGGAAATTAATCGGATGAAAGTTTATGACGGTGCCTAAGAGAGGAAGAAGAGTGCGTGCTTGGTGCAACTCTAGAGGTAGATCAGTCAGGTCCATTTGTGGATGGAAAAGTGAATGGTGTAAATGTTACATTCCTTGTGGACACTGGAGCTACCCGTTCTACTGTTAGATCAGTGGAAATTCCAAACCTTCCTTTCTCAGGAGAATATATCCAAGTAGTAGGTGTTTCAAACAGGCAGATTAAAACGCCTCTTACCAAACCAGTAGAGGTGAAAGTTGGACCATTCAAAGAGATGCATCGTTTTGTGGTATGTGATTGCAGTCCTGTAAATTTGTTAGGACGCGATCTACTTTGTAAAATGAATTGCACCATCTATTGTACCCCAGATGGTATTGCTTTCCAGACACCAGATGAGGATGTCCTGTATAAAATGACAATGGCAGAACTAGAACCAGGAGTGAATGACATGTTTCCTGTGTTTGATGCAGAGAAAATCCCGATTGAATTGAAAGGAATAGTCAGATCCGATGTATGGGACTTTACAGGCGAAGACATTGGACTAATGAGAGGAGTTGACCCTGTAAAAATTACTGTAAGGGAAGGAACAAATTACCCAAATACTCCACAGTACAAATTAACGCCAGAAATTATTGAAGGAATAACACCTGTAGTTAATAAGATGATTGAACTAGGAATTTTGAGAGAAATAATGAGTAGCCCATGTAATTCTCCTATAATGGGATTGAAAAAGCCGAATGGAACTTATAGGATAGTACAGGACTTGAGAAAGGTAAATAAGATTGTTATTCCTTGTTGCCCAATTGTGCCAAACCCCGCTGTAATACTGTATCAGATTCCACATGATGCAGAATGGTACACAGTTATTGATTTGTGCCATGCATTCTTTTCCATTCCATTGCACCCTGACAGCCAGCCATTATTTGCGTTCCGGAGAGCGTATTTTGGCATGGTGCCGAATTCCTCAAGGGTATACTGAAAGCCCCTCAATCTTTAATCAGATCCTAAAGAAATCATTAGAAGATTTAAAAATGCCTGAAAAATCTGTGATGGTCCAGTATATTGATGACCTATTGGTGGCATCAAGGACCAAAGAAGCCTGTGTTACGGACACAATTGCTTTACTAAATCATTTGGCAGAAGGAGGACATAAGGTGTCTCTGTCAAAACTACAATTTTGTCAACAGGAGGTACAGTATCTAGGTCATAAGATTGAGAAAGGGATGCGAAAGGTAACGACAGAAAGAATAAGGATTATCCAAGGAATGAGAGCCCCGATGACACAGAGAGAGGTGAGAATGTTTCTTGGGATGGTTGGTTATTGTCGACAGTGGATAAGTGGATTTTCATTAATTGCAAAACCTTTACAGCGATTGACAAAGAGGGATGTCAAAGATCCGATTGAGTTGAATGAGGAGGAAATGGAGGCTTTTAAGGAACTGAAAACAAGTTTGTGTGAGGCATCAGCATTGGGGATGCCTGATTATGAAAAAGAATTTGAGCTGTATTGTAGTGAGAGAGATGGATGTGCACTTTCAGTGTTAGTACAAAGGCATGAAAAAATGAAAAGACCAATCGCTTATTTTTCAGCTGTCTTAGACCCGGTAGCAAAGGCGTTGCCTGGATGTCTGAAAGCAGTAGCTGCTACTTGTGTGAGTCTGGAACAGAGCGAAGGCATTGTGATGGGGTATCCTCTGAGAGTATATGTCCCACACTCTGTTGAAATCCTTCTGACCCGAACCAAGACCCAATTCATGACACATAGTCGGCTGACTAGGTATGAAAAAGTGATTTTGGGTGCAGACAATGTAACCATTGAAAGATGCACGAGCGTGAATCCCTCAACTTCACTGCCAGATGAAGTAAATGTAGAAGTCAAAGATGATGTTGATCGTAAGTGTTTGGATGTGCTTGAATTTTGCAGAAAGCCTCGCCCAGATATTAAAGATGAGCCCTTAAAAGAATCAGATTATGTGATGTTTGTGGACGGGTCATGCCTGAGAACAAGTGAAGGAGTTTTAAGTGCTGCGTATGCTGTGTGTACGGTGGCAACCATAATGGAAGCATCCTGTTTGAGAGGAATACGTTCAGCCCAAGTGGCTGAGCTGATTGCTTTGATTCGAGCATGCAAACTGGGAAAGAATTTCCGAATTACGGTGATCACGGATAGCCAGTATGGCTTCGGAGTGGTCACGACTTCGGACAGATCCTGTCCCAGAGGGGTTTCCTGACTTCTGCAGGAACTCCTATTAGGAATGGTGAGTTTGTGAAGAAATTGCTTGAGGCGATACAGCTACCTAAACAAATTGCAGTGGTAAAATGCGCTGCACACAAAAATGGAACTGATTATATTACAGTGGGAAATCAATTCGCAGATGAAATAGCTCAATATTGTGCCAGAAATATGGTCTCACTGAATAGGAGAAGAGAAAAAGAGAATGTTTCATGTCCCTTGCTGTTTACTAACACAGTTGAAACCTGGGATGAGGTAAGGCAATTGCAGGAAGAAGCAGATGAAGAGGAGAAAGATGGTTGGATAAAAGCAGGCTGCAGACAAAGAGAGGAAGATGAAGTTTGGGTTTATAGAGACGAAAGACCAGTTATGGCTGATAGCATGAGCTCTAGTATGGCACGGATGTACCATGGACAAGCACACATTGGTAGGGATGCCATGATCAGACTTTTCAGACAGACTTGGTACAACCCGAAATTTAGGGCTATAGCTGAAAGTCTTTGTCAAAGATGTCTTGCATGCCAACAGATAAATCCTGGAAGGAAAACGGTAGTGAGTTTGGGAACAATAGGACGTGAAGGAGGTCCTTTTACCAGAATGCAACTAGATTTTATTGAAATGCCCCCAAGCAATAGATTGAGATATGTCCTTGTGGTCGTTTGTTTGTTTTCTCGTTGGGTGGAAGCCTATCCGACAAGAAGGAATGATGGAGTTACTGTGGCTAAGCTCCTACTGAGAGAATTCATTCCTAGATATGGCTTTCCAGTAACGATCGAAACAGATAGAGGAACACATTTCCAGAATGAAATAATCCAATTGATATGTGAAGCACTTGACATTCAACAAAAATTGCACTGTGCCTACAGACCAGAGGCTTCTGGAGTGGAAGAGCAAGTAAATGGAACAATAAAGAATAGGTTAGGGAAAATGTGTCAAGCCACAGGACTCAAATGGCCCAATGCCCTGCCATTGGTGCTGATGAGCATCAGAAGCATACCTGACAGAAAAACAGGTCTGAGTCCTCATGAAATAATCATGGGACGAGCAATGAGACAAGCACATGTACCAGTTAACAAACTGCTGACTATAACTGATGATCTCGCTTTGGACTATTGCAAAGGATTGGCTGATGTGGTGCATTCTGTGTTTCATCAGGTTGGACCGGATGCGACCACTCTTGAAAGAAAACCAGCTCATGATTTGAGTCCAGGAGACTGGGTCCGCATCAAAGTCCACAGAAGAAGAAACTGCTTGGTTCCTCGCTGGGATAAGCCACGTCAAGTGATCCTGGTGACAACAGCTGCTGTAAAGTGTGCAGGTGTGAAAAATTGGGTTCATGCCAGTCATACCATCAGAGTTCCAGATCCTGAAGCTCGACCTGTAAGTCGACATCTGGAAATATTGGATACCAGCTCAGCATCCGAAGCAGAAGCTGAAACAAACAGAGTTCCAGATCTTGAAGCTCGACCTGTAAGTCGACATCTGGAAGAATCAGGTACCAGTTTGACAACTGAAGAAGAAACTGAAACGATCAGAGTTACAGATCTTGAAGCTCGACCTGTAAGTCGACATCTGGAAATATCGGATACCAGTTCGGCATCTGAAACAGACCAACCTGAATCTGGTGAAAGACAAAAGAGAAAAACAAGAAACAAAAGAACTGATATTATAAACGAAGAAACCGAACCAAGGGACAGTGACAGTGAACAGCCAAGTACAAGTTATGGAAAAATTCCTCCAGAGATAGTTGAGGTAACTGAAGAAAACTTATATTCAGATAGAGAGATAGAGGAAAGTGCGGAAGAAACCCGAGGAGTAGTAGGGTCAGAACTACGAACAGAAGAAACACAGGGAAATTTAGATTCAGATAGAAAGATTAAGAAAAATGCGGAAGACAAACGAGGAGGGTTATAATCAAATGTCCAAACAGAAGAGTCACAAGAATGTTCGGATTCAGACAAAGAAACTGAGATCATAAGGTTCAAAGTTAGAGGAAGTGAGGTGAGGTCTGAGACAGAATCAGAAGAAAGTGAAGAAGAAAGAAAGCAAAGAATAGGACCAAGAAAGAGAACTTGGAGAACAGAACGAGAAGAAAAGGAAAACGAACTGAAAAGGCCAAGAAAAGGAGACAATTGGCCCAACGAAATTAAAAGACTGAGATATAAGATAATAAATTTGAACAAAGATAATGGGAACAAGTAAATGAAATAACAAGTCAGAAAGGACAAGGAAAACAAAGTGAAAGACAATTACAGAGACCAAAAAGAGTGAAGAGACCTAACTTGAAATATAAGTCACTTGAATGGCTATACATAGCATTGACCGACATTAAAGAAGTGGATAGCAGTCACGAAAGCCCAGACGAAGGCTGTGAACAAATGGGTGAGAGTGAATTGCACCAAACCTGAAAGACAAAGAAAGAAAACCGGACTGGACACCAAAACTGAATAAGACGAGAAAAAGTTCTGAAAAGAGCTGAAGAAAGCACCAAAAGAGACTAATTAAAGGGTAGAGTGGCGGGAAAGTCATTTTGAGGTGTGGGAACACATTTTCTCTACAAACATTTATATAGCCAAATAGTAGTACAACATGGTAGACACTGAGAATAGAAGATCTAGATGTGAGTTTTTACGTAGATGGTGTAGAATGTGTTTTTATTGTACAGGATTGCTAATGCTTATCTGGTTTATTTTAGCAATAATAATTCCACTTAGATTAGCTGTAGAAAACACATCTGTAATAGTGAATGACACAAATAATGACAAAGAAGCTATCATAAAGAACACTGCAGCATTAGTAGATAGTACTGATTTACATAGGAACAAGTCCATAACTGATTTCTCCAAGAATGTCTTCACGAAACTATTATATGAATATGTGGAGACAATGGATGTGAGAGATTGCTATGTCTGTATGCAGTTACCTGTGTCAGTCACAGAAGGTGTGACCTATCATCACCTTCCTTTGACGTATGGGATAACTTGTAGTGTCCTAGCTAGTTTATTTTATAAAATAGGTAGATTAGAATATTATTACACTGATATAGACACTGTTTTTGCTAAAGTTCCCGTAATCCCTGAATTAAATAAGGTAAAAGTCGCAAAAATGTTGGGAGAATTTTTCTTAGAAAATTAAGATTTAACGTTAGAGTATATATTTAGACACAATCTTACTTGTGAATTAAAGAAAGAAGAAAAGATTTTCTTGGACATGGTAGAGGACAGAAGAGTTAAGTTTCAAAGAAAGGTAGCAGAAGAAAAGATAAAAACACCACCTTGGGCGTTTGAAGAGAGAAATTATAACAAAAGAGAAACAAATGCAGCTATGGTTCTGGATTGGCCCCAACAGGGAAAATTGTGTATTAGTAGGAGTAACACTATGTATGATAACTATTTCTTGGGTTCTAGTGAGTGCCGAGATACTTATAGAATTCTAGGGGGATGGGGATTTAAAGGAGGAAAAGATCCAGTATTTCCATGGATCTATTATATTTGCGGAAATAGAGCTTATTATAGGTTGCCGGACCATTGGTAAGGAACATGCTATCTAGGCCTGGTCTTTCCCAAAAAATTACATGTGGAAAGAGGAACGAAAGGAATACACGAGATAGGTAAAACATTAACACGTAGAAGAAGGGAAAGCTTCTCAGAAATAGTAGGTGATATTTTTGGAGCATTGATACCAGCAGTGTGTATATCTTTGAATGCATACAAGATTCGGAAATTGTCTACAGTAGTAGATCGTTTATCAACGAATACTGCTGGAGGGTTCTTGATGGTGAACACCGAAATGGTTGCCATGAGAGCTATGGTAATGCAAAATCGACTTGCCCTTGAAATTCTTTTGGCAAAAGAGGGTGGAGTCTGTGGAATGCTGAAAGTCCAACATTGTTGCACTTACATTCCAGACAAAAGTGAGAATATACAGAGGTATATAAAGAATATTACTGATTTGCACAAAGAAATTGCCCCACTGGAGGTTGAAGGTGTTTGGGAGAGAATTGGTAAGAGTTTTTCCTCAATGAAGAAATGGTTCACAGAAATAGGTAGTTCCCTTATTGGGAAGATACTAATACCAGTAACAGTGATAATAATGGTAATGTTATTAGTGAGATTAGCTTATGTGTGTATTAAAAGAAGAAAAAGACAAAATAGAGTAAAAAGAGAAAATGAGAAAAATAAAGAAAGAGAACGGGAGATGGGAGAGATAGAATTAGAAGAGTTAAAAGAGAACATGTACAAACGGTCTAAAAGACAAGATGAGAAAAACACAGTTGTATGAACTAACAAGAAAGCAAGTGGACAAGAAACATTTATCTGATAAGTTGTAGGATAGGTTTTTGTGGTGATGTTAGAAATCACCAAAGGGGGGAATTGATGGAGCAGGGTAAATAAAATAATGTTGTACCCCCTTGGAAAATTAATGAACTCTTAATAAATTAATAATACTAACTGTTTGAAGGAGCATGTATTAACCAACAAATGCACCTTTTGGTAAACACTATATAAAGGTAACATGCAAATTTGTGCAAAATCAAATTTATTTACAATTGTGAAGTTAATTAACCCAAATATTGTGATTTGCGTACTAATTAGAGTGAAATCGCATGATTTATGCTATGTAGTAGATTTGTTTTGTGGCAAAGAATGCAGATGGTAAGTAAAATGGCTTTAAATGTCGCTTCTGCTAGGTAACACCTAACATGGGTCTTTAGAATGGCGGGTGGTAAACAGAAAGGCTTATTTTCTTTGTTTTAATTTTGGTTGTGTTTGTTCTTATGATAGTTCGTTCGGGCCTATTAGGCCATGCTGCGAAAATGGCTGCTGAAACAGACGAGGTCACGTGAAAAGCCAAAGATGGCCTCTGGGCAGAAGAAATAGAGAAACTAAATCACGTGGATGCGGCCTGTGCACGGAGTGAGTGATGTCAAGGTTGTACTGACCTACCATAAGGAGGGTGCCAAGAAAGACTCAGCACGTATTCGTGGGAATGGAAGAGAAAGTACTGAGCAACAATGGACTAACTAAATTGTGACCATCAAGATCGCAACAAAATGAATGGACAAGTTGGACTGCTTTTAACCCCGAAGTCATGAGACTCATTGTATGTTTAACTGTCCCCAAAACCAGTTTGAACAAGGAGGGCGATGAGGTGACCATCACCACCCCTCAAATGGACCAATTAGCATGATTCTTGCCCCTAAGGATTGTAACTTTTTGTGTAGTAAGCTAGAAAGTAGGGTATAAGAGGGTCTACTCTTATGTGGGCTGTTGCTATGGCTGCTGCTGATTCTACTGCTACTGTGGGTGTTTTCCTGCCATACCGTCTTTTTATTTTCCATTTTTCCACCTCAATACTACGAAAAGACTTTGTCATTTTTGGACTCTGAACTTGACTGGGGAAGGAACGAGATCGTTGCGGGAATTCTGCTTGGGAGGTACGTTTCGAGGAGGTTAGCGGGATAGTCAGTCAGCTTTGGGAGTTCTATTCTGTGATCTACAATTTATCTTCTTTTGGGTGAACCATTCCTGTCCGCATCTTCAACTATGGGTAATGCATAATTTCTTTCCTTCATTAAAACCTTACTTAAATGTGATTGATATATTAAATGTGATTAATAAACAAAGAAACTTATCTATGCAATTGAGAATTTAGATAAAATTATATTCTAACTTAAAATGAGTCTGTGGTTCTTTAGTACAGTTATGAGTTATAAAATGTTAAAAGGTTTTAATTGTGATTGAGCTGGTCTTAATCACCATCAACTTATTCTACTAGTTGGTCCATCGACCAAAGAGCGGAGTACCTTGATGTTTAGAACTGACAGGATCAAAAGGTTAATGTATATAATGTCTGAGGTATTATTCTGTCAAATTTAATAAGGTATCCCGTTCGTCCAGCAGCACATTTCTCCTTGGTGTGTAATCTAGTGAACGAATGAATGTATGATATGCGGTGTCATGGGCCCCACCGACATATGGTTTAATAGATATTTGGTTACATGAATGTTTTACCTGGATTCGTGTCCTAAGGAGAAATTTATATTAGCCGCGCTGGATCAGCTACCATATCTTATTTAATTTGAATGAATGATTCATCCACTGATCGCACTGGCAGATTGATAACTCTGGACAAGGAAGTGATTACTCTTAGAAGACAACTTATTAAGCCAAGGCCTGTACTGAGCATGAATGTAGTGACTCAAAAGGTGGGGAATCTTGTTAAGACAAAATTAAGACTCTGATAAAGAACACAGGATCAAGTAACCACAAATAAGTGTGATGACGAGAGGCTAGGTTACAGGAGCTTTTTAGGTTTCCTACATGGTATGCCCCTTGATGAATGTGTGACTACAGAGAATACCATCTCCACCTAGACCATGAAGCTCTAGCTCCCCAGAGTCAGGCAACCTTGTCCTAAGGTGTCAAGGTAGGATTCACATTGACACCTATATTCATCATACTCACTGACTTAGCATGAGAAATAGAGACAGGGACCCCTAATGGGCCCTGATGAATGCCCCTGACCAGTATTGGCAAGATTAAGGGTAGAAACATGTTGGCTTATGGTGGATGGTTGGGTCATTGTACCTGTACACCATCCTCTCATTGTTTTTAGGCGTACCTAAGGTACCCACTAATATAGGTATTATCCTGGGTTTACCTTTAGGTATTTTTAGTGTATCTTGATCCCGTCTTGTCCAGTTAGTTTTTATCTGAGAACTCCCTCTCCTTTGAGGTTCAGTCCGCCCTGGAAGTACCCTCTTACTAGGGTGGGATGACGTTGCCGATGATGAAGCATGTCAAAAGTAGTGGGTGAGGCCTCCTCATCCAATATAATTGGCACTTTTAGGGATTATGATTGTTATTCCTTTGGAACCCTAATTGTAATGTTTAGGAGTTACTCTTGGTATGGCCCAAAATTGGCCTTATACCGTGGGCCATCACAATTATTTGTAGTTACTAGTTCATTGATTGTAGAGGATGTGCGGTGGCGTACCTCCATCTCTCCCGTTGTGTTACGTGAAGAACACTGGATGCCATAAGTGAGATGACCATCCTCAAGACCTTTATGAAATCATTCAAACTAGGGATTTTGTAAAGTGTAATGGATTATCTGTTTTGTAGATAGGGCTACAGCTGACAAATGTACCGTGAATAGAAGTGTAGACTGTTCTGAGAGGCCTTTACAGAAGGTTTTCACAAGAGGTTCTGCCAGACTGCCATAAAAATCCACTGTTTGCTAAGAGTTGATCCAGTGAGGAGAGGATCTCAGCCCAGCTGATTGTTTGTTTTTCTTCAGAAAAAACACTCTCTCCCATCTGAATTCAGATAAACACAGCAAGTATGCTGTGAACATGTTAGGTGCGTTCCTCGGACGTGCCGTATTCTCCTGGCGGGGTGCTCTTGCCAAGCACGTCCCGCGGCTGGGATTGGATGTGTTGAGCCATTACGTTTGCACTCACTTGGAGTTTCTGACACTGCTAGGGGAGGGGCCTCTATGCGATGATATGACTAGGGGCTGTTGGCCATGCCCAAGGGAAGTGTTCTCTGATGACGCCATGATGGGGCGGGGTGTTCCTATATCCTTCCCAATCCATCACAGCTGCCTTCCAATATTTCTCGATGGAATTTTCCTATTCCGAGATGAAAGGGTTTTATTTCCTCTTGACACTTGAGTTCTTCCAGGTCTTTTTTCCTATATCAGGGCCTTGGAGCAGTGGTGGCCGGTAAGTTTTGAAGGGAGAGGGGCGGATGGGACACACTCTCACGCACACATAATACTCAAAGCAATGTATTCACGCACACACGCACACAAACAAATCCATTCACAACACTCTTCACCAAACATTCATACATACACGCACGCATGCACACAAACACATCCATTCACAACACTCTTCACCAAACATTCATACATGCACGCACGCACCAAACAATTTAAAAGAACAACAAACACCTGCAGCCAGCTGTGCCTCGGAGGTTCCAGGAGGCTTGGAACTGCTGCCTTCCCTCATTGGCTGACCTAAGGTCAGCCAATGAGGGAAGGCAGCAGTCCCAACATCATCACAAGGTGGGATGGGGTCAGTGAGACTGCTGACCGAACCCCAGTCTGTGATTAAGTGTCACTGATTGACACTCGATCCTGGGCGCTTCAGGGCTTAAAACTGAAGCGCCCAGGTGCGAGGCAATCAGTGACACTACCCCTCGTCACTGAGGGGAGGGCCTCGGGACCTTTGCTGAGCTGAGGAGGTCACGCCCACAGGAGCTGTGACTTCCTCAGCCCAGCAAAGTTCAGCTCAGACAGTCAGGAGCCTGCGTTAAATGCGCATGTCTGGCTGCTTGAACTGAACGTGAACAGTGTCTGTCCGGCTGACCTTTGTGCAGCCTGACAGACATTGTTCATGAGGTGCGAAAGGTGGAGGGCCTTGGCCCCTCAGCCCAAATGGCCCAGCCGCTCCTGCCTTGGAGGTATTGTCAGGTGTGCCGCAAAGTTCCTGGACTCCTTCTTTCAGTTTGAGTTCTTCTTCGCTCCTCTGTGTTGTTGTACTGGAGCTTTTTTTCTGCCTTGCTGCTTTTTCCTCCTGGCGATTTTCTTAGAGGGCACATTCCAGCTTTGTGTTTCTTTCACTGGCTGGCAAGGTGGCTTCCAGAAGTGATCATCCCAGCTTCAGATCTCGTACCATCCAGTCGAAATAAACACTTCTAAGAACAAAACTGGGTTTGAATTACCACTGCATCCTTGAATCCTTTAAGGGGCTGTGAGTAACCCAAAAAGCACAGACACCACACCTGCAGGAATGCTCATTGGATTGTGTGGGGCTACAGTAAACTGGGCTTCCTTACTCAGTGATGGTGCACTGAACTAATTCCTTGTGCCTGTGGGTTAGGAATGCATACCTTGTAGACTGGGCCCTAGATGGACGAAAAAAACACAAAACATACATTTTTAAAAAAAAGACTTACCTGCCGCAAAGCCGCCTGCTGAAACTCCGCTCTTCTGCTTCTTCCACGCTGCAGCACATGCTCCCAGCCTCCCATGTGGCCAATTTTGACGCAGCTCCCATGCATGAGATCAGCGTCAGGATTGGCCTGAGCGCCCTCAATTTTCGCTCCCAGGGAGACTGGGAGCCTGTGCCTGCTGTCTCCAACCCGGCAACACAGCTGGGTTGGAGACAGCTTCAGTGCGTATGTGGGTTTGGCGATCCTGAGATGGCCGGCTATACCCACATGCTCACTGAAGGCAGTGCCCATCACTCCCCCACGTAACTCGCTCCGCGATGGCCACGCCCCAAGATGCATTCAATGGAAGAAAAATAAAACGATAATAAACACGTTTTACTATCATTTTATTTTTTACATTTTGATGCTGGCGGGGAAGGGGGGGAGGAGGGGTGATGCTCCTTTGCCATAGTGGAGGAGTCGCCGCTGCCAAAGTGGACCAAACGGTTCTGAAAACATTAATAACTACAGCTACCTCTGCCTTCTGTCTGCTTCAGCCTTAAGAGGATTGGGCACTGCTTTTAAGTTGGCCACAGTATACAATCTACAACAACACACGCCACAAATGCAAGCTATTACTCGCCTATATCCAAATGTTTGCATCATGTCATTTTTTACATTCAGGTGTGCCACCCACCTCTCCTGTGTTTGGTAAGTAACTGGAGATCTGGATAGCTTTATTAAACAGTGTACACGTTTTAACTTCACATACATAAAAAGACACATCTATTCGGTGGAGAAAGAACAATAATCTTTGATGGAGTCTGGGTGCTGATGCATTGTGCTTAAATGCAGTGGCGGCTCGCCGAGGGAGTGCTGCGGGGCGGTGGGGCAGGGAAGGGGCAGGGTGGGGGGGGTAGTGGAGTCTGACATACGAGGGACAGGAGTAAGGTAAGTAATTAAATAAATAAAACTATTTACCTTGCGCGCGCTGCATTGCCGAGTTGGCGATGCAGCACGCGCAAGGTAAATAGTTTTATTTATTTAATTACTTACCTTACTCCTGTCCGTCGTATGTCGGACTCCACTACCCCCCCCCACCCTGCCCCTCGGCGAGCCACCACTGCTTAAATGACAATAGACCCGATTCAGGCGGGAGACTCCATGTTTTTGAAGCCCAAATGGCTTCATTTTAGTATTCGCCTCCACTGAAATTGCCTCTGCTTCAATATAAGTCAATGCGAAAAATACATTCCCCTGATGTTTTTTCCAAAATCTCCCACTTTCCAATTTGAAAATGGTGGCATGTATGATTGTGGTTTTCGGCTATGAAACCAACCACAAGTCATTCTTCCAACCAAAACTCAATCTTTGTACGTAAACAAGTTATAATATTCTGAGGCCACCACTAGATGGCAGGATAGTGCACAGAATGTTATCTACAACACAGCAATCTGGAAGCAGTTGGTTACATTTTCCATTTACTAGTATATTCATTACTGTGATCTGCTACCTTCCACCTAGTTAGCGATTTGTCTAGATTCAGCAAATACTATATAAAGAGTAATTTACAAACGTTTTGTAAATGTGTAATTATAATTTATTATAAATACACATATTTCTGTTTCACAAAACAGTATCATCTCTCCAATCGTAAGTGACACATTTGTGCACTGACAGTCCATAAATAGCAACAGGGAATGGAAGGTTGAGGTGATTTGGCAAAGTAGGGAGTTTACAGCACATAAAAGCAGAAAGATATTGCTTTGCACCCAATGTAAGAACAGACGGCGCAGCTTGTTGGCATATTGGATACTGGTGCAAATGTAGTTTTTTGACTTAGAAGCCAAGGAAATTGATGGACTTGTTCTTCGTGACTCTCTTTAATATATATTTCAATCCATTTTCAACAATGTATTTGTATTTTCTCTAGTTGAGCCGACCTCACTTTAATCTGTCTTGCCTTCTTTTCAAGTGATAAGCGTCTCTACACCTCAATACAATTTTATCCACTCCTGGCTCTGTATCTTCTTACAATTTGTCATGATGCCATGCCTAATTTATGAATTCTCTGGGGTAGATTTTCAAACATTTTGCGCTGGGTTAGCGTCACAAAAGTGAAGCTAACCATCACAAGATGTTTTTTTGGGAATTTACTTTCCAGCGCAAAACTTTTTTGTGTGCTGGAAAGTACCCTAAAAGTAGCGCAAAGCAGCGTGAAGCACTGCTTTGCGTTACTTAGCGCTAGGGTGGTGGTACATGGGTGTTCCCATGCAACTACCTATGCCTTTTGACACAAAACCCTATCTACAAGGAATTGTAGACGGAGTTTAGCGGCAAAAGTTAACGCCACTTCAAAGGAGGCGCTAACAGGAGAAATGTTTTTATTTCTCCCTTTTGTCTGACTTTGCCTGCATGCTGCACTGTGCAGCACACATACAAGGTGGGAAATGCTTTTAAACTCGTCTAGGCATGATATTTTGTACAGGAAGGTTACAAAACCTATGCTAGACTCACAACACACCTTAGCGCTGGCACTAAGGTGTATGCGTGGCGCTTGGCAGCTGAAATCAGTGCCGGGGCAAGGGAGAGGGGAGGAGAGAGCCATAGCTCTGTGAATATGGTGTTCTAGTGCTCCCTCCCTGTCACGCAACGCAGTGCAGCCTCTTTGGCTGCTGCGCTGCGTTGCGTGTCTTTTTTGAAAATCTGGTCCTCTGTTCCCTATGGCTAAGAATGAACAATTTTTTTCTTTTTAAGGGGACTTTAGCTCAGTAAATCTTCAAAGAAACATGGAAATTTGTCGGTGGTCAAACCACTGCCAACTAATAATTTTTTAAATATTTTCGAACACATTTTGCCCCATCACCCCCACCTGCCATTTTAGCTTAAACTGCTGACAAAACTGCTCCTGGGACAGCAGCAACCGTTTGCTGATGAGAAAGGCCTACTGGACAGTTACCAAGCAGGTTTACGAACAGGTCACAGTAATGGTCTAAGGCTTTCTGCCGCAGACAACATTAGTAGATTAGTTGATAGCTGTATTGGGGTGATACTTCTATTAGACCTCTCAGTGGCCTTCGACACCATTGATCACAACCAGCTATGACCGATATGGGGTATAATGGTTCACAACTGTATCAAGTCCTTCCTTGCAGGAAGGTCTAAGACAGCGGCAATCCTGCTTACACATCAGAGAAACCCTTGAGCTACGGTGTCCCACAAGACTCTATCTTGCCTCTGTTCTTGTTTATTCTGTGTGGCCCTCATCTTACTGCAGATGACAATAACACAATTGTGTTCTTTCTCCTCCAAATGACCCACTGTCGTGTCAACGAATTAAGTCAACAGCGTACTGATAGATTTCCACCAACTTCTTAAAATGAAATCCAGCCAAATCAGAGAATTCGTTCACCATGCCTGACCCTGCCTGCCGAATAAACACCTCTTGTCCAGCTGTAATGTGACTTCCTCCGGCCCTGTCCTGCTGTGCTCACAGACCCTGATCTACTCTGTGGGGCAGGTATCAAACATTTCTTTACTCACCTTTCATCTGAGGATTCTCAGACAAATTCTCCCTTTTATTCACTTGAGCCCCCCATGCAACAGTAATCAATGCTCTGGGTCAGTCTAGACTGGACTGCGCAAGTTCCATGTGTCCGGTGGCTTCGGACGAGACTCTTCAGTATTTGCAGGTGGTACAAACTATTACTTTACGTCACTTCCAGATGGGGCCGCACTTCCGCACAGCTTCGGTCTCTCCACTGGCTGCCTATTAGGTCTAGAGTTTTGTTTCAAGGTTCTTACAGGGCTGAGTGTTTATGTGAAGTCCCCAAGGTTCCTAGCTACCAGATTCAAGGCTTACTTCCCCTGCCCTGAGGTATGTTCTGCAAATCCTATGGAACATCTTACCATATAGTATTCGAGCAGAAATCATCCTAGTCCATTTCAGGAAATTTCCAAGATTTGACTCTTTAATAAATAAACTCTGCTGTCCCCTTGATTTTCTTAGTCACTTCACTTCATATCTTTAAATCTGTGAGTTTAACTTTGTGCGGTTATGTTGTTTCAACTGTGCCTTGGAGATTTGCATATATGCACTTCAAGATAAATTAACATAACCTAATATAGCAGGATCTTTTTAAGGCGAGAGATCCCAGACCGTGTTTGAGCCACTTACTTTTCTCTTTGTGTCACATGCCGACGTTGTCACATAGGGCCATATGTATGAAAGGATTTAACATTAGTCCCAATACCGGCAACGTCCCCCCACTTCCCATAGGTGAACATGCATAATAAACCACAAGACACATTGTTTATGGGAAAAACTGTCGCAGGTTTATTCCATACAAGGGTATGCAATAAGGTGGGTTATCTTGCGGGCGATCCAGGGCAGGCAGCCGTCCAGCCTATGCTGCCCCTGCCCGCCTGATGAGCCAGCACTGTGGGATGTATGCCCGGTCAGCGCTACCTTTGTTGATCCACCACTGGATCACGTGTCCCTTGTTACCATCTACTCACGCCCCTTTCAGGGCGGAGCGTATCAGGGCAAACCCCCGGTTGGTCAGGCCCCCAACCGCCCGAAGGACTAACGGGGCGCCGTCGCGGTTCTCCAGGACCCTGCCATGAGGATCCTGGTCTTTGGCTCTGGCACCCCTATTGTGCCGTGCAGAGGTACCCTTACTGTACCGTCTGCCGCAGTGGTACCCTTACTGTACCGGACTGCTTCCAGATCGCCCTGTAACTCCGCCACAGCCCTGGGGGCGGCCACCGTCGCAGCCAGGGCCCCCCACCACTGCACTTCCTATTACCTGCAACCTGCCTTTTCCAAACATTCCTGTAAGTCCAGGAGAAACAGGTCCATCCCCACCGGGGACAAGTGGACCCCGTCCTTCTCAAAGTACCCTTTAACGTTTGCCTGGATGAGTTCATGCCTGATAAAGCCCAACCCCTCTGTCCCAGGAACTTGCGCATAGCACTGTTGACCCACTTGCGCGAATGATCTGCTGCCTCCCTTGACCTGGCGCCGTGCCAATGCAATCGGGGGTTATTTCCGACCAGAACAGTTCGCAGTGACCCAGACGCCTGCTTAGTTCGCCAAAGTCTGTTTTGATGGCCCTGAGTAAACCCCTCCTCCCCATGGTCAGGAGATCATTGCCCCCCAAATGGATAACCAAGACATTGGGCGGGGCTCCGCCCAGGGCCAGGCGCTGCTCGAGCCGGTTCATGATGCTGTTCCATCTCATACCTGGGAAACCCATCCAAATAAATTGAGTGTTGTGAAACCCCCGCATCCAGTTCCTGCTCTTGGCTCACTTTTCCAACCTGGCCACGTACGAATGGCCGATCACCCATACGCGAACACCTAAAGAAACGAACGCCATTGTTTAAGAACTGTTTATTGCTCCGAAAATTATATTTGAACATGACACTGCAAAATACGGCACACCAAACTTATTTACATTTTGTGCAGTCACGGGCGGATATATCATTCAAAACAGCGCGATTGCCACCGCCCCACTTTTTTAATGCCTGCTGATTCCATGCCTGCCTTGAATGCAGCCGTAGCCGCCCCAATTCTGAAGGAATGGCTTGAATACTTTTTATCCGGGCTGGCCAGGCCGGCGCGCGCCAAGCATGCACCCATCACCCGCTCCACTTGAAATTTTGTCAGGGGGGACAAGTCTGCATGTACCAGGAAATAACCCTGTGTTGCAGGGCGCACCGCTACGTAGTCCCCTACTCTAGCGACCGGGCAGTACCTGGGATCCCCTAGCGGGTTAAGAATCACCTCCACCCCGCGCCCTGCCTGGTCCGTCTTTGACCTTCTTATGCGGAGCACCAGCTGGGCGGCCAGCTTCACGTCTTGTATGCCCAATGCATCCCCAGACCTATCCAACTTGGATCTGGCCACCAGTTCGCTCATCCTGAATGCCCCAAAGAATGCTAAACAAAAGGCGGCAGCTAGTAGGCTGGCCTCGTAAGGAGAATGCGCAACCTGCTGCAGGACATCAAGGATACCCTGGAGCCTGGGGAAATCGATGGCCCCCCTGTTATCCGGCACCCTCACTTCATCCCTGGCCCAGCCCTTGAGAGCCGCCCGTAAACGAAAGGACCTGGCCGGATCAGACCCACCCTTCAGCTTTACGTCATGGCACACTGCTGCCAGGTGGCTGGACACCCAAGAGTGGCTTCTCCCTTGGTCCTTAGCCCATACCACAAAAGCCTCCACCTTCTGTTCCAAAGGAAGGGGGCTGGTGCCCAGGATATTAGAAACGCCCCAGAAAGTTGCACGGTGGGCCTTGTACTTCTTCCTGGTTCCTGGAGCCAGGGAGCGTTCCCCAATCTCCCTCAGCCGTTGCTCCACTGCAAGATGAGCCACAGATGCGCTGGAAAGGGGGTCATCTCCGCTCTCGCTCGCGGCCAGGCCTCCCGGAATCGGAGCCACTGAAAACGAGAGAGAGCGTCAGCGGCAACATTCTTAACCCCCTCAATGTGCCTAGCCCTGAACTCAATGTTGTGGCGCAGGCCGGCCCTGACGAGCTCTCTCAGTAGGCAGAGCACTAGTGGGCACCTTGCTGACTGGCCATTTATTGCTTGTACAACCGCCATGTTGTCCGACCAGAAGACCACCCTCCTGTTCGCTAGCGCAGAGGGCCATAAATGCAGGGCGATGACGATGGGGAAGAGCTCTAGTACAGTGATCTTGGTTGTGATCTTGCGCCGGTGCCATGCGTTGGGCCATTTCTGCGCGCACCACTCCTCCCCCATGATGGCTCCAAAGCCCTCCCTCCCGGAAGCGTCCGTGAACAGGCACAGCTCAGTGCTGGCTGCCCATGGTGCCCTCCAGATCACAATTCCGTTGAATTGTACCATGAATTCTGCCCAGGTCGCCAGGTCTGCCTTAATGCCATATCCCAACCTGACCAAATGATGTTTCCTGCGGACGCCTGCCGTGGCCCTAGCTAGTCTCCTTGCGAACACCCTCCCAGCCGGGATCACTCTAGCTGCGAAATTGAGCTTGCCCAAGAGACTCTGGATCTCGCCCAAGGGTGCCTTGTCTCTGCCCAGTAAGCTTTGGATGTCCTTACACAACTCCTTCACCTTCTCGGCAGGGAGCCTGGACTCACCCTTGACGGTGTCCAGCTCAATGCCTAAGAACGTGAGAACCTGCGCCGGACCCTCGGTCTTACCTGGCGCCAGGGGCACCCCTAGGCGAGCCGCCAAGTCCTGGAAGCAACACAATCCCTCGCTGCATTCCCGAGACCCCAATCTCCCGATGAACAAAAAATCATCCAAGTAGTGGGTCACTCCCTCCTGGCCGTGTTCCCAGTGGAGTGCCCACTGCAAGAAGGAGCTAAAGGCCTCGAAATACGCGCAAGACACCGCACAGCCCATGGGCATGCAACAATCAAAGTAAAGTTGACCCTGCCACTTGAAACCCAGCAGGTGCTGGCTGGACGGGTGGACTGGCAGTAGGCGAAAGGCAGATTCTATATCCGCCTTGGCCAACCATGCCCCTTTGCCAGCCCTCCGCACCATGTCGATGGCCATGTCCAGCGAAGAATAAGAAACTGAGCAGGTGCCCTCCTCCAGCCAGTGATTCACCGAGTCGCCCTCTGGGTATGACAAGTGGTGAATCAGCCGGAAGGCCCCAGGTTCTTTCTTGGGCACTACTCCCAGCGGGGATACTACAAAGTTCTCCAGTGGGGGTGAGTTGAAGGGGCCCGCTACTCTGCCTAGTGCCACCTCCTTTCGAATTTTTTCCCCTACAACTCCTGGCAGTTCTTTTGCGGACCTCAAATTGTCTGCATCGCGGCTATAGTGCGGCCCTTGGAACGGAATCGTAAAGCCTTCGAGGAACCCCTGCGCTAGGAGTAGCCTATCTTTGATGTTGTGGTACTGTCGCAGGAGCGGGAGGAGGTTCTGCAGTATGATGGGGGAAGGCCCTTTGTTGGGAAAGTTTGTTTGCACGGTGACCAGGGCTGGGTGGCAACAGGGGGGCGGCGCCGGGGCTGAGTTCCTGACTGCGCTATTAATTATTCTGCTTCCCAGGGGGGTGGGGGACTATCCCGTTTCGTGTTGCATGACACGGCCGGATGTGCAGCCCCACACTTGCTGCAGTTGTGGGCGAATTTGCATCCTTTGCCCCAGGAGCAGGATCCTGCATTGTATAGCCGGCAAGTGCCGGATGAGAACCTCTTATTCCCTTGTTGCTGGCCCCCCTTGCTGGGTTCGAAAAGGCTGTTTGAAGGCGCGCTTACCTGATTTTTTGGAGGCCCCTTGATTGTCACCCCCTCTCTGTGCTTTCGCCCCTTCTCCCTGCACTCCGTGTTAGGTCTGCCCATATGTTGGATCCAGAGTTGGATCTCCTTTTGGTCCCACCCTAGGTCCGGGCATAAAGACATCCTCTTGCGGAACTCCTGGTCGTAATAAAACCATCCTAACCCCCCCGACAATTTAGCCTCCTGTTGTATGGTGTGGGAATACTGCATCAGGGCAGGGCCCTGTTCTGGGTGTCTCTCCATTACTACTGCTGAGAGAATCGTGAAGGCCTCCACCCAATTCTCTATTGTTTTTTCTGGCCATCGTTGGTACGGCACCTTCTTGTCCTCCTCTTTCCCCCCCATCTTCCTGGTGTCTAAACCTGCCTTGCTGTGCATGAGTAGGGTCAAGATGTCCACACATTCCCTTCTCCAAATGCCTTCCTTGGCGGCCTGAGGCACCTCCCACATCAGAGAACAACGCCCTGACGCTAGTGGAGCTACTGTTATCATTGGAGTCGTCGGGGACCCCAAACTTGCAGTAGACAGACTTGTGGGCAGGGGGGAGATGGTCTTAGCCAGTGGTGGAGCGGGCGCAGGGACGGGAGAGGGGGCGGGAGGAGCCGCTGCTGCGGGAGCGTTGCTGGTAGAAGGCGCTGCCGTCTTGTGCTGTCCCTCCCCGCTGGCGGGAACTATATCTTGCCCTGCACTACGCCTAGGTGCCGTCGCGTTCATTCCTGCCGCAGGGGCAGCTACCATGCTGCCTGTCTCGTTTGCAGCCAATGCCGCACCAGCCTGGCCCACCCAGACCTGAGTAATTGAAGGGGGCACCCTGGGCGCCAGCGCTGCGTTCACAACTAAGGGGGGCGCCTCCAATCTGTCCAAGCGTGTCTGGAATGTGTTCATCAAGGCCAACATGTTGTCCATTGCCTTACCAATTTTCACAATGTTCGCGTCGCCCGTTGTGGCCGGGGGCGGGGGGTTGGCAAGGGCAGCCACCGGTGCTGGAGGCTGCTGCGCGGCCACCACCCTGGCCTTGGCCGGGGGGGGGTCCGCCGGGAAGTCTTTGTTGGTGGGCCGTCGTGACCGCTTTGACCTGAGAGGCATCTGCTCGGTTGGTCCTGCCTGGCTTCCTGACGGTTGGTCTAGCGACACCCCGGAATCCTCCTGCCCACAGGCGTCAAGCATTTCTTGAGCCCATTCCACTCCCTTGGCTTTTGCCATTGCCATAAAGGTCCCCCACACTAAATCCTGTACTTTGTCTGGCCGACTGCCCAGCCGTGCCCTAAAACAAAAGACAAAGGTGAGTCCCAGCACTGAGCCAGCAGCATAGTCTCCCAGCCGTGGAGCAGCCGCTCCCCTGGGCCCCTCGACCCCGTACGCATTTTCCGCCCAGTGCCTCCCCGGTACTTACTTCAACACAGTTCCTGCCCTCGTGACCTGATTGAACGTGCTAGATGCTGCTTTCGCCCTTGTCCTGCGGAGACGTCCCGTGGTCCCCAGGGGCTGCGAGTACCGTGGATGTCCGGATGCACTGCGGTGGGGAAATAACATCGTTTAGCTGAGTTCAGTGCAAGGCCATGTGACCACCTTGATATGTCTCCCTTGCCTTCCAGCCGCGCCTTCGGCTGTAAATTTGGCATGGTGAGTGCGGGATGGGTAAATCTAACGGCGGGGTGAGCGGGGGGGTGTGCGAGGGGGCAGAGTATGCAGCAGAGTCCCATTACCTGCACAGCGCCCTTGCTCGGTCCACGACCCAGCGAAGCTGCCCTTCAACGTCAGGGCACCCTCTACCTGCTAGGTGCCTCTGCACCAAGACTCAATCTGGCGTAAGTAGCTGAAACGTCCGGTCCCGACCTGCTCGGAAACAAAACAAGTGAAAGTGAGTGGCCCCAGTTAGTGGTGATAGCCTTTTCAATGACTTAACTCTTACATCTTGTAGTTCTCTGTCTTATGTAACATTCCCCAATATCTGTTTACACACGTCTGCTTCATCTCTGCGTACTCTGTGTGTATTTTCCATGCTCTGGCACTCTGCACAGGAAGGCTTGCGCCGGGGCTGGGACCAACCTGTGCTGTAACCAACCAATGCATGCATACAGGGCCCAAGGCCAGACTGACTCTGGACGGACGGCCCTGCATTTCTGTGCCCTAAAGTGGCTAACCGGCACCGGGACTCTATCCTGGTCCCCCCTCTTCATTGCCGTTTGGAACGTGGACCCCTTACCTCCTCCTGCGAGGCCCCATTCTTGCGGTGGCATGACATCGGGTTCTGCGTAACTAGCTTACCCGTACTCTACCTCAACCCCTTGTCAGTGTGGATGAGGCCACCAAAGAATGCACCCCTTCCAACACCCACACGCCTATCACAAAGCCCAACACTGAAGCGGTAATGGGAGGGGGGGGGCCGCTTGCTGATCCTCAACTTCCGCGTCCCGCCCCTCCTGAGGGTCAGTGAGCCGAACGAATGCCCCCAGCTGGCGCTGCCATGGCCCCTACGGGATTGTGCTGTCTCTCCCACACAGCAATAGGCCCCCTGGGCCCCAAGCGCGCCCTAGCCACAGCGCCCTGGCAGCAACGAACAGCTGGCTGGTGGGTCGGCTCTCTTCGCGCATGCCACGCGGGCAGGGACACGTGAAATTACTAATTCCTGGTCCGATAGCAAGCCAGCCCCCAACCCCATGACGTCCTGCCATCCACCCTGTACCCCCGGTGATTTAGCACCCCTCCGGTAACGAGTGGGGGGGGGGTGTCCACAACCATGCTGCCCCCCTCATGGCCCCCTATGCACTGGCCGATAGTGCGGCGGGCTCCCTCTAGCACGCTGCCCTCACACTCCCTGCTGGCGTGCACCCGAAGCGAGCACGTGTGCCCGTAGCTCCCACCTGGTATTGAACCCCACCATCCGCCCTGTAGGCAACGCGGAGAGCCATCCCCCCTTCGGGGTCCGCAAGTGGTGTGGGTGGCTGGGTAGGGGTGAACCCAGGGCCTTGCGCTTGCAGGGAGATCAGGCACATGCCGGCACAGGGAGATCAAGTATTTTGCCCCCGGATAACAGGATGCGGACGCGACCCCAAAGCTCAAAACCTCGGTAAAGCATTGGAGCGCTCCACCCGGTCCCCGCATCGCATTGCACATACCGGCACAGGGAGATCAAGTGTTGTGCCCAGGGTCACCGGATGCGGACGCGAACCCGAGGCTCGAAACCTGCTTTAGGCATCGGAGCGCTCCACCCGATCCCCGCACCTACTTTCACATTCAGGCCCAGGGAGATCAAGGTTTTGCCCAGGATCACAGGATGCGTGCGCGACCCCGAGGGGTTTAGGCAGTGGAGCGCTCCCCCCGAGCACCGCCTCTAACTTCCACTTTCAGGCACAGAAAAGTTATTTACACCGGATCCGAGGCGGACGCGACCCCGCGACCCGAAACCATGGTATAGTAATTGGAGCGCTCCACCGAGCACCGCATCTGCATCCCACCTTCAGGCGCAGGGAGATCAAGTGTTTTGCCAAGGCCTTAGGATGCAGACGCGAACCCGAGGACAAGGGTTTCCAGCACCAACGTCGGCAGTCCGACGGGCCACATCCTCCCCCCACAACCACCGGAGACATGCCAGGAGAGGCAGGGGTGAAACGCGCTAACCCCGACTCACCCCCACAATCCCTACAAGGACGGCACGACGATGCCCCCGGCGAGCCTGGACAACGTGTCCAGACGGCGTGGCTGGGAAAAGGAGAAGCGCCCTAACCACTCAGCCCCGCTTCCGATGAAGGCCTGCCCCAGTAGGAGGGTGATCTGTGCCTGGGCGGTCACGCGGTCGAGACCCGCGACTAGGCCCCCTTCACCCAAGCCCCTGGCGGGTCCTCCTAATACCCCGACACCAGCCCTTGACGGTGACCAACCGCGATCTCCCAGGCAACTGTGGCTGAACGGGTTGCCACAATGTGGCAATTGGGACCGGGGGTGGGGGGAAGAGGGGTATCGGCAGATTATTCTGCACCATCGTTGGCCGCAGCCCCTGCCGGCTTGCCCTGAGCCCTCGAGGAGCTGTCCTCCCCCCCCTTGACTAAGGGGGGCCTGGGGGGGAGGATGTACACTTACTCGGATAGCGGGCAACGACGAGACACAACGGGACCCGATGACCTGCAAGACGGCGAGGCTGGCGGCAAAGATGCCGCTGGGAGGGACAGGGGGGTATACATACCCTCCCTCCTCCCCTGGGCGTACCGGAAGTGACGCCCACACCCCCACCGCCGCGGGCTCCAGGCGGAAGCCCACTGCAGCTAGGACGAGGGGTAGGCTGTGCCGCAATGGCACTAAAGGGCCGCCCTTTTAGGGTGGCCCCCTTTGGGGGCGGCGGGCAGCCACATTCTTAACAGACCGAATCGCAATTTCGGTCCGTTAAGAAATGCTTAATTGCCTTTCCATGGGCCATGTGTACAAAGCTATTTAGCATTTCTTAATGAACCGAATGGCTATTTCAGTCCAATTACGAAATGCTAAATAGTCTTTTGGCATGTACAAAGGCACATAGGGAATCGCAAAATGCAATCTCTACCAAGTAGAATTTTGCAACACCCAAATAGGAAATCGCAAACAGGGGTTTCCGATTTGCGATTTCCTAATTACCTGTACAAAGAATTTCCTAAATGCGAAATGGGCATTTAGGAACTGCTATTACCATCAACTCCAAGTTGATGGTAACCATGTGCATTAAAAAAAAATGCACCCAAAATGCATTTTGTAAAGTGCCATGTAGCTTGCACATGCCCCAAGAGTATTTGTGCGCTTTACATGTGCACCGTTTTTTTGGGGTGCATCAAGGGGGGCCTTAATCCCATAGGCACCCCTGGTTTCGATTTCCTAATTTGCGATTTCCTTCCTAATAGCGATTCCTACTCTATAGGAATCGCTATTTTATGTACATTCCATTTTGCATTTCCTAAATAGGGATTTCTTAGGATTCGCTATTTAGTACATGCAAAAACGGAATTTCGTATATGGGCCTTAGTGCATAGCGACAATGCAGAAAAATAAAAAATTCCACTTTAATCTTTCTGCCTATAAAGGGTAATTTCGCTCAGAAGTAACAACCTTGTTTCCAGCCAAGTTATCAGATGTTAAGTGCAAGAAATGGACTCCGATCAAAAGTGAATGTCCTTTGCTTGATTCAAACCAAGAGTCGAGAAGCTACACTTATGTTTTTTTAAACTGTTTATTTAGATTTTCATTTAGACCAGCATTTTTATAAAGAGAAAAATGTCACAGTTTACCTTTAAAAAAAAAAAAATACAATATTATAATATGGCACATGCCCGCATAAACATTTGCTACACTTATGTTTAAAATCGTACCTTGCTAATACTTCTGCCATTTATACGCTTTTATGTCCTAAATGAATCATACAAACTTTGCTTGAATTTGGTGTTAATTCTTCGCACTTACTCTCTTAAGAATACTGACTGATATGCATGAGTGTTGTCGCATATATATAGTAAGATCTTCATTCACCTTCTGTTGTGACATTTATAGTTTTTGATGTCACTCTTTTTATGGGACCTTGATTGTGATATCTTAAAATACCTTAATACACTTTTTGTAGCGTACTGCTTGTCCTTTCTTCTTATATTGATTGAATAAAGTGTGGTACGCTGGAACAGACTGGGGTGCCATTTTCCAAGCAGCCTCCTGTCAGGCTTTAGTGCATTGAGTTTGCTGTAGACACCTGAGGGTCACTTCATTGATATCATATCCCAAGCAAGGCTGCTCGGCACTTGTCTCTTAAGCAGTGTTTGTGGAACCGGTTGCCCTCCCTTGAGAGTAAGGAAGCCCGGAAGAAAAGGGTGGATGGGGACTTAGGAGATACCTGCAAATGGGGACTCTTCAAACTGGCCTTTGTGGGGAAGAAAAGCAACATCTGATTGGATGAACTTACAGTGCTATTTTATTAACAGTTCTTCAGAAGTTTAAGGTAAAGATCCCTAACAGTTTATGCTCTTCTCACCTTCTCGTCTCTCCTTCTCCTCAGAGGCAGGCAAGGCAAGTGCCTGAGAAAGGATGCGACGATTTGGGATACAGAGGTGACTGCTGATGCACATTGCGTTTGCATTGCAGTTGGAGTCAGACTTGTTTTCTCAATAATAGTGTGTTGGTGATCAAGATATCATTTTCAGACCAACACTGGATCATGCTTTAGTAGATCCCCAATAATTCTTATTTGACAAGGCACCATCTGTGAAATTACTAGGAGTGTGCAGTGATCTTAGCAGGTAAGAGAAATCTTGTATTCATTCCTTCCCATTGTTCCTAGAGAAACCCTCTTTTACTATGTCTATTGACAATTATAGTTCCGCTCACAAACTAGCAGTAGTTCCTGAAAAGTCTAGTTGGCATTGAAAATGGAAGTCCAATTTTTTCGCTAGTTAACTCTTTTAAACTGGATGGAGGCAGACTATTTTTTTTTCTGCAACACTGTAAAAGGGATGCAAAAGTCCCGATGTTCACATTAAAATCCACATGCAAGGAACTTCACAAACTTAGGCTTATGAGCATAGTATTTGCTGAAAAAATAGGAAGCTTGCAAGATTTTTGTGATGAAGGCCACTGTGCTGATTTGCGAATCCCCACTCCACCCACTTGCACCCTCAGCATTCAGAACAAACCCTTGCAGAGGCATGACAGTTTCCCCAGTGATCAATAGTTTTCACATTTAAACTCAATTCGGAAAGTTTCGCCAAGTGGTCTGCTCTACCAGTTCTGTAATGTTACGTTGATATGTGACATGCTTTGATTTTTTATTTATTTTTTAATTATATTTAAATGCACCTACAGGTAAAAGACAGAATTAGAATGCACTAAATAAAAAGACCTGCAATAAAGAACAAAAACTTGACTTGATGCATGGTTTGGGAAAAACAGATAGAGTAAATATTAATTGCCGTTGAACCTTTGTTAAATAACATTTAGATCAGCTTGAGGGCCTTTATATAGGCATGAGTAAAGACAATTTACTCAGCATTTTTAGGTTTGGCTACAGCTGTGTGTTGACCCCTGTGAGAAATTGAGTTGTTGGTTGAGTGGGGTGTTAACCGTGCTCAAGCAAAAGCCACAATCACTGTCAGGGTGAACCACAGAAGTCACTAAATTAACCTATGCTTAACCCTTTGGCAGCTTGGTACAAAAGCAGTCAGGCTTAACTTGTGAAATATTTCTGCAGCTCACAAACAGTAACAAAGTGAGATTACAACACATGGAAAATACCACACCGATTTACAAAATAAATTACATTTTAATAAATTATTTAAAAACAAAATGACAACAATCCAATCAGTAGAACCGGAGTTATGAATTTTTAAAGTTTAAGGTAAAATTAGAGACTAAAAGATCAAAGCACCAACTGCGGACATTTAGTAGTGCGAGACCGTGTCGAAGTTGAAAAATATGTCATACCACGATGGAGCGCGAGTCGGATACAAGAAGTGGATTGAGCTCAGTCAGCGCTAACCTTAGGATTTAGAAGACATTTCAGTAAAAATGGCTTGAGATGGGGCATGGATGCAGGCAGAGTCCGAGAAGGAGGTGTTGTCTCCTGGGAGCCGCTGGATGAAGTTGCAGTGAAGAGTTCCATGTTCGGACTAAGTCTCATTTTTGGAAGTCGAAAATATCCAGTGGGATGAGACTGGAGGCTGTAGCCGACGAGGGCTCCACGAGGCCGGATACCCTTTCTGCAAAGGAACACTGAACAGGATTTGCTGCTGCAGAGAAGTACATAGTGGGACCTGCTGTGAAGTCAGGCTGACTGACGATGCACCTTGGGCACATAGACGAGTAGGTTGGTCCCAGACTCCTCCGGTTCTCAGAGCAGTTTTTAGACACAAATTTTCTAAGTTCCAAGTTTTGGATTTTGAATATCTGGTGTCAAGGGTGTCTTTGCATTCTTGGGACTTGCTTGTTGCTCATAAGGGTCCACCTCCAGGCACCACCAAGTCTGATGCCATAATGGCGCAGATCATTGGAGTCTCCAGGCGGGGAATGGGTGTGGGGAAGAAAATTTGAGGAGGCAGACCTCTAAGACAAAATAAGGTTTGTGAATTATTCCCCACACTCCCCAACCTGTTGTAACACTCACCCTCCCACCTATTCCTTAAGATTATTACCTGCGCTTTTATTGGATGTTGTTTTTTCCCTAGCTGTAGGTTGCTTTCGTTAACTTCAGAAAAATGAGAGAGATAGAGAGAAGAACATAAATGTAACCCAGGAACATCAGTAATAATCATATAAACACATAACTTTCCAGCACAGAACCAGAATGTACTCACCTACACAACAGCTTTGTTCTTGTTCTTATCCTCTACCTCTGGAGTTGGGGTCTGCAATAAAAATGAGCAGTTCCTTTTAAAATGAGCTTGCTTTTTTACTCCTCCAATGTGCTCCTCCAATGTGTCAATAACAATCTTAAGTGGGACCTGCTTCGCTTACTTCAAGTCCTGCAACAACGTTATATGACTATGAGGTCTTCACCACAAGAGCTATTGCCAATGTCCCAAAAATTAACACCGACTAGGTGTCACACGATAAAGGTCATTGAAGCACTACCGCGCTCTTACCATCGAGGTCAGTCCGACCTCTTACTTTACTCAGATCGGGTGTCAGCTGCTTCGCTTCTCTTCACGACGAATCGGAGGAAACGCAGCTCGGGTACTTCCTGCATCCAGGAAAATGCAGAGATGAGAGAAGAGCCCTCTGCGACCACTTCCTGGAATGCTGTTCTCGTCATCAGACGAATAGCGAGCAAGCGGGAGCGGACGGGGCTCCTCTTTACAGTACCAACCCACGCCCAACATGGCCGCTGCTCGTGCCTGCTGGGAAATGGAGTTCGCTGAGCCTCCATGCTCATATCAGAGCCCACCTTTCTGCAAAGGAACATAGCAGATAGGGTGCAAATAAAACATAAAAGGAAAAAAAGAAATCCAAATAACCAAAACAGGATCGGCCATAGTACAGGTTCCAGTTTCCTCAGGCTATAGTCTCTATGGTTCAGGCTACAGTCTCTTTGGTTCAGGCTACAGTCTCTATGGTACAGTTTCAGAGGACACAGGGATGGCAGACCATGGCATAATAACGGAGCCGGGGCTTAGTTCTAGCATACAAGCCATGGACCTTCCCACATGGGCTACGACGCAAGGCGCGCCGTGATGTGTTCTGAGTCCAAGGGCCCCCAGCCATGGTCATAACACTGGGCACCTTCAGCACCACTTCCAAGTGTACAGGACTGGAGAGGCACCACTTGGAGGGTTGGGACTCACTCAAGCTGGGTCCAAGTGTGGGTACAAGATGGTTGGAGTCTTTTATGCTCCAGAGGCTCTGATCAGGAGGCCAGCCAAATAGCCCTTGGAGTCACTCTGGTAGTCCTGGGTTCAAGAGATGGAACAGTGCTCAATCAGCAGGGTAGGCCTCGGGGGTTCAAGGCAGGCTTCATGCCATAGAGAAGACCTTCCAGATGCAGCAAAGCAGTCTTCTGAGGTACACAGCAGGCCACAGCAGCAGGTGGTCCTCTGAGAGTTCTTCCACTGGTTCAGAAAGTGAACTGACTAGAGGGTCCTACTTTTATACCTGGTGCCTTCTTTGAAGTAGGAGAAGTTTCTAGAGAATTCTCTTTAAAGCGTTTGGAGATTCTTGTCTTTCCTTCCCTAGTTCCAGCCTGACTGCCTGAACAATGAGGTAGCGTGAAGTCCTTTATGTGAAGGCAAGGCACAGACTATTGACTTGTAAGTAGGGGCTGTGCCCAGCTCCGCCCCCATCCTGCCAGTGATGGCCCATCCAGTCACACCTAACCCATCTATTATGTGGCTGTCTCGGAGGAGTAAACAAAGTCCAACTGCTAACTACACCAAGTCATATGACCCCGGGCGGCAGGCACAAAACAGCTAGTGCAGGAAAATGACAACTTTCTAAAAGTTATATCAAACAAAATGAGACGGCCAAGCTATATAGCTATCTGACACAGAAGTGTCTGGCACTTGAAAGTTTATCTAGAAAACCCTCACACACCAACCTGGTTGGTGTCATGCTTCATCATCGGGTCCCAGCTGAGTAGCCGAATGCTACTCAGCTGTGCTGCAACACCTGATTACAGTGGAGCGGGTTGTACTGTTAGTGCATGTGATGAAGTAAATGTGAAACTAAAAATACCTCTGGGATTCTACCTGTTAATTATTTTATTCCCAGTGATCCAGGGTAGGTTAAAAACAGGAGAGTGGATAATTCACTGAGTGTAATGCTTATATCTCAGTGTTATCCATTGATGGTCAACATGTTTCAGCCCACTTAGGAAATTGCTGGGGCTTTCTTCAGGACCTCTCATATAAAGTGCTTGGTGAGTGAAGTGAAAAAAAGTGAGTGGTAAAAATGAACCACGTGTTAAAGCATTTTTAGTACTCGCGCTAAGGAGTACCATACATGCTAAGAGGACTAACCGTACTCAGGGTCCTCACAATGGGCTAGTACACTACTAGTATGACTGGCTCACACTTCTGATCCTGGGATGGGGGAGCCATTTAAGTCACGTACTTTCGTGTCATGGTCTCTCCCGCTGCACAACCTATTGCGGTATCCTCAGGAACAGGCTGGTCCCTGAGTACGGTTAGTCCTCTTAGCATGTATGGTACTCCTTAGCGCGAGTACTAAAAATGCTACTCAGCTGGGACCCGATGATGAAGCATGACACCAACCAGGTTGGTGTGTGAGGGTTTTCTAGATAAACTTTCAAGTGCCAGACACTTCTGTGTCAGATAGCTATATAGCTTGGCCGTCTCATTTTGTTTGATATATCATTAAGGGACAAGGACGGCTATCCACCAGTCCTAGCTCTCGCTTTTGTTTTTGAAGAAACTTTCTAAAAGTGGCATTTCAAAATTGTAACTCAAAATCTGAGTTTACTATTAAGGAGGATTTTAAATTACAATTTCTTAAACACTAAACATGAAATCTTGACCTGTTCTCAATCAAACGTTAGCACTTATTAAATGAAATAAGGCAACCCAATGTTATCCTATAGAAGAGGTAGGACTCAGAGTAGTGAAAAACGAATTTAGGAATTTTTCAATGCCAGAACATGTAAAACTTTAAAGTACATGTCCAACCTTTTAATTACAATGGGCCTGCCCCATGGACTACCTAGGACCTTCCTTAGAGGTGACTTATATGCAATAAAAGGGGAGTTTAGGGCTTGGCAGAAGGTTTTTTTTACCTCGCTGCCAAATCCTGGAACGACCTTCCCCCACTTCTGAACAGCATCCTCTCTCACAGAATTCAGGAAGGGACTGAAGACCTGGCTCTTTGACTGATCGCAGCTGGATCCTAGCACCTGGATACCCTCATGGGTGATAAGCCACGCTCTGCAAATCCTACCTGATTGATTGAACTTGAATTGGCAGATCAAAACTGCATTCAGGCTGCAATGGCAGACCTAGGACATGTTCTAAGGGGCTACTTAAGTGGGAGGCACAACGTGTGCTGCAGGCCCCCTGGTAGAATTTCATTTACAGACCCTGGGTATATGGTGTACCACTTTACTATGGACTTATAAGTAAATTAAATATGCCAATTATATGTAAGCCAATTTTAGCATGTTTTAAGGAGTGAGCACAAGCACTTTGGCCTTGGTTAGCAGTGGTAGAGTGCACAGAGTCCTAAGGCCAGCAAAAACGAATTCTGAAAAATCGGAGGGGTGAAGGCTATAGGTTTGGGGGTGACCCTACAGAAAGGGCCCAATCCAACAACCCCATGTCATCAAGGCTTCAAAAAAGTACCATAAGATGTCCATAGAGAGATAGTGAACTTTGCTAAAGCCTCTTCAGCTATTGGTTTTCCTGCTTTTTTCACTGCTTGCATTGCTTGGGTATGCTTCCAAGGAGGTTGTTGTATTTTTAGGATAGTTGTGTTGTCTCATTTGTACACTCCTTATGTTTTGGTGATAGGGTAGACTGCATATGTGATGCAGCATGAGAGCCAGTGTTTGTTCTTTGATATTTTTACATTCCTGACACAATTACATTGTAATTGCTGGTTTATTGCTTTTTTGCTTAATATGTATTTGCTGTTTAGATACCTTAGCCTCTCTTTAAGGCATACTCCTCTTCACCAATCACCTTTAAGCATTCATTTGGTTCATTTTCCAGTTATAACAAAATGTTAGGGTTACACCTTTTTTAGTCCACAAAGTAAAGATGTGTGTACCCAGACTTTCTTAAATATGAAAAGAAAATAACACCTCCTTTTCCAAACTTCTACTATGAAATATTTTGCAGTAAATTCATTTTACGTTCACAACTTGCAGTACAAACTTCATCTTCAGACTCTTTTTCGTAAAAATCTTTATTGAGGTTACAGATTAACTCTGTTAATTCAGTAATGTTGCTTTATTCCAGTATTTTTAGTTAAAGTATAGTTGGGGATAACATAAAGTCACTCAATTTTTACAAACAGTCCCACTAGCAAAAAAGTCAAACCGAATGGCTTTATCACTCGTTCCAAAAGCCACGGGCAATTCTGAATGGTCCAATAAATGTTCTGAGGAGTTCTGTCGAGTAATTGTGGCTGTCATCATGGTTGTGTTGGGGAGTTGTTTAGCAGCCTCATAAGAAAATTATAAGGTATTTAAAAAAAAAAAGAAAAAAGAAACTGAGACCAAATAATGCATCTTATACCATTATTTCCCAATAGTTTTACAGACAATTAAATAACATGGCATCTGGTCATGTTTCACTAAATTTCACTTCTTTTCGTTTCCCTCAATGATCACGCATATACTATTACTGAGAATCTTCTCGGTAAAGGGCAGATTGAGAAAGGAAAATATTCAATTGATCTTAGAATCCCAGGCCTCAGAAAGCAGAGTTAGTCACAGGTTGGGCAGATCTTAAAGTTTCAGACACAGAGCTATCACTCAAGTAACATAGAACGTTACAGCGTCATAAAAGCTGACATACCCTTTACGTTGCAGCAATCTTACAGTTTCAGGCCTGAGACAGCAGCTATATATAGTGATATTATTGTCATAAAAGCTATCAATATAGATCATGAAATGTTCCACATGAGTCATGAGCTCGCTGTCGTAGCAACAGATAAGTACCCTCTGAACCAAGGAAATGGTGCCATAGTTTCAACAACATTCGTCCTTAACACGACATGAATAATCACTCAGATTTTAGTCACAGAGATTTGTTTCCCATTTTCTGAAAATACAATCCTATTGTCCCCAAATACCACTTTATCCCTTGCAGTAAAAAGAAATCTGTTCCCAAATACCTGCTTTCTATTTTCTCAAACCGCAAGTGTCTCCGTCACTGCCTCAGTTCAGGAAGGACCTCAAGACCTGGCTCTTCAACTGAACTGCAGACCCCCGCCCCCCGGTGCCTTGAGACCCTTATGGGTGATTAGCCGCGCTCTACAAGAACCTGATTGATTGAAGTGCTGTCATTTATTCTTGACTCACATGGATCAATCCTACCTAATGTTTCTATGTACAATCAATATAGCCCCCGATGCAGCCGTATGTGTCCAGGATGAAACTTACATGCTCTCTGCCATCATATTCCAAGGATGACCATTGAAGCACAGGGATGGAGCAATTGTTCCACAGCACCTAATGGATATCAGGCTCATGACCCCTACCTCCATCAGTTGATACTGGCCTCCTGTTACTGTTTGACCCTCCCCCGGCAAGATCCACATGAGCCACTCTGCCACCCCGTCGCCCCCACCACTCCCAAGCACCCACAATCATTCATGTGTAGGAGTAAGAAATGCTTGAAAATCTTTCCATTTACGCACTCTACTCCGACAAGGGGACACATGCATCTCTCCAGCAGTCTTTTCCATAGCACCAACTCTTCCACTGTCGCTCCATCTCTCCTCCCCTTCCTTTCTATTTCCCCACCTCTTGCCTCTACCTCTCAATGAGCTGCCTCTCCCTTTCTCAGTCTTAGCCTCTGTTTCTTACCTACCCATATTATCACTTTCTCTCTCCTCGTTCTGCATCTCCCGTCGTTAACCACTTCAATGGAGGGCCAGTCTGATGCCCATTTTTAGGTCTTGCCTGAGACAGCGCAAGCGCAGTAGCTTGCAAGGTATTTTGTTAGCTTTAAGTGAGCTTAGAGCTTGCCACTGCTTAAGATTTGTTGTCTTCACTGTCACCTTCATTTGCAACTTCACATTTGTTAGCACGTGCAGCCTTCACTTCCCCTTTGTGTGTTTGTCCCTTCGCTGGAGCATGAATCATTACTTGTGCCTTTTCACTGCTCCCTTTTCGGGTGCTACTTTTTTCGAAGCCGTCGACTAGAGTGCATATCTTTTCCAGAAGTCTCTTTCGTGTACTTTTTCCCCTTTGCTGCGCTCATATTGCTGTTGCCCTGCTTGTGTTCTTCTCCACCGCACTTCTGGGCTTATTCCCCGCAAACCACAATGCATTTTCGGCTGTGTGATTTCCCCCCGCCCCAAGTTCCACGCTTTCATACACATCCTCCATTTTGCTTCCCTCTAATAACACCATTCGTGTTGATTCCTCACCATTCGTGTTGATTCCTGTCCCAAGTGCCTCCTATGTTGCTTGTCCCCTCTATGTTACTAGGCCCGCTACTCTCCATGTTGCTTGCCACTCTGATCTCCATGTTTCTTCACCTGCCATTTTTGTTGCTTCCTCTGCCCCTGTGTGTTGCTTTTCCATACCTGATCTACATTTTTTGTTTTTGTTTATGGATCCAACTCTGATCAGCAAACAAAATTAAAAAAAAAATGCTTGCATCATTTTGTAGGCATGCAAATGCTTTGTGTGTGTGTCTAGAAAATGACTGCCGGTCATGTCGTAGGCCTTCATTTTTTCTTGCTGCAAAGCATCAGGGATACTGTGCAGCATGGCTAGCGCCATTGGCAATGCCAATATATCCCAAAGACCTGTTAGGTTTGCCAATGTTTGGTTGTAAGGAAACAGACTTTTTGCAGGTCCCCCCCCCCCCACTTTTTGCCCCATTTGGACTACTAGTTGCTAGTTTTTTTAATCTGAGTGTGCACTGAGGCCTGTTAACCAGACCTCAGTACTAGTGTTGTAACCCCTTACAAAGTGTAAGTCGAATTGGCTACCCCCAATGGGCAGAGACTGACTTTACCTTTAAGTCCCTAATTTATGGTACTCAGGGCATGAAAGGCAAAGCGTCCATCCAGGGCTGTAGCACTGATTGTGCCACCCTGTGTGTGACAAAGTACAAAATGGCTCCCAGCCTGCCACTGCAGACTGGGAGGGCAGTGGTAACACTGCTAGTTCAGCTTTGCCATTCAAACCAATAGCAAAGACCCCACTTCCGTTAACAATATATCTAAGTCTCCCCTAAGGAAGACCTATCAAGCCCTAAGGCAAGGCGCTGTATATTATTAAGTAAGCCATCTAATATGTATATATATATATATATATATATATATATATTCTGCTCCAAAGGTTGTCCACCTGGTGAGTAGCACTCGATCAACAGCTTTGTTTATGATAGGCAGGGACGAGGATCCGCTTGTAGAAGCTGCTCCGTAATGGAAATGCCTGGCGCGTTTCGAAGCTCCATATGCTTCTCTTCAGAGGCTTGAACGGAGACAGTGTGTGCAAACGCTGAACCCACTTCGCCATTTTCATATTGCACACCCACCAATGGGAAGCTCGAATGAGACTGTGCATTGTGGGAAATGTGGTCCGGATAGCACACAAATATTGTCCTGTATGGACCCTGCAAGTGGACTTGTCCTCAATCCTGTTTGCGGCTGCTGGCCCACATAGCCGACATGATAGTTACCATGTCGGGTGGCCCCCATAACATTACGGGGTGGTGCACACTCCGCGGCATAAAGCATAAATCGTGAGCAATGTTCATGATTCAAGAGCCTGCACACAGCGTGTTGGTTCCAAGAAATGTTTAATGGCAACGCGTTTCAACCCTTCCGGGTCTTCGTCATGGCCCAATTACAAACATAGTGCCCAATCTCCCTTAATACATTTTTGTAATGAACATAGGAAAAATATTCAAAATAAACGGTGGGAGGAAATGCAAAAGAATTTTCGCACAACCTCTGTCAATAATGGCTTGCGTTACATGAAACATGATCTATTTTACTAAAATTGATATAAGGAAAACATAAAAATGAAAATCACGTTAAGTCATGATAGGTTCTGTCAATACTTGAAATACATGCAATATCCAGACCCCTACTTTCCATGAATGATACCAGCCCAGTGGTTGAGACTCAAATAAAGCATTTCATGCACAGTCTGCATGAAACCAAATTAATTAACCGCCAAGTGGCACAGTAAACCCACTGGTGCCTGGGAAGGTTTCAAGCGTCAACTGCTGCATTGATAGTCAGTTACGGCCAAGTGGCAAAGAACAATGCATCCTAGCATCAATTAAATTTGCTCATGTATAGTCAGAGGAACTATACTAGTAGCCCTGTGGCTGAGAAACACATTCCTACTTTAGAATGAAAATAAAATAAATAGAAGAGCCGGGGTTAACAATACTTGTTACTTCCCCATTGCCATCTTAAACCATTGTCTCCTTAACTGAAGCAAGCCATAAACCTGAACAGAGGAAATTGTCCCACCTAAGAATATTACACACCACAGTCCACTAGCCTTTCGGAGTAAGTGATATCCCATGTGTAAATAAAAAAAACCCACAAAAATCATGAGTACACAATACTATACACGGAGTTCTGAAATTTCCACGTATCTCAAAATTGGTATTGTCATGAGTGAACGACAGGAACTGGAATGTAAAGCAAAAGGAAGACAGAGGAGAGGAGAAACATAGGAGGATCCTGTAGCAATCAATACCTCATTCAAATTCAATATCATTCAATTAAACTTGATACGTATGGTCCACTCATGGCCTGTTGTTATATATTAATAAATATGAGGTACTTCCCATCAGCCTATATGGATGTGCAGTTCTTCGCTCTCGTTAAGTCCTCCTGGGCACTTACTGCCAAGCAAGATTATACATTCAGACTCTCTCTGTCTTAGCTGCCTCTCCCTGTTGCCCCCTCTGGTGCTCCTCTCAATACTGTCAATGCCAAAGAAAGCAAGAAGATTAGCATCCTGACCATGTTTAAGGGCCCAAAGTCTTGCAACAGGATATGCTGTGTCAAGGTTCTTCATAGCCCTGTAGTGTTCCAACACCCTCTTTTTCACTGAACCAATGGTACTTCCCACATACCAAAGTCCACAGGGACATATCAGGACATACACACAGAAGTCACTACTACATGTGATAAATTTCTTGATCTTTTGCTCCCTATCTGTAGCAATCTGGTATGTTCTTATTCTTACTTCTCTTACATGCTTTACATCTACCACATTTGAAAAAAATACCCTGCTCCCACCACCATTCCTCCCTCCTGGTTTGTGTGCTGAAGTAACTATGAACTAAAGCATCTTGCAGTGATTTAGACTTGAGATAGGTGATTTGTGGTGACAGGGGAATTTCCTTGCCTATGACAGGGTCACTTTTCACCAAATGCTAATGCCTGGCAATCATCTTCCTGACAGAATGACTTTCGCTATTGAATGTCATAATCAATCGTACTGTATTGTCCTCCTTTTGCTCTGTCTCTTTGTCAAACGGGAATTGCGTGACATACTCTCTGCTTTTACCCTAGCTGTCTCAAGCACCTTTCTAGACTATCCTCTAGCTTTAAATCTCTCAAACATCCTGTCTCTCTCTTCCTTGTAACTCTCCTCTGTGCTGCAGTTCAGTTTGGCCCTCAGTAATTCCTTATATGGGATACTCCTTTTTAGATTACGGGGGTGCTGGCTACCAGCATGCAGAATGCTGTTGCCTGCATTTTCCTTCCGATATAGGCTAGTAGAGATTCTGTCTTCTACTGTTTCTACTCTCATATCTAGAAAATCAATTTCTGTAGCATGTATCTTGTATGTGAAAGAGAGATTCAAATCATTGGTCGAGATAAGAGTAAGAAATTCCTCCAGATCCTCTCTGGGACCCTCCCAGATAACAAACAAATCATCAATGTATTTAGTCCAAAAAGCAATCTGCTTTGTCCATCTCTCATTTTCCTCAATCCACACTCGAGTTGCTTCCCACGAGCCCATGAAGATCCCTGCATAGCTCGGTGCGAAGCAACTCCCCATCGCAGTGCCAGTGAGTTGGCGGAACCAGGTGTCATTAAACAGAAAGAAATTATTATTAAGACAGAAAAACTGTTTTTCAAAGAGCATATTGGAGTGGTCATAACGATTCAAAGATTTATCCCTGAAAAAGTATCTGCACGCTTCTATACCTTGGCTGTGATTGATACATGTGAACAGCGCAACTACATCTAAAGTGACCAAAAGATAATGTGGCTGCCAGGGAATGTCTTGAATCTTGGTGACAAAATCAGTGCTGTCCCGGCAATATGATGGTAAGAATAGCACATAGGGCAATAGGAAAAAATCCAGAAACCTAGATGTAGGCTCCAGGCAGGATAGTGCACTCTGGGATTTCTGGATGGCACACATAGCTGGAAAGTCATCACAGAGAGGGAGGGGCCTGTTAGCCCATACATCATCCCTCCAGGACACTTTCTGGGAATAAATATGACACCCCTAGCACCCTGACCCTTAGATCAAACCAGGAACTGGAAAGAGGACCAAAAAAGGACTGACTCCTGAACTTGACAAAAAGAAGCTGCACCTTCTGCTGGACTGCACCTGCTGCACCTTGGGGCCAGTGAAGAGATGACTGTGCCTGTGGTTTCTGGCTCAGGGAATAGTTGCTCGCCAGCCCCAGATCAAAGAAGTGACTCCAAGTGTCAGTCGGCTGACCCCCTGGAACAAATACCTGGGCCAACAAAGCTGAAGTAACCCAACTCAGCAAGTCAGTAGCCAGTCCAGAAGAATCTCTGCTGACTTGCCACTGGCCGCCCCAAGAGACCGGTCCTTGATGTCCAAAAGTTGCACCTGAGTGAACCGGACCTGGGAGTGTCATCTGAGTCCATATTGGTCACCCAAGAGGAACACCAGCCTCCACCACGGGATATCGCTGGGACTTCTGTGGACAGAGACCGTTAGCCCAGCCGCTGTTGGCCTTCTACTATCTCAAAGAGGACTTTGAGGGACCCCGACCTCTGTGGCCAAAGTTGTCTCACCTGACCTGTGCACCGAGGAATAACGGCAAAGCACTCATGTCGACTACACAGCAGCCAGAGCATCCTTGAGCATCTTTCATCTCCTGCATCTCTAGCATCAGGATCACTACATTGAAGTCTATGGCGGTCGTGTTGTAAAGTTTGAAAGTGGACAGGAAAACGCTTTGGTGGCCAGGTAACTATCAACTCCTCCTTATTGCCCCCCCCACCTTCTCCTTGTTGGATTTGGTTGCCCAGGCTGGGCTGGAGTAGTCAAACTCAACTCTTACAAACTTTTCAAAAGTTTACAAACTTCACAGCTACCAGTGCTTGTTTGCAGTTAAACTGAGATTTAAGTTTTCTTTAAAAATCTGTATTTCTGGAACCCTCTGGTGTATTTTGCTCATCTTAGACTTGTGTGGCTTTATTATTTCGTTGTGTGGTACTGTTAAATGATTTACATTAGTTGGGGAAAATTTGTTTTGGGAAAATGCCGGACTTTAATTATTAAGGGATCCTTTTTAGCTCTTCGTTTAAATGGAATGCGTTTTTAACTGTAATGGCACATGAACTTAGAATGAACATTGAGGCAGCTTTGGTGAGATCTTGTGTATCGGATTGCTTAATATTGGATGGGGTGGCTCGGATGCCATGGTTAGAGTATCTTAAAAATACATTTGAGGCTATAGCATTAAAATAAATGTTTGGTAATCCTTATGAGATATCAGCTAAAAGCAAAAAGGATGTTAAGCAATGTTTTTGAACTTCTGCATGGACAGGAGGCTGAGGAGGGCCCAGTCATTGGTATCTATTGATAGATATGTGTTGGTATCAACATCCAATAGTCTGGAACCTTATTTATCATGGATTCTGAACCCCAGCCATTGTTGTTATTTGGCATATTTTAGACAATTTAATACATTTTAAAGTTGCTTTTCCCCTCCAATGGGTGTGGTTGAATGATCTTCCCTTATGCCACTGTAATACTGCTGCTAAACAATCCACGACCCATTTTATTCTGTTTTTCACTTTGTATACAGATCCTAGGCATGAGTTTTTGGTCCCTATTTTACGAAATTCAAATTCGAGAACTCATCAGGAAGGAATGGTGTTCTTACAGAAATTGAGTACATTGGAAATCTGCCTAGCTGAATTTCATTAGAAGGGCCAACGTCATTAGGGAAAAATAGTAACCTATTTCAGTATGATGTTGAAATTGACCCTATTATTATATTGTTCAGGTGTGCAAAGATTTATATATTCATAAATTGTTTTTAGTAAAATGTTAATTTTATTAATACAAGTACTGATCTTCGCATGATGCCCATACCGACCCAGGTTAAGCTGTTTGCTGTGTTATGCATAGTGCTTTTTAATTTTTATAATAAAAGGTTTTATAATTCTATGTGTGATCCATGTCTTTTATTACAGTTTTGTTGAATAAAGATTTGTTTGACTTTGATTTACACTAGTTATTTTGTTTGAGCCTTGCTACTCCAAGCTATAGCTACCCAGGGTTGAGCTTAAGGTTGTAAAAACGAGTCTGACTGGACCCAAGACAGTTTTTGCGAGTGTATTAAATAGTAAGGCCACACAGCCATACCTTATGATACACCCGAATCCTCACACTGGTTCTAAAGGCACACATTGATATGTGTTCTAAAATACCTGATTAATGCCCTCCTTCTTCCAATGACCCAATGGCATTCAGTTCCCCTGAGCCCAAGATCTTCTCACTTTCAGCTCTTACTGAGGAGTTTTCTTCTCCCCAGCTTTCTAACTCTTCACTCTACCCGAAGCCCCCTTTTTCCTTTGCCCCTGCATTTCTTTCACTATTCTCACATTTCCTCCTAAGATCTACCATTTCTCTCTTTAATTTATTCATCTTTCATTTACCTTTTCAATCGCTCCCCTAGCACGCTCCATTCCCACTCTCACTTCCTGCAACTCTGTCTTCTAATTCACGTGAAGCTCTTCCATCTTTCTTGCAGCTCCCAAGTCACTTTTCCTCCTGCAGTCCCCTCTTATTATTTCACCTTTCCTGCAGCTCTGTTTCCACTTCTTTACTTTGAACTCCTTTCCCCATCTTCCCCTAAGGCTGCCCCTCACCCTCACTTCTCCTGCTTCTCTCCCCTTTCTTTTCTACTGCAACTCTTCATGTCATTTTGCTGAAGCACTCCATGGACTTTCTCGGTTCTCATGCAGCCCTCCCTTACCACTCTCCTTTTGCACCTTTCCCAGAATCTGGGTCTCTGTCTCTCCTGCTGCTGTTGTGTAACTTTCAGCTTGTCCTACTCTCACTTCTGCAGTAGTTTGCCTCATCACCGTTTTGCCTTCAGCTCGCTTCTCTACTTCTTAGGCTGTCTCTTGCCCTCTTACATCTCCATTCGCTTTTCTTCCTCCCTCTTATCTTTCTAGGGGTCCCCCACTTACCTCTCCACCGAAGTCACTTCACCTCAATTAGTGACTGTTTTATAATACCAAATCAGGGGATGTGGGGGCTTTTCTTTCCTTGCATTGTGGCCCATGGTGCTGTTGCTACGTCACTGCCTCCCTTGGCCCTCTCATGCAGCTTTCCCTCACCCCTCTCATCTTTCCGGCAGCTACCCCAGCTGCCTCTCCACCTTCTGCTTCCCCGCCTCTCTTCTGCAGCTCTCCATCTTGCATCTCCGGCACTTTCCCAGTTGACCCTATACCTTCTGCTTCCTCGCCTCTCTTCTGCAGCTCTCCACCTTACATCTCCAGCAGCCCTCCCACTTGCCCCTCCACCTTCTTCTTCCCTGCCTCTCCACCTTATGCTTCCCCGCCGCTCTCCTTTTCACTTCTCCGGTAGCCCTCCCAGCTCCACCTTATGCTTCTCCATCTTAATGCCTCTCATCTACAGCTCTCCATCTTACCCAGGCTGCCTCTCCACCTTGTGCTTCCCCGCCTCTCTTCTACAGCTATCTATCTCACATCTCCGGCAGCCCTCCCAGCTGCCTCGCACCCATATGCTTCCCTGCCTCTCTTCTACAGCTATCCTTACGTCTCCGACAGGCTTCCCAGCTACCTCTTCACCTTATGCTTCCACGCCTCTCCTGAATCTCTCTCTCATCTTTCCGGCCGCTCACCCAGTTACCTCTCCACCTAAAGCTCCCATGCCTCTCTTCTCTTGCAGATGTCTCTCGCTCTTTCCTCTCCCTTGCAATACTTCTAAACGGCCCTCAAGCCTCAGTCCCTCCCTTGTGCAGCTGCCTATCTGTTATTTGTGGAGAGGGGTGGCGCAGCGGCCAGAGCGGCTGTCTCCGGAGCTCAGGGCTCATGGTGCGATCCTCGGCGCCGGCAGCAGCTCAGCATCATGTGACTCTGGGCTATAGCTCACTTAATCTCCCCAACGGCCCCCAGTGCCTTGAAACCCTTAAGGGGGCAATATGTTTGCGCTTCACAAATAGAAATTATTATTATTATTTGTTGATACTACTTTATGAAGGATCAGAATTTATAAACCTGAAAATCCCACTCCTTCATTTCACTGTTTCTGAATGAGGCGGTGGTTTCTCACACTCAGTTCTTTAAATGAGCATGTACTGAGTATCTGCAGTTCCTTTATTTGAAAGAGAGAGTACCAGCACTACTCAGCAGTGATGCAATTTTTATAATGGGAGAGGACCGGCACTTCTCAGGAGCAAGAGGGAACTCTGGTATAGTGAATATAAGCATTTCTATATTTCCACTTCAAGCACTGTGACCTTGTGTAATGTAACTGGTGCTCATTCATGTAAAGCACTCCAATACATTCGGGTCGAGTTTGCCCTATAAAAAACTGCGAGAAAAAACACATTTCATATTCCATCCAGACAGAATATTTAATACCTAATCCCACGGATGCCTTTAAGTTTCCATACATGGCACAGAGTGCGGACCTGAAGAAGGCTACATAAAGACAGCAGCGGCCCGTGCAGGTAAGAGCGGTGGGTCCTGGTGGGTGGGATTTCGACAGACGACCACGAGAGAAAATGAATTATTATGAATAATTATTTTGTTTAATTTTTTCTTGTGGTCGTCTTTCGAATCCCCCCCAACCCGGCCCCACCGCTCTTACCTGCATGGGCCGTGATCCAGCGGGTTACTAGCAACAAGCATTCATACACTGAATACTCACCTGGGCCCATTCATTCACACTAACTAGCAATCACCGCTGGGGGGAAATCAGTTGTACTCTTTATCAAAATAAACACAAGGAGATGATGGACGGAGCGCTGAAACTTTCCAGACACTCACCCCCAGTCACAGATCTGGGTTGAATCCATCATCGTTCTTTAGCTCACTTTGCCACCTCAGTTCAGACCCAACCATATGCAAATCAGTCTTGACCCTGTGCCTCATGGGAACAGTCCAGCCCGAACTGCCAAGCCAGGTCTTCCCTGAACCGGAAACAAGCATCCTGGGACCAGTTTCGGGCTAACGGCCCTCGTCAGCCAGGCTAGCTTGAATCCAGTGGCAAAGTGAGCAAGGGACCCACGTCTGGGCATACCCTGCCAACTTAGGGCGAACAAAGCAAACACAAGGAGATGATGGGCGGAGCGCTGAAACTTTTCAGACACTCACCCCCAGTCACAGATCTGGGTTGAATCCATCATCGTTCTTTAGCTCACTTTGCCACCTCAGTTCAGACCCAACCATATGCAAATCAGTCTTGACCCTGTGCCTCATGGGAACAGTCCAGCCCGAACTGGCAGGGTATGCCCAGACGTGGGTCCCTTGCTCACTTTGCCACTGGATTCAAGATAGCCTGGCTGATGACGGCTGTAAGCCAGAAACCGGTCCCGGGATGCTTGTTTCCGGTCCAGGGAAGACATGGCTTGGCAGTTCGGGCTGGACTGTTCCCATGAGGCACAGGGTCAGACTGATTTGCATATGGCCATGTCTGAACTGGGGTGGCGGAGTGAGCTAAAGAATGATGATGGATTAAACCCAGATCACTTGACTGGGGGTGAGTGCTTGCAATGTTCAACACTCCGTCCATCATCCCCTTTGGTTTTGCTCTTTATCAAAATCCCTGCTACCAATTACCTTTCCTGATTGAAGAGTAATGACTTACCAATGGACCTTTGACAATTGGGGATAAAATGAGAATGTACAAAACATAATTTTCATTAACCACCTGAAATAACCACTGACTCAGGAAGTTTTAAAATGTTTATCTAAATTCTTTAGCAGAGTAAATTACAAACCACATAATACTTAATCGCATATCAAGGAGGAAGCACACTATTTTCACCTATTGATCACAAATGACGGTCCCTCAGAAAAGAGAAGATAGAGACAGCAGTACAAACTAGATTACGCATTTATAGTTACCTAAAGGTGTGAAAACCAAACCCCTTGGCCAAGGAGTTGGAAGAGGGTCCCCAAGAAAGGATGAAGACCAAAGACCTCCGGACCAGGTTCAAGACAGGACAGGTGACGTCTCTACCAACGACGCCTGCGTCGTTCCCCTCTCTGACACTTCGTTCCTCCTCGATTCTTCCGTGTCCTCTTTCTAATGGAATCCGCCGCCCCCACCTCAGGATCTCTTTGGACAGCGGTTCAGTCTGCAATCGATCAGCTCGTTCTGCGGTCCTGAAGCTGACAGCCTCACGCTCTGCACCCTGTGCTCTGCTCTAAAAGCCTCTCGCCCAACTAATTAGCTAATTCTATATCTATTATACCCTTCTACACCCATGTACCTCCCATTAATGTTTCAAAATTATGGGCCCACTACTTCTGATTGGACAGGGACAGGGGGTTGATCCTCACACCATGTCAATTTAGTTCAATTTCTTTAAGCCCATTGTTTTAAAATACCGCCCCTCTCAATTAATACATTTGCTTTATTTCCCACCCGTCTCACGACAAATTTTTAATGCAATGTGTGTACAAAATGTTTCAATTTGTTGGACATCTCAGATGAATTGTGAAGGTGATCAGCGGGTCATGTCCTTGGACATCTTCCAAGTTGACTTCATTGCTTTGCTTTGTTAGTTTTCAGAGCGCATGCGCATGTCACATGGCTCTCGAGCTGCTGTTCAGTTAACCCAGGCCCGATTTATGAACTAATAGAAATCAAAGAAGAAACATATTAAAATCAAAAATAAATGTTTTCACTGTATACCACCTACTTCTACTCTATTCCCATTTAATTATAAATGTCTATCCCGGATTAGTAGCGTTAGAATACCACATTATTAATTGCAGCAATGCGAAAACTTTAGCATGTGAGAACATTAAGCAGCCATTTTAGCATACACTGCGCAGAAGCAAAAGATTCCCTCCAAGCAAAGAAAGACGTCATACCATGTGACATGCTTGACACATGCACAGTAGAATTCCCGCGCTTTAGCGGCCATTTTGGATTAGACGAGGATTACTTATTAGTGAAAACACATAGGCAAGCGTCTCTCGGATAAAATGTAGTGTTTGCACATTATTAAATAATGACATTACAAGGTTTTTAGTACAAATTAATTAATACTGTGAGAAGATTGCTTACGAGCAAGTCTCATTGTGAGTCCTTGCTCCATCAATCCCCTCTCTGATGGCGTTTCTGAGCCATCAAAATTAACCACAACCAGATGCCAACTTCTAGCATATTTCTGTCACAGTTTCATTTTTACATTGTCTATTCTTATCCTCTCCTTTCAGTTTCTTATATATTTCACTTTTCAGATCTTCTAATTCAATTTCATCAAATTTCCGTTTCTTGCCTCTTCCTGTCACTCTATATGTTTCGTTCTTTCTACAACATTTGCACCATATCATTAGTGACAATACTGTTATTGCTAACCCTACTAAGGGTACTATTATTTTACCTATAAGTCCTTTTCCTACATTAGTAAACCAGGTACCAATTGACGCAATGCTATTTGTCAATCTTTCCCATACACTATCAACTTCCAGTGGTTTCAGTTCATTCTCAAGTTTTGTTATATTCTTTACATATGTTCTGATTTCTGCACTTTTGTCAGGAATATACGTGCAACAATGTTTTGTTTTCAACAATTTACAGACTCCGCCCTCTTTTGCTAACAATATATCAAGAGCAAGTCGATTTTGCATAACCATAGATCTAATCGCAACCATTTTCCGCATTAATCATTAGAAATCCTCCAGCAGTATCCGTTGATAAACGATCAACCACTGTAGACAATTTACATATTCTCCTTGAGTTCAGAATCCCACTGAAGGTATCAATGCACCAAATATATCACCTACAATTTCTGTAAAACTAGCTCTTTTACTACGTGTTAATTCACTATTATTTTCAGTGCTCCCAGTGTTTCTTTTTACGTGGTATACCTTTGGAAAAACTATTCCAAAATAACAACTTCCATACCACCGTGCAGGAAGCCTAAAATAAGCCTTATTCCCACACACATAATATATTCCAGGAAAAACTGAATCTGTTCCTCCTTTTAGTCCCCAACCTCCAAGAATTAAGAAATTATGTTCACATTCACTGGTACCAATAAAAACGTTGTTATATTCAGTCTTTAACCTATGAAGACAAATTTTCCCTGCCTTTACAAAATCTAGAGCCATAGCAGCTTGAGCCTTGCCAGGTGTGCAAATACCCTCTTTCTCAGCCCAAGGTGGAAGATGAGCTTTATGCTCAGACGCTTTCTTTTGGAAATTCTGTCTTCTATTCTCAACTAAATTTAAAAATATATTTTCTTCTTCACGTAATGAACATGTTAGATTGCTCCTATGTGCATATGTTATGTCTATCGACTTCATCGTTAAGAAAACTTCTCCCATAAATTGTGCATCTTGACTACTTAGCACTGGGTTCAGATTCTTTCAAATAGGAACCTCTGAAAATATCACATCTATATTTGAATAATAATACTGAAGTTTCCCTGTTCTATAAAATAAACTAGTTAGTACGCTACATGATATACCATAAGTTAAAGGCAAATGATGATATGTTAAACCTTCTGCTACTGATTCAGGTAACTTCATACAGACATAACAGTCACTAATTTCCATTGTATCTATGTACTGAAACAATAATTTAGTAAAAACATTCAAACTAGTATTGTTATCTGTTACCACGTGATGAAAATCTGGTTCATCCTCTGCTTCTATTTCTACTCTATCACCTTTCAAGTTATTTATCCTTCGGATAGTATCATTGTTATTCTTCTTGTCCATTATCATAAGGTAAGGAATTGCTACAATCATAATTAACCACACTATAAGCACCACTACCAGACTACATATGCATATACCACAGCATCTTCTAAACATTTCCGTTTCGGTTTCCCAGAAACTCTGTCGTCAGCCATTTTTGACAAAGAAGAATTTTCTTCTTTTCTTTTTCTTTCAAGACTTTGATTTTTATCAAGGAGGTTTCACTTCTTTTTCATAAGTCAATTCTGCACTTGTTCCTACGTCACCACTTTCACTTGACTCTGAACTCTCGTAGTCTTCAAGGATTATATAAGTCCAATCAGGACCTTTAAACTTATTGTTCACAAGTTTCAATCTTTTGCTTTTTCGTTTTTCAGTTCCGCTTGTTGGTCCAGATAAGCTTGTTACTTCATTTACTTGTTCTGGATCTTCATTTCGTGTTAATATATGATATTTCACTCTTTTAATGACAGTAGGCCAATGATCACCTTTTCTGCCTTTCTTTGTTTGCACTGTAACTTCACCTTCCGAGTCTTTTCCGAAAACTCTTTTATTTTCAAGGTGTGGCACAAGTTGATTTTCCTCGATTTCAGTTTCTTCTTCTATCTGCTTTTGTTCAGATCTTGTTGTTGTTTCTTCAATTGCCTGAGTATTAGTTTCTACTAACTGTCCCTGTTCAGGATTGACATCTTCGTGCTTGATGCTTTCTTGCTCGATGTTTTCTTGGTTTTCTTCTCCCTGAACGTGTTTTTCTTGTTCTAACTGGTTCTGATCAGGGCTTATTGCACTTTGTACTTCTGCAGCCTGACCGCGTTCTTCTGAACCTGTCTGTCCCTGCTCAAATTTTGTTGTTTCGCTGTCAATTTGAGCCCAATTTCCTTTCCCTATCTGGGCCTGCTCAGGTTCTCTTATTGTTTCAGTTTCCTTTTCCTGAGCTGATTCTTCTTCACCTATCTGGCCCTCTCTAATTTCCTCTAATCTTGCTCTACTTCTGGTTTTGATGAAAACTTCTGGTATTTCAACCACTGGTATCCAGTCCTGACTTGTGCTCGGTTGTTCTTCTTCAGCTTCTCCCAAATCTATCACTTGGGATTCTTCAGCTGGCCAACCTTCAGCTTCCTCAGTTATTGATGCTGACTGAGGATCTTTTTCTTCAGGAGCTGGCACCCTTTTGGTGTGGCTTACATGAATCCAATTAGGTAATCCTGCACATTTCACTGCTGTGTTTGTAACCAATATAACCTGACAAAGTTCGCCCCACCTGGGTGATAAACACGTTTTTCTGGTGTGATGCTTCACTACCACCCAGTCTCCGGGGTTCAGATCATGCTCTTGTTCAGGCTGCCTGGAAACTGCGTCTTCTCCAACCTGGTGAGAGACAGAACGCACTAGGTCAGCCAATGCTTTGCAATAATCTAGAACCATATCATCAGTTGTGTTCAGCAGTTTATTTCCAGGTACATGTGCTTGTCTCATGGCTCTTCCCATGATGATTTCATGTGGACTCAATCCTGTATTTCTATCAGGAATGCTTCTGAGTCCCATTAAGACAAGAGGCAATGCATCTGGCCAATCTAACGATGTGGATGCACACATCTTTGACAATCTCGATTTTATTGTGCCATTCATTTGTTCAACCACTCCAGAAGCCTCTGGGCGGTACGCACAGTGCAATTTTGTTCAATTTTAAATGCTTCACAGATTATTCGAATTACATCATTATTAAAGTGACTTCCTCTATCTGATTCCAAAGTTACTGGGAAACCGAACCGTGGAATGAGTTCTCGTAACAACAGTTTTGCAACTGTTATGCTGTCATTCCTCCTGGTAGGGTAAGCCTCCACCCACCTTGAAAACAGACACACTATGACAAGTACATATTTCAGCCCTTTGCATGGTGGTAACTGAATGAAATCTAACTGCAATCTCACAAATGGACCCTCGGCCTTTCCAATTTTTCCCAAACCAATTACTGTTCTCCTTCCTGGATTATTCATTTGGCAAGTTAAACACCTCTGGCAAAGACTCTCTGCTGCAGCCCTAAACTTTGGGTTGTACCAACTTTGTCTGAAAAGTCTAATCATGGCATCTCTCCCTACATGTGTGTCTCCGTGATACATTCTGGCCATTTGTGAGATCAGGCAATCAGGCATGACTGGTCTGCCATCTGAATAAACCCACATGTCATCATCTGTTCTTCGTCTACACCCTATTTTTATCCAAACATCTCTTTCACTCTCCTCAGTATCATCCTGCAATCGTTTCACATCATTCCATGTTTCAGGTGTTGAACATAGCATAAGTTGGCAGCTGATTCCCATCGTTTCGACTTTTCTGTTTACTGCCAATCTGTTTCTGGCACAGTGTTGAGCAATTAGGTCTGCGTATCTGTTACCGGCTACCACCCAGTCATCTCCTGACTGGTGTGCGGCACATTTCACCACTGCCAATTCTTTTGGTGATTGTATTGCCTCCAATAATTCCTTTACAAACTGTCCATTTTTGATTGGGGATCCTGAAGAAGTCATGAAATCCCTCTGCATCCACAGTTGGCCAAAATCATGCACACCCCGTACCCATATTGACTATCCGTAAATATGGTTACTTTTAAATTTTTCCCAATTTTGGAGGCTTTGATTAAAGCAATTCAGCTACTTGTGCAGATTTGACTCCTGGTAAATAGGATGCTTCGACTATTCCAGAAAGTTCACATACAGCATAAGCTGCACTCAATTTTCCATACTCATGCCTTAGACATGAGCCGTCCACAAACAGCTCCCTGTCTGGGTTCTTAAGTGGCATTTCCTGTATGTCAGGACGCGGTTTGGTACACAACTCTGTGACCTGTAAACAGTCATGTTCTGGGTTGTCCTTAACTTCTTCACAATATGGATCTGGCAATAATGTAGCAGGATTTACAACTGTGCACCTAGCTATGGTCACATTTTCAGCTCCTAAAATTATTCGCTCATATCTTGTCATCCGACTAGGTGTGAGATGCTGAGTTCTAGTTCTTGTCAAGAGGATCACAACTGCATGTGGGACAAACACTTTAACAGAGTATCCCATTACTATTGATTCACTTTGTTCAATGCTCATACAGGTAGCAGCTACTGCTTTTAAGCAGCCTGGCAATGCTGCAGCCACTGGGTCCAATGTAGCAGAAAAATATGCTATAGGACGCCTGTCTAGTCCATGTTTTTGAGTTAGCACTGAAAGTGCACAACTTTCTCTTTCATAGCAAAACAGTGTGAATTCTTTTGTATAATCAGGCATGCCCAAGGCAGGTGCCTCACACAAAGCATTTCTTAATTTTACAAATGCACTGGCACTTTCATCATCCCATTCAACTGGATCCTTTGCCTTCTTTTTTGTTAACTGAATTAAAGGCTTCTCTAGTAATGAAAACCCTATAATCCATTGTCGACAGTATCCTACTATTCCTAGAAACATTCTCACCTCTCTTTGCGTTATTGGCATTTTCATTTGCTTAATTATCTTTATTCTTTCAGATGTTATTCTACTCTTCCCTCTTTCAATTTGGTGTCCCAAATATTTAACTGCTGTTGTACAAAATTGTAATTTTTCAGGTGACACTGTGTCCTTCCTCAGCCAAATGGTTGAGTAATGCAATTGAATCTGCGACACAATCATCGTGTGTTCTTGATGCGACTAGCAAGTCGTCTGTATACTGCACCAAGACTGAGTTCCTGGGCATTACTAATTTTTCTAGGCACCTTTTCAGTATTTGATTAAAAATGGAGGGACTTTCTGTGTACCCCTGAGGAACACGATTCCACACATAGACATGGTTTTCGAATTTAAACGAAAACAGATATTGGCTATCTGGATGCAAAGGTGTGGCCCAGAGGAGACGAAGACAAGGAGACAGGGACTGTGTTGGGAACGCAGTGGTTTATTATCCGTATTGCAAAGGGGTGTAGCGGATACAGGACAACAAAAGGTTCTTTCTCTCTTCCTTCAGAGAGTGGTGTAATGGGTCAGTCCTTGGTTAAACAGCACGAAAGGAGCTTCGCCAGCGTCTGCTTCCCGGTTCCTTCCTCGGTATCCAGACAGGTAACCCCAGAAAGAAAACAAAAGACTCGTAAGGGACACGTTGTGGCACTTGGTAGGAATCTAGGGGAAAAGGAGTGAAGGAACAAACACCCGACCGACACCAGTGACGCCCTACTGCGCTCCTTGCTAGAGGTACAAGCAATATTCAGTTACCGCAGTCTGTCAGGCTAGCCGTCCCTTCCACCCTGCTTCCCTTTCTCCCACGCGGCCCCCAGCTGGTCCCGTACCTTTTTAAGCCACGACCCTCCTGGGCCGTGGCGGGCTTCTACGTGTTGTCGGATTGGGTCCGGCTCCCCTCTTTCCTCGTCTCTGGACGGCGGCGTTTCCGTCAGCTCCGTACCGGCTTCCTGCGCGGTTCTCGTCTTCTGCTCCACTCCTGCTTCCGTGTAGCGCCAAAGTCCTCACAGTCCTGGTCCGACGAGAAAAGTTTGGAGTCCCGGTTCTGGCGTCTCCACATTCGTAAAACAGGTCCGCTGTTTCTCTCTCTCGAGTCCTCCCTCTCTTCCTCTTTGAAGCCCGCCTCACCAGCTGACCCAGTCACACGTGATCGGCCGGGGAGGTCAAGGACAGCGGAGCATTAAAGGGACAGCGTGCGGCACTTGAAGGGCTCTGAGAAAAGAGGAGGGGACATGGTGACAGGTAGGGCGGCACCTCCCCGATGTTGGAAGCCCCGGAGGAGGTGTCCGCTGGTGCTGCTCCGCCACACACCCCCACCCCAGCCTGTTCACGATCGGGGAACAGGGAGAGCCGAGAAAGAAAGTCGGCGTTTCCATTGTCAGACCCCCTGCGATGTCGAACCTCAAAAGAGAAGGGCTGAAGAGCCAGGAACCAGCGAAGGACCCTCTGGTTGTTACCCTTGTTCCGGCTCATCCAAAGGAGTGGGGCATGATCCGTATACAGGAGGAAATGGGATCCCTCCAGGTAGTACCTCAACTTGTCCACCGCCCACTTAATAGCAAGGCATTCCTTTTCGATTATGGGGTAGCCACGCTCCCTGGGAAACAACTTACGGCTGAGGAAGAGAATGGGATGTTCCACTCCCTCAGACGAGACCTGAGATAGGACCGCCCCCAACCCATTCTCGGACGCATCAGTTTGGAGCACAAAGGGTTTAGTGAAATCAGGGGACCGGAGGATGGGACCTGAGGTGATGGCATTCTTAAGACTCTGGAAGGCCTGCATGGCTTCAGGAGGGGGAAGCAAGAGGTGTGCTGGTTTTACACTCTTTTTGAGGAGATCAGTGAGAGGGGAGGACACCTCGGAATACTGGGGAATGAAGCGACGATAATAGCCAAGAAGGCCAAGAAATGCCCTCACTTCCTTCTTCGTGGTGGGGAAAGGGGCCTGGGATATCGCCCTTACCTTTTCTTCCTGCGGTGCAATGTGCCCATTACCTAACACATACCCTAGGTACTTCACTTTCTGAAATCCTGCCCTTGACTTTCTTGCGTTGATATGGAGTCCAGCGTCTCTGAGAGCCTGGAAGACACGATGACAGTGGTGGAGATGGGATTCCCACGTGGGGCTATAGATGACAATATCATCTATGTATGCCGATGAATAGGTTTGGTGTTTCGACAGTACGCTATTCATGAGACGCTGGATCGTGGCAGGTGCCCCATGTAACCCAAATGGTAAAACGGTGAACTCGAACAATCCTGATGGGGTGGAAAAAGCCGTTTTTTCTCTTTTATTATAAAAAGTCTGCTGTCTGATTTGGGCCCTCTCCAGGTTTGCATCAGCGAACTCTCGCAGTTTCTGTAGGCGAGTGCGCAAGTCCTGCGTATACTCAAGAAAGGACCTTGTTTCTTCCTCTTTTTCGTGCTCCCATTATTCTTGTGTTATTTCAAGGAGACTACGGGGCTCCCGGCCGTATAACAGTTGAAAGGGAGAACACCCTAAGCTTGACTGGGTTTGGCTTCTTACTACATATAGTGCCAATGGGAGGAGCTTGTCCCAATCTTTCCCCTCTACCTTCAACAGTTTTTTCAAGGTAAGCTTTAGGGTGGCGTTATACCGCTCACAAAGGCCATCCGTCTGGGGGTGGTACACCAACGTTTTTATGTGCGAAATGTCCAGAGCCTTACAAACCTCGTGCATGACCTTGGAGACGAATGGGGTGCCTTGATCCGTGAGGATCTCACGCGGGAACCCCACTCGAGAAAACAACTCCAGGAGCCTATCACTGATGTTTTGGCTGGTGGGAGCACGCAAGGGAAAGGCTTCTGGGTAGCGCGTGGCATAGTCCACCACCACCAAAGCATAGAGGTTCCCTTTCTTAGTCCGGGGAAAGGGCCCTATAAGGTCCATGCCTATCCTCTCGAAGGGGGTCCCAATGATAGGGAGGGGCTGTAATGGCACTGGAGGTGGTTTATACGGATTCCCTTTTTGGCAGACCTCACACTCCTGACAGAATCGAGTAACATGCGCGAATATGCCAGGCCAGTAGAAATAACGCAATAACATTTCTATGGTCTTCTGCGTGCCTCTATGACCTGCCAGGAGGTGAGAGTGCGCAAAGAAAAGCACCTGGTCTCTAAACGTCTGAGGGATTACTAGTTGAGGTGTTTCCCCCTCTTTAGCGACCCTGTAGAGCAGGTCCTTCTTAATGAGGAATAGAGGATATACTGGTCTCGGGGATGTGGGAAGTTGTCTAGCATGATCCCATGCTGGTTGGAGAGTGGGGTCATTATGCTGGGCGTAATGAAAGCTCTTGTCTGAGAGCCAGGGAGCCTGGGTGAGGAGAGTCGGCCATGGAGAGTGTGGGAATCCCCTATCGTCAAGACTTTTTTCAGGAGGGTAAGAAAAGATGGATTGTCCCGACCCAGGATTATTTCTTCAGGAAGGGCAGGAAGAACCCCTAGGTTTGCCTCAAGGACCACCCCATTTGGAAGGGAGATAGGAAGGGACACTAAAGGGTAAAGCCGTACATCCCCGTGTACACACCGAATGGGTACCTCTCGCTTTGGGTTAGGAAAAGACGGTGGTACAAGGGACTGGCGGATAACCGATTGGCCACAACCCGAGTCTAACAGGGCTCTTGCAGGTACCCCTCCCCCCACTTGTACACTTACATGGAAACTCGGTCCCATTTCCTCTGAGTATAAGATGGATCGTGGAAGGCACCCTATGTCCATTGGCTCTTCGACAGCTTTTTTTCTGGGACAATTTCTGGCGATGTGACCCCAGTCGCCACATTCGAAACACTGGGGACCTCTTACAGGTATGGGGTCTGGCCGGAACTGCCGCACTTTCAGGGGTTCCATACTGGGCTTCATTGGCTTCCTTTTGGGTTTCAGAGGAGTAGGGGAAGGGCGTACAGATTTGTCCGCGTCCCATGGCTGGGAACGGGGTTGTGCCCTGTAAAAGGATGTCGCCATCTCTACAACCTGTTCGCCGGTCAATCGTGTATGTTGTTTAAGCCAGCGCTGTATTGGGTAAGGCAAGGCTTCTAGGAATTGTTCCAGAAGAATTAGGGACATGATTTCATCCTTGGTGCTTGTTTGGGGTTTTAACCATTTTTCTGCTGCTGACTTGAGTTTATAGTACAGGGTCTTCGGGTTGTCTGCTGCAGTACCCCTCTCCTTTCTAAACCGGACCCGGTAGGCCTCAGCATCCATACCAAGATGGTCTAGAATGATGCCCTTGATTTCCGAGTAAGGGGTGTGTCCAGTGGCGTTAGCCACCTGGTATGCTGCTTGTGCTTCACCGGTAAGGAGAGGAGCTAAGAAGAAGGGCCACTTGGCCTCTGGCCAGCCTGCTGCTCGGGCTGCCCTTTTGAAGTTGAGGAGGAACGCATCTGGATCCTCCCCAGCACCATATTTCTGTAACGAAATGTTGGGGCCTGACCCTGCACGGTTTTGAAATTGGGCGGTCAACTGTAGGCGAACGTCCGCAACCCCTTGTAGCCTTTCAGCCTGGTTGGTCATAGTGTCCTTGAAGAGTTCCCTGTCGGCTTGGGCCGATGCCATGTGTTTCTCTACGGCCCACTCCAGCTTCTCCTGGCCACGTGTGAGCTGTTGTATTAGGTTCTCCATCGTTACTGTAGGCGCTACGATCCCACTTCTGACACCATGTGTGGGCCAGAGGAGACGAAGACAAGGAGACAGGGACTGTGTTGGGAACGCAGTGGTTTATTATCCGTATTGCAAAGGGGTGTAGGGGATACAGGATAACAAAAGGTTCTTTCTCTCTTCCTTCAGAGAGTGGGGTAATGGGTCAGTCCTTGGTTAAACAGCACGAAAGGAGCTTCGCCAGCATCTGCTTCCCTGTTCCTTCCTCGGTATCCAGACAGGTAACCCCAGAAAGAAAACAAAAGACTCGTAAGGGACACGTTGTGGCACTTTGTAGGAATCTAGGGGAAAAGGAGTGAAGGAACAAACACCCGACCGACACCAGTGACGCCCTACTGCGCTCCTTGCTAGAGGTACAAGCAATATTCAGTTACCGCAGTCTGTCAGGCTAGCCGTCCCTTCCACCCTGCTTCCCTTTCTCCCACGCGGCCCCCAGCTGGTCCCTTACCTTTTTAAGCCATGACCCTCCTGGGCCGTGGCGGGCTTCCACGTGTTGCCGGATTGGGTCCGGCTCCCCTCTTTCCTCGTCTCTGGACGGCGGCGTTTCCGTCAGCTCCGTACCGGCTTCCTGCGCGGTTCTCGTCTTCTGCTCCACTCCTGCTTCCGTGTAGCGCCGAAGTCCTCCCAGTCCTGGTCCGACGAGAAAAGTTTGGAGTCCCGGTTCTGGCGTCTCCACATTCGTAAAACAGGTCCGCTGTTTCTCTCTCGAGTCCTCCCTCTCTTCCTCTTTGAAGCCCGCCTCACCAGCTGACCCAGTCACGTGATCGGCCGGGGAGGTCAAGGACAGCGGAGCATTAAAGGGACAGCGTGCGGCACTTAAAGGGCTCTGAGAAAAGAGGAGGGGACATGGTGATAGGTAGGGCGGCACCTCCCCGATGTTGGAAGCCCCGGAGGAGGTGTCCGCTGGTGCTGCTCCGCCACAAAAGGTATTGAGAAAAATGCTTGGCACAGATCAATTACAGTAAACCATTCTGCATCCCATGGTATCTGGTATAGGATCACTGCAAGATTTGGTACTATAGGACAACAAGGTACTACAATTTTATTAATTTTCCGCAAATCCTGAACGATCCTATATTTTCCACTAGGCTTTTTCAAACCCATAATTGGCGAACTACAAGGGCTACTCAGAACTTCTTTTAATATGCCTTGTTTCATCATTCTGCCAATTTCTTCAGTAACTCCTGCTTTTACTTCTGCACTCATTTTGTACTGTCTGGTATTTGGGAAAATTGCGCCTTCTTTTACAGTGATCTTCACTGGGTCTATTTTTGCCATAAGACCTACTTCTTTTCCAGTAAAATCCCATACCTTAGAGTTCACTGTAGTTCTTAACTCTTCTGGTAACTCATCTTTGGTTATCAAGGAGAACATCTCATCTACTTCCGTACCTTGCTTGGCTATCATGAATTTGTACACATGATCTTCATCCGGGGTCTGTATTGCAACACCATCGGGTGTGCAGAAGATAGTGCAGTTCATCTTGCACAGTAAGTCTCTGCCCAGTAAATTTACTGGACTGGAATCACACACCACAAATTGGTGCATTTCTCGAAAGTTTCCTATTCTTACTTCCATGGGCTCAGTAAGGGGTGTTCTAATCTTTTGATTTGCTACACCTACAACTTGGATAGCTTCTCCAGAGAGAGGGAGGTCTGTGATGTCTGCTGTTCTCACAGTAGAACGGGTAGCACCAGTGTCCAACAGAAAAGTGATTTCATTACCTTTTACTTTCCCTTCAACATATGGACCTGACTGATCTACCGACAAGGATGCGCCAAGTACGCACTCCTTCTCCCCCTCTCTTAGGCACCGTCATTGGCAATCATATGGATTAAAATCATCCTGTAAAAGAAACTGTGAAGTTACATATTCATTCTTACCACTTCATCCTTGATATCCGACGTCTGTACCGTGCTTTGCTCTGCTTACATTACCCTGTATAGGGGCAGGTGGCAACTGACTCTGTGGATTTACACCCTGTTGTGAGTCATTCTGCGTCTGTGGATTTAAATTATGATTTGGGCCATTATTATTTTGAATCTTTTTACATTCGTTCTTCCAATGTCCCAACTTTCCGCATCCATGACAAGGAAATTTCTTTTTAGCCTCTTCTCTACTCATTCGTCCTCTCACCTTTCCACCCTTCCCTGTGTCACCATTTGTTCCAGATTCTTTTCCCTGACTTTCTGTTGGATTATCCAAATTAATTCCCTGTCGCTCAGCCATTTTCACTTGAGCCCACATCACTTTTTCTTGTAGTTTCTTGTGCCTGTCTTCAATGTCATCGCCACAATATTTAGCATATTTCAAAATTTCATCAATAGGCTTTCCCTGCCAACATAACATATGTTGCTTAATCATCTGACAAATCTCTGGTTTCAGACCATAAACAAATCGATAGACAAACTGACTCATATTTTTGTCCCCAATAACTTCAAAACCGCTGTACTGTTTGAACACCTGTAATAGACGTTCGTAATAGGCGTGTACCGATTCACTTGCCTCTTGGGTAGTCCTATCTATTTTCACCCAATCTGTTTCTTTTGGTGGTATTTTCCCTTTCAAATAAGTTATTACCTGATGATACTTTTTCATCACATCATTTGATGGAGCACCTGTCTTTGGATCTCTAGGATACTCTTCACTAGGCCAGTCGATTGTAATTTTACAGTCTGTCCATAAATCGGCAGGTACCACTATGTCAAACAAACCATCCAGGTCCTTTAACAAAACCTTTGAAACCTTCACAAACCTCTCAACCTTCTTGTACCATTCAATTGGTTTTTCTCTCAAATTTGGAAAATCATTTGTAAATGACAAAATATCTTGCCTGCTCCATGGGACATGAATATAACCTCCTCCTGGAACCTCCCGCATCGGGTACATCTGTTCTACTTTTCCTGTTTCCTTCAATAAATATTCAGAAGTCGTTCTACTGAGACGTGCCTCTTCCTTTTTCTTTGTCCATCTAGTTTTCCATTTATCCAGTTCCCCCCATTTCTGTAATATTGACATTAAGGGGTCGATTCCGATTCGGGCCGGAAAAAGCACCGACCGACTCGGATCCGGAAAAAATACCGACCGACACGTACCAGTGGCGCCCGACACGCCAAGTACGATGCAAGCCGCGATAAATCCGACCGACACGTCAGGAAACCAAGCCGACCGACCGAGCCGCTCGGAAAATAGCAATCCGGCCGGAAAAACACGCGAATCCAACCGACCGACACGCACCCGGAACAAATCCGACCGAATCGTACCCGCCAACTCCAACCCGCAAAGTACGATGCAAGGCGCGAAAACACGACCGAGTCGGACGGAGGACAAGCCGTACGACCGACACGCATACAAAACCGAGCCGAAGCAACACAATACACCGCGACCGACGCGTACGCAGCATACAAAACTGCACAAACACAGCGTGAACGAAACGGAAAACACCGTACGAGACCAATGCAGGGTCCGACTCGGTCACAAGAACGTTTCCAACATACACAAACAGCACAAAGGAAAAATCAACCAAAAAAAGGCCAAACAAGCAATTACCAAGCCAATAAATACTGGGGGGGTGGGGACAGAGAACAAAGACACACCCACAACTCCACCTATATAAAGGACACAAATCACTACCATGAGCCTTTGCAAATGCCATTCCACTGCCAGCACCCAAGAGAAAGCAACCACACACCCACAGCTCATCCCTCACACAAGCCACACACCAGCAGCACACCAACAAATACCTACCTCACATACACCCAGCAAAACACACACTCACACACCCTCACCTGCACACCAACACACACATCACTCACCATCACCACCCATCACCATGCCCCCAAGAAGAATCCCAAGTTCCTAGATTGTGAATTGGAAGTCCTGGTAGACGAGATCCTCAGGGTGGAGCCACAGCTGTTTGGCACTCTGGTCCAACAGACCCCCATGTCGCAGAAAACCAAGATGTGGGAGAGGATCATCAACAGGGTGAACGCCCAATCACCATGTCGGCGCACAAAGACGGACATCCAGAACAGGTGGTATGACGTGCGCAGGAGGGTACGGGACCTGCTGAAGATAGACTACAGCAACAGCCAACAGACCGGCAGTGGCCCTCCTGCCAAGCCAATATACCTCAGGCCCTGGGAGGAGAAGGTGCGGGCCATCCTTCCGCCAGTGAGCGTATATGGACTAGAGAACATCCCAGAGCCTGGTGAGTACACAACAAATGTACACAATAAACTGCCACAAAACACACACATCACTGTCAAGGGGAGAGTCAAACCATGCACACATAGCAATTACACAGCAACTAGAACAGAATCATCCCAAAATGTGTATGTCAGTCAGATAAACACAACACATGCCATCAAAAAGTCACATCCAACTGTGCCAACACATGTACAAACACAACCACAACTACAGCTAGGCAGTGGCACAAATAGAACTAACACACACATCCACACATGTAGCCACCACAACAACACCAACACACAGTGAAGACCACTCAAAGGAAGGAATTCTGTGTATGCTGGCCAAGTCAGTGTAGCCAATAGCATCATGGGAGTCGCAGTCACACATATTGCCCCCCCCACAACTGTCCCATCAACACCACCCTGAACCATGCTCACATCACAGGGAGTGGAGAAGGACTCACAAGATGGCTGACACTGGCTACTGCTGTGGGGAGCACAAGGCCCTGCTGCCAACTGTGCACCAACAAACAGCAGGACACCACTGACTGACATCCTGAGAGACAACTTCCACTCCCTGCAATGCAAGCACGTTCCATGGTGGGCTATCTGGCTGGCTGGGTGGGAAGGGGGACTTGCAGCACTGACTATAGTCACCAGCACCTCCCCTCACACCCCCCCAACACAAACTCCACAGTACCCACCTGGTAGAATGCAATGCCCTCCATCCTAACACAAGATCCCACAAAGCACCACCACCCTGGGTTATGTTGTGTGAAGCACAGGGACACTCTTGGGACTCTTAGCCAAACAACTGCCAGGACAACACTCCCAGCCATCCTGTCAGCACAGCCAGCCCACCCCACAGGGAAGCAGAGTCAAAAGGAAGGAAGCATGGGCATGCTGGGAAGGGGGTGGAGGCAATAGCATGATGGGAGACGTAGTCACAGACATAGCTCACCCCCACAACTGTCCCATCAACACCACCCTGAACCATGCTCACATCACAGGGAGTGGAGAAGGACTCACAAGATGGCTGACACTGGCTACTGCTGTGGGGAGCACAAGGCCCTGCTGCCAACTGTGCACCAACAAACAGCAGGACACCACTGACTGACATCCTGAGAGACAACTTACACTCCCTGCAATGCAAGCACGTTCCATGGTGGGCTATCTGGCTGGCTGGGTGGGAAGGGGGACTTGCAGCACTGACTATAGTCACCAGCACCTCCCCTCACACCCCCCCAACACAAACTCCACAGTACCCACCTGGTAGAATGCAATGCCCTCCATCCTAACACAAGATCCCACAAAGCACCACCACCCTGGGTTATGTTGTGTGAAGCACAGGGACACTCTTGGGACTCTTAGCCAAACAACTGCCAGGACAACACTCCCAGCCATCCTGTCAGCACAGCCAGCCCACCCCACAGGGAAGCAGAGTCAAAAGGAAGGAAGCATGGGCATGCTGGGAAGGGGGTGGAGGCAATAGCATGATGGGAGACGTAGTCACAGACATAGCTCACCCCCACAACTGTCCCATCAACACCACCCTGAACCATGCTCACATCACAGGGAGTGGAGAAGGACTCACAAGATGGCTGACACTGGCTACTGCTGTGGGGAGCACAAGGCCCTGCTGCCAACTGTGCACCAACAAACAGCAGGACACCACTGACTGACATCCTGAGAGACAACTTACACTCCCTGCAATGCAAGCACGTTCCATGGTGGGCTATCTGGCTGGCTGGGTGGGAAGGGGGACTTGCAGCACTGACTATAGTCACCAGCACCTCCCCTCACACCCCCCCAACACAAACTCCACAGTACCCACCTGGTAGAATGCAATGCCCTCCATCCTAACACAAGATCCCACAAAGCACCACCACCCTGGGTTATGTTGTGTGAAGCACAGGGACACTCTTGGGACTCTTAGCCAAACAACTGCCAGGACAACACTCCCAGCCATCCTGTCAGCACAGCCAGCCCACCCCACAGGGAAGCAGAGTCAAAAGGAAGGAAGCATGGGCATGCTGGGAAGGGGGTGGAGGCAATAGCATGATGGGAGACGTAGTCACAAACATAGCTCACCCCCACAACTGTCCCATCAACACCACCCTGAACCATGCTCACATCACAGGGAGTGGAGAAGGACTCACAAGATGGCTGACACTGGCTACTGCTGTGGGGAGCACAAGGCCCTGCTGCCAACTGTGCACCAACAAACAGCAGGACACCACTGACTGACATCCTGAGAGACAACTTACACTCCCTGCAATGCAAGCACGTTCCATGGTGGGATAACTGACTGGGTGGGTGGGTGGGTGGGAAGGAGGTCTGGCTGTCAACCAAACACAATCAATGCAGACCATGTTCACACCCCAGAGAATACATAGAAATGCCCAAATAATGCAGGACAATGTGCCACACCAATATCAACCCCTGACTGTGACGACTTAGGACAATACAATGTACAGGCCCGCACCCCGAGGCACAGTCACAACTGTCAGGTGTGTCAACCACTGATGCCTGCAGAAACATGACATACATTGTTTGTGTCTCCCAAAAACAGGTGATGATAGGGACACAGCAGCAGACGCTGAGGAGTCCCAGTCCCAGGCTCAAGAGGATGCCGAGCTCACTGGCGTCGTACAGCCTCTGTCCTCCTCGGACGATGAAGAACAACCTGGCACATCCGGTGCAAGTCAACATGCTGCACCAGCAGGACCACCAGCTGCAGCACCAGCAGGTCCACCAGCTGCACCCCCTGCACCCACCCCTCCAACGACTGTCACCACGAATACCATCCCTGCCGACATGGACAGAATAAGGAACAACACCAGCGCAGTGACCCTGGACCAACCTGGGGCCATGGACACCACCACCACCACCAACCCCCAAGGTGGACCAGGGTTATCTGTGCGTGCAACTGCACACACTGCACATGTCAGCAGGGGTGGTGGGAGGGGTGGGAGACAGAGGTCGCTGCTTGCAGACGTTGCTGGTGTGCATGAAGACCCACAACTGGTACGCATAGCTGATGCGTACCAGTCCAGCACCGGAGAGCTCAGCCAGGTAGTGGGGCTCCTCAGAGACATTAAACAGCAGCAGGCTGCCCATCATGCCCGCTTGGACTCCCACATGTCCCAAGTGGAGTCACACATGTCACGTGTGGACTCCCACATGTCACGTGTGGACTCCCACATGACCCGCGTGGAGTCCAAGTGGGATGTACTACATGAGATGACGGCGGTGCACAGGGACATTTTACAATGCCTCCGCCAGATGAACAGCAACCAGTCCACACCTCCCTGTGTGCCAACAACATCTGGTACCGAACAAACTGCAACTGCCACAGGGAGGGAGGAGGACTCTGGCGGAGAGTCCCCTGCACCGCAGCAGCCTGCACTTGAGGGCCCCCCCAAGAAGAGGGGTCGTCCGAGGAGGGGAAAGTGAGAGGCTGATGGCCAAGCGCAACTCCCAGGAAGCCTGAACCTGTTCTGGATTTTCGCCTTTGTGCACAGACTGTTCACCCTGTTGATGGCAACACTACTCCCACACATTGCATGGGGAGTATAAGTTGGAACAATGTGTCAGACAACAGTGGCCCCGATACTGGGGATCCTGTCTACCTGGACTTTCTATTCATCTAGGAACTTGGGATTGCAAGATTCATGTACAGCACAATCCATCCTATGCACTATTATCACAATAAACACACTAATACACCATACTTGCCTCTGTCGTGATTCCAACGTGGGTGCTGTTATGGGGATGATGAACTGCAAAATTACACAGTGTATGCGAACTGCAACAGCAAGGACAACACAGGCATGTGAGTACAGGCAACGTGACACATATGAGGGAGACACACCACCAGGGCTACACAACACATACACACCTAGGCCATCTGACTCATTGCCTACACTGATGTTGCCAGGGAAGACGGTGCAATGCACAGACACCACACCCATTCCCAGTTGTAGTCAAGTAGCCCACAGGTGCAGTAAGCAAATGGCAGTCAAATGTGTGACCACAGACAACGCACATCACAAAGTGAAGCACAGGTTTATTACACAGTTGCAACATGCTGTAACCACTACAGATGCAAGGTAATCCCACCTGGCAGCGGGCACACAGTCAACAACTGTAGACTGAAGGAAGTCCATGGGTGTGGCGCACATCACCTGTAGGGACACAACAGCTACCAGCCTGGATGTGCAATCACGCTCGTCGGTGGACACAGTTCACCAAACGAATCTGAAAGTACCCTGTGAAGGACAGAAATGACACACAGTCAAAAGCAATGCAGTACAGGACAGAACAGCAAAACTCATGCACAATACATGTTACAAGATACCCACCCAGAACCAAGTTAGCATGTCAACACTGTTGGGGAGTACAGCCCACCTGTCACCACACATCGCAACACACATCCTGTCAAGTAGCCCATGGACACACTCCAACAGCACCAGAGCACCACCCACACATCATGCCAACTCACATCATTCACATGACACCTCAGGATACTCACATTCAGCTAAAGAAGTTGGTGATGAGCTGTGTGCGGACATCACCATCACCATCATCATCATCATCGTCACTGGCATCGTGGTCCAGGCCAGGATCCTCCACAGGTGGCGGATGTTGGTCATCGTCATCCTGGATGAGAGGCAACTCCTTCCGCACTGCCAGGTTGTGGAGCATGCAGCAGACGATGATAATCTTGCACACTTTCGCAGGGGCATATGGGAGGGACCCTCCGGTCTTGTCCAGGCAGCGGAAGCGGCTCTTCAGGAGACCAAAGGTCCGCTCAATCACTCTCCTGGTCCGACCATGTGCCTCATTGTAGCGCATCTGGGCAGGTGTCACAGGGTTCCTGAGGGGTGTCAGCAACCACGGCATGTTGGGGTATCCCGAGTCACCTACGGACAGACAAGTGCACATCAGCTGACTTGGAAAAGTGGGCGGAATACTACAGATCAGATCACACACAATGGCACAAAGTCAGTACACACCGACAAGCCAGGCACGCTGGTTCTGCATCTGTGCCATCAACCTGGGGATGCGACTACTCCTCATCACAAAGGCATCGTGTGCTGAACCAGGGAAACGGGCACACACGTGTGTGATGGTCATGTCTGCAAGACACACCACCAGTGCATTGACCGAGTGGTAGTGCTTGCGGTTCCTGTAGGCCTGCTCCTGGGCCTGTGGTGGTACCAAAGCCACATGTGTCCCATCAATGGAGCCAATGACATGCGGCATCCTCCCCAGGGCATAAAAGTCACTCTTCACGTCAGTGAGTCGTCGCAGTCTAGGGAAATAGATGTACCGGTTCAGGAAGAGCAACATTGCCGCCAAAACATCGCGGAGCACACGGCTGAACATGGTCTGTGACATCCCACCAGCAGACGCCACAGTATGTTGGAAGGTACCGGTGGCAAAGAAGTGTAGGGCTGCCATCACCTTCACCTTGGGGGTCAGCGCTGTAGGATACGGCCGGCCAGGCTGCAAATGTGGGGACAACTGCACTGCCAAATCCTCAATCAGCTGCCTGGTGAAGCGGTACCGTCGGATGCTGTCCCGTTCCACCATCGTTGCCAGGTCTGGGAATGGCCGATGGACAGCAGGAGCCCTGCAGTGCAGAGGAGAAGTAAGCAAGATCGTCAGTCACCCCACATATGCGGCATTGAACACACTCAAGATCCCAACATACATCATCATGAGGCACAACTACATGAAGTGTGCAGTACCGGAACGACATTTATGGTACATACATGGCCAACATCTGTCAACACGGTCCTACAGGTGGCATCAATTTGTCCCAGGTTGGCCCATTGGATATCATGATGCTGTGTCACAGTCACCCCCCAGTGACATGTGAGGACAGATGTGCCCCAGGCACCACAGCTCAACGACAGGCACATTCCCAGGGACCCTGTAATGCCACATGGACACTGGCATCACCTGGAGTATCATGTGTACACCACAACAAAACAAACATGACCCCCACAGGTAGTGGCCACACTTGCCATGGCAGGAGAGCCATGGACGTCTGTGACACACACGCACAACATCAGAGTCCATGCACACACAACGTGGATGTGGAGACTGTCTCCCATTGTGCACATGAAATCAGAGACATTGTAAACACTACATGCACAAAGACTGTGGAGGGCCATCACTATTGTGCCACTGGGACACCCTGGCTCAAACATACCGTCCCACATGGGACTCACGGGGTATGTGACATGACATACACAAACACCACTGTGAAATGTGACCATGGCACATGCACAGATATGAACAGTTGCACATCACAGTGGTCACGTACACGTAACACCCATGATCCTGTCCCCATGAACACGTGCACAGCCTGGGGGTGGCTGCCCACAGGTGACACCCACAGGACAACATGTACACCAACATACACACAATAGGAAATGCAGCCTTACATGCCTTATGATAAGGTTTGGACAGGCTGTCGTGATGTAGGTGTGCCCCTCACTCCCTGGGAGCTATCTGTGGCTGGCATATGTCCATCTGAGACAGGCATGCTGACATATGCCAGTCACATGTACAGTGATGCGTTGTACTGCAATGGACCGATCGGTGCCTCCGGCCGGCCCATTGCATTCAATGTGTGCGGGTACGCGTTGTACCCCTGTGCGCGTTGAACAGCAATGGACCGATCGGTGCCTCCGGCCGGCCCATTGCTTTCAATGTGTGCGGGTACGCGTTGTACCCCTGTGCGCGTTGAACAGCAATGGACCGATCGGTGCCTCCGGCCGGCCCATTGCATTCAATGTGTGCGGGTACGCGTTGTACCCCTGTGCGCGTTGTACTGCAATGGACCGATCGGTGCCTCCGGCCGGCCCATTGCATTCAATGTGTGCGGGTACGCGTTGTACCCCTGTGCGCGTTGAACTGCAATGGACCGATCGGTGCCTCCGGCCGGCCCATTGCATTCAATGTGTGCGGGTACGCGTTGTACCCCTGTGCGCGTTGAACAGCAATGGACCGATCGGTGCCTCCGGCCGGCCCATTGCTTTCAATGTGTGCGGGTACGCGTTGTACCCCTGTGCGCGTTGAACAGCAATGGACCGATCGGTGCCTCCGGCCGGCCCATTGCATTCAATGTGTGCGGGTACGCGTTGTACCCCTGTGCGCGTTGAACTGCAATGGACCGATCGGTGCCTCCGGCCGGCCCATTGCATTCAATGTGTGCGGGTACGCGTTGTACCCCTGTGCGCGTTGTACTGCAATGGACCGATCGGTGCCTCCGGCCGGCCCATTGCATTCAATGTGTGCGGGTACGCGTTGTACCCCTGTGCGCGTTGAACAGCAATGGACCGATCGGTGCCTCCGGCCGGCCCATTGCTTTCAATGTGTGCGGGTACGCGTTGTACCCCTGTGCGCGTTGAACAGCAATGGACCGATCGGTGCGCACCCATTGACAATGGGCTTGCCTGGCAACGGACGCGTTTTTGAATATTCGAACGAGTCGGTTGCTGGAAAATCAGTTGGTCACCCACAACAATGTTGCAAAATAATGTATGTCATGAAGTTGAAGATTTGAAGGATGCTGTGGGCGTGTTTTGGTGCTGCTATTCCATGGATTGGCCAGATTCAGAAGATGCAAACGACTTGGACCTATCACTTTGGACACAAGGGACAGTATCTGCCTCTCCAGCACATATATATTGCTGCATGTTCCCCTGAGAGCCCACTTGCCTGCACTACATGCTCCAGGACGACATCTGCCACTGCACTGCTGCTGTCTCTGCCCCTCTGGACCCTGCAATGGCACGTACTGTGGAGAGAGCCCCAGCCTTCAGCCTTGAAGAGAACCAGGCCCTGCTGGACAGCCTACTTCCACAGTACAGCAAGCTGTATGGGACACCAGGGGAGCAGGTGAGTGTTCTGTGCACTGCCTTTCTGAATGTGCATTTTGTCTGACTAGCAAGGCTGAGAGTCAGCACACCACTGGCTAGCAGGCTCACTGAGTAGTTGTCACCCCCATAGTGTGTAGTGACTTGCACTGGACAGGTATGGTGCAGTGACAGTGCTTCTGAACAGGGTTTTACTCCCCATGCTATGATACCATGTAGTGACTTCTGGAAAACTGTCCATGGGCAGCCGTGCACTGCCTGGGTACACCATGTGCCCCTGTGATTGCGACATGTATATGCAACTGTGTCATGCACGGATATGTTGCATGTGTAGTAATGTCCTTATCACTTTGTCATCCTGACAGGCTTCTGCCCATCGGAAGCATGAGATCTGGAAGGACATCGTCCGGGCTGTCCGGTCCGTGGGGGTCTACAAGCGCCGGATCCGCAACTGCCAAAAGAGGTGGCAGGACTCTTCGGGGCTGGACCCGGAGGATTGCACGGGTCCAGCTGAAGCTGTCGCCTCCTCGCAGGAGGGGCGGAACACGGACCCTGACCCCCACATGCTCAGGATCCTGGCGGTGGTCTTTCCAGACCTGGATGGGCAGCTGAAGGCCAGAGAGCAGCAAGGAGGGGGTGAGTCAAAGACTGCACTGTGTACTCTGTCTAACATGTTATGTGCCCTCCTCGGGCCAGGTTGAACTGCCACAGTACAGCAGTCATGTTGTCCAGGAGCCATGTCCCTCTATTGTGCACTGCCCACTCCTCATCTGATACCCAGGTGTGGCCCTTACATGCAGGGAATTCTGTCACTTAGGACTGTGTCCTTGCAGTTTGCTTGACTCAAGGTGGGAGACAGCATCTGTTTCCCTGACTCTGTGGTGGGCATCATGGGTGGGTCCATTGCTTACACAATGCCTGTATTCTGACATGTAGGGTAGTGTCACAGGTCTCCCATATGTCCAATAGGTATGACCTGGACAGATGAGGGTTAAGAGGATGTGTTGTGGGGGATGTACATGTGCACTTGTGCAGCTCCAGGACTTGCATTCCCCATGACCTACTATTGTGACACAGTGCAGAGTGTTGTTGTCTGGCTGCAAAGTCATACATCACTGAGACAGTGATGTATGACTTTGCAGTCATGCCTCCGCCATGGCATGTGTCTACTGATTGGTGATCCTGCAGGGGAGTGACATGTGCTACATGCACACCATAGTGGCGCTGGCTATCAGGACATGGGTGCATCATGGTGTCTGTCGCTGGTATGCATCACATGCATTTCCTATTTGACTCTGGGCATCCCTTACATCCGTAAACCTGTACTGACTCAGTGGCAAGAGCTGTGATGTGTCCACACCGTGTCCTCTGCACTGTCCAACTACTGTGTACTTGGTGCATGTGTCAACACTGGGGTGTTGCAATCCAACAGACACCAGACAGATGGGTGCAAGGCCATGTGGGATGTGAGTGCCATGCTTGGCATCAGACTGACAATTGACTTCTCCTGTTCAATTAGTGCACTTTTAGCAATGTACAACTAATGATGCCAGGGCTTGCTCTGTGATGTGCTGTGCTCACAGTGGTGTGTGCGTTATGTGCAGGTGACTGATGTCTGTCTGTTTCCCCATTGTTTGCAGATACATCCACGGCCACGGAAGGGGACAGCTCCACGGACCAGGAGGAGCCGGAGAGCCAGACTGGGTCAGCAGCCGAGGAGTGGTCGGAGGGACCCAGTGGCACGGAGGGCGAGGGGAGCCACACCGAGGAGTCCTCAGCAGCATCCACCTCAGCTGAGGACCAGAGCAACTCGGAGGATGACTCCCTTGTGGAGGCGGGTGTCAGCAGCCACCACACCCCAGCTAGTGTTGCTGTCCCCGCCACCACCAGCACCACCACCGCCCTCCCATCGGCTCCCATTCCCCAGGTCCGTGGAGGCTCCCATGTCCGGGAGCGTGTCTCCTTTGGGCCAGGCACCGCACCCCTGCCCCTGTGTCCCCTGCTGCCCTGAGTGAGGAGTCTGTGTACCTCCTTCGCCAGCTCCATGTAGGGCAGACAGCCATGCTGAGTGTCCTCCATGCGCACACCGCGCTGTTGACTCAGCTGGTGTCGTTCATGGAGGGCATCTCATCGGGCATGTCTGACCTACAGAGGGGCAATAGGTCCATGGACTCCTCCCTGACGGCAGCAGTGTCCCTCCTCAAACGGTCCCTCACCCCTCCTGCCTTTGCTCCATCCACACTCCCCAGCACCTTACCCATCCCAGGCACACACACACTGGCACACACCAGCACACACACATCCAGCACACTGACACACACGCCAATGACAAAACGCACACGCAAGCACATTCAGGGGACTGAAGCCAGACTCACAGGGGATGGGGCCCTGGAACACACACACGCATCCACATGCACTGCGCAGTCCTCAGTTCCCTCTCCCTCCAAAGCACCCTCCCTTGCCTCACCTGCAACCCCAAAGTCACAGCAGCTCTTCCTCTGTGACCTCGGCCTCTTCCCCACCGATGAAGCTGCTCCAGCATCCCGGGGGAAGAGGAAGCCCACCCACACGGAGCAGAGTGCCCCTCGCCCCCGGACACCCTCCCCCAGGCGCAGACGGACTGAGGCCCCCACCCGCAAGTCCCCCCGGAGTGCTAAGAGCAAGACCCCGCCACCGCCCTGCAGCTCAGGCACAAGGTCTCCGTCCTCCATCCCTCAGGCCCCCACTGCACAGGTGCCCCCACCACACCCTGCCCCAGGTTCCCCCACCCACAGATATACCATCCCCAAGATGCTCCGGCCTTCTCCCCTGCCACTTGCTCTCCCAGCACCACACCCCCGCTGCGCTTGTCTGTGCCACTGATGTGGTGAGGGTGTCCTCCCCTCTGTCCAACCCACCTTGCCTGTTCCCCATTCTCCTCCCCTGGAGGTAGGCACTGCAGTGGAGTCCACTACCGCCCTGTCTGACTTGGGCACTGCAGTGGCGGACCTGTCCACCCCATCTGCAGGGTCCACTGCAGTTGTGCCGGCACCCACGACATCTGTGTCATGCCCCCCAGTTGTGCCGGCACACACCATGTCAGACACCTCCACTGCAGTTGTCAGTGGCTCTCCAGCACCCACCACCCCTTCCCTGACTCCCCTGGTGAGCCCTGATCCTGTCCCTGCGGTGCCTGGCCTGCCCCCCGGTTGCCCCTCCTAGTGGATTGTCCCTGGTATTGTGCAGGCATGCGTAGGGTGACATCTGCCAGTGTCACCCTGTTTGAACTTTGACAATGGACTGGCCATTGGCCTTTGCTCTTTTTTCAGGACTTCGTTTGGCCTCAACACATATGCTGAATAAAGCAACTTTCTTTTCTCTAGTGCTCATGCTTCAGATGTACATGTTGTTGGTGCAGCTAACCATGCCCTTGCTGCAGTGATGGTGATATCTGGTCTCATGATTATGAAGTGTTACTGTGCAGGAACCCATGTGGTCCAGGGGGAATGTGTCCTATCATGTGGTGTATCCATGTCATCAATAGCAGCATCTGAGGGTGTCATGTGTTCAGTATTTGGCAATGGGTTTCCTACTTACATTGGCAATTTCACATCTGTGGCTTCCACCCCTGCACATCTGTTGTGCCTGCCATCGTTGCATTTGTCTACTTCCCTGACCGTGTTGCCATCTCCAGTGGACATGCAGGTTTGGGCATCAATGGGGAGGGACTCATCCGTGTAGTCAGTGCAACATTGCTATACAAGTGTGTTGGATCTGTGCTGATGATTCCGTTGGCACATCCATGACCAGGCTGATGTGATGGGAGCCCTCATTTGGTGCTAATTGTTGATTGTGTGACCAAGTGCTCAGCTGACATGATGGGGCCCTACTGAGGCAACATATGGCACAGCTTTCCTCACACAGGAGTGGAGTCCCCTCATGGCAGTGTGTACACGTGTGACATTGCCTGCGCCCAAGGTGTGTGTTGTATGTGCATGTCTGTGTGTTCACTTCCATTCATCTGCGCATGCTGTGATCCCTAGTGTTGTACCTGTTTGTGATGCTTGCTGACTTGAGCTATGTTCCCCCAAAGTCTTCTCCCTGTGTTCTCTGTGATGTGGGTGCATGGCACATTACTGGTCATCAGGGTGTCACCCATAGGTGTGTTTGCTGTCAGGGCAGAGTTTGTGTGCTGACGCAGATGGGTCACAGTCAGGTTTCCCTTTGGCACTTGTTGTTTGCCCCTGTCATGTGATTTCCAGTTTGTGTTATCTTTCAGTGATTGTGACACGTTGTGTGTGTGACTGCTGGCACTCCTTAGGGTCCGGGCTGCAATGTTGGTTGTTGTCTATGTGTGTTCTTTGTGGGTGACCTTGGTTTCTTCATTGGTGTGTGACTGTGGCTGGGATCCCATTGGTCGGTGTGGTATTGCCGTCATGTCCATGTACAGCGTAGTGTGCAGTGTGTCAGACATTCAGGAGTCTTGTTGAGTGTCCATGTGTGATGTGTTTCTACACCTTGGTTCCCACCCACCACCCTGGAATAGTAATGGGTGCATGTGCAATGTCACCAGTGCATGTGTACTTCACTGCTGCACATTGTTGGAGGTCGAGGGGTGTGGTGTTGAGTGTGTGCAGATGAGAGTTGTTGCCCGGCTAGTCCCCTGCCTCCATGTTGGCCTTGGCTTACTGGCCATGCTGATTGATTTGTGCTTGTGTAGGTGTGATGGTAGTTAGTTGCTCAGGACACCTGACTGTGGTTCACAGTGTGAACGACATTTAGCTTTGTCATCACAGTGGTATTTTTCTTCAGCCCAGGGTCACCACATTGTGGGGGCCCTGGGGGTGGTGCTGTGGTGTGTCTGTGACTTGCTGTGTCAGTTGTTGTTCCTACGTGCCTGTGTGACATGTGTGTTTTGTGCTCCCTCTCACCTGTCAATGCCTGCTTGCCCACATAGGGGATTTGGATCCATGAGTTACCTTAGTGTGGCAGTGTATGCACATCTGTATGATTGGTATTCAGCTCTCCTCATGTGTTGTGTTGTTGCCTGGGGACACTGGCACCCCCACCCCTCACCTGCTGTGTATGATGACAGTGTTGGTCTGCCTGTTTGTGTTTGTGCATCTGCACCACTGCATTGGCATATCTTGGGTGTGCCATTGGCTGTATGTTGTTTGGTGTGTTTCCCCTGCTGTCCCTGGGACTCCTAGGTCATCGGTCAGCACAGTGATCATGGTTTGTGTGTCCCATTGCTGCCATGGTATGGTATCTGTTCACCTCACATCTGCTGTCTCCACAGGGTATCTGCATTTGTGTGCCCATTGGTGCAAATATGTGGTTCTGCATTCTGATGGTCACTTCTGTCATTGTGTCATTGATGACTGTTGACGGTCTCAGCCACCATGGGTGTTGTTTGTCTGCACATGGCCAAAGGAATGTTTCATTTGCACTGCAGTATTTGGCTCCCCCAATTTATGTTGCAATGGGACACATACACTACTTTGCCACAGATGAGTTTTTGGTTCTGTGACCAGGAATGATCCATGCAGTTTGGCAGTTGCAGCTCTTTCTTTGTCAACAATTACCTTTTGGTCACTGTGATGATGAGGGTGTAGACCCCATTGCCACAATGGTCAAAATGTGCTTCAGCTATGGACCCCACACTTGCCTTTTGGTCACTGTGATGATGGGGGTTTAGACCCCATTGCCACAATGGTCAAACTGTGCTTCAGCTATGGACCCCACACTTACCTTTTGGTCACTGTGATGATGGGGGTTTAGGCCCCATTGCCACAATGGTCAAAATGTGCTTCAGCTATGGACCCCACACTTGCCTTTTGGTCACTGTGATGATGGGGGTTTAGGCCCCATTGCCACAATGGTCATGGGCTGCTTGCATTGTGGGTGCCACACACATATATGTGTGGCACATGTGCTAGGGGGTCACATTGTATGTTCAATGTCATGTTCGGTGTTGTAGGCATTTGACACAGCCTGCTCACACGCTTGTCATGGTGGTGGGGGATGTCTTAATCTTGCATTCCCTAGGTTGTGGTGTGCTTGTTGTGTCATGCATTGTCCATCCTATGAGTGGGGGTGGTAGTAGTGGTAGGCATCCAGCCCCCTGGCTAAGGGTGGTGGTAGGCATCCAGCCCCCCTGGCTAAGGGTGGTGGTAGGCATCCAGCCCCCTGGCTAAGGGTGGTAGTAGTGGTGGGCATCCTGCCCCCCTGGCTAAGGGTGGTAGTGGTGGGCATCTGGCACCCCTGGCTAAGGGTGGTAGTAGTGGTGGGCATCCTGCCCCCCTGGGTGAGGGTGGTAGTAGTGGTAGGCATCCTGCCCCCCTGGTTGAGGGTGGTAGTAGTGGTAGGCATCCAGCCCCCCTGGCTAAGGGTGGTGGTAGGCATCCAGCCCCCCTGGCTAAGGGTGGTAGTAGTGGTGGGCATCCTGCCCCCTGGCTAAGGGTGGTAGTGGTGGGCATCTGGCACCCCCTGGCTAAGGGTGGTAGTAGTGGTGGGCATCCTGCCCCCTGGGTGAGGGTGGTAGTAGGTAGGCATCCTGCCCCCCTGGGTGGGGGTGGTAGTAGTGGTAGGCATCCAGCCCCCCTGGCTAAGGGTGGTGGTAGGCATCCAGCCCCCTGGCTAAGGGTGGTAGTAGTGGTGGGCATCCTGCCCCCTGGCTAAGGGTGGTAGTAGTGGTAGGCATCCTGCCCCCCTGGTTGAGGGTGGTAGTAGTGGTAGGCATCCAGCCCCCCTGGCTAAGGGTGGTAGTAGTGGTGGGCATCCTGCCCCCCTGGGTGAGGGTGGTAGTAGTGGTAGGCATCCTGCCCCCTGGCTAAGGGTGGTGGTAGGCATCCAGCCCCCTGGCTAAGGGTGGTAGTAGTGGTGGGCATCCTGCCCCCTGGCTAAGGGTGGTAGTGGTGGGCATCTGGCACCCCCTGGCTAAGGGTGGTAGTAGTGGTGGGCATCCTGCCCCCTGGGTGAGGGTGGTAGTAGTGGTAGGCATCCTGCCCCCCTGGGTGAGGGTGGTAGTAGTGGTAGGCATCCAGCCCCCTGGCTAAGGGTGGTGGTAGGCATCCAGCCCCCCTGGCTAAGGGTGGTAGTAGTGGTGGGCATCCTGCCCCCCTGGCTAAGGTGGTAGTAGTGGTAGGCATCCTGCCCCCCTGGCTGAGGGTGGTAGTAGTGGTAGGCATCCAGCCCCCCTGGCTAAGGGTGGTAGTAGTGGTGGGCATCCTGCCCCCCTGGGTGAGGGTGGTAGTAGTGGTAGGCATCCAGCCCCCCCTGGCTAAGGGTGGTGGTAGGCATCCAGCCCCCCCTGGCTAAGGGTGGTAGTAGTGGTGGGCATCCTGCCCCCCTGGCTAAGGGTGGTAGTGGTGGGCATCTGGCACCCCTGGCTAAGGGTGGTAGTAGTGGTGGGCATCCTGCCCCCCTGGGTGAGGGTGGTAGTAGTGGTAGGCATCCTGCCCCCCTGGTTGAGGGGTGGTAGTGGTAGGCATCCAGCCCCCCTGGCTAAGGGTGGTGGTAGGCATCCAGCCCCCCTGGCTAAGGGTGGTAGTAGTGGTGGGCATCCTGCCCCCTGGCTAAGGGTGGTAGTAGTGGTAGGCATCCTGCCCCCCTGGTTGAGGGTGGTAGTAGTGGTAGGCATCCAGCCCCCTGGCTAAGGGTGTAGTAGTGGTGGGCATCCTGCCCCCTGGGTGAGGGTGGTAGGCATCCTGCCCCCTGGCTAAGGGTGGTAGTAGTGGTGGGCATCCTGCCTCCCTGGGTGAGGGTGGTAGTAGTGGTAGGCATCCAGCCCCCCTGGTTGAGGGTGGTAGTAGTGGTAGGCATCCAGCCCCCCTGGCTAAGGGTGGTGGTAGGCATCCAGCCCCCCTGGCTAAGGGTGGTAGTAGTGGTGGGCATCCTGCCCCCTGGGTGAGGGTGGTAGTAGTGGTAGGCATCCTGCCCCCCTGGGTGGGGGTGGTAGTAGTGGTAGGCATCCAGCCCCCTGGCTAAGGGTGGTGGTAGGCATCCAGCCCCCCTGGCTAAGGGTGGTAGTAGTGGTGGGCATCCTGCCCCCTGGCTAAGGGTGGTAGTAGTGGTAGGCATCCTGCCCCCCGGCTGAGGGTGGTAGTAGTGGTGGGCATCCAGCCCCCTGGCTAAGGGTGGTAGTAGTGGTAGGCATCCTGCCCCCTGGCTAAGGGTGGTAGTAGTGGTGGGCATCCTGCCCCCCCTGGGTGAGGGTGGTAGTAGTGGTGGGCATCCTGCCCCCCTGGGTGAGGGTGGTAGTAGTGGTAGGCATCCTGCCCCCTGGGTGGGGTGGTAGTAGTGGTAGGCATCCAGCCCCCCTGGCTAAGGGTGGTGGTAGGCATCCAGCCCCCCTGGCTAAGGGTGGTAGTAGTGGTGGGCATCCTGCCCCCCTGGGTGAGGGTGGTAGTAGTGGTAGGCATCCTGCCCCCCTGGTTGAGGGTGGTTGGCATCCAGCCCCCCTGGGTTGGGGTGGTGGCGCGCATTCAGGCCCCTGTGTGCATATGTGGCATTGGTGATGGGCATCCCGCCCCTATGGTGCTGCTGTTGCTGGTGTAAGTATATTCAGATTCCCAGTGTATGTGTGTGATGTGTCGTGTACGTGTTGTATGTGTTTTGTGGTTGATGTCTGACTTACCTTCTGCGCCGTACGCGTCCGTGCCTGTTCCGGTAGTAGATGTAGAATATTGGTATGATCGGGACGAAGGGATTCATGGTTGGTTCGTGTCGTTCGTCCTTCTCGTTGCTTCGCGTCGTCCTCGTCGCTTGGCTTCGTCCTCGTCGCTCGCGTCGTCCCTCGTCGGTGCTGTGTTCTGCCTCGTAGCCGTGGATCGTGTTGTGGCGCGATTCGGAGCTTATGTGCGCCTCTCCCGGATGCTTTGACGTGCCGTGCGTAGCGACGGGTTCGGCGCGTACGGAAAGCGCATCGTACTTGTCCGGCCGGACGGGGCTGCATTTTCCTTCCGTGCGACTCGACTCGGCGTTTCCGGATTCGCCTCGGTCGGAGAACAGGACCTGGTTTGGGTGAGTACGGCTCGGCCGGGATTTTTGCTGTTGTGCGCATCGTACTTGCTCGTTCGGTGTACTGTACGGATCGGTCGGGAAACTGGCTTTCGCATGGCTTTTTTCCCGACCGAATAGTATTGGGTGCGCCTCCGACCGAGATCGGAATCGGCCCCTAATTCTTTAACTTGTAATTTTCTACCAGATGTATTCATATTTTCTAAATCTTTATCAGTAAATTCTGCTCTATATGGTTTCTGTAGTACCTTCGACTTCCTTATTTCAATTCCCATTTCTGAGGCCAAATCTGTTGATTTTTCATGGAATATTTTTACATTTCTGGTTATGCTTCGACATATGAACAATAGTTCTTCTTCACTGTAGGTATTTAAACGATCTACTCCTACATTGCCTGCTATAATTTCTTCTAACTCGACTTTTAATTTATAAATGTCCAAGATCTTTGGGGGTGAACTTTGTCTGTCTATTCCTTGTGCCCATCTTTCTAAGTCTTCTGGAGTTACTACGGTTGCACTTTTAGTTCCTGAAGATGTTATTATATTCACATGCTTTGAGCAACCTGGTGCGACTCTTCTGGGGGTGCTATTTTCGGATTCCCGAATAGGCAAATCCATTAGTGAAATCATAGATTCGCAATCGCTGATATGGTCATCAATTATTACAGCTTCAGGTTTAGGAATATCTACAGGTGTAGGCATAACTAGAGGTTTCGGACAATTTACTTTGTCACCATATAAAGGGACCACAGGACCAATGGTTACAGGTATGGTCAGGGAATCAGGATGTACATTCAACTGTGTTATTTTCTGTATCAATTCTGCTCTGTTTCTCTCTACAGCCTCTCTTTCCTTATCCTGAAGTACCCTATTAACTGGTGGATTATGCAGTACTTGAGGTACCAATGGTGTTCTCAAAATTGGTGCACTTGGGGTACAACCACCCAACCCTTCCTGGTATGGTGGAGGGTTCTTTAATATTTCTTCCATAAATTCATCTTCGGATTCTCCAAACCCTGTCATGTGTTTAGTCTTTTCTTTGCATTTGCTCCCTAATGGCTCATCTGCCATGAATACTGGATACAAACCCTCGGTAAGCATCGCTCGTCTCCACTGTTTCATCTGACTTTCTCGTGTCTCATTTTGGTGTCTAGGGAAAATCCCCTGTAACCTCTATTGCTTCTGGGTCTATCACGTTCAAATGCCTCTGTTTCCCATTCTTCTAGGGCTTCATATTGCGTTAATCTTGGTCTGGGTTCTAATTCATTCATTCTTATTCTTAAATTTTGAAGAATTCTCCCATTGAAAGTACCATTCTCTGGGAAAGCTAATATTCCGTCATCTTTTGTATATTCTATCCAATTTTCTAACCATACACAAGTATGATAACCCCTCTCCATCATCATGAATGAGGCGGGCGTTTTTGCTGGTGGAATGATAATTCCTTCCCTAGTTTTGAATGGCTTATCCTTTTTTAAATAATTCTTAATCTTTTGTAAGAATGACAATTTTCTCTTTTCCCCGTACATTTTGGGTAAATATCTGTTTATTGAATTATATTCTGCAAAACCTAGGAATCTCCTGTCTGGACGTGTTCCTATTAAAGTCGGATCGCGTTTCCACATATAATCTACACTGTCCACTAAGATTTCGACTTCTATGCTGACAACCAATCAAATTCCAGCTAACATTTGTCTCTGGGCCAATCCTAGCGCGGCTTTTCTGTGACGTTTGTCTGACGACCCCTCCTTTACAATCTGCGCTTCTCTGTCCCTCGCTGTTTCAACCAATCCCAGCGCGGCACCTGTGACGTCAGTGTTACTCCTGACTACTGACCCCTCCTTTACAAGCTCGCTCAATGCCCGCTATGTCGACCAATCCCAGCGCGGCGTTTGTGACGTCAGCTTTTACTCCGATAGCTGACCCTCCCTTTACAAACTTGTACGCAAAACTTTATTTTCTCAACGCTTCTTATTAAAATTCAATAACAACATAAAACATTCGTTATCGTGCCAGTTTCTCTAAATTGGAAAAGATAGTTTTCTCTCATACTTAGTAAAACCTTTCCGTTTACTAAACATACACTACGAGTAAAACCCTTCCGCTTACTCTTCACATAAGCTTCGGAAATACCTGCTACTCCTTCAATGTTACCCTTTCTAGGTGATATAACATCAAATTTTCATCAACGTATTCCTTTGCTGTCACTTACACGCACAGAGTCCCTAACAAGTACTGATAGCCCTGCTTAACTTTTCAGTACTATTTCTGCCTGACAAATAACCTCACTGCAGTATGGCTTCCACTTACCATCCGCTATTCAAATTCCCCGGGATTCTAGACAACATAAAACAAAACTTTAAACAAACGGATGTTAGTTCATAAAAATAAAATTCTCATTACCCAATTAACAAAGTAAAACCATCCTCTGATAACCAGAAAACTGATCCAGCGGGTTACTAGCAACAAGCATTCATACACTGAATACTCACCTGGGCCCATTCATTCACACTAACTAGCAATCACCGCTGGGGGGAAATCAGTTGTACTCTTTATCAAAATCCCTGCTACCAATTACCTTTCCTGATTGAAGAGTAATGACTTACCAATGGACCTTTGACAATTGGGGATAAAATGAGAATGTACAAAACATAATTTTCATTAACCACCTGAAATAACCACTGACTCAGGAAGTTTTGAAATGTTTATCTAAATTCTTTAGCAGAGTAAATTACAAACCACATAATACTTAATCGCATATCAAGGAGGAAGCACACTATTTTCACCTATTGATCACAAATGACGGTCCCTCAGAAAGAGAAGATAGAGACAGCAGTACAAACTAGATTACGCATTTATAGTTACCTAAAGGTGTGAAAACCAAACCCCTTGGCCAAGGAGTTGGAAGAGGGTCCCCAAGAAAGGATGAAGACCAAAGACCTCCGGACCAGGTTCAAGACAGGACAGGTGACCTCTCTACCAACGACGCCTGCGTCGTTCCTCTCTCTGACACTTCGTCTCCTCCTCGATTCTTCCGTGTCTTCTTTCTAATGGAATCCGCCGCCCCCACCTCAGGATCTCTTTGGACAGCGGTTCAGTCTGCAATCCCGATCAGCTCGTTCTGCGGTCCTGAAGCTGACAGCCTCACGCTCTGCACCCTGTGCTCTGCTCTAAAAGCCTCTCGCCCAACTAATTAGCTAATTCTATATCTATTATACCCTTCTACACCCATGTACCTCCCATTAATGTTTCAAAATTATGGGCCCACTACTTCTGATTGGACAGGGACAGGGGGTTGATCCTCACACCATGTCAATTTAGTTCAATTTCTTTAAGCCCATTGTTTTAAAATACCGCCCCTCTCAATTAATACATTTGCTTTATTTCCCACCCGTCTCACGACAATTTTTAATGCAATGTGTGTACAAAATGTTTCAATTTGTTGGACATCTCAGATGAATTGTGAAGGTGATCAGCGGGTCATGTCCTTGGACATCTTCCAAGTTGACTTCATTGCTTTGCTTTGCTAGTTTTCAGAGCGCATGCGCATGTCACATGGCTCTCGAGCTGCTGTTCAGTTAACCCAGGACCAATTTATGAACTAATAGAAATCAAAGAAGAAACATATTAAAATCAAAAATAAATGTTTTCACTGTATACCACCTACTTCTACTCTATTCCCATTTAATTATAAATGTCTATCCCGCATTAGTAGCGTTAGAATACCACATTATTAATTGCAGCAATGCGAAAGCTTTAGCATGTGAGAACATTAAGCAGCCATTTTAGCATACACTGCGCAGAAGCAAAAGATTCCCTCCAAGCAAAGAAAGACGTCATACCACGTGACATGGTTGACACATGCGCAGTAGAATTCCCGCGCTTTAGCGGCCATTTTGGATTAGACGAGGATTACTTATTAGTGAAAACACATAGGCAAGCATCTCTCGGATAAAATGTAGTGTTTGCACGTTATTAAATAATGACATTACAAGGTTTTTAGTACAAATTAATTAATACTGTGAGAAGATTGCTTATGAGCAAGTCTCATTGTGAGTCCTTGCTCCATCAGCCGCACCTGCATAAAGTTCTGCTGCTGGGCTGGCCTCGAAGTCCATCGAAGGCATGAGCCAAGAGGGCGCTTGTACTAGGGCCCTAGCCTTTTAGGAGTCATCCTGGGTAGAAGCACCTCCCCCTTCAGAATGAACTTCACATGTCCTGCTCCCATAACATCCACTAAGCTCAACAGTAGCATAAAGACTTTTTTCTCAAGTGTGTTGCCTGTATTTTTTTAGAAGGGCGTTGGCAGGCGGCGGTCCACTATAGAAACTTGTGTTGCTGTTTTTTACACAGTCCCAATATGTTTTTTGATCAAACACAAGCAGTCCCAGCACTGGTGGGCAGTGCAATACAATATGTAATAATTGCTTGTTTATAGAGAAATAACTTACCACAAGGTTTTTTTGTTGTTGTAAATTTCAGATGTTTTAATAGCCAATTTAATGGTGCTTAAATCACTTCAGAAGAACAGAAGCCTGAGTATGCCATGCTCAGATTTAAAATCTTGACTTTCTGATCAGTGCAGTTAGCAGTGGCGAGCATTAACTCACAGTGCCATCTTGATAGCTACTCATTTTATCAATGACAATGAGTGCATTAAAATGTCAGAAAACCTGGCCCAAAGTTTCATAAGCCTCATCAGGGAAAAGGTTAGTTATTTAAAAAAAGAATCTGACCTTAATGCTGCTGGCTATATACTTACCCCACATTTTAGTGTCCTGGGTTCTAATTCTGACTCTGTTATTTGATCAAAACTCGTGTGTTCCTTGGCAAACCACTTCAAATTTGTGTCTCTCAGATAGTAAATAAGACTAATAGGGTATCACAATGAGTTTAAAAATCCCAAATATATTTTATCTATCTAGTCTAACAACACTCCTGCAGGACCGGTCATCGACATTAGACATCAAAATAGATCCCAGAAGCACACAAGTTTCTCAAGAATCAATGCAGAGCTCATCCATGGGATGCGGATGTAGCCTAAAGGCTAAGGCGGTCGATCTCAATTTTGGGGAACCGTGTTCAAGTCTCGGCAATGACGCTCACCATCCTGTGATCTGGGCAAATCACTTAATCTCCCCGTGCCTGACGAATGTGTCCTTGTGTAAGCAACTGGTGCTCATGTAAAGCACTCTGAGACCCGATACCTTTGGGTCAAGTTTGCGCTATATAAAACTCCCCAAAAATAATAATCCAGAAGCTAGTGACGTGTTAGCTGTCTGTCTCCAACACAACTCCCAGTACAGCTGCCAAATATCCCAAAATAATGAAGATACTCTGTGCAGGACTATACCAGAAAAACGACTCATTCCTGAAATCACTAAGATTAATTGGGACTCAAATACTCAAAACAAGACTATTATTTCTGAATCGGGATCACTCTTTGGGATTTGAAGCACTCTAAAGAACACAGCAAACTAATTCACCCTGAGGAATATGCCTGAATATCCTCTCTCAGCTAACACAAATTGATGACAAGAATGTTTTGTCCAATCTGCCACCAGACAAAGTGAAATTTGGACAATGAATTTACTACAGCAAATGGTCCCAATATGATCAAACAGGGTAACCTAGACATCCTCTTTGTAACCAGAGTTGGTTGTCCCACTTAGCTTACCTTTCACGGATATGCGGGTTCCTCAAGATATTAAATTTCTTGGGAAGAAAAGAAGATACATTATGCGGCAGATTAGCCATATTTCATAGAGAAAATATCAGATGCAGCATTCTCATGCCCCACACCCCCAACATGCACATTCAAAAGTGTTCCCATAAATATCCAAGTATCCAAACTCACTGAACAAATACTGTCCCAATACCTCACCCTTCAGGTAACAATAAAGCATTTATCGAAGAACTGATCGACCCCACTGCCAATGCTCTTTAGCTTTGAAAGATCTCCTACTCCTGGGTGACATTAACCTGCATTGGAATGACAATAATTATGTTACTTTATCAACACTCTCCGCATTCTTGGGAGTTAATAATTTGTCACATCTGCCACAAAAAGCACACAAAGAATATTATTTTAGAGGCGCTCAGTTATGTAATATAAATCCACCATACTAAACGCCACCTTTGTTTAAGACAAAAAAATCAGCAATACAAAGAATCAGATAAAAAGCCAACATTTTTAAAGTCTGCCCAAAGAGACACTTCTAAACATGATCAAATCCCTGATTAAAGCCTCTCAGAAACAGCAAACTGTTGACAAAATCCAATGATTAATAATGAAATTGCCTCCACAATTACTTATTCTGATTCAACAGTATACTATAACTGAAAATATTTGTTGGGTAGTTGGACCTCCTTCATTCTGAATCTGATCACGTCTGAACCCCTAGAAGAAACTATCCCCTCCCACAAAGGAGTCCCAGGCATCTCTCCAATAAGCTGATAATTTTCTCCTCAAAACTAAACGATGGTTCAATAGCTCAACTCTAGCCCGCTCCTTCTCAGGTTTTGCTTCCACGATATGGAACAATATTACTATTGAAATAAGACGGGAACCCTCTTTAATGTTCTTCAAAAAACATCTGAAAAATCACTAAAGACCCAGCGTAACCCGCCCATATCCTATACTGAATGAAAAGTAAAATGTTTTACACAGAGCCTGAAAGTATCCTAAACAAATGCGCCTATGTAACCGATGACTACCTCGCGACACGTTGTAAATTTTATGTAATCATCATGTTAGATAAGTAAGGTAACACTGCCCTCCTTCATTTCCACCAGTGTCAATTTCTCCAATGCCCACTTACATAATGTGGCCGTTGGAGAGAAAAAAACGAAACTAAAAGTTAAGAAAAGATAAAAGAATGTGTTTGCTCCCACGCCAGGCTGATCACATTCTGGTTGCTGTAGTCTGGATTGATCTGGCTTCCACGCACAGAGACGGCTGCTTGCATTGCTTAGTGGAGGAGGGGGCGGGGGTAGAGGGAACACAAAAAAGTGGAATTCAAAAGAAAAATTGCACTTACCTGCCGCTCCGACGGCCGTTGACTTGCTCCTCTCTCCCGATCCTCAACTCCACTGCACAGGCTCCCAGATGCCAATCCAGGCGCTTCTGTCCTGCTGGGAATACTATTCCCAGCATGAGAGCTGTGCTGGGATTGGTCTTTTGAGTGGCCTGGTTTGCCACTCCGATAGTGCCTGGGAGCCTGTGGCGTTTCTCCAACCCGGCTGTGCAGCACAGCTGGGTTGGAGAAACCTAAGTGCGCATGACGATTTGGCCGGCCTAAGACAGCTGGCCAAACTGACATGAGCCCTTAATAGTGCCCGCAACTCCTCCCCCTGCCATGCTTGTCACAAGAGGATTGGCTGGCCCTACTGAAGACTCATGCTGCCAGTCGACGACGCGAGGCAAAACTAAAATGATAATAAAATGCCTTTATTATCATTTTATTTTTCATCTTTTCGCAAGGGGGCGGCCCCTGCCCACACAATAATATTCTTTGCACAGCTCCTAATGATTGTATGTATTCTTTCCATATTATTTCTGTGGTGCGTTTTCGATTTTTACATTTTCCTTAGTGAAGATGGCTATGGAGCATTCATTTCGTCCATAATTATGTATGTTTGTTGGTCTAAATGTAAGGGCATCAGTCCAAATATACATTTCTGAGCCAAAGTGGGATGCAAACATTGAATTGCGGTGATGAATGTACATTCATGTGTTCAATTGTGCCTTCTTCTGTCCAAATGTACATTTAGCTATGTTGCATGTGTTCTAGATAGTTAATGAAAAATGTGATAGCTTCATTACCTATTGCCATGTCCAGAATTATACGAACATGCTTATGTACTGACTTTTGGACTCGCACCGAATATGACTTTATTTGTTCTAGGCACTCCAGTATTCCAGATAACTCCTTATCTCACAAACTATTAGTTCTCCAAAATAACCAGATCGTTGTTCACCATTTTTTAAGTGCATCCATGCTCCAAGATGATTCTGGGTACGCATCAAGTCTAGCGACATTTTAAGCTCTACTTTTGGGCATTTTAACATAAATAATATGTGTCCCAGGGGACTCTAACATGGGATCATTATTTCAGGAACCATTGTCTAGGCTGTGCGAGGCAAACTTTCTCTTTAAATGTGGATCACCTGAATAATTTAAGAAAGTCAGATTAAGGTACTTAAGCAGTAGCTAGACTTATGTATAGGATGAGGAACTTGTTGGCTATTCCCAATTATGGACTATTAGCACCAGTCTGGGATTTCCAGGAAGACTGGAGTTCTTGCAAGTATATATATGACATGCACTCTAGAGAGAGCAGGTATAGAAGTTTGTAGTAAACTGATAGGAGGAGTGAAATTAATCTTGTCGAACAAGTTACACGAACAAACAAATGGTCTTCATCTTGACTGGGATGCCTACACCTAAAGTCTTGGTGATCTGCGAGAAAATTTACCCAAGAAGCTACATGTGAAATGGAGGAGGCTCTACAGATCATGACCCACAAAGAAAAGAGATTGCCCTAAAGTATAATGAACGACTAGTTCTTGAAGATAAGAAACTCTCTGTGCCATATCAAATCTGGGAAAATGTCTTGCCTCCGACAGCAAACAGAGCATTATGGGAAGTATCCTTATTTACATTATATAATGTTGTCAAATCTGTATTACTCAGGAGAAACCATTTCTTTACCATCAATAAAGCCTACTGGTTGCCAAAAGGTATTGCCAAATTTACAAAATCCAGCGACAGCAGATGATATCCATATGTTCGTAAGTTGCACAGCCGTAGGAATTTTTGGGAGAAAATTGAAAAGATCTTTCATGATCTTTACAAGCAATAAATTGAGATAAGTTTGCCTTTGATCCTTTTCGTTGTCATGGAAGGACAAGATAATACACATCTGTTGTTCTACTTGATACTTCTAGCTAGAGTGGAGAGTTGCAGGAAGTGGATTTTTCCCATGCCACCAACTTCAGAGGAATGGCTAGCGAGATTAGTGCATGTTTCTGATTTGGATAAAAAGTCTAATAAAAGCTCAGGGACGCCACTATGGACATGTTTTATCATGTGGTGGGCTTGGTCTCATGGTCCTATGATTATGCCATAAATACTCATAGACTAATGCTAGATGTTCTGGTTGCAAGCGAGTTGTGCTTCGGCTGCTCAATTCATGATAAAATCGACACGGCCACAGGTTCTGTATGAGTTACCATACTGGAGCTTTTAAACAAAGAATGAGGACTAAAAAAAAAAAAGTCTAGCGACATTTGATGTTAGAAAATGGATATTATTTTTTGGGGAACTAACTGTAAAAACAGAAAAGAAGGCCTGCCCATCATAATGCATCATTTCAGTTCCAATGGTCGGGTCACATAAAATAAGCCCTGGGAGATACTAGGCAATGGTTTAGGGTTGACTTGTGTCATGGAAATGATTTGGAGCAGCGGTATATTGCCACCATTGATAGTGGTAAATGTTTGTTTTTCACTGGAACGCTAATGGAAAGTATTGCTTTTAGCTAGAAATGAGGTAGGATTTGTTGATGAATGCTTTAGAACCTTTATAACTATAAATACAGCAGAATACTACTAGCCAACAAAAATATATCAGAATGCAACGGACTGTAACAAAACACCGCCACAAAACACACCACACACTAACAACAGAATGATGCATTAACAACACAACAATGCATCACCAACCCAAGACAACAAATCCCAACACTGCCAATACTAATAAACACAAGACAGCAGCACACCACAACAAAACAATAAAATTAAAACATAGCACAGTCTAACACAATGCAATACAAAAACACAACACAAAAATGCAATACTAAAACACAGCAATTCAATAAGGAAGCAAAACAACAAAAACATAACCAAAACCATCACACAAAACCACATAACAAACAAAACACCCTACAATACTACACACAAACATAGTACATATTACAATCTAACCAATTCAACACAAAAATTCAAACCAACAGTGCAGTATAAATAACATAAAAATAAACAACAAAAACACAGCTACACATCACACTTTATGATTCCCATTTGTTTGTTTTGTGGGAATAAAAGAACAACGATATAACAGAAAAATGTATCCACACCATGTCAGACAACTACACAATAAAATAGAACAAAAAGACAAAACCATACAAAAAAACAGTCTAGCATAATACCAACATCAAATAAAAAAAAAAAATTGTGTCGCTTGTTTTTGTTGGAGTATTGTTGGGGGCGTGTTGTTTTTACTGTTTCGACATGTGCTGATGAGTTGTGTACTGATTTTATTGTAGTGCCATTATATTGCTTTGATGTGTTGTGTTCTCTTTAGTCATGTTGTAGTATGCTGCTATGTTGTTGATTTGTTATTTCATACTTGTAGCGTACTGTGTTGTGGGCTTATATTATGTTGTTAAATTTGGGATTGGTGTTTTTGCACTCAGTTGTTAATGTGAAGTTTTCTTATTGTAACGTGGTGGGCTGTTGTGGTATTATTTTGTTCTTGTACCTCTCTACAATGCATCTTCTTCAACATGCACAGTCTTGTCACACAATACCATTGCGACAATTCTCTTTTATGGCTCAGCGGTAATAAGTGTTTACACACAATGCTGCACTGTTTACCACAGAGGACATGCAATCTGGCGACCAAACTGTTTTGTCATCCATCTTGCATTGCCTGATATTGCTTTAAACCAAATTACTCAGAAACAGCACCTTTAGTGGAAAAAAACACAAAACCCGACTTTGATTTGAAATATCTACTGGTTTTGCCACAGCTGTAGTGCTCATTTCAAGCGGTATGTTTGTCCCTGGATTAGCAGGACTCTGTGAACTTTCCTTCCACTCTCAATAGGACAACCCCCCACCCACACATGCCCAAGAGGAGCAGCGGCCTTGTAGTCTGTCTTAAAACACTGCTCTTGCTAAAAAATAAAAAAAAAAGCAGTTATGGACACACGTGCAGCAGTTGCCTCTCTGCCCCTAATTGGAAATAACTATTATAATGGAAGTGGAAATGCAAATCAGCCATTACTGCTTAAAGTATGAGTAACATTTCTTTATATAGCACTTCAGACCACACCCCTGTGAGTGCTGTAAAATACCAACTGGTACTCTTATTCAGTTTAATGGTTTTTTTCGATTTGCAGACCCATTAAAATATCAAACTGAGAGGACCTTACTAGGATATGAACTTGTAACCTGCAGATCAACACATAGCTCGGTGGCGTGTGTTCGACTCACTGAGCCATCCTGCCGGTCATGCAGAAGTACAGGATGAGTGAAGGTCCGGCATTCATACATGAGTACTGCGCTGACTTTTGTGGCATAGGGTGGCACCTAAATACCCATCATTCATTGTTAATGTGCCCAACTGCACCCAGCATGGATGCATACACGATTGTGGCTATAGCAAGTATAGCTATACATTGCCCCACCATCTCGCTGCATGATTGAGACACTCACACAAATACTTTTAAGCAAAATATTTCTGCTTGGGCAACCCAGTGCAGTAACCAGCTAAGTGGACTATGATCATAAGAAGTACCATGAAGGGACCTGTAGAGCTGCTCAAAGCTGCCAGCGCACTGAAAACCGTAAAGCGAGCGCGCCTGTCTCTCACGCTTCTTCATCCATCACACTGCTATGCGCTACGTCCCATAACACGATAACCGCACCTCAGTGGTCCTCATGCACCACATGGAAACACTTCCCACACAGGATCAAAGACAACACCTTTCCAACCGTGCCCCACACTGCGTAGCTTACTGCCCACCCAGGCAAGCCCTTTAGTGCCCCAAATAGGGTAGTAAACACTCTATAAATGTTGCAACACAATACATATTTTGTTACTCAACCCCATTTATCTCCTACGTCACCACTCTCCAATGCATTATGACCCATAATGTACACAGGCGCGATTAATAAAATGGATGTGTTTACTTTATGCTATCTATAAAAATCTGTTAATAAGCATTTAAATCTGTTCCAAATGAGTGCACCCATAAGTGAGGCTGACACTAGTGAGGGCAGGGACAATTCAGTTTCTGGTGTGCAATGGAAAAGTATTTTTTTTCAATTTGTGGTGCACATTCTGTGTACGGAATCACTTCTGTTCCCAATTTTTGTAAGTTGATGAGTATGGGGCACAGCAAAGCAAAGTAACCAAGAATCACACAGCCTAAAAAATGTGGGAAAAGCTGGGGCTTCAGCCCACGTCTCCCTGTCCCCCAGTCTGCAATGTAGAGCTTACACCATTTCATTTTCCTTTAAACATATGTGCAATGGTTTATGCATTATTTTCTTTCTAGAACTAAATTTGTGATTTTTCTTTGCAAATCAACATACAGCTCTCGTTGGAACAACATAATACCGTGTTTTTCTCAGTATATAAAAGGCTAGTAGTGGAACAGGGATACCTTGAAGTATTTGCAGTAAATAATAATTGCAAAAGTCAATAGCAACGTTATTTCAATGTTATCTAATTCATTTTTTTTAACTAGATATATGTTGTGTTCTTTAATACTTGTAATGTTTAGTTTACGCTCAGCTCGCGCCTTGTTTTCTGTTCAGCTCGCACGTCTGAATCATTACAACACATTGTATACGTGTTATTTGAAGGTCTTGCTCTGCTTGTTTCCAAGTAACAGGGGGGGGGGGGGTCCATTCCGTTACAGGTACTTGGAAGCAGGCTGAGCAAGGAGGCTGTGGGAAGTTTACGACCTCCTGCATCGATGTTCCAGTTGTGAATAAATTACCTTGAATTACTACCTTTGGAGTGCTCATCGTTACAATATATTAATTTTACTATATTATCCATTCCCGTTAACGGGGTATACGAAATAAAATAATAATAACGGCTGACAATAACTGCAAAGTACACAAAGCTCATCATAAACTAAACTAACATAAAATTAGGCGTGAGGTCAGATTAATAATATGAATAAATAAATGCGCCCAAAAGGGTGAGACATTCAGCCTCATAGAACTGAAAGCGCGCTTGAATTCCTCCAGCGCGCTGCTGTTCAGATGCTTGAGAAATGACAGTAAATTGATTTCGAGGGCAGCACAAGACATTTAAGAGGCTTCAGACTGACATGGCAGCAGTGACGTCAGTGGTGCCATTGACAACAGCCTATGACAACAAACGTCCACGGTAATACGTTACGCGACAACGTCAGCTAGACATAACAGAGGAGTGAAGTGAACTATGTTTACCTCAGCTTCCACAGAAAAAAATATCTGTTTCGAAGCCATAATTACTGACTTCAAGAATAGACAAATGGCCACCTCCTTATGTCAAATGCTAATTCCCCTGCCTTGAGAGCAGTGGGCTATCTGCGAAAATTATGCCAGCCTTTTTTTTCTTTTTTGAACACGCTAAGTTTCCTTCAATATAAATCACGATGAGGACAAGACCATAATACATTAAAAACCTGAAACACTGCTAGGGGACTAGTCAGTAACCAGTGGGAAATTTCTATGCCAAGAGCTTGGAGACAATTCAGCCATTCATCCTTCTGAGTTTGATAAAAGGTTTGAGTAGATCTGCTAGCTCATATGGTGTCACCGGGTGTCTTAATATCGTCTCTCTTCACACAGACCCTGGCAAAGAGCCCACATCACATGGTGTGCACAGTTTGAGCTGGAAAATCTTGTGATAGTAATGACCCGACACACGATGAGACTTCTTAAGCAGGCTTTATTCCAAACCCAGGACCCTTCACACCTGCAGACAGGAGGAGAGGCCTGGTACAACCGCCTCCTCGCCGGCATGTCCCAGCTCGAGTGTCCCACATCCACCCTCCAGAATTCTACACCTACTCCTGTACATTCTAGTAGGCGAGGTGCAGTCACTCAGTGGAATACTCATCCACGAGAACAATAAAACACATCCCCCCTTCCTAAATTAAGAAAACCTGATGCATGAAAATGCAAAACACATACAGTGAAAAATACATTAAAAAAAACGTAATGATCAGAAACTAAGAATGAGATGGACTGCTAGGTGAGCAATCCAAGACCTAAAAAAAATGTAAACTAAAAAATCGTCCAAAAGTTTTGGCTTCATACATACTCTGTCGTATCTGGAAACAGTAGACTGAGGTACGCTTACCGGGGGTAAAGTATCAACGGCAGCACCAGCACCACCACCCAGTTGATCCTCAACCATGTGCTCCACAGTAGTGGTACCCATGCTCCCATGATGCAGTCTATCCTGGACTCTCGAACCACTGTGTACGTTACGTGGACCAGGGTCACTGTAAGTGCTTTCACACTGGGTGTCATCCGAGCAAAAATCATCCACCCAGTCATACGACTTGTGCCGGGTATCCACCATCTTCTCACCACCCCTGAACAAAGCTAACCTTTTCGCATGCCACACCTTGCCATCACTCAATAGAGCGGCTTTGCATAAAACTTTGACCACCTTTAAGGGTTCTGAAAATCTGCTTTCACCCTTATGCACCATCCGCCCTTTTTTTACCTGGACCACGCTCCCTACCTTAAGATCTACTCTTTTCACCCCATTGGACCAGTCGTATCTCTGCTTGTACTTATCCTGTCCTTGCACCATACACTTCCTCACCTCCTCAGCTGACCAGTCAACCATACTAGTGGTTTTCAACCAACCCATGTTGTCCGTGGTGCGAACTGACCTTCTCCTCATCAGTTCAAAAGGACTATGTCCCTGCTAGCACTTTTTGCAAACCTGTACGCTGCCACCGTCTTCCTCACCTCTTCCTCCCACGGCATGCCATTACTGTTGGATAATTCAATAGTGCCTTTGATGACCCTGTTGAAGCGTTCCACATTTGCGTTCCCTTCTGTGTGATACAAAGACGTGCTTCTGTGTGTAATGCCAGTTTGTTTATCAAATGCTCTAAATGAATCTGAAGTGAACTGTCCTCCATTGTCAGAAACTATGGTCTTAGGCAACCCTTCCAGACTAAATATGTCCTTTAAAAAATCCACAACCACTTCAGAATTTGCTCTAGTCACAATTTGGAATTCAGGCCATTTTGAAAAGTGATCCACAGCTACCAAAACCAATTTCGGGTTGCAATCACTACCTTGTACAGGACCAAAAATATCTACCCTGATTCACTCCCAAGGCATGTCTGGTACCTCCATGGGATGTAGCGGCGGTTTAAACGTGACTAAGGTTTTGTCTGAGTTAGTACAACTCACACATTCCCTGACTACTCTCTCAATCTCCTTGTCAACCCCAGGCCACCAGTATGACTGCTTAACTCTGCTCTTAGTTTTTACAATCCCAAGGTGTCTCTCGTGACACAATCTGATCACTCGCTCTCTTAACTTGGTGGGAGGAACAAGTTTTCCTTCGCGTAACAAAAGGTCCTCTTCCACTGATAACTTTACTCTTACTTCCCAAAAAGGCACTAAATCCTTTCCCAAAGGGTGCTTTTCCGGCCACCCCTTAACAACAAACTCTTTGTCCTCGCACAACAGTTTATCTTGCGTTAGAGAATCAATCCAATCTTTTTGACGAATACTTTGCAAATCCTCTCTGGCTACCAGAGCTACACAGTACTCATCCCACTCACTTTTAATACTCTCCTTGTTTGCTAAGGGTAAGCGACTCTAAAAATCCGCTATTCTGTTGCGTGCACCCGGGACATACTCGACTTCGTACACAAAGTCTATTAAATGCATGGATAACCTGCTGATCCTGAGTGAAACATTACTCAAACCCTGCGAAGTGAGCACTTTGGTGAGAGGTTTGTGATCACTTCTCAACGCCACACTACTACCCCAAATGAACTGCCTAAAATGTTTAAGGCCCCAGACACACGCCAACATTTCCCGTTCAATGACGGAATACTTCTCTTCAGTGGGAGTGAGCGCTCTGGAGGCAAACGCAACTATGCGTTCGCCACCATCCTCTTGTCATTGTGACAAAACAGCTCCTAATCTTTTTCCACTGGCATCAGTGGGAACAAAAGTTTTACACAAAGGATCAACATCTTGGAGGGCTGGAGCTCTGCAAATGTCCTCCTTAATACTCTCAAAGCTAGCTTGACACTCCTTAGACCAATTAAAACTTTTACTTTTCTTTAGCATCTGCCTAATGTCATACATTTTCTCTGAGAAGTTCTGCACAAAGTTCGAGTAAAACTCCGCTAATCCTAAAAAGGAGTGTACCTCATCCTTGTTCTGGGGACAGGTGCCTTCTTTATTGCGTCGGCAAGGGCGGACTTAGGACTAATGCCTATAGCACTAATTTCGTGACCCAGGTGGGTAATCTTTCTCTCCGCGAACCTGCACTTACATTCTTCAGCAGTTAGACCAAACCTCTCTAAGGTCCTCAGTACTGTTTGTAGTTGTGCGTCATGTTCCATTCTGTCTTTACCCATGACAAGGATGTCGTCCTGAAAAAATATGTCCTTCCCCTTGTCCTTAAACAGTTTGTACATCAAGCACTGAAACATGGCTGCAGCCAAGGCTAACCCAAAAGGAACCCTCTTGAATTGGAAGCAGCCTATGGGAGTAATAAACGCCGTAAGATGCTTACTGCTGTTGTGCAGGGGAACCTGGTGGTATGCCGACGTCAGGTCAATGGTTGAAAACCACTGCATGCCTTTGGTTGCTGCTAACAATTCCTCAATTCTGGGTAGGGGAAACATGTCAACAAAGATGTTCTTGTCCAGCTCCCTCAAGTCAACACATAAACGAATGTTCCCATTGGCCTTATGTGCTACGACCACAGGGGCCATCCAATCTGTGGATTCTACTTGTTCTATCACCCCCCTCTCTACAAGCTTATTGAGTTCCTTGATTACCTCCTCTTTTACATTCACAGGAATATTCCTTACTTTGTGCATACAGGATTTTGCGTTTTCTTTAAGGAGGATTTTATGTACAAAACCATTTAGCTCCCCTACTTTCCCTGAGAACACTTTAGGAAATTTCTTCACCACGTCCCCCTTGTCCCCACATTCGTTCTTTACAATAAGAACAGGTTCTGGGCTGTTGGGATCTAGTATTATGCCCAGATCTCCCTGATCCCACCATCCCAAAACACACAGACCAGCCACAGCCATGTACAGTTTGCACTCCGCCTTCCCTTGAATCCAAAAAGGAGTTTCCGGAAACCCAAAAGATCAATAGGCTTCCCCGTGAAACTTTGAGGAGAAATGTCGACTTCATCCAGATCTCACCCAATCTTCCCACAAAATAGTTTCATCCATGTTTCCTGATTAATGATCATAAATGGGGACCTGGAATCAGCTACTAATGATACTTGAACGCCACCCGCAACCACTTCACACACGGGTTTCTTCCTCTTAGTTCCCTCCACACATAACACGTCGCCCTCCAGCACACACAAAATCTGGGGATTCTCCATATCCGACTCAGAGTTACATTCCTCTTCTAGTTCATCCACCATGCACTTGACAGCTCTGGATTTACGACACACACGCGCAAAGTGACCCTTGGTACCACACTTAGCGCACTTCTGCCCAACCGCAAGACACCTTTTATCATGTGCCAGATGTCCCAAACTTCCACACCGATAACATTTACCCTTCAAATCATCCATCCTAAACTTATTCTTCCACACAACTCTCTCTTCACTTCTTTGTTTTTCAGGTATGTCCATTTTCGGTAACTTCTTCTTTACCAACTTCACGGTGTCATCAGTGCTTTCCCTTTTTACTGAATTCACCACTGCCTTCGCACATCTAGATGTAAGTTCCGATTTACGAATGATAGGGGTGACTTCTTGTAAGCTCGACTCCCCATGTACCCACAATCTATCCTGTAAGCTTGGATTATTACAGTGCATTATAACTTGTACCCTAACTAGTTCTTCTTCAAGTCTTTTGAACTTGCAAGAGATAGCCAACTTCCTCAAGGCTGCAATGTAGTCCTCAATTTTTTCACTAGAACCTTGTTTTCTGTGGTAGAAGTTGTACCGGTCTATAGCCTTGCAAACTGTAGGTGCAAAATATGCATCCAAGTCCGCTAACGCATGATTGAAAACGTCACCATCATCTCCAGAATGTGGTTTCTTTTCTTTGCGATTGTATACTTTGAGCCCACCCAGGCCCAAACAATGCAATAGCGTGCTTTTCTTCCTTTCCGGTGATAACTTCTCAAAGGTCTCAATGTAGTTAATAAAATAGTCTTTCCACTCTTCCCACCATAAACTGTTGACTTTATCCTCTTTTATCATGAAAGGTTGTGGCGTTGGCAAATTCATAGTTGCCATGCTGCACGAAATTCTACTCCTCAAACGTAATAATCTAACTTGCAGCAAAAAAACTTTTGTAATTAAACAATAAAAAAATAAAAAAACTTCAGTATGTATTACATATTTCCCTAATATGTAGACACAACTGTCCTCCAGATCACAACAGTGAGCAACAATGGGTGTGCCTGTTACCGAGCAGGCTACCAGTAATATATATGTAAGGCATGCTAGAAGTGGTGTAAGACGTTGACTTCTTTCTGGCGTGATAGGCAGGGTGTGCCTATCACCATTAACAACACCACAGTTAACAACACTGTGCAAATGCAGGATGTTGACTCCTTTCAGACATGATAGGCGGGGTGTGCCTATCACCATTATCAACACTGTGTAAATGCAAGACGTTAACACCTTCCAGACATGACAGGCGGGTGTGCCTATCACCGTTATCAATACTGTGTAAATGCCTTGAGGTTGAGCTCATTCATGATAATGGTGTGCCTGTCACCGAGTGCAGGCCGCGACCTCCTTAAGATGGCCGCCCCGACATGAGCGTACGTGCTCACGTTTCCTTCTTCCTTGATCCTGTGCGCTCTAGCCTCCTATGCGCGCGTCATAGTGCTGAGTTCTCAGACGCTGCTGTCGGCAGGACTCTTCATGCACTGCGCGGTCCTTGCGCTCTGCCCTGGTATGCGTCACAATACCGGTAAGATGTTCTCGCGCACTAACAATTGAAGGGCGTGCTGGTTTCTAGGTTGCTGAGCTGGGGCTGGAAAGACTCTCCTCCTGCTGTTTTCCTCTCGCGTTCTACTCTGGCACGCGTCGCACTAATGGCAGTTGGGAACCTAGCACTCATAAGAGCCGTGCCAAATGGCTAAGTTGTAAAATAAAAAAAACTTCCAGCCGCCACGCTAATCGCACTAATATTCTTTTGAACTGCCGGTGTGGTCGCTGCTCAATTAAACGCACTAGCGCTCAGAAAAATTGAACCTTCTTACTTGTGGCCGAAGGTGATGGGTTCCTCTACGGTCCTGGGAATCATCGCCAGAATTCTTGTGATAGTAATGAACCGACACACGATGAGACTTCTTAAGCAGGCTTTATTCCAAACCCAGGACCCTTCACACCAGCAGACAGGAGGAGAGGCACGGTACAACTGCCTCCTCGCCGACACGTCCCAGCTCAAGTGTCCCACATTCCACCATCCAGAATTCTACACCTACGTCTGTACATTCTAGGAGGCGAGGTGCAGTCACGCAGTGGAATACTCACCCACGAGAACAGCCCAACAGAAAACCCTATAAAGAGCAGATTTCCAGCTTCCATTTGGAGACTTTGGGCAGGTGTTTTACAACCACCCCAGGAGTAGGCTTTAGGGTCACGCAGGACGCACCCGAATTCTCCACTGGCTACAAGGGGCTTTGCGACTCCTTTCTGCTATCTGGCGAAGCTTGGCAAGTGTGCAGGAGATTCAGGCATGTGCCGACCATTGATGCTATGTGATCCCTAGTGTGGCCCTGGGCACCACTTCTGTCACCTTCTTTGACAGTGCCATCAGAACAACTTGGGCCTAGATTCTGAAAGGTGTCATGGAACGCAGCAGTGGCGTAACGAAACTTGAGGGGGGCCCCCCTGCAAAGTACATGCAGGGGGCCCCCAACGGTCCGGATCCAGTTTGGAGCTTTCAGGCCAGGGACCTGCCAGTGCCGAAATGGGCCCCCAGTAGCTCAGCGACCCCCCTGCCCTGCAGGGGCTGCGGGGCTTTTGTTACACCACTGCGCAGCAGCCAAAAATGCTACGCTGTGTTGCTTGACAGGGAGAAAGCAGGAGAGCGCCATATTCACAGAGATATGGCTCTCTTCTCTGCTCTCCCTAGTGCCGGTGCTGATTTCAGCTGCCGTGCGCCAGGCACATACCGTAGCGCCATAGTGCTAGGGTGCGTGCCTGGGTCTACCATAGGTTTTGTACAGGAAGGGTAACCTTCCTGTACAAACTAGTATGGCTAGACACACCTTAAAGCTTTTTCTACATCGTAGGTGTACTGTGCAGTGCAGCACACATGCAAAGTCGGAAAAGAAAGGAGAAATGAAAACATTTCTCCTTTTAACGCCTGCTTTTTTGCTCTAAACCCTGACTACTAATGTTAATAGATACTGTTGAGCATCAAAAGGCATGGGTGGTTGCATGGGAACACCCATGTACCACCCATGTAAAGCCCCTTTGACGCAAAGTAATGCAAAGCAGCGTTTCACGCTGCTTTGCGTTACGTTTGGGTACTTTCCAGCGCAAAACCAGTTTTGCACTGGAAAATTGAATCAGGAAAAAAACATTTTGTACTGGTTAGCTTCACTTTTGTGACGCTAACCCAGTGCAAAATGTTTGAGAATCTCCCCCTGGAGTCAACAAATACGTTAGTGCTCATTCAAAATACTGGCATGTACGGCTGGTTGGATAGTGACGTCAGCTTGGCAGTGCTGAGCATGATGAGGCTACAGTCCCTGCAGTACCAATGCAAAGCACGTTTAATGAGATAAAGGAAGTGGGTGTTTCGGCTACCAGTGAACACGTTTTTTTAAAATTATGCGACCCCGTAAAAAGAACTAGAGAAAGGTAATGCTGCTTTGAACCAGCCATCAGCCTTACTGCTACTGACTTAAACAACAGGGTGAAGGTAAAACTGGCTTTACGAGAAGGATTGATGCATCATGGAGGGATACTCCTTGCATTCTCCCTCATCATTGTGCTTCAACACAGCAGCCATATTAGGTGGGGGGGGGGACGCTCCACAAGCCAATAAGAGGGCAATACAAGCACTTGTTTAGCAGAAGCCCACAAATTCTGCCCAATCAAATTCTGTACTCACAGCAATCAACGTTTGGGTAGAGCCAAAGCCCCTTTCTCAGTAGTGCTTCTTGAAGCTCTTTCTATGTTGATCACATATGGTCTGACAACAGATGTGCTGTAAAGCAAGCACTAAAAATGCAGCCCGTGTCCTTATAGAGCTAGGTAATGCTTTAAAAAATATTTCCATTTGGTAAATTATCAGGTGAAGCATGCGGTGTTCCAAGGACCACTGTCTGCTCCTCTGAGGATGTTCGGCAAGATTCACAAAGAGAGCTCTCCCGGGGAACAGTTTCTGCTTTGTGAACTAGATACCATCCCTATTTGGGAGTCAGTATCTGATCAATGGTGTGCGACCTAAAGTGTCACAAACCACGAATACATGTTATTGCGTCTTGCAATTATCAGGCTGCATTCCTTTCATACCCCCTCCAAATTGTGACTTGGAATGAATCCCAGGACCCCTTTTGTGTGTGTTGAAAAGACGCTTCCAATTCACAAAAGGGGTTTAGTACACTTCAAAACACTCCTTTGTAGTTGTCAACCTTGTGGACTGGTCATTGATAGGCTGTGGAGTACGGATTATTCAATCACCCCATCACATATCATGACCAGCCCATCTGAATCCCTCACGGTGTAATAAGAAATGCAGAAAGACATTGGTACAGTGCTGCTGGCCGGCATCTCATCTGAAGCACCGGTGGAGGGATGGCGGTCAAGGGCTTCGAGATTCTCTGCTTGTTTTGGGCTTTAGAGTCCAGGAGGACCTCAAGCTGATCCATGGCCTACATCTGGCTCGAGCCTTCAGTGGCTCATCCACCTCTATTCATAACTCGCGAATGCCACCTACATCTACACGACTGCCTGCCGTGTTTCGAGGGATTGTGCAGTAGGAGTAAGACGGTAAATCCAACATATTAAGCAATACCAATACACAATTGTTCCTACAGTATCCCCGATTCCCGTGGGTTGGCGCATCCAATTTACAATTATTCCTGCTGTAGCCCTGATTCACTTAAGATGGGGTACATGTGTTAAAATGTTGTTGGGAATCTACCAATAATAACATAACATCATTAATTGAGTTAATTGCACAAGTTAATTAAAACACATTCTATAAAACCAAACAGGTGTGGCGCAGCGGCCAGAGCGGCTGACTCTGTAGTGCGAGGCTCATGGTTCAACCCATGGAGACAGCTCAGCTCAGCACCATGTGACATCTGGGCAATAGCTCACTTAATCTCCCCGACGGACCCCAGCGCCTTGTAACCTTAAGGGGGTGATATGTTTGCGCTTTACAAATCTGGATTAACATTATTATTATAAACATTTCCACAATTCATATTTATCTTTTACCATTTCATAGCTTAAATAAAAATATAACTTTAACAAGTCACAGAATAACCAGCAACTAGCAAATATAAACACACAATTAAGTAGTTTATCTTTATTTTTCCCAATTTAATAAAAACATCTGCTATTATAATGACCTAATTTTCCACAAACATGAAGTAAATAGATAGTAGGCAACAGGAGGACTCCGTGGCCAGACGCACAATCTTTCTGAGCGATTTGTGACCTAACAAATGGATATTAATTGAATTCCAATTCCTTATTTTGTGAACAGAGCTATTAGTACATAAGTATGTCACAAAAAGCTGTTGCAATTTGCCACCATAAAGTTATTTTGTCAATCAATATATTTACTAATATCTCTGTTCACAAAGTAAGGAATCTGAATCGAATTATTATTCATCAGGTCGCAAATCGCAACTCACTCCGATTGGTCACAATCAGAAGGAAAGCTGCTTGCAAGGGTCAGCAGACCACCATGCATATGGTTGCTTTTAATCTATAAAAATATGTTTAAATCAGCCTGATTTCCTCAAAGTAAACAGACTGTTTTAAAAAAGGTTTTATTTTTAAAAGGTTTCAGTGAGATTTGGCAGATATTCTGTGGCCCTCTGCCTATCCCTCTGAAACTTTTATCCCGATTCACAAAGGGAAAGGTTCCAGAGGAACAGTTTCCCTTTTGTCAATCAGTAACCACTCCAATTTGGGGATCAGTTATTTTTTAGTGGTTTGCGACCACTGCTGCAGTCGTAAACTATTGATACATATAGCTAGGAATCGCAGTTTGAAAGAGACACCCAAAACATACCCCTTCCAAATTTTGATTCATAATCCATGTCGAAACCCACTTTAGGAGTCAGCATAACTTTACCAACTCCTAAAATGAGTTTAGTGCATAGTACAAAATTTGTTAGCAGGTACAAACCCTCAAATTTAGCTAATCGTAGGGTACGCTACTGCGTTTAATACATCTGACCCGGAGAGGGCACACTTCAGAAGTTATTCAATGTACAAATTAATTTATTTTCAATATTGAGTACTAAGCAAAATGAGGATATCCAGTCACCAAATGATAACAAAACCTCACTGCTTCAGCAGCTCTCCAGGCATATTACTGGGAATGATATGTGATATTTTCCAGACGGGCTATTTCACAAAGTGGCATTGTAAGCTTTGTACAATTTGCATTGGAAATGCCAGTCTGCCGTGCAATTGCATTTTTTTCGTATTTTTTTTCTCCACAGGGATAACATTCTCCCTGGGGAGAAAATCCCTTACCCTACACTCCCATGAAGTTTGTGAGTCTTCCATACCCCTTCGCAATATTGAAGGGCATTTACTCTAGCCATTTTGTGGCACAAATCTCTCTTATAAGGGTGGGACAGTGTAGGACAAGAGTTTGTGAATGGGCACAAATTCGCATAGTTTGTGGGCATTCACAAACCTTCAAGTCAAACTACAAGTTGATCCACCCACTCCTCACCTCTTGTGTGTTGTTTACTATTGCATCATTTTTCACAGTTGTGGCATTCAATTACTCAGTAGTAAAAGCATTTATGTTTGAAATGTAATCTTTTGTTGCTTTCTGGCAGACAAAAAGGCAGCCATTTTTATTTGTTAATGTACATTTACAGATCAAAATGGATTTGTGAATTGAGCCCTATGTGTTGACTTTAGGGCCTAGGCCAAAATGTATACAATGGGCTAGGTTTTATATTTGAAAATCATTGTCCGGCAATTGCCTTTAGGTTTTTGTACTATGCTTGACTTTTTACTAAATTATTACGCCCGCCTATCACCTTTGAGGAGGAGTTTTGTCGGCAGCTTGAAATCAAATGGAAAGAGGGAGTGCTGTTTTAGAGCCATAGTTGTCTGTTTTTACCAGATGATGCAATCTGAATTTAACTGCTGTAGTATTACAGTGCTTACATCAGCATGGACCAGGAGGTGCACACCTCTGGTCCCCGAAGACTGCAATCATATCAAGTTTCCAGAATATCAAACAGGAATATTCACAGTATAAATGTGCATACACAGTATATTACAAAATATTCACTATTTAGTCTAGAAGTTCAAAGACCCAAGTTAGCTGACCTAAACAGTGGCTTAGCAAGCTTGCCTTGGACACTAATGCGAGCATGCAAATTTGACCGTCTTCTTCATCTCCTTCGACAAGAGCCCCAAGACTGTCAGTGCCGCCATCAACATCACTCCTCTATGCCCGCATTTTTTTTTGTTGATAAACAGATTTTATTGAGTTTTGCACATAAAAATTGTAAACAGTCTGACACACATTTGATCTATCAGATAAGGTTACATAGAAGGATTGCAAAGCACTGGCGTTCAGTTGGCATAATACACCATTTCAAGATAGTGGTATCTCCCCCCTCAGACACAGTTATGGACTCATTGACCCAACCACTTTCTCCATACCCGGTTGTATTTACGGGGACAGCCCCTAGCCTCATAGACCTGTCTTTCCTACCCCCACATTATAAACTGCGCCTGACACCCTACAGCCTTCCACCACTCTCATTCAAACACCCGAATGTGTTTTGAGATATGAATGTGATTACACTGCCTCCTGCTCATTGTGACATGACCATATTAATTAAAGTGATCCGAACACACAAGAGGCAATAGCTGCATGGTTATGGTACATTGCTGTGTTTATCTGGAGTTGTACCGGTACAGTGTCATGCATGTTTTTAATAGGGTCTGTATCACTGCATAAGTGACATGCCTGATACACTCTGACTAGACCTTTATCACCATAGAAGCATTGTACTTGCCACCAGTCCTGCACATGTGACTGGAGTGTATATGCATAGTGGTCGCCTGTATCCTGTGAATGGGCCCCAAGTTCTATGGTTGTAACCTGCACACTGTAACAAGCCACTACTACTATAGTAATGAATTGAATACTGTGGCAGGGTCTGTATGTCTTTGTGTGGCAAGTTATGAATATGATCCTGGGGCCGTATCATGCATACGGCGCATTTTCCCTGTTTGCGCCGGGCGCACCTTTTAAAAGGTAAAAGGATTCCCTCATTTGCATTGGGCCACACCCCTATGCAAATGAGGGAATGCCCTCTGATGCTAGCACTGGCGCTTTTTGTGCGCCAGCCCTATCGGTATTACAGAAGGGGGCACACAAGCATCTGCAACCCCTTCTGTAATACCAAAGTGCCCCGGGGCACTTCTGTAATACGACCCCTGATCTCTAGTTCAACATAAACACAATTTTCCTTCACCAGGAATTGTGGACCCATTTGGCACATTGTTGTCTATTTCACAGATTGCAGCAAACGTCTCAACTTTGGAAATTGCTCTCCAGAGAAGTGGTCAAGTGAGTTCCATGGTGACTGAAAGTGAAGATATCAAGTGCTTGGTTAGGAAAGAGAGATTAACTGAGTCCTGTTATTTTTTCTTTGCATTCTGGAATTTGTAGTCTTTGGTTCATAATGAATAAAGCAAAACTACATTTCCCAGAACATATAGGAAAAGACAGGACAGAAGAAGCAACTCACAAGAAGGTCATTCCGAAAGGATACTTTACTGCAAGTCCATATCTATCTGCTATGGTCAACGTGTAGAAGAGGGCTGATGGTTGTTAGTGGGACTTGTGGATGTGGACATGATGATGATACAATCAGTGTGCAGTCTAGGATTACTGGATTACCAAGGCATCTTTTCCCCTAAGACTGCACCTGAAACCTTTCTGTGCTCAGGACAAAGGGACCTTGCTGGTCATATTTCAGGGAAAAGACAAGCAGTTAACACTTAGGTGAAGCCTAGCCTCCAAATAGTCCAATATCAAGCGCAAGACATTTAGCCAATAGTGTTTATCATAGGCAACAGCACTTTGTATCCTGGGAGTTATTGTTTCAATTATTTAAGTATGGACCTAAAAGCACCAGCAAGCAAAGTGCCGTTGGTAAACAAAAACAAAAAAAACATGCCAAATGCTCTGCTCAGATGCTCTCGGCGTGCTGAATACCAAAACTGGTAGTCTTAAAGCCACCTTGTTCCTCTTTAATTAACTACCAGACACTCCCTGCCCCTTTATCTCACTCTTGCAGGCTACTTCTTTCTTTCTCTGTGACAGTTTTGGTGTCTTTCTCTTCCTCCAGATTTCCGATCTGTGTGTCTTCCCACTCTTAAACTCGGTAAATATCTCATGCAGACAAATAAGTACTGGACACCAAATATAAGTGTTGGTGCCCCCCACCAGCCACCACTGGCTCAAATTAAGCACTGGCTCCGCATTCAAAGCTGCTGTCGTCCTGGTCATACTTACGCACGCTCCCTGCACAGACACGCAGTAGAAGTACCTGGACCAACGCCAGCTCCGCACCCGACATCGCAACCACCGTCCCCGACAGATACAAGATCCAGAGGAAGGACCACCCCAACCACCCTGGAGGTGGACTCACCATTGTAAACAAAAACTCCCTTCCGACTCACCACATCCAGCACGAACGACTCCTCGTCCCCCACGGAACACCTCCATTTCCAGATCCAGATCAACCCCAGAACGACTCTACGCGGCATCCTCGCCTACAGACATCCCGGACCACAGGCCACGTTCACCACTACCATCGCAGACCTCATAGCGCCCCACGCCCTCGCATCCACAGACTACGTACTCCTCGGCGACCTGAATTTCCACCTCGATAACCCCATCGCCCTCCTGGACAACCTCAAAAACATCGGACTGAGACAGCTCGTCACCACCCCCACCCACAAGGCAGGACACACCCTCGACCCCATCTTCACTGGAGGACACAACATCCACTTCAGCTATACCACGCAACCCCTCTGGATGGACCACCACTGCGTCCACTGCTCCTCCTCAAAACCCACCACACACAGGCCTACACCTCGCCCCCACACAGCAACTGGAGCAAGATCACCGAAGAGCACCTCAACTCGGCCCTCAACCGTGCTCCTTCTCCCACCACAACCAACGCCAACTCTGTGGTCAACGCACTCCACAGATAGATCACCGACTGCGCAGACACTCTCGCCCCCCTCCAGAACTCCGACAGACAACGCACCGCGAAAGCCTACTGGTTCACCACCGACCTCCGAGAATCCAAGCGCACTTTCTGGTGACTCGAGAAAGCCTGGAGGAACAGCAAAACCCCCGAAGCACTCTCCGCCTACAAGACCGCCATGACAGAACACCACCAACTCATCAGAACCACGAAGAAGAATTTCATCCAGAACAGAATCCTCACCAACTCCTGCAACTCTAAGTAACTCTTCAGCATCATACAAGAATTCACCAAACCCCCCAGAGAATCCTCCGATGTCCCTTCCTCCTGGGATCTCTGCAACAAACTCGACTCCTACTTCCATCTCAAGATCAGAACTCTCTACTGCAACTTCGACGAGCAGAACCTAGGCACCGACCCTACTCCTTCAACCGGTCACGCAACCCAGCCTACCATCACCGCCTGGACCCCTGTCACCACAGAAGACACCGCCAAGACCATGAGAAGTGTACACTCAGGAGCCCCCACCAACCCTTGCCACCCCACATCTTCCACAGAGCCGCCTCCACCATATCACCCGAACTACAACACACCATAAACTGCTCCCTTGAAACAGGCACCTTCCCCGATGACTGGAAACACGCAGAAGTCAAGCCCCTCCTCAAGAAGCCCACCGCAGATCCAACGGACCTCAAGAACTACCGACCCATCTCTCTCCTACCCTTCGCAGCCAAAGTCACCAAAAAGATCGTCAACAACTAGCTCACTATCTTCAGAGAAGCCAACTCGATCCTCGACTCTTCCCAATCTGGATTCCACAGCAACCACAGCACTGAGACCACTCTCCTAGCCGCCACGGACTACATCTGCACCCTCCTTGACCAAGGCCACATGGCTTCCCTCATCCTAATAGACCTCTCAGCAGCCTTTGATACCGTCTCCCACCGCACACTAACTGCCAGACTCCCCAATGCCGGCATCCGGGGAACCGCCCTCGACTGGATCCGCTCTTTCCTCACCGGCTGAACTCAAAGAATCAGACTCCCGCCCTTCTTCTCCAAACCCACAGAGATCAGCTGCGGAGTAGCCCAAGGATCATCGCTCCGCCCCACACTCTTCAACATCATCATGGCCCCTCTCGCCACCATCCTCAGAAGACACGGACTCAGCATAGTATGCTACGCCGAAGACACCCAGCTCATCCTCTCCCTCACCAATGAACCCGACATCACCTAAGACACAGCTTCCAGGAAGGAATGAAGGACGTCACCTCCTAGATGAGCAACAGCTGCCTAAAGCTTAACTCAGAAAAAACAGAAGTCCTCATCCTCTGATCCACCCCCTCTGCATGGGACAACACCTGGTGGCCCACCGCCCTCGGCAACCCTCCCAAACCCACAGACCATGCTCACAACCTTGGCATCGTACTCGACTCCTCCCTCACCATGAACTGACAGATCAACGCTGTATCGTCTGCATGCTTCAACACCCTCCACAAGACCTTCAAATGGATCCCGCGAATCCAGAATGATCATCACTCACGCACTCATAACCAGCAGACTGGACTACGGGAATGCCCTCTACGCACGAATAAACATATCTCTGCTCCTCAAACTCCAGACCATCCAGAACGCCGCAGCTATTCTTATCCTCTGCATCCAATGACAACATCACATCACCCAGCACCTACAAGAACTCCACTGGCTCCCCGTCGAAAAGAGAGTGACCTTCAAGCTCCTCACTCATGCCTAAAAATTCCTCCACAACATCAGACCCCAATACCTCAACGAAAGAATCTCCTTCTACGCACTCAAGAGAAGCCTCCGCCCCGCAGATCTTGCCCTGGCTGGAATCCCACGCATCCGCAGAGCCAGAGCGGAGGGGGCGATCCTTCTCCTACATCGCAGCCAAGACCTGGAACGAACTCCTACTCAGCATCAGATGAACCCCCACACTGCAGGAGGAGCCTCAAGACCTGGCTCTTTGGGTGAAACAGAGCTGCTCAAACCCCCTCTGCCCCCCCAGCGCCTTGAGACCCTCACGGGTGAGTAGTGCGCTTCACAAATCCTTGATTGATTGATTGAATTAGTTGGAACCGTATGACATGGCACTGTCAATGTTAGGTCAGGTACTTATTTAATGGGTCTCCTGCGTAGTTCTCACAAGTGCCCAAAGCCCCTAGTCACCTTATACTTAGATGTCCGTGGTGTTAGGGAATAATCCACCTCAGCTAAATAGGGAACCCCTATTTTTGTCTGTAGGTTGTTCAAGATTGAACCTTTAAAAGGATCACCCCACTATAGTTTTCTCTTCTCTGAATTGTATTCCTTAAAATGGCAAATGCAGTACCAGTGGTTATTCCACTAAATTTCAAACATGCAGTAACACAGATGTTACATCACCAAGGGCTGCTTCTTACTAGAGGAGATGTTACCTTTGTGGTAGAGGCCCACAAAGCATATAAAACATAGGTATTTTTAATATGGTTCACTTTTCCTACAGCAGATGCCAACATTGGAGTATTTCATACATACACAGAAGCTGTCATACCTGGCCAATGAGGGCCTATAAAGATTTAGACATATCATAAACATTTCAGGAACACATTGGTTCCAAGGCACCCTACCACATCCACTAATAAATGTGAGACTGAGTCCCCTCATGAATGACCGGGCAACATGGCCAATCTTAGCAAGCTACACACCATATCCATAATTAGGAGCAGTCATAGTAGTGGAGTGTCATACCCTTTACACAGGTCTAGTTAGACTACATAGACAATTGACACAGTTCGTTATGCGAACAATAACAACAAACCCAGAGAGGGCGGTTCAAGCTGCACAGCCACATTTAGCAATGCCTGCAATTCGCTGAGTTACTTTTAACGCAGTTATGGATAAAGTTTCCATCAGAAGGGAGGAAATTCCGTTCTGGGTTGCACAAAAAACAAACCAGCTTGAAGCAGTATTTCCCTATATGGGACTCCAAGATAAACATAGAGTTCTCACAATGTGCGTATCTCTAGGGGTGGTTCCCCTGGTAGATGAATGTGACACTTGGGGCACAGTTTTTGCTGTAATATATACCACCACGCTTGTTACACTATCCTTAGCTGTTTTGCCTGAAATGCTAAAGGAGACTCAAAATGTATGTGAAACCGAAAAAGGACTCACAACGCTCATCTGACATCATCATAAAAAAGGAAGAGAAACTTCCACAAAAGAAGCCTCAATTCAAGAAGAAGAAAGTGGCAGGTATTTCCCTTAAATATGCCGCACATATTGAGGACGCTGCTTCGGAACAAGGAGGGGGCGCTGACTCTGCTAGACAGTGCAGCAGAGGTCACAATAGTTCACCAGAATCTTCAAGAGTTTCTGTTGACGAGAGCAACTAAAACATTTGTTCGGGTGAAAACACTGGATCAGAGAGTTCGTTTTCCAGCTAGATTATATGATTTGGACCACCAAATTGGTTGTGATATACCCCACACCATTAAAGTCCTTAGCATCAATGTGTCCTACATTAATAGTGCTGTTTCCTCTGAAAACAATATTGAAACAGAACTTAGTCTCATGACTGTCTGGGGACATACTGTACTATCTAGCCAAGTGTAACGCGCAACGTTTCAGTTCCAGATACGTGCAAACTTTTTCACTGTGTTCAGAATTACATTAGCACCATTCCATAATGATATGACCCTACAGGAGAATTCGATATCAGAAGGTCATTGGTCATGGACAAAAACTGAAGTGACTGTAAATCCTGCTCTACGCAAGCAATCTGGGGGTGAAGGATTTAATAAATAGCTATTACTCTCAATGGGCGGGCATTTCACTCCTAAAAGTCCTAAATCTAAGACCAATTGGACCCATTCTACAATAGTGGGATGACCTGTCTTCTTCAAGCGTGATGTCTCATCCCTAATGTCCTGTCTATCTGTAAGAATGTATAGAACTTCTGCTGAGGAGCCATATTTTGTGGCGCTAACTGAAAAACGTGCTACCTTAACATGTGTTAGTTGCATTTGGGCCTTAATCCTGCACACAGATGACGTACGTGGTTGAGCGTTTGTTTCTACAGTCGGTTGAGCATCGTGGTCAAAATCAAAAGCAAGGAAGAGCTCTGGTCAGGTATGACAAACTTTATTTATTTAATAGAGATTGTTGGTGGCATACTTTATTGTAAGGAGAGAGGAGGGAGGTAGTTAGATAGATGTTAGTATTTGGAGGTATGTTTTTACGTTTTTAAACACAATTTCATTCCTATACAGGTAGCAGTTGTAGGCCCACGTCGGGGTGATTGCTTATTTACACTCTTGGTTTAAAAAAAAAAGAAAGTATGTGGATAGAATTATTAATATTTCTTTTAAACCAATATGCTAAGAAAGCAATTTTTTACTTTTTGGCGCGTCGCGTTTTGTAAATAAAAGAATAGCGTATTCATGGATGTTCGAGCATGTGAAATTTTGGCGAACACAGATGGCATGGATGGCCAAATGGATGTTTTGGACAATTTGGAATTTTTTTGTTAATGGATTTAAAGTTAATGCATGATTTTTTTCTGCATTTGTAAGTTTGGATTTTTTTATTTTTGGCACACATTGGACAGAAAATCAATGGAAAGAGTATTGTAATGATGGATTTCTTGTTGCGCTTTTTGACAAAATATTTCCATTATTTGGGATTTTTTTTTCGGATGCGTTTTTTTTAGTTTACACAGTTTATTTTGCAGCAGTTGGTTTGCTGTGAAATATGGCTATGCCAATCTGTGTCTCTTTTGATAGTTATGCACGTGCTTTGGATTGGATAGTGGATTATAGTTTGAGATTTTCGATATTTGGTGAGCTGCAGACTCTTGCTAGGCTTTGGAATTTTACAGAAGAAGAAGAGTCGAAGAAGGCAGACAACTGAAGGTAGGAAGCCTGTTTTTTTAAATGGTTTTGGAAAAATGTATTGGAAAATGCCAATTTCATTTAATTAAATAAACGTAAAACAGGCAAGTAAGATAGAATAGGTATTAATGATAGTTAGAAATGTAATATGTGTGCAATATTGTCTAGGTAGTCTGAAGCCCCCATCAACAAAAATTGTTGAATTTGTCCCAGTAGTCTCTTGGACATTTTTTTGTTCTTTTGCAAATTCGTGGAGTCAGAAAACCAGTCAATGATTGAGCTATTCTCTTTTATTGGAAACTTTGCTCCTTCTTCAAAATTTCCAGGAAATGATAAAAGTTTGGGTGAGGTTTTCCAATTGATTTATTGAAGTAGTTGTACCATCCCTTTATGGCATCATTGGTTTTTGCTCCTCCCGCTAAGCAGGTCGTGGAACAGTTCCACCACTTTACAGGAAACCTTGGATTCCTCCTGCGACCCGACCTGCTTAGATGGCCAATCCATGTGTCCTCAAAGTAATTTAGTAGGGCGTCAAATTTGTCTTCATTTGTAATACAATAGTCAGATTCTGTAATTGATGTGTAGTATTCATCCACACAGTCAAGAGGAACAAAACACAAGGCAGTTAATTTTTTTTAATTCAAATTGCAGTTTAGTGTCTGATATGTAATCCTCAATTAAAAATGTTTTTTAAATTTTTCGCCAAAATGCCTGTGAAAAGTGAAAAAAAATCCTTGAATTTGGGTTTCAGGGTACATTTTGGTTATGGTGCTAATCATTGATAATTAGGGCTCCCTGTTTTCCGTTTGTACTGATTTTTACAGATAAATACAGACACAAAGCACTGGGTTTCCTGTCTGTATTTATTTTTAAAGGTGGAAAAATACAGATAATTTGGCTTCTTTCGAGTGACTCACCATGATGAGATTAAGGACTTTCAGGCCATTAGCTATATATAATGGCAGCATGGAGAGCTACAAAACTCAATGAGATGTGCTTAAATTACAGCATATCTCAACATGTATGCATGCTATTATACTATTTTTTTTTAATGTGGGTTTATTATTTTTGGCTATGTAATGAGCTAAAACCTGACACACATCAAAGTATAATTGCACGTTTATCCGTTAAATAGATGCTAAAAATACAAGTTATCACCTCATCTGTTCACAAAACACAAAATAAATATTGATAAATACCAATAAGATAGCCAAAAAATAAATATGGCTAAATACAGACGGAAATGTTCAAAAAATAAATACCATAAAACCGGGAGCCCTGTTGATAATTCAAAATCAATTATCATTTTTCTAGGACTTTTATTTTGTGTTTTAGATTTTAGCAATGTTAAAAATTCAGCGTAAGTTGAGGTTTGCCTATCAGGGAGTAAACTGTCCTCTAAGGGAACTACAGTGTTATTAATGTAGACGTGAATAGTGTATATTTGGGTAAATGGATGGGGTGTGGATTTAAACGTCCCATCTATCATCCAAATATCACTAGTCTCAGAGTTTACAAGTTTACAGGGTGTGCTAAAGATTAGTATTCTTTTTTGAGGGTTTTTGTTGTCATGCAAAAGAAAGGTTTCATTAGTAACAGTGACAGTTCAGGAGGAATGTTAATATCAGAGTATGTTTGGGGTGTTACACGTTGGGGGTTACTTGCCTGTTTTTTTTGCTGTATACTTCTGCGTAAGTTTGGGATTGTGGGCAAACAACTTGCTACATGCATAGGAATGTGTTGGGATACCTCCCTTAAAACTGCGCCACAGCGTTCATTGGAGGTGGATGCAAGTTCTTTCATTTGATTTATGTTTTCTCTAACCTCAATCTCCATTGCAGAGGCAGAGTGGTTATGCTCTGTGGTCCTTTCAACAGTGTCCCCAAGAGTAACCGCTCTGCCTGTGCAATGGGATGAGTAATATTGCACACACCTCCATTGACTCCTGGGCTCAGTTAATCTCTCTTTACAATAAAGGTAGCCACCGTGTTTCAGGAGTCTATTTCCTCTTTGAGATTTCACATAAGTAGCTTGTCTTGCTGATGCCATTTTTTGAAATGTCTCGAAAAAAAAGATTTTTTGAGTCTTATGTTTTTATTTAAACGTTTAATCTGGAAAGAAAAATGTTTTTGTTAAACTTATTTGGTTAGTGACATTTCAGATTTTTTTTTTTACAATGTATTACTGTTATTATGTGCTTTTCCAATTCGATATTGTTTTGTGTTTTGAACCTGCAAAAAAATGGTTAATACTTATTTAGTTCTCAATTGACTTTTTGAAGAACATGTTCTTTGTTATATTGATTGTTTTGGATTTTGCGACTTGTGATTTTCTAATATGGTTTGTAGTTGATTCCTGTTATAAGGAAAAGAGGCATTTCATTTAGTTTAAGTTGTTTGCCTCACCTTACTAAGGTTCCCTTGTTTGCTAGCTCGTCTTTTTGCTGTTCTAGAACTGTTTCATCAGTCGTTTTTGTGGAATAAAACTTTTCTCCATTATGGTTGATGTTGGGAAGGTCTACAAGAAAAAGTGGATTTTTAATGATTGATGTTTGCCTAGCTTTTGGCTTTGAAAGAAAAAAATTGGGTTAGTTTTTGTTGCAAGATTAGGTTTTTAGTTATTTTACCTGTGAAGGCTTTCTCGTAGTTGAACTACTGCTGAGGATGATGTTTGCAGTTCAGATGATGGTTTTCAGTTTATTTCAGCTGTGCACAAATTAAAAAAAATTACTGTCATTTTAATTTTTCATTGTTTTGATTTATTAAACCGAAAAGTAAGGAACACCTTCCCTAAGGCAAGCAACTGTTTGCGTGAGAAGAGTAAATTTAGCAACCCCCACTGACCAGCACCTTCCCTGAGGGAAGCACATGGGGGAGTTAAAATAGTAAATAGCCTTCCCTGCACTGACCAGCACCTTCCTTGAGCCAAGCACCCTGCGGAGTTAGGTTAGTAATTTTGCCCCCCATCAGTGACCAGCACCTTCTCTGAGGCAAGCTCTCTGCGGAGTTAGAATAGGTATTTTGCCCCCCACCACTAACCAGCACTTTCCCTGAGGTAAGCACCCTGTGGAGTAAGAATAGTAATTTTGCCCCCCCACCAGTGACCAGCACCTTTCCTGAGACAAGCACCCTGCGAAGTAAGAATAGTAATTTTGCCACCCACCACTGACCATCACCTCCCCTGAGGCAAGGACATGGGGAAGTTAGAATAATAAATTTAGCCCACTGCACTGGCCAGCACCTTCCCTGAGGCAAGCACCCTGCGGAATTAGAATCGTAATTTTGCCCCCCACCAGTTACCAGCACCTTCTCTGAGGCAAGCACCCTGCGGAGTTAGAATAGTTATTTTGCCCCCCCACTACTGACCAGCACGTTTCCTGAGGTAAGCAGCCTGCAGAGTAGTACAGTAATTTTGCTTCATTTAACATTTTTTTTTTTTGTTTAAAATATAAACACTTTACAGAGTACTTACAAAAGAATTTCCTCTGAAATTTCTTTAAATTTTTTGTTGCCGTGTGAGTATGGTCAAAATCTGTAAATGATTTTTACAAAAAATATAATTTGTAAGTTTGCCTTTTTTCACTCAAAGGTAAATTTATACTTATTTTAAACATACACTCACTTTTGACAGAATATAGGTATTGTATTGTTGGATGTCGTATTCAAGTTCTGTGAATATATTAAAAATGTAAATAAAAATTTGGCTTTTAAATAAATTGTTTTTTTAGCTAAATGTGCTTCGTTTTAAACTTACACTTACTTCTGTCAATAGATGGCAGTGTCTGCAGTCGAAGCTGGCAGTTTTCTCCTGCTACTGTAGATGCGTGTGGTTACTAGGGAAGTCAGTGCACCACTGAGCACAAATGGTGCCCGGCTTAATTTATACGTTTGTTAGGGGTAAACGAAATGTAAATGAAAATATGTTTTGAAATCTATTTTTCCACGTGATGCAGAACCTGACAGAATGTGTATTTTTTATGTTGTGTGTAGAATTTTGTTCTTAATGTTTTTGTTCAGAATAGCAGCCATTTTGGGTAGATGGTGGTTAGGCAGATGTAGTGGAAATGGTGGAAGGACACCATTTTTTCTAGAGTCGATAATAACTAGGATGTTTTAGTGGAAAGACATCACGTTTTTTGGTTTGTTTGTTTATGCTGGTTTTGGTAATGAATTCAGTGTTTTTTTTATTCTTAAAAGTTTATGTATATGTCAAAATCTTTTAATTAAAAAAGAATATTTGGAAAGTATTATTGTTTCAATATGTTTTTTTACTGTTTTACACATATTATATGTGCATGTTTAACATGGTATAATTATTATGTGTTGCAATGGTATTCATTGTATTGCTATGCGTTATAATGGTTAGCGGTGTAATGGCAATTTTTATGCACCTCTATCAGTATACGTTGTAATGGCTTGCATTGTAAAAATATGCGTTGTAATGGAAGTCACGTTGTAAAATCTGCGTTGTAAAAGTATGTGTTGTAATGGCATGTGTTGTAACGTCATATATTCGATCTTATCCCTCCTGGAATTCCCCATAGTGGAATTACTTCACAAATCAGAAATGTAACAGCTGACTTAGCATCACAATGGATGCATGGTTCTGCTAAAATCCATCTGGAAAAAGGGCAAACCACAACTATGAGGTACTGATAGCTGTTACACCTATCAATCATGTCCACAAAGTCAATATGGAGGGCTTTAAAAGGAGCTTGTGGTCGTGGAATGGTGGAGTTTATCACTTTTAGTGTGGGATTAAGAGAAAATTGCTGACAAGACAATGCAGTTATGAAGATAGATGGTAAGCATGTTGTGCGAATTGGGAACAAGCCAGTTTTATTGTTTTTTCATAAACAAGTCCTCTCTTGAAGCATGAACTGGTAAATGCAACTGATAAAGAGCTATCGTAAGTAAAGCCTGTGGCATCACTGGTTTACCTGTAGATAGTTTTCTATATATTAGGTAATCCCCTGACTGGTTGCATCCTCTATCCTCTCATAATTGTTTTTCATGTAGAGGAGCAGCTTCCTGCAATTCTTGCAGATGTAAACGTGCTGTCTCCGCATAATGAGCCGTGTCATTGTCATTGTATGTGGTAGGTTTAGATTCAGACTCAGACGGTAAGGCAGTCTGAGCCACCAAAACAGGGACATGTTGTGGACCTGATGGCACAGGCGGGGGTATGAGCCTAGGTGCTTCTTTAGCTGCACAATCTGCTAGTGCATTACCCTGAGACTTAAAATCCTGTACAATTTTATGTGCTGCACATTTCATGACTGCCACTGCCTGTGGTAACGCAAGTGCCTCTAATAGAGCCTCTCGGAGGTTTCTATGCATAACAGAACTTCCGTCTGACTTAAGGAAACCTCTCCTACTCCATCTCATAATGCTGGAATGTACAGTGAATGTCAAATAGGCTGAATCTGAATAAATTGTAATGACTTTTCCTGATCCTTGCTTAAGAGCCAGTATTAATGCTATTAATTCTGCTGCTTGCACAGAATAATGCACTGGTAATGTCAACTGCTCTACTATGTGGAGTGTATCATCAGAAGAATCATGCTGTTGTGCTCTGACTACTTCTGCACCTCTGTGTCTTACTCCTGTATCCTGGTCACTAGTAGAAGAACCATCAACAAAATAGACAATGCTACCTGGTATAGGATCCTCTGTTGCTTGACTAGATTCATTAGGAATGTAAGTTGCACAGTCATGCACATCATCCTCAGACTCTAATATTGGATGGGCAAAGAATGATGCACGATTCACCGTATGACACTTAACAACCTTCAAAGACATTAGGGACAGTATCACCTCATATCCTGACACTCTTTGTGTAGTTGGAGTCTTAGCCTTCTGAATTATAGCAAATACTGGATGCTCTGCATAGAGCGTAAACGGTGCCCCCATAACGATGGGGGTACTCTTTTGCACTGCAAAGGCTGCAGTGGTGAGCGCTTGCGCACAAGGATAATGTCCTCTCATCACTGAATCCAATTGTCCACTAAAATATGCAATGCAGTGCCCTAAAGGATATTTCTGTGTAAGGACAGCTGTCATCACTTGTCCATTGTAATGATAAAAGTGATAACATTCCTTGGTATACTCAGAAGTTCCCAAAACTGAAGCATTTGTTATTTAAGTCTTTAGTTTCTGACAAGTCTCCCTTGTCTCTGGTGTCCATGTTATCTTGTAATTTCTGTCGTTTGCTTGTTTGATAGAAGCTAGCAGGGGTGCTAATCAGGTGCTATAATCAAAAACCCATTGTCTCACATAATTACAGGGACCAAGAAACTTCTGAATTCCTTAGCAGTTTCTGGCTCTGTCATTTGACGAATGAATGCTGCTCGTTCAGAGGTTACTGGTTGACCAGGAGCTGACAATTATCCTAAAGAATGGACTTCCTCCTGACAGACTGGACTTTTTCTCTTACTACTTTGTAACCTCTCTGTGGAAGAGGGACTAGAAGAGATATGGTGACTTTTCTACACTGCTGCTCTGTAGGGCTTCAAATTAGTATGTTGTCAACATATTGCAACAACGTGCTGTCACAATGAAAATTTGACAAATCTTTTTTTACCACTCTATTAAAAATACTGGGGGACTCACAATACCCTTGGGGCAAACGAGAACAAATACTGAGTCCCACGATAGAAGAACGCCATCAAATAATGGCTGTCTGGATGGAGAGGGCTGCTAAAAAAAAGGCATACTTCAGATCAATAACAGAAAAATACTTAGCATCCTGAGAAATATTTGTCAAAATATTAGCGGGGTCAGGAACAATTGGAAATTCTGGCACCACTACATCATTCAGGAGGCGCAGGTCTTGAACTATATGCCAAGTATTACCCTTGGACTTCTTAACTGGGAAAATTGGGGTGTTACAAGCAGACACTCCAGGGTAATTTACTTCTTGCTCCAACTATGCCTGTATAGTAGGGGCAATGCCCTCATCTGCTTCTTTAGAAAGAGTATACTGCCTCACTCTAGGTAAGAAAGAACCTTCCTGTAAAGTAATTCTGAATTGTGTAGCAGTACAGATGAAGCCTACATCATGGGGACCCTTAGTACACAAGGTGTCTGGTACTTGGGACAGATTTGCTTCCCTAACAGAATCAAAAGCTCTGCCTGGTGTGGGCATCCTTACTTCCAATACTGTCCTCAATGGTATGTCATACTGAAAGGCTACAACTGTTTTCTTGGAATCATCATCATCGAACTGTTTTTCATCCAATATTTCTCTAACCATTTTTCTTGGCTCAATGAAGATAACACATGCCTATAAGACATGATTATGGTCACTGGCAATCAGAGCACAATAAGATGGTCTCGCCTCTAAAGCCTCTATTTGCAATATTAGCTCTGTATCAGGCACCCAAGAATCCTGTCCTTGTCACCAGAAAAGGAATTCTTTTGGCAACTAAACTTAATTTCCAAGTAACTCTGGTGTTTCTGCTGTGGTGGTATACGCTGCTGTAGTAAATGCCTCCATATCAGCAGGTTGTGCTCTGATTTTTATCTCCAGTAGAGGAATCTACTGTTACTATCATGATCCTGGAAGGTGGAAATCCAGGGGTAGAACAAATCATAGTACCATCCGATTCAAAATTAATAATCATATTCAACTTGGCCATAAGATTAGCTGGGGTAGATGGAGAAAACAAAACTGCCATCAGTGTTCCTCCCTCCTACTTCTATCTCCACTGGTTTAGTAAAAGGAACCTTCATTACTTCCCCAGAGAATCCTTGTGTGTCCATTGATCTGTTAGAAATTGGAAGGTCCCCCACTTTAATACAATATAAGGATGCTCCTGTATCTATGAGTAATGCATACCTTTTGTTATTGATAGCTACTGTCACAGTGGGTTCCTCATCTGGCCTGTGCGTTACTGACAATACTGGACACATAGAAATACTCTGTGGGCACCCCCATTGTGCATTACCTCCCACAGAATTCCTCTGGAAAGGATTTCTCCTCTCACAATTACACCTCCCTGTCTACTTTGGGGTGGAGTCGCCATTGAGGGTGTTTGGTAATTTTCTGAGGTGGCACCTGTTGTGCTTGATACGTTACTCGTGGCTGCATATTTTGTGATGGCGTTTGAAGCACTATATGATTTGCGGATTTAACTGTGGCTGTACCGCTGCATTTCCTGGCTGATTATAAACTCCTACCCTTCCATTTTGCTCAACCCAACTCTTAGTTCTACAGTTTATGATAAAATGTCCATACTTCTGACAATGACATACCTGGTCCATCCTTTGGGGACTTTTCCTACCTCTTCCAATTCCTCCTCGTCCTCCTCAACTACTTTTCTGTGCCCTTACATTATCCTGTTGTTGAGTAGTCCCTGGGACCGATCCCAAAGACATTGCAGTCATCGGAGTGGTGGCTGCCACTACTGCTCCTTCACTGCTCCTTTCTTTGCCAACTTTTGCTGTACTAACTTTTGCTGCTGCTTTCTCTGTCACCTCCTGCTTGTTTCTTTCTTTCTCCTGCTTTTTCTTGCAAAACTGGATTATGTGTGCTTGTATCTGGCTTGGCTTCCAATGCCACTATGTTATTGTCAGCTTCTTAGTGGTTTTAATACCAAACCCAATCACTGAGGGGATTTAATTCAATGTCTTTTATTCTGAAGTCTTTAGCAAAAAAAAGTCTGGAGTCCCAAATTAATAAACTTCTTCTCTTCCTTTCTTTAGGTCCTCGGGAAGTTCCTGTTCACCAGTGCCCTCGACAGAAAGGAGAGTCAGGTAAGTCACTGTTATGATGGTTTTTTATATTTGTGAAGGTTAGTTCAGTGATCTTTTATAGAATTTTTCCCAGGAAGTGGAGTTAATAGGAAAGGTGCTTCAAGCAAACAAGTTCGGGAAAATAATGGAAGGAAGAAGCTCAATTCCTAGAAATGTTTGGAACGACAGGATAGTACCATTTTCCTGCCCCTCCGGTATTCTCAAAAGAAAATAATTATCTCTTTCTATTCCCACTCCCTCCTGCAAAGGATGGCATCCTGTTCTATACTAGACTGGTTTCCTGATACATCACACACAGGTAAATGAGGAGTTAGGCTGCTCCAAGCGATCTGGCAGAACACATTCACACTATGCTCTTTATATGATAGGTAGTGTTAGGTAGGAGTATCATTATGATATATATTCATATAATCGCTGCAATAATTATAATGGCCGAATTATTAATCTTTTTCACCATTCTTGTTATGCTGGTAACATTGCTTTGTTTCCTTCTACTAATAATTGCAGCTTATATATTTTACACAAGAATCCAATTGCTTCAATAAATGTTTGAAATGACAATTCGCGTATTTCTTGTGTCTCCCTTTGGGCATGCCTGAGGTAACAATGAAAGGGTAGATCTGTTTCCACAACTTCCTTTTTCGAGAATTAGAATGGTCATGTTCTAAGGCTGCAGACACCATCCAGTACCATGTCAGGTTAAGGGGTCCAAATGGTACACTGTGAGCTAGCCAGGAGTTTGGCCAACATATTCTGACTGTATGCGTGGACTAAGTCCCCATATTTTGACGCATATGTTGTCCAAACGCATAATTATGCTTAATTAGTAGGGACTGTACGACAGGTTAGAGTTCAGTATGACATGGCTTTTGCTTTGCTCATTAGAGAGCTAACGGACATCCCAGCTGGGTTGTGGAGCATGCGTGTGCACAGAAAAATTAACTGCAGTAACCAGAAATAAACTTTTGTCATCCTACTAATGGATGGTCCATCTTGTTCTTCAGCTGCTCCTGCACTGTTGCGACTGACCTGAACCTTTTCTGACAGGCCCTGGCGGGACCAGGCAGAGAAGCATTGCACTACACGCCAACAGAACTGTCAAGTCATAGGGCAAATTATTCCAAACCTTTATACACTTTGGGCCCGATTAGGATGTTGGACAAAAAGCCTCTGACCACTGGTCGGAGGCTTTCTGCCCGACATGGTAGGTTAAAAGTCTGACCGCTGTATTAGAATGATGGTGGTCGGAGTTTAAACCTGCGGGGAATCCGACGCGATGCCGATGTGCTCAAGGAGCCCGTTGGTCAGTCGGAAAGGCAGCATAATCCCTTAAGGGCGGCATTTCTGCCGTCGGGATTATGATGCCAATTTCCGACAGCCATTCCATGTCGGCCTTTCCGTCACGGAAAGGCTGTCGGAAAGCAACATTCTGGGACCCTAGCAGGACCCGCTTCCCCCGGCCCTCCTCATACTGCCCCTTAGGTGCCCCCTCAACATCGCACGGTGCATGGATGTTTACACTTTCATTTTTCATTGTGAGCTTGTGCTGTGGGAGTTTTTAGCCCACTGCACAAGCTCCCATTGAAATATGGAAGTTTCTGACTGCAATATGTGCAGTCACATCCTAATTGGGATTGCGGAACCGCCAACCCATGGTCGGGCGGTTCCTTTCCCGCAAGTGTCGGGCGGACGCATGTCCATCCGACATCGTAAAGAGGGCCTTTGTATTTTTGTAATTAGTGCAGGCAAAAACACAAGTTCTTAACCAGTCATTTCTAGCTTAAGTTTCAAGAGATCTGGGTCCATGGGCGGATTTAAAAATAAATGCAAATTGATTATTTGCACAGTCATTGATTGTGCTGAAAACCTGGCATTAATTGGACCGTCCAGAACCAACAGTGGACACCTGTGTCAAAAACTGCACTTTTGTATATTGTGTGCAGTTTAGAAGACATATAGACAAACTAAAAAAAATACTCTAGCTGCATAGTCTGCTTGTGTAGACAGGAAGAGTGCCACACCTTAGGACGGCCTGTTTAATGAAATGTTGTCAGTAGAACTTCCTGTCACGCTACATGTGCCCCATCATGTGAACTTCCTTTTTAGGTCTCGCCTGAGCCAGCGCGCATGCGCTGCTCTGGCGAGACTTTTAGTAAGCGGGTTTTGGAAGTGCAAACAGTGGCTTTTGCTGCGGACTAGCCTGCGTTCACGCGAGCGTGCACGCGCGATCAGGCACCATATGGCTTCCCTCGCCATCTGGACGCTCGCGTGAACGCAAGCTGGTCGCCAGCAAAAGCCACTGTTTGCACTTACAAAACCCGCGATTACTTTCACGGCCGCGCGGCCGTGTCAGTTTCACGGCCGCGCGGCCAATGCTTGTTGTTCATCCTGCTCGAATTCACGAGTTACAACTTTAACCTCATCCTGCTGCGTTTTGAGAAGTGACAGCGCCTCCCCACGAGTCATGTGATCCCCTTTGCAGGCGCTTCTTTTAACTTTACGTGTCTTTGAATAAGTTGGCGCTCTGCTGCGGTATGAAGTGCTTCCTGTTAATAACAGCTGTGCTGCGGTTCACAGCCTTGGCAGTGAAACAGTTGTGCTCTTACCAATTCTCTACAGAGGTCTGTCTTGCTGTGTGTGTCAAATCCTCTTTCATTATCTAGTCCATCACAGCACATAACTAACTTGATTACAATTAGCAAAAGGTTATTCAGTTTGAGTCCTACATAGCAATGCTTTCTATTAACTGCTTAAGTAGTTTGTTGAACTGGCTGGTGCCTCAAACCAAACCGCTTTCCTTTCTTTACTTCTGATACAAACTATGTGTCCCCTGCCTATTTCAATGCATCAGGTAGGGTTCCAAGCTTTCCTAAAAAGCCGAGTCATTGAACTTGGGGACATTCGAGCCCCTATGCCTTGAGAGCTTAGCTCTGCCTGTTGCCTCTTCCATCTGGGATCAGACCCAGTTTGCTGCTGGGAATGCAGCCGCCATCTTTGTTCCTTTGAGCCAATTGGAAAAATTCCCCTACCATTTTGCTCTAGAACAGTCCTCTCCTCTCGGGTGAGATAGAAAAGAGCTGTGCTGTCTGCCTCAGTATACAGAGCATCACTGGATCAGCTCCTCATGTTTTTCTCTTGTGCTCAGTTTTTAGGTCTCGGCCTGCACCAGCGCTTGCGCTGGTCTGGCCGAGAGTTTTAGTAAGTGGGTTTTGGAAGTGCAAACACTGGCTTTCGGCTGGCGACCAGCTTGAGTTCACGATGGCGTGCACGCGCAGCTGGCATCTGGGTTTCCCATCTCTTCCTCATTTCCTCGTCATGGCTCATTAACTCTCTGGACTCTGATGTTTCAATCGCAGCAGCAGCTCACATTACCAACTGAGGGCCCTGGACTACAGTCACATGAAAAACAACAGCGATTAGCATTGAAATGCAAGCTTTTTTTTGTCTAGTTAGAAATATTGCTTCGGTGGGTTGATTTCACCTTATATCGCTATTTGTTTTATATTGGGAGTCACAGCCTAATTACCAGTATTTTTGTCTCTCACAGTTTTTTTTTAAATATTTATTCGCGCAAAGCACAAAGCTATATTTAAGGTTACTTTTTCCGCGTCACTTCTTCACTCTATTTAAACTCCACCCCCCCACTCTTATTGTCTCTCTCCTTCTCTCTCTCCCCTCTCTAATTCTCTCTCTACTTAATTAACTCTCCCCTCTCTATCTTTTTTAGCCTTTCATTCTCTCTCACCCCTTTATATGTTTCTCTTTCAAACTCCTTCATTCACTCTCTCTCCCCTTCTTTCTCTCTCTCTATCCCGCTCCACTCTTTATTCTATGTACACCCTTTCTCTCTCTTTCTCTCTCACCACCCTCTCTAATTGGGCATTATATCTTCACTCTATCTCTCACTCGGCAACACCACAGCATCACTCAGCGCAACCACAGCATCAATCAGAGCCAGCACAGCATCAATCAGAGCCAGCACAGCATCAATCAGAGCCAGCACAGCATCACTCAGCACCAACACAACATCTCTCAACGCCATCACAGCATCACTCAACACCATCACAGCATCACTCAATGCAACCACAGCATCACTCAACGCAACCACAGCATCACTCAACGCAACCACAGCATCACTCAGTGCAACCACAGCATCACTCAGTGCAACCACAGCATCACTCAGTGCAACCACAGCATCACTCAGCACCACCACAGCATTACTCAGCACAACCACAGCATTACTTAGCGCCACAACAGCATCACTCAGCGCCACAACAGCATCACTCAGCGCCACCACAACATCACTCAGCACCACCACAACATCACTCAGCACCACCATAGCTTTACTCAGCGACACCACATCATCACTCAGGGCCAACACTGCATCACTTAGCACCACCACAGGATGACTCAGCACCACCACAGCATCGCTCAGCGTCACCACAGCATTGCTCAGCGCCACCACAGCATCGCTCAGCGCCACCACAGCATCCCTCAGCGCCACCACAGCATCGCTCAGCGCCACCACAGCATTGCTCAGCGCCACCACAACATCGCTCAGCGCCACCACAGCATCGCTCAGCGCCACCACAGCATCGCTCAGCGCCACCACAGCATCGCTCAGTGCCACCACAGCATCGCTCAGCGCCGCCACAGCATCGCTCAGCGCCGCCACTGCATCGCTCAGCACCGCCACTGCATCGCTCACCGCCACAACAGCATCACTCAGGGCCGCCACAGCATCACTCAGGGCCGCCACAGCATCACTCAGCGCCGCCACAGCATCACTCAGCGCCAAGACAATATCACTCAGCACCACCACAGCATCACTCAGCACCACAGCAGTATCACTCAGCAACACCTGAGTATCATTCAGCATCACCTCAGCATCATCTCCGCAACAGTCACCACCACCACCACTACCACCTCAGCATCACTCAGCACCACCTCAGCCTGCTCTCGGAATCTGGCATCTGTTGATTCTCCCTAGCGTCTGGCCGCTGCTAGTGTTATAATACAGGTACTAGTTCCCAACCTTCACCCTCCGATTGTTTATGCCCCCTCAAAAAAAAAGCTTTCACAAACAACCATTGCAATAGGCAGAAACAAGTTGCCAGCATTGCAAGAACAAAAGAAAACTGAGGAATTTTTTTATTGTAAATACTTTTTTTAATATGGTCGTTCAGTTTTACATAATGCCTTCTTGGTCATATATAAAGTAACAAAAATGCTTCTGACACTTTTTTATTATAACTTTTCAGCATGCCGCACAGCAGCCACACTTCTCTACAGCACAGCTTGAAGACATTGGCAAAGTCAATAGCTCTGGCTAAACACTTATAAGGCCCCAAAGGCGAGACCTATTGGCTATGCCAATGCTTGTTATATCTTCAGTTTGACTGAATGCTTAAACTCCAAGCAGTCATCATCATACAAAGGAAAAGGTGTCCTAGCACTGTAACTGGCTACCCTTGTCCTGAACCGCGTGGGGTGGATCACTGAGTATACAGCCAGGTTTTTAATGCTGTACGAAAATGTAAGAGGTCCCCTTAAAGGAACAGAAATGTACGAAGTAAAGTAGAGATACAGAACCTCAACTACAAAGAAAAGCAAATAAAACAATTTCTAGGATCTCACACGTATGCAACTTAACTGTATTTATTGCTCTCTGTTTTGGTAACAGTCCTAAAAAATAAAAAAGAATCTGAGTGAAATTCTTGATGTTAGGTTGATTCCTTGCAATGACACTCTCGTGTCTTTGGCATTCATCTTCCAGCTATAAATGGACTTCACACCCCTGCAGAAGTCACCCCTGCTGAGATTGGGTGTGGAATACCTAATGGAGAGAGATTACACTCTGGAGAGATGAAATTAGGTAGAAGACATACATACAGTAGAAGACCCGATAAAACAAGCAGTGGCATGAGCAGTAGAAAATTACAAAGCAGTAGGACAATAATCCAACTACTAATCAAAATCTAAAATCTACAAAGCATGTAAAATGATCTGACTGGTACTCAGTGGTGGGATTGGAAAATATTTACTCAGGTAACCCATTAATTGGTGGCCGAGGTACGACAGAGGAAAGGGGGTGGTATCAAAAGGGGCAGAGCTTGAAATACGAATGTCAATTTACACATGTATTTAAAAAAATTATTCTGCTGTGAAGAAATTGCAACAGTAACGTAACAGTAAATCTGTTCTATATTACTTAATTTGTCACAGAGCGGCTGCATTTTAAAATTTCTTACACGGTTAACACACCTGCTACAGAGAACGTTATTCATATAGACAGTCACATGTTACACTCTTACAGTGCAAGCACATCTCTTACATATGGGGTTGAGCAAAGTTAAAAACCTGCCTCCAATAGTTTCTCTTAAGCACTTGTGAAGTGGTAACAAGCTGTGTGTTTTTGTTTCCTTTCATTGCATTGGTGCCTAGGTGTTAGGCCTCAGATGGCTCCCAGCCAGGATGATACTTTAGTACAGGAGGGCTGATGCCCCTTTAATTTTAGGCCTTTGTTTTGCTCCCAGCTGGATGTTAAAATAAGAAACCCCACTCGATGCCTGCATGTTGAGTTAGTGAACTGAATGCGAATAAAGGGGCTGATTACGATGGCGGAACGATTGCCACCGCCGGGCCGGCGGTGAGGTCCGCCGGCCCTGCGGACCGCGATTCTCCGACCGCCATATTACGATGGCGGTGGGATCCAGACCGCGGCGGAGGCAAAGCCCGTCCACCACGGAACCGCCACAGGCAATCGTTACGATTGCCTGGCGGATCGGTCAGCATGCTTAAAATGGTGGCAGAGCCTAGCAGGCTCCGTCCGCAGGATTATGATGCTGGCGGAAGCCAGCCTTTCCGTAGCGGTTGAACCGCCATTGAAAGGCTGACGGGAAATGTTTTCGGGGGCCCGTTGTGGGCCCCCCTTGTTTTGGGGGGAGGTGTGGGTGCACTGAGGGGGTACCCATGGTAGCCCCCTGCATTTCACTGCACCATGTGGCAGGCACAGTGTAGTGCCTGCCACATAGTGCAGTGAAATGCACAACATGCTCTTTTCGACATCGCGGCGGTGCTGCTGTCAGCAGCCACTGCCGCAATGTTAACGGTGCGGAATCTGACCGCAGCAGTGGCGGTCCCATCCTAATCAGGTATGCGGGACCGCCGCATGCATTGCGGATGGTCCCAAACACCGCTACGATGGCGGGCGGACCAAGTCCGCCCGCCATCGTAATCAGCCCCAAAGTGCGGGCAGTGCTGAATTATGTCCTGGTGTCAGAATATGACCCAGGACAAATTCAGCATGTTTCTCTGGGGAAATAGCTGCTGGAACTGGGATCCAGTGAGTTCCCCCCACTTTCCAGCACTGCTGGTACTAAAAGAAACCATAATAGAGCAAGAAACAGTTTTCTTTGCTAAGTCCTGTACGTCGCCCAGCAGTCATTATGGTAGAGGAGCACTAAAGTAAATCTCTGTGCATGAGATGCCAAGTTTCAAACTTACCGGGCCCTCTAAAAATAATAACAGGATTTTTAACATCACAATTTTAATATACACTGGTAATGACAAAGGAGACCGAGCACGCTAGAACAGAATATAGGAACAGAGCTTGGGAATGTCAGGACTGGAATCTAAGAAACGGTGACTGGGAGAAGTGTAACAGGGTACAGGAAGGGGTGACAGACCAAAACTAATCCGGAAAGCAAACCAGATGGAGGAAACTAGGAAAGGTACATGTGCAACTGGAGCAAGAACTGGGAGTATACAGAAAGGACAAGGGGCCAGATGTACTAAATACAGGTTGCTGAAACTGATTGGAATTTGTGACCAGTATTTTTGCGACTAGTGTCGAATTTTATGAACTGGCCTATGTATTAATAGACCAGTTTGTAAAATCCCAATTCGTAGTGGGTCCTAATCCAACCTAACTCATGAATATTAATGAGGAAGGCCACAGATTTTGACTCACTTTAAATGGTGCCCATCACTGGGATAGAGGCCTAGTAGGGCCAGCAGACCACCATGAAGTTAATTTTTTTTTAAAGGAGCCAATTTTCCTTAAAGGAAATAGTGCAGTGTTTGGGGAAAAAAAGTTTTTTGAGAGTTAACTGTGGTCCCCTAGACCACGGACTGCTCCTCAGCAAACTTTTTCTTTTAACATTCCAAAAAGGGAAAGAGTGCCAAGGTGGCCCCTTCCCTTTTCCGAATGGCTTACCACCCCAGCTCAGAAGTTAATCATTTTTCACAGCTTTTCAACCAGATTTCGGTTGCTAAACATTGATACAAGTCACACTGATTTGGTATTTGGAAAGGGCGTCTGCAACATGCCCCTTCCAAATACCGATTCATTTTAGAAGTTGATAAAAGTTTACCGACCCCTAAAATGGTATTAGTGCATTGATAAAAGCACTTTTGCAGTCACAAGCTCCGAATACTTTGTACATCTGGCCCAATGATCTCTGGCATAAGGTAGATGGGATCTGCATACAAAAAATACAAGAGCAAAGTACAGTTGCCTAGAAATCTGACAGGAACTCAGAACATGGGGAGCAATAGCATCAGTAAAGGATTTGGGAACAAAAGTCGCTTTAGCACCAAAACATGATGCAGAAACAGAAGCAGATAAAGCCCCAAGCAGGAACTAGGAATCATGGATTTCAAATAAAACTATTAGAAATTAAAAGCACACAGGAACAATGAATTAGCATTAAAGCTGAGTAGCAGGTCAGGTTCAAGGAACACAGTTGTTAAATCAAGGTTGAGTGAGTATAGCTGATTATATATCTGGCATTCCTGGGGATCAGAATGAATGCAGGCAGAGATAGATGTGTGAGAAATTGGGAATGTGCTTTGAATCACTGCTCTGTCTCAAGACTGAATACTGCACAGGAACTGAGAGAGTGAAAGGCTACAGAAGGCATAAGTAGGTAAACCCAGAATCCAGGAATGGGGTGCTGGTCAGAGCTGATACATAAGAAAGTGAGGAAAATGTGTATGTGGGCGTAGTTGAATATATATTGTTCAGCAAACAATATGATAACGAGGCAGCACCTCTAGGCTGTGTTGCCCGGTAGAAGCCCGGAGCTCCAACATTCCAATGTTTCTTCACAGCTGTTGCTGTGAGCAAAAGGCCTCACGGAGCCCGAAGGGATTGGTCCGTGAGGCCTTTGTTTTACCAATTAGAACATTTTGCTCTCTAGGGGCGAAATGTTCTAATAGCCTTAGCGCTCTCGATAACAGGCCCTACCGGCCATTAATGACCCGCTCCCTTGTTAAAGTCCCCAGCTAAGAGCGGGCCTTTGATGGCCGGTAGAGCCCGCTACGGCAGAGTCTAAGGCTATATTAGTATGGTACTGTGAAAACCAGGACTAAGTGTAGTAAGGTTTGAAATGTGCTGAGTGCTGTAATTTATTTATATAACAAACAAGTAATGTTTTGAAAAGCAACCCCCTGAAAATAAGTAAAAGGGTACCAAATATGAAAACTAGTATAAGAGGCAATAAACCTGCATTTGATGTAGAAGGTCCACTATCAAAAATCGTAGTATGGCATTGTAACCCCAGCGCTCTAGTAGCAGCTATGGGCAAATTAACGTAGAGTGTGAATTAGTAAAAAGTCATAAAGTACAGCTAACTGACAATCAATACATTGCAATATAATACAAGTTTGAGATCTTATCTGGGGAATGGTATACCAAAAATGTTCGTAGAGAATTTGGCTAAAGTGTAGTAATGGTGTTCTGGTTAGGCTCCATTTCTGATGCTCTATTTATATGTGTGACCTCTGTGCGTATGTATTTAGTGGAAGCTATAGTATATTAACTTGTTTGACCTTTGTCATCAGATAACAAGTAAGTTTTGCCCAATGTGGGTACATCCATGTGTATGTTCATGACGCAAATAAAACAAGCAATAATTATCACTAGTAAGTAACCTAATGTCATAATAAAAAAAGAGACATATTTTATTGTGAAGAATGTAGCACAAGTATCTGATTAATTATTCTAGCATATGTCAATGACAATCCAACTTGGATTGTTGATGTATGTTTCGATTTTAGATGCCGATTATAGTACGGTATATCAAATCCCAAATATCAATGAGTCACAATATCGTGACCACAGTATTGAGGAACAAAATATCAAACCGGTAAGTGCACAGAGAGGTGTAAGGATTTACTGTTCTTAACTCCATATCTATGTATCTTAAAGATATATCACCAAGGTGTGTATATGTGGAGTAGGTTTGAAAATGTATAGAAAGGCTAGCCGCCGAAGAAAATGGCCACACACTGAGACAGCTCCCTAGCTGCCAGTGAACTATTCCCTAAAATTCTGGCGTAAATCCGTCCAGTGACCCAGCATCTACATGCATCGAGGTACCCCTTTGAATTGGGAGTCCTGATGCTATTTTCTGCCGGTGATTGGAGCCACGGAGCGGTGAGAGTCCGAATGGCTGACGCCTCGAGGGAGGCCTGTAATGGCACAGAGTGGTATTACAAAACATCATAAATATCAAGAAACACCACATGGCCATAAATCATTCATCAATCAGAAAGAACACGAATACATCAATCTCCTGTATCTGAGACTTTATCTAATTTTACTTATGTTCAATTCAATGTATCTTTTGTACTTAAATTACATATCCATCTGGAACATTCAACTGTACAAATTAAGACAAATGCACCAACAATAACAGATCACAATACAATACAATCAACACATAAAACAGAAAAACAAAAATCACAATCAACTGAGCAAACCAAAAATGTGGTCAATATGTCCAGAAGAAATTACTCCAATGCTTTTCTACCTCTTATTGGTGGCATGGGATTGTGGAACGTATTGTGTATTCCCACACTCAATGGAGTCCCAATGGTGCTGGTACTTCCTTTTTTTTGAAGGGAGATCAAATATTTTTTGAAATCTTAAACAGTGATTTTATCCTTGAGGTGGAACTTCCAGCCAATTCCCATGTGACAGGGCCAACGTTTTGACCTCATGATGAAAAGGTGGATATGTAAATCATTTTGGAGGTTATTATCAGGGCAAGCGAAAAACTCGTTCAGTCGTAACCAAACAGTAAAAGATGCCCAAGTGGTGCATGTGACCATTTTTGAGGTCGTCTCAGTATAATGGGCGGCCCGAGAACAATTATTTGATGAGAAGTACAGCGATCTTCTTATTGAGGGGTTCGCATGTAAAATGAGCGCCCCTTTCCTGACCGTCTCGGGGATATCAGCACGCTTGTCTGTTTGTGGTAGGCAGGATCTGCATTCGTCCGCGTCCGGAGTGAATCCGAGAAGGCCTGATGTGTTTTTTCCGCCGGTGATTGGAGCCATGGAGCGGTGAGAGGCCGAGTAGCTGATGCCTCGAGGGAGGCCTGTAATGGCGCAGAGTGCTATTACGGCATAAGGAACAGCGGCGAACAACACTGTGACCCTCACGCAGAAGATGAGAGTGCAGAGGGGGAGTGAGCAGTGACAGGCACACCCGGATGCCCAGGTGAGAGACGGGGTGGACCCGGTGGAGCCGATTGGCCTGGCAGACAGCGGAGCCTGGGCCTTGCCTCCCGGGTGAAATCAAGTCGGCTTGGGATGAAAGGGAACCATGCCCAGAGGTCGCTACTGATCCCTTTGAGGCGCTGACCCATGCACGGGATGCCCCCCGCCCGCCTCTGTGGATAGAGTGCGCCTGGAAGACTTTGGGAGCTAGCACTTGCCGATGGGCGTGGGAAGCCATCTGTGCCCCGGCAGCCTGAGGGATGATGGCCAGGGCTGTTGTAGAAATCCACAGGCAATGGGTCCCTGCCGAAGCCGAGGTGTGAAGGGGGCCAGGAGGAATACATCTATGCCTGGGGCTGAACGCTGGAGAGGCAGCTCCTCAGCACTGGAGGTGGAGGCTGGGCCTCGAGGCCTGTGCAGTGGGGCTCCCACTGACAGATGAGCCTGGGGCTGAGGCGGTTGTGAGGGCCCTGGGGCCCATGAAGAGAAGGCAGTGACCTTGGATAGATCTGGGCCTACTTTGCAGAAGGAACATTGGAGGTAGGAGGTGTAAGATTGGAAAAAAACTTCTGCCTCCCCTCATGATTTAATTGAGTGCCGCAGTTTTGGTCCTTTTCCTCCCTCCCCCCATGGGCCCGGATACCTGTGTGAGGGTGCAAACATTTTGGACTTTAATTTGAAGGGACATTTTGTCTGTAAACCAACGCACCTTTATTTTTCGACTATTTGGGTGCCTTCCCTTGAACTTAGAGCTCATAGGTACTTTCACTATTCGTTCACATTCTCTGATGCCTTTCATTCAAGCATATCCTGGATAAATCCTGCTGCAAAGTATAACACTTTGGGTGTCAGAGGTGGTGAATGTTCACATATCAAAAGCAAACAATTTCTATAAGGTAACAAATCATAACACTGTGCAGCCATTGGATTCTGAGGTAGAGCAAGTGGTCCTACGGAGTCTCCCAGCAGGGGCGAAGAGAAAGGCAGGGCTGGGACCCTACACTGAATCCTTGGATAATCTGGATGGACGAGTGCCATTTCTGGTGGAACAGGTGCTGATTTGACGTCCAGGTGGAGAGCACCGTTGAGGGTCTGGTGGACGTACGTGGGGCCTTCCAGTGACATTCTTGGGGTCATGGTTAGGAATCGAGCCCCTAGACAGACACAAACAAACAAGCTAGACAAATACACAGTGATAATGGCAGCATATAGACGGGGACTGTGGGAGGCAGACAGTGGAGATAAAGAACAGGCGTCTGGATCCACGGAGGAACCCTCACTGCGTAAAATGATGTCTGCAATTAAGGACCTCAGGGGTAGAATTAAGCCTAAATTGAATGCTGTCACAATAGATGTCAACTTGCTGCCAGCGGACTTTAGGAAAATCTCTGCGAAGGTGACAGTGGCAAAAATGCAAATCAATGGACTGCAATCCACGACAAAGTGATTAGCGGAACAAGTCTGATCCCTAATGAAACAAATTGCATTAATCACTGCCAGGATGTAAGATCAAGAAGGAAGAGCTTGGCACAAAAACATTTGGGTTGTGGGGGTCCCGGAGGGTGTGGAGGGACCTAGCATTGATCTCTTCCTAGAAGATCTTGTTCTGAATACCCTTTGGCCCAAGAGACTCTTCAACCTTTTCTCTGTGGAAGAGCACACAGGGCGCCAGGCCCACTGCCGCGACCGGGTGCCCCTCCCAGAACTATAATTGCCGGGATACTCAACTACAGGGATTGGGACGCTATCCTGCAGACGGCCCAAATGCATGGTGATCTACAGGTTGAAAATGCAGTCATCTGCTTCTTTCTGGACTTCACCATCCAGGTGCAAAAGCAAAGGTGAAGCTTTGAGGAGGTCAAGAGGGCCCTTAGGGCCAAGGACATAAAATACATGATGCTCAACCCGGCCCAACTGCGTGTGGTGGCAGAAAGCAAGAGGTAACATAACATAACGTGTATTTGTAAAGCGCACATTCACCCGTAGGTATCTTGGCGCTGAATAACAGATGTTTATTGTTACCCAACTCAATGGTACTCTATTTATCAACCTTAAATAGAATGAAAGGCTGAGTGGACCCACTGGGATTTGAACTTTTGACCATGATGTCAAACACAGGCCCCTGCAGTGGATGCATTAGTCTACTGAGCCACCAGACCCGGCACTTTACCTACACAGAGGAGGCATGGAACTGGATTGAGGGATGGCGTGTGGTGGGCCAAAAAGGTGCTAGACCAGAGGAGCAGGAGTCCTGAGGTGGACCCTAAATCGCGGAGATCTGGCTCGCCTGAACAACTGCAGACCTTAGACTTACCTAAAGGCATGTGAGATGTTGATCTATGTGAGGGGCGGTCGCTGAAAATGTTGTGTTATTTTATGATGGGGTGATGAGAAGCTCAGTTGCGTAAGCTAATCTGCACTGGGTAGGGAGACACAGCAGAGAATCCACGGTATTCAATGGGACACTGGTTCTTTTACTTAGCAAGCTAGTGGGAATACTATACTCCGACCACACATCCTGATCGGATTCTACAGTGGTGAAGTTAGTCATCCCATGTTACAATATACTTCGTCTTGGGTGACAGGCACTCTATAAGTTGCGGCAGTCAGTGGGTGATTTCAAACTCATGTAGCAGGGTAACAGGGAGGGGGGAGTTACAGGGTTTATTTCAACTGTTGCTGTTAACTGTTATAACAACTCACTCGAGTTCTTGCTCATCTGCAGAAAGGTTAGGGATAATGGGGCTGCATCATAAGATAAAGGGAGGTAGACCTCACACCGGGCAGTTTACCGAGGGGCAGAGCTCCACAGACAAGCTACACCAATGGAGGGTCGCACACAGAGTGAGATTAACATTTGGAACTGGAATGTAAATGGTCTTGGCAACAGGATTAGGCGTGTGCCGGTGCTTCAGCACTTATGTTGGCATTTCCCTGACTTCATTTTACTCCAAGAAATGCATCTTCGGGGGAATCATTACAAGGCCCTTGATAGATTTAACTATTCACTAGTGGCACATGCGGGCTACACTACTGACTCCCGAGGGGTGGGAATCCTACTTAAGAAAAAGGTACCATTTATCCCACAGCGCACATGGCACGACCCCCAGGGTAGATATGTGGCAATATCCGGAACATGGGAGGGCTGTACACTCAATATATGCTCCTTATACATTCCAATTCAACTGCATGCTGGAACTCTGCCGGAAGTATGTGCCCTGCTTTTGGAGATGCCAACTGGGATCCTTGTCCTGGGGGGAAATATGGATGCAGTGGTTGAGCCAGGATGACTTGTGCTACCATGCAGGGTGAGCAAGGACCACTGCAGCCCTTCATGGAGGCGTTGGACATAGTGGACCTCTGGAGGCTGCACCACCGGCAACAGAGGCAGTACACATATTTCTCTGCCTCGCACAGTAGTTTTTCCTGTCTCTATTACATCTTTACTCAACACATGTGCACGGGCAGATTTTGGGCAGCGATGCACTATGCGAGGGGCATTTCCGATCATTCCGCAGTTGAGGTTCTACTGGGGGGACCCAACAGAGATTTTGTGCTGCCCCCGAGGATAGATCCCTGGTATCTGAAAAATAGGGGCCTAAAGGAGAAACTTAGGGAGGGAGCTGATACATATTTTTACAAAATTCAGGTGACTGTGACCTCCGTGTTTGTCCTTTGGGAGGCGTTCAAGATGGTAATGCGAGGCCAGGCCCAGGCTTTGATAGGGGGCACGAAGAAAGAAAACAGACTTCGATGCTCAGCTATTGAGAGTGATATTAGAGCATTGGAAGCTAGAATGCTGGCTGAAGGAATGGCAGATCTTAGCCATCAGCTGCGTCTCTGACAGCCGGACCTCAGAGCACTGGCAGAAAACAGGACGCAGAGTCACGCACTGGTGATGCAGGCAAACAAATTATTAGCCTGGCTGGAAAAAAGAGACAGGGACTGTTCCTGGGTTTGACAAGTAGTGGACGGGGAGGACGTGCTCCAAACAAATAGTTCATCCATAGCAGACACATTCGCCAGCTATTATGAGGGACTTTACACTTCCACAATATCCAGAACTACTGCAGATTGTTTCGCATTTTTTGAGGGTTTTGTCCCTAGAAATGCTCAGAAGTGAGGAGAGGGAGGCATTGAAAGCTGACCTGGCAGGAGAGGAACTTACAGTGACACCGCGAGACCTGCAGTCGGGGAAGGCAGCGGGCCTAGTGACTTGCAGTTGAATTATATAAAGGGATGGTGGATAAGGTGACTCCGCATATGATTGCCATGTTTCAGCAGGCACGCGAAGGGGGATGTCTGCCGATGGATCAGCGGATAGCCTGTTCTGTGACAAAATATTGAGTGCAAAATATCTATGTACAAAAATATTGAGTCAAAAATATTGATTTTAAAAATATTAACTCCCTATATTTATAGTTAAAATTACAAAAATATCCCCCAAAAAATATCATTTTCACTAATATAGTTGTTTAAAATATGGATTATTAAATATACATACATTTAAATAATAAACATTAATTAACGTAAATATTAATGCTAATATTATCAAAATAAAATATATTTAATAATTTTTGGGGAAAATATAACTAGTATTATTATTTTAAAAAAATTAAAACCAACACATATATTAATATACATATTTTTATTTACATATATCTAATTTACAAATATTACTAATTTCATATTTTTAATTTATATTATTTTTTAATACTTTTTAAATGTAATACTATAACAAATAAATATATATACACATATATCCAATCACATAAAGTTTTTAAAAACAAACCATTGTAATTACAAATAAAAAACTCAAACAAAATAAAAATTTAGAATTTACTAAAAATATGTAAACTTTTATAAATATTATAATTTTAAATAACCAAAAAACATAATAATATACATTTAAACAATATAAAGTAAACTACAAAATGTAAAAATTAATACATATACTATTCCCACTACAACTTATAAATAGCAGACATGGGGCCTCATTACGATGCGGTTCGGACCGCAACCGATGGCTTGTCGGTTGCGGTCTGAACCGCATCTACTGCTGCGGTCCGACTGACCCATTACGATGCGTGCGGTCGGAGGCAGCAGTCGGAGGGACCGACCAATGCCGTCGGGAATATGATGTCGGTTTCCGACAGCCTTTCCATGACTGCCTTTCCGACATGGAAAGGCTGTCGGAAAGTGACATTGGGGGGCCCTAGCAGGGCCCCCTTCATCCCTGGCCATCCGCATCTGGGCCTGGGGGGCACCTATGGGGCCACCCTGAACATCCCTGCACCGTGTGGCAGGCACTGTGCGGTGCCTGCCACACGGTGCAGGGATTGTCACAAACTCCCATTTGTCAATGGGAGCTTGTGCTGCGGGTGGTTTCCGCCCGCCTCACAAGCTCCCATTGAGAAATGGGAGTTTATGACCGCACTATGGGGCAGATTACGATGTCGGGCGTTGAGCCTCCTCCTGACAGTTGGAATCTCCTCGACCATGTCGGAGCCCTTCCGACCGACTCGGCCAGTTTCCATTCCGACCGTCCGATTACGATGTTTGCGGTCGGAATGTAAACCGCGCGGTCATTCTGAATCGGTTCTGAGCGACTCGTGGAGTATTCGAGTCGGTCAGAACCGCATTGTACACCCCTTTGGACAGCGTTTACGCCCTTGGGATTACGATGTTGCTTTCCAACAGCCTTTCCGCATCGGCCTTTCCGAAACGGAAAGGCTGTCGGAAAGTGACTGTGGGGGCCCCTGGCAGGGCTCCCTTGCCCCCACGGCCTATGGTTGATGGCCGAGGGAGTACCTAAGGGACCTCCTTGTAAAACCCTGTACTGTGTGGCAGGCACCATGGGGTACCTGCCACAGGGTGCAGGGTTTTCCCCAAACACCCCATTTCCCCATAGGAGCCTGTTTTACGGCCGGTTGTCAGGCAGAACACGAGCTCACATAGGAAACAATGGGAATCCGACCGAACAGTGTTCGGTCGCATCGTAATCCGGTGGTCGGAACCGCTGACTGCAAGTCACTCTGTCCCGATTCCAAGTCGGTGTCGGGCGGAGGCTTTCCGCCCGACATCGTAATGAGGCCCTAAGTGCGGTCGGTTCGTAATTCAGTGTGCGGAACTGCCAACCTATGGTCGAGTGGTTCCTCTGCCGAAATGGTGTCTCCGACTGACATCATAATAAGGGCCAGAGTTTCAAACTCAGGAGGTGTAAAATTTACAAGTCCCACTACAGTCAATGCAACAGTAAGAAAAGTGTTGGATGTCGGAGGGGTAACATTTTCTATTCCCACTCCACTCAGTACTACAGTAGGGAAAGTGTTGGATTGCAGAGGAGTAAAATTTACTATTCCCACTCCAATGAGTGCAAAAGTAGGGAAAGTGTTGGATTGCGGAGGGGTAAAATTTACCATTCCCACTCCAGTCAGTAAAACAGTTGGGAAAGTTTTGGATTGTGGAGGAGTAAAATTTACTATTCCTACTCCACTCAGTGCAACAGTAGGGAAATTGATGGATTTACTATTAATTTACAAACCATATTAAAAAACTAACACTATGTAAACAAACATATTAAAACATATACAATTAACAAATATATTAAAATACACAAAAATAATTAAAAATCGATATTAACAACAATATTTTTAACATCGATATTACTTACCTTAAAATCGATACTCTTTTCCTTGATAGTCTTGCTCACGATATTCTGTGTCATGATGTTTCCAGCTCAATATTTGTGTCAGTCGATATTACTGACTCAATATTTTGTCTGAACACCGGATAGCCACTATAGTAGTTAATTCATAACAAGCATTAAAAATGCAATAGGTCTCGCCTTTCATTAAGTTAAAGCCATTTGCTTTGCTATACAATACCATTAGCAAAGCAAATAGCTTTAACTTAATCAAAGGCGAGACCTATTGCATTTTCAATGCTTGTTCTGCCTTGGAGTCTGGCAGTTTCACAGGAAGGCACGGTACACCAAGCGGGTGCAATTCAGCCAGTCACAGACAACTACAACGCGCCGACTTCCTAAACAAAGCAACGCCAGAAACACCATCCCCCCAACTAGATGCGTCCTCAAAACGTACCCAGTGCGGTGTCTCACCGCCACTGCTCCCCCTACCCACCCTGGTCTCCAGAAAACCTCGCCCCACACAAAAACCCAACAAGCCTCTGCCAAGTTGTAGTTGTCAGAGGGAACACAGGACGCTTTATTGATGACACTGCAACGCAAAATGAAAGCGCGTCATTAGGGTGGGACTCATTTTAAGAAGAACATGCCGCTTCAAGTGCAATAGGAGGCGGACTCTTGCAAAAATAAAAGGTCCATAATCCGTTGAAGGGCAAGAACGAAACTCATTTCAATTATTTTTGCACATTGCTCTCCATATACGCCCGAGTGAAGCGTCTAGAAGTCACATGACAAAGCCAGTGGTTGGTTACTTACTTCCCAGTAAAATACAATTAAGAAAGCCTTCCGTGTTTCTCTCATGTGTACAACAGCATGCAAATGCAGACTTTCCACCGGACAAGCCAGGGGCTCCGTCAGCCAAAAGCCGTGACAGAGAACAAAACAAGATTACACTATTCAACAACTCGAGCCCAGACCACCAGAGGAGTCACACCAACGAATATGTTCTGATGTGGAGAAACATCACCGCTGTCACTAATGCAATGCGGCTCAACTAGATAAGTAGAGTTGTCAATAGTAACTCCCCATCCTTCCCACAAAATGCGCCCTTTGACAAAAATGTGACTTAAGAATGAGAATGTTTCAGAACAACGCATCTTCTAAATTAAATGAACTGTATATGCCCCCACCCACACCACTGTAGATGTACGGGGTATGTTTCAAGCACCAACCACTTTTGGCACCAAGACAAATAACTCTGCTAAAAAGCCCTGAGGCACACATAAACTATTTGCATTATTGTATTTTGAAGTTTGTTTTTTTGTGCTAAAATGCGACCACCGACACAAGATCACACAAGACAAACAGCAAGACCCGGTCATGGAGCATGTAAATACAAGCACAGCCAAAGCTGACGGCACTCACAATGAAAAGAAAACAGTCTGAATAGTTTAAAGCGCTGAATAGTTTCAGCGCTTTAAACTATTCAGACTGTTTTCTTTTCATTGTGAGCGCCGTCCGCTTTGGCTGTGCTTGTATTTGAAGTTTGTTTTTTTGTGCTAAAATGCGACCACCGACACAAGATCACACGGGACAAACAGCAAGACCCGGTCATGGAGCATGTAAATACAAGCGCAGCCAAAGCGGACGGCGCTCACAATGAAAAGAAAACAGTCTGAATAGTTTAAAGCGCTGAATAGTTTCAAGTAATAACAAGCATGCAAACACTCGCTCCAATGAGCACAATCAAAGATTGCCGACTCTTTTTTTTCAATATTTGATGCTTTTAGTAAGCAGAGCAGCATGCTGCGCTGCTTATTAAAAGCATCAAATATTGAAAAGTACAGTTTGCCGAGCCAAAAAAAAAAGTCCCCAGAGTGTCACGCCGCCAGTGAAGCATCCAGTCCCCGCGTGCACATCTTCTGTCCGTCTGCGTGCACGCTTGGAAACCATATCGATTCCAAAAGGCCCTCGCATGGCGAAAGCAGCGCATGCACGCTGCTAACGCCAGGCGAGACCTAAAAAGGGCAAGCCGCCGACTGACTGTGGTTCGTACAGACCCATATCCTTGCTAACTGTCGAGGCTAAGGTGCTAGCTAAAATACTGGCAGCCAGACTGCACACAGTCTTTATCTCGATTGTACATCCTGACCAATCGGGCTTTATGCCACACAAAAACACCCGTCTCAACCTGCGACGCCTATTTGGAGTGCTACATGAAATGGGACGGCCTCGAACAGAGCCGGCGGTGTTAACGTCCCTCAATGCCAAGATAGCATTTGATAATATTGAATGGAACTATCTGTTCACCATGCTGACAAGGTTGGGCTTTGGACCAACATTTTGTGGCTGGGTTCGACTACTGCACCAGGAGCTATTAGCTAGGGTGCAGGTCAATTGAGCGGTCTCTCGAGCTTTTGCCCTGCAGAAGGGCACCAGGCAGGGCTGCCTTTTCTCCCCCATGATATTTGCCCTGGCCCTCGAACCTCTTGTGGCCTGGATCCAGGAGGGCCCACTGCCGCATGGGGTGAGGAGCGGCAGGGAGGGGGAGTGGGAGGAAAGTATCTCACTTTACGCCGATTACATCTTGCTCTACCTGACCCAAACGACCCTCTCCATCGATACTGCATATTTTCAACCTTTTTGACAGCTATTTGGGCTACCACATCAACTGGACAAAGTTGCTGGTCAGCCCCTGTCAGGTGACATCCTGAGGCTCCCCCAGTCCTGCGAGGCACCTTTGGCCAGGGAGGGTTTCATATACCTTGGGATACATATTACACGAGACCCCCAGGAATTTATCCACAAAAACCTTCTCCCACAATTAGAGAGGCTGAGAGGGGATTTCCTGTACTGCGGCACTCTGCCACTATCCTTGATGCACAGAGCAGCGCTGTACAAAATAATGACACTTCCACGCCTTATCTATGTGCTCCAAAACACGCCCTATACAGTTCCACACGAGTTCTTTTAGAAAATTTAACTTGAAGTCCGTTCACTGTTGTAGCAGGGGGGTTTGCCATGCATTGCGTTATCCAAACTTCAGAGGGGGGGTTTATGACGGCGGGTTGGTGGTTCCAGACATATTCAAATATTACTGAGTGATGCAGCTGATGATGGACAATGAATGGGTCTTCGTAGACCGCCAAGCACCAGCATATGGATTGGACAGAGAGGTTATGTTATGTTAGTGCCATTTGTAAAGCGCAACTGTTACCCAAGGGTGTCCTGGCGCTATCTACAGTCCTCAAGATGATGGGTCGCAGAGGCCATGAGGCACTCCTCTACCGGAGGAGAAGAGAGCAAGAGATGCCACCACACACCCAGACAGTAGTTAGAATATGGAGGTAGTTCATTAAGTATTTGGCCTGGAGAGGCATACTCACCAACATGACACCGTTATGGGACAGCGATCTGCTACACGAGGTGGGTGAACTGAAGGGCTTCTAGAGATGGGAATTAATAGGAATTGAACACTTGGGGATGTCTAGTAGGATCAGGCCTTTATATCATTCGAGGACTTGAGCCAGAAATACGAGTTGGCGGATGTGGAAAGATATAGGTACCTGCAGCTGGGGCACGCCCTTAGGAGACACATACAGAAAATTGGTAATTAATTCCCCTGATTCATTGGTTGCATTTCGAGAAGCCTCAGTGGAAGACCTCTGCAATTTGGAGGATGATGACTGGGTGAAAGCAATTCAGAGTCCACGTGAGATATCAATACGGGCTCGGTTTTGGCTAGTTCAAATTACAATTTTACATACATCCTACTACTCAAGGACACTGCTAGGCAAAATTGGGAGGGCAGCGACATTGGCATGCCTCCAGGGGTGCGGACAGGAGGGGTAAATGTTTTCATATTTTGTGGGGACGCCCGGTAATACTGGAGTATTGGACTGGGGTCCCACTGGATGCAAAGTGGCTTCTATTAGCAGTGTCGGGAGAGCAGTCCTGGCCTAAACACCAGACAGTCTGGCTGATGCTGGCTGCCGGGGTGGCCAAGCGGAATATTGTGAGAGCTTGAGGTAGTGCTGATCCACCAAGACTTACTGAGTGGGAGTTCGATCTAGACTGGTGCCAGAGAGCGCAAAAGGTAGTCTATCAGCTTGGGGGCTGCCCTAAAAAGTGGGAGAAGGTGTGGGAAGCCTGGCAAGCATTTAGGAGGTACTGACAGGTGGGGTGGGTCTTCTAGGAGACAGACGATACACTATGCTTGATTGAAGGTGGAAGCCTGCTGTATAAAGTATAATGGGCCTAAAAGGGCCACTTTCACTTATCATCCATGTTCTGCCTTCGCTGCTGTCTATTCTTGACTACCATGTATGGAACACAATATTTAACATGCCTTTCCTGTAGACACTGTATGATGAGCATGGTTTAAATAAAAAGAGTTTAAAAAAATGTCTAGAAACTTACCTTTCGATATTTTTCCGCTTGATATTGTGGTCACAATATTGAGACCCGTCGATATTTAGGATTCAATATTCCCACTCTAGACAGATGCCATAATAGGCAAACTATTTGGTGTTTTTTAATCTATCTGTTATGTGTTACCCATAGAGCCATAAGTTAGAAGTAATAGGTTTATTGGAGATTCTGGGCAGGAGTGTTATATCTCAAGCACTACGTTAAAATATTTGAATGAACTACTGAGCAGGAATGTGAAGAAAACCATACCAGCCTCTGCATATATGTAGTCAGAGAGTTATTGAAAGTTAAATGGTATAATATAGGCATGCTGCTGGTTCCGAAGACTAATTCTTAATCACGTGTACGATAAGATGACATAGAAAACGGTGTTTGTACCAATTCTGATGACACTATAACATGAATAAGAATATTGATGCCATGTATGCAAAAATTGCAAGATTAGGATTTACTCAGACACAAGGAGATAAGTATCAAAGTTTGTGCATGGTGGGGCAACTTATAGGATAGAAATGGTAATAACAGTAAATAATTTCTCTATGCACAATTAAAAAGGAATAACAAATTATTGTTCTATTTAGTGAGAAGCATGTATGATAAAAATGTAATGCCAGCTATTGATAACTGGTTGCAACTACCACATTCAAACATAGCATGGGAAAACATTGGGTAGTCAACTCTTATTTGAGCATAAGCAGAAAAATGTCCTATGCAATAAAAGTACAAGGTTCGAGCGGGGGAGGTTTGATAACATAAAAGTAACTGTGTTCAGACTGTAGTGTATGAGACCATTTAATGCCCTGAGACAGAACATCTGCAAGACCCAGGGTGCGACCATCACTTTATTACCATTATACAATGTCAGTTCATGTACAAGTAAATACTTTCCAAAATTGATTTTCCTGAAGGTATTGGTACTCATGGTTAGTCTTATGTCCCTTTTCAACTGACTTTAATCCCATAATCCAGTGCGCTTCGGACCTTATCACTTACTCTAGGATTCCACCTCATATGTTCTTCCGACACTTATCTAACACGAGTCCTACTACCAACACATATTTGGTTAGTATTGAATTTGATCTCACTGGAAGGAAAGAAACCAACAAGGTAAGGATCGGTGTACAAACCTGCTCAAGGTCCACAGGCAACAAGTCACAGTAGCAGACTCCCCAGTTGTAGAACCCACGGCTGATAGTGTTGATACCATGCTGGATATCACTATTATTAATCTGTCTGACAAAATATTGAGAGCCTCCTTTACTAAAGAATGACTCGGGTGGAGCCTCCGCAATGAGAATTCTGATTATGGAGATTCCACCCCACGTGCGGAGACCCCCTCATGACTGCGGGGCCTCCACCATGAGTGCGGAGGCCCTTTGTGAATCAGGTCCACAGTGTGTAAATTTAGCAGTGTTCTTTGTACTTATTGTCCTGTAATTCTTTTGTGTATCTTCTATGTGGATGATCACTGCTACTACAGCTGTTACAGTTCTTGATTTCAGAAAGCAAGATTTAGCCCTCGAAAGGGTCGGGATCCACACTTGACGGCGAAGGTGCGCAATCGGTCACTCACACTTTGAGGGTCTGCATCATGGGATAGGCAAATTGTTCCGCTTGTCCATTTGCCCCAGGTTCATCCTATGTGCCATAAGTGATTAACGCTGCATGTCCATCCGACCCAAACTCCTCACACTTCTGTCCATGCTCATCAAGCGCCTAAGTCTGTCCAAGGGCCTCAAGGTTCTCAAGCCAGCTGTCTGTATATCTCAAACCTAACACATCACCTTTCAATATGCCACAACCTTCTGCACTGCCTGTCCCTGTTCCCAAAGCTTCTCACAGTTTGCCTTTTTGCTATGAGCTCCTCGCACTGCCCTTCTTGAACCCAAAGCTTCTCAAGAGCCTCGCTGTATATTCTAGGCTCCTCGCACTGTCTAGTGTTTAGCCCAAGCCCCAGGACTACCAGCTAGTGTACAGGCAGCTTCACCCACTGGTTGCCAATGGTCTGAAAAGCCCCTCTTTGTATCTGACAATGTAATCTCCATCTCTCACGCTATCCCACAATATCCCAAAGTGTCTCACTATCGTGCCCCATACCCCTGACAATTTTATAAACATTCTCTAAGCCTCCATGGATGGCTCTTCCTCAGGAGTGGAGAAGTGTCGCCCTGCCTGCTGTGAGCGCAACAGGCAAACACGAATAAATAAAATGGCATGTCAATACCATTTTATTTTTTTGCCACCGCACCGGCTCACGCTGTGTACAGCGCAAGACTGGGGGCAGGGCTTAATCCTGCAAATGCAAAATGACAGCACTGGTCTTCAGTGCGCATGTCAGATTGGTCGGCCTTCTTGCAATGGCCAGCCTGACATGCGCACTGTATACCCAGCAATCCAAAGGCTGTGAAACAGCTTGGGGTTGCTAGCACAGGCCCCCAGCCTCAAAATGAGCTCTGGGAGAGCCTGCTCCCACCAATCCTGGAGCTGCTTCCACAGCATGAGAGCATCTCCAGGACTGGTTGGAGTTGCATTCCACAAGCAGGAAATAAGTCATTCCTTTTCATGCTCGTGGACAGCAAAGGGAAGTGCTGCACCGGTCGTGCTCCTGAATCTTTGGTGAGTCATGAACCTTCGCGCCCCACCATTTTTTATTTAAGCTGGCCACCACTGCAAGCCTCTCACAGTGTGTCCCCTAGTACACATGTTGTATCTGTGCGCCTTCGAATTATACTCTCCTGTGAAGATGGGTTGCTGAGATTAAACCCTCAACTGGCAGTTGCTGTTGATTGTTGTGCTGAGCAGCAGTGCTGCTGTGGGCTCCGTCTACCCAATAAAGATCTTCCTTTCCTCAGCAGGGCTCATGAGTGGCAAGTCAGAAGATGCACAGGCGCCATCTTGAAGTCCATTGTCTTATCCGCCCACAATCAGTAAGGGCCCCTTGGTAGCCGCCTCAGCTTTTAAACATACCAATGGAGGTTGACGTGGAATCCCTCTCTCTTCGTAAGGTGTATAACTAAATTGTTGGTGAGATGTATTCAAGATATAAATTAGATTCCATATCTTGATGTTAAACTGATATCTAAACAATTTTAACACATTTAAAGAAGCAGTGAACTTTACTTTTGCACAGAGGGTGTGCATGAGGATGAGAGGAGGAAGGCGCTGCATTGTTATGGTTGGAAGATACAAAAGTCTGAGAAACATCCAGAAAGCGCAAGAGGTGAAAGGGAAATGTAAAGACGGGGAGAATGGATAATGAGGCATTTCGAGGTTGAACAAAGCGGCTGGGATTTGCAAATGTGCCAGATTGGGGAAGTTATGTAATTATTGGGGTCTGCGTAAGTACAACACTCATTGTTATATTAATCAAGATACAGCGTCATGAGGTGAAGTCATGAGATGGAGTCCTGGGACATACAAAACTCTGGTGCAAGTGGTGCGTCACCTCTGCTTCTTTGGGGTGGATTTGGTGGGCCTCTTGGGTAATGGGAGACATACTTGCTCATGGTAGTGGAAAAGTTGGTGATGTTGCCTAAAGCTACAAGGCTTTTTTATGAACCACATTATCATAGTACAAGTTATGTATTATGATAATGTGGTTCGTAAAAAAAGCCTATTTGTAAAGGCTTAGGGCCTAATTACGAGTTTGGGGTCCATAGGAACTCCAAACTCACGGTGGAAGTACCGCTGCACCAGTGGTCCAACCGCCGTATTACGAGTACGGCAGTCGGAACTCCATGGGACTGTCTCAACTGCCAGGGATTTGCGATCCCTGGCATTGGCGCGGCAGTCTTTAGACCGCAATATACTTGGTGGTGCCACTGTGGCACCGCCAAGCATATTACGAGTTTCCTCACCTCCACAGTTTTCATGGCGGTGAGGCCACCATGAAAAGTGTAGTGGTGAGAAACAAAGGGGCCCTTCAGGGCCCTCTATTGCCTTAGGGCCAATGGGTGCCTGTAGGGGGCACATGTTCTGCCCCCCTGTGTGCAGTCACCCCCTTTCCTGCATGGCATGGACTTTACAGTCCATGCTGTGCAGGAACTGACTTTGGCGTTCCCATTGTGGTGCCTTTTAATAGGCACCAATGTGGGAACGCCAAAGGACTGCCCCGCCGGACCATGAGATTACTTGTAACCTGGCCGGTGGCTGGCGGTTGAGTTTGGCAGTCCTGGAGCGGGGTGCTGGCATGGCGGCCCGCTCCAGCACCCCCAAACTTGTAATCAGGCCCTAGTGACTGAGTTGTGGTGGTAAAGTTCTGGATGGATTGTGAAGTCTAGGATATGGTGGTAATTTTCTCAGTTGCGGCAATGATGCTCTGAATTAGAAAGGTTAAGTTCTGGATTGTGATCATGAAGGCCTAGCATATGGCGGGGAAGTGCTGGGATGCGGTACTGATGCTGTGAGTTGTTTTTGCGAAGCTCTGAGTTTTGCCCATTAAGCTGTGGATTGCAGTGAAACTCTGCTTGTGGTGCTAATGTCTTAGGTTTTGATGGTCAAACTGTGGGTTATGCTGGTGAACATCTGGAAAGATATGGTGATGTTGTAATTTGTTTTTGTGCAGCTCTGGGTTGTGGTGGGTAAGCTCTGTTTTGGTTATAAAGCTTCAACATGGGAAATTCGTGATGTTGCTGAAGCTCTGGATGAGACTAATGCCAAGGTTTATAGTGGTGAAGCTCTGGGATGTACCTGAAATATTCTAAATCATTTTTGTAAAGCTCCGGGTTTTGGTTGTGATGTTCTATGTTATGTTAGTGATGCTCTCAGTTGTGCTGAAGCTCGCGGATATGGTGGTGAAGCTCTGAGTTGGAGTGGCTGGGTCGTGGGTGCTGGCTGTGAAGCTCCAAACGATGGTGATGAAGATCTGGGTTGTGTCAGTAATACACTGCATTGCGTTGGCTAAGCTTTGGATTGTTTCATTTAAGCCCTGAGTTGTTGTGATCTAGCTTTAACTTGTGGTGGTGATGGTCTGGGTTTTGAAGCTGGAGCTCTTGGTTATATTATAGTACTGAGTTGCTTTAGTGAAGTCCTGGTCCATAGTGGAGAAGCATAGATTTGTGTTGATCAGACTCTGGGTTGTGGCGAAGAATATCTGTGTTGTGGTGATAATGATCAAGGTTGTGGTAATGCAGCTTTTGAGTTGTTTTGTCAAGCTCCTTTAATGTGGGAAAGAGTGGTAGAAGTGTTATCTATTAGATATATCACCAAGAAGTACAGAGTGATATAATCAAGCCAAGGGCAATAACAGTGTTAAAGACACTGAACCCGAGTTTATAATAAAGTTGAGGGCCTTTAACAGCAGTTTTAGCCCGAGGCAGGAATCCTAAAACGCTCATAGAGCATTCCACCCAACTGGGGTTAGAATTAAAAAGGAAGAAAAAGAAAGACGAATGTTGGAGCAGAAGGTTTGCATCATATAGTATTGGTCATGAGTAAGTTAATTGTCTTCAATTTACCTCTCAACATTCCAATGTTCTCACTGGTGATACTCATCCCATTGAGCAGAAAGATGCACAAGGTAGAGAGAAAAGGGTAAAAATGGAGGGCTGTTCCAGAGGAGCATGGCAGCACTGATGGCAGAGAATGGTAAAGGTGGAAAGGTGAGTGCTTCATACCAGAGCTGCAGAGTGTTTGAAAGAATTGAAGAACTTTCCAGGAAACCTGACATTGTTGAGGATTCAGCCGCTGGAAGAACTGTTTAGGTGGTCCAGAGCAGCTTGTTATCAGTGAGGCAAGAGTGATGAAACCATGTGAATGTGCCTGGGATCTCTACACTACAGAAAAAGAGAGACAGACACAGAAAAAGAGAGAAAAAAAGTAAGAGAGAGCGAATGAGACAGAGAGAGGGAGAGAGAAAGATAGATAGATAGATAGATGGATGGATGGATGGATGGATAGATAGATAGATAGATTGATTTGAAGAATACCGCTAGAGAACCCTCTCATCATTTGAAAAGAGCCGAGAAATATCCTGATTCAAATTTGTGAGGTGAAGTGTGGAAGAGGAGAGGTGTCTTGTATCAAGGCGATGTGATCAATTTTATTTGGTGTTTTGACAAGAAAGTAGTGTAAACAGGTGAAAATGTCGAAGGAAATGACAGGAAAATCCTACATTATTGAAGAAAGAGTGGTATGAATGGGAAAGGTTACTGGTATTTTCAGTTATAGAAATGTTGAAGGAGACAACTGCGCCACATAAATTGCACATCTTGAAGGAGATTGCGGTGCTAATTGAGAAGTGTCTTGGCAAAGTGAAAAGAATAGCTGAAGTTGAAGAGATATCAGTGGAATCTTTCATGATGGTGGAGAGAGTAGCATGGATGAAGGGTTGTGTTTGTGGAAAGCCACATTCTTCCTGCATTCAGTGGAAATGAGTATCCCAGTCACAAGGTGTTGCAAGTCCCAATGGCATTAACACAAGAAGCATCTTCCTTCAAAAATGTAATTTTTAATATAAATATATTTGTATTACAAATACACTAATATTGAGATACACACACCAGAATAGTTCCACAATGTCCATCTCATAAGCATACATTTAAATGGTATCTGCATTATATCTACAGGTAAAAAATAGTATCTTATTAATAAATATACAATATTTTACATCCATCACATTTCTTGAATGTGTGAATTTGTTTTGTAACATTACATTTACAGTTTGTTCAGGATTCAATCCTTTTACTTATTCGTAGGGAACTCTACGTTAGCACAAAGACACCTGAAATTACCTGTCAGGTGTCATTTTAGATTCAATATTTTTATATATTTTATACAGAACCCCCAAGCACAAGGAAGAAAAAAACAGAAATCAATGTTTCTTCTCAGATCACACTTCAACTATCTCCCAGTTTGGGGAAAGCCGGGCTAACTGCAGCAAAAACTATTGCTTTTGTGATTCCCAAAAACATTTGCGGCCAGGCAAAGTGAGATTGTTTTGATGTGAAGCCAGAGAGACCAAAATTAGGATTTGCTCCACACCTCAAGCACAGAGATGACTGTCTTCATACAAAAATTGCCTTAACAGTAGTTGATTGTTTATCCTTAACTAGGTTGGACGTTTTGCCCTGCATCCCAATATAGTTTGTGGGAAAATTGTGTAGGGAGAGGTGGTCTACTTTTGTGTTTAACTGATGATGGTATCAGATATTTCCTTTATTCCACTTGTCGGGTGTGTGAATAGTGGACTGAGAAGAAACATTTGTCGTACATCCTGTTGCTTTTGCTGTTTCACTGGATCCAAACTTTGGAGAATGTTTAGCAATTGGCACCAAGGCACACATTTCATCAAAAAAACTATTCAGTTATTACTCCTCAAATAACATACAAAGATATTCACTACAAGTGAATACAGTTACATTATGTAAGACTGCTTGCAATGTCCCTGATGTTTAGGCAGGAACCACTCTTTTTATAGCTGAATACTTTAATTTTCCCCTCCCTCTTTGTACAAAGGAAGATATTGTATCGTGTACATCATCCACGTTTATATAAAAAAATAGATAGAGATCCCCTTCCCCAAAACCCAAATGTAAATGCACTAGCCAAGGCGAAACTGAAGACCAAAAAGTCATCGTTCTCCTTGTGGTTTGGTAGAAGAAGCTCCACGAAATATGACAATATGCCATACTTAATGAAGTAAGTCACAGACTTATTTCAGAACGAAGGATCACCTCCGCTTCCATCTGCAAGGAAACAGAAAGGAAAAAGGAGAAAGGAGAACAGTTAGACATCTGGCCAACATAGTTCAAAATGAAGTAGGCAATTAACAATCCCCATTGGACCTTCTGTTTCTCGTAAAATGTATTTTCCTGTGTTTATCCCAAATGTACCCCCCCCCTAAATCTCTTGTATACAATTTGCGAATTCTGTAAAGCGCTCTGTTACCCTTACGGGTCAAGTTTACTTGTGTTTATCCCAAATGTATCCACCACCCCCCTCGAAGTCTCTTGTATACATCTTGTGAATCCTGTAAAGCGCTCTGATACCCTAACGGGTCAAGTTCGCGCTCTATAAAACACAAATAAATAAATAAAAACAAAGATACCTATGCTTCTTTAAAAAGCAGACTGCAAGTCCACTTCCCCCATTACTCTTTCATAATTGTTTGCAGGTTCCAGACTCCTACATGCCTCTACTGCACCTACTTTGCAAGACCCAAATTGCCTGGCACCTCTCTAAGTTCTTGTTTTCAAATGCCAAATTTGCCATTCTTTACTCCTATCTTCACAAGTTCTAAGCCACTAGACTTCAATACTATTTCCCAAAACAAACCCTCCTTTACCAGACCCCACATATTCACTATCCTTCAGTTGCTACCAGTGACCCACCCCTCATGCAAAAACATGCCAAAGGAGTCCCAGTGTTTTACTTAATCTTACCATCATGAAAGCTGTCGTGCGGATGACTCTGGAGTTGATACAACTCATCATTAAACCCATCACACGGGGACCTTGAGGCACGTGTCTCAAAGGCTGTTTCATACGAGGCCAATTCTTCCAGGAAGGACTGCTCTTCTGGAGACAGGTCCATCGACGGAGACGGAGGCAAGAGGATTTCCGCCTCGTTACTAGCTTCGACGTCCAGGCAGAATGGACTACTGACATTGCCACACAACTGGTGGGGGCACCGGGCACCTGAGCCGCTCCTCTCAAAAAGAGGCGGGGACAGGTCTCGAAAAATGTTCTCAATGGAGTTCTCTTCCAGGAAGTCTTCCTCTGTGCAGGCCAGGAAGGAGAAGTCAATGCTCCTCCAATGTCTGAGAGGCAGGAAGTCTTGGCAGCTGCTTGGCAGGCTGGAAGGAAGAGAAGAGCTTCGGCTGACATTGGTATGCCTGGCATACGTCTGCTCTAATAAAGGTAAGTCCTTAGTAGCAAAAGAATTGAAGTCTTCAGCCAAAGTGCTGATCTGCTTGGCCAGGAGGTCAATTTCTGTCTTCTCCTTTTCAGAATATCTGAAGAGGGTCTGCTTGATAGGCGATGCTTCTGGAGTCAAGATACTGTCCGGAATCATGGGCACGTCAATGTACAGGGGACCTCTAACTTCAGGTACCGTCATGACTGTGCAGTCCCCATCACCCGGACTTGGGGTGGGGGGTAGCTTCTCATAGAGAGCACTGCTATTGTCTGTAGAGTAGTACAGTTCTTCTGTGGTGGTTGTGGTGGTCGTAGTGGTAGTGGTAGGAGTAGTGGTTGTTGGGGCAGTAGTTTGAGGGTATGACTCTTGGGAACTGAACATAAAGGCACACCCTTGATGTGGAGTATAGGGGGGAGTGCAGACAAGGTCTTTGGAGGAACTGCTCGGGACCTCCCTCCTGAAGGTTTGCTCATAGGTCGTAGTAGGTAGAAAAATACATTCTGTATAGCAGAAGTCCTGGTCTTTCCCTTGCGGTCTGGCAGTAGAACCAGTGGCCTCCTCCAAAGAGGAGATATCACCCTGATCCATTGTCATTTGGCCGAGATGAATGTCTTCTTGGCTGAGGCTGGTGCCACCAGAATACTCCTGGGGGCACTCCACATTGCAAACCCCACTGAAGTCAAAGGTCTGAATGGACACACCACTGGTGGGAGTGCTGGCGACGGGGGTGAAGACTTGATCTGGGCTTGAGAGATGCCCAGGAGACAGAAGGCTCTCCTGAAATGGCGTGGTTGTACTGAAGACGTACGTGAGCTGTGTCTCTTCAGATGTTAGCTGTTGTCTTAGGCACCAGGCTTCTGGCTCACTAAAAAAGGCAAAAGCAAGAGGTGGTGCTGTTAGCATTGCCTACAGAAAGATATGGTGACAGCTAAACTCCCTTCTTTTACCAGCTAGCATTATTTTTTGTTACTGGTTGTATTTTTTCCCTTTGTAGACCCCCTTTCTTTACATTTTCTCTAAACCTAGTTTTCCATTTTCAGGCTCGAACGCCATGCAACACATTGAATGAGTTGATTTTTTTTTTGTATGGTATTTTGTAGCCTTTATATTAAATGGGTCATTGTCTCAATATTAACGTATGGAGCAGTCCTTTAAAGCACACTAAAATCAATTCTTGTTGTACTACTGATTCAGCAAGACCCATGAACCAACCCATATTGAAATCTATGCATCATTTTACTCTTCTAGCCGTCCTGCCCACAATGAAACAATTCCCCTGCCCACTTTCTTGGCCCTTTCTTTATCTTCTATACTCATAATTTGCATGTTCCTCTTGGTGCACACCTGATAATGTAGTTGTAGCAGGTGAACGGGATCTCAGAACTATCCTGCTGGATAAGGCAGTAAATCCACACCCATCCCTGGTCCTTCCTCTGTAGGCGGATCACCACTTCCATTCGGGGCTCATTTCTGTCACCCACTGTCATTGAGGAAGAGAAGAACAGAGAAGTTAGTAAGAGCCGTTGAGTGCCCGTTGAACTGCCAATTACTACCATTGAGTAACAAGTGTAGATGCAGAAGATTGATCCTTACCTAAGCGGCAGTGGCGGGCGGACGCGTGGCTCAGATCCTCAGGGTGCATCAAGCTGTACCAGGACTTGCCGACCAGTTCATTCTTCTCAAAGCCCAGATGCAGCTCAGCACTGTTGACCAAAGAATGCAAGAGGTTAATGGATGTACAAAAACCCCAACTGGGTGGACATTGAATTTCTACCCTTCTTAGATCTTGAGTTTCCCAATTTGCCCCACACCGTTTCCAATTATACAATGTCATAATGTTTTCTATTTCTAAAGGACAAACTGAATTGTTGCTAGACTGGCAGAAGTCATTACCTAATCTGTGATGCGCATTTTATTTATTGAACCCATTAGGATGAAAGGATAAGGTGGCTATCTTTAGCTTTGGACCTTTGTACTGAAAGCTACAGAAGGTGATTGAGCTATCTTGGTGTGGTATGCGGTTGAATATAGGACTGTTTGTCTTTCATTTACTAAGGGCGTTTTTTTTTGGCGTTATCCCATGGCTACTCAACGGGGTATATTCGGAGGTGGTATTCTGTATTACAGGTTGGTAAATTACCTTTCCATGTTCCCAATTTCCAATTAAACCTCCTCCCTGTGACTTCCCGCAGTACAGTGGTACCATGTCCTGTTGACTCACCTGTCTGAGACATCCAAGATGGACATGTCCTTGGCGTGCTTGCTCTCAAAAAAAGCCTGGAAGAAGGTGTTGTGGGTGACCTTTGGCTTGGGGTCCAGGGGAATGCAGAAGGCTGTGAACACCGGGTTGGAGGACCAGTAGGAGCCCGCTGGGGGTTGGTGGAACCGCCCCTTGATGAGCACCAGCTTGTTGCCGGCACTCTGCCGCCTGACCGTCTTGGAAGTGTTGAAATGGCAGCGGAACATACGATCAGCTGAAGAAAAAGGGAAGGGATTGTCAACTTGGGTATACATGGGAGAAAAAGGGTGTAGGGTTGGGGGCTGCTACCTGAAAGAGGGAGGGGAATGTCAGCTTGGAAAGACATGGGAGACAAAAGGATGTAGGGCTGGGGGCTGTTCCTTTTTCACAGGACTTTTGCTCACCTGTATCTGTAGGCGATGGTACGGCCAACTGACTCCTCATGACAAAATGGTCGGCAGGGTCAATGACGTCATAGATGCAATCTCCTTGTGCCACAAGATCCACCTGGAGGGGAGCAAGCCAGTAGACCCAGTGGTTAGAAAATAGCACTAGTCAGAAGGCATCTCATTCACCATTTCTCAATCACAATGATATATCTTAACCTCAGTCACGCTCGACTTCCCATGTTACTAACAAAACTCAAGAACTGCTATGCTACGTCCCAGTACTCCTAGAACTAAGGATCATGGAAGAGAGTACCCAGTTATTTTAACCCCAGCATCACCACTTCACCGAAATTGTGTGACCCTGTTCCATTATGCCTTTTTCCCCTTGATGTGCCATATTTGGAAGCAGCCACAGGTGGTTCAATGCTCAGTGTGTACTCTACGAGAAACCTCACTCTCCGGGGATTTCAGTATAGAGCACCTTTAATGTATATTGTGTTTTGGAGAACAAAAATCAAATTTGGCTAGCATTTCGATTTGCTGTTTTTTTTTAAAAATAACATCAGTAGTCGAGTAAATCGCCAATTAAAAAAATTCAGCATACACTGAAAACATGTATATATTGTCTTAACAGTAATTGAGTAAATATGCTCCCAGTATTGACAGACAAGAGAACAGAGGCGCAAGGAGAAGTCATTTGCTCAGGATCACACAGTCTGCCCAGGTGTCGAGGCTGACAGTAGTGCCAATGTTTCCTAGTTCTACGATAACACAATTCAGCTAATGCTGCCATAGTGTGTGCACCTACTCCCAAACCCTGCACATTTGGCGGAAACCTCTTACCATGGAATGCCCCAGATGGTCAGCGACGTTTTCGGACACGTAGATGAGCTTGCCCTCGCTGGTAAAGGCGAGCAGGAACCCCGGGAGTGTCTGCACGAAGTCGCTCAGGTCTTGGGGAGAGAGGAGCTCTTCCAGCTCTTGCAGAGGCGAACCTGTTGAGAGGGGAGAGAAGAGGAAAGGGGGGAGAGGCGCATGAGAAGTGGTCGGCAAGCTGCTTCCTAACATCCATAGCAACTGGGTCCGCGCTGACTCAACGCTGCAGCAAAACAGCGGAGGAGGGTGGAGGGGGGCGGATTGACGCCGTCAGCTCTGGACGCCTGGGGCCACCTCAGAATTTCACATCTTAGGTATGCATCTTGAAGCCCGCACAGCAGCCGTAGACAGATAACAGGCGCCATATGTACAGCAAGAACCCTTGGTAGCAGGCGAGCAACAGCTGTGTATTTCCTTAGCCTATTCAGCACCCTGGACAGCAAATCCTCACGCGCTATGTCGTTTCAACACCGTGGACAGCTTCCCAGCTTCAACTACGCAAATTCCGTAACTTGGGCGGCAAGCCAGCTTGTTCAGCACCCTGGATAGCAGACTCACACGCTATGTATATTGGACCCCAGACAGCATGCTCAGCACCACAGAGAGCAGCAGACCAGTGACCGCAGCATATCCAGCGCCTTGGACATTGTACCAGCGTGCTTAGATGCCCGGAGAGCAGGCTATTGATAGCTGTGTGCATGCATACAGCACACAGGACCTAGCCATGTACGTTCAGCACCTTGGCGGCAATCTACAATGAGATACGCGTGCGTGCAATCAGGGGACGCACCTGGGAGGGGGCATTAGGTAATGGAGCGCATATGTTCAGTACTCAAAATGGGGAATAGTAGCGGCATTCGGACTATAGCACATATTTCATAAACTGGACAATGAATCAGCAACTCATACACATTAAGCTATAGGGGACAGATAACTATACAAAACTAGCTACAAATGTACTTTCAGCTCCCGACTAATAGACCCGCTACAGGAACCCCTCAGCTCTGTGAACAACACAGCAGTTTCCGGCGTCTTTGCATCACCCTAGAAAACCACGCGCGCGAGTCTACATTGATAGCAGCAACAGGTGCGATCAGCACCGAGGACAGCGCTCAGCAGTAAGGCACATTGCCGGTCTTAAAGCCTACTCTAGAACAGACAACGCAGCGAAGACTGCACTCTGCAACAGGTAGGCAACTTCACAGCCGGTGTCGGTGTCACATTCTGTAGAACTGCCAACCCGTTTACCCTGCTCTTTCGATCTGTCTGCCAGCTCAGCCACGGGACAGGTGGTAGTGGTAGGGTTATCTTCCGCTCCGAGCACTTTCCCTTATACTTAACATTACCAATTCGCTCTAGCATGAAATGTTAGGCAAGGGGGTCACTGCGGCTAAACGAGCCTGCCGTGCAAGCACATTCTCAATGCCAGCCACCCCATCTACCTCCCCACCAGGAGACAAACTCCAGGCATGTCTGCTTACCTCTGGAGAAGAAGATGGATTTCCGGGTGTACATGCACGCCAGGGACATGATGTGCAGGTAGGAGAGGCGGACCTTGTCCCCTTCTGAGATGGGGAGCAAGTCCTTCAGGTTGCGGATTTCCGCGTTAATCTGGTCCCTCCGCGCCTTGGAGGCCCCCTTGGTGGAGCGATACATTTTGAGCAGGGTTCCCCTCTCTGCGGATTTCAGCAGTGCCTACTCTCCAGCCTTGAAATCCTCTGGTCCTCTCTTCCCCCGGGGCCCCTTCCTTCGGCTCAACAGTTGGATTCTTCCTAGTGTCCTCCGCTCTCTCCAGCCCTGCAGATGCCACTCTAGTGAATCTGATTGAGGCATCCCTGGCTGACGGCCCCCTTATATAGGCTGAGAAGTGTGTGGGCACTGGTACCTCAAGGGGGGGTTGGCAGGAGGGGAGGTGGGCGGGAAGATATGTTTGCATCAATGGGAAGACATGGCAGAGGTTTGAGCTCGTCTTTCTGAATAGAGAGAGACGTCACCAATGACGCTGCAGGAGAAGGGGGGCTGAAGAGGGAGGGAGAGCCAGAAACATACTCTGTACCCAATTAGGAGAGGGGAATGGAACGCTGGCACAAGCACCGCTTGCTTGTTGCCACCACATAAAGCCAGGCAGACCCTCAGAAGCACTAATAAAACCCCCTGAGGCTCAAACCAGTGCAGGGCTGCTCAGAACACTAGCCCCTCGCCTCTTTGAGAATCCAGCAGCTCCCAAACCCCCAAACACCACCCCCGTCCTCCCTTCCCTCTATTCCTTCTCAGTTTGGGGGACCTCTTAAGGTTTAAGCAGATAGCAGTGGATGTAAGTTCCTTTTTGAGCCTTCAGTGTTACATTTTTTTGTCGGGTTGGCTCTTGAAGAAAGGTTGTGTGTGCGGTTCTGCTCGTTTAATGCGGTATTGACGATCTTTGGAAATGGAGCATCATGTGTGGGTGGGAGCAGAGAGCTGTGTTGGAGGTTGCTGTGTCGACCACAAAATATTCCTATTTTTGATTGCTTGTTGAGCATGCCTACGTCCTCTTTATTATATGTTGGAAATAGCATGTTTAATAGGATTCTTGTCGCGTGCCCACCTGCCCATTAGCACGCCCTTCGAGAGCGTTTGCGCGTCACTTTGATGGGGACTTCATCACTTCTTTTATTTATTTTTTTCTCCGAGGTTTTTGAGCGAGTGCGGGGGAAGGCTGCCACTTTTTTGAAAAGTTGATTGCTGCGTCTTTGTCACTGCCTTGAGTGCAATTAAATCTAATCCAGGAAGGCAGGCTCCCGCGCTGTCAGCGACAGCAGCTCCACGGAGCAGATTGCTTGGCGTTGGAGCACCTATCTCCATATTAGGCAAAGAGAGATCTGAGGATTGGGCAGAGGGCGGGAGATGGGGGGTTTCACCCTTTGCGGGCTGGTAGCATTCTCACCAACTTTCTATTGGGAAGAGCTGGGGTCTGTGAAAGGGGGTTCTGCGTTCAAGAGTAGAGCTTTCTCAATAAGTCCATTTCTGAATATTTCTTGAACATTTCTCTGAATTTCAGGGTTGCTGGGACGTCTGAGATTGTGCCATTTGGAGGGATGGCATCCTAGATGGGTCAAAGAGGGATGGAGGCCGCTCTATGCTGGTATTTATTTTTGTTTGTGCTTTGTATGTTCATTGTTTTGCTATTTGAAGGTCTGTGTGGATGATGCGGGTTAATGAGCCTCTGTGAATAGAGGTATGCAAGCGCATGAAAAAAAGGCGAGAAACAAAACAGAAAGGAGGAATATATTAAAAGAGTGTGATGTTGAATGAAGGAATGACAAGAAGCTATAGAGAGAACGCGAGAAAAAAAGGATAGACAAATGAGGACGTAGAATAAATGCAAAGAGGAGCTGGGGACAGATGAATGAGACAGTGAGGAGAGTAAAGAGGGTATGGTAGAACAGGAAAAGCGTTAAGAGTTCATTGAAAAAGAATGAGGGGAAAGGAAAAAATAAGGGATGGAGGTGGGAGGGCGGGAAAAATATTACAAGGGCAGAGAATGCCAGAAAGAGGAGCAAAGGAGAAACAATTGGGGAAATGTTCGAGGATGGGGCAGAGAGGATGAACGGGGGAGAAAAACAAAACGAAAGTGATGTAAAAGAATAACATTCACGAGGGGGGTTAGAAGGGTAAAGCTAATTAGTGGGGGGGAGTTGGCAGAAAGAAGGAAGAAAGCACAGCAGGCATAGGGATAAGATAATAAGGGGAGAAGAACAAGAATGGAAGAGAAGGAAGGAAGGAAATGAAAGCACAATGGCACATAAAAAAGAGAAAAACAGGTACAAAAAGTTAAGAACGAAGAGGAGAGGAAGCAAAAAAAGTAGGAGAACCGTAATGGATTAGAAAATAAAGGAAAATAAGGAAGAAACTAGTATGGAAGAATTGGTAGAGAAAAAAGAATGCTGGAGCACAATAAAGATGCAAGGAGTAAGTACTTGGAAAAAAAGAAATTAACCCGGATGAAGACTGAAAGAAAGTTGGAGAAGCGGGAGAAGGAAGGAACGATAGAAAGAAGCTGCAGGTGAAAGCATTACGAACCGATGAAGTAAAGTAAAATGAGACAGGTTTTAGGAGTCAGGGGACATAATACAAGTGAGGAGAAAAATGCAGGAAAATGAATGGAAAAACACAGAAACGAAGATTTCAAAGGTGATGGAAAGAGAGAAAGGAAACAAAGGAAGGAAGAATGTTGGGTAGATAGAGTGGGAAAGAGGTGTTGAAGGAAAGAAAAACCAAAGCTAGGAGAGGAAAAAAAAAGTTGGACTGGAAATGAAAGGGAAAAAACGTGGATAGAAGAAGGAAAATGGAGCACAAGTGGGCGGGAATAGAAAAATATAGTTAGAAACAGGCAAGCTGTGAAAGAGGAACATGAAGGAAAGTATGCAACAGAGGGGAGTCGGGATCTAGTAGGGGACGGGAATGAACATCAGAATTGAACAGGTCACTCGCAATGAAGTCTGTAGAGGGAGAAGTATTAATGACATCATCATTTTCACCATTCATTGCACTCAAAGGCCAGACACCCACAGATAGGTGTTAGTGACCACACCAGTCCCTCCGCACATGGCATACATAGACCGCACACTCAAAAGAGACGGGCATTATTAAACAAACCAATACTCCCAAGTCATTACACCAAGACCAGTCACTCACAAAGAGGTGATAAGGACCGCTCCAGAAATCTGCATTCATAGCGCACAAAGGCTGTACACTCATGAGGGGCAGGTATTAATGACCACACCAGTACTCCATATTCATAAGAAACAACGTTCAGACACTCACAGAGACAGGGTTTAATGCCCAGAACATTACTCTTTATTCATTGCACATACAAAGAGCATGCACTCACAGAAAGACGGGGATTAATTACCACATCAATACTCGTACTCCCTATTCACAGTACACAAAGACCATACAATCACAGAGAGACGGGTGTTGATGACAACACTAAGTGCCTAATTACGATGTCGGGCGGACTTAAGTCTGCCCGACATCGTTTCCATACTGGAACCGACCGACCTCCTGTCGGCGGTCCCGACCAACCAATTAGGATGCGACGAACACTGTTCGGTCGCACTCCTATTCTTTACAATGGGAGCATGCATTCTGACCGGAATGCATGCTCTCATTGTAAAACGGCGAGGTGCAGTTCATCCCTGCACCCCGTGGCAGCAACCTCAAGATGTCCCCCTAGGCCTCCAACAGGAGGCCGTGCACCCATGAGGGCCCTGCAAGGGGCCCCGAAAGTCAACTTCCTACATCCTTTCTGTGTCGGAAAGGCCGGCATAGAAAGGCTGTAGGAATCCCACATTGTAATCCCTCTGGCGGAAAGAGCCGCCCTTGGGATTACTGAAGTCATTCCGACTGGCGGACGGGCTCTCTGAGCCCGTCCTAAGCCAGTCGCAATGACCGGTACGATTCCTTTCTGACCGACACCATCATAATGGGTCGGTCGGAAAGGAATCTGACCAGCTGATTACAATGCGGTAGGAATGGCTCCGACCAACCGTCGGAGCCGTAGACTACCACAACGTAATCAGCCCCTTATACTCACATTCATTGCATACAAAGTCCAGACACTCGCAGAGACAGGGTTTAATGCCCAAAACAGAACTCCCCATTCATTGCACACACAAAGAGCATGCACTCACAGAAATACAGGTGTTAATTACCACATCAGTACTCGTACTCCCCATTCACAGCACACAAAGACTATACAATCACAGAGAGACGGGTGTTGATGACAACTCTAATACTCATTTTCATTGTGTGCAAAGACCATACACTCAAAGAGAGGTACTAATGATCACACCAGTAATCTCCATTCATAGCACACAAAGTCCATGCACTTAGAGAGAGACAAGTATTAATGACAGACCAGAGCTCCCTATTCATTGCACATAAAGACCATAGACTCATGGAGAGAAAGGTACAAATGACCACACCAGTACTCCCCATTCACAGCGCAAAGACCATACACACAGACAGAGACATATTAATGACCACATGAGTTCACCATTCATCATACACAAACCATACACACAAAGTTAGAGTAATAATGACCTCAACGGTACTCCCTATGCATTGCACACAAAAACCATACCATGCACTCACTGATGGACAAGTATGCACACAAAGGCCACACACAGAAGGAGAAGTATTAATGATCATCTTGGTATTCATCATTTATTGCTCACAAAGTTCATATACTCTCAGATGGACAAGTGTTAAAGACCATACTAGTATTCCTTATTCATGGCACACAAAAGCCACATGTTATGTTATGTTGATTTGTATAGTGCACTAATCACCTGAGAGGGTATCTAGGTTCTTGGGCAAGGGTTGTAGGGGTGTGGTCCCAAGGTGCTTACATGAAGAGCCTGGTCTTCATCTTCTTGCGTAACTCAAAAGGTGAGAAGGAGGCTCTGATGTATTGAGGGAGGTGGTTCCACGTCTTGGGTGTGAGGTAGGAGAATGAGCGACCTCCAGGTTTATTTTTGCAGACACAGGGCATGTGTGTGAGTGAGAGTGAGGCAGAGCATAGGTGTCTGGTGGGTTGCTGAAAGTGTATGCGAATGTTCAGGTATTATGGTCCTGTGCTGTACAGGGCTTTTTATGTGTGCGTGAGAAGTTTGAATTGGCTGTGCTTGTGAATGGAGAGCCAGTGAAGCTTCCTGAGGTGTGGTGTGATGTGGGTGCAGCGTGGGAGGTCGAGTATGAATCTTGTGGCTGCGTTCTGGATGATCTGGAGTCTGTGTAGGCCTTTTTTAAGAGACTCCGGCGTAGAGAGTGTTGCCATAGTCCAGCCTGCTGATGATGAGTGCTTGTGTGATGGTCCCTCTGGTGTTCTGAGGCAACAATTTGAAGATCTTTCGCAGCATGCGTAGGATGTGGAAGCAGGTGGAGCACACTCCATTGGCTTGAACCGTCATGTTGAGCTTGTCATCTAGGCTGATCCCTACATTTCTTGCATGGTCTATGGGTGTGGGTGTTGGTCGTAACTCCAATGGCCACCAGGTGGAATCCCATGGGGAGGTCTTGTTGCCGAAGACCTGTACTTCTGTCTTGTCAGAGTTGAGCTTCAGGCACTTGGTTCGCATCTATTGTGCTACCATGGTCATGCAGTCTGTTCTGGTGGTGTTTGTCTTGTCTTTCAGGGAGAGGATGAGTTGGTTGTCATCGGCGTAGGAGATGATGGTAATATCTTGTGATCGGATGATGTTGGCGAGCGGTGTCATGTATATGTTGAAAAGAGTGGGATTGAAGGACGAACCCTGTGGGACACCACATATCAGTTTCTTGGTCCTTGATGTGAAGGGTGGAAGCCTGACCATTTGGATTTTTCCAGTGAGAAAGGAATAGGTTAATTTGAGAGCAGATCCTTGCATGACAATCTCGTGAAGTCTTCTGATGAGGGTTTTGTGGGAGACAGTGCCGAAGGCCGCAGATAGTTCAAGCAGGATGAGGGCCACTGTTTCTCCTCAGTTCAGGATGTTTCAAATGCCGTTGGTGGCCGTGATAGTGCTGTTTGCGGTGCTGTAGTTCTTTCTGAATCCTGATTGTGTGTTGTCTAGAAGATGGTGAAGTTCAGGGTGGATTGTGAGTTGCTTGTTAATGGCCTTCTCAATCACTTCGGCTGGATAGGGGAGCAGGGAGATGGGTTGGAAGTTGCTTAGTTGATTTGGGTCAACTGTGGGCTTCTTGAGGAGGGCGATGATTTCTGCAAGTTTCCATTCATCTGGGATAGAGGCAGACGTGATGGAGGTGATGAAGATGTGGGTTAAGGTGGTTCTGATAGGTGATGTTTCCAGGTTGTAGATGCGGTGGGGGCATGGGTTTGTGATGGGTGATGGGAAATTAAGTCCTTTTGCTTGGCTTCTTCTTTTAAATCAGTTTTGGTGGGAAAACCAGTAATTTCACTTCCTGTCCAGATGGATGATGGGAAATTCAGTGATGTCACTTCCTGTGCAGGTGGATGATGGGAGATCCAGTGATGCCACTCTCTATGCTGATGGGTGGTGCGAAAACCAGAGAGGGAGAAGTATTATTGGAAACATCATTATTCACCATTCATTGCACATAAAGGCCATAAACTCACAGACAGGTATTATTTTGCCACACCACTACTCTCCATCCACAGCAACCACGCAGACCATACACTCACAGACAGATAGGTATTTCTTACGAAATCAGTATAGCACTCATGGCGCGCAAAGACCATAAACACAAGGAAAAACTGTTAATGAATACATTGGCACTACTCTTTCATTCCACACAAAGATAATCTACAAAGGGCCATTAGTATTAATAAACTTGGGAGTAATCCTTATTCATATCATGTGATAATTATCTTACTGTTGCAGTTTGCCCCTGACATTTTTTACAGTGAAAAGCCTATCAAAATATATTGTGGCAAAATGTGGATTTTGTGGCCATAAACATTGCACCCGTATATTTTTATTTATTCTCTGGGCAGCTGGTCACAATAGGAGGTCATTCTTGCACAATGTTAATACCTTACCCCATGATAATGCTATTGATTGGGTACAGTAAATAACACTAGACTTTTTCCTAATTTGTAATAAGGCTCTACGTAAAGCTGTGAAGATGTTGGTATAACAAACAAACATCATCAGAAGTGGCATACATTGATGCTTCTGTTGTCATTTTTTTTTTTATAGAAAGGCCAAGTATTGACCCTGATGCCCCAGACAAGTGTATGTGATTGCAGGCATTGTATTGTGTTGGAAATGGCCCTTTTTGCAGGGTCACCCCTAAACTTTTTGCCTGCCTCCTGTATTTTTGCTGACCTGTTTCTGTTGGTTTTATGACTCTGGGCACTTTACCACTGCTGTTCAGTGCTAAAGTGCATATGCTCTCCCTTTGTAAATATGTCTATGTGAATTGGTATAGCCCTGATTGGCTTATTTGGTTTATCTGTTAGTCCCTAGTAGTGTGGCCTGTGTGTGCCAGGGCTGGTAAACCAAATGCTGCTGGTGGGCCTGCAGCACTGATTTGTGCCACCCACAGAAACAGCTTGTAAAGTGTGTCTCAGACCTGCCACTGCAGCGTCTGTGTGCAGTCCAGAACTGCCATCTTGGCTGTGAAGTACACCCACTTCCCAGCCCCTGAACCTTCCCTTGGCATCATGTAAGTCACCCCTATGGTAGGGTGCATTGTATGTGTAAGGTAGGACATGCCTTGGTGTGTGTAGCATGTCCTGGTAGTGAATTACACCCAATTTCGTTTTTCACTACTGTAAGGCTACCTGTTCCCCATAGGCTAGAATGGGCAGTTTGACTATTACATCCTATAGTCCTAACTGACCCCAGGAACATGGTAGAAAAACGAATTTAGTATGCCTGAGCTCAGAATATTAAAATACATCTTTTAGTGAAGTTTATTTTTATATCCTGTGTTTGAAAATACCACTTTTAGAAAGTAGGTATTTTCTTGCCTAAGCTACTTCCAGTGTGCTCTGCTGTTATGTGTGTTGGCTGTCTGGTTTGGAGGGGCAGGGCAGGCTGAGTCAGACCTGGGCTGAATAGAGAGATCTGCATTTAGAGTATGGGGAGGGGTGGCTCCTTGACCTGAATAGGGCTGTGCCTGGCAAGGTGAATGCTGGCTCCACCTCCTACTGTGTGTCTGATAGCAGACCCCCTCTTTCTGAAAGGAAGGATGCAGCCTGGTAAACAAAGTGCTCCAGGACTGACCAGAACTGGTTCTGGCTAGGCTCAGTGACTTGTAGCTTGTGAGAACAAAGACTTTTGGGGTATAAATATCTGTGCTCAAACCCCTACAATTTGTATTGCCCCTGGATCTGAAGAGGAAACTCTGTCCGTGCCACTGGAGGAATCTGCAGGAAGTGACTGTCCTTGTGCTTGTGTGTTTTTCTTGCACTGGCCTGCAGCAGTGACCACTGGACCTTGAGGAAGAGAGAAAGGACTTTTGAGAGAACTTTTATTCTTGTTACAGCAATTACCCAAGGGCTAGGAAAAGAGCTAGCCTCCTGCTGGAGTCTCAGGCACATCAGACTCCACCACCAACCTCCTGCTTCCTCCCTGCGAGGATTGCTATCTGCTGATGAGGCTCCTGTGAGTTCCAGGGCCTCTAGTTTTGCTCAGAGAAAAGAGTGCTGGAAATCGTCGCTAACGCACGTTTGCGAGCCGCTGCAGCCGAGAGCGCTGGAAAAATCATCGTGCTGCTGCCGCTGGGTGCTCGCAACACGAAACCATCGCTAACGCCCCTTTGCGAGCCGCTGCAGCTGAGACGCGCTGGAAAAATCATCGCGCTGCTGTCGCCGAGCGCTCGCAACCCCTAAAGAAATCATCGCTTCAAGACATCGCTTTGCGGACGCCGTGCGTCCGCCATTTTCATCGCATCGCACCGGATTTCGTCGCTCCCTCGCGGAGCGCCATTTCTTCGCATCGCAACCAGATCGCACACGCAACAGGATCGTCGCATCGTCTTCGCCCTCGCGGCAAGGCCTCAGCACATCGGCGGCCTAGCGTGAAGAAGTTTGTCGCATCATCTCCGCACGCATCAGCAGATCGGCGCATCATCCTCCCTTGCGGCAAGGATTTAACGCATCGCCGGCCTCGCGTGAGGAAATTCATCGCTACCACTTCTTTGCAACATTTTGTTGGTTTTGCTACTGAATTCAGGTACTTTGTGAGAGAAAGGGTCGCAGAGACCACTGCTTTGAATTGGAACCTTATTTTTGCAACCTTTGAACTATTTTTTGACAGTCCTTCAACAGCAATCCTATTTTTGACAGTATTATGGCTTTTACAGTAATTGGTCTTGTGATAAGTCTACATATATATAAAGATACTTATTTTTTATAACTACTTGTGTGGTGTCCCTTTGTAGTGTTCCTCACTGTGTTACTGTGTATGGTCATAAATGCTTCACACACTGCCTCTGAGATAAGCCTACCTGCTCGTGCTACGTTACCACAGGGTTGAGCAGGGGTATTAAAGAGGGTAGCACTCTGACTTAGGAAGAAGGGTCCCTACTTGGACAGTGGCCAGCCATTGCCAACTAGAGACCCCCATTTCTAACATTGGTGGTCAGCGGTGAGGATCTGGACTTGCATTTATGATCGCATACAGTAATTATAGTGTACACTACTAGTGAGTGCAAACCATAACGTACCACATACATTTTGGAAGTTTTTTTTTATTCTATTTTTGATTGATATTGCCCGTGATTGTTACAATGGGCAAGCCTATTTTTTATTGATATTGCCGGTGATAGTACCCGCATACATTTTTTGAGAATTGTTGGATCCTATATTGTGATTGATATTGCCGGTGATTTTTTACCCGCATACATTTCCTTGAGAAGTTTTCTTCTATCTTTTATTGATATTGCCCGTGATTGTTACAATGGGCAAGCCTATGTTTTATTGATATTGCCAGGTGATAGTACCGGCATACATTTTTGAGAATTGTTGGATCCTATATTGTAATTGATATTGCCCGTGATTGTTACAATGGGCAAGCCTATGTTTTATTGATATTGCCGGTGATTTTTACCCGCATACATTTTCTTGAGAAGTTTTCTTCTATCTTTTATTGATATTGCCCGTGATTGTTACAACAGGCAAGCCTATTTTTTTATTATTGATATTGCCTCGTGATTGTTACAATGGGCAAGCCCAGATCCAATGCCTCGGAGGAGCCCTCCTGGGAAGTAGATAGATTGGAAACCTACAATGCCAAACAGCTCAAATATTTCTGCAAGCAGTTCACAGTCCCCATCACAGGACTCACTAGAAGGGAGGAGTATTACAAAGAATTGAAGGTCTGGTTAGAAGCCAGGGATGCCCCTCAGAATATGGGAGACCCGGGGGAGGGGGGAGAGAATGTGGAAGTGCAGCAGGATGAAGTGATAGATTTAGTAGGTGAGAAAGCAATTTCCAGCCCGGGCACGAGCGTGTCCGCCAAGGGTCTGTCTCCAGAGGAGATGGAGGACAGGGAGAGAGATAGGCGGCATAAAATGGAGATGGCTAAAATGGAAATGGATAACCAAAAATACCTAGAGAACAAGAGGTTAGATTTTGAGATGATGAAAATGAAACTTGAGCATGAGAGAATATTGAGGGAGTTGGAGATCAAAGCAAAGACTTCCCCCTCTGGTGGCAGCATACCTGTAGTGGATCCTGAGGGTAGGGGTATATCCCCATAGAGGAGACTCAGCTATCCTTGCAGACCTCCCTGAGCCCTTGGCAACAAAACAGATGGGGATTCTTGGAGTCCCAGTACGCCTACCAAGAGAGTAGTTGGGCTGAGGGTGGCTCTGGAGAGTATGAAGAGGAGGAAGAAACTGGTCTGGAACATCTCATATGGGGGGAGTCCCTTACTGAGCCTAGTGCCTATGGTAGTGCCCAATTCCCCTCGTGGTCCCCAGAGGAGTTGGTGGACAGGCGGGAGGGTCCCATAGGTGGGGAGTCCCTTGCGGAGTCTAGTGCACAGGGTAGCACCCAATCCCCTTCATGGTCCCCAGAGGAGTTGGGCAGACAGAGGGAGAGGGAGCACCAGCTGGAGGCACACCTAGCACAGATAGCAGAAGAAGAGAAGTTAGCTCAAGAGGGTAGGTTACCCCTGGAGCGCAGTTTTAATTGTCTGGATTCCCCAGAAAGGGTGGGGTCCAGTGGTGGCAGCAAAATTGAAGTAAATAGTGATGACAGTGTAGTACACCCACCCAGGGATGTGGCACCTGACTTGAGGGAGAGGGGTTCCCCGTGGTTGAAGTCCTGGTGTATGAATGTGAGGACCGCCCAGAAGAGTGTGGGTTGGGTGATAGAGACAGTCAGTTAATGTCTCGCCCATTTCAGGAGAGTGGTGTGGGGTACGTGTGTGAGGCACTGGATTGTGAGGTAAAGGTTAGCACCTGTGTGGAGCTGTGTAATCCAATTGTGGGAGAGCATATTGTGAGTTCCTGTTTTCCAGAGCTAAACCAACACCTGTCAGATTGCGAATTCTCTGATCCTAGGGAACTTGCACAGGAGGCAGACCTCTGGGTGAGTACCAGAGGCCCTGTAGAGGCATTAGGGAATGACTCTAAGAGAAGTGGTTCAGAAGTTTTCCAACCCAGAGTGCTGGGAAAGGTTAGGAGTGTTACAGCTGGGTCCCCTTGTTGTGAGGAGGTTGTAGGGCCTCACATCCTGTCTCGTGGGAGCAGGAGTGAGACTGGGATAGGTCCCGAAGTGCCCCAACCTCAGTCCCCAGGACTGGATGGTTCCATGAGGTAACACCAGGTGGGGAGCCTAGTCTGTCTGGATGGACTGGTCCATTGTGGGGGGTACCCCGTGTTAGGTGAGCTGGGAGTGCCTGTAGTCAGGCCTCCATCCAGTTCTTGTGCCTGGCAGTGCCACTCCTAGGGGGAGGGTACAGAAGTCCAGTCTGAGGGATGAAAGGGGGAAGGAGTCCCCCGTGGGAGAGCCAGTGGATCAGGGGTCAGTCAGAAGGGCTGAGCCCCCTAGGAGTGACCATGGTGACACCACTTCTGTCCTGGGGGATCTTTGCACACTGTCAGGTGGACAGGGGTCGGGAGCTCTGCGCCAGGCAGTTGTTCAACCACAGGGGTTGGTCCCTAGGTTGGTAGGTCAGGTCCAGGTGTTGTCTGACCTGGAGGGAGGGACCACTGTAAACCGTGTCCCGACCATTTTGTTTTCTAAGAGCACCCCTCCATGTGGGAGGGTGCAGTATGCTGGAAGGGGGTGCAGAGGGAGGGAGTCCTCACCTCTGACCCCGGGGCCACCTGAGGATTTTTCCAGGTTGGTAGATCAGCTGCAGGGGCAAAGCCCTGCACTGGTGGAGGGGTGTGTTTTCCTTGAGGGGGGGCCTGTGTGCCCCCCAGGAAGTCCTGGTGTGCCAGGCAGACTGTCGCACAACTCTAGAGGAGTGTGCTTTCCTTGGGGGGAATTGGTGTACTCCCCCAGAAGTCCTGGATTGCCAGGCACAGTTCCAGCCTAAGGGTACAGACCCTGGGTTAGGGGGCCAGGTTCAGGGTGTCCCCCCTGACCTGAAGGAAGGGGCAACTGCTAACAGTGCCCCTACCAGTTTGTGTTATGGGGGCACCTCTCCAGGTGGGAGGGTGCCAGGGCCCATAAAGGGGGCGGGGAGAGGGCAGCCTCACCCCTGACCTCCGCCCAGTCTAAGGGTACAGACCCTATGCTGGGATACCAGTTGCAGGATAAAACCCCTGAACTGGTGGGCAAGTTGTGCAGGACACCTGCCACAGGTGCCCTGACAATTCTGGAAAAGGGTACCGCTCCAGGTGGGAGGGTACCGAGCCCCAAAGAGGAGGACCGGGTGTGGGAGAGCCCACCCCAGTCTCTGGCCCAGCCGCTGGGTACAGGCCCAGGGCTGGTGGGTCAGTGTCAGGGTGCCTTGCCTGGCCTGACCGGAGGGAGAGTGGACAAAAGGTGCCAAGCATCTGGGGTTACTGCCCCCCACTCTCTGATACCACAAATGTTTGAGGAGCCTGAGAGGTATAAGGCCTGGGTCTCATCACTTTCTATTGTCAGTGGCTACTGTGGCTTGTTGTCTATCTGTTGGGACACACCTGGGGGCCAGTTAAGGTTAGGTGCTGCCCGGGTGGTGTCCACAGGTGAGGGGAAGAGTTCCCCATGGGTTGTCTTGGTGGGCCCTGAGAGTGTGGACAGAGGGATCCACCAGGGTTCAGATTGGAGCAGACCTGGAATATGCCCCTGCAGTTGCGGGCCAGTTCCGTGTTTTATAGCCCGAAGCAGGGAAGCCCATCAAGGTAGTGATTGGTCTACCCTGCGTTTTGGCTGGAAGGGGGTTATGTTGGAAATGGCCCTTTTTGCAGGGTCACCCCTAAACTTTTTGCCTGCCTCCTGTATTTTTGCTGACCTGTTTCTGTTGGTTTTATGACTCTGGGCACTTTACCACTGCTGTTCAGTGCTAAAGTGCATATGCTCTCCCTTTGTAAATATGTCTATGTGAATTGGTATAGCCCTGATTGGCTTATTTGGTTTATCTGTTAGTCCCTAGTAGTGTGGCCTGTGTGTGCCCAGGGCTGGTAAACCAAATGCTGCTGGTGGGCCTGCAGCACTGATTTGTGCCACCCACAGAAGCAGCTTGTAAAGTGTGTCTCAGACCTGCCACTGCAGTGTCTGTGTGCAGTCCAGAACTGCCATCTTGGCTGTGAAGTACACCCACTTCCCAGCCCCTGAACCTTCCCTTGGCATCATGTAAGTCACACCTATGGTAGGGTGCATTGTATGTGTAAGGTAGGACATGCCTTGGTGTGTGTAGCATGTCCTGGTAGTGAATTACACCCAATTTCGTTTTTCACTACTGTAAGGCTACCTGTTCCCCATAGGCTAGAATGGGCAGTTTGACTATTACATCCTATAGTCCTAACTGACCCCAGGAACATGGTAGAAAAACGAATTTAGTATGCCTGAGCTCAGAATATTAAAATACATCTTTTAGTGAAGTTTATTTTTATATCCTGTGTTTAGAAAATACCACTTTTAGAAAGTAGGTATTTTCTTGCCTAAGCCTTCCAGTGTGCTCTGCTGTTATGTGTATTGGCTGTCTGGTTTTGGAGGGGCAGGGCAGGCTGAGTCAGACCTGGGCTGAATAGAGAGATCTGCATTTAGAGTATGGGGAGGGGTGGCTCCTTGACCTGAATAGGGCTGTGCCTGGCAAGGTGAATGCTGGCTCCACCTCCTACTGTGTGTCTGATAGCAGACCCCCTCTTTCTGAAAGGAAGGATGCAGCCTGGTAAACAAAGTGCTCCAGGACTGACCAGAACTGGTTCTGGCTAGGCTCAGTGACTTGTAGCTTGTGAGAACAAAGACTTTTGGGGTATAAATATCTGTGCTCAAACCCCTACAATGTGTGTTGCCCCTGGATCTGAAGAGGAAACTCTGTCCGTGCCACTGGAGGAATCTGCAGGAAGTGACTGTCCTTGTGCTTGTGTGTTTTTCTTGCACTGGCCTGCAGCAGTGACCACTGGACCTTGAGGAAGAGAGAAAAGGACTTTTGAGAGAACTTTTATTCTTGTTACAGCAATTACCCAAGGGCTAGGAAAAGAGCTAGCCTCCTGCTGGAGTCTCAGGCACATCAGACTCCACCACCAACCTCCTGCTTCCTCCCTGCGAGGATTGCTATCTGCTGATGAGGCTCCTGTGAGTTCCAGGGCCTCTAGTTTTGCTTCAGAGAAAAGAGTGCTGGAAATCGTCGCTAACGCACGTTTGCGAGCCGCTGCAGCCGAGAGCGCTGGAAAAATCATCGCGCTGCTGCCGCTGGGTGCTCGCAACACGAAACCATCGCTAACGCCCCTTTGCGAGCCGCTGCAGCTGAGACGCGCTGGAAAAATCATCGCGCTGCTGTCGCCGAGCGCTCGCAACCCCTAAAGAAATCATCGCTTCAAGACATCGCTTTGCGGACGCCGTGCGTCCGCCATTTTCATCGCATCGCACCGGATTTCGTCGCTCCCTCGCGGAGCGCCATTTCTTCGCATCGCAACCAGATCGCACACGCAACAGGATCGTCGCATCGTCTTCGCCCTCGCGGCAAGGCCTCAGCGCATCGGCGGCCTAGCGTGAAGAAGTTTGTCGCATCATCTCCGCACGCATCAGCAGATCGGCGCATCATCCTCCCTTGCGGCAAGGATTTAACGCATCGCCGGCCTCGCGTGAGGAAAATCATCGCTACCACTTCTTTGCGACATTTTGTTGGTTTTGCTACTGAATTCAGGTACTTTGTGAGAGAAAGGGTCGCAGAGACCACTGCTTTGAATTGGAACCTTATTTTTGCAACCTTTGAACTATTTTTGACAGTCCTTCAACAGCAATCCTATTTTTGACAGTATTATGGCTTTTACAGTAATTGGTCTTGTGATAAGTCTACATATATATAAAGATACTTATTTTTTATAACTACTTGTGTGGTGTCCCTTTGTAGTGTTCCTCACTGTGTTACTGTGTATGGTCATAAATGCTTCACACACTGCCTCTGAGATAAGCCTACCTGCTCGTGCTACGTTACCACAGGGTTGAGCAGGGGTATTAAAGAGGGTAGCCCTCTCACTCTGACTTAGGAAGAAGGGTCCCTACTTGGACAGTGGCCAGCCATTGCCAACTAGAGACCCCCATTTCTAACATATTGTATTGTAATTGTATTTATATAGCGCTAACTACCCCTGATGAGGCGCTGAATCACTTTTTCGGTGAGTAGCACGCTACTCCGGAACCCATAAGGGATTAGTGGTGAATTAGTATAGTGAAATATGGAAGTAATTTGAGTGGTGGCCATGTTAGTCTGTTATTAGGATTGAGAAGGATAGTGGAGGGAAAGAAGAGGGAAAAGGTTTGCTTTTATATAGCGCTTGCTACCCCTGATGAGGTATTGAAGCACTTTTTGGTGAGTAGCACGCTACTCTGGAACCCAAACAGGATTAGTGGGGAATTAGTATAGGGAAATATGAAATTAATTTAAGTGGTGGACATGTTGGTCTGTTATTTGAATTTAAAAGAAATAGTGGAGGGATAGAAGAGTGAAGTGTTTCGAATTTTTTTTGGGGAGTTCTTAGCATTAGGAGGGGTTTGGGATGAGTAAAGGGGAGGTGGAGGGGGAAGAGTTAGAGGGAAGGGGTTGGAAAGGCTTGTTTGGGAGATCTGAATAGTAAAAGAGGTATGAGATGATGCAAGGAGGGATAGAGGAGGGAAGAGTCTAGAAAGGGATATTTTTGGGGATCATAGTAGTGGTATGGGGTTTGGGATGAATGAGATAGTGGAGGTAGAGGATATATTGTTAGAAGTATAGGGTGAGAAATAGGGTAATGCTTTGGAAAGAGTACTAGAATGAGGCTTGAAATGAGTCAGAGAGTTGAGGTAGAGGATATATTGAGCACGGTATAGGGTGAGAAATAGGGTAGTGCATTGAATATGCTGAATTAAAAGCAAAGTAATACATATATAGATACATAAGTACATGGAAGGTATATATATGCATAAGGAAGGTAATATATGTAGATTAAAGTTGAATTTAATAAACTCCGGCTTTCAAGTGTTGTTGTACTTTAAATTAATGTATTTGTTTTTACTTTTTGTAATTTAATAGTGAAGCAATTGAAGATAAATAGTTATAAAAGATTTACTTATTTATGCAGTCACTTATATACATGTTAAAACATAGATTAATGTAACTATAAGTAATATGTACATTTATTAGGCAGAACTAACAAATATCTATATTTTTAAAAACTTAATTATTATACACATTTATACAAAGCAATACACATTTGTAGGTACATATCTATAGTCCAAATAAATGCATATCTACAGAGGGATATGCTGTATATTTATGTTTGCGTATGGTGGTAATGTGGGGAAGAGCCAATTCCTGAGTAGTTTTCTGAAGATAAGGTGGCTATCCATGGATCTTATGTTTGGGGGTAAAGAGTTCCACAGTTTGGCTGCGAACAGAGAAGGATGTACCACCCATGTTTTTTTTCTTGTACTATGGGATTTTAAGGCAAGGTGCTACTCTAGAGCGGAGGTTCCTTTGTTGAATGCATTTGGTGAATTTATTAATGATGAAGAGCATTCCTGTTCCATGTATTGCTTTGTGGGTGATACAAAGGAGCTTGAATGTGGATATTCTGACAACCAGTAACCAATGCAGGGCTTGCAAGGCTGGGGAGGTGTGGGCTTGTGGCTTTATATGTAAGAGTAGTTTGGCAGCAGAGTTCTGAAGCCGTTTTAGTCTTTTCATTGTTGTTAATGGTGATACATGGTTTAGGCTATTGGCATAATCGAGTTTGGGCAGAACAAGAGAGATGGTAGCCTGGACCTTGTGTGGAAATCCCAGATGGCAGAGTTTTTATAGTAACAAAGCTTGATCTTGCTAGTTTGTCCACTTGGGCATTCATTGATAGCTTGGAGTCCATGGTCATTCTGAGGTTTCTTACTTCCTTTGATACTTTAGGCGGTGTACCCAGATCATCAGGCCAAGCGACGAGTGGGTTATAATTTTTCCAATTGTCACATGTGAGTATTTCCATTTTGTAAGCATTCAATTTGAGATGGCTCCACGTCATCCATTGATCCACGGCTCTGAGACAACTGAAAGTTGGTGAGTTTCCAATGTCTTTGGGGCATTCCAGTTGAAAGAGTATTTGCGTGTTATCTGCATAGTTATAGCATGCGAGGTGAAATTGATTGATCAGTGCCGGTAATGACTTCATGTAGATGTTGAAAAGCATGGGTGAGATGATACAGCCTAGAGGGAATTTTGCTTTTATGAAGTACGGTTTGGATGAAAAGGGGGGGGTATGGATGGCATTAGTTCTGTTGTGAATGTAGGATGTGATCCAGTCTAGAGCAGCCCTCTGTATGCCAGCTTCGTAGAGCCTTTGTATCATAGTGTCATGGTTAACTGTGTCAAAGGCAGCTGAGAGGTCCAAGAGAAGTAGTACAGCAACCCTGTTGCGGTTAACTGTGTTCTTAAGGGAAGGGAGTGTGTACTGCAATAAAGGCCCAAGGCTCTGGCTAGCAGTGGAGCAAATGATTCAATTTAAATGTTTGCTCCTGATTCATAATTTGTTAATGGTTGCAAGGACCCTGACATTAATAACAGTCTCCGTTGTTACCGTCTAGATTGTTTATTGTGGTCACTCCAAGAGCCTCCATTTTCACTGTTTTATTATTTTATTTATTTGAGGATTTGAGGATTTATATAGCGTGGATTATACCCAAGGGAGTCAAAGCACTTTAAATGAGAATCATTTTCATACATAGTATGTTGTTTCGTTATTGGACATTTGACAACCGAAAAATAGTTTTACAGCATTTATCAAGGGGACGCTATGCGAAAAAAGTTAAAATGGAGATTAGTTGGTAATTCATTTATTCATTCAGGGGTCGATTCCGATTCGGGCCGGAAAAAGCACCGACCGACTCGGATCCGGAAAAAATTCCGACCGACACGTACCCGTGGCGCACGACACGCCAAGTACGATGCAAGGCGCGAAAAATCCGACCGACACGTACCGAAACCAAGTCGACCGACCGAGCCGCATGGAAAACAGCAATCCGGCCGGAAAAACACGCGAATCCAACCGACCGACACGCACCCGGAACAAATCCGACCGAAACGTACACGCTAACTCCAAACCGCAAAGTACGATGCAAGGCGCGAAAACCACGAGCGAGTCGGACGGAGGACAAGCCGTACGACCGACACGCATACAAAACCGAGCCGAAGCAACACAATACACCGCGACCGACGCGTATGCAGCATAGAAAACTGCACAAACACAGCGTGAACGAAGCGGAGAACACCGTACGAGACCAATGCAGGGTCCGACTCGGTCACAAGAACGTTTCCAACATACACAAACAGCACAAAGGAAAAATCACCCCAAAAAAGGCCAAACAAGCAATTACCAAGCCAATAAATACTGGGGGGTGGGGACAGAGAACAAAGACACACCCACAACTCCACCTATATAAAGGACACAAATCACTACCATGAGCCTTTGCAAATGCCATTCCACTGCCAGCACCCAAGAGAAAGCAACCACACACCCACAGCTCATCCCTCACACAAGCCACACACCATCAGCACACCAACAAATACCTACCTCACATACACCCAGCAAAACACACACTCACACACCCTCACCTGCACACCAACACACACATCACCCACCATCACCACCCATCACCATGCCCCCCAAGAAGAATCCCAAGTTCCTAGATAGTGAATTGGAAGTCATGGTAGACGAGATCCTCAGGGTGGAGCCACAGCTGTTTGGCACACTGGTCCAACAGACCCCCATGTCGCAGAAAACCAAGATGTGGGAGAGGATCATCAACAGGGTGAACGCCCAATCACCATGTCGGCGCACAAAGACGGACATCCAGAACAGGTGGTATGACGTGCGCAGGAGGGTACGGGACATGCTGAAGAAAGACTACATCAACAGCCAACACACCGGCAGTGGCCCTCCTGCCAAGCCAATATACCTCAGGCCCTGGGAGGAGAAGGTGCGGGCCATCCTTCCGCCAGTGAGCGTATATGGACTAGAGGACATCCCAGAGCCTGGTGAGTACACAACAAATGTACACAATATACTGCCACAAAACACACACATCACTGTCAAGGGGAGAGTCAAACCATGCACTCATAGCAATTACACAGCAACTAGAACAGAATCATCCCAAAATGTGTATGTCAGTCAGATAAACACAACACATGCCATCAAAAAAGTCACATCCAACTGTGCCAACACATGTACAAACACAACCACAACTACAGCCAGGCAGTGGCACAAATAGAACTAACAAACACATCCACACATGTAGCCACCACAACAACACCAACACATAGTGAAGACCACTCAAAGGAAGGAATTCTGTGTATGCTGGCCAAGTCAGTGTAGCCAATAGCATCATGGGAGTCGCAGTCACACATATTGCCCCCCACAACTGTCCCATCAACACCACCATGAACCATGCGCACATCACAGGGAGTGGAGAAGGACTCACAAGATGGCTGACACTGGCTACTGCTGTGGGAAGCACAAGGCCCTGCTGGCAACTGTGCACCAACAAACAGCAGGACACCACTGACTGACATCCTGAGAGACAACTTCCACTCCCTGCAATGCAAGCACAGTCCATGGTGGGATAACTGGCTAGCTGGGTGGGAAGGAGGACTTGCAGCACTGACCATAGTCACAAGCACCGCCCCTCACACACCCCCCAACACAAACTCCACAGAACCCACCTGGTAGAATGCAATGCCCCCCATCCTAACACAAGATCCCACAAAGAACCACCACCCTGGGTTATGTTGTGTGAAGCACAGGGACACTCTTGGGACTCTTAGCCAAACAACTGCCAGGACAACACTCCCAGCCATCCTGTCAGCACAGCCAGCCCACCCCACAGGGAAGCAGATTCAAAAGGAAGGAAGCATGGGCATGCTGGGAAGGGGGTGGAGGCAATAGCATGATGGGAGTCGTAGTCACTGATATTGGTCACCCCCACAACTGTCCCATCAACACCACCATGAACCATGCTCACATCACAGGGAGTGGAGAAGGACTCACAAGATGGCTGACACTGGCTACTGCTGTGGGGAGCACAAGGCCCTGCTGGGAACTGTGCACCAACAAACAGCAGGACACCACTGACTGACATCCTGAGAGACAACTTACACTCCCTGCAATGCAAGCACGTTCCATGGTGGGATATCTGGCTGGCTGGGTGGGAAGGGGGACTTGCAGCACTGACTATAGTCACAAGCACCTCCCCTCACACACCCCCAACACAAACTCCACAGTACCCACCTGGTAGAATGCAATGCCCTCCATCCTAACACAAGATCCCACAAAGAACCACCACCCTGGGTTATGTTGTGTGAAGCACAGGGACACTCTTGGGACTCTTAGCCAAACAACTGCCAGGACAACACTCCCAGCCATCCTGTCAGCACAGCCAGCCCACCCCACAGGGAAGCAGAGTCAAAAGGAAGGAAGCATGGGCATGCTGGGAAGGGGGGAGGAGGCAATAGCATGATGGGAGTCGTAGTCACAGCTCTACATCCCCCACCACATGGCCCAGCAAGCTCACACTCACGCATGCACATCCCACAGAGAGTGGAAAGGCCCATCAAAGATGTCTGACACTGTTGCTGTGTCGTGGGGAGCACAAGGGCATGCTGGGTACTGCACACCAACCAACAGCAGGACACCACTGTCAGCCATCTTGCCATTGCTCTCACACCCACACACACTGAACTCCACACAAAAGCAAGTAAGTATGGGAATGCTGGGAAGTGGGGTGGAGGCAATGGCATGATGGGAGTCATAGTCACAGACATAGCTCACCCCCACAACTGTCCCATCAACACCACCCTGAACCATGCTCACATCACAGGGAGTGGAGAAGGACTCACAAGATGGCTGACACTGGCTACTGCTGTGGGGAGCACAAGGCCCTGCTGGCAAATGTGCACCAACAAACAGCAGGACACCACTGACTGACATCCTGAGTAGACAACTTACACTCCCTGCAATGCAAGCACGTTCCATGGTGGGATAACTGGCTGGCTGGCTGGGTGGGAAGGAGGACTTGCAGCACTAACCATAGTCACAAGCACCTCCCCTCACACACACCCCAACACAAACTCCACAGTACCCACCTGGTAGAATGCAATGCCCCCCATCCTAACACAAGATCCCACAAAGAACCACCACCCTGGGTTATGTTGTGTGAAGCACAGGGACACTGTTGGGACTCTTTGCCAAACAACTGCCAGGACAACACTCCCAGCCATCCTGTCAGCACAGCCACCCCACCCCACAGGGAAGCAGATTCAAAAGGAAGGAAGCATGGGCATGCTGGGAAGGGGGTGGAGGCAATAGCATGATGGGAGTCGTAGTCACTGATATTGGTCACCCCCACAACTGTCCCATCAACACCACCCTGACCATGCTCACATCACAGGGAGTGGAGAAGGACTCACAAGATGGCTGACACTGGCTACTGCTGTGGGGAGCACAAGGCCCTGCTGGCAACTGTGCACCAACAAACAGCAGGACACCACTGACTGACATCCTGAGAGACAACTTCCACTCCCTGCAATGCAAGCACGTTCCATGGTGGGATATCTGGCTAGCTGGGTGGGAAGGGGGACTTGCAGCACTGACCATAGTCACAAGCACCTCCCTCACACACACCCCAACACAAACTCCACAGAACCCACCTGGTAGAATGCAATGCCCCCATCCTAACACAAGATCCCACAAAGCACCACCACCCTGGGTTATGTTGTGTGAAGCACAGGGACACTCTTGGGACTCTTAGCCAAACAACTGCCAGGACAACACTCCCAGCCATCCTGTCAGCACAGCCAGCCCACCCCACAGGGAAGCAGATTCAAAAGGAAGGAAGAATGGGCATGCTGGGAAGGGGGTGGAGGCAATAGCATGATGGGAGTCGTAGTCACTGATATTGGTCACCCCCACAACTGTCCCATCAATACCACCCTGACCATGCTCACATCACAGGGAGTGGAGAAGGACTCACAAGATGGCTGACACTGGCTACTGCTGTGGGGAGCACAAGGCCCTGCTGGCAACTGTGCACCAACAAACAGCAGGACACCACTGACTGACATCCTGAGAGACAACTTCCACTCCCTGCAATGCAAGCACGTTCCATGGTGGGATATCTGGCTAGCTGGGTGGGAAGGGGGACTTGCAGCACTGACCATAGTCACAAGCACCTCCCCTCACACACACCCCAACACAAACTCCACAGAACCCACCTGGTAGAATGCAATGCCCCCCATCCTAACACAAGATCCCACAAAGCACCACCACCCTGGGTTATGTTGTGTGAAGCACAGGTACACTCTTGGGACTC